>OY997274.1:174045780-175295780 GCA_963921465.1 Triticum timopheevii | reverse complement strand
GAGGCCGGCAGGGGGTTGCGCTGGGTAGCTGGGCCGGCTCGGCCTGGCGCAAGATGTGGCCCGGCCGTGGTCAACGCGAGGCGAGCGAGGCTCCTTCTCGTTATTGAAGAACAGAGACAGCTGCAGCGGGTTCAGGGTGCAGAGGAGCGGCGGTGCTGGTAGCCTACTCCGGCGAGCGGCAGGATGGAGGGGGTCGGCACGGGAGCTCGAGGCGGCCTTGGGTCTCTGCTCCCCAGTTCGAAGAAGAGGCGAGGCACTGACGACGCTCGCGCGGTCAACAGGAGATGCAGGCGAGCGGGCGACCTGGCGCTGCTTGTTGCAGGGGAAGCAGAGGACGCCACGGCATGGACTTGGCGGCAGAGACGACGGCTGGCGATGCGGGTCTCCAGGGCGGCGGATCTGGCCGCGAAGGGAGCAGGGACTTGGCGCGGGTCTGGTCCCTGGGCCATGGATCTCCAAGTGGCGGCGCCATGGTTCCCTGTGGAGAAGAGGCAGGGAGATGAGACGGGAGGGAGAAGGGAAGAAGAAAGGAGAGACAGGGAAGGAGAAGGCGGCCTTGCTGGTGCTCGTCTTGGCCGGTTCGGGCGGCGGGCGGAGCAGCACCGGCGGTGGCGAGGTTCGGCAGCGACGGGGATGACCGGCTGGGCTACTACTCCCGTTGGCATGGCAGTGAGGCAAAGGAGCTTGTGCTCCTTGGCGACGGGAGGCTCGGGGCATGAGCAGGGGAGGCTGGGCTTGGAGGCGAAGCGCTCGATCCACTCGGGATCGAGATGCTCGGGCGGCTTCACGAAAAACCAGGGATCTGGTCGGAGGCTGTGGTAGGTGGGGATGGATCCCGAGAAAGAGAGCGGCGGCGGCACGGATGGGACTGGGTAGACTAGGGTTAGGCTAGGTTGGTTTATATAGTAGGTGGACTAGGTTTAGGGGCTAAACTGAAACCTTCGATCGAAATCGAGTGGTTGTGAATAAATGGTTTAGGGGAGCCCAAGTACGAAAACGGAGATGTATTATAGATGTTTGGGGATGATTTGAACGCAACGGTCATGACCGAGCGGGTCGGGATCGGGCAAGTTCCGGACGTGCGCGAGGGGGGTGTGAGCACTGTGCAGAGAGGGTCAAATTGTTAGGCAAAAGGGAATTGAAAAACCCGGTTGGGCTCGGAACGGTCAACAAAAGCAAAGGGGGACGCGGCAACTACGAGCAGATGCAAGTTTTATGAAAACATGATGATGCAATGTGCATGATGCCATGATGAATGCAACAACCAAATAAAAAGCACAACGAAACCTGCACGACATGAAAGGCGTCTGAAGCGTCGGTCTTGGGGCGTCACAACACTCCACCACTACGAGAGGATCTCATCCCGAGATCTAGGATGGCACCGAAGAGAAACGGAAGAGGAAGAGAAGAGGTAAAACTAAGTTGCTTCTTTGACAAACGAGTGAAACCATGAACCTTGAGAGGTTGAACAATTTAAAAGAAAGAGTACAATAGAGATGAACGAGATTGCAAACAATCCGTTAGAAAAGAGGAACAAGGAACATTACGAGAACTTGAAGGTTGCAAAGACATGAATCAAGAGTTTAATGGACAAGATAGAATTCAAAACCACTCCGGTTAAAACAAGATGAGAGGGGAAGAATTCGGGCAGCACTCCGGTTGAACATGGAAGGAATTGAACATGAACTTGACAAGATGAGAGGATACTTGATGAAATGAACAACACACTGCCTCCGGAACTATTGAAAGAATGGCACAAGGGGTAAGAAAGATTTCAAACAGCACTCAAGTTGAGGAAGGAGGGAAAACTTGATAAAATTAGAGAACTCGAATGAAAACACGACACCCCGGTTAAATGGACAATCATGAAAAGAACATGATCTTAGACAAACGAGATGATGGGTTGAGAAGAGCAACATTACAATACCTCCAAAACAAAAGAATAGAAGATAGATAATTGAAATAGGGGAATGGAGAAGAAAAATGTCAACTTCTGCCACAAAAGAGCTTGGAAAGCATCCTTGCAAAGAAGAATTGAACGGAGTTGTTGCAAAATCAACAACGAAAAGCACAAGCTTGTTGTGGGCTTATGGCAGACATCTCAAAATTATGAGGTGAGTTTCTGCCACCAACGGAAACAAATGATTGGATTTATATCAACAAGGAGACGAGAAACTTATTCCACCGGGAGGATAAACGAAGAACTTGGGTCATTTATAAGCACCATAAATAGCAACAATCCTTATGGAAAGCTTTAGGTGAAATATAACCCAAGATAACTCCGATGAAGAGATTGATGGATTTAAAATACCTCATTCTTGACAACATGTTAATCATGAAGCATGAAGGGAAATTGTCAAGAATGACATAACACCACCTCAAAAGATAAGGTAGAAAGAATTGCACTTCGGAATGCAAGATGAAGAATACTTGAACTCCTCAAAACAAAACATGTGTTGAGCACCATGTTAATTTTGAGTATAGCTTGGCGGATCTTAACTTCGAGAGAAATCTTGATGACCAATTGAAGAATGAAAAGAATCCTTGACGAACCACCATGTAGAGCCTCCATGAAGAACTCCGGTAAACAAAAGGAATGAAAAGAAAGAGAAATTGAAAACACAAGGTGAAGCCTTGCAATGATTTAGATGGAGCTTCGCGACGATATAACCGAGAAAACTTGGAACTCCAGAAAAGGAAAGGATGAAACACTAGAACCGAGAAATTGATATCACTACGAACTCCGAAAAAGGAATTTATCACTTGGATGAAACAAGAACAAGAATTATGCTATGCGTATCCTTCACCAATTTAAATTGATGACAAGCAACGGATTTGGCATACTACTTATTCTCGTAGAAAGGATTAAGAGAGATATGGCGCAAACTTGAGAAGGTCTTCAACGAACCACCGGTAGGATTTGGAAAGAATGAATGGATTGATATGATGAACAAGGAAGAGAGATCTTGAAAGAACCACCGTAGGAATTGAAAATGAAAGTAGCAAATGCACAATTCATCGGGAAGAATTGCAAAATGAATGAAGATACTTGAGGGTATTTAGATACAAATGAATGAATAGATCACGAGCTGATTAGAGAATACTTGAATGATGCACTGGTATGATTTGGAGAACGAGAGCTGAAAGCTTGAATGAATAATACTGAGATGATGGGCTTCAAAGAATGGAACTAAAAAGACTCCTAAAATGCTCCGGATGGGTGAAAAAGATTCTCACAATCGAAAACAATTATGAGAGGATGGCAACAAGCTAGCACCATGAATCTTGAAGAGAATAGAGCAAGATTAAAGAGAAACTCTTCTTCGGTCTTCAAATGATGAGAATGACAACAAGAAACACCACCAAGAATTATTGAGGCACACCGGAAGAATCAAAAGCGAAGAGGTTGAGCCAACTATGAAAAGAATTTGAAAGATCTTGGAGAAAAACATTTGACTGATGATAACTCATTCTTACGTCAAACAAGGAGAAGAATTTAGGATGGCTCTGGGAAAATAGAAGAGTCAGGTAAGATCCTGGGAAAAGACCTGTGGGTTAGGGCCCACTCAAAAGAAAACACCGTTGAAAAGATTTAAAAGAGATGTTGCACCGGTTGAATTAAATGACTTGAATGAGATACCAATCTCGAAAGAGCTTGAACGAATGCAGAGTGGAAACACGAATCTTCGAGATATCTTGAGCACTCCGGAATAACAAATAGCGAGAAGTAGAATGATAATGAGGTGCACCGGTATGAGAAGACATTGAAACGAGGAAAAAGGTATGATCAACAAAACTTGACTTGAATCCACCGGAGAAGAGAAAGGAATGAGGAATGACGAACTAGTAGAACATCTTCTTGAGAACCACCGGGTAAGAACATTGACGGAAAAGAATGGGGAAACTTCACAAAAATAAAAGGATACTTGGTAAAGAAATCTTAGTCCTTGAGGAAAAAGGGTGGGTGGGCGGGAAAAAACAAAGGCAACTTGGAGACGGATGAAACAAACACCGTTGAGAAGAAATGATAATTGGTCTTGCTGATGTTGAAGTGATCGGATCCACTTGAAGAGAAACACGCCGGTTGAAAAGGATTGACATGACAATCTCGATTGTCGAGAAGGATTGGTATTCACATCGGAGTATGAGAACACCATTTCGGAAAGGTATGGAATCAACACTTGACATTGAAGAAACTCGAATACCACAACTCAAAACAAAAACAAAGGACTGGCTTGCAGAATAAGCCGGAACAAACATATGATAGAGATTTCGTCCGAAGTTTTCGTGGTGGGGCCTACACGGGCTCAATCGTACAGCACCATCATGTACAAGGCAGTGCACATGACATACGAAGCGTCCCCGAGTCGGCATAGCCAAGGACTCTGTAAGACACAACGAGACCACAGTAAAACCAACCGTGAATAGGCGGACCACTAGACGTCGAACCCCAATTTCATGTCATACATCCGTCAGAAAGATATCCTAAGAGCTACTTGAATTCCCACCTATGAAACTCCCGAAATTTTCCGGTTATGCAATCAGGTGTTGGGGATACAGGGGAAGCATAATATCTCACCCAAAACTAGCAAATCCTACATCCAACTGTATCCATCCTTCAACACATAACCAAGAAACCTTCGGAAATCGTCTACCTCAACCTTCAAAAAGCATCTGTTATACGAGTCATGGCAATACTCCCGTACTCACCTCAGTACTGGGTTATCGGGGTTATCTCACCAACAACTGCATAAAAGAGATTTTCGATGTCGGCGTACTAAACTCAGGTATTCCAGAACTGCAACGATAAAATTATGATGACAACACCTCAGAGCTCAACTCCCCGGGACACTTCCACTAAACCCCAGACAGGAGGCACCAAGACAATGTTCTCATCATAAAACCATCGGAATGATTCCAAGATACCCGCGTGATCCTAAAAAAATTTTAGTGAAATTTGAGGAGAGGAAAGTCAAAACTTCTACGTCAGGAGACCTCACTAGAGCGACGAAGAGACTGAGGAGTAAAAAGAATTCCTAACTCTCCGATATATATAATCCTAAATGACTCAAAACATTTTTCTAGACACAACTCGGCCGCTAAAAACGATCAAGCAGTGGGGCTCCTAAGGTCGGGGAAGGCTCTGATTACCAACTTGTAACGCCCTTGATGCGGCTATATCTCCCACGTGGCGAAGCACGACTTAGAGGCATAACCGCATTGAAAGCAATGTCGCAAGTGAGGTAATCTTCACACAACCCATGTAATACATAAGGGAAAGAGATACATAGTTGGCTTACAATCGCCACTTCACACAATTACATGAATAAAGCATTACATTATCCAGATACAATCAAGGTCCGACTACGGAACCAAAATAAAAGAAGAACCCCAAATGCGACAAAGGTCCCCGATCGACCCCAACTGGGCTCCACTACTGATCAACTAGAACGAAACAACATAGAGGGAAAGATCTTCATCGAGCTCCTCCTTGAGCTTGGTTGCGTCACCTGCTCAGTAACATAGGCACCTGCAAACTGGTTTTGGAAGTATCTGTGAGCCACGGGGACTCAGCAATCTCGCACCCGCGAGATCAAGACTATTTAAGCTTATAGGAAGGATGGAGTAATGAGGTGGAGCTGCAGCAAGCGACTAGCATATATGGTAGCTAACATACGCAAATGAGAGCGAGAAGAGAAGGCAAAGCACGGTCGATAAAAGTATGATCAAGAAGTGATCCTGAAACTACTTACGTCAAACATAACTCCAACACCGTGTTCACTTCCCGGACTCCGCCGAGAAGAGACCATCACGGCTACACACGAGGTTGATGCGTTTTAATTCGGATCTGGTGTCAAGTTATCTACAACCGGACATTAACAAATTCCCATCTGCCACATAACCGCGGGCACGGCTCTCAAAAGTTTATACCCTGCAGGGGTGTCCCAACTTAGCCCATGACAAGCTCTCGCGATCAACGAAGGAATAGACCTTCACCCGAGACACTCCGATCAGACTCGGTATCCCGGTACATCAAGACATTTCGACAATGGTAAAACAAGACCAGCAAGACCTCCCGCTGTGCCGACAAATCCTGATAGGAGCTGCACATATCTCGTTCTCAGGGCACACCGGATGAGCCAGACGTCGGGTTGGCATAGACCCTAGTTGCCCAGGGGGCGCCGGACATCGCTCAGGTTGGACCAACGCTCGAAGGAGCACTGGCCTGGGGGGGGGGGTAAAATAAAGATGACCCTCGGGCTCCGGAAACCCAAGGGAAAAAAGGGCTAGGTGAGGCAAATGGTAAAACCAAGGTTGGGCCTTGCTGGAGGAGTTTTATTCAAAGCGAACTGTCAAGGGGGTCCCATAAATCACCCGACCGCGTAAGGAACGCAAAATCCGGGAACATAACACCGATATGACGGAAACTAGGGCGGCAAGGGTGGAACAAAACACCAGGCATAAGGCCGAGCCTTCCACCCTTTACCAAATATATATATGCATTAATAATATAAGAGATATTGTGATATCCCAACAAGTAAACATGTTCCAACAAGGAACAACATCTCCATGTTCCAACAAGGAACAAACTTCATCTTCACCTGCAACTAACAACACTATAAGAGGGGCTGAGCAAAGCGGTAACATAGCCAAACAACGGTTTGCTAGGAATGGTGTCAAAGGTTAGAGGTTTGACATGGCAATTTGGGAGGCTGACAAGCAAATGGTAGGCATCATAGCATTGGCATAGCAAAAGAGCGAGCAAACTAGCATAGCAAAGATAGTAGTGATTTCGAGGGTATGATCATCTTGCCTGAGATCACGCAAGGAAGAAGAACGAGTCCAAGAAGAAGACAAACGGTCGTAGATGAACGGATCCTCACAAACGCGACGTTAATCGAAACCAACCCGAAGAAGCAACACCGGAAAAGAGCAAACAACCTAGTAAATAACCAACACATAATCATGGCACGGTGCGGAAAACATGTATGATGCATGCCCGGTTTAAATAGCATGGCATGGCAATATGCACAAACAAAACTACAAGTTAAATGGAGCCCAATATGCAACGAGTTGCATATTGACGACACACCACATCAATTATTTAGTTCTCTCTCGGTTACGTACCCAACAATATTAAATGTTGTTAAACATGGCAAGAGGGTGAAGCACAAGAAAACTACCTATCTAGGCAAGTTTAAATGAGGCCGGAACAACAAAACAACACATCCGGAAAATCCTCATATGCATATATTAGGTTTGTACTGTTCTGCCCTAAACATAATTTTAGAGTTGTTAAGCATGCAAAATGAAGCCACCATGTTAAACTAGGCATTTTTCCACCCCATTTACATATAAAGTTTATTTAAAACCGAGCTACGGTTATTTAGTTATGAAATAAATCATTTTAGCATGGCATAGGAGCAAATAATGCAAACATCATTTTAAACATTTTAACATGGCAATAAATTGGCATATTACTAATCCACACATAGTTTTAAGCAAGTTTCATATATAAATTATTTTAATCCGATGCACGGTTTGTGAGATATTAAATGCATGATGTATGAGGGGTTTTCTGCAAATCTGGTTTTTCTGTGGATAATTGAGAAATCCACCAGACGAAGAAAAAAAAAACACCACGCGGCCAAAAGACTGTGGATCTGGGCGGGGCATAGCTCACCTTGTGGGCCTTAGCCCAGGTCGGTGATGAGGTGAGGCCGGCAGGGCGCTGCGCTGGGTAGCTGGGCCGGCTCGGCCTGGCACAAGATGTGGCCCGGCCGTGGTCAACGCGAGGCGAGCGAGGCTCCTTCTCGTTACTGAAGAACAGAGACAGCTGCAGCGGGTTCAGGGCGCAGAGGAGCGGCGGTGCTGGTAGCCTACTCCGGCGAGCGGCAGGATGGAGGGGGTCGGCACGGGAGCTCGAGGCGGCCTTGGGTCTCTGCTCCCCGGTTCGAAGAAGAGGCGAGGCGCTGACGACGCTCGCGCGGTCAACGGGAGATGCGGGCGAGCGGGCGACCTAGCGCTGCTCGTTGCAGGGGAAGCAGAGGACGCCACGGCGTGGACTTGGCGGTAGAGACGACGGCTGGCGATGCGGGTCTCCAGGGCGGCGGATCTGGCCGGGAAGGGAGCAGCGACTTGGCGTGGGTCTGGTCCCTGGGCCATGGATCTCCAAGTGGCGGCGCCATGGTTCCCTGTGGAGAAGAGGCAGGGAGATGAGACGGGAGGGAGAAGGGAAGAAGAAAGGAGAGACAGGGAAGGAGAAGGCGGCCCTGCTGGTGCTCGTCTTGGCCGGTTCGGGCGGCGGGCGGAGCAGCACCGGTGGTGGCGAGGTTCGGCAGCGACGGGGATGACCAGCTGGGCTACTACTCCGGTTGGCGTGGCAGCGAGGCAAAGGAGCTCGTGCTCCTTGGTGACGGGAGGCTCGGGGCATGAGCAGGGGAGGCTGGGCTTGGAGGCGAAGCGCTCGATCCACTCGGGATCGAGATGCTCGGGCGGCTGCACGGAAAACCAGGGATCTGGTCGGAGGCTGTGGTAGGTGGGGATGGATCCCGAGAAAGAGAGCGGCGGCGGCGCAGATGGGACTGGGTAGACTAGGGTTAGGCTAGGTTGGTTTATATAGCAGGTGGACTAGGTTTAGGGGCTAAACTGAAACCTTCGATCGAAATCGAGTGGTTGTGAATAAATGGTTTAGGGGAGCCCAACTACGAAAACGGAGATGTATTATAGATGTTTGGGGATGATCTGAACGCAACGGTCATGACCGAGCGGGTCAAGTTCGGGCAAGTTCCGGACGTGCGCGAGGGGGGTGTGAGCACTGTGCAGAGAGGGTCAAATGGTTAGGCAAAAGGGAATTGAAAAACCCGGTTGGGCTCGGAACGGTCAACAAAAGCAAAGGGGGACGCGGCAACTACGAGCAGATGCAAGTTTTATGAAAACATGATGATGCAATGTGCATGATGCCATGATGAATGCAACAACCAAATAAAAAGCACAACGAAACCCGCACGACATGAAAGGCGTCTGAAGCGTCGGTCTTGGGGCGTCACAACAGGTGTCTCCAAAGGTACATGTTGAGTTGGCGTATTTCGAGATTAGGTTTTGTCACTCCGATTGTCGGAGAGGTATCTCTGGGCCCTATCGGTAATGCACATCACTATAAGCCTTGCAAGCAATGTGACCAATGAGTTGGTTACGGGATGATGCATTACGTAACGAGTAAAGAGACTTGCCGGTAACGAGATTGAACTAGGTATTGGATACCGACGATCGAATCTCGGGCAAGTAACATACCGATGACAAAGGGAACAATGTATGTTGTTATGCGGTTTGACCGATAAAGATCTTCGTAGAATATGTAGGAGTCAATATGGGCATCCAGGTCCCGCTATTGGTTATTGACCAAGAATAGTTCTAGGTCATGTCTACATAGTTCTCGAACCCGTAGGGTCCGCACGCTTAAGGTTTCGATGACAGTTATATTATGAGTTTATGAGTTTTGATGTACCGAAGGAGTTCGGAGTCCCGGATGAGATCAGGGACATGACGAGGAGTCTCGAAATGGTCGAGACGTAAAGATCGATATATTGGACGACTATATTCGGAGTTCGGAAAGGTTCCGAGTGATTCGGGTATTTTTCGGAGTACCGGAGAGTTACGGGAATTCGCCGGGGAGTATATGGGCCTTATTGGGCCATACGGGATTAGAGGAGAAAGGCCGAAAGGAAGGAGGCGCGCAGCCCCCCTCTGGTCCGAATTGGACAAGGGGTGTGGCCCCCTTTTCCTTCCTCCTCTCCCCCTCTTTCCCCCTTCTCCTACTCCAACAAGGAAGGAGGGAGTCCTACTCCCGGTGGGAGTAGGACTCCCCATGGCGCGCCCCCTCCTAGGCCGGCTGCCCCCTCCCCCTTGCTCCTTTATATACGGGGGCAGGGGGCACCCCATGGCACACAAGTTGATCTACAGATCGTTCCTTAGCCGTGTGCGGTGCCCCCCTCCACCATATTTCACCTCAGTCATATCGTCGCGGAGTTTAGGCGAAGCCCTGCGCCGGTAGAACATCATCATCGTCACCACGCCGTCGTGCTGACGGAACTCATCTCCGGAGCTCAGCTAGATCGGAGGCCGGAGATCGTCATCGAGCTGAACGTGTGCTGAACTCGGAGGCCCCGTACGTTCGGTGCTTGGATCGGTCGGATCGTGAAGACGTACGACTACATCAACCGCGTTGTGCTAACGCTTCCGCTTACGGTCTACGAGGGTACATGGACGAACACTCTCCCCTCTCGTTGCTATGCCATCACCATGATCTTGCGTGTGCGTAGGAAATTTTTTGAAATTACTACGTTCCCCAACATCACTCGGCTGACGAAGCTCAAACGCCAGCAGGACTGGGCCGTCTGATGCCTCAAGGGCCTCATCATCGTCTCCTCCTCCTCCTCCTTCATCGATGACGGCTCCTCATCCAATGAATCTAAAAATCCTCCACCAGCCACCGACGACTACAACTGTGCCGATGACCGAAAGGGGAATGTGCCGGCCCGGAAGTAGTGAAGATCCTCTTCCATGAAAATTTTAAATTTAAATGTAGTTTTAAGTTGTCCGTCATTTATGTAAACTTTGATGGTCCTATGAACATCCGTTCGTAATCTTTTGGTGAAAGTATTATGCTTGCCGATGTCCATTTCTATGTCTGTTTGCTCACCTACGTTGTTTGATCGGTGTTGCATGGTTTAGTATGGATATAGGGGATCGGATATGAGATACACAAATGTGGACGACGCGATTCTAGGAGTGCCCGATCACTGCCCGCGGACGCGTCCGGGCGCATTCGGGGGCGTTTGAGAGGTCATATTTGTCATGGCTCTTCTTCTTTATCCGATATTGATTGGTGGATGACCTTATATAATGATACTTTCTTTTTTACTAGTCTTAATTAAAAGATGCAAGACCAACATGGCTAGTGGTTAGCGACAATCAGAGAGAGGCGAAACCGGAGTTATTCGCCCCCACCCCTCACATTGAGCGCGGGCGAGGCTGGCAGTCCCCCTTCCCTCAGTCCGCCGCTTTAGTGGTGTGAAGGTGGGGGAACCTCGGTCCTCCGGTTTTTGACTTGTAGATAGGTAATGGAGCTTGTGCGTCGGCAGCGTCGTCGTGATCGTGGGCACGACGTCAATTGGAATAAATGTTGCATGCTACCTCTTGAGCATGCGTTGGTTTTCCCTTGAAGAGGAAAGGGTGATGCAGCAAAGCAGCGTAAGTATTTCCCTCAGTTTTTGAGAACCAAGGTATCAATCCAGTAGGAGGCTACACGCAAATCCCTCGTACCTACACAAACAATTAAGAACCTTGCAACCAATGCGATAAAGGGGTTGTCAATCCCTTGACAGCCACTTGCAAAAGTGAGATCTGATAGAGATAATAATAAGATAAATATTTTTGGTATTTTTATGATATAAATTGGAAAGTAAAGATTGCAAAATAAAATAGATAGAAAAATTATATGATGGAAAATAGACCCAGGGGCCATAGGTTTCACTAGTGGCTTCTCTCAAGATAGCATAAGTATTACAGTGGATGAACAAATTACTGTCGAGCAATTGATAGAAAACTGCATAGTTATGAGAATATCTAGGCATGATCATGTATATAGGCATCACATCCGCGACAAGTAGATCGAAACGATTCTGCATCTACTACTATTACTCCACACATTGACCGCTATGCAGCATGTATCTAGAGTATTATGTTCATAAGAACAGAGTAACACATTAGGCAAGATGACATGGTGTAGAGGGATAAACTCAAGCAATATGATATAAACCCCATATTTTTATCCTCGATGGCAACAATAGAATGTGTGCTTTGATGCCCCTATTGTCACTGGGAAAGGACACCGCAAGATTGAACCCAAAGCTAAGCACTTCTCCCATTGCAAGAAAGATCAATCTAGTAGGCCAAACCAAACTGATAATTCGAAGAGACTTGCAAAGATAACAAATCATACATAAAAGAATTCAGAGGAGATTCAAATATTGTTCATAGATAATCTTGATCATAAACCCACAATTCATCGGATCTCGACAAACACACCGCAAAAAGACATCGAATAGATCTCCAAGAAGATCGAGGAGAACTTTGTATTGAGATCCAAAGAGGAAGAAGTAGCCATCTAGCTAATAACTATGGACCCAAAGGTCTGTGGTAAACTACTCACACTTCACCGGAGAGGCTATGGTGTTGATGTAGAAGCCCTCCGTGATCGATTCCCCCTCCGGCGGAGCGCCGGAAAAGGCCCCAAGATGGGATCTCACGGGTACAGAAGGTTGGCGGTGGAAATAGGGTTTCGTGGTGCTCCTGGATGTTTTCAGGGTATATGGATATATATAGGCAAAGGAAGTCGGTCAGGGGAGCCACGAGGTGCCCATGAGGGCGGGGGCGCACCTACCCCCCTAGCGCGCCCTCATACCTCGTGGCCACCTCGTTTGTTTCTTGACGTACACTCCAAGTCTACTGGATTGCGTTTGTTCCAAAAATAACTCTCCCGAAGGTTTCATTCCGTTTGGACTCCGTTTGATATTCCTTTTCTGTGAAACACCGAAATAAGCAAAAAACAGCAATTTGGGCTGGGCCTCGAGGTAATAGGTTAGTCCCAAAATAATATAAAAGTGTATAGTAAAGCCCATTAAACATCCAAAACGGGTAATATAATAGCATGGAACAATCAAAAATTATAGATACGTTGGAGACGTATTAAGCATCCCGAAGCTTAATTCCTGCTCGTCCTCGAGTAGGTAAATGATAAAAACGGAATTTTTGATGTGGAATGCTACCTAGCATAATTCTCAATGTAATTTTATTTATTGTGTCATGAATGTTCAGATCCAAAAGATTCAACATAAAAGTTTAATATTGACATAAAAAATAGTAATACTTCAAGCATACTAACAAAGTAATCATGTCTTATCAAATAACATAGCCAAAGAAAGCTTATCCCTACAAAATCATATAGTTAGGTGAAGCTTCATTTTCGTCACACAAAATGATCCCATCATGCACAACCCCGGTTTCAGGCAAGCAATCGGTTCATACTTTTTAACGCGCTTCAGCCTTTTTCAACTCTCACGCAATACATGAGTGTAAGCCATGGATATAGCACTGTGGGTGGAGTAGAGTATGATGATAGGGATTATGTGGAGAAGACAAAAAAGGAGAAAGTCTCATATTGACGTGGCTAATCAACGGGCTATGGAGATGCCCATCAATTGATGTCAATACGAGGAGTAGGGATTGCCATGCAACGGATGCACTAGAGCTATAAATGTATGAAAGCTCATCAAAAAGAAACTTAGTGGGTGTGCATCCAACTTGCTTGCTCACGAAGACCTAGGACAATTTGACGAAGCCCATCATTGGAATATACAAGCCAAGTTATATAATGAAAAATACCCACTAGTATATGAAGGTGACAACATAGGAGACTCTCTATCATGAAGATCATGGTGCTACTTTGAAGCACAAGTGTGGAAAAAGGATAGTAACATTGTCCCTTCTCTCTTTTTCTCTCATTTTTTTATTGGTGGGCTTCTTTGGCCACTTTTTTTATTTGGGCTTCTTTGGCCTCTTTTATTTTTCATAAAGTCCGGAGTCTCATCCCGACTTGCGGGGGAATCATAGTCTCCATCATCCTTTCCTCACATGGGACAATGCTCTAATAATGAAGATCATCACACTTTTATTTATTTACAACTCAATACTTAGAACAAAATATGACTCTATGTGAATGCCTCCGGCGGTTTACCGGGATATGCAATGAATCAAGAGCGACATGTATGAAAGAATTATAAAGGTGGCTTTCCCACAAATACGATGTCAACTACATGATCACGCAAAAGCAATATGACAATGATGAAGCGTGTCATAATAAACGTAACGGTGGAAAGTTGCATGGCAATATATCTCGGAATGGCTATGGAAATGCCATAATAGGTAGGTATGGTGGCTGTATTGAGGAAGATATAAGGAGGTTTATGTTGATAGAGCGTATCATATCACGGGGTTTGGATGCACCGGCGAAGTTTGCACCAACTCTCAAGGTGAGAAAGGGTAATGCACGGTACCATAGAGGCTAGCAATGATGGAAGGGTAAGAGTGCGTATAATCCATGGACTCACATTAGTCATAAAGAACTCATATACTTATTGCAAAAGTTTATTAGCCATCGAAGCAAAGTACTACTAGGCATGCTCCTAGGGGAAGGGTTGGTAGGAGTTAACCATCGCGCGATCCCGACCTCCACTCATAAGGAAGGCAATCAAAGAACACCTCATGCTTCAAATTTGTCACACAACGTTCACCATACGTGGATGCTACTGGACTTGCCAACTTTAACACAAGTATTTCTCAATTTCATAATTACCCAACTAGCATGACAACACTACCACCTTTATATCTCAAAACAATTATCAAGTATCAAATTTCTCATAGCATTTAATGCACTTTATATGATAGTTTTTATTATACCTATCTTGGATGCTCATCATTTTAAGACTAAAATTTTAACCAAAGCAAATTACCATGCTGTTCTAAAAGACTCTCAAATTAATATAAGCGAAGCATGAGAGATCAATAATTTCTATAAAATAAAACCACCGCCGTGCTCTAAAAGATATAAATGAAGTACTAGAGCAAAACTGTCTAGCTCAAAAGATATAAGTGAAGCACATAGAGTATTCTAATAAATTCGGATTCATGTGTGTCTCTCCAAAAGGTGTGTACAGCAAGGATGATTGTGGTAAACTAAAAATCAAAGACTCAAATCATACAAGACGCTCCAAGCAAAACACATATCATTTGGTGAATAAAAATATAGCATCAAGTAAAGTTACCGATGGACGAAGACGAAAGAGGGGATGCCTTCCGGGGCATCCCCAAGCTTAGGCTTTTGGTTGTCCTTGAATTTTACCTTGGGGTGCCTTGGGCATCCCCAAGCTTAGGCTCTTGCCACTCCTTATTCCATAATCCATCAAATCTTTACCCAAAACTTGAAAACTTCACAACACAAAACTCAACGGAAAACTCGTAAGCTCCGTTAGTATAAGAAAACAAACCACCACTTTAAGGTACTATAATGAACTCATTCTTTATTTATATTGGTGTTAAAGCTACTGTATTCCAACTTCTCTATGGTTCATACCTCCCGATACTAGCCATAGATTCATCAAAATAAGCAAACAACACACGAAAAACAGAATCTGTCAAAAACGGAACAGTCTGTAGCACTCTATAACTTTCGAATACTTACGGAACACCAAAAATTCTACCAAAATAGGAAGTACTAGGAAATTTTCCTATTAATCTTCTACAAAAGTAATCAACTAAAATGCACATTTCTGTGATTTATTAAAATTATTCTCGTGTGCGCAAAAGTTTCTGTTTTTCAGCAAGATCAAATTAACTTTCACCGTAGGTTATCCTATAGGTTCTACTTGGAACAAACACTAACTAAAACATAAAACCTCATCTAAACAGAAGCTAGATGAATTATTTACTGAATAACAACAAAGAAAAATATTGTGTTATCTCCCAATAAGCGCTTTTCTTTAAAGCCTTTTTAGCTAGGCATTGAGATTTTAATGATGCTCACATGGAAGACAAGAATTGAAGCGCAACGAGAGCATCATGAAACACGTGACAAACACATCTAAGTCTAACATACTTCCTATGCATAGGCATATTATAAGAAAACAAATTTGCAAGGCAAGCAAAAACTAGCATATGCAAGGAAGAAGAAAGAGACGATAGCAATATCAACATGACGAGAGGTAATCTAGTAAGATAAAAATTTCTAAGACCATATTTTCCTCTCTCATAATAATTACTTGTAGGATCATAGGCAAATTCAACAAAATAGCTATCACATACCATATTCTCAACACAATCCACATGCATGTGAAGTTGACACTCTTCCAAAATAGTGGGATTATCATTAACTAAAGTCATGACCTCTCCAAACCCACTTTTATCAAAAATACCGTAAGATTGAACATTCTCCAAATATGTGGGATCTAAAGTTGATACTCTTCCAAACCCACTTTCAATATTATTGCAAACACTATTATCAATCTCATATTCATCATGGGGCTTAAATAAATTTTCAAGATCATAAGAAGAGTAACCCCAATCATGATCATTGCAACAAATAGTAGTCATAGCAAAACTAGCATCCCCAAGCTTAGGGTTTTGCATATTATTAGCACAATTGACATCAAGAGAATTTATAGTAAAATCATTGCAATCATGCTTTTTATCGAAGGAACTACCAAGTGTGGGTGCAATAGTAACGATCTCATGTTTAACATAAGGAACTATAGAAAATTCATCTTCATAAATATTGGCATCATGGCCACAAGAATAGCAAGCATCATGTTCATCAAGGGATATTTCAATCAAATCATCGGAATCATAATTATCTATAGATTCATACATATTATTATTTTCTTCCAAAGCAATGGTCATTCTCTCAATAAATTCTTTGACATAGACATTATGAACATAATTTTCATAGCAATATTTAAGTATGTCAAAATTTTCAGATTCGTAGAGAGTAATATCATAATTTTCAATCAAAGAAGCAACTTCATAAGCACCCTTAAAAGCAACAAATTCTTCAATTTGTTCGATATCATAGTAACTATAAACACCCTTTGCATAAGAAGATAAGATTTCATTATCATTAAACTCACATAGGTAGGGAAGGTGTTTTTTAGGGTTCTTAGAACAACAAGTAAAATCATAAATTTCACAAAGATTCCAAGCATAACACAACAATCTGTTTATTTGATCCCATAAGAGTCTCCCTTTTTGAGACACACGATGACGCACAAAATGAGCATGCTCATCTAAAGATTTCCCATCAACTCGGCTAGTTGGGGTTTCAGCACGAGCGCATATAGATCGAAGATGATCCAAGTAGAATACTTTAAGTGGATCCATAACAATAGATTTTTAACAAGCAAAGATGCAAGAACATAGAAGGCACATGGAGACACAAGCAAACATAAGATCTAAGGAAAGAAGGGGCGAAGAAAACGGCAAGGGTGAAGTGGGGGAGAGAAAACGAGAGGCAAATGGCAAATAATGTAATGCGAGGGATAAGGGTTTGTGATGGGTACTTGGTATATCTTGACTTGTGCGTAAACCTCCCCGGCAACGGCGCCAGAAATCCTTCTTGCTACCTCTTGAGAATGCGTTAGTTTTCCCTTGAAGAGGAAGGGTGATGTAGCAAAGCAGCGTAAGTATTTCCCTCAGTTTTTGAGAACCAAGGTATCAATCCAGTAGGAGGCTACATGCAAATCCCTCGTACCTACACAAACAATTAAGAACCTTGCAACCAACGCGATAAAGGAGTTGTCAATCCCTTCACAGCCACTTGCCAAAGTGAGATCTGATAGAGATAATAATAAGATAAATATTTTTGGTATTTTTATGATATAGATTGGAAAGTAAAGATTGCAAAATAAAATAGATCGGAAACTTATATGATGGAAAATAGACCCGGGGGCCATAGGTTTCACTAGTGGCTTATCTCAAGATAGCATAAGTATTACGGTGGGTGAACAAATTACTGTCGAGCAATTGATAGAAAAGTGCATAGTTATGAGAATATCTAGACATGATCATGTATATATGCATCACGTCCGCGACAAGTAGATCGAAACGATTCTGCATCTACTACTATTACTCCACACATCAACCGCTATCTAGCATGCATCTAGAGTATTGAGTTCATAAGAACAGAGTAAGGCATTAGGCAAGATGACATGATGTAGAGGGATAAACTCAAGCAATATGATATAAACCCCATCTTTTTATTCTCGATGGCAACAATACAATACGTGCCCTGCTGCCCCTGCTGTCACTGGGAAAGGACACCGCAAGATTGAACCCAAAGCTAAGCACTTCTCCCATGGCAAGAAAGATCAATCTAGTAGGCCAAACCAAACTGATAATTCGAAGAGACTTGCAAAGATAACTCAATCATACATAAAAGAATTCAGAGGAGATTCAAATATTTCTCATAGACAAACTTGATCATAAACCCACAATTCATCGGATCTCGACAAACACACCGCAAAAAGAATTACATCGAATAGATCTCTAAGGAGATCGAGGAGAACTTTGTATTGAGATCCAAAGAGAGAGAAGAAGTCATCTAGCTAATAACTATGGACCCGAAGGTCTGTGGTAAACTACTCACACTTCATTAGAGAGGCTATGGTGTTGATGTAGAAGCCCTCCATGATCGATTTCCCCTCCGGCGCCGGAAAAGGCCCCAAGATGGGATCTCACGGATACAGAAGGTTGCGGCGGTGGAAATAGGGTTTCGTGGTGCTCTTGGATGCTTTCAGGGTATATGGATATATAGGCGAAGAAAGTTGGTCAGGGGAGCCACAAGGGGCCCACGAGGGTGGGGGCGTGCCTACCCCCCTGGGCGCGCCCTCCTACCTCGTGGCCGCCTCGTTTGTTTTTTGATGTCCACTCCAAGTCTCCTAGATTGCGTTTGTTCCAAAAATAACTCTCTCGAAGGTTTCATTCCATTTGATATTCCTTTTTTGCGAAACACTGAAATAGGCAAAAACACAGCAATTTAGGCTGGGCCTCCAGTTAATAGGTTAGTCCTAAAAATAATATAAAAGTGCATAGTAAAGCCCATTAAACATCCAAAACGGGTAATATAATAGCATGGAACAATAAAAAATTATAGATACGGTGGAGACGTATCACTGCAGCGTCGCCGTGATGCTGGCATTCCTCGAGCTCTGTCCTCTTCTCGGCATCGTCCTTTTTGATGTTGTTGTGAGGCTCGGGGAGGTTGATTTCTGTCGTACCTCCGGTGCGGTGAGGCTAGGTTTCCTGAATTTGGCTGGCATGGTGGCAGCGGTAACCAAGGCGGAGGATTTTGTGTCGTGGCTCCTTACCCGTGTTTGCTCTGACGCTGATGACGAGCTCTATGGCTCTCTATACATGAGTATTTTCTTGACTGCTTCCCTCTGGTTCGCCGACAGAGAGGCGATGAAGATGGTGGTGGTTTGATCTGCTTCGTCGCCAACGTGTTGGTCCATGTGGACAGTAACTTCGAAGACTTCATGTCTCCAGATCCAAGACCAAGTCGGGTCTGAGGGAGCGACGACGACGGCGGCGGGGCGACGCGCCTTCAGTTCACAGTGGCGCTGTGATTGGTCAGGCTTCCACATGGGTCCGTTTGTAATTTTCTTATTCTATGGGGCGCCTTGTATCATTGTTGATCTTTAATAATAGTTATGGGGTGTTTTCCACACATAAAACATGGCTAGTGGGTAAGTAAACTAGGCACGTCTTGTGGCTAGAGTGGAGACTATGGGTTCAGTCCAACCAAATGTTAGTTTGCCCTTATTTCACGAAAATTGCTTTTGGAGCTCGGCTTCAATGGAGGCCGGCTTTTGAAAAATTCAAATTCAACAAAATTCATATTTTTTGTATTTTTTTTAAATACAGCATACATGGAGGCATAACACACATATGTATAAATTTTCAGTACGAAATACGTTAGAATGAGGGATGTGCAAAAAAACAAATCAGTGTCTTTTCACACATGATCCTATTCATATTAAAAGTCCATGAATTTGTTTATTTTGTACGGATCACATCTCAAGGTATTTCATTCTGAAATTTAACACACATACACATCACACTCCTTGTGTACTTGTACAATTATTTTCAGATATTTTTAAACCAAAAAAGTATGATTTTGATTTATTTATTTTTCAAAAAATCGGCCTCCATGGAGATCAAGCTCCAAAATGCCGTCCTCCTTATTTTACATACAGGATTTTATCCTATCTCGCATGTAAAAGAAAAAAAGACTCAGTTTTTTGGGCAAGGAATCGATGGCCCAACTGATCATCGACATGTGCATATACAACACTGCTACTAAAAGAGAAGAGTAACACATGTGGAGAGTGACAATGCATGCGCGAGAGAAAGAGTCGACCCTACCCTAGCCGCCGCGGCGACTAGGGTTTTCCTACTCCGGCGCCGTTCGTCGCCGTCGAGGTTCCCGATAACCTGCCTGCGCATCCCAACCATCCCACGCCTGCGCTTGGGCTGAGCAAGGGGTCGGCTTTGTCCTTCCACCCGGCCTCGGTGCGGTGCGGCGATCTAGGGTTAACTGCAGCCATGGCAGGAGCGACTTCTTCCAATGGAGGGGGGAGTACTAGTTCAGGTAGAAGGAAGGGGAAGACTCCGATCGACCTGGAAGCGGCGATGAGGAACATGAAGCTGAAGGAGACGGAGCTGGATGACATGATCGTTGGCGATGAGGAAATTGCAGAACTATCCAAGGAGTCCCGGTGGCTAGTGGTAGCACGGGTGAACATGACGAAGTACTTTAGTGCCGAGTCCTTCAAGAACACAATGATTTTCGCATGGAGACTTGCCCACGAGCCAGATATCTGCGAGGCAGATAACAATCTGTTCGTCGTCCAACTTTTCTGCCTAGGTGATTGGAACAGAGTTATGCACCAGGGTCCTTGGATCTATAGGGGACTTATGGTTGCAATTGAAGAGTATGATGGCAAAGGTAAACCAGATCTAGTTCAGCTCGACCGAGTCCATGTGTGGGCACAGATTCATGATACCCCGGAGCTCTACAGGAAGGAGATAATTGTAGACCAGCTGGCTCGTCGCATAGGTCAAGTGAAGAGCGTGGAGATGAACCCTAACCGAGTCTTTGAAGGCAACTATGTTAGGGTCCGGGCGAAGATTAAACTAGCTGATCCTTTGGTGCGTTTTGCCCCATTGAACATCAAAGGGGAAGGGCGAATTCTCTTGCCAGTAAGATATGAGAAGATAGGCTTCTTCTGCGAAGTCTGTGGCGTCTTAGGCCATTCCATGGAAGAGTGCGGCGATGGGGTTCATAGCCCCGAGGAGGTTGAATACGGGGAGTGGATGAAAGCAACCAGGAGATCCATGCCGGATAACCAGAACCGTGACCCGAGATGGAACAGGGGGAATTCCACACGAGGGTGTGGACGTGCCCGTGGAGGCGGCCGCGGAAGAAACAATGGAGCCAAGAAACGATCATCGGAGGACGCCGGTCTAGGTGAGGAAATTGACAAAGATGGTGATGATGATCTCAAAGATACGACTGAGAGCCCTCTCAAGGACAATGGCGATGATGTTGGGACCGTCCGTCCACAGACCTCAGTTAGTCGCAAGTTGAACATGGATGAGCAGGCTGCTGAGAGCATCAGGGGTGGCTCGCTTGATGCATCTGTGCAGGGGGCCAGTGTTGTCCCTCCTCCTCCACCACCTTATGTTACCCCAAGGGATAGAAAGAAGCAAAAGCATGGTAGTTCCCCAAACAAAAGCAATATGGACAGCGTGGCGGGCTCCTCTGAGGAGCGCCGCCGGGTCCAATGAGTCTCTCATGCTGGAACTGTCGCGGGGCGGGCAAACCCACGATAGTTCGAGAGCTTCGCGATTTCGCGAGGCAGTTTGCCCCGTTGGTGCTTTATATTGTTGAAACTCAACTCCCGAGAGATAGAGTGGAAAACTTAGCAAGCACCCTAGGTTATGATAATTCATTTGCTGTTAGTAGCTCTGGTAGGAGTGGTGGTCTCGGTATTTTTTGGAATAATGAAATAAAGATTGAAAATTTTGGTTGCTCTGCTTATCACATAGATGCTCATGTTACTTTGCCTGGTGCTCCACCATGGCGGCTCACAGTGATGTACGGTGAAGCACAAGTCAGTGATAGAGGCAAGACTTGGGACGTGTTGAGATCTCTTGCTGAGGATGATGGTCTGCCATGGTTATGTTTCGGTGATTTCAATGAAGTACTGAGTCTGAATGAACATGACGGGATTGGTCATCGGAGCATGACACGGGTGAATGGTTTTAGGGATGTTGTTGACACATGTGGCCTTATTGATCTAGGCTTCTCGGGAAACAACTGGACGTTTGAGAAGAGAGTAGCCGGAGGAACATACACGCGAGTGCGCCTTGATAGGGCACTTGCCACCCCATCGTGGTCCAGCATGTATCCAGGAGCAGTTTTATCTCACAAGTCTGCCACCACATCGGACCACATACCGATATTGCTACAACTATCACCGGCAGATGATCAGCTACGGCAAGCTAGACCCTTCAGATATGAGATGATGTGGGAATCTCACGCGGGTTTCCAGGCGACAATTGAACAACACTGGCAAGGCCCAGGAGCAACCACGGTTGCGGAACTATGTGCAAAAATTAAAACGCTCTCAACAAATCTGAAACACTGGGACCGAACTACGTTTGGCAGTGTTAAGGAGGAGATTCGATCTCTAAAGCTTCAGCTAGAGAGCATGCATGCTGACCCGTCGAGGACGGCACCTACTCGTCAGGAAGAGAAAGTTAAAGATCGCCTGATCGAGCTCTATCACAGAGAGGAGGTGATGTGGCGTCAGAGATCGCGAATAACATGGCTAGCGGCGGGTGATAAGAACACCAAGTTCTTTCACCTACGGGCCAGCAGGCGGCGCCTTAAGAACAAGATAAAATGTCTGCTAAGACATGATGGAACTACAGTAGAAGATGCAACAGAGATGGAGTGTATGGTCACGGCCTTCTACAAAAATCTATTCACATCAGAGGGGACAACGAATATGCATGAAGTAATTGACGTGGTTCCTCGCAAAGTCATAAACGAGATGAACCAGCGGCTGATGAGCGAGTACGGCAGAGAGGAAATTAAAACGGCGCTGTTTCAGATGGCCCCTACTAAAGTTCCAGGATCTGATGGTTTCCCTGCGCATTTTTTCAGAGAAATTGGGAGCTCTGTGGGGATGAAGTGGCTACTATCATCCTGAAAATCCTGAGGGGTGAGGAAGATGTGGAGGAGTTGAATGATACTATCCTCGTCCTCATCCCCAAGGTAACAAATCCCACACTTTTGTCACAGTTTCGCCCTATAAGTCTATGTAATGTACTCTATAAGATTGCATCGAAGGTTATGGCAAACAGGCTCAAGACAATTCTTCCTATGATCATATCGGAGGAGCAATCGGCCTTTGTGGCGGGAAGGCTTATCACGGATAATATCATCTCCGCATGAGTGTTTAAATTTTCTGAAGAGGAAATAGATCAAAGAGGAATGGGTTTTGTGCCCTTAAACATGACATGATGAAGGCCTACGACCGTTTGGAGTGGGACTACATCCGTGCTATCATGACCAAACTGGGTTTTGCACCGGCTTGGGTCAACTCAGTTATGAGGATGGTATGTTCAGTCAAATTCTCGGTTATGTTCAATGGAAAAAGACTTGAGAAATTTACACCTTCACGAGGACTCCGACAGGGGGATCCAATATCACCTTACCTTTTCTTGCTGGCAGCAGAGGGCCTTTCGAGCCTTTTAAAAAACCAGACAGAGTCATCTCCAGTGCATGGGATCAAAGTGGCAGATAAGGCTCCGCCGGTAAGCCACCTTCTTTTCGCAGATGACAGCCTGTTGTTCGTCAAGGCTAGTGTTGAGGGAGCTATTCAGGTATTGAGGGAGTCCTGGACTAGGGGGTGTTCGGACAGCCGGACTATCAATGTCCGCCGGACTCCAAGACTACAAAGATACAAGATTGAAGACTCCGGCTCGTGTTCGGAAGGTACTTTACTTGGCATGGAAGGCAAGCTTGGCGATACGGATACGTAGATCTCCTACTATTGTAACCGACTCTGTGTAACCCTTGCCCTCTCCGGTATCTATATAAACCGGAGGGCTTTAGTCCGTAGGACAACATACATTACAGCAATCATACCATAGGCTAGCTTCTAGGGTTTAGCCTCCTTGATCTCGTGGTAGATCTACTCTTGTACTACCCATATCATCAATATCAATCAAGCAGGAGTAGGGTTTTACCTCCATCGAGAGGGCCCGAACCTGGGTAAAAAACATCGTGTCCCTTGTCTCCTGTTACCATCCGCCTAGATGCACAGTTCGGGACCCCCTACCCGAGATCCGCCGGTTTTGACACCGACATTGGTGCTTTCATTGAGAGCTCCTCTGTGTCGTCACCGATAGGCTTGATGGCATCTTCAACCTGCAACGCTGTCCAGGGTGAGACTTTCCTCCCCGGACAGATCTTCGTATTCGGCGGCTTCGCACTGCGGGCCAATTCACTTGGCCATTTGGAGCAGATCGAAAGCTACGCCCCTGGCCGTCAGGTCAGATTTGGAAGCTTAAACTTCACGGCCGATGTCCGAGGAGACTTGATCCTCGACGGACTCGAGCCACAGCCAAGCGCGCCGCACTGTGACGATGGGCATGATCTAGCTCTGCCACCGAACAGTGCCCTGGTGGCCGCACACGGATCCGCTTCGGCTATTAGCCCGGAGCCGATCGCCCAGATCGAGGGTCGGTGGATAGACGCCGCCCTGGGGGCTTCAACATCCACGGTGATGGAGCCGAACACTAATCTTGTCCCCTGCGAAACTCGTGATTCCGAGGCGCCGGACTCCGAACCTCCCGCGCCCCTACCAATCGATCCGGATTGGGCGCCGGTTATGGAATTCACCGCCGCGGACATCTTCCAATGCTCGCCTTTCGGCGATATCTTAAATTCACTAAAGCATCTCTCGTTATCAGGAGAGTCCTGGCCGGATTATGGCCAGGATGGTTGGGATGCGGACGATGAAGAAATTCAGAGCCCACCCACCACCCACTTTGTAGCCACTGTCGACGATCTAACTGACATGCTAGACTACGACTCCGACGACATCGACGCTATGGACGACGATGCCGGAGACGAACCAGCGCCCACGAGGCACTGGAAGGCCACCTCGTCATATGACGTATACATGGTGGATACCCCAAAAGATGGGAACGGCGAAGGAACAACGGAGGCAGATTCCGTAAAGAAACAGCCCAAGCGCCGGCGTCAGCGGCGCCGCTCTGAATCTCGCCACAGCAAAAACGGAGATTCCGGCACAGGAGATAATAATACTCCAGAGAGTGCCGAAGACAATCCCCTCCAGCAAGACTCAGCGCAGGAGGATGCAGAAGCAAGCCCCCATGAGGGGGCGGCAGACGAAGAGGTTGAGGATCATAATTATATGCCTCCCTCCGAAGACGAAGCAAGCCTCAACGATGACGAATTCGTCGTACCCGAGGATCCCGTCGAACAAGAGCGCTTCAAGCGCAGGCTTATCGCCACAGCAAACAGCCTAAAGAAAAAGCAGCAGCAGCTTCAAGCTGATCAGGACCTGCTGGCCGATCGATGGACCGAGGTCCTCGCGGCCGAAGAGTATAAACTCGAACGTCCCTCCAAAAGTTACCCAAAACGCAAGCTGCTCCCCCGATTAGAGGAGGAAGCATACATACATCCATCACCAGTGCACGATATGGCTGACTGACCACCCCGTGGTCGTGACAGAGAGGCATCCAGGCCCCCAGCCAAGACCATACCCCGGCATCGCTTCAAAAGTACGAAGCCAAGAGGGAATGCGCCGGACTTGCGAGACATATTGGAGGACAAAGCAAGACAATCCAGATCCATCTATGGATCACGTGGGCGCCCTACGACCCACGACGAATATCGTCGTGCCGGATACAATAACCCTGGCCGGGCCGAACACAGCAGACAGCGCTCTCTCAAGCTGCGTCGCGATATTTCTCAATACAGGGGCGCCGCACACCCGTTATGCTTCACTGATGAAGTAATGGATCATCAGATCCCCGAAGGGTTTAAACCCGTAAACATCGAATCCTACGATGGCACAACAGACCCCGCGGTGTGGATCGAAGACTATCTTCTCCACATCCATATGGCCCGCGGCGACGATCTCCACGCCATAAAGTACCTCCCACTCAATCTTAGAGGACCAGCTCGGCATTGGCTTAACAGCTTGCCCGCAGAGTCAATTGGGTGTTGGAAGGACCTGGAGGCCGCATTCCTTGATAACTTCCAAGGCACATATGTGCGACCACCAGACGCCGATGACCTAAGCCACATCATTCAGCAGCCAGACGAATCGGCCAGACAATTCTGGACACGGTTCTTGATAAAGAAAAATCAAATCGTCGATTGTCCGGACGCAGAGGCCCTTGCAGCCTTCAAACATAACATTCGGGATGAATGGCTAGCCCGGCACCTGGGGCAGGAAAAGCCGAAATCCATGGCAGCCCTCACATCGTTAATGACCCGCTTTTGTGCGGGAGAGGACAGCTGGCTAGCCCGCAGCAACAATCTCCGTAAAAATTCTGGCAGTCCGGATACTAAGGACAACAACGGCAGGTCACGTCGAAACAAAAACAAGCGCCGAATTAACGGCGACGATAAGGAGGATATGGCAGTCAATGCCGGATTCCGAGGCTCTAAACCCGGTCAACGGAAGAAGCCATTTAAAAGAACCATGTCGGGTCCGTCCAATTTGGACCGAATACTCGACCGCTCATACACGGCACCCCTGAAAAGCCAGCTAACCACACCAATAGAGATTGCTGGGTGTTCAAGCAGGCCGGCAAGTTAATTGCCGAAAACAATGACAAGGGGCTAAATAGCGACGACGAGGAAGAGACCCGGCCGCCGAACAAAGAGGACAGAAGGGTTTTCCCCCACAAGTACGGACGGTGAATATGATATACGCGACCCATATACCCAAGAGGGAGAGGAAATGCGCACTAAGGGACGTCTATGCGATGGAGCCAGTCGCCCCAAAGTTCAACCCATGGTCCTCTTGTCCGATCACTTTCGATCAAAGAGACCATCCGACCAGCATACGCCATGGCGGATTCGCCGCATTGGTCTTAGACCCAATCGTCGATGGGTTTCACCTCACGAGAGTCCTGATGGACGGTGGCAGTAGCCTGAACCTGCTTTATCAGGATACAGTGCGCAAAATGGGCATAGACCCATCAAGGATTAAACCTACAAAGACAACCTTTAAAGGTGTCATACCAGGAGTGGAAGCCAACTGTACAGGCTCAGTCACACTGGAAGTGGTCTTCGGATCCCCGGATAATTTCCGAAGCGAAGAGTTAGTCTTCGACATAGTCCCGTTTCGCAGCGGCTATCACGCCCTGCTCGGACGAACCGCGTTTGCCAAATTCAACGCGGTGCCGCACTATGCATACCTAAAGCTCAAGATGCCAGGCCCTCGTGGAGTCATCACGGTCAATGGGAATACGGAACGCTCCCTCCGAACGGAGGAACATACAGCGGCTCTCGTGGCAGAAGTACAGAGCAACCTTCTAAGGCAATTCTCGAGTCCGGCTGTTAAACGGCCGGATACAGCAAAGCGCGCCCGGAGCAATCCCAATCAAGACAACCTGGCGCGATCAGAGCACGCGTAGCAATGCGGCCCCAACCCTCGCCCGCGTATGATCGCAAGAATAACACTCCGTGTACATCATTATGCTCTGGAGATACCATGGGCACAGGGGAGGGGGCACGATCACAATGGACCCAGAGTGCGATTCGACCACGCCAGGGGCTCGCAAATGTGCCTCTCTTTTTTTTCTATTATTCTTCTTCTTTTTTGTACACAGGACTCTGTTAACCAGAAGCCCTGTCCGGCGGTGAACCTGCCGAACTCATGATGCAAAAGTCAGGGACTTAAGAAGACCGCGTCGAACACTCAGGTGGTCTCAATTACGAGCATTAAATTCAATTATATACACCAAATCCGCAGCTTCATCCCTGGAGGGGGACATGTTTATTTAGTCCAAATCCCTTGCTTACCGCACTATTTGTATCAGTCCGCTCTACTAGCAGACTTTTTCTTTCATTAATAATGCAGCACTTTTATGATCGCAATTGCATTACATTTTATATATATATGCTCATTATATGACATTTGGCACCCGTATATTTTGGTACGGCATAATACACCAGGGGCTTATGTTCCCCGCTCTATGGTGTGATAAAGTCCGAACACTTTCACAAGTGCGGCACCCCGAACTTATAGCATTATATGAATCGGCTCCGAATCATGTCTTGGGTCAATAGTTGGGTTTGCCCGGCTCCCATGTTTGGCACCTTACGTTTCCGTTCTGTCGGCTAAGGTAGCACTGGGAGAACCACTGCGATTGCGCCCCGGTTGAGCCGGGTTAACGCCTCAGTGGAGAAAGCTAAAACTGACCGGCATGATAAGGCGAGAGACTGGTCGCTGTTCGAGAGGTTTTTTCGGGTCCTTAAAGACTCACGCCGCTTTGAGCGAAGTTCCAGATTATGTCCGATGAAGGCGTGGATAGCGCCCCGGATTCGGTCTTCCGAATACCAGGGGCTTCACCGAAATTTAAAATTATAGAATTCTATGGCTAAGTGAGAGTGTTCAAGCATTATAAGTCCGGTCGCCTTGTTCGTCGTGTTGAGCGCCTCCCTATATGGACCCAAATATGGGAACAAGAGTGCTCAAGTTTATCACCGAACACCCCAGCACTTGTGGCTTGGGGGCTGAAGCCAATGACTTGCCATCTCTCAGATTTTATAAACGGCCGCACAGAAGGTAATATTTTCAATTAAACAAGCGTTGCTCATGGCGCATATGAACAAAGTTTTCAGCGCACAGGATAAATAAACAGCGAGTTCACTCAAAGATTACATTTCGGGAGCACTCATCTACAATATTGCAGGCTCCCTTCAGGACAATATTATAATACTTCTCCAGTGTACGATACTCCTTGCCCGGTGGCGGTGGATCCGTGAGAAGCTTCTCCGCATCCAATTTGCCCCATTGCACCTTTATGCGGGCAAGGGCCCGACGAGCACCTTTGATACAGGCGGAGCGCTTGACTACATCCAGCCTAGGGCATGCATACACCAGCCGCCGCACGAGGCCAAAGTAGCTACCAGGCATGGCCTGTCCAGGCCACAGCCGGACTATGAGGCCCTTCATGGCCTCCTCAGCTACTTTGTGGAGTTCGACCAGCTGCTTCAGCTGGTCGCTTGGGGGCACCAGATGGCCGGCCTCAGTATACTGAGACCAGAAGACCTTCTCCGTCGAGCTCCCCTCCTCGCCACGATAGAATGCGGCGGCATCAGCCGCACTACGCGGCAGATCTGCAAATGCCCCTGAAGAGCTCCGAATTCGGGTAAGTGTCAGGTAGTTCACATTAACATGCCTACTTTGCATGAAAAACGCCTTACCCGCCGCTATCTTCTTTATGTCCTCAACCTCCTGAAGGGCCTTATGGGCCTCGGCCTTGGCAGACTTGGCACTTTCGAGAGCCGAGGCAAGCTCGGACTCTCGAGTCTTGGAGTCACGCTCCAAACCCTCATGTTTTTCCATGAGAACCTGGAGCTCTTGCCGAACTTCCGCCACCCGCGCCTCTTGCTTTTCTCGCTCAGCCCGTTCCGCGGCCGCATTGCGTTCGGCCGCGGACACAGCATCCTTCAGGGTTGCCACCTCATTAGTGGCCCCTGCAATGCACATATTATCCTTGTTAATTTTATTTGCAACCAAAATCCTTTTCTGTAAGGTACTTATTCAAAGAGGTGTTACTCACCTTCTTTTTCCTCGAGCTGCTTCTTTGCATGGCCGAGCTCTTGCTCGGACCACTCGATATCCTTTTTCAGCACCTCAACCTCCGCCGTTAGTGCGGCAGAGGTCAGCAGTGCAGCCTGCAAACCCATATTGACATATTTTAGGCAACCATGCGTATATCTTGTTATAGATCCTTAGTCCGGCTTTTCTTTCCGAACACCGAACTAAGCATCAGGGGCTACTATCTATGCGGTATTATATTACATAATTTTAACTTTTTTACCTCAAAGCCTGTTAAAAGGCTACTGCAGGCTTCGATCAGCCCGCTTTTCGCAAGCTGAACCTTCTTAATCACCGCACTCATGATAGTGCGGTGTTCTTACTCGATGGAAGCGCCTTTAAGCGCCTCCAGTAGGTTATCCGGCGCCTCCGGTTGGACGGAGGCCGCCGGCGTCACGGTCCTGCCCTTCTTTCGAAGGGGCCGCTTGCCGGACTCTGGAACCACTGCGGGTTCCGATGTAGAGTCCGGCACGAAGTCCGAGGGGCTGCCTAACGGCGCCTCCGGAGCCTCCTCCTGATGGGTCCCTCTCTGGGATCCCACCTCGATGTCCTTGTTGGCGCGTGGGGTGGAGGCAGTCGGGATGGAATTCACATCCGACGAGGCCAATGACCCGCTCGATGAGTCGGGGAGATCATCATTGGCCGGACTACGGGCAGAATGCGGCGTTAGAAGGATACTACGTGGCATAAAAGAAATTACACATCAAGGATCCGGATACTTATGATCTTGTCGGACGCCTGGCCCTTGGAGGCCGCTCATCCTCACCAACGCTGATGTTGGCGGAACTGTCCGGGGGGATAGTTCTCCCCCTCTTGGACCCTTCGGCCCCCCCGATGGGGGAAGCCTTCCTTTTCTTCTCTCCCTCCTCCGGGAGAGAGTACTCCTCCTCATCATCTTCGGGAGAGGAGTCCTCGTCGTCGTCAGACGCCTGATTGCAGGAACTCTTTCGAGTCCCCACGGCCACCTTCTTGGCCTTCTTCTCCGGTACCACGTGCGGTGCCGGAACCAGCAGCCCTGTTAAGCGGGCGTTCGCTGGGTCTTTTGGCATGGGAGCCAGGCTGATGAGCAGCTTGGCCTTCTCCATCCATTCCTGTCAAAGGAAGAGGCAGAATGAAGCCTCATTAGAGTCAATCTAATTATCACAAGTGTCCCGTAATGGGATTGAATCACTTGCCTCATCAGTTGGATTCTGCGAGCTGAATCTGCGGTCTTTGGTCGCGGACGCGGGGGCTTCGGCGCCCTTGAACAGCACCCTCCAGGCGCCTTCGTATGTTGTATCGAAGAGCCCGCTTAGCGCCTGGTGCTGTTCCGGATTGAACTCCCATAAATTAAATGCCCGTTCTTGGCATGGGAGGATCCGCCGGATGAGCATGACTTGGACCACGTCGACGAGCCTAAGCTTATTGCTCACCATCTTCTTGATACATGCTCGGAGTCCCGTCACCTCCACCGGATTCCCCCACTGCAAGCCCTTCTCTTTCCAGGAGGTGAGCTACGTGGGGATGCCAGATCTAAACTCGGGGGCCGCCGCCCATGTGGATTTGCGCGGCTCGGTGATGTAGAACCACCCCGATTGCCACCCCTTGACGGAGTCCACGAAGGTCCCTTCTAGCCAAGGGACGTTGGGCAATTTGCCCACCATAGCGCCTCCGCATTCCGCTTGCGTACCCTTCACAACCTTCGGCTTGATGTTAAAGGTCTTGAGCCACAGGCCGAAGTGGGGCCGGATGCAGAGAAAGGCCTCGCACACGACGATAAACGCCAAGATGTTGAGGATAAAGTTCGGCGCCAGATCGTGGAAATCCAGGCCGTAGTAAAACATGAGCCCCCGGACAAATGGATGGAGCGGAAAGCCCAGTCCGCGGAGGAAGTGGGGAAGAAAGACGACCCTCTCATGAGGCCCGGGGGTAGGAATGAGCTGCCCCTCGTCGGGCAGCCGATGCGCGATATCACCGGAAAGGTATCCGGCGCTGCACAGCTTGGTGATGTCCTCCTCCTTGACGGTGGAGGCTAACCATTTACCTCCCGCTCCAGACATATTCGGAGAAGGTCGAGGTGAGATGCGCGAGTTCGGGCGTTGGAGCTTGAATTCGCGGGGATGGATAAGCAAAGGAGGAAGAAGGCGTAGGTGAGAAGGTGAATCCTTATCCCTTATACATAGGCGGACAAAACTATGCGTCCCCCACCGGCCTGGTAAAACCGTTGATGGCGCGGTTGGGTTACCCACGCACGTATTGATGAGAATCCCGGAATAAGGGGAACACGATCTCTGCTTCGACAAGACGTGCCAAGGAAACCGCTTCGCTAAACATGCTGAGGTGGTATAGTAATTCAAACAAAGGCCTGGTGGCGGTGTGATGTCACGCCGCGTAATACGTCAGCAAATTGAACTAAGTGTACATTTTATTCTCTCTATGGTGGAATGTGGAATTTATTTTGCGGAGCCGGACACTATCTGGTGTTCATGATCTTCTCTGAATTATTCAAGGGAGGAACCCGCCTTGCAATGCTGAACATTATGCACGCCGGACTTATCGTCATTGAAGACTGGTTCAGGGGCTACTGAGGGAGTCCTGGACCAGGGGGTGTTCGGACAGCCGGACTATCAATGTCCGCCGGACTCCAAGACTACGAAGATACAAGATTGAAGACTCCGGCTCGTGTCCGGAAGGTACTTTACTTGGCGTGGAAGGCAAGCTTGGCGATACGGATACGTAGATCTCCTACTATTGTAACCGACTCTGTGTAACCCTTGCCCTCTCCGGTATCTATATAAACCGGAGGGCTTTAGTCCGTAGGACAACATACATTACAACAATCATACCATAGGCTAGCTTCTAGGGTTTAGCCTCCTTGATCTCGTGGTAGATCTACTCTTGTACTACCCATATCATCAATATCAATCAAGCAGGAGTAGGGTTTTACCTCCATCGAGAGGGCCCGAACCTGGGTAAAAAACATCGTGTCCCTTGTCTCCTGTTACCATCCGCCTAGACGCACAGTTCGGGACCCCCCTACCCGAGATCCGCCGGTTTTGACACCGACAGGTATCCTCTTTGTTGGAATCATACTGTAATGCTTCTGGACAGAAAATAAACTTGGACAAATCTTCAGTGTTTTTTAGCAAGGGCTGCTCGCAGGGTGTTAAAGAGAGCATGAAAACTACCCTGAATGTTCATAATGAGAGTCTATCATAGAAGTACTTGGGCATGCCTACGGATGTAGGGAGCAGTAAAAACGGGGCTTTCAAATATTTGAAGGATAGAGTTTGGAACAAAGTAAAGGGATGGATGGAAAAGGTGTTGTCATCCGGAGGGAAAGAAGTGCTTATAAAGTCTGTAGCTCAATCTATCCCGGTTTACTCTATGGCCTGTTTTAAGCTACCTCGGGGTCTCTGTCTTCATATCAACTCCATCATACGCAAGTTCTGGTGGGGGAGTAAACGGGGCGAAAGGAAGACAAATTGGATCTCCTGGGAGAAGATGACAAGGCCGAAATATGAAGGTGGATTGGGTTTTCGGGACATCGAGCTGTTTAATCTTGCTCTGCTGGCAAGACAAGCATGGAGAATCCTACAATCACCTGAATCACTAAGTGCAAAAATTCTGAAAGCACGCTATTTTCCGGCGACAGGCTTTCTTGATGCTTCCCTAGGTAACCAACCATCACAAATTTGGCGAGCGATCGTGGAGGGCAAGGAGATCCTATCGCAGGGTCTCATCAAACGCATAGGTGATGGTCGGGATACATTGATATGGCAGCATAACTGGATACAAAAAGAGGCGTCACTCAGACCTATAGTATGCTTGAGCCAACATCGGCCGCAGTTCGTGTCTGAACTTATTGACAGCGCAAATGCCAGGTGGAAGCAGGACGTAGTTCGTGCAACTTTCCTTCCAATTGATGCGGAGGTGGTCCTCAATATTCCTCTAGCCACAAGACACTGCAGAGATTCTTGGGCTTGGGCTCATGAACATAAGGGTGCCTTCTCCGTCCGCTCGGCATATCGGATGCTAATCAACACGAAGCTCAGGCGGGAGGCTTGGCTCGAAGGACGATCAGGCCCGGCTGACAGGCAGAGAGAGGAAGCCAGCTGGTCCAATATCTGGAAGGTTGCGGTGCCATCAAAACTGAAGGTATTCCTGTGGAGACTTGCACAATGCTCTATACCCACGGCGGATGTACTTCGTCATCGTAATATGTCCACATCGTCGCGGTGTGCCATCTGTGGAGAGGAGGACTCATGGATGCACTCACTCATCACGTGCACAATGGCGCGGTGCGTATGGGCGCTAGATGACCCGGAGCTGGCTGAGCATATCATCGCAACAGCAGAACCGAATGCAAAGTCTTGGCTTTTCAGTATGCAAGAATCGATGCCGCATTCCGAGTTCACGAAGCTATCTGTGACACTATGGGCTATATGGGGTGCACGGCGAAAGCTGATCCACGAAGGGGAGCACCAGAGCCCCATGGGGATTCACTCATTTATCAAATGTTTTCTGGCAGATTTGAGTGTTGCTACCTTGTCACATGAAATAACGAAGCCGAGAACAGCCCCAGAGCGGACGCCTGTGTGGATTCCACCACCGGCGGGTCATCACAAGGTTAATGTCGACGCTGCTATCTGTAAACAACCTCCTGTCGGGGCTATAAGTGCGGTTTGCCGGGATCAATCAGGAACATTTGCTGGGTCAGCATCGGTGGTATTCCATGGCATGACCGACCCATATATACTGGAAGCTTTGGCATGCCGCGAGGCTATTGCATTAGCCAGGGACCTTGCACTTACTCATCTGAAGGTAGCTTCTGATTGCCTTTCGGTGGTCAAGGACATACATACTGGCACTATGGGCACAATCGCTCCAATTGTGGAGGAGATCATCGACTCGAGTAGGGAGTTTCAGTCTTGTTCTTTCGTCCATGAGAAATGTCTCTCTAATAAGGAGGCTCATGGCTTAGCTCGACATGCTTTACATTTAGGGGAGGGTCGCCATGTATGACTGTTACACCCTCATGATACTTCTATTATTCCTGTAATTCGCTCTATTGATCAATAAAGTAAAGCATGTTCTTCTCAAAAAAAAAAAACTAAAAGAGAAGAGTATCATAGTATCATACGCCCACGGCCTATCCCGAGTTCGTCGGTGACTGGGTTTGGTAGAGGCGCCGCTCCCTTCCCTAATAAAAAGAGTGGCGCTAGATTAGATTAGATTACATTAGATATAGAAGAGGAAAAGCCTGACTCGGTTGTCCGTCTCATCTCATCAATCAAAAGAGGGAGTAGGAAGATGGGAGTGCGGCTGACGATGCATCACATGGCAGGAGCGGGCGGCGGCTGGATCTCCCTGCCGGCAGAGCTCCTCAAGGAAGTCTCCGACCGTCTGCGGGCCGACGCGGACCACATCCACATCCGCCAGGTATGCTCCCACTGGCGCGCGTCCACCGCCCCGCTCGCGGCCTGCCGCCCGTGGGTCGTCGCCGCCCACGACCGCCACCGAGATCCTTTCAGCGCGGTGAACCCCGTCGGCGAACACTCCCTGTGGCTGCCCCGTGGCCCAAGGATAGACATAGACTCCCGGGCACCGGCCCCGGCCGGCCTCCCCTACTGCTGCGGCACGTCCTGTGGCTGGCTCGCTCTCACGGACCACCTGCGGTCCCCCACCAGGCTCATCCTCTGGGAGCCCCTCTCCAAGGCCGAGATCCCTCTGCCCACTCTGACAACCGTCGCCCAAGTATTCCTCTCCGGAGACCCGCTCGCCTCGCCGGGCTGCCGCTGGATGGCGATCGCGAGCCAGAAGATCCCCGGCGCACAGATCGGGCAGAGGCTCTTCTTCTGGCGTCCCGGCGACGCAGGCTGGGTGATGCAGCTCGAGTACCCCAACGGCAGGATCGAAGGCGCGGCCTTCCACAACGGCAGATTCTACATCTCCACCATCAACATGTCCCTCGACATTTTCGACCTCCAGGACCATCCTCCCAAGCGCCTGCGCCGCATCTGCCTCTACGCTCCTCTACAAGCGCGGCATCCACGCTACCCTGGAAATCCGACGCCGCACGCCGTGGCCTGCAACAACCGGATGCTGCTCGTCATCGTGTATCGCGGGCCACGCCAGGCCGTGATGCTTGCCGAAGTGCACTGCCCGGATTGGGATGCCGACCGCCTCGACCTCCGGGAGGACAAGGTGTCGGATCTCGGCGACTACTCGCTCTTCCTGGGCCGGGGTGACACGCTCGCGCTCTCTGCAAAGGAGTTCCCGGCCGTCAGGAGAAATTGTGTCTACTTTGTGGAGCATGATACATACAAGCATGAGGAGTGGGTGGTTGTGTTTGATTTGGGGTCAAACGATTTGGAACGGATTCCCCACCCACGAGAGCACAGGGAGGGCGGCAGCAAAAGCACTGGCTGGCTCGCGTATTCCTGGTTCTGTCCCAGAAGGCCCTTCGTTCAGGAGCGGGCCCTATGAGGTATTGGCATCATTTTGGTCATTTGGAATGCCAGATAAATCAACTCATGCCATTCGCATTCTATGTGTTGAGATTCAAGTCATACAAAGTATACAAAGATGTACGCAATCCATGTTGTGCACTTGTAATATTTTATGCCGAGGTGGATGCGGGATTACATAAGTGAACCTTCAAACCATTCAATATTGCCACAAAGCAGAGGACAAGAAACTCAAACCAGAAGCAGCCTGATTCATGCAATTGCTTGTAGCTAAACCCTCGTGGTCATACCTGCGCCGAGCTTCTTCATGGACGGCCTGGACATCAGATCCTCCCACCATGCTTTCACGTGAGGGTACGAGTCGAACAGAGACGCATATGGCGTCGCATCCATGAGGTAGAAAGTACACGCGAAATGGTTCAGATCTGCAAAGCTGACGAAATCACCAGCTAAATACTTGTGTTTGGACAGGCGGGCTTCGTAGATTTCTAGAACCTTCTTTGCCTTCTCCAAGCTTTCATCCACAATCCTTTGATTCGTGGGAAGACCGCGCAAGGTCGGGTATATGAAGCATTCCAGCACGATCGGTGAGAGGGCCGGGTGGTATTGGTGTGCTTCAACCTCCGTCCATATGTCTACCATGGCAGCTTCCTCCAGGTTGCCCTCCCTCAACAAGTCCACTTGGTCCGACTTATATTTGCGAAGCAATTACTTCGCTATAGCTCGTGACTCTTGAAAAGACGAATAAATTTCAGAAAAAATGCGATAGCACAATATATTAGTAAACATGTGGAATATGAAACCAAGCTTGCAGTTGTTCGATTTACAAGCAAGTCGTACTGTAGGATGAATGTTGATTTGTTTGTGACCTTGTGGGTATGAACATCCAAAGAAATTTAACTACAAAGCACACCAAAGAGGACGAGATCGCCATCTTGAAAAGCTGGGACCTGCCCAAACGGCTGCAAGAAGGCACCATAGTTTGAGTAGCCTGTCAGCACTCTGAACTCTAGCAGCCGACGAACTAATCTGACCGAATGAAGGGAGGGGAGCTGAGGTGTTTATCTTACTTACATTCCTGGCGAGGTGCTCAGGGCGCTTATGCCCCTTGCCGGGGAAGTCGACGTCGACACGCTCGTACTCGGCGCCCACCTCCTCCAGGCAGACGAGCACCCTCGCCACGTTCGTCGACGCGGCCGGCCCGAACACCTTCACCGGCGCCATTTCCTCGTGGAAGTGATGCTGTCCGGTGGCAGTGTATCAAGATAGATAGGGTGGTTGCAGTGTGCAGGCAAAAGGCAATCGCAAAAATCTGCGGGAGGGTGCGCGTCCCTTTCGATGAGCTGCTCTGCTTTGTAGGTCCTCACGAATACTGTTTTTCTTGTTCCGGCGCCCACAACCACGATGGCCGAACACTGTTGCTGTCCTGCTAATCACATGCCTTTGCAGGGAAGAACAATCAAGTCTGTCCTTCTAGTAGCAGGGCCAAAAGTATATTCCGATGCAGCTTTTCAGTGCAAAAAAAATCTCAAGTTTACCACGAGGTGCTGCTGCTACTGGTATTGGTGTTTACCTATCCTTGCCGCAGGATCAGATGGAAGTTAATGTACAGATTCAAGCCTCTGCTATTATCACAATTTCTCCTTTGCAAGCCGAAGCCTTGGCCCTTCTTTTAGCAGCTCAAGTGGCCAAAAGGCTATGCATTTCTCAGCCCACTTTCCTTACTGATAATCTGTCTTTGGCGTCATGGGCGGCTAGCCGAAAGATTAAGGAATCTACTACTCCTTGGACTATTAGAAAAGTTCTGTCTGATTTCTTCTGCTACTCCTCAGATCTTCAGTCCCAGGTTTTTCACATCTCTAGGGAGATAAATGGTATTGCTCACAATGCAGCTCACCAGGTTCTAAGATCAGCGATAGAACCTGACATATGTTGTTTCGCTTCAGCTCATCGGAATATGACTTGCCCTGTAGTTTCTCTTATCTCTAATTTCCAATTTCAGGGCTTTGTAATTCATGTTGTACGTTGTTACTGAGCTAAAATGAAAAGGTTTGGCGCCTCGTGCGCCTTCTGTCGAAAAAAAGTAACAGCCGAATTAACCTCGAATTTTCTAGTTACCAACCGTTTGGTTTGGTCAGGGTGGAAAAGTCGGAAGCAGGGGCAGCAGTGTCGAGTGTCGACTACGGAGAAGCATCTGGCGGGGGCAGGGGAAACAGTGATGTCTGAACCTGGGCTAGGTTGGCAGGAGGAGGAGCAAGCCGTGGGGGCTTGGGATCTAGGCGACAGCGGCAGGAGTGGGACCAGGTAAAGAGAAGGAGACGGCCATGGGAACATCCAGAGTTGGCTGACGCGTTGTAGCAGGGTGCGGGTGTGGCGAGGTGCTCCTTCTGTCGGTGGAAATGAGCAACGTGACGCGGTGTTTATGACCTCGAGCTCAAATGAGGTTAGGTATATAAAAATTCAAAAAAATGAATTTTTTTTTTGTAACACATATTAAAAATGTCTCGAGTGCTCATAAAATTTCATCGTGGAACAACATACAATACGTCCCACTCCATCTTTCTGTCGGCATTCGTCTCACCCGCAGGGCTTCTGCGATGCCTACTAGCTAACCCTAACCGGGCAGCCTCCAGTCTCGATCCCTCGATCCATGACAGAGGGCGAGGTATCGGGCCGCTGAGCTCCACTTTGAACGACGGCAGCGGAAGAAGAAGAGCGGAAAGGGTTAGCTAGTAGGCGGCGAATTGCACAGAATTGGACTGGTTATTAAAAATAAATGAAAATGCAGAATTGACCTAGGCTACCGCCAAAGACTAGTCACCCGACTTATATATAAGTATAAAAGGATGAGGAGGAGCCGTGGAGTCAATCCGACTAAGGTTTGGAGATCGCACCCAAGTCTATCGACTTGGACGACGGGATTGCGTGCATAGATGTCATGTCGTCGAGTCTAATCATTAACAATATATTTTTAACTCCGGCCTCTACCGATTCCCCATGAGTTGGAGGAGATCTGTTATGAAGCCGGCATGCCGATTTCAGAGCACCCGCCCCTTATTGTCATCGACTTTGCCCTCGATATTCATCGACTTCGTACTAAACGCCCATTAGTACTAATTTACACTAAACTTTTATACTTATAGAACTTACTTTTAGCATTCTAGTATTAATTATTATAATTGTATGTTATTTCTTTTGACATACTGAACCAAATATCTAGCAACGCTGCAAAGTACTAGTTGAATGTTTTATGATATAAGGTTTTAATGTATCACTGAAAATACTTCTAAATTGTGCTTAATTTAAACTTTATTTCAAAACAGAAGTTCCTTCTTAAATATTTTTAAAAAATCTTAATCTATCAATGGCTTACGATCCAATAAATATGTCAATAGCGGTTTCTAGTGTATGATTAGATAAGCATATTTATATAACTTCTAGACTATAATATTAACATTGACATGATCCTTTGAAGTTTTTTGTGGTCAAATGTGTCTTGCAAGTTAAAATGGATCTAGTAATAAGTTGACAACGTGTGTATACTCTATACTGAGTTATTGAAAGAGTGTCGCTTTGAGTAATGAGTGATGAACATAAAATGATGTGGATTCTATTTTTTTGGAGATTAATTGGTATTTTGTTGTGCAACGTGTGTATACTCTATACCCGAAGCCATCTTTTCCGGTTCACTTCCTTTCAGATCTCCACGTCGGGGGACTGAGCCCGGAACCGAGGGGAGGGGCGCACTACATGAATCAGCTAATTTGCCGTCTGTGGCTGTCTTTGCCGTCAGTTTTTGGTCGGGCCTGACGGCAAAGACAAATTTTGCCGTCAACTGCAGACGGCAAAGAAATACAGACGGCAAACAGCTCACTTTGCCATCTGCGAAAAATTTACTGACGGCAAAACAAACTTTGCCGTGTGTGAAAAAAATACAGACGGCAAAGAGCATACTTTGCCGTGTGTAAAAAAACTGATGACGGCAAAGACATAGTTTGCCGTCTGTAAAAAAGCTGATGACGACAAAGACATAGTTTGCCGTCTGTGTTTTTTTGGCAGACGACAAAGTGAGCTCTTTGCCGTCTGTATTTGATCTGTAGACGGCAAAGAAGAAGCACATCACGCAGATAGATCACCTGGATCGATGACATGGCAACATCCTAGACGCACATCCCACCAGCCATCGGACGCCGACGCACGCCCCCACCCACCCACTGACCCATGATGCACGCGCCCCCATGAACCTACCCGCCCCACCCACGACTCCCTTATCCCCACAAACCCTCCCGTACGCATCTCTCTCTCTCTCACGAACTGCTGCTCGTGCTCCCGATCTGGACCACCACAGCGCCGGTGCCTGGACCTCGCTCCGGCCATCTGGCCGCCAGTTCGCCCCTGCCTCCTCCCGCTTTGGCCCTAGCGCCGCTGCAGGCCTCCTCGCCACGGGGCCCCCGCGCGCAGTCGTCTGCGCCCCGGCGCCGCCGGCTCTCTTCGCCCCCTTCGCCTCGCGCGTCGGCCTCCTCGCCACGGATTCCCCGCGCGCCGGCGTCTGCGCCCCGTCGCCCCGATGTCTACGCCCCGCGGCCGGCCTCTGCGCCCGTGGCTCCTTCGCCCACGGCGCCGTCGAGCCCGACCCCGGCCCCTTCGCCCCGGAAGGCCTCCGCTGTTCCCGCCCCCGCCCCCGTTGCATTCGCTCCCGCAGGCCTCTGCTGCCCCTGCCCCGTCCATCGTCGACCCCGACACATCCCCCTCATCGGCCCCGGCCTTGTTCCCCGTCGGCCCCGCTTGCGGTGCATCGTGCCGCAACGGCCTGCATGCTCCGTTCCACGCCGGTCACCGTCGTTCCGCACCGGCCACCGTCATGCCACGACGGCCATGGCGTGGCTCACCCGTACCGCACCAGCCACCGTCTGTTGTATGTTTTTTTTGTTTGACACCCTTTGTAATCCCTCTGTAATCTGATTTTTTTGTTTGACACCCTTTGTAATCCCTCTGTAATGAAACTTGTATGATGCATACATAAGATGATTGTCAGACTAAGATGGTTGTCAGACTACCAAAGCGCGGCACAAACGAATGGATATCAAAAGAAAAAAAATGCGATGATTTTGTCTACACCTTTGACCATTTGAGGTCTCCAATTGGTCTGTTGGTTTAGTTTTTTTATAAATAAAATAAGGTTCTTTGCCGCCTGTGATGTTTCTGGATGACGGCAAAGATGCATTTTTGGCTGACGGCAAAGGCACATTTTTGTGCCGTCTGTTCTTATCCAGCTTGACGGCAAAGATGGTTTGGCTGACGGCAAAGACTTTGCCGTTTGCCCGATAAAAAGCTGACGGCAAAGTACTCTTTGCCGACTTTGCCTTTGCCGTCACACTTTGTCGTCAGCCAGGTGACGGCAAAGTCTTTGCCGTCTGTATTTCAGCCTTTGCCGTCTGTACTTGCCTGACGGCAAACTGTCTGATTCCTGTAGTGGCGTCGTGAGGACCGAGGCCGGTCCCGGTCGCCTCGGGCAACGTCGGGGGACTGGTGGTCTCGCTGGCGATCCCCGTCGCCGCCTCCTCGCCGTGGGCGCTCTCCGTCCCCCTCCCGGTCGGCTCGCCCCAGCTCCCCCCGTCCCCGGGATGGGATCCTCCCTACCCCGGCACCGCACCGCTATGTGCCTCCTCACGCCACTGCCCCCGGGGCTTCGGTGCCGGTCCCTGCCCCTGGTGGAGGTCCCGCCCGCGGTCGCCGACCAAGAAGAAGAAGCGGCGTGGTGTTCGCGGCGCTTCGCCCATGCCCCCCGGTTCCGCGCTCCTCCTCCACTCCCGGACCCGTCTCCGGTCTTCCTCGCCCCCCCCCCCCCCTGCTTCAACTGTGGGGTGAGGGGACACTCGCAAGTCAACTGCGTCAACCCCCATTGCTGCTATCTCTGCAAGGACCCTGGCCACTCCGCTCTCCTGTGCCCGGACCGGTGGTGTCGGAGCTCATGATGTATGGGCACGGGATCGAGGGGTTGGGATTCTTCCACCTCGAGGTCCCCGACGCCCCTCCGCCGTCTCCCTCCCTTCAGGCGGTCGTCACGGTCGTCGATGGGGTGGCACCCCCGGAGATTATCGAGGCTGAGCTCAACCATCTCTACCGTCACCAGTGGGACTGGGTGGTCACCCCCACCGTCGGCCACATCTTCTCTGTTGTCTTCCCCGACTCCGTCAGCTACGGCTACGCGACCCGTAGTGGCTGGATCACTCTCGCTCTCAACCAGCTAGTTGTCGAGATCTCCGAGCCGGTCCTCGACGCCCAGGCCATGGCTGTCCTCGACACCGCTTGGATCCTCATCTTCGGCCTCCCCGATATTGCGCGGTTCAAGCCCGTCATCCGCTAGATGTCCCGTCTCTTGGGCAAGGTGGTGGCGGTCGATGAGCTCTCTCTGCGCAAGGAGGAGGAGGTCCGGGTCAAGGTCAAGTGCATCGACTCCTCCAAGCTTCACACCTCAGTCCGTGTTTTCTTCAATGACCAGGGCTTCGACCTCAGAATCGCCCCCGAGCCTCCCAACCACGTTGGGCGTCCCCGCTCCTTCGACGTCGGCCTCCCTGGTGGCAACCCGGGGGCCGGTGGGGATTACCACGACCGCCACTGCTCCCGCTTCCACCGCTCGGATGAGGATGGGGCGTCCGAGGACTCCCGCTCCCCGTCCCCCTCGCCCCCCTCCTGCCGCGGGGGGCAAGGGCCGCCAGGCCGCTCCCTGCCTTCCCCTTGGTGGCCCTCCGCTCTCTGCGGCGTCGTCCTCCGAGGGGAGCGACATCTCCAGTGTGGGATTGGTGGTTTGCCCGGCCTCCTCCCTGCGCTCCCCCACCTCGCCTCCCCCTCTGTGCAGGACTCGGCGGTCCTATCCCTCGGCTTGCTCCCGGATATTTCGGCGGCGCCCGCGGTGGTGATGTCGCCTCCTGTGGTGGACCTCCCCCCCCCGGCCTCGCCGCCCCCCGCCGCCTACTCCCCTCCTCGGCCTGAGGCTCCACCGCCCTCGTCGCCCCCGCGGGCTGCCCCTGTTGCAGACCCCGCGGCCATCCCCGTGCCGAACCCCCCGCCCTCTGCGTCGCCACCCCCAGCGCCACCCTTCCTCGGCTGCTCTGGACCTGCTCAGCTGGCCTCTCCTGCGCCGACTCTGTCTGGGGAGGGTGCGGCTCGGGTTCTCACTCCCGTGGCGGCCCAGCCCCCTCCCCCCCGCTCCGCCGCCTACTCCCGTCGCGGTCGGTCGACCTCCTCCCTGGTGATTGCTTCCCGCCGGAGTGCGAGGCTGGATGCTACTCACCCTGAGGGCAGCCCGGCTTTTCCCATCCCCGAGCGGGCGGAGCTCCGCGCTGCAACCCGTAACCTGGAGCCAGGTACGCCCTCCGTTCCCCCCTCTGGTTCATCTTGTTCCTTCTCTACGCTTGAGTCTATTCCTCTGGGCAACCTCGCCAAAGTGGCCTCCGACTCCGCGATCATTTTTAGAGGGGAAGCTGGCCCCCCTTTAGCCCAGATCGCGGCCATCAAAGCGCGTGAGATTCTTGATGGGAAACTCGCGGACGCCCGTGCGGCTCTCCTTTTGCCCCCGGCCGCCCCTACGGGTGGGGCGGCCCCCTCTCTGGTCGTGCCGCGGCTGACGAAGCCTCCTCCCTGCGGTCGGGGCGGAGATCCGTGGTCGTACTCGCTCCCGCATGGCGGCTCTTCGTGCGCAAAGCGCCTCTCGTGTTTTGGGGTCAAGCAGCCCCCCAATGGCTCCTTAATGTGAGCTCTATTCTGGAACATCCGCGGCTTCGTCCATGATGGTCGTCACCGCCAACTAGTGGAGTACATGCGAGATGAGCACATCGACATAGTAGCCGTTCAAGAAACCATGCGACGCGATTTCTCGCTTCCTGAGCTTGACCGTCTGAGCTCCCACCTCTTTGCTTGGCATTGGCTCCCTTCTAGTGGGAGCACAGGTCACTCGGGTGGCATCCTTTTAGGTGTGAAGGATGCCACCTTCGAGGTGGGCAGCATGGATCGGGGAGAATTCTTCGTCAGCATGGAGCTATTTGAGAGATCTCTCAACTTCAAGTGGGAGGTTATCATTGTCTACGGGCCTGCCAACCATAGTAGGTCGGCCGCTTTCCTTGAGGAGCTCCACCGGAAGATCTCGGCGGCCTCCCTTCCCGTGGTTGTGGGCGGCGATTTTAAACTTCTGCGCGTGGCGGAAGACAAGAGCAATGACAATGTTTGCTTTGCGCAGATGCAAATGCTTAATGACTTCATTGCTGACCTCGCCCTCCGAGAGATTGATAGGATTGGTGCCCGGTTCACCTGGACCAATCGTCAAGGGTCGCCACCCAGTCTGTCTTGGACAGGGTCTTAGTGTCCCCGGATTGGGACCTCCGCTGTTCCCTAGCCTCCCTCTGCGCCATCACTCGGATTGGCTCGGATCATGTCCCCCTGCTTCTCTCCTCCCCGGACGAGCGTCCGGCGATCACCCCTCGTTTCCGCTTTGAGACTTTCTGGCTCTCCTAGACTGGATTTACCGATGCCGTCTGCGCTCGGTGGATCGAGGCTTGGGCCCACCCCCACCCTCGCCCCCCACCCCCCTCGGCCATTGACGCGTGGCACTTTTGTGCGAAACGTGGCAGGCAGTTTATGAACGGTTGGGGGGCCAATTTGGGTCGCGATGCCAGGGAGCGTAAGAAGGCGCTGTTGTCCGCGATTCAGGCTCTCGACCTTCGGGCTGACGCGGTGGGTCTCTCTCCGGACGAGTGGCTCTCCCGATATGACCTCGAAGACCAGCTATCCGTGATCTACACCGATGAGGAAGCCTATTGGCGCCTACGGGGCACGCAGAAATGGGTCCTGAAGGGAGACGCGAATACGGCATACTTCCAGGCTATCGCCAATGGCCGCCATAGACGCAACACCATCCCCCTTCTCTGGGATGGGGAGACTCTCCTTCAGGACCCTCGTGACATCCGGGCCCACGTCAACGGCTTCTATAGGTCCCTATTCTTTGCCGCTCCTAGGAGCGGCATCTCTCTCGCCCCCGATTGTTGGGCTGGTTCCCAACTGGTGTCCGCCTTGGAGAACGAGGCCCTAATGGCCCCCTTCTCTGAGCAGGAGGTTTGGGAGGCCATCAAGGGCATGAATTCTTCCTCGGCGCCGGGTCCGGATGGCCTCCCGGTCAATTTTTTCCAGACCTTCTGGACCATGATTAAACCTGAGGTCATTGCCATCTTCGATGAATTCTATGTTGGCTCCATTGACCTGGGTCGCCTCAACTACGGGATCATCTCTCTCATCCCCAAGGTCCCTGGGGCGTCCGACATCCGTCAGTTCCGCCCGATCACGGTGATTAATGTGATCTTCTGGATCCTGGCCAAAGGGTACGCTAATAGGGTGACCCTGCTAGCGGACCAGGTGACCCACCCTAACCAGTCGGCCTTCATTAAGGGCCGATACATCCTGGATGGGGTCCTTCTCCTTCATGAGGTTCGTGTCAAACGCCTTAAGGAGGTTTTTCTGAAGATTGATTTCCACAAGGCATACGATACTGTTAGCTGGACCTTTCTCAGGGAAGTCCTTCTTCGGAAGGGCTTCGATGACCGGTGGATCACTAGAGTCATGCAAATGGTCCCTTGCGGTCGCACGACGGTCAACATCAACGGCGAGATTGGCCCTTTCTTCCCTACCCTTTGTGGGGTTCGCCAAGGCGACCCCTTCTCCCCGTTCCTGTTCAATATGGTAGTTGACGCTCTTGCCTCCATCCTTGATAAGGCAAAAGCCGTTGGCCATATTCGTGGGATTACCCCCCACCTTTCCGGGGGCTCTAGGATCTCCATCCTCTAGTATGTTGATGACATGATCATCATGGTCGAAGGCTCGGAGGTGGACATCGCCAACCTCAAGTTCCTCCTTCTCTGCTTCCAACAGATGTCGGGCCTCAAGATCAACTTCGACAAGAGTGATGTTATGGTGATGGGATACTCCCCCTCTGAGTCTATGGTCATCGTCAACAGACTTAATTGCCGCCTGGGCTCCCTCCCCACCTCCTACCTGGGGACGCCCATTAGCGATTCGCGGCTCTCCGTCTCGGACTTGCGGCCCTCCGTGGCTAAGCTCCAATCTTGGTACGAGCCCTGGCAGGGGAGGTGGCTGTCCAAGGCCGCCCGAACTATTCTCATCAACTCATCCCTCTCCAGCCTCCTCTTGTTTCTTATGAGTTTCTACAGCCTCCACGAATCTCTCCACAAGGAGATCGCCAAGATCCAGTCCCGCTTCTACTGGGCTGGCGATCATGGCAAGCAGAAGTACCATATGGTCAGTTGGCCCGACATTTGCAAGCCCAGGGAGCAAGGTGTCCTGGGCATCATGTGCTCTAAAAGGATGAATATTGCCCTTCTCTCCTGTTGGCTTTGGCGCATCGCGCAAGGTCAAGGTGGCCTCTGGCTCGACATTATCCGGAATAAATACCTGCGTGGACAACCCCTAGCCTTCTGCCAGAAATCAGCCAGCTCTCAGTTCTGGCAGTCCATTGTCCAGCTTCTCCCGGTCCTCCGCATTGGAACCTCCATCTCGGTGGGGTCCGGTCTCTCGACGCTCTTCTAGTTTGATCGCTGGGCCGGGGACTCTCCCTTTGCGACCTGCTTCCCTGCCCTCTTCTCTATCTCCGTCGACCCCATGATTTCTGTTGATAGGGCCCTTCTTGACTTAGGGTGCCTTTCTTTATGATGGCCTTTTGGGCCCACGGAATCCGCCGCCTGGCGTGAGTTGCTTGATTGCGTTGCTCTTCATGAGCCGTTGGTGGATGGCAGTCCTGACCTTGTGCGCTGGCGCCTGGAGCCGTCGGGCCAGTTCTCCACCAAGTCGCTCTACCTGGCCATTGCCCCATCCTCCGCCCCCTCCCCCTGTCGATGGTTTGGTCCATCCGCGTTCCCCTGAAGATTCGCATCTTCATGTGGCAGTGGATTCGCGGTCGGGTCCCGTCTGGGGTGGAGGTCTGCAAGCGCAATGGCCCGGGTACTGGTATCTGCCCGCTCTGTGGTGTTCCTGAAGACTCGAACCACATCTTCTTCTCCTGCGTCTCCGCCCAGTTCCTCTGGAGCTGCTTTCATGAGGTGGTCGGTGGAAGTTGGTGCCACACCGATTTCCCGGACTTATTTGCTGAACTCCAGCTGTCCCCCGCGACCTCTCGCCACATTAGGTGGCTTGAGGTTGGGGTACTCGCCTAGACCCTCTGGACCGTTCGCAATAAGCTTGTGATTCAGCGTACTCCCCTTCGACGGGCTACTGACGCTCTCTTCAAACTCTCGGGTTTCTTGCAGCTTCGGCGGCCGCTTAGCCGCCCCCCGGACCGTGATGCCATCTCAGCCTTCATCGCCGACCTCTGTTCGATGGCCGTCCGCCTGTAGCCGCGGCCTACTCCGCCTCCGCCGGATCTAGACTAGGCTCCCTACGACCGGCGTATGTTGTTTTATTTTTTATTTTTTGGGCTTGTTGAGCTGTGCCCTCAGCAGAACCTGTGTACTTTGCCGTGAGACTTGGGTGGGTGTGTGTGGACTTGCTTCTGTTTGTATGCTCTGTGGCAGTTTGCTTTATATATAAAGCGGGGCGAAAGCCTTTTTCGGTAATTAAGCCGCGTAGAATGAGTTTATATAAGAAGTTACACCCAAGATACGTGAGCTAGAATTAGAATATAGGAAGTTATCTCAGAAGCTACCAACTCTAAAAGATATATTTAAACCTGCCATTAAAATCGCCAATATATGTTTCATGTTGGGTTGTTAGGAAAAAAGATCAAGATAATGAAAAGAACTTAATAGGAAAACAAACACACTCCTCCGTCGCCGATGAGACTAAAATCTCATTCATCTAGTCACCACCCATGTTGCATACAAGAGGAAACAAAAACCTAGCCGCCTCCACTCCAATTACCTTCACCTCCTTGTCGTTGCAACAACCAGCCTCCACACCTTGATGTCTATGTAAAGCCCATTTGCGAGGTGATAACGGTTGGGCATCTTTCTTCATGTCTTTTTTGGACAACGTTAGATCTGGTTTAGACTGATCAGGTTGGAGTCCTTTAGATCAAATCAGAGTGGTCAGTGAGTACATGAGTACACATAAGATCCACGAGTCTAGACACCGTTGGAGTATTTCCTATGTCTCACCACTCAATTGCAACAATGTTTTCCATCATGTCCATTCTCGACCTCCACCCGCATGAGTCATCAAAGCCTTAAAGGGTTTGAAGGGACACTTTATCTTTTTGCTGTTGTGCGGGGCTAAGGTAGTGGATGCTGATGCTAAGGCCTTGGAAGCTGAAATTAATGGAGAAGTGACTTCTTGTTCTTTTGTCTCCTTCTCAAACAATGAATCAAATGATAGTATTTTTTATCGGGACAACCTTGTTGCCAATAGCCTTCATCTTTTTACTAATGTGCATGACATCTTTGAGAGGCACAATAGAGGATTGAACTGGAGAACTAGTTCTGAACTGAGAGGTTTATATTTTACTCTGTGATTACCCCTTGGATAGGAGAAATATTCAGGAGATTAATGATGCAGTTAGTAAATTTGGCAAGTTTGTCAGTTGGGACAAAATAAGGAGCACTAAAGAAAATCAGATGGTCAAGGTGGAAGTGGAACAACTAAGAGATATTGCTGCAAGTATTGTGTTTGGAGATGGGGACAACTCTGACTCTCTGACTTGCCCAGTTGTCATCCTGCAGCACCAAATCCTCGGGATTGAGCCTCATGATGAGGACCCCATCCAGCCTCATGGTAATCCCCATCCAATGCCTTTGCAGAACATTTCCACCCTAATCCACACAATCATTTCCTGGGCCCTCTACAGCAACATGAACAACAGGAGCCACATTTGGACCTGAATCTGGCTTTACACAATATAGAATGCAGCCATGGAGGAGGAGGAAGATCGGATACAGAATCTACCAGGGTGGGTGAAGGAAATATGCCCTAGAGGCAATAATAAAGTTATTATTTATTTCCTTATTTCATGATAAATGTTTATTATTCATGCTAGAATTGTATTAACCAGAAACATAATACATGTGTGAATACATAGACAAACATAGTGTCACTAGTATGCCTCTACTTGACTAGCTCGTTGAATCAAAGATGGTTGTGTTTCCTAACCATAGACATTAGTTGTCATTTGATTAATGGCATCACATCATTAGGAGAATGGTGTGATTTACTTAACCCATTCCGTTATCTTAGCACTTGATCATTTAGTATGTTGCTATTGCTTTCTTCATGACTTATACATGTTCCTATGACTATGAGATTATGCAACTCCCGTTTACCGGAGGAACACTTTGTGTGCTACCAAACGTCACAACGTAACTGGGTGATTATAAAGGAGCTCTATAGGTGTCTCCGAAGGTACTTGTTGAGTTGGCGTATTTCGAGATTGGGATTTGTCACTCCGATTGTTGGAGAGGTATCTCTGGGCCCTCTCGGTAATGCACATCCCTATAAGCCTTGCAAGCAATGTGACTAATGAGTTAGTTGCGGGCTGATGCATTACATAACGAGTAAAGAGACTTGCCGGTAACGAGATTGAACTAGGTATTGAGATACCGACGATCGAATCTCGGGCAAGTAACATACCAATGACAAAGGGAACAACGTATGTTGTTATGCGGTTTGACCGATAAAGATCTTCGTAGAATATGTGGGAGCCAATATTGTTGGGGAACGTAGTAATTTCAAAAAAATTCCTACGCACACGCAAGATCATGGTGATGCATAGCAACGAGAGGGGAGAGTGTTGTCTACGTACCCTCGTAGACCGAAGCGGAAGCGTTGACGCAACATAGAGGAAGTAGTCGTACGTCTTCCCGGTCCAACCGATCCAAGCACCGTTACTCTGGCACCTCCGAGTTCTTGACACACGTACAACTCGATGACACACCCCGAACTCCGATCCAGCAGAGGTACGGGGAGGAGTTCCGTCAGCACGACGGCGTGGTGACGATCTTGATGTTCAACTGTCGCAGGGCTTCGCCTAAGCACCGCTACAATATGACCAAGGTGTAATATCGTGGAGGGGGGCACCGCACACGGCTAAGGAACGATCACGATGATCAACTTGTGTGTCTATGGGGTGCCCCCCGCCCCCGTATATAAAGGAGGGAGGGAGGAGGGGGCCGGCCAAGAATAACCATCTTTGATTAACAAGCTAGTCAAGTAGAGGCATACTAGTGACACTCTGTTTGTCTATATATTCACACATGTATTATGTTTCCGGTTAATACAATTCTAGCATGAATAATAAACATTTATCATGATATAAGGAAATAAATAATAAATTTATTATTGCCTCTAGGGCATATTTCCTTCAAATATGAGCATCTAGGTTCTGCTATTGGTTATTGACCGGAGACGTGTCTCGGTCATGTCTACATAGTTCTCGAACCCGTAGAGTCTGCACGCTTAAAGTCCGATGACGGTTATATTATGAGTTATGTGTTTTGATGTACCGAAGATAGTACGGAGCCCCGGATGAGATCGGGGACATGACGAGGAGTCCCGAAATGGTAGAGACGTAAAGATCGATATATTGGACGACTATATTCGGACATCGGAAAGGTTCTGAGTGATTCGGGTATTTATCGGAGTACCGGAGAGTTACGGGAATTCGCCGGGGAGTATATGGGCCTTATTGGGCCATATGGGAATAGAGGAGAGAGGCCAAAAGGAAGGAGGCGCGCGCCCCCCCTCTGGTCTGAATTGGACAAGGGGTGCAGCCCCCTTTTCCTTCTTCCTCTCCCCCTCTTTCCTTCTCTCCTACTCCAACAAGGGAAGGAGTCCTACTCCCGGTGGGAGTAGGACTCCCCCCTAGGCACGCCCTCCTCCTAGGCCGGCCGCCTCCCCCCTTGCTCCTTTATATACGGGGGCAGGGGGGGCACCCCAGAGATACAACAATTGATCCTTGAGATCTATTAGCCGTGTGCGGTACCCCCGTCCACTATATTCCATCTCGATAATATTGTAGCGGTGCTTAGGCGAAGCCTTGTGTTGGTAGAACATCATTATCGTCACCACGCCGTCGTGCTGACGGAACTCTCCCTCGAAGCTCGGCTGGATCGGAGTTCGAGGGACGTCATCGAGCTGAACGTGTGCTGAACCCGGAGGTGTCGTGCGTTCGGTACTTGATCGGTCGGATCGTGAAGACGTACAACTACATCAACTGTGTTGTGCTAATGCTTCCGCTTTTGGTCTACGAGGGTACATGGACAACACTCTCCCCTCTTGTTGCTATGCAATATACCATGATCTTGCGTGTGCGTAGGAATTTTTTTGAAATTACTATATTCCCCAATAGTGGTATCAGAGCCAGGTTTATGCGTAGATGTTATTTGCATGAGTAGAAAACAAGTGAGTTGTGGACGTTACAAGTCATACTGCTTACCAGCATGTCATACTTTGGTTCGGCGGTATTATTGGATGAAGCGGCCCGGACCGACATTACGCGTATGCTTGCGCGAGACTGGTTCTACCGACGTGCTTTGCACACAGGTGGCTGGCGGGTGTCAGTTTCTCCAACTTTAGTTGAACCAAGTGTGGCTACGCCCGGTCCTTGAGAAGGTTAAAACAGCACTAACTTGACAAACTATCGTTGTGGTTTTGATGCGTAGGTAAGAATGGTTCTTGCTCAGCCCGTAGCAGCCACGTAAAACTTGCAACAACAAAGTAGAGGACGTCTAACTTATTTTTGCAGGGCATGTTGTGATGTGATATGGTCAAGACATGATGCTATATTTTATTGTATGAGATGATCATGTTTTGTAACCGAGTTGTCGGGAACTGGCAGAAGCCATATGGTTGTCGCTTTATTGTATGCAACGCATGAAGGAAATATGCCCTAGAGGCAATAATCAAGTTATTATTTATTTCCTTATATCATGATAAATGTTTATTATTCATGCTAGAATTGTATTAACCGGAAACATAATACATGTGTGAATACATAGACAAACATAGTGTCACTAGTATGCGTCTACTTGACTAGCTAGTTGAATCAAAGATGGTTAAGTTTCCTAGCCATAGACATGAGTTGTCATTTGATTAACGGGATCACATCATTAGGAGAATGATGTGATTGACTTGACCCATTCCGTTAGCTTAGCACTTAATCGTTTAGTATGTTGCTATTGCTTTCTTCATGACTTATACATGTTCCTATGACTATCATATTATGCAACTCCCGTTTACCGGGGGAACACTTTGTGTGCTACCAAACGTCACAACGTAACTGGGTGATTATAAAGGAGCTCCACAGGTGTCTCCGAAGGTAAATGTTGGGTTGGCGTATTTCGAGATTAGGATCTGTCACTCTGATTGTCGGAGAGGTATCTCTGGGCCCTCTCGGTAATGCACATCACTATAAGCCTTGCAATCAATGTAACTAATGAGTTAGTTATGGAATGATGCATTACGTAACGAGTAAAGAGACTTGCCGGTAACGAGATTGAACTAGGTATTGGATACCGACGATCAAATCTCGGGCAAGTAACATACCGATGACAAAGGGAACAACGTATGTTGTTATGCGGTTTGACCGATAAAGATCTTCGTAGAATATGTGGGAGCCAATATGAGCATCCAGGTTCCGCTATTGGTTATTGACCGGAAACATGTCTTGGTCATGTCTACATTGTTCTCGAACCCGTAGGGTCCGCACGCTTAAGGTTTCGATGATAGTTATATTATGAGTTTATGAGTTTTGATGTACCGAAGGAGTTCGTAGTTCCAGATGAGATCGGGGACATGACGAGGAGTCTCGAAATGGTCGAGACGTAAAGATCGATATATTGGATGACTATATTCGGACTTCGGAAAGGTTCCGAGTGATTCGGGTATTTTTCAGAGTACCAGAGAGTTACGGGAATTCGCCGGGGAGTATACGGGCCTTATTGGGCCATACGGGAATAGAGGAGAGAGGCCAAAAGGAAGGAGGCCTGCGCCCCCCCTCTGGTCCAAATTGGACAAGGGGCGCAGCCCCCCTTTCCTTCTTCCTCTCCCCCTCTTTCCCCTTCTCCTAGTCCAACAAGGAAGGAGGGAGTCCTACTCCCGGTAGGAGTAGGACTCCCCTTGGTGCGCCCCCTCCTAGGCCGGCCGCCCCCTCCCCCCTTGCTCCTTTACATGCGGGCTGGGGGCACCTCTAGGCACAACAACAATTGATCCCTTGGATCTGTTAGCCGTGTGTGGTGCCCCCCTCCACCATAGTCCACCTCGATAATATCGTAGCGGTGCTTAGGCGAAGCCCTGCGACGGTAGAACATCAAGATCGTCACCACGCCGTCGTGCTGACGGAACTCTCCCTCGACACTCGGCTGGATCAGAGTTCGAGGGACATCATCAAGCTGAACGTGTGCTAGAACTCGGAGGTGCCGTAGTTTCAGTGCTTGATCGGTCGGGCCGTGAAGACGTACGACTACATCAACCGCGTTGTTCTAACGCTTCCGCTTTCGGTCTACGAGGGTACGTGGACACACTCTCCCCTCTCGTTGCTATGCATCACCATGATCTTGCGTGTGCGTAGGAAAATTTTGAAATTACTACGTTCCCCAACAGTGGCATCCGAGCCTAGGTTTTATGCGTTGATGTTATATGCACGAGTAGAACACAAGTGAGTTGTGGGCGATACAAGTCATACTGCTTACCAGCATGTCATACTTTGGTTCAGCGGTATTGTTGGATGAAGCGGCCCGGACCGACATTATGCGTACGCTTACGCGAGACTGGTTCTACCGCCGTGCTTTGCACACAGGTGACTAGCGGGTGTCTGTTTCTCCAACTTTAGTTGAACCGAGTGTGGCTACGCCCGGTCCTTGCGAAGGTTAAAACAGCACTAACTTGACGAACTATCGTTGTGGTTTTGATGCGTAGGTAAGATCGGTTCTTGCTCAGCCCGTAGCAGCTACGTAAAACTTGCAACAACAAAGTAGAGGACGTCTAACTTGTTTTTGCAGGGCTTGTTGTGATGTGATATGGTCAAGACATGATGAGATATAAATTGTTGTATAAGATGATCATGTTTTGTTGAAGTTATCGGCAACTGGCAGAAGCCTTATGGTTGTCTTTTTATTGCATAAGATGCAAGCGCCAAATAATTGCTTTACTTTATCGCTATGCGATAGCAATAGTTGCAAGAGCAATAGTTGGTGAGACGACCATGTGATGACACATTGATATAGATCAAGATGATAAAGATCATGGTGTCGTGCCGGTGATGATAGAGATCATGACAGTACTTTGGAGATGGAGATCAAAGACACAATATGATCATGGCCATATCATGTCACATATTTTGATTGCATATGATGTTTATCGGTTATACATCTTATTCTGTTTTGTTTGACGGTAGCATTTTAAGATGATCTCTCACTAAAAATTATCAAGAAGTGTTCTCCCTGAGTAAGCACCGTTGCGAAAGTTCTTCGTGCTGAGACACCACGTGATGATCGGGTGTGATAGGCTCTACGTTCAAATACAATGGGTGCAAAACAGTTGCACACGCGGAATACTCAGGTTAAACTTGACGAGCCTAGCATATAACAGATATGGCCTCGGAACCCGGAGACCGAAAGGTCGAACATGAATCATATAGTAGATATGATCAACATAGTGATGTTCACCATTGAAACTACTCCATCTCACGTGATGATCGGACATGGTTTAGTTGATTTGGATCACGTGATCAATTAGATGACTAGAGAGATGTCTATCTAAGTGGGAGTTCTTAAGTAATATGATTAATTGAACTTTAATTTATCATGAACTTAGTCCTGGTAGTATTTTTCAAATTATGTTATAGATCAATAGCTCGCGTTGTTGCTTTCATATGTTTATTTTGATATGTTCCTAGAGAAAACTGTGTTGAAAGATGTTAGTAGCAATGATGCGGATTGGATCCGTGATCTAAGGTTTATCCTCATTGTTGCACAGAAGAATTATGTCCTTGATGCACCGCTAGGTGACAAACCTATTGCAGGAGCAGATGCAGACGTTATGAACGTTTGGCTAGCTCAATATGATGACTACTTGATAGTTTAGTGCACCATGCTTAACGGCTTAGAATTGGGACTTCAAAGATGTTTTGAACGTCATGGACCATATAAGATGTTCCATGAATTGAAGTTAATATTTCAAGCAAATACCCGAATTGAGAGATATGAAGTCTCCAACAAGTTCTATAGCTAAAAGATGGAGGAGAATCGCTCAACTAGTGAGCATGTGCTCAGATTGTCTGGGTACTTCAATTGCTTGAATCAAGTGGGAGTTAATCTTCCAGATAAGATAGTGATTGACAGAATTCTCTAGTCACCATCACTAAGTTACTAGAACTTCGTGATGAACTATAGTATGCAAGGGATGACAAAAACGATTCCCGAGCTCTTCGTGACGTTGAAATCGACGAAGGTAGAAATCAAGAAAGAGCATCAAGTGTTGATGATTGACAAGACCACTAGTTTCAAGAAAAGGGCAAAGGGAAAGAAAGGGAAACTTCAAGAAGAATGGCAAACAAGTTGTCACTCCCGTGAAGAAGACCAAAGCTGGACCAAAGCCTGAAACTGAGTGCTTACACTGCAAAGGAAATGGTCACTGGAAGCGGAAATGCCCTAAATATTTGGTGGATAAGAAGGATGGCAAAGTGAACAAGGGTATATTTGATATACAGGTGTTTGATGTGTGCCTTACTAGTGTTTATAGTAGCCCCTGAGTATTTGATACTTGTTCGGCTGCTAAGATTAGTAACTCGAAACAGGAGTTACATAATAAACAGGGGCTAGTTGAGGGGAAGTAATGATGAGTGTTGGAAATAGTTCCAAGATTGATATGATCATCATCACACACTCCCTATATTTCCGAGATCGGTGTTAAACCTAAATAAATGTTATTTAGCGTTTGCGTTGAGCATGAATATGATTTGATCATGTTTATTGCGATACGGTTATTCATTTGAAGTTAAAGAACAATTGTTATTCGGTTTACATGAATAAGACCTTCGATGGTTATACACCCAATGAAAATAGTTTGTTGGATCTCGATCGTAGTGATACACATATTCATAATATTGATGCCAAAAGATGCAAAGTTAATAATGATAGTCCAATTTATTTGTGGCACTGCCGTTTGGGTCATATCGGTGTAAAGCGCATGAAGAAACTCCATAAAGATGGATTTTCAGAATCACTTGGTTATGAATCATTTGATGCTTGCGAACCGTGCCTTTTGGGCAAGACGACTAAAACTCCGTTCTCCAGAACAATGGAACAAGCTACTGACTTATTGGAAATAATACATACCGATGTATGTGATCCAATGAGTGTTGATGCTTGTGGTAAGTATCGTTATTTTCTAACCTTGACAAGATGATTTGAGCAGATGTGGGTATATCTACTTGATGAAACATAAGTCTGAAATAGTTGAAAGGTTCAAAGAATTTCAGAGTGAAGTGGAAAAATCATCGTAACAAGAAAATAAAGTTTCTGCGATCTGATCGCGGAGACGAATATTTGAGTTACGAGTTTGGTCTTCAATTAAAATAATGTGGAATAGTTTCACAGCTCACGCCACCTGGAACACCACAACGTTATGGTGTGTCCGAACGTCATAACCGCACTTTATTGGATATGGTGTGATCTATGATGTCTCTTACTGATTTACCACTATTGTTTTGGGGTTATGCATTAGAGACAGCTGCATTCATGTTAAAAGGGCACCATCTAAATCCGTTGAGACAACACCGTATGAATTATTGTTTAGCAGTAAACCTAAGCTATCATTTCTTAAAGTTTGGAGTTGTGATGCTTATATGAAAAAGTTTTCAACCTGATAAGCTCGAACCCAAATCGGAGAAGTGCATCTTCATAGAATACCCAAAGGAAACTGTTGGGTACACCTTCTGTCACACATCCGAAGGCAAATCATTCGTTGCTAAGAATGGATCATTTCTAGAGAAGGAGTTTCTCTCGAAAGAAGTGAGTGGGAGGAAAGTAGAACTTGATAAGGTAATTGTACCTTCTCCCGAATTGGAAAGTAGTTCATCACAGAAATCAGTTTTAGTGATTCTTACACCAATTAGTGAGGAAGTTAATGATGATGATCATGAAACTTCAGATCAAGTTATTACAGAAACTCATAGGTTTTCCAGAGTACGGTCCGCACCAGAGTGGTACGGTGATCCTATTCTGGAAATCATGTTACTAGACCATGATGAACCTTCAAACTATGAGGAAGCGATGATGAACCCAGATTCCGCAAAATGGTTTGAGGCCATGAAATCTGAGATGGGATCCATGTATGAGAACAAAGTGTGGACTTTGGTGGACTTGCCCGATGATTGGCAAGCCATAGAAAATAAATGGATCTTCAAGAGGAAGACGGCCGCTAATAGTAGTGTTACTATCTACAAAGCTAGACTTGTCGAAAAAGGTTTTTGACAAAGTTCAAGGTGTTGAATACAATGAGATTTTCTCACTCGTATCGATGCTTAAAAGTCTATCCGAATCATGTTAGCAATTGCCACATTTTATGAAATTTGGCAAATGGATGTCAAAACTACATTCCTTAATGGATTTATTAAAGAACAGTTGTATATGATACAACCAGAAGGTTTTGTCAATCCTAAAGGTGCTAACAAAATGTGCAATCTCCAGCGATCCATCTATGGAGTGGTGCAAGCATCTCAGAGTTGGAATATACACTTTGATAAGTTGATCAAAGCATATAGTTTTATACAGACCTGCGGTGAAGCCTGTATTTATAAAGTGAGTGGGAGCACTACCGCCTTTTTGATAAATATATGTGAGTAACATATTGTTGATCAGAAATGATGTAGAATTTTTCTGGAAAGCATAAAGGAGTATATGAAAGGAGTTCTTTAAAAGAAAGACCTCAGTAAAGCTACTTACATATTGAGCATCAAGATCTATTGAGATAGATCAAGACGCTTGATAAGTTTTTCAATAAGTACATACCTTGTCAAGATTTTGAAATAGTTCAAAATGGAACAGTCAAGGAAAGAGTTCTTGCCTGTGTTGCAAAGGTGTGAAATTGAGTAAGACTTAAATCCCGACCACAACAGAAAATAGAAAGAGAATGGAAGTCATTCCCTATGCCTCAGTCAAAGGTTCTATAAAGTATGTTATGCTATGTACCAGACCTATTGTATAGCTTGTTCTGTATTTGGTAAGGGAATACAATAGTGATCTAGGAGTAGATCACTAGACATTGGTCAAGAATATCCTTAGTAAGGACTAAGGAAATATTTCTCGATTATGGAGGTGATAAAAGAGCCCGTTGTAAAGAGTTACATCGGTGCAAGATTTTACACCAATCCAGATGACTCTAAGTCTCAATCTGGATACATATTGAAAGTGGGAGCAATTAGCTAGAGTAGCTCCGTGCAGAGCATTGTAGACATAGAATATTTGCAAAATACATACGGCTCTGAATATGACAGACCCGTTGACTAAGCTTCTCTCACGAGCAAAACATGATCACACCTTAGTACGCTTTGGGTGTTTATCACATAGCGATGTGAACTAGATTATTGACTCTAGTAAACCCTTTGGGTGTTGGTCACATGACGATGTGAACTATGGGTGTTAATCGGATACATATATGAATATTGGTGTTAAATCACATGGCGATGTGAACTAGATTATTGACTCTAGTGCAAGTGGGAGACTGAAGGAAATATGCCCTAGAGGCAATAATAAAGTTATTATTTATTTCCTTATATCATGATAAATGTTTATTATTCATGCTAGAATTGTATTACCAGAAACATAATACATGTGTGAATACATAGACAAACATAGTGTCACTAGTATGCCTCTACTTGACTAGCTAGTTGAATCAAAGACGGTTAAGTTTCCTAGCCATAGACATGAGTTGTCATTTGGTTAACGGGATCACATCATTAGGAGAATGATGTGATTGACTTGACCCATTCCGTTAGCTTAGCACTTGATCGTTTAGTATGTTGCTATTGCTTTCTTCATGACTTATACATGTTCCTATGACTATGAGATTATGCAACTCCCGTTTATCAGAGGAAAACTTTGTGTGCTACCAAACGTCACAAGTAACTGGGTGATTATAAAGGAGCTCTACAGGTGTCTCCGAAGGTAAATGTTGGGTTGGCCTATTTCGAGATTAGGATTTGTCACTCTGATTGTCGGAGAGGTATCTCTGGGCACTCTCGGTAATGCACATCACTATAAGCCTTGCAAGCAATGTAGCTAATGAGTTAGTTACGGAATGATGCATTACGTAACGAGTAAAGATACTTGCCGGTAACGAGATTGAACTAGGTATTGGATACCGACGATCGAATCTCGGGCAAGTAACATACCGATGACAAAGGGAACAACGTATATTGTTATGCGGTTTGACCGATAAAGATCTTCGTAGAATATGTGGGAGCCAATATGAGCATCCAGGTTCCGCTATTGGTTATTGACCGGAAACATGTCTCGGTCATGTCTACATTGTTCTCGAACCCGTAGGGTCCGCACGCTTAAGGTTTCGATGACAGTTATATTATGAGTTTATGAGTTTTGATGTACCGAAGGAGTTCGGAGTCCCAGATGAGATCGGGGACATGACGAGGAGTCTCGAAATGGTCGAGACGTAAAGATCGATATATTGGACGACTATATTCGAACTTTGGAAAGGTTCCGAGTGATTCGGGTATTTTTCAGAGTACCGGAGAGTTACGGGAATTCGCCGGGGAGTATATGGGCCTTATTGGGCCATACGGGAATAGAGGAGAGAGGCCAAAAGGAAGGAGGTCTGCGCCCCCCCCCCCCCCCCTCTGGCCCGAATTGGACAAGGGGCGCAGCCCCCCTTTCCTTCTTCCTCTCCCCTTCTCCTACTCCAACAAGGAAGGAGGGAGTCCTACTCCCGGTAGGAGTAGGACTCCCCTTGGCGCGCCCCCTCCTAGGCCGGCCGCCCCCTCCCCCCTTGCTCCTTTATATACGGGGGCAGGGGGGCACTTCTAGGCACAACAACAATTGATCCCTTGGATCGCTTAGCCGTGTGCGGTGCCCCCCTCCACCATAGTCCACCTCGATAATATCGTAGCAGTTCTTAGGCGAAGCCCTGCGACGGTAGAACATCAAGATCGTCACCACGCCGTCGTGCTGACGGAACTCTCCCTCGACACTCGGCTGGATCGGAGTTCGAGGGACGTCATCGAGCTGAACGTGTGCTAGAACTCGGAGGTGTCGTAGTTTCGGTGCTTGATCAGTCGGGCCGTGAAGACGTACGACTACATCAACCGCGTTGTTCTAACGCTTCCGCTTTCGGTCTACGAGGGTACGTGGACACACTCTCCCCTCTCGTTGCTATGCATCACCATGATCTTGCGTGTGCGTAGGAAAATTTTAAAATTACTACGTTCCCCAACAATGCAATCGCCTTGTAATTGCTTTACTTTATCACTAAGCGGTAGCGATAGTCATAGAAGTAATAGCTGGCGAGACGACGACGATGCTACGATGGAGATCAAGGTGTCGCGCCGGTGACGATGGTGATCATGATAGTGCTTCGAAGATGGAGATCACAAGCACAAGATGATGATGGCTATATCATATCACTTATATTGATTGCATGTGATGTTTATCCTTTATGCATCTTATTTTTCTTTGATTAATGATAGCATTATAAGATGATATCTCACTAAATTTCAAGGTATAAGTGTTCTCCCTGAGTATGCACCGTTGTGAAAGTTCTTCGTGCTGAGACACCACGTGATGATCGGGTGTGATAGGCTCTACGTTCAAATACAACGGGTGCAAAACAGTTGCACACGCGGAATACTCAGGTTAAACTTGACGAGCCTAGCATATACAGATATGGCCTCGGAACACTGAGACCGAAAGGTCGAGCGTTGAATCATATATTAGATATGATCAACATAGTGATGTTCACCATTGAAAACTACTCCATCTCACGTGATGATCGGACATGGTTTAGTTGATTTGGATCACGTGATCACTTAGATGATTAGAGGGATGTATATCTAAGTGGGAGTCCTTAAGTAATATGATTAATTGAACTTAAATTTATCATGAACTTAGTCCTGGTAGTATTTTGCAAATTATGTTGTAGATCAATAGCTCACGTTGTTGCTTTCATATGTTTATTTTGATATGTTCCTAGAGAAAACTGTGTTGAAAGATGTTAGTAGCAATGATGCGGATTGGATCCGTGATCTGAGGATTGTCCTCATTGCTGCACAGAAGAATTATGTCCTTGATGCACTGCTAGGTGACAGACCTATTGCAGGAGCAGATGCAGACATTATGAACATTTGGCTAGCTCAATATGATGACTACTTGATAGTTTAGTGCACCATGCTTAACGGCTTAGAATCGGGACTTCAAACACGTTTTGAACGTCATGGACCATATGAGATGTTTCAGGAGTTGAAGTTAATATTACAAGCAAATACCCGAGTTGAGAGATATGAAGTCTCCAACAAGTTCTATAGCTAAAAGATGGAGGAAAATTGCTCAACTAGTGAGCATGTGCTCAGATTGTCTGGGTATTACAATCGCTTGAATCAAGTGGGAGTTAATCTTCCAGATAAGATAGTGATTGACAGAGTTCTCTAGTCACCATCACCAAGTTACTAGAACTTCGTGATGAACTATAGTATACAAGGGATGACAAAAACGATTCCCGAGCTCTTCGTGATGTTGAAATCGACGAAGGTAGAAATCAAGAAAATAGCATCAAGTGTTGATGATTCACAAGACCACTAGTTTCAAGAAAGGGCAAAGGGAAAGAAAGGGAACTTCATGTAGAATGACAAGCAAGTTGTCACTCCCGCGAAGAAGCACAAAGCTGGACCAAAGCCTGAAACTGAGTGCTTCTACTGCAAAGGAAATGGTCACTGGAAGCGGAAATACCCTGAATATTTTGTGGATAAGTAGTATGGCAAAGTGAACAAGGGTATTTGATATACAGGTTATTGATGTGTACCTTACTAGTGTTTATAGTAACCCCTGGGTATTTGATACTTGTTCAGGTTCCTAAGATTAGCAACTCGAAACAGGAGTTACGGAATAAACAGAGACTAGTTGAGGGTGAAGTGACGATGTGTGTTGGAAGTGGTTCCAAGATTGATATGATCATCATCGCACACTCCCTATACTTTCGGGATTAGTGTTAAACCTAAATAAATGTTATTTGGCGTTTGCGTTGAGCACGAATATGATTTGATCATGTTTATTGCAATATGGTTATTCATCTAAAATCAGAGAATAATTGTTGTTCTGTTTACATGAATAAAACCTTCGATGGTCATACACCCAATGAAAATAGTTTGTTGGATCTCGATCGTAGTGATACACATATTCATAATATTGATGCCAAAAGATGCAAAGTTGATAATGATAGTGCAACTTATTTGTGGCACTGTCGTTTGGGTCATATCGGTGTAAAGCGCATGAAGAAACTCCATGAAGATGGATTTTTTGAATCACTTGGTTATGAATCATTTGATGCTTACGAACTGTGCTTTTTGGGCAAGATGACTAAAACTCCGTTCTCCGGAACATTGGGACGAGCTACTGACTTGTTGGAAATAATACATATCGATGTATGTGGTTCAATGAGTGTTGATGCTCGTGGCGGGTATCGTTATTTTCTGACTTTCACAGATTATTTGAGCAGATATGAGTATATCTACTTAATGAAGCACAAGTCTGAAACATTTGAAAAGTTCAAAGAATTTCAAAGTGAAGTGGAGAATCATTGTATCAAGAAAATAAAAGTTTCTACAATCTGATCGCAGAGGAAAATATTTGAGTTATGAGTTTGGCCCTCATATAAAACAATGTGGAATAGTTTCACAGCTCACGCCACATGGAACACCACGGTGTAATGGTATGTCCGAACATCGTAACCGCACTTTATTGGATATGGTGCGATCTATGATGTATCTTACCGATTTACCACTATTGTTTTGGGGTTATGCATTAGAGACAGCTGCATTCACTTTAAATAGGGCACCATCAAAATCCGTTCAGACGACGCCTTATTAACTGTGGTTTGGCAAGAAACCAAAGTTGTCGTTTCTTAAAGTTTGGGGCTGCGATGCTTATGTGAAAAAGTTACAACCTGATGAGCTTGAACCCAACTTGGAGAAGTGTGTCTTCATAGAATACCCAAAGGAAACTGTTGGGTACACCTTCTATCACAGATCCGAAGGCAAGATATTCGTTGCTAAAATAGGTCCTTTCTATAGAAGGAGTTTCTCTCAAAAGAAGTGAGTGGGAGGAAAGTAGAACTTGATGAGGTAACTGTACCTGCTCCCTTATTGGAAAGTAGTTCATCACAGAAATCAGTTCTTGTGATTCCTACACCAATTCGTGAGGAAGATAGTGATGATGATCATGAAGCTTCAGATCAAGTTACTACCGAACCTCGTAGGTCTTCCAGAGTATGGTCCACACCAGAGTGGTACGGCGATCCTATTCTAGAAGTCATGTTACAAGACCATGATGAACCTACGAACTATGAGGAAGCTATGATGAGTCCAGATTCCGCAAAATGGCTTGAAGGCCATGAAATCTGAGATGGGATCCATATATGAGAACAAAGTGTGGACATTGGTGGACTTGCCTGATGGTCGGCAAGCCATATTACTAAATGGATCTTCAAGAGGAAGACGGATACTGATAGTAGTGTTACTATCTACAAAGCTCGACTTGTCGCAAAAGGTTTTTTGACAAGTTCAAGGTGTTGACTACAATGAGATTTTCTCAACTGTAGCGATGCTTAAGTCTGTCCAAATCATGTTAGCAATTGCCACATTTTATGAAATCTGGCGAATGGATGTCAAAACTGCATTCCTTAATAGTTTTCTTAAAGAAGAGTTGTATATGATGTAACCAGAAGTTTTTGTCAATCCTAAAGGTGCTAACAAAATGTGCAAGCTCCAGCGATCCATCTATGGACTGGTGCAAGCATCTCGGAGTTGGAATATACGCTTTGATGAGATGATCAAAGCATATGATTTTATATAGACTTTTGGAGAAGACCTGTATATACAAGAAAGAGAGTGGGAGCACTACAACATTTCTGATAAATATATGTGAATAACAATATTGTCGATCAGAAATAATGTAGAATTTTCTGGAAAGCATAAAGGAGTATTTGAAAAGAGTTTTTCAAAGAAAGACCTCGGTGAAGCTGCTTACACATTGAGCATCAAGATCTATAGAAATAGATCAAGACGCTTGATAAGATTTTTCAATGAGTACATACCTTGATGAGATTTTGAAGTAATTCAAAATGGACCAGTCAAAGAAGGAGTTCTTGCTTGTGTTGCAAGGTGTGAAGTTGAGTAAGACTGAAAACCCGACCAATGCAGAAAATAGAAAAAGAATGAAAAGTCATTCCTATGCCACAGTCATAGGTTCTATATAGTATCACTAGTAGAAAAGGGGGCAATGGTCCAGGCCGGGCCAGCCCATTAGTCCCGGTTCAGTCCAGAACTGGGACCCATGGGGGCATTGGACCCGGTTCATGAGCCCCGGGGGCCGGCCAGGCCACGTGGGCCATTGGTCCCGGTTCGTCTGGACCTTTTGGTCCCGGTTGGTGGGACGAACCGGGACCAATGGGCCTCGCTCCTGGCCCACCACCATTGGTCCCAGTTGGTGGCATGAACAGGGACCAAAGGCTGCCCTTTAGCCCCGGTTCATGGGACGAACCGGGACCAATGAGTTGCCTATATATACCCCTCGCCCGCGAGTAGAGCACTCCCACTGCTCTGTTTTTCCTGGCCGGCGAGGGGAGAGCTTTGTGGTGCTCTAGCTCACCTCCTATGCACACGAGGTGTTCGATGGAATGCCCGAGCCACACTACTAAAGCTTTCTCCTCTCCAAGCTCAACCTCCAAGCTCCATTTTCCTCAATATTTGTCTAGGTTTAGCGGTCCGTCAGGTCCCGTCCCCGTCTACACCGTCGTCGATCGCCCGCGCCGATCTCGTCGCCGGCACCACCGTGGTGAGCCTCTTGTTCTTATCTTCTTTCTGAAAGGAAAAAATTCTTACTTGTATGTTTATATAGATACTTGTATAATTTTCTTACTTTTATTATTGCATCTTATATAGTGCGATGGTTTTGGTATCCGCCCCCATCGGCCCTCGTCCTGTCTATGATTCGGATGTGGTATATATTATCTTTTCATAACTATTGGTTCATTTATTGTTTATGACAATTATGCCGACCAACGTGACATAGATTTTATTTATCTAGGAGGTTCTTGAACCGGAAATTCCAACAGACCCTATTGTCGAGAGGTTAAATTTAGTTGAAGAAAAAACAATTTGTTGAAGAAAAAATAAGAAAAATTGAGGAGGAGAAGATGATATTGGAGTTGCATGTTGCGGATGTCGTCGATGATCACAAGATCAAGATGGATGCAATGCGCTTGAAGATTAGAAAGATTAGAAAATATGCCATTCATACCGAGGCTTGGTATCATTATGCCGTTGGATCAGTTGTTACATTGGTTGCGATTATGATCGCATTTGTTTTCACATTGAAATGTTTTACATAGTTTCAGTGTATGGTTTAATTAATTTATATGCTCTGCAGAGCTTTATGTTGTTAGATGAGAACTATGTATGTACTTTGGTTTTAATGTGATGATGAACTTCTATTAATTTGGTCACTTAATTATCTATTCATGATGTTCTGTAATGATTTTTGACAGACTTAATTATATATAATGCACGCAGATGAACCGGCAATGGATGTATGGTTCAAGACACACCTCCGAGTACATTAAGGGCGTGCATGATTTTCTCGAAGTGGCTGAGGCAAACAAGCAGAATGGTTTTATGTGTTGTCCATGCCCTATATGTGGGAATACGAAGTTTTACTCTGACCAGAAAATCCTTCGCACCCACCTGCTTTACAAGGGTTGCATGCCACACTATAATGTTTGGACGAGGCACGGAGAAATAGGGGTTATGATGGAAGACGGCGAAGAAGAAGAGTACGATGACAACTATGTGCCCCCCGAATACGGTGATGCTACTGAAGATCAAGAGGAACCAGACGATGTGCACGATGATGCTGCAATGGGTGAAGCTGCTTAAGATCAAGAGGAACCAAACGATGTGCCCGATGATGATGATCTCCGCCGGGTCATTGTCGATGCAAGGACGCAATGCAAAAGTCAAAAGGAGAAGCTGAAGTTCGATCGCATGTTAGAGGACCACAAAAAAGGGTTGTACCCCAATTGTGAAGATGGCAACACAAAGCTCGGTACCGTACTGGAATTGCTGTAGTGGAAGGCAGAGAATGCTATGCCTGACAAAGGATTTGAGAAGCTACTGAAAATATTGAAGAAGAAGCTTCCAAAGGATAACGAATTATCCGACAGTACATACGCAGCAAAGAAGGTCGTATTCCCTCTAGGATTGGAGGTGCAGAAGATACATGCATGCCCTAATGACTGCATCCTCTACCGCGGTGCGTACAAGGATCTGAACGCATGCCCGGTATGTGGTGTATTATGGTATAAGATCAGACGAGATGACCTTGGTGATGTTGAGGGCGAGCCCCCTAGGAAGGGGGTTCCTGCGAAGGTGATGTGGTATGCTCCTATAATACCACGGTTGAAACGTCTGTTCAGAAAGGGAGAGCATGCCAAGTTGATGCGATGGCACAGTAAGGACCGTAGGAAAGACGGGAAGTTGTGAGCAACCGCTGAGAGAAAGTACTGGGATGAGTTTGCAAGTGACCCAAGGAACGTATGGTTTGCTTTAAGCGCGGATGGCATTAATCCTTTCGGGGAGCAGAGCAGCAATCACAGCACCTGGCCCGCGACTCTATGTATGTATAACCTTCCTCCTTGGATGTGCATGAAGCGGAAGTTCATTATGATGCCAGTTCTCATCCAAGGCCCTAAGCAACCCGGCAACGACATTGATGTGTACCTAAGGCCATTAGTTGAAGAACTTTTACAGCTATGGAATGGAAACGGTGTACGTACGTGGGATGAGCACAAACAGGAAGAATTTGACCTAAAGGCGTTGCTGTTCGTGACCATCAACGATTGGCCCGCTCTTAGTAACCTTTCAGGACAGACAAACAAGGGATACCACGCATGCACGCACTGTTTACTTGACACCGATAGTATATACCTGGGAAGCTGCAGGAAGAATGTGTACCTGGGCCATCGTCGATTTCTTCCAACCAACCATCAATGTCGAAAGAAAGGCAATCATTTCAAAGGCGAGGCAGATCACCAGAAGAAGCCCGCCATGCGTACCTGTGATCACGTACTTGCTATGGTCAATGATTTACACATAATCTTTGGAAAGGGTCCCGGCGCACTAGCTGTTTTGAATGACGCTGAGGGACACGCACCCATGTGGAAGAAGAAATCTATATTTTGGGACCTACCCTACTGGAAAGACCTAGAGGCCCGCTCTTCAATTGACGTGATGCACGTGACGAAGAACCTTTGCGTGAACCTGCTAGGCTTCTTGGGCGTGTATGGAAAGACAAAAGATACAGCTGAGGCACGGGAGGACCTGCAACGTTTGCACGAAAAAGACGGCATGCCTCCAAAGCAGTATGAAGGTCCTGCCAGCTATGCTCTTACCAAAAAAGAGAAGGAAATCTTCTTTGAAGCCTGCTTAGTATGAAGGTCCCGACTGGCTTCTCATTGAATATAAAGGGAATAATAAATATGGCAGAGAAAAAGTTTCAGAACCTAAAGTCTCATGACTGCCACGTGATTATGACACAACTGCTTCCGGTTGCATTGAGGGGGCATCTACCAGAAAACGTCCGATTAGCCATTGTGAAGCTATGTGCATTCCTCAATGCAATCTCTCATAAGGTGATCGATCCAGAAATCATACCAAGGCTAAGGAGTGATGTGGTGTAATGTCTTGTCAGTTTCGAGCTAGTGTTCCCACCATCCTTCTTCAATATCATGATGCACGTCCTAGTTCATCTAGTTGACGAGATTGTCATTCTGGGCCCCGTATTTCTACACAATATGTACCCCTTTGAGAGGTTCATGGGAGTCCTAAAGAAATATGTCCGTAACGGTGCTAGGCAAGAAGGAAGCATCTCCATGGGCCATCAAACAGAGGATGTCATCGGGTTTTGTGTTGACTTCATTCCTGGCCTTAAGAAGATAGGTCTCCCTAAATCGCGGTATGAGGGGAGACTGACTGGAAAAGGCACGCTTGGAAGGGACTCAATAATATGCAGGGACGGATATTCTTGGTCTCAAGCACACTACACAGTTCTACAGAACTCTACCTTGGTGACCCCGTATGTCGATGAACACAAGAACAGTCTGCGCTCCAAACACCCGGAGTAGTGCGATGACTGGATTACATGTGAACACATCAGGACTTTCAACAGTTGGTTGGAAACACGTCTCAGAGGTGACAACACTGTTTGTGATGAGCTGTACTTGTTGTCCAGGTGACCATCTTCGACTGTTACAATTTGGAAAGGATACGAGATAAATGGGAATACATTTTACACGATTGACCAAGATCAAAAGAGCACCAACCAAAACAGCGGTGTCCGCTTTGATGCAACAACCGAGAGGGGAAAGGACACATATTATGGTTACATAGTGGACATATGGGAACTTGACTACGGACATGATTTTAAGGTCCCTTTGTTTAAGTGCAAATGGGTCAATCTGTCAAGAGGCGGGGTACAGGTAGACCCACAGTACGAAATGACAACAGTGGATTTGAAAAATCTTTGGTACACTGACGAACCATTCGTCCTAGCCAATGATGTGGCACAAGTTATCTATGTGAAGGACATGTCTACCAGACCGAGAAAAAGAAAAGATAAGGAAGCGAATACATCATATGATGAGCCAAAGCGCCACATAGTTCTTTCAGGAAAAAGGGACATCGTGGGAGTGGAGGGCAAGACAGACATGTCTGAAGATTATGAAAAGTTTTATGAAATTCCTCCCTTCAAAGTCAAGGCTGACCCCAGCATCCTGATAAACGATGAAGATTATCCATGGTTACGGCGCAATTAAGCAAATGACACAAGCGAAGAAAAAGTGAAGACTTTCTCCCGCAACTATTATGATGATACCATGCCAACTTTGTAACAGACGAGTATGATACCATTGTCCGTTTTGTACATGCACATGCTATGTGGGTGAAATTGTGATACCATGCCAACTTTCAACTTTTTCAGAGTTCATTTGAAAACTAATGGCACTAACAGAAAGTTTATAATTTTTCTAAAACTAAAAGCAAAAAAGAATTAAAAAATAGAGCAAAAACAAAAGAAAAAAATAATGCAGAAAACAAAACAAAAAACAGGAAAAAAATAAAAATAACAAAACAAAAAAAGTGTTTTCAAATTTGAAAACTAATGGCACTAACAGAAAGTTTATAATTTTTCTAAAACTAAAAGCAAAAAAAGAATTAAAAAATAAAGCAAAAAACAAAAGAAAATAAATAATGCAGAAAACAAAACAAAAAAACTGGAAAAAAATAAAAATAGCAACAATAAGTATTTTGTTGTAAGTAGAAACAAAATAAAATAAATAAAGCAAGAAATAAAACAAAAAAGTGTTTTCAAATTTGAAAACTAATGGCACTAACAGAAAGTTTATATTTTTTCTAAAACTAAAAGCAAAAAGAATTTAAAAATAAAGCAAAAAACAAAAGAAAATAAATAATGCAAAAAACAAAAAAAACTGAAAAAAAAAACAAAAAAACTGCCACCTATTGGGCCACCACGGCCTGATACGACTAGAAACCCAACCTGAGCCAGGATTCAGGCCCGCAGAAGGCCCAATAGGCCCACAGCAGCATAGTGTGAGATTAGGCCCGAAAGCCTCCAGTTGAGAGGAGCTCGAGAGGGTGGGCGCAACAGCGCTTATAAACCACTCTCGAGCATTCTCAACTAGCGAGGTGGGACTAAACTTTCGCCGCGCTGCGGGCAGCACAGGGGCCTTTGGTCCCGGTTGGTGGCACCAACCGGGACTAAAGGGGGCATTAGTACCGGTTCGTGGCACCAACCGGGACCAATGCCCCCCCTTTAGTCCCGGTTGGTGCCAACAATCGGGACCAAAGGTCTCTTTTCAGCAGGCCTTTGGTCCCGATTGGTGGCACCAACCGGGACTAAAGGGGTGCATTAGTCCCAGTTGGTACAGCACTTAGCAGTTTCGACCAAATCCCCCACTTCTCCCCCGACGCCCCTGCTCCTCCTCATCGCCGTCGCCGCCCGACGCCCCTGCTCCACCTTGCCGTCGCTGCCGCCACCGACGTCGTCAGGTTGCTCGCCTTCGCCGTCGCCGCCGCCACCGACGCCGTCAGGCTGCTCGCCTTCGCCGTCGCCGCCGCCCCCTGTGAGCACAGCCTGCTCCCGCGCCCCTCCCGTCCCGCGCCCCTGCGCGGCCACCGCGCCGCCGCCCCGCCGCCCCTGCCCTGCATTTTTCATAGAATTTTTCATAGCATTTTTTCTATTTTTTTTGTGTATATGTGTTTGTATGTGTATATATGTGTACATGTTCATAGTATTTTTTTCATAAGTGTAGTTTTTTTGTTCATTGTATTTTTTTCATATATATAATGTATATATGTATGTGGTAGCTATATGATGAATGGATGTGGCTATGTATGTATGAATATAATGTTCATAGCATTTTTTTGTTTATATATGTTTTTTCATATATGTATTAATTTTTTATTTAGGTTGTTAGTAGATATCGATTTTAGGTTAGTGCATTTTAGGTTAGTGTAGAGGAAAAAGTAAAATAAGGAAAAGGAAGAAAAGAGGAAGAAGGAAGAAGGAAGAAGAAGAAGAAAAAGAAGGATTTTCCTTTCTCGGGGGAGAAGAAGAAAAAGAAGAGGAGAAGAAGAAGAAAGGAATAGAGGAGAAAGGAGAAACTTCAACACGAGGGGGGGTACCGATACCCCCTCCCCAATAACATTATTTTCCCATGTATATGTATGTCGCGTTGTTGTCAATATAACCCCCTCCCGGATAACTTTGACATGAGGGGCGGTCGATATATATACCCCCTCTCGACCGTGATAACTTATACCATGGCAGCACCCCCTCGGCCCTCTCGCTCGACCAAAACTCTCGAGGACACCCAAACCCTAGAGAGAAAACGATGTTGGTCTCCTACCCCCTCCCGCCGCGCCCCTACCCGACAAATTAACTCTCTCGAGGCCACCCAAATTTACCAAGTTAAAAGATCGTTGTCGTCGAGGCCACCCCAAACCCTTGAAGCGTTGTGTCGAGGCCACCCCAAACCCTAGAGAAGCAGCATCGAGGCCACTAACATGATTCCTTATTGTGATTAGCTAGCTAGTTCTACGTTTGCCACTAATATATATCCATTTTTACCATGTTTGAATAATAATTGACATGTTGTAAATATTTGCAAAAACTATGGAGCACTCCCGAGAAGAAGCAACAGAAGCGATGTTGGGGGACATAATCGCACAAGGAAGTGATGTCGTTGCGTCAATTCTCAACGACACCGATGGTCAGGAAGGACTGGGTGAAGAAGAGGGCTATGTTCATGATGGCTCCAACCCATTAATGCCGGTACAAGAAGAGGGCTATGTTCATGATGGCTCCGGTGACCCAATGGAGGTACAAGAAGGAGACCGTGCTGACTGCTCCGGTGACCGAACCGAGTCCGGCCAGGTATATATATATTAGTTAAGCCCGTGCTGACTAGTTAATTGATGCATTCATTATTTTGGTATATGTACACATATTAATTAACTCTCGTCTTTCTTCCTTTTTCTAGCCCTCCAGATCGAGCACAACTTCGGTAAGGAGACGAGGCCCGAAGAAAAAGTTGAGCTCGGATGAAAGGTTTGAGATCATAGAAATCGCACACGACGGCGAACCGATTGAACCCATCCGGACAAAGAATGCATTTTCTGCTCAGTGCGGGGTTCTTGTTAGGGACAAGATCCCGATCAGCATCCAGCAATGGTATAAGCCTAAGGAGGAAGACCCTGAGGTGTCTTATGTCAATGATATGCAGAAAGAAGATCTTTGGACTCAGCTGAAGGCAAATTTCACCCTACCGCCAGAGGAGGATCCAGAGAAGCCAGTTAAAGAGCAATTAATCAAGTCATGTGCTCTTAAGAAGATGGCAACCCTATTCAGGAGGTGGAGGAAAGAGCTGAACAAGTTTGTCAACAAAGAAGAGACACCAGAATTCATCGGCAAATATGAGAAGATCAAAGATCACTGGCCCGGATTTGTGGCCCACAAGACATCGGAAAAGAGTAAGAAGATGTCGGCGACAAACAAGCAAAATGCTGCAAAGAAGCAGTTTCACCATCGCACGGGGTCAGGTGGCTACCTCAAAGCCCGGCCTAAGTGGTCCATGGCTGAGAATGACCTGCTTGATAAAGCGATCGAACCAGAGACAATGAACTGGCCAGACCGTTGCCGGACTTGGTTCTTCGGGGCTGGCGGAACCTTGGACCCTGTATCAGGGAAGTGCCGTTGGACGAACGAGCAACTGAAAATACCAGTCACCAAGCTTCGGCACTATATCAATGCAGCGCAGAAAGGGACGTTCGTTCCATACAGGGAGAAGGACGAGCTCACAATGGCCCTCGGGAATCCTGAGCACCCTGGACGGCCACGAGGCACGCCGGGCTCCATTCCGTGGAAGGTTGGTTTTCCGGACGCATGGGGGTTACAAAACCCAGGAGAGGAGGAAGAAACTGGAGCAGGGCCAACTGCAGGCGCTGCACGAAAGGGTAATGGGGCTAGAGGAACGAGAAGCAGATCGCAGCAAACGACCTGCCGAAGCTTCCCCCGAAGGTACCCCGCCATCTCAGCGGAGAAGCAGCGTGGCTTCCACTGAGCTGCTTCAGCCGGAGCATGTCTTGACGGCTCCTGCCAGCTATCCCGTGGATGCTATCACGAAGTCTCAAAATTGCCACATTATGACGCGATGGATGAATATGAAGGTCAAGGCGGTTGTTGGCTCTGTTTATCCTACTGAACCCGGTGCAACTTTTCACTGTCGGCCGATTCCAGAAGGATATGCTGAAGGAAATATGCCCTAGAGGCAATAATAAAGTTATTATTTATTTCCTTATTTCATGATAAATGTTTATTATTCATGCTAGAATTGTATTAACCGGAAACATGATGCATGTGTGAATACATAGACAAACTTAATGTCACTAGTATGCCTCTACTTGACTAGCTCATTAATCAAAGATGGTTATGTTTCCTAACCATAGTCATGAGTTGTCATTTGATTAACGGGATCACATCATTAGGAGAATGATGTGATTGACTTGACCCATTCTATTAGCTTAGCACTTGATCGTTTAGTATGTTGCTATTGCTTTCTTCATGACTTATACATGTTCCTGTAACTATGAGATTATGCAACTCCCGTTTACCGGAGGAACACTTTGTGTGCTACCAAACGTCACAACGTAACTGGATGATTATAAAGGAGCTCTACAGGTGTCTCCGAAGGTACATGTTGGGTTGGCGTATTTCGAGATTAGGTTTTGTCACTCCGATTGTCGGAGAGGTATCTCTGGGCCCTCTCGGTAATGCACATCACTATAAGCCTTGCAAGAAATGTAGCTAATCAGTTAGTTACGGAATGAGGCATTACATAACGAGTAAAGAGACTTGCCGGTAACGAGATTGAACTAGGTATTGGATACCGACGATCGAATCTCGGGCGAGTAACATACCGATGACAAAGGGAACAAAGTATGTTGTTATGCGGTTTGACCGATAAAGATCTTCGTAGAATATGTAGGAGCCAATATGAGCATCCAGGTTCCGCTATTGGTTATTGACCAAGAATAGTTCTAGGTCATGTCTACATTGTTCTCGAACCCGTAGGGTCCGCACGCTTAAGGTTTCGATGACAGTTTTATTATGAGTTTATGAGTTTTGATGTACCGAAGGAGTTCGGAGTCCCGGATGAGATCGGGGACATGACGAGGAGTCTCGAAATGGTCGAGATGTAAAGATCGATATATTGGACGACTATATTTGGATATCGGAAGGGTTCCGAGTGATTCGGGTATTTTCGGGGGTACCGGGGAGTTACGGAAATACGAGGAAGAAGCAATGGGCCTCATGGGCCAAGTGGTGGAAGAGAGGAGGCAGGGCGCGCGGCCCCCCTAGCCCAAACCGAATTGGACTAGGGGGCCGACCCCCCTTTCCTCCTTTTCCTCCCTCTCCTTCCTTCTCCCTCTCCTTCCCTTCCTTCCCCTCTCCTAGTTGGACTAGGAAAGGAGGGAGTCCTACTCCCGGTGGGAGTAGGACTCCTCCCTGGCGCGCCCTCCCTTGGCCGGCCGCCCCCTCCCCCTTGCTCCTTTATATACGGGGGCAGGGGGCACCCCATGACACACAAGTTGATCTTCGTGATCGTTCCTTAGCCGTGTGCGGTGCCCCCCTCCACCATATTCCACCTCGGTCATATCGTCGCGAAGTTTAGGCGAAGCCCTACGTCGGTAGAACATCATCATCGTCACCATGCCGTCGTGCTGACGGAACTCATCCCCGACACTTTGCTGGATCGGAGTCCGGGGATCGTCATCGAGCTGAACGTGTGCTAAACTCGGAGGTGTCGTACGTTCGGTACTTGGATCGGTCGGATCGTGAAGACGTACAACTACATCAACCGCGTTGTCATAATGCTTCCGCTTACGGTCTACGAGGGTACGTGGACAATACTCTCCCCTCTCGTTGCTATGCATCACCATCATCTTGTGTGTGCGTAGGAAAACTTTTGAAATTACTACGTTCCCCAACAGTGGCATCCGAGCCTAGGTTTTATGCATAGATGTCATATGCACGAGTAGAACACAAGTGAGTTGTGGGCGATACAAGTCATACTGCTTACCAGCATGTCATACTTTGGTTCGGCGGTTGAGGGAGTCCTGGACTAGGGGGTGTCCGGACAGCCGGACTATCATCGTCTGCCGGACTCCAAGACTACGAAGATACAAGATTGAAGACTTTGTCCCGTGTCCGGATGGGACTTTCCTTGGCGTGGAAGGCAAGCTTGGCGATACGGATATGTAGATCTCCTACCATTGTAACCGACTCTGTGTAACCCTAGCCCTCTCCGGTGTCTATATAAACCGGAGGGTTTTAGTCCGTAGGACACAACATCCATTACAACAATCATACCATAGGCTAGCTTCTAGGGTTTAGCCTCCTTGATCTCGTGGTAGATCCACTCTTGTAATACACATCATCAATATTAATCAAGCAGGACGTAGGGTTTTACCTCCATCAAGAGGGCCCGAACCTGGGTAAAACATCGTGTCCCTTGTCTCCTGTTACCATCCGCCTAGACGCACAGTTCGGGACCCCCTACCCGAGATCCGCCGGTTTTGACACCGACATTGATGCTTTCATTGAGAGTTCCTCTATGTCGTCACCGATAGGCTTGATGGCTTCTTCAATCAACAACAACGCCGTCCAGGGTGAGACTTTTCTCCCCGGACAGATCTTCGTATTCGGCGGCTTCGCACTGCGGGCCAATTCACTTGGCCATCTGGAGCAGATCGAAAGCTACGCCCCTGGCCGTCAGGTCAGATTTGGAAGCCTAAACTTCACGGCGGACATCCGCGGAGACTTGATCATCGATGGACCCGATCCGCAGCCGTGCGTGCCGCACTGTCACGATGGGCATGATCTAACTCTGCCGCCGGACAACGCCTTGGAGGCCGCACACGAATCCGCTCCGACCCATAGTCCGGAGCCGATCGCGCAGCTCGAGGATGGGTGGCTGGACACCTCCTCGGGAGCTGCAATTTCCACGGCGATGGAGCCGAACACTGACCTTGTCCCCTATAAAGCTCATGACTCCGAGGTGCTGGACTCCCTGCCGGACTCTGAACCTCCTACACCCCTGCCAATCGAATCTGATCGGGCGCCGATCATGGAGTTCACCGCTGTGGACATCTTTCAGCACTCGCCTTTTGGCGACATCCTAAATTCGCTAAAGCATCTCTCGCTATCCGGAGAGCCCTGGCCGGATTACGGCCAGGATGGTTGGGATGCGGACAACGAAGAAATTCAAAGCCCACCCACCACCCACTTTGTAGCCACTGTCGATGATCTAACCGACATGCTAGACTACGACTCCGAAGACATCGACGGTATGGACGATGATGCCGGAAACGATCAAGAACCAGCGCTCACAGAGCACTGGAAGGTCACCCCAACCCATGATGTATATATGGTGGATACCCCGAAAGGAAGCGAGAACGAGGACCAACGGGGCGCTGCAAAGGATAATCCCGCCGATAAACAACCAAAACAGCGACGCAGACGCCGCCCTAAGTCCCGCCTCGACAACAACAGCGCTCCTAATGACCCAGCAATAGAGCAGGGCAAACCAGTGGATGACGAACATACAGCCAAGCAACCGTCCGAACAGGACGAATCAGATAATCAATCCATGCCCGGCGAAACCAACAGTCCAGACGACCTCACGCCGGACACACCACCGGAGAATAAGAGCCTTCGCAAAAGACTCGTCGCCACTGCAAGAAGTCTAAAGAAGGAAAAACGGAAGCTCAAAACAGCGGAAGACATACTCAGAATGAGGTGGAGCAAAGTGCTCAAAACCGCAGACAAATACGGCAATGGCCATCAATCAAAGAGCTACCCGAAAGCGCAAGCTGCTGCCAGAATTTGACGAGGAAGCCATAGAGCCCCCACAGTCAAAAAACAAAGAGGCCGCCTGGCCGGATAGACGACCAGATGATAGGCCAAAAACTATAAGCGACGCCGCACACAAGCCGGCTCATGCTCCTGGGAAAGCAGATGGCCCAACCAGGTCCATTTATGGGCCAAAAAAGAGGGGCCCAGGAAGCAACACAACACGCCAAGTGTCCGAAGACAGCGGTACACCCAAATACAGGGGCGCCGCACACCCACTATGTTTCACCAATGAGGTGCTGGATCATGAATTCCCAGCAGGGTTTAAACCCATAAACATAGAGGCTTACGACGGAACAACAGACCCTGGAGTCTGGATAGAGGATTATATACTACACATACACACAGCTAGAGGAGATGATCTCCACGCCATAAAATATTTACCCCTCAAGCTCAAAGGGCCAGCCCGTCATTGGCTCAAAAGCCTCCCAGAAAACACTGTTGGAAGTTGGGAAGAGCTTGAGGACGCGTTTAGAGCAAATTTTCAAGGGACTTATGTCTGCCCTCCGGATGCAGACGATCTAAGCCATATAACTCAACAGCCCGGAGAGTCAGCGCGCAAATTCTGGAACAGGTTCCTTACTAAAAAGAACCAAGTAGTCGACTGTCCGGACGCCGAAGCCTTAGCAGCTTTTAAACACAACGTTCGAGACGAATGGCTCGCCAGACACCTCGGCCAAGAGAAGCCGAGGACAATGTCCGCGCTAACAAGCCTCATGACCCGCTTTTGCGCGGGGGAAGATAGCTGGCTAGCAAGATGCAGCACCAGCGACCCAAGTACATCCGAGATCAGAGATGGAAACGGAAAATCACAGCGCAGAAAAGATTAGCGCCGGAATAAAGAGAAAAGCCCAAAGAACACGGCGGTCAACACCGGATTCAAAAGCTCGCGGCCAAACAACAAAACACTGCCTCTTAAGGATAACAGTGATGAGCTATCCAACTTAAACAAAATTTTGATCGAATATGTCAAATCCACAGTACCCCCGGAAGGCTTGCAAACCACACCCATCGAGATTGTTGGGTTTTCAAACAGTCCGGCCGACTCAACGCCGAACACAAGGGGCTTGGCGCATCAAGCAAGGATGATGATAAACCCCACCAGCAGAGCACCGGAAAACAAAAGACTTTCCCACAAGAAGTCAAAGCAGTAAACTCACTTCATGTGATAATACGAAAAAACAATGCGGCACCCGCTAAGATGGGTCTCGCACGGTCCACCCCAGCGGAACCTCGAGATTGGATGTCAAAACCGATCACTTTTGACCACCTGGATTATTCCAGAAGTGTTCGAAATGCAGGATGGACTGCTCTGATATTGGATCCTATAATCGACGGACTACAATTTACACAAGTCCTGATGGACGGAGGCAGCGATTTAAACCTGCTATATCCAAACACAATCCGCAAGTTGGGGATAGACCTTACTAAAATTCGACATAGCCGCACTTCCTTTAAAGGAGTAACGCCAGGCCCTTAGGCCAAGTGCACAGGCTCCTTATTACTAGAAGTTGTGTTCGGGTCACCGAACAACTTCTGACGCGAAAAACTAATCTTTCATGTCGCCCCATTCAAAAGTAGCTATCAAGCACTATTGGGACGTGAAGCTTTGTCCGCTTCAACGTCATACCACATTACGCGTCTCTTACACTTAAAATGCCCGGTCCACGTGGCATCATTTCATTGCGAGGGTCATTTAAAGACCCCGGACACGGCTAGACGAATCCGGCATAAATAAGCTAGGGGCTCCCTAGCCGCACACCCCTTCACAAGGGGCTGTGCGTATAAGCAACAATGAGCTAATATAGACTCCGCTTTACTTATTTATTAATATTTTTCATATACTTTTTTTCGCACGATTTCCTTTCAAACTAAGTTCCTCTCTTTTTACAGATGAAACAATGTGCACACCCGTCCAGGATAACGGCACAACGGAGACACAGGCGCAGACGTGCAGTAGGGACCCGTTGCAAGGATTCTTTTCAGATTAAGACCCTGCATAAACCTTTTTTACTGTCTCTTGTTGCTATAATCCCCTGGTTTCTCATTATAACCAGAGTGGAGCCTGACGTTTTGGCATCGGCCGCGTCAGAGGACCTTGCCCATACCTGGACACTAGGGGCTTAGGGCATTGTTCTGCCCATTATTATAAAGACCGAACACCTTAGGGAGTGTTCGGCGTCTCGAGTTAGGCCTTATATGCATCAGCTCCGAATCATGTCTTTGGTCAAATGTTGGGTTTGCCCGGCTCCTGTGTTTTGCTGCCTTACGTTCCGTATCATCGGCTAACGCAGCACCAGGAGAACTACTACGATTGTGCCCCGGTTCGGCTGGGCGAGCACCTCAGTAGAGAAAGCCGAAAACTGACTGTCATGATACAGCGAGAGACTGGTCAACCACTCGATCGACCACCGGAATGTTTAGAATTCCTCCGCTTTGACGAAGGACCGCTTCCCGGTCAGGCACACACGCGCCCCAAATTCGGAGAACGCGGTGCCCCCAGGGGCTATATCGTAGTCCCACCCTCGAACTCCAATGGCTAAGTGAAAGTGATAAAGCATTATAGTCCGGTTGCCTCGCTTGCTACGCTACCACCTCCTTAACGGGACCGAGACGTCGGTTTAAGTGTGAAAATGTGCTATTTTTGTGAACACCCCCGCACCTTGTGCGTGGGGGCTGAAGCCGACGACTGCCATCTTTCAGGTTATACACACGTATACATAAACGGCCGCATAGGAGATATTTCCATACTTGAAACGCACAAGTATAAAAAGCGATTATATCATAACAATTGTTTTACAAAGTAAAACATTCATTTGAATGTGACATTTTTCGAGCACTGCGACTCTATTACACGAGCACCACGCAGAACTTCCCCAAAATAGTGCTCGGCGAGTAACCGGCTCTCGTCCGAACCCTGGGTTGCAACAGCGGTGGCATCCATCTCTGTCCAATGTGTCTTCACACGGGCAAGGGCCATCCGCGCACCCTCTATGCAGGCCAACCGCTTCATCTCCTTGATATGCGGCACCGCCCCAAGAAACTCCTGCAATAAGCCAAAATAGCTCGTCGGCTTGGGCCTCTCCGGCCAGACATGAGTCACGATATCCGTCATGGCAAGTCCGAACAACCTATTCAGCTCAGCCCATTCAGCCAACCGATCGGTCAGCGGAAGTGAATGATCCGGACTATGGAATTGAGACCAAAATAGCTCTTCCGTCTTGTGATCCTTCTGACTTCGGAAGTGCACAACGGCATCCGCCGCACTCGCTGCTAAGTCCATATATGGATCCTCCGGACCCCACAGCTGGCCAAGCTGGGCATACTTTCGATCCGTAAACCTGTGGCGTAGCAGAAAAGGCTTGCCAGCCACAATGTCTCCGGTCTGACGCAGCTCCTCCTTCATAGCCCGCATTGCAGAACGGGCATCCTTGGCTTCGGCGGTGGCCTTCCCCAGGTCTTCTCGCTCCGATAGGCGCTCCTTTTCAAGAGCCTCATTGCGGTCGGTAGCATCCTTCAATTTAATGGCCAATTCGGCCATCTCTTCCCTACTTCGGTAGTGTGCAGCCCTTTCGGCTTCTAACTCCTCGGCCGCCCTCGAGGCAGCCGCATCACTCCTTCTGGCTTGCTCCTTAGCTTGAGAAAGTTTTGCCCGAAGGCTCTCCACAGCAGCAGCACCATCTGCGTCAAGCATAAATATCGTAAGAGGTGGGCTTTGACTCCCTTAATAGGTGACTGCGGGGAAACAACTTAGCTTGCGACTCGTCAAGTCGCTTGTTGACTAGCGGATATCCGCATCCGCAACATCGAGTTGCCGCATTAATTCAGCAACTCCATCAGTCCGGCTAGCCCCCGGACTATCCGCCACCTGCATAGGACAGGCGACACTCAATACCTGCGATTTTGATCCTTGGCACGCTGTCGCTTTTCGACAACCTACCGAGTCCCAGGGGCTACTATCTATACAGGGCGCACTTTCATGTGCAAAAACTGTCAAAAAGGTGCATCGTTTTTACGTACCTCCAACCCCGCCAGCAAACTCCTGACGGCATTATGCAATCCGCTTTCGGCGGACGAAATCCTTCCAATCACCGCACTCATCAATGCACGGTGATCTTCTGAGATGGACGCCCTCTCAAGCAGACCCTTCAGCTCCCCCGGTCGAACACTAGTCGGCGCCGAACTCTTCGGCTCTGCCGGGCTCGGGGATACCCTCCGCGACGACACTTCAGGCTCGTCCGCCCTATCCGACGGCGCAACAGACGGAGGCGTCTCGCTCTCCATCATCTCCGGACGAAGATCCCCCGAAGACGAGCCCATCTGAGAAGGTCGCAGGTCCGAACTACAAGGTAAAAATTTCGGTTATCCTCAGAAGCACAAATAGGGATGTTTCTTATTAACAAACTCCCCCTTTTTACTCACGGCTCGCTGGAGGGCTGATTTTTTAGAGAAGATTGTGCGGCCGGGGCCTCCCCGGACGCAGGACCCTCTGGTGAAGATTTCTTCCCCCGCTTAGGGGCTTTGGCCTCCGGGTCTTCGGAGGCGGTCCTCTTCTCCCCCTGGAGGGAGGGATTCTCGATCCCCCCTTCTTCAAGCGCCCCCTTGGGCGAGGCGGTAGCTCCTCTATTTTCCCCTTCGCCTTCTTCTGAAGGCGCAGCCTCCAACATCCTGACCAGCACGGGATCCGGCGCGGTCTCTAGGAAGGGGGCCGGACACCATATCAGCTTTGCTTCCGCTATCCACTCCTGTTGCAGGATAACGGGTTAAAAGGTGAATTGTATAAAAGCAAACAAATGGTACATCCGAACACTGGGCTACTTACCTGAGTATCCGGGCGATTGCAGCTCAGGCCTGCATCCTCGGTCAATTCCGGACACGCCACCTGCGTCCGAAGAACAACTTGTACATCTCCACGGGTGTCGTACCCATAAAGTGTTGGAGAATCCGTGGTCCCTCCGGATTAAACTCCCATAGCCGGAGAGGACGGTGTTTGCAGGGCAGGAGACACCTAATCAGCATAACCTGCATCACCATGATCAGATCGATCTCCATCGCCTGGAGGTCCCGAATCCAGCCCTGCAATAGGGGCACGTCTTTTGACGGCCCCCAGTTGAGCCCTTGGTTGACCCACGACATCAACCATCGAGGAGGTCCCGGGCGGAATATGGGCGGCGGCTTCTGCCTGCTGCCCTTTGGAGTGGTGATATAGAACCACTCCTGCTGCCACAAGCCGAGCTCCTCTTGGAAGGAGCCCTCGGGCCACGGGGCATCGGCCCTCCTGCTTATGGCCGCCCCGCTGCACTCTGCTTGACGCCCCCCAATCATCTTCGGCTCCACATTGAAGGTCTTCAGCCACAGACCAAAGTGGGGGGTGACACGGAGGAAGGCTTCACAGACGATAATAAATGCGGAAATATGGAGGATGGACTCCGGAGCCAAGTCATGGAAATCCAGCCCGTAGTAGAACATGAGCCCTCTCACGAAAGGATCCGTCGGGAAGCCTAAACCCCGACGGAGGTGGGATACAAAGGCGACATACTCGCCAGGCTCGGGGGTGGGGATGGCCTGCCCTTCGGCGGGCGGCCTGTGCGAAATCTCGTAGGACAGGTACTTGGCTTCTCACAGCTTTAGCACATCCTCCTCCGTGACGGAGGAGGGCATCCACCGGCCCTGAAGGTCGGAGCCGGACATTGTTGAAGGTCCGAAGCGCTCGAATCTGGGGCTCTGGGTGTTGGAACTTGGAGCAAGGAGAGGATTCGATGGAAGATTGAAGAAAAGAAATGAGCCTTGGTCCTATTATAAAGAGGAAGAATATCAAGAGCCGTCTCCGTGACCGTTCGGGACTCACCTTCGATAGAGGGGGCGTGGCGACGGGCGCGGTTGGGTTACCCACGTCCGTATTGATGAGAATCCCGGAATAAGGGGAACACGATCTCTGCTTCGACAAGACGTGCTAAGGAAACCGCTTCGCTAAACGCGCTGAGGCGGTATAATAAAAAATGATTCAAGTAAAGGCTTGGTAGTGGTGTGACGTCATGCCGCAGAATACGTCAGCAGATTGAACTTGTGTATATATTATTCTCTCTACGGTGGAACGTGGAATTTATTTTGCAGAGCCGGATACTATCCTGGTGTTCACAATCTTCTCTGAATTATTCAAAGGAGGAACCCGCCTTGCAATGCCGAACATTATGCGCGCCGGACTCATCGTCATTGAAGCCAGGTTCAGGGGCTACTGAGGGAGTCCTGGACTAGGGGGTGTCCGGACAGCCGGACTATCATCGTCCGCCGGACTCCAAGACTACGAAGATACAAGATTGAAGACTCCGTCCCGTGTCCGGATGGGACTTTCCTTGGCGTGGAAGGCAAGCTTGGTGATACGGATATGTAGATGTCCTACCATTGTAACCGACTCTGTGTAACCCTAGCCCTCTCCGGTGTCTATATAAACCGGAGGGTTTTAGTCCGTAGGACACAACATCCATTACAACAATCATACCATAGGCTAGCTTCTAGGGTTTAGTCTCCTTGATCTCATGGTAGATCCACTCTTGTAATACACATCATCAATATTAATCAAGCAGGACGTAGGGTTTTACCTCCATCAAGAGGGCCCGAACCTGGGTAAAACATCGTATCCCTTGTCTCATGTTACCATCCGCCTAGACGCACAGTTCGGGACCCCCTACCCGAGATCCACCGGTTTTGACACCGACAGCGGTATTGTTGGAAGAAGTGGCCCGGACCGACATTACGCGTACGCTTATGTGAGACTGGTTTTACCGCCGTGCTTTGCACACATGTGACTAGCAGGTGTCAGTTTCTCCAACTTTAGTTGAACCGATTGTGGCTACGCCCGGTCCTTGTGAAGGTTAAAACAACACTAACTTGACGAACTATCGTTGTGGTTTTGATGCGTAGGTAAGAACGGTTCTTGTTCAGCCCGTAGCAGCCACGTAAAACTTGCAACAACAAAGTACAGGACGTCTAACTTGTTTTTGCAGGGCATGTTATGATGTGATATGGTCAAGATGTGATGAGATATAAGTTGTTGTATGAGATGATCATGTTTTTGTTGAAGTTATCGGCAACTGGCAGAAGCCTTATGGTTGTCTCTTTATTGCATAAGATGCAAGCGCCAAATAATTGCTTTACTTTATCGCTATGCAATAGCAATAGTTGCAAGAGCAATAGTTGGCGAGACGACCATGTGACGACACATTGATATAGATCAAGATGATAAAGATCATGGTGTCGTGCCAGTGATGATAGAGATCATGATAGTACTTTGGAGATGGAGATCAAAGGCGCAAGATGATCATGGCCATATCATGTCACATATTTTGATTGCATATGATGTTTATCTGTTATACATCTTATTTTGCTTAGTTTGACGGTAGCATTTTAAGATGATCTCTCACTAATTATCAAGAAGTGTTCTCCCTGAGTATGCACCGTTGCGAAAGTTCTTCGTGCTGAGACACCACGTGATGATCGGGTGTGATAGGCTCTACGTTCAAATACAACGGGTGCAAAACAGTTGCACACGCGGAATACTCAGGTTAAACTTGACGAGCCTAGCATATAACAGATATGGCCTCAGAACACGGAGACCGAAAGGTCGAGCGTGAATCATATAGTAGATATGATCAACATATTGATGTTTGAAACTACTCCATCTCATGTGATGATCGGACATGGTGTAGTTGATATGGATCATGTAATCACTTAGAGGATTAGAGGGATGTCTATCTAAGTGGGAGTTCTTTAGTAATATGATTAATTGAACTTAAATTTATCATGAACTTAGTCCTAGTAGTATTTTGCAAATTATGTTGTAGATCAATAGCTTGCATTGTTGCTTTCATATGTATATTTTGATATGTTCCTAGAGAAAATTGTGTTGAAAGATGTTAGTAGCAATGATGCGGATTGGATCCGTGATCTGAGGTTTATCCTCATTGCTGCACAGAAGAATTATGTCCTTAATGCACCGCTAGGTGACAGACCTATTGCAGGAGCAGATGCAGACGTTATGAACGTTTGGCTAGCTCAATATGATGACTACTTGATAGTTTAGTGCACCATGCTTAACGGCTTAGAATCGGGACTTCAAAGACGTTTTGAATGTCATGGACCATATGAGATGTTCCAGGAGTTGAAGTTAATATTTTAAGAAAATACCCGATTTGAGAGATATGAAGTCTCCGACAAGTTCTATGGCTAAAAGATGGAGGAGAATCGCTCAACTAGTGAGCATGTGCTCAGATTGTCTGGGTGCTACAATCGCTTGAATCAAGTGAGAGTTAATCTTCCAGATAAGATAGTGATTGACAGAGTTCTTTAGTCACCATCACCAAGTTAGTAGAACTTTGTGATGAGCTATAGTATGCAAGGGCTGACGAAAATGATTCCCGAGCTCTTCGTGATGTTGAAATCGACGAAGGTGGAAATCAAGAAAGAGCATCAAGTGTTGATGGTTGACAAGATCACTAGTTTCAAGAAAAGGGCAAAGGGAAAGAAAGGGGAACTTCAAGTAGAATGACAAGCAAGTTGTCACTCCCACAAAGAAGCCCAAAGCTGAACCAAAGCCTGAAACTTAGTGCTTACACTGCAAAGGAAATGGTCACTGGAAACGGAAATACCCTGAATATTTGGTGGATAAGAAGGATGGCAAAGTGAACAAGGGTATATTTGATATACAGGTTATTGGTGTGTGCCTTACTAGTGTTTATAGTAGCCCTTGAGTATTTGATACTTGTTCAGTTGCTAAGATTAGTAACTCGAAACATGAGTTACAGAATAAACAGAGACTAGTTGAAGGGGAAGTGACGATGAGTGTTGGAAGTAGTTCCAAGATTGATATGATCATCATCGCACACTCCCTATACTTTCGAGATTAGTGTTAAACCTAAATAAATGTTATTTGGCGTTTGTGTTGAGCATGAATATGATTTGATCGTGTTTATTGCAATACGGTTATTCATTTAAAGTCGGAGAATAATTGTTGTTCTGTTTACATGAATAGAACCTTCAAATGGTCATACACCCAATGAAAATAGTTTGTTGGATCTCGATTATAGTGATACACATATTCATAATATTGATGCCAAAAGATGCAAAGTTAATAATGATAGTGCAACTTATTTGTGGCACTGCCGTTTGGGTCATATCGGTGTAAAGCGCATGAAGAAACTCCATAAAGATGGATTTTCAGAATCACTTGGTTATGAATCATTTGATGCTTGCGAACCGTGCCTTTTGGGCAAGATGACTAAAACTCCGTTCTTCGGAACAATGGAACGAGCTTCTGACTTGTTGGAAATAATACATACTGATGTATGCAGACCAATGAGTATGAAGGCTCGTGGCAACTATCATTATTTTCTAACCTTCACAGATGATTTGAGCGGATATGCGTATATCTACTTGATGAAACATAAGTCTGAAATAGTTGAAAAGTTCAAAGAATTTTAGAGTGAAGTGGAGAATCATCATAACAGGAAAATAAAGTTTCTACGATCTGATCATGGAGGAGAATATTTGAGTTATGAGTTTGGCCTTCATATAAAACAATGTGGAATAGTTTCACAGCTCACGCCACCTGGAACACCACAACGTTATGGTGTGTCCGAACGTCGTAACCGCACTTTATTAGATATGGTGCGATCTATGATGTATCTTATCGATTTACCACTATCGTTTTGGGGTTATGCATTAGAGACAGTTGCATTCACTTTAAATAGGGCACCATCGAAATCCGTTGAGACGACGCCTTATGAACTGTGGTTTGGCAAGAAACCAAAGTTGTCGTTTCTTAAAGTTTGGGGCTGCGATGCTTATGTGTAAAAGTTTCAACCTGATAAGCTCAAACCCAAATCGGAGAAGTGCGTCTTCATAGAATACCCAAATGAAATTGTTGGGTACACCTTCTATCACAGATCCGAAGGCAAGTTATTCATTGCTAAGATGGATCCTTTCTAGAGAAGGAGTTTCTCTCGAAAGAAGTGAGTGGGAGGAAAGTAGAACTTGATAAGGTAATTGTACCTTCTCCTGAATTGGAAAATAGTTCATCACTGAAATCAGTTCCAGTGATTCCTACACCAATTAGTGATGAAGCTAATGATGATGATCATGAAACTTCAGATCAAGTTATTACAGAACCTCGTAGGTCTTCCAGAGTACGGTCCGCACCAGAGTGGTACGGTAATCCTGTTCTAGAAGTCATGTTACTAGACCATGATGAACCTATGAACTATGAGGAAGCGATGATGAGCCCAGATTCCGCAAAATGGCTAGAGGCCATGAAACCTGAGATAGGATCCATGTATGAGAACAAAGTGTGGACTTTGGTGGACTTTCCCGATGATCGGCAAACCATAGAAAATAAATGGATCTTCAAGAGGAAGACGGACGATGATAGTAGTGTTACTATCTACAAAGCTCGAATTGTCACAAAAAATTTTTTGACAAGTCAAAGGTGTTGAATACAATGAGATTTTTCTCACTCGTATCGATGCTTAAAAGTCTATCCGAATCATGTTAGCAATTGCCGCTTTTTATTATTATGAAATATGGAAGATGGATGTCAAAACTGCATTCCTGAACGGGTTTTTGGAAGAAGAGTTGTATATGATGTAGCCAGAAGGTTTTGTCGATCCAAAGGGAGCTAACAAAGTGTGCAAGCTCCAGCGATCCATTAATGGACTGGTGCAAGCCTCTCGGAGTTGAAATAAACGCTTTGATAGTGTGATCAAAGCATTTGGTTTTGTACAGACTTTTGGAGAAGCCTGTATTTACAAGAAAGTGAGTGGGAGCACTACAACATTTCTGATAAGTATATGTGAATGACATATTGTTGATCGGAAGTAATGTAGAATTATTCTGCAAAGCACAAAGGAGTGTTTAAAAGGAGTTTTTTCAAAGAAAGACCTCGGCAAAGCTACTTACATATTGAGCATCAAGATCTATTGAGATAGATCAAGACGCTAGATAAGATTTTCAATGAGTACATACCTTGACAAGATTTTGAAGTAGTTCAAAATGGAACAGTCAAAGAAAGAGTTCTTGCATGTGTTGCAAAGGTATGAAATTGAGTAATACTCAAATCCCGACCACAGCAGAAAATAGAAAGAGAATGAAAGTCATTCCCTATGCCTCAGTCATAGGTTCTATAAAGTATGCTATGCTATGTACCAGACCTATTGTATAACTTGCTCTGAATTTGGCAAGGGAGTACAATAGTGATCTAGGAGTAGATCACTGGACATTGGTCAAGAATATCCTTAGTGAGGACTAAGGAAATATTTCTCGATTATGGAGGTGATAAAAGAGTCCATCGTAAAGAGTTACATCGGAGCAAGCTTTTACACCTATCCAGATGACTCTAAGTCTCAATCTGGATACATATTAAAAGTGGGAGCAATTAGCTAGAGTAGCTCCGTGCAGAACATTGTAGACATAGAATATTTGCAAAATACATACGGCTCTGAATATGACAGACCCGTTGACTAAGCTTCTCTCACGAGCAAAACATGATCACACCTTAGTACGCTTTGGGTGTTTATCACATAAAGATGTGAACTAGATTATTGACTCTAGTAAACCCTTTGGGTGTTGGTCACATGACGATGTGAACTATGGGTGTTAATCATATACAGATATGAATATTAGTGTTAAATCACATGGCGATGTGAACTAGATTATTGACTCTAGTGCAAGTGGGAGACTGAAGGAAATATGCCCTAGAGGCAATAATAAAGTTATTATTTATTTCCTTATTTCATGATAAATGTTTATTGTTCATGCTAGAATTGTATTAACCGTAAACATGATACATGTGTGAATACATAGACAAACTTAATGTCCCTAGTATACCTCTACTTGACTAGCTCATTGATCAAAGATGGTTATATTTCCTAACCATAGACATGAGTTGTCATTTGATTAACGGGATCACATCATTAGGAGAATGATGTGATTGACTTGACCCATTCCGTTAGCTTAGCACTTGATCGTTTAGTATGTTGATATTGCTTTCTTCATGACTTATACATGTTCCTGTAACTATGAGATTATGCAACTCCCGTTTACCGGAGGAACACTTTGTGTGCTACCAAACATCACAACGTAACTGGGTGATTATAAAGGAGCTCTACAGGTGTCTCTGAGGGTACATGTTGGGTTGGCGTATTTCAAGATTAGGTTTTGTCACTCCGATTGTCGGAGAGGTATCTCTGGGCCCTCTCGGTAATGCACATCACTATAAGCCTTGCAAGCAATGTAGCTAATGAGTTAGTTACAGAATGATGCATTACATAACGAGTAAAGAGACTTGCTGGTAATGAGATTGAACTAGGTATTGGATACCGACGATCGAATCTCGGGCAAGTAACATACCGATGACAAAGGTAACAAAGTATGTTGTTATGCGGTTTGACCGATAAAGATCTTCGTAGAATATGTAGGAGCCAATATGAGCATCCAGGTTCCGCTATTGGTTATTGACCAAGAATAGTTCTAGGTCATGTCTACATTGTTCTCAAACCCGTAGGGTCCGCACGCTTAACGTTTTGATGACAGTTTTATTATGAGTTTATGAGTTTTGATGTACCGAAGGAGTTCGGAGTCCCGGATGAGATCGGGGACATGACGAGGAGTCTCGAAATGGTCGAGACGTAAAGATCGATATATTGGACGACTATATTTGGATATCGGAAGGGTTCCGAGTGATTCGGGTATTTTCGGGGGTACCGGGGAGTTACGGGAATACGAGGAAGAAGCAATGGGCCTCATGGGCCAAGTGGTGGAAGAGAGGAGGCAGGGCGCGCGGCCCCCCTAGCCCAAACCGAATTGGACTAGGGGGGCGACCCCCCTTTCCTCCTTTTCCTCCCTCTCCTTCCTTCTCCCTCTCCTTCCCTTCCTTCCCCTCTCCTAGTTGGACTAGGAAAGGAGGGAGTCCTACTCCCGGTGGGAGTAGGACTCCTCCCTGGCACGCCCTCCCTTGGCCGGCCGCCCCCTCCCCCTTGCTCCTTTATATACGGGGGCAGGGGGCACCCCATGACACACAAGTTGATCTTCGTGATCGTTCCTTAGCCGTGTGCGGTGCCCCCCTCCACCATATTCCACCTTGGTCATATCGTCGCGGAGTTTAGGCGAAGCCCTACGTCGGTAGAACATCATCATCGTCACCACGCCGTCGTGCTGACGGAACTCATCCCCGACACTTTGCTGGATCGGAGTCCGGGGATCGTCATTGAGCTGAACGTGTGCTAAACTCGGAGGTGCCGTACGTTCGGTACTTGGATCGGTCGGATCGTGAAGACGTACGACTACATCAACCGCATTGTCATAACGCTTCCGCTTACGGTCTACGAGGGTACATGGACTCTCCCCTCTCGTTGCTATGCATCACCCTGATCTTGCATGTGCGTAGGAAATTTTTTGAAATTACTACGTTCCCCAACATATGCTAGGGTGATGGTGGATGAAATAACGGTGGGATTTGAGGACCTCCAGCTTGACCACCCTACCGGTGAAGGGGAGACTAGGCTGGGTTCTGCTCTGAAGACTCCATGCCTATGGCGGAAGGAGCTCATCAACCTTCCGAAATGGACGCCTCCGCCTCCTCCTCCTCCTCCGGCGAGTCACGGCACTCCGCCTCCTCCACCGCCTCCTCCTCCGGCGAGTGACGATCAGGGCACTGGGCCTCCTTCTCCGGCACGTGGCGGCACTCCGCCTGCGCTGGCGCGCCCGAGTAGCCAGCAGCCTCCTCCTTCTCCGCCTCGCCAGCAAGGGCGGAAGAGACCCGCCGCCGTCCCGGCTGCTCCGGCGCGTCGTAGTCCTTCTCCTCCGCCTCGTAAGCAAGCACGAAAGAAGACAGACGCCGCAGCCGCTCCGTCTGCTCTGGCGTCTAGCAGTACAGCCAGAGGCGGGAGGCAATACAGATACGGTCCACCTCTCAAGCCTCTAGAGAAGTTACCGTACGAGAGGACCGAGGAGGAAAACGTGACGATCGTGCGGACCCACGTGAAGGACTTCTTTGAAGGGGTGAAAGCAAAGAGACATCCACCTCCGGAGGAGAAGGTAGATCCGGTGAAAGCAAAGCGCACTCTCGATGCCCTGAGGAAACCGGCAAAATCTTCGCCGAGAACCAACTATGAGCGCATTACTGAACAGACATATCTGCAAGCGGAGCGGTCGGGAAGTACTGTCAGACATCAAAGGTCAAGAGAACGAGCAGCTGCGAAAAAAGTTGCCCAGCTCGGCGAACAAGCAAATCAATTGTGCCCCCGACTCAATGTGTCTAGCGGCGACATCGTCGCTAATGCTCCAGGGATGGTGGCCGGTTATGGCAATCTATCAGATTACCTGCCTGACGATCAACTTCCTGATTTCATGGAGGTGGGCGAACACAGATACGAGTATGGGAAGCCTCTCGTCAAAGATGAAAAATCTCTAACAACGATGATGCGAAGATTCCATAATTGGTACATGAAAACCTGCAGAGAGTCTGGGGGGACGAATAGTTTGTATCTGAACATTAAAGAGGAGCACAACCTCGTTGGAACTGATCTGTTGTGTGTTCCATTTGAGGAGTTCTTCGCGTTCTTCAATCAAAAGGCCCTCGATAAATTAACGGTCTTTTGCTACTGTTTGTAAGTACTATTTCTGTCATTAAGTCTCTATATATAGCTCGGCTCTTTCATTGCATGTATTTATAATTAATTATCCTCAATATATTATGCAGATTGAAGATCGTCGAGTGCAGAAAACAAGAAATGTATGATATTGGGTTCATTAACACAAATATCATAGATGATATGCAGGTTAAAAAGCACGCCGAAGAGGCCGAGGCCAACTTGCTACAATCGTTGATCAAAAATCAAAACAAAGATACCATACTCTTTCCTTACAACTTCAAGTGAGTGTTACTGTCGTGTGCATATTCGGTTTCCCTTATTACTCGAGCGAGGTTATAGTAATATAATTGATGAGTTATGCATGCGTGTGCAGCTACCACTATGTTCTTCTGGAGATTAAGCTTGAGCGGGAACTAGTAACTGTCTTAGACTCGAGACGAAGAGATCCCGAAACCTATGCGGACATGACTGAATTGCTCAACGAGTAAGTTCAATCGATCATTATCGCACCATATCGGCAACTTTTTGTTCATTTCCTGATATCTAAAGTAATAATTATTATTTTCTTTGTCTTGCAGGGTTTGGAAACAGTTCACCGCAGAAGCTCCGGGACTGCCGAAGGAGCTGCGATATACATACCCGAAAGTAAGTACTACTGGCTAGCTAGTTGCGCGCATCTCTCATTGATTCTATAGCTATACTTTCATCAGTGCCATTTATAATGCTTCATTATCAGTTTAATTGACCTCTATTTCTCGTAAAGTGCTTGTGGCAGGAACAAGGGAATGATTTCTGTGGATACTACGTGTGCGAGTTCATCTACAACGTGACTTTGAAAAATAAGCGGGGCTACTCTAAAAGACAATATGAAGTGCGTAAGCAATAATATTCACACTTTCATTTTATTACACCATCATTTCTGTTGAGTTTCATTCATATATATGTATTAATTAACCCCCTTCTTCAAATTAGACGTGGCAGATGCGGAATGAACTCCTAGAACAAGATCGCATGAAAGCAATTCAAGAGGAATTGGCGGGATTCTTTCTTGACCACGTCATCAATAAAGCCGAAGAATACCATGTGGAAGTTGATTTCAATTGCTAGGGGATTGTAATTAAGAGATCTTACATATTGTATATGTATGTAGCCAGTAGCGTTGGATAGATAATACGAAAACTTGTTGTTCGACCAATCTCTCGGAGAAGGAGAGGTCGATCGATCACTTCTCTCGGTATGCATGACGAACTTCTATACTTAATGGTTCCCTTCATTTTCTTACTAGCTAGCGTGTCGAGGGCCTCCCTATGTATAGTACGTAGCGTCGATCAAGCACGGACATAAGAGAGGACACTTCTCTCTATTAATTAGCTAGCTAACACAATATATAAAACACCTAAATTAACCCCCCCCCAAACCCCCAACCATTGAAATGCTGACGCGTGGATGCCTTTTGGTCCCGGTTGGTGCCACCAACCGGGACCAAAGGCCCCCCTGCCTGGGCTCGGCGCACCAGCCACGTGGAGGCCCATCTGTCCCGGTTCGTGTTAGAACCGGGACTAAAGGGGGGAGGTATTAGTAACGACCCATTAGTCCGGGTTCATGAACCGGGACTAAAGGCCCTTACGAACCGGGACAAATGCCCCCTTTTCTACTAGTGTATGTTGTGCTGTGTACCAGACCTATTGTGTACCCTGCCCTGAGTTTGGCAAGGGAGTACAATTTTGATCTAGGAGTAGATCACTGGACAACGGTCAAGAATATCCTTAGTGAGGACTAAGGAAATATTTCTCGATTATGGAGGTGATAAAAGAGCACGTCGTAAAGAATTACATCGGTGCAAGCTTTTACACCAATCCAGATGACTTTAAATTTCAATCTGGATACATGTTTAAAGTGGGAGCAATTAGCTAGAGTGGCTCCATGCAGAGCATTGTAGACATAGAATATTTGCAAAATACATACGGTTCTGAATGTGACAGACCCGTTGACTAAACTTCTCTCACGAGCAAAACATGACCATACCTTAGTACTCTTTGGGTGTTAATCACATAGCGATGTGAACTAGATTATTGACTCTGGTAAACCCTTTTGGTGTTGATCACATGACGATGTGAACTATGGGTATTAATCACATACAGATGTGAATATTGGTGTTAAATCACATGGTGATGTGAACTAGATTATTGACTCTAGTGCAAGTGGGAGACTGAAGGAAATATGCCCTAGAGGCAATAATAAAGTTATTATTTATTTCCTTATTTCATGATAAATGTTTATTATTCATGCTAGAATTGTATTAACCAGAAACATAATACATGTGTGAATACATAGACAAACATAGTGTCACTAGTATGCCTATACTTGACTAGCTCATTGAATCAAAGATGGTTGTGTTTCCTAACCATAGACATGAGTTGTCATTTGATTAACGAGGTCACATCATTAGGAGAATGATGTGATTGACTTGACCCATTCCGTTAGCTTAGCACTTGATCATTTAGTATATTGCTATTGCTTTCCTCATGACTTATACATGTTCCTATGACTATGAGATTATGCAACTCCCGTTTACCGGAGGAACACTTTGTGTGCTATCAAACATCACAACATAATTGGGTGATTATAAAGGAGCTCTACAGGTGTCTCCGAAGGTACTTTTTGAGTTAGCGTATTTTGAGATTACGATTTGTCACTCCGATTGTCGGAGAGGTATCTTTGGGCCCTCTCGGTAATGCACATCACTATAACCCTTGCAAGCAATGTGACTAATGAGTTAGTTGCGGGATGATGCATTACATAACGAGTAAAGAGACTTGCCGGTAAAGAGATTGAACTAGGTATTGAGATACCGACGATCGAATCTCGGGCAAGTAACATACCGATGACAAAGGGAACAACGTATGTTGTTATGCGGTTTGACCGATAAAGATCTCCGTAGAATATGTGGGAGCCAATATGAGCATCCAGGTTCCGCTATTGGTTATTGACCGGAGACGTGTCTCGGTCATGTCTACATAGTTCTCGAACCCGTAGGGTCCGCACGCTTAAAGTTCGATGACGGTTATATTATTAGTTATGTGTTTTGATGTACCGAAGGTAGTTCGGAGTCCCGGATGAGATCAGGGATATGACGAGGAGTCTCGAAATGGTCGAGACGTAAAGATCGATATATTGGACGACTATATTCGGACATCGGAAAGGTTTCGAGTGATTCGGGTATTTATCGGAGTACCGGAGAGTTACGGGAATTCGCCGGGGAGTATATGGGCCTTATTGGGCCATACGGGAATAGAGGAGAGAGGCCAAAAGGAAGGAGGCGCCCCCCCCCCCCCCCCCGCTCTGGTCCGAATTGGACAAGGGGTGCAGCCCCCTTTTCCTTCTTCCTCTCCCCCTCTTTCCTTCTCTCCTACTCCAACAAGGGAAGGAGGAGTCCTACTCCCGATGGGAGTAGGACTCCCCCCCCCCTTGGCGCGCCCTCCTCCTAGGTCGGCTGCCTCCCCCCTTGCTCCTTTATATACGGGGGCAGGGGCACCTCAGAGACACAACAATTGATCCTTGAGATCTATTAGCCGTGTGCGGTGCCCCCCTCCACTATATTCCACCTCGATAATATCGTAGCGGTGCTTAGGCGAAGCTCTGCGTCGGTAGAACATCATCATCGTCACCACGCCGTCGTGCTGACGGAACTCTCCCTCGAAACTCGGCTGGATCGGAGTTCGAGGGACGTCATCGAGCTGAACGTGTGTTGAACTCGGAGGTGTCGTACGTTCGGTACTTGATCGGTCGGATTGTGAAGATGTACGACTACATCAACCGCGTTGTGCTAACGCTTCCGCTTTCGGTCTACGAGGGTACGTGGACAACACTCTCCCCTCTCGTTGCTATGCATCACCATGATCTTGCGTGTGTGTAGGAAATTTTTTGAATTTACTACGTGCCATTGGGCTATGCCTAATCCTCAGATTGATTTGGAAAACCAGTCTGGTGAATTCCTTGAACTAAATGACCTCGTGGCACCTTTGGGAGAAGAGGAGCAACCTGCAGACCACACTAGTCTCACTCTATCAATAGGAAATTCAGATAACACTGGTAACACAGGTGCCTCTGCTAATGAGCCACTGGCTCCAGTGCTGCCAGATTTGAATTTTGGAGGTGGGCCCGAACCAGTGCCAGCCCAACCTCTTGTTGATATGGGCCCTCCTATTCCCAGGCTGCCTATTGTTGACATGAGTATGGATTTGCTCCTGCTGCAGCCCAATATCACTGGATCTAAGAGATTGGAGGATGCTATGCAGCTGGAACTTCTGGCAATCTCACAGAGGAAAACAACTTCCAACAACACTGCTAAGATCAGAGAGGACAGATAACGGAAACAGAGGAACAGTGGGGTGCTACAGAAACCTTAAGTAAAGATGCAGAGGAAAACTTACCTCATCTTCCAATTACTAATCTACAAGGTATGGTTGATCAAGCCTGTCTACAGCCTAATGATAACCTTTCATCATCAGACATGTCTGCTCCCCCTGGCTTCCCTACTCTTGCTTTCATTAATGATAGACACACCATTCGTGCAGGGATAGTGCTTATCAGCAACAATGAAGAGGATCAAGTGATCACTGCTATGGTAGCAGAAAAGGAACAGAGGACTGAGTATCTGGAAAAAGGAGTACAGGTCTGGCAGAAGCACTTTGCTCCATCTTAGGGAGATAAAAATGTTATTCAGGTACCTATAGACTGGACCAACTTCTTGTCAGTTACCTTGCTCTCGCCAGATAAATTTGAATGGGCTAAAAAAATTGTTAAGCCCAACATCTGGGAGATCATCACTCAAGGATCAAATTGCAGCATTACTCTCCCATTTTCAATACCTGAGGTCTGCCCATATACTGAAACACCTCTGGCATTGCTCGGTTGTTAACCCTGTAGTTGTTTGTTCACTGCATGTTGCATTGTGACTTTGTGAGCCACTAACCCAGGATCGCAGTTGATATCAGCAACAACAAAAAGCATAATTCTACTCCTGAATCACAAGATACATTCAGTAGCAGGAGAAGGAAGCTAATCTTTTAGAGCGAAAAGAAGATCCCGGCATTGCTCAAGCTGTACCAAAACAACATTCCTAATTTGTTACAAGCACCAATGGACCATAGTAATCTAGCTCTAGTAGTTGATTGGCCGATTACAAAACATGAGATGTACACACTGAAAAGTGCAAAACATGAGATAAAAACTACACAAGGTGCTCAAACAACTCCCTGATCACCATGGAACGCCTTTGATCACTTGAAGCACGCCAGTTTCCTTCTGGACAGGGCACCCCTGCAACCGCAACAAAAAATGCTTCAGTCTTTACAAGTGAATTTTTGTAACAAAAAATGCTTCTGGAAATCAATTCGCATTGTTTTCCTTAACAGTCCAGTTCAGAAAAGGAGGTGCATGGAGTTCAGAGTCCACTATTATGGCTTTCCTAAACATTCAAGAGTGGTCTATTCTATCAACTCATCCTACTTCTGTTAGGTATTGATAACGGATCAGTTTTACTTAATGGCAGGCGAACATGCATGACCTATTAGGTAAAACTCAGTACATCAAGCAATCGCAGATTTATTTATCTAAGAAATTTTTTGCAATTGTAGATGCTGAGTGAAAACAGATCTCTTTCACCAGTAAGAAGAAGAACAACAAAAGCTTCATACGTGCAATCTTATACTCTCTCTGTCCCATAATATAAGAGCGTTTTTGACACTATATATTATGGGACGGTGGGAGTAAAAAAGATGAGCGAGCAAACAACAACAGCAAAGTTATATTTACTCACAATGATGCACATCCTTGCCGCGCTTTCTTCTTCTTCCTTTCCCTCTGCTTTGTTGGAGGCTTGATCACTACCTTGATGGCAGCATCAAACACAGCTTTCACATTCTGCACAATAATTAAATCTAAAATATAAAGGATGCATCCAGATATAACAGGGATTTATGTAAGCCTTCAGAGAGCAACCACAAGAAATTAACCTGCTGTGTCTTTGAGCTGCATTCGACATAACAGGTCGCGCCGATGTGCTTGCGGAGTTCCTCCCCCTACAAGGTAAGGGTGGAAGCAAGAGTAGAGAAACATGAGATGATGGAGTGTGTTGATTTCACCTTGTAGATTTGACGAGATCAAAGGCCAACTGTTAACATTTTCCATCCTTCGGATAATATATACCTGAGCTGTAGTAACAGGCACCACGCCAGGATGGTCAAGTAAGTATTGTTTGTCTTCACGGAGATCTGTATGTAAGCAATATATAATGATTGCAAACAAATATGGTCAAAACTAAAAGGCTTGCAGCATACAGTATGATTGAAGGCACTGTATCTAAAAAACAACAAATATTTGTTGTGTAATTTCCATATAAGAAAGACCAATATTTGCAGGAAACAAGTTGAGATTTTAAGAAAAGTCTGTCGTGTCTGATCAACCACCCTATGTGTCATAATATTAACACTGCACAAGCATCTTAAATGCTACCGCTTGACGGGCATATATGGAAATCGGCGTAAGGGGGAAACTCGTCCTTTGAGCAACCACTTGAGACTTGACGCCGACAGTCAACTCATCTGGGTGGTATATTATGAAGTTGCTCGAATTTTGGGTTTGAATTCAAATGGCGGCATTCCAAGATTTTCAAAATCTCAGCAGTAGCAAAAATGGACAAGAGAAACTGTCATCTGGGCCACTGATTGTCTTGTTTCATAAAAAAAAACTGATTGCTGGACCTGACAACGAACTGAGTAATATGTTCATTTGCTCCAATCATACACTAGTATGATTTATCCTTTACTTTTGGTGGCATTTAAACATATACTACAATAATTAGTACGTATGACCATAGTCCAGAAAGCATCACAAGGAAGGCAAACGTATATAGTTCCAACAATGAAAAGACAAACAAGATCCTAGCCGCTACCAACAAGGCAGCAACGTACAAACCAAATATCACGGACAAATATGCAGCCAAATGGGAAAAAGTGCCTTCCTTGACAGTCACACAACTCACCATATTTTGTACCAACCAACACTATCGGCACGCTGGGCGCATGGTGCTGAAGCTCTGGTAACCACTGAAAGGTGAAAATAAACAAGCACACGATAAAACGAACCAACTGACTGAATAGCTAAACCATGCATCGATCCAGGATGGTATAGAACTACCAGTACTGGTGTGGAATAGATACGCACCTTCTTCATGATGTTCTCGTAGCTGGCGCGGCTGACGAGCGAGAAGGCGAGCACGAAGACGTCGGCTCCCCGGTAGCTCAGCGGTCGCAATCTGTTGTAATCCTCCTGCCCTGCGAACAAATCGAGCTCCACACGATTCTTTCCAAAAGAAACAGCGAAACAAAACAGGCAGCATGGATAAATAAGTAACCTGCAGTGTCCCAGAGGCCCAGGTTCACGGTGGTGCCGTCCACCACCACGTTGGCGCTGAAATTGTCGAACACGGTGGGCACATAGTCCTGTAAAAAAGGCCCAGCACAAGCAAAACAGAAGTTCAAAACCTGCCGGAATATTTACTCTCGGGTGTGAAATTCTAGCAACGATTTCAAAATTGTTGACAGAGACACCACACCAGAGCCCCCGGATTCAAGAACGGCAAGGGCGAACCTATCAAACCGGGCCAGGATGCAAATGGGGGAAATCCTGACTGAGCCCTGGTGTTTTCTAGAACGCAAGAGAGCCCGTAATTTGTACCCCAAAGACAGAGAGAGGGAGGAGGGTGTGGCATTACAGTGGGGAACTTGTTGCTGGTGTAGCAGATGAGCATGCAGGTCTTGCCGACGGCGCCGTCGCCGACCGTGACGCACTTGATGAACCGGGAGGCGCTGGACGCCATGCCGGCTAACTCGACGAAAAGTAAGGGAAGCCGACTGAAGCGGCAGCAGCCTGGCTAGAAGAGCGAGCAGGGGAACGGGGGGCTTGAGGAGCTTCAGTGAGTGATGGGTTGGTTGGTTTTGTTCGTTCTTCGGTCGTGCGTCTGGTGCCGTGGTGGCTTCTTGGCAAAGGGAAGTTGAAGAGGAGGGAGAGGCGAAGGGAAGGGACAGGTCGCCGTCGTCACATCCTTCTCCACTCTCTCTTTTATTTTTGCAGTTTTGCTGTGGTGACTAAGATGATGCCGTGCTCTGTTTCAGATGCTGCGGCCTACTCGGTCGCACCTGGATCCACGAGTCGGATTACGTAATTGAATATGAGTCGTGCGCTTTTTTAGGGGGGGAATTATGAGTCGTGCTGCCTGGTGTGTGTGGGTCCTTTTTTTTTCCAGGAAATAGCTCTTTCAGTACGAGATTTTGTATTCATTCATGGCCTGGATAATAGAAAAGCCCACTCAGTACCTTTTAGAGCAACTCCAATGGGGCGACTCATTTCGTCCGCCGCCATTAGTTTGGATCGGCGCGGACAGAAAAGACGACCCAACGCGTCGATCCAAACGGACGCCCGTCCGCTTTTCGTCCGCCTGCCGACCCATTCCCGGCCCATTTTTGAGCCAGATTTGCGTCGGCGCGGACACAAGATGGACGCGCGCGCTCGCCCTCTTTCCTCCCTTGGCCCGCTGGTCGGTGGCACATTGGACACAAGACAGCACACCCTCGCCCACCTGCTTCTTCGCCGACGCCGACGGTCATTTTTTGGGATAGAAAAAGGATACATAGATAGTTTTAGCATAGACAGATAAAAAAAAAGATCAACTAGCCGTCGTTTTCCGACTCCGACTCGGTAATGTCCTTCTCCGATGTCTGAATGTAGGCATCATCATACCGCTCGTCCTTGGAGTCCCAGGACGACGCTTCTCCTAGCTTCATGTTCAATTGAGCGGCCTGCTTCCGCGCACTCTTGTCCTCCCGATAGGCGGCTCGCTCCGTCCTCCTCGCCTCCCTCTCCATCCTCCTTTGCTTGTAGAACCGGCGTTCGTTAACGATGTCCTGTGGGAAGCGTTCGCGCCACACCGCCATGGTTTCCACGTCCATCTCGGCGATGGCGAGGCGACGTTGCCGCCTCCTATTGTCACGACGATCCTCGTCAGTGAAAAGCCGCAGGAGAGGCGCGAGATCCTGTGCCCGCTGGCTCGTCGACACGTCCGGAAAATTCATCTCCCGACTAGGCCGCCGCGTCATACGCACGGGCCGCCTCCTCTGCGGTGTCGAAGGTGCCGAGAATGAGGCGTTTCTAGGCAAACCAGATCTCAGAGGAGAAGGCGTTGGAGCGGCGCTCGCGGACTACGCGAAAATTTGAAGCGCTCAGGCGGCGCATCGACATGGTGACGCAGAGGCGGCGAGGCTAATGAAAGGGGGTGAGACGAGTGGGCGGCGGGTAGCGTGTGGAGGAAGCGCCTTCTTAATAACGAACGCCGGCCGCGGCGCGCCAAAACCAGCGCGCGCTAGGCCGATTTTTCCACGCACGTGCGAACCTTTCCCGCGCGCTGGAGCGCCAAAACCAGGGCGACGACACGGGCGCTGGCATGATCTATGCGCGCACGGTTATGAAATGGGTCGGCGCGTTGGGCGCACTGCCGACCCAAATCTAAAAAAGGGCGGACGCCAGGCGGGCGCCCAACCCAAACGGACAAAAAACAGACAAAAGCGCCGTCCGTTTGGGTCGGCGCGTTGGAGTTGCTCTTACTATTTATTTTTGACTCAGTAAACGGCTGCGGCGTGCCATTCATGTCGTGTCAAATAAACCCGGCCTGGAGATCTTGACGTTTGGGCAAATCTTGCAACCCAACCATAGGTAGATCGTAGATGTTCTTCAATCACAGGTGTGTTGTCGATCTGTTGCCCTACATGTGACGTTGACGTTGGAGTGGCAAGGCTGCACGTAGCTCCGGCCTCCGGCGTGGTCGGCGCCTAATTTGACTGCAACCGTATGCATGGCAACGGCTGCAGGACAGGTACGTGCGTCCGGGACACAGCTTCGGTGCCTTAAAAGCACATGCCTTTGGGTTACTGACATGTGGGCCAGCCATTTGTTAGACCCACATGTCATAGACATAAACATAGGTGCCTTAAAGCACCGAAGCATTGTCCGTCCGTCCGTCATGACCGTGGCCGGTGGCGGTGCGCGCTTGGCAGCAGCGTCACATGCCGCCGGCGCGCACGTACGCCTGCTTTGGCATGCCATGTGATGCTCCTGCACATCAAACGGGCATGGTGCTGTGGCAGGCAGCGGTGCTGCCACCACCGCCTGTCAGTCACACCGTCGAAGGTCGTAGCATCCTGTGTTGAGAACAAAAGTTCCTACGCATTCCTGCAGGGAAGGAAGGTGAAGATGGACAGACCAAACTAAAATCCATGTCTGCACCCGTACTCATCTGCACCTGCACTAACGAAAAAAATCAAAACAAATATTAGAGAATTTAAAAAATTCCAATTTTTTTTGTGCGATAGACAACTTGATGCATGAGATCTGCTCTAATTTTTAAATCATTTGAATATCTGAGGAGCTCTCAGCAAAAAAGACAAATTAAGGGTCTGTAAAAAGATTTACTGTTCATTTGTCTTTTTTGCTGAGAGCTGCTCAGATGTCCAAATGACTTGAAATTTGAAGCTGGCCTCACGCATCAAATTTTCTATCGCAAAAAAAAAAAGAAAATTTTTGATTTTCTTTTTTTGAATTTTTTATGATTTTTTTCTATCCGGGTGTAGATGATTCTGGGCACCAAAACGCCCTACCCCAAACCTAACACTTTTTTGAAACTTTAGCGCAAAATAACCCGATTCAATTTTTTTAATAAAATGACTTGTTTGCATGACACCTGAGGCTAGGGCAGATAGCATGACGTCCTAGGACAGGGCGCCATGGCACCCGGGGCGGCTAAATTTCGTGTTTTGACCCTTTTTGGTAAGAAATTCAGGATCTGACCCCACTTTGAAATATTTTCGGGATTTGACCCTTTTGCTACCGCCAGAGCTCCTGGCGGTAGGGTTAGACAGTCTACCGCCAGAGTATCTGGCGGTAGGGTGTGACGGAGGGGGGCGGTGGCCGTCACCGCGCGCTGACGTGGATAAGTACCTTACCGCCAGGAACCCTGGCGATAGGCTGTCAAACCCTACCGCCAGCGACCCTGGCGGTAAGGTGTGGCAGGGTTTTGCCAACCAGGCATTATGTAACGAAATATGCAAGGGCCCTGGCGGTAGGTCCACCCTACCGCCATGACCCATGGCGGTAGGCTGTCTGATCCTACCGCCAGGTTGCCTGGCGGTAGGGTCCTCTTTTTTGTTTTTTCAAGTTCATTTGGTTGCTTGTTCTCAAATTCAATATCACAGCAAGTTTCACAAATATGACAGCAATATCATAGATTTTAAACAATTAAATTTGGGCATCACGTAGATCCATATTAAGATAACTTGAAGTGCATAGAATATTTCAAACACATAGATCCACAAATAGCAAACACATAGTTCCACATAGTTTCACAACAACTAGACAAGTTCAACCAAACTAAAAGAGCCAAGTATCGAAGAGCATAATCACTTGCTCCTTCCCCTCTTGGAGGTACGGTCCTCGTTACTCTTTGAATGAGTCTCTTCGGTCTTCTTCTTGGGCCGGCGAGGAAACGGTCTCTGGAAAGGGTCCGGACTCAGCAAATCCTTCTTCTTCGGATTCCTCTTCGACAGCTGAGATGCCTGAGATGTTTGAGTTAGTCGAGGTCCATAATCTTCATCGTACTCCTCCCCGTTGCTCTCATCCTCCTCCTCCTCATCCTCTTCTTCATGTGTGGCCTCCTCATCCTCATCCTCTTCCTCCTCCTCCTCCCCAACCAACCTGGACGATGAGGAAGCATGGCTCGATGAGCCGATGAGACCCTGTGTGGCTACAGGCTGATAAGCTTCAACTGACCCAGCTCCAGCACACCCAAGCAGCCCTACCAGCTTGCAACAACGCTGCACGAACTTCTGCACTCACAATGAAGCAAGGTCATAATAAGTATCAGATCGACTGACTGCAAGTGAACAAGATGCATCTGTTCCGAGGAGGCTGAAATTGTACCTTCATCGTCCCCCTGACTCTGGTCTCTGATTATACGCTTCCGGGAAGATCTCCTAGTGCATCTGAGGCTTCAAAGATGCATCTGTTCAGCTCACCGGACTGCAACGGCATAAGTCAGTCACGATGACGAATAAAATATTTTAAATACGACCGTCGGTTCAAACTTACCACTCTGTTGATGAGGGGTGCAAACTCCCTAAATCCACTGTGCATGTCTCTGATGCCGAACTGGTATGCCTATTCATCGGGGTCATCCCTCTGCAGCTCCGCGATGTCTTCCGCCGTCCATCGAGGCCTGAGACGAAGATGGTGCTTCTGGCCATCATCGTACCACCTCATGTGTCGGTCCAGGTAATCATCCCAGTTATTCACTCTCCTCTCCACGTCTTTACTGTGCCTCCGTCGGTTCCACTCTGTCACATGAGTCTTATGCTCCTCTCCCCAGTCTGTGATCGACTGATTCTTCTGTCGGCTCATCCTGCAAGGCATAAGCAACAAGAATCATCATAAGCGCAATGAGATCATCATAAGCAACAAAAACATGATAATCACGGAGAACAAAGAGCTCACATGTGGAGCGCGTGGCCGCCGGTATCGGTGGGCTGGCCCGGTGGGGTATGCTGATAAATCCCAAACTGCGTGGCCACGCGTTGTGGCAAATGCCACTCGATGGCGTACACACAGATCATGGGCACGATGCACCGCCAGAGACCACGGTCCGCATCGCACATCACGTTCAGATCAAAGTCCCACTCTCGTTCTTGTCGATACGGCCACCAGTTTACCTATTGCATATACCTTGGTAAGTTTGCACTCTCGGTCAAAAGTGGAATCAAAGAGAAAGGTGTTGGGCGAGTTCATATACCTGCCAATGCGTCAAAGCATCCAACTCGTTGGTGTAGATCTTGTACGAAGTCTTGTTTACGCCCGTGTAGAGTTTGACAACGTCCCACTCGTAAGCTACGGTGGGGTTTCGAGTCTCGTCGCCTTCTTCGCCATAGTCTTCCCATGGGCGTCTTCACAATTTCTCCGGACGCCCCACCGGCAGCCGCTCCCACATCCAAATGGAGAAGGCCCAGACAAAGCCACCCATATTGGACTTGTCTCCCGTCCTCTGCATTGCGTCGTCAAGCTGCAAAACATCAAATGAGGATCGGATATAAGAAAATGTCATGGACACACTTTCGTAGGTAGGTACGCAATTAGACACTCTCTTACCGAACGGTATAGGTAGGCGAGAGATGCCGTCCCCCAACTGTAGCCTGCATCCCAGTCTGCTAGGAAGAACAGATACGCCCAGTTGGCAGAGTTCCCGGAGCTGTCTGGAAACACGACCTCTGAGAGAATATACTGTTGGAAATATGCCCTAGAGGCAATAATAAAAGCATTATTATTATATTTCTTTGTTCATGATAATTGTCTTTATTCATGCTATAATTGTATTATCCGGAAATCGTAATACATATGTGAATAACAGACACCAACATGTCCCTAGTGAGCCTCTAGTTGACTAGCTCGTTGATCAATAGATAGTCATGGTTTCCTGGCTATGGACATTGGATGTCATTGATAACGGGATCACATCATTAGGATAATGATGTGATGGACAAGACCCAATCCTAAGCATAGCGTGAGATCGTGTAGTTCGTTTGCTAGAGCTTTTCTAATGTCAAGTATCTTTTCCTTTGACCATGAGATCGTGTAACTCCCGGATACCGTAGGAGTGCTTTGGGTGTATCAAACGTCACAACGTAACTGGGTGACTATAAAGGTGCATTACAGGTATCTCCGAAAGTGTCTGTTGGGTTGACACGGATCGAGACTGGGATTTGTCACTCCGTATGACGGAGAGATATCACTGGGCCCACTCGGTAATGCATCATCATAATGAGCTCAAAGTGACCAAGTGTCTGGTCACGGGATCATGCATTACGGTACGAGTAAAGTGACTTGCCGGTAACGAGATTGAACGAGGTATTGGGATACCGACGATCGAATCTCGGGCAAGTAACATATCGATTGACAAAGGGAATTGCATACGGGGTTGATTAAATCCTCGACATCGTGGTTCATCCAATGAGATCATCGTGGAGCATGTGGGAGCCAACATGGGTATCCAGATCCCGCTGTTGGTTATTGACCGGAGAGCGATCTCGGTCATGTCTACATGTCTCCCGAACCCGTAGGGTCTACACACTTAAGGTTCGGTTACGCTAGGGTTGTAGGGATATGTATATGCAGTAACCCGAATGTTGTTCGGAGTCCCGGATGAGATCCCGAACGTCACGAGGAGTTCCGGAATGGTCCGGAGGTAAATATTTATATATGGGAAGTCCTGTTTCGGGCATCGGGACAAGTTTCGGGGTTATCGGTATTGTACCGGGACCACCGGAAGGGTCCCGGGGGTCCACCGGGTGGGTCCACCTGTCCCGGGGGGGCACATGGGCTGTAGGGGGTGCGCCTTTGCCTACATGGGCCAAGGGCACCAGCCCCACATAGGCCCATGCGCCTAGGGTTTGAGGGGGGAAGAGTCCTAGGAGGGGAAGGCACCTCCTAGGTGCCTTGGGGGGGAGGGAAACCCCCCTTGGCCGCCGCCCCCCTAGGAGATTGGATCTCCTAGGGCCGGCCACCCCCCCTTGGCCCTCCTATATATAGTGGGGGAGAGGAGGGACTTCATACCTTGGCCTTTGGTTGCCTCCTTCTCCCTCTCCAACACCTCCTCCTCCTTCATAGTGCTTAGCAAAGCTCTGCCGGAGTACTGCAGCTCCATCAACACCACGCCATCGTGCTGCTGCTGGTGCCATCTCCCTCAACCTCTCCTCCCTCCCTTGCTGGATCAAGAAGGAGGAGACGTGGTTGTTCCGTACGTGTGTTGAACGCGGAGGTGCCGTCCGTTCGGTGCTAGGATCTCCGGTGATTTGGATCACGTCGTGTTCGACTACATCATCCCCGTTCTTTGAACGCTTCCGCTCGCGATCTACAAGGTATGTAGATGCATCTAATCACTCGTTGCTAGATGAACTCATAGATGGATCTTGGTGAAACCGTAGGAAAATTTTTGTTTTCTGCAACGTTCCACAACATATACCACAGATAGGCCATCGCGTACAACTCCACAGTCGCCTCATCTGCGCCTTGGGGGCATGTCTTCCGGTGCTCCGAGAGCCAGATCAACGGCACACCGGATGTACGGTTACTCTTGGCACCGGGGCAGTCGCCGATGAGGGTGGTGACCCTCTCCTGCCAGTTGGCCCTCTCCACTCGACCGGTGAGTGCATGACCCTCGATCGGCACTGCAGTAATCATCCCCCAGTCCTCTAGGGTCACCGTCATCTCCCCGCATGGCAGATGGAAAGAATGGGTCTCCGGTCTTCAACGGTCAATCAGAGCTGTGAGAGCCGCGTGGACAAGCGTCGGCGGCTGACGCTTGAACTGCAGCACGAAACCCAACAGACGGGCTCTCTTGAAGAACGGCGCGTAGCGCTCGTCGTAGTCCATATGCCCATGAACCCCGTGACCCCTCATGCGCAGTGGCTGGAGCGTCTGTCAAAAAGTGAACGCCAAAAAGTTAGGAAATCATTTTCATCATTCCGAGAACTTTGATCAAAATTTCTTTCATATCACTTACCTCTCCGTTCTCTATGAAACGGGCACGATGACCCTTGTTGAATGCCCAGTCCAGCATGGAGTACCGTTGGCCAATGTTGTCCGCAAGAGGTGGCCGCCTTAATAGAGTTTCATAAACAAAAGCACCATAAGCATAAGCATACATAAACAAACAATGAACTCAAATCATATCAAAATAAAATTTTAAGCATATTTCTCCAACAACATCTACTACACATGATGGATCAAATCATATCAACATGCATCATATCAAAAAAAACCTCCAACATACATCATAGCTTCATATTTTTAAGCAAAATTTTCCAAACAACATCTTCATATCATCATATCAACATGCATCATCAAACTAGGGTTCATCTTCACACTAGATCATATCATCATATCACATGCATCATCAAACTAGGGTTCATCCCTTTATCAACATTACATCATAATTTTTTTAACAAAAAAAATTATGAATTATTAGGGTTCATCTTCACACTAACATATGAACTATTGATTAGAGTACATATCCAATACCACTACTTACTAAAGAACTAAGAACTACAACTACAATCAATCTTAGGTGAAAAAAATCAATCTAAGTTCAAAAACATGAGGAATTTCAAGCAAATAATGCGTCGAATCGGAAGCAAGTTTGCAAAAACTAATTGGAGGGATCGGAGGAGCTTACGGTTCTCTCCTCGGGGCCATCTCGATCCGCCAAAACGGTGAAGATCCAAGGGGGGGAGTGGAGGAGATGAGAGAGGGAGAGAGGGGCGACTTGGGGGAGAAAAGGATGAACTGCCGACGGGGGGAGGGGAGAGGTGGGGAGATGGGCAGGGGCGCGGGGGTTTCGGAGCAAATAACTGCCCGGACCCTACCGCCAGGGCCCCTGGCGGTATGGTTAGACAACCTACCGCCAGGGCCCCTAGCGGTAGGGTGCGACGGAGAGGGACGGCGCCGTCTCCGCGCGCTGACGTGGATAAGTTTCCTACCGCCATGGGCCGTGGCGGTAGGCTATCTAACCCTACCGCCAGAGGCCCTGGCGGTAGGAAAAAGGGTCAAATCGCAAAAAAAATTCAAACATGGGTCAGATCCTGAAATTCTTTCCAAAAAGGGTCAAAACACGAAATTCGACCACCCGGGGCTACGGGTCGCTATGGGCACCTAAGGCGCCATTTTATGAAAAAGAAATGGATCTGATTTATTTTGTGCTAGAGTTTTAAAAAGGGACTAGATTTGTCTGTTGTCACGGGAAAGGGAAACAGTGACCAAGGGCTGTTTTTGGCCAGATTCTTTGCAGGATAAAATTGCACCATACCTGTCAACCTCTGTGCATCAGCCTCGTATAAATTTGATACATGGTCCCGGCCGTATGGATACCAGCTGTTGTGATGAAGCATTTCATTCACTGCCAACATTTGCACAGACTGGATCGACTCAACTCTGGAACGAAAGGGATGGAAATCATACAGTACACCTACCAGAATCATGGCAAGTAGGTACGGCGGATTTGCTTCCACGGGAAGGGAGATGACTACGGAAAAAGGCTCGTCAAAAACACGCATCGCCGTCGACGAGGGTCCAAAACTGCACCAGACCTATCACTTGTGCTCGAAGCCAAGCTCTCTTTACAAGCAACAGACACGACAACCACCAAAACAAAACTTTGGTAGAAAAAGACACATGAGTGTACTCCAGAAAAGCAAATAATTGGTACGAAGAAAAGTATCGCCAGCTGAGTAAAAGTTTGCAGAGGTTTAAGGTGAATATATCATGGCAAACGTGACGATGCGGATGCGGATAAGCAAATGCAACGAGTTTTCTGGTATTGATTCAATAAATCAAATGAGAACAAAACTTCGATTCTTGCTATTCTACAGGTTTCTCAGTCGCTCGGTGCCGCGCGCATTTTCAACCTAGCCACTGAGGATTCGGTGTTTGCCACCATTCGCCTTTGCCGAACCATATTGCTCTTCCACGTCCAAAACTTCAGCGGCACTCATTGCTGCAGAGGGGTTTCTCGTGCAGATGGCATTGTCTAATCCAACTGAAACTGTGTGCCAATAGGTTCGCCGAATATAGTGGTATCGGCAACCACCGTACTTTTACTCAGGCCTTCAGGTCATCTGACATCGCTGAAGGTATGCAGTGTGTTGTTAGAATGTCCTGAGTAGCGGCCCTAGCTGTTTTCGTCTCGAGAACGACAACCTGCCAAATCATCCGACGGTTACTTCCAAGCACGCTCAACATTCAACAGAACTTTATAAATACGTGGCAGCTTGACTACCTGGTCGTAATCCATGTCAAATTTCAAAAACTCATCCCTGCAATCTTCCACCATGGTCGCCAGCTGCCTCAAATTATTTACTGCTTTCCCATTGAACGCACGAACCTATATTATTAAAAAAAAAAGGGAGATAATACAATTGAATAAGGGAACGGCTAAAAAAAGAATGTTAAGTTTACTACATGCCTTGGAGAATGGCATGTAAACTAAGAATGTCCACTATATTTAGTACCGATGCTACAATTTGGGGGAAAGCCACGTGTGCAATCATTCCACTTCAGAAAGAACAGCATTCCTCTTACCTTGACTGCTAATATTCTTGTTATACTAGCAAAACTTCCAAAAATATGTCCGTACTTTTAAGACAACAACCATTTTCTCATGTCCAATATTAATGCTTACAAGTTAAAATTATACAAATAGTCAAAGTTTAAATAGTGTAACTGACATGCAAGAGAAACTGGCATAGAGGGAGTGCTAAGCATAAATTGATGCAGCAGGACAATAATACTTCAAGTGAGTACAGACACACGGATTTAGTTTTTGAATTGCATATGTAGACAAAACTTTGAAAAATCAAAACTCAAAACTAGGAATATCCACATAGGATCACCCATAACTACCTGAGTATTGACTAGTTCTTCATAACCAATATTGATATCTGCCACAAGCACCTGCAAGATCATAAAATTGGTGTCAAATGGTAATTCTATCGCTTTAATGCAAAGCAAGATGGATGGGCTCGTGCGACATAGCATAAAAGCTTTCAAAGTCTGTTAAGAGAAAGGAATTTACAGACCTGTGAGACCACCACAAGCTGCTCATCAGGTGATTGCGCCATTGCATGTAAATGCTTGTCCAACAACTTGACGGGGGCATCAAATTCGTAATCTTTTCCATACTGATCATCAAGCATTCTAGTTAGTTTTCAATCAAAATTATGACCATAAATTTTTAAAAGTGAACTAAAAAAACTGCAAAATCCAGAGGAAATAGACTTCAAAAAGTCACATTCCATCAACAAAGAGACCAACTTTTCAATAATGTCGTTCAGGTGATTATATTTGTTGCATACAGAGCACAAACAAGATAATCAGTGCAATCATGACATCATATTCATTGTTAAAAAGCATGACAAGCATACATGGCAATTTGCTACATTAGAAAAAGACAAACAGCTGTCAAGGCTCAGCACACATGCAGGATAAGCATGTACTCCCTCCGTCCCAAAATAACTGTCTCAACTTTGTACTATACAAAATTGTACTAAGCTTAAGACACTTATTTTGGGACGGAGGGAGTAGTATATAACTTTTTTTTTCAAACAAAACGAGATAGCAACTTTCAAAGATTCTAACAAATTTCCATAATTAAGAATATCTTCTGTAAAGCATTATTTCCCCTGAAGTGTCTACGGAGACAACCAAACAAGAATATGATATTTTGGTTACTATTTCATGCCTAGGGCAGAGGAGAGAGGGCAAAGATAACATACCTCAGATCGAAGATATGGAACAGATACAACCATAAAAACAAAGCCTGCAACAATGTAGTACGACGGCGGCCTGCCCTTTATATGAGCTGGAATGAGCTTTTTGTGGATTGAGAGCTTTATGTTGAATTCATGAATTTTCGAATTCCGGAGAACTTTGACACGTGCCTTCTCACCAGTATACTTCTGTGAAACTAGGTAACTGAAGCCAATGCGCTCTCCATGCCTGAATGGAACTGGGTGACCAAGAAAAGAAAAGTAAGCAAGTGGAAGCATTTTCCTTGACTGATAAGCAGGACATTATCTGGGAAACATGCAATTGTGTATTTTAATTGAATGAAAACATCTAAGTATACTTACTCCGGTATTCTTATTACTGCTCAAAAATCCATGAGAAGAAACAACTTTCCAACCTAAACTTTGGCAAGAGATATCTTCTCTACCTTAAAATCTAAAACTGGTTGAATTGCAACCTCAAACTATTGAAACCGTCTGTTTCACCCTTGGCTGGTCTCACAAGTAATCTTCCGTGACATGCGTGCCACTATCCACAATACCACTACCATAAATAAAGCAAATACTACAACAGAAAACAGTCTAAAAACAAACTCTACCATTCATTCAGATAAAAAGATTCCAAAAAAATGCCAGAAATGGAAGAAACATTGGTCAAGAAGATCAATAACAGAAACACCGTGACATGGGAATGGCACGGCAGTGATACGGTAGACACATGGCATCCATATCAGCCAATATCACTTGCAAAACCACCTGAGGGTGAAAAAACGGGCGGATTTCGTAGTTCGGGGTAGCAAATCTTGGGCGTCAAAAAGTGAACTTTTGACAAGTTTGGGGCCAAAAGGTGGACTTTTATTCATATTATCCGACGGTTGTATTTGCATAAAACATTAGTAATCAGATTAGTGATATTTACTCAAATCAACTGGGGAACTACTGGTAAGTGGTATCAGATACATGTATAAACTATGACAGAAGCTATAACAAACCTGTGCCAAAATATGACATGATCCATGAAGTGATCAAGAATGCATGATAATACGTAGATACATGTATAAAGTATGACAGAAGCTATAACAAACCTGTGCCATCGTTGGCGATGTCAATACCATCAAAGCTAAGAATAATATCAGAAGGTTGCATGCATCCAGATTCAGGAGCAGTTGGTTCAATTCTTCTGATGCGAACACCTTTTTGGTCAGATTTCATTCCCATTGCCTTGCGGAGATCGGGATTTTCCATTTTCTGCCATTCTATCCCAAGTATAGGGAAACCTGGCAGGGGAATGCAGGCAAACGGTAAGCTAGTTGGATGCAAAACAAAGAAGATTATACATGTCAAAAACACATCTACCAGGTTTACCAATTAGAAAATGGTTATTAATACAAGAGAATAATTAGCACACAAGATTTTTTTAACAAAAAGCAAGCCCTCCATCCATCAAAGATCTACTCCCTCCATCCCATAATATAAGATCGTTTATGACACTAGTGTAGTGTCAAAAACGCTCTTATATTATGGGACGGAGGGAGTACGAGGTTATAAGAGAACAAAACACACACCAGATTGCATGGGGTACAACACTATGTTCTGCACTGTGAATTTAAAATATCTTTTAAGCTACTCATACAGGCAATGCAGGTACAATGTGCACCAGGAGCACATGTGACATGCAGTGCATAAGAATAATTTCCAGGTGAACACAAACAACGCCAAAGGAAGAAGAACTAAGGGGCTGCTTAAGTTTTAATTTTTGACAGTGCTAACCAAACAATGAATGAATCGCATCACATTTGCTGCGGAAATTGGATGTGGTTGTTTCTATGAGATCTGATAGTACAAAAATTTAGCAATATGGAATTTTGAGACTAAAATACATACTCCCTCCATGGCTCCATCCCACAATATAAGACGTTCTCGAAAACTGTGTTAGCTTGCAAAAACGTCTTATAATATGGAACGGAGGGAGTACAATTTATTATTGATTATTGAATATGAGTGGCATGTTTGATGGTGCATGTTAAGCTGGGCCTTTTTTCTCAAGCACCGTAGCATGGTGAATTGACATAGTTGCATGTTAAGAGAATTAAATTTAGCGGGGCATGGTTGATGGCATGATGAGTTGGCATAGTTGCATGTTAAGAGAATTGAGTTAGTGGGGATCAACTATTTAAGCATATAGGATATAGGATTCCATATTTTGGTTAAGATACTGTTTCCCTGAAATAACAGTTTATTCCTCTGTAAATTGTGGTCAACACTGAAAACTTTAGACCATGCCTGTCGGATTGAGGAACTTATAACCGATAAGGATAAATCACACCACTCCTTTTGCAATGATAATTACATGGAAGCTGATAGAACTCATAGAAGAAAGTAAGACTAAGACAAAAATTATTAAAATAAACACACTGCTTTTGCAAATATTAATGAAATCAAAATATATACGTATGTCTACATAAGATGTTCTAATATAAACCCCTTTCATTCATGCACCATCAAGATAAACATGGTTTACAAGAGTTACAGCATAAGCAACAATGGAATAAGAATTACCTGTGTACTCTCCAGATTTCTCATAGTCTTGAATGAAGTGCTTAATAACCGGGGTGGGTATAACATAGCCTATGTTTTCTGCATCTTCGTGTTTAAGAGATTGAAAAGCTATACCGACACATTTTCCCTGATCATTAAAAGCAGGGCCCCCAGAGTTTCCTGAATTTATAGCTGCATCTATCTGTTCATAAGTAACAATCAACGTTACAGATGTTCATAAAGAGGGTTAATTATAATTCCATGATTTCAAAAACAACATACAGACAAATAAAGACAACTAAAAGCATGCAAATTGCCTGGAAAAATATACCTGTAGTCCAAGAAGTTCTGTAGAACCATGAACATATGAGAGTATTTCTATCCTAGATACTACACCACTTGTCACAGAAATTGTGTCTCCCCCAATAGGGTAACCAACGACGGTGACAGCATCCTGAAGTGCTGGCAGCAATCCAAACTCCAGCGGCAGAACTCCTTTCCAGAATTCATCATCATCAACGGTTAACATTGCTGAAATGGAAAATTGGAAAGGTCGGTTGTGATCATCAAATCATGTAAGAAAGTTGCTCCTTGAGCTCATTAATCAATATCTTTGTTTGTTAGGAAAAGGTGCAAATTTGACAATGACTGGATGAATGCTTAGTCCAGTCTCGCTTGTTGCCCTTTATTGTTTGTCAAGTCATCCTCCAACTTACCACCCACCATGTGTCACCATACTACTTCTGTTATATTATGCCCTCTATTTCAAGATAATATTCACAATAATCCAACATATCCAAGCAGTTTCTAAGTACACGAGAATGTTTACGACAATCACAATCCCTGGATGCTAAAACTAGTCTTATGGGATTGCACTGCTCAAGTACACGGCAGCACCATGAAGCGCATTTTAGGAGCAAAACTGAAGCCCCAGATTAAAATGAGTGGGTAAAGATTAAAGATGAGATTTAGTTACTTTTTTGCAGCATATAAGCGAGTTCATATAGTATCCTAAACATGTTAATACTATCACAAGGCTTCCAGGCTCCGGCATAAGCTTGACAAGCAGCCAGTTTAGTCTAGATTGACCCCTGTTTGAAAACAATATTATGATCCAAATCCACCAAAACAGTGGCTCTCTCCCATCTTTCTGTTTAGAGTACACATAAAGAGTTCACAACATTAAACAAGATCACCTATTCTGGTATAAGCATGTTCCAATTTGCAGAGAACAAAACATAAATAATCTGCCTGCTCCACAAAAGTCGAATTTTGCGGATCAGCAGTCCCTAGTGCATTTCTGTAATTGCAAAAGCACATAATGGTGATACTAAATTAGACGACCTAATACCACAAACATTGGCATTCCTTAGACAGTGCAAGAGACCCACATGCCATCATAACAGATGATTCACAAGCAGATAACTCGTATAGGTTTGTCAAGTTCACAACATTTCGCGGGCTAAAACAGATAAAGGAGGCGGGTATGGGCATGCATACCAATGTCACACTCATTGCCAATGGCAAGGACGGTGGCGAGGTACTTGGTGTCTGAGCCGCGCTTCTTGAGCTTGACTTGGGTGTAGTGCTCGACGGAGTGGGCGTTGGTGAGCACCCTGCGTCCCCCAATGATGAACCCGCTGCTGCTGGAGCTGTATTGCCTCTTGCGTTGCCATGGCATTGAGAAGTTTGGCTCCGTGTGCACGCAGAAAACCTTTACCACGGCATCCATGGAAGGCATCACCTTCGCCACCTGCTCCCACCGCAACGGCTCCACCGCAGGGACCTCCACCTTCATGTTGGCCGCCCCCTTGGGCGCGCCGCGCCGCGTCGGGGAGGGGGGCGCGCGGAGGGCGGCGTCGGCATCTGACGGGAGCTCGTGGCGGCCGCGTCGGGATTTGCGGCGGCCGCGGGGCCCGGAGGAGGAACCTGGCTCGGGGGTGTCGGCGGCGGCGGCGAGGGGGGACGAGGGGTGGTCGTTGTCAGGGGAGGCGGCGGCCGGCGGCTTGGGCTTGCGGCCGCGCTTGGGCTTCGGCGAGGGGGCGGAGTCGTGGGTGCCGTTGTCGGGGGCGGCGGCGGCGGCCGGCGGCTTCGGCTTGCGGCCGCGCTTGCGCTTGGGAGCGTCGTGGTTGTCCATTGTCTGACGACCTAGGGTTTCATGGAGGTGGGAGGCAAACGTAGTACAAAAAGGGAGCGCGACGGGTCGGGCTTTGGCTCGGTCGGTACATGGCACGGTCGGGGTCGAGCCCAAAGTGTAGAATCTTCCTTTTCGAAGCTTGGAGTGCAATGCGTATAGTCCGAATATACAATTCTGAGCCCGGGCTCATCTGCACCCGGTTAAAAAACAATTTAAAAAAAATCCAATTTTTTTTGCAAGGTAGATAATTTGTTGCGTGAGGTGCGCTCCAAATATCAGAGTATTTGGACATTTGAGTAGCCCTCAGCAAAAAAGATAAATTGGGTCAGAACAGTATATGCACAATACACTTTTTAACATACCCCAAAATTATCTTTTTTACCGAGATCTATTCAGATGTCTAAATGATTTGAAATTTGGAGCGAACATCACGCACCAAATTATCTATCATGCCAAAAAAAGGAATTTTTTGAATTTTTCTAATATTTATTTTGATTTTTTTTATTCAGCGTGGGTGCAGATGAGTCTGGAAGCCAAAACGCCTCACTTCGTGTAGTCCCTCTTTTTTGTTTTCCATTACAACAAGATCCTTGTTATAATTGCAGGCGCCGCAAAAAGAAATGTAGCAATTGCAATATGATTATTATTTTTGCGAAGTTGTAGGACATTTTTGCAACAAGAGCCTTGCTGCAGTTGTCACATACCCTTTGTTGCAAAAAAAGAAATATCTCCGCTGGCGGCCGTGTCTGCCATGGGGCTTGTCTTCTCCGACAACAATCCACCCTCCACAGCCTCGGCTACGTTGCCTCCTGCGTGCAGCGCTGCTCGCCGCTGCAACGTATGTTCCGCCACCTCGTCATGCCCAGATACGGTGAGCTGCCACTGCCAAGCCACCTCCTTCGCCCTCCTTGGTCGGGGCCGCCTCAAGCCAACTCGCCCGTGACCCACAACCAGCCCCACGCCAGCGCCTTGGTCAACCACACCTGTATGATTGCATACCCTCGCCACCATTGATACTTGCCTAGCCTCACCACCGTTAATTGTCCCAACACTAACCTCCCCACCATCGGTTGCCGCTGCACGGAATTCTATCGTCGTTACCCTCGCTCAGGCGGTCACCGTTGCCTCGCATCTGGTCGGTCTGCAGCAGAACCTTTGCTTCGGGCAAACGGATCGCAACAAGGGCCAAGTTGCGAATTTGTACTATAGTGGAGGTTGCTCTGGAGTCGTCCGATTAAAAACATATATGGCGGCCACGAAGGCAATGGACGATCTCACAAAGATCAGCGGGGGTGAAATCATTTTTTGATTTTTAAAATTATTACTCAAATGAACTGGATAAAAAAATTGAATAAAAGAAAATATTCTATGATGTTGGATGATCCCTCTTTACAGGTTGAGCCAGATTTTTTTAGAGAGAAACATGTTGAACCAGAGTTTTTTTGAGAAACCATGTTGAACCAATTTTTTTTTTTTGAGAAACCATGTTGAACCAGATGTGATAATACAAAAGTGTGTCCCAAGTACTCTGAGGTGGTTGGTGTCGATGGGGATGTATCCGGTATCCGGTAATCCCGCACTTGTGGTGCTACCAGTGCACCGGATGCCATAGAACATCTTAAAAAATTTGAAAAAAAAACTAGCACATTAATACAACATCAAAGTATGATGTCATAAATTTTCATATCAAAATTTGAAACATTTTTTGAGATTCACAAATGACAATTTTGACATCAATATGATAATGGGTCAAATCTAAAGCCCAAGTTACGTTACGTACTATTCAATGTTGAATTTGTCGTTTTTGCTTAACAATTTATGTTTCGAGTTTGACTTGAAATTTTGTGACAACCTACATTGATGTTGTGTGAATATGCTAAATTTTTTTAGAATTTTTTAAACATTTTAAAAACGCAATGTCAGTTTGGTGCGCCCGTAGCACCAGAAACTCCCATGCATCAGATATTTTCTTGGTGTCGATGGAAGAAAAGTGGTTGAGAACTGCCGACAAATGGTAAGGACAGGTGGAGTGCCACTCCCAGCACACGTGAAAAATCGCGCAAGAAACAAAAGGCCCGGCGTTACAGAGTGAGAGAGATAGCCCACGAGAAAGTAACCACCTCCGCCCTCCAGGCCCGTGATCCTATATTCAAAATGGCCCGTGAGAAGATCTCTCGAGCGTGTTTTCTCTGGGAAAATGGGCTATCTTGATTACCTGCCGAATGCGCATGAAGGCAGAGGCCTTTTTCTATAAGACAGTACAAACGCATACATAAGCACATATACTCTTGTCTCAAAAAAAAAAAACACATATACTCGTTTCAGTTACTCAAAAAAAAAAGCACATATACTCATTTTTATGAATGCACGAACACACTCTCTATCTCATGAGTACCTTCAATAAACTGAGTCGATAAATCATCTTGAGATTAATGAAGGCATCATAGGCGCATTCATAGTTTGATGGAAACGTCTCCTCCCACTGAACAAGCATCACCGAAAGCCTGAAAGAATTCCAGAAAAATGCGACCACCAATGCCATGTCTAGGACTTAAACTCTGCTGGACTAGTTCCACTACAAAAAACCTAACCATATAAGCAAGGCTCGGTTCACTATGGAGTTTTAAAATTGACAAATTCACCACAGATGTCTCGCTATTGACGGGGCCGTCGTCCCACACTGATAAAACCAGGGTTTAATCCCTAATAGGTAAGGGGTGCACACATTTCTAAGGGCATCTCCAACACCGACCCTCAAACCTCCCTCAGTCGTCCGGACCGTGGAAGCCATCCAACGCGCTTATGTATCGTTCTGCGACGCGCTCTGTACGTGTTTTCTTCTGCAGACCGAAAGACAAATATGGGATGGGGTGCGGGAGTCCGGACAGATCCCAAGCCCGCTTCTGACCGCCTTGGCCCACCAAAAACCCCCCACCCGCCCCTCCTGCGCTTTCCTTCCGATGCACGCGCCGCTTACCGCGCCACATTCATGTCGGCTCAGAGCACGTAGAGGTCGACATTGATATAGTGATGTGACCGGAGGAAGGGAGGACGGCGCTGACTAACGTGACCTCTTGGCAGCCGCCGCTTCAATGCGGGCGCAGGTTCCCGATGAACCAACTCCGGCCGTTGCGCCGCATTGAAGCGGCTGACCGACCCTTCGCATGGCCTGGTCGTGGCTATTAAACCGCGCTTTGGCATCGTCCACAATGCATACTCCTCCTCCCCCCTCCCCGCCCATCACCCTCCACATCTCCGACGATGGGCAAGTCCTGGGAATTGACGCTGATAGGCGGTTCCGGGGCTGGATCTAGCGGATCGTGGCGATGCTGCACTCAAACTCTGCGGCCATCGTTCTCATCGGCCGTCAACGACTCAACGCGGGCGGATATCGTCATCTCCTCCGGTGATGAGGAGGACCAGCAGCCGCCACCGCCGTAGTCCGCGACGATGGTGCCGGGCCAGGTCTACGCCACCACCAACGCGGAGTTCAAGGAGCAGATGGAGCTGATGCTCCGTCACTCCGTCGTCGACATCAATGGCCCGGCTCCACCACAGGGAGCACTCCTCCCCGTGAAAGTGGAGTCGGGATCCCATCCACGCTATCCGTCGTTGCGTAGCTGCGGCGTCCAAATCAGATGTCGTGTGAAGGAGGAGTGGCTCTCGCCGCCGCCCCGGCACGTCGTGAAGGAGGAGCGCCGCTCACCGCCACCCCGGTGCTTCGTCAGGGAGGAGCGTCGCGCGCTATCGCCCCTGCCCAAGGCGCGCGGTCACCTTCTCCACTACCTTGACAACGGCGGGAGCAACGACAGCTGTTCGTCCTCCTGGAGTGCCATGACGGCGTAGGAGTACACCGACCGAGAGCAGCGTCGGGGGGGGGGGGGGGCAGTCGCAACGCCGCGCACTGGTCCAAGTTCGTGAACTCAGACGCCCCCCCGCCACACATCGAGGCGAACCCGGACCTGGCGTATGCCCGGGCCCTGGACTGCTCGGTGACGACGTCGGAGACGGCCAAGCACCGTCTCCGCCGCCTCGACGAGGAGATGGCCAGGTACGGCGAGGAATGGTCCATCGCCAATATCGACGCCACCCCCAACAACCGCCACCCTCTCCTCCAACCCACGTCCTCGGTGGCCACGACCGCACTGCGCACGACGCTGGAGGAAGCGGAGAGGATCATCCACGAGCGTCAGGCAGCCGCTGGGAAGCCCTGCCAAGACGCCGCCACCTTCAGCCGCCCCAAGCCTGACGACGAAGACTCTCACGCCGGGTCGGGCCACGATGACGAAACAGGAGCCGCCGGCTAGCCCGGCATGGCCTACGAGGTCACCATCAAGTATAGGATAGTTTTAGGTTTTTAGTTCACTGGATGAAATATCATCAGCTTTTATGTACAAATTATGCTAGTTTCAATGAAATCCGTCGTTTATAAAATGTATGCGGCTACGGTTGGATGGCATCCTCATGCATCCATATCCGCGGACTGTCCCCCCCCCCCCCCCCCCCCCCCCGCGCGCGCGTTCGCGGACAGATGTCCATGGATACAGATGCAGGAGGAAATTTGTGGGTTGCCATTGGAGATGCCCTAACCATCCATCCGCTGGTTGGTTATTGGGTGGAGCGAAAGCGAGTCATGCGTACGTGTCGCTTTGGATAGCGGGTCAATTTCGTCCCATTATTATCTCTATATGAAGGACAAAAAATGAAAGAAAAATAATGGATTTCCTATTTATTTTTAAAACTTGTTTGTGGGATTAAAAGAGGCGAAGCTTCATCACTACATGTCAATTCTAATAACGCTGGTTGTAATGGGGAGTATCATATACTAGTATCATGCACATGATACTAGTGTATGATACTATCTCCCTAATGCTTAGTATCATATATTAGTATCATGTTGTACTTTATTTATTGTCATACATGACACATAGTAGCATAGCATTTATTATGATACGGTATCATGATATGATACTCAACTCTCTCTTTCTTCATTTAATTCTCTAACACCTCATCAAAATTGCCTAGTTGGCATGCATGATACTAGCTATGATACTACCATTACAACCAGCCTAAGTGCTTTGTTGCCTGGTGTATTGTTCTTTCTTTCTCTTTTTGGGATTGAGAAAAGAGTGGTTTATTGTTCTTGTGACAATTACTAGCTGCATAATCACAGTTACCCAAAAATCCTTCGGTTTGTGTTAGACATATCTCAGGTAGTTAGGTAAAATATCTATGTCAATAATAATATGTCATAACTGCATCCATGTTACATTGGAGACCACTAGTTCAGAGTCAACATATTTGCCATAGCATTGGATGGTCACAAGTAACAGCAATGCACGCAATGGGTTCTAAAATTATTTGTTCTACAATCTGACCGGGTCCAGATCCACTAGTTATTACTTGAGCACAATAGAAGCGGTAGTCTATAATAAGTTTCTAAGGAATTTATCTGATTCACAAGATGGTCGGCAAAGCATTGGATGTCACAAGATCAGGAATGATGACACTGATGTGGTTGGAGAACTAAAATCACAAAAATATAGATATACCAGAAAATTTGAAGTTGGAGCAAATTTTTTTTTTCGAAAAGGGGGGATTCCCCGCCCTCTGCATCAGAACGATGCATACGGCCTCTATTATTATAAAGTAAACAAGGTGTCAACAAGGTCTTACAGTAATGGAACAAAAGCAGGGACTGGCTTACATAGAGCGTCAACTGCAAAGCAGAAACCACAAAAGCCACAACCGGCTGGCATGAAAACAGATAGGTAAAACTAAATGCCTATCCTATTACATGATCGCCATCCAAACCGGTTGAAGATATCCCGCACTACCGTCTCCCACCGGACAGATCCAGTAACCAAACGCTCCCTGGCCTCCGTCGGAGTGAGTAATGACCATGTACGGATCAGTGCTGTAGCTCGGAATAACACCTGCAAAAAATGAGTATTTATTGTCCTGTTAAAAACCAAATCATTTCTGCAATTCCAAATTGCCCATAATAACGCACATACTCCTACACGAATGTGTCTGGCTGTTTCGGACTCCATCCCAACAAGCCACACCCCGAATAACGTGTTTACCGATGTCGGAGGAGTAATATTAAAGGCAATTTGCATGGAGCGCCACAACCCTCGTGCCAACGGACAGTCAAAAAATAAGTGTTTGATGGTCTCATCCGTATCACAGAAACTACACCTAGTAGATCCTGTCCAGTTGCGCTTAACTAGATTGTCCTTAGTAAGAATAACTTGCTTAGGAATGGATAAACATATCATAAACATATTAATCTAGTGGACCTATATAGCAATGGATCTTTATAGTTATATACATAAACATATCATAACCAGTAGATTCTTATTTGTACTTAACTATATCACATATCTACATATCATCATCGATAGGTAGTATTGTGCTGTTTACAACAGTTGGAAGTAGTGTAGCTCGGTGCCACATGAAATGATGGTATGGTTTGGTTTACAAACAGCGAGAACAACATTGGGGCACACACACACATTCACGCAACGTCTTCTGAAGAACGAAGTTGCGAAGCTTCAAAATCGACGAACGCAATCAATAGGAAAGTCCTCTCCACCAAACGAACAATACCTCTTAAAGAGACATACATGTGGTATGATCCACCTCATTATTGTCAAACATGTGGTATGATCCATATTGGGTCAGACACGACCATCCGAACCCACTAATCAGTACGACTGTTTTCGAGAAGAATGACAATAATGAGGTGGCATTATGTGGAGGTGATCTTTATTCCACCATGCATAAGTGGTAGCGTCCCGCCAGGAAATGTTTGGATTGCAATTAAGTTGATGTGACATATGTATGTCAATAGTGCATGCCATTAAGGTTCTGATTGTGAGCATGTTGCATTGTTGTTTGTAGTATCTATGCCGACGTGTAGGTTGTTTGTGTTTTTGATATAAGATCTCAATTCTAGAATCTATAGTTCACATGGTGAGTTATTTGATCTTCTATAAGTTGGTATCATAAGGGTCCATTGGATCAATGACCATTTGTGGTTGATTTAGCGCAACAGGGGTGAAGTTTCGTTGATTGTGACACACCTAGGTAGGTGCAACTTCGAAGGTCTATCAGTTAGATCTATGTAATGTTAGAGTAATTTGAGGCATGTGATTGATCTACCGAGGAACAAGCAATCACAACATGATGACAACACCGAGATTTATTAACGAGGTTTGGCGAACCTGCTATTCCTTGGGACATGACTACGGGCGTTCCTCCCCATGATATCCCCCCCCCCCCCCCCCCCCCCCCGTATTGAAGTGCCAGTCGCTATTAAGTCGTCATGGATTACAAGTGTGGTTCCCCTCACATTATATAGGAAGCCAAGGATAGAACTTGTTCGACTCCAATAATAACCGCATCCTAGCCACATACACTACAATAACAAGTCGAAACGTAACCCGACTCTTACACGACACTTGACACAAACTCCACCAACCACACAATGGCGAATATTCTCCGGCACATTGAATTTGTCCATATGAACTTCCATGTATTTCAGACTTATCTTTTCTTCTTTCGTAGCCTATAGAGAGCTACCGGCGATCTATCGACCTTCAACGTACAAATCCGTCGACAATAATTTAGCTACATACAATTATGAAGATCTGTATATCATATCAGATCTGACAATTTGTATACAGTCATGATGATCTATCCATCTCTCGTGGTCCATTAATCATAAGAGAAATCACTGGATCTATGACCACACATTTTGAGTCAACATTTATTAAAAGAAATCCAGAGAAATATTTATATGTGGGATAAAAAGATTGAGCGTTGTTGGAATTGAGCTACGTTGGACACCGTGCTAGTTTAGAAGAGTTTCACATACTAGTGAAATCAACGATGAACCAGTGTATTCAAGGTTTATGTCTACTCTCCCATGAGATAGAGTATACTTACGAAAATATGAACAGAATACCCCCCCTCCCCCAAGGCCCCCGCGTCGCTCGGCGACCTGGGCAGCTCAAACCCTAGCCCGCCGCCGGGGCTCCCTCCCCCTTTTCCTCTCCCTCGTCGCCGCCGGAGCGCCGTGCGGCTGCCGGGGATGGTGGCGGCGAGGATCTGGTCGCTCCGCCCCTGTGGAGGATCTCGGAGCCGAGGTGGCAACCTCGAGCGGTGGTGCTGCGTCGTCCTCAGCAAACGGCGGCAGCGGGTGCTGGCCGCCCATCTCGGCCGTGCGGGCGGCGCGGTGACGGCGGGCGATGGCTGTGGTGCGCGGTGGCTTCGGGGCACCCGAATCAGATCTGAAGGCATCTTCCTCTTCAACCTCTTGTCACCCTCGTCTCAGATCCGTTCTCCGGCGGCCTCCGGGCACCGTAGCCGTGTCTCCTCTCGAGGTGGGGGTTGGGAGAGGGGGCCGAAGAAATCTGTGGTTGGCTATGCCGGCCTGCCAGCAGCGACGCCCATGGGCGCCGTCCCCTACCTGTAGGCGCTGGTAAAAATGCCCCCTTTCCCCCTCCTCTTCCTCCCGTGTTGCTCGTGGACCAGGTGAAAACCCAAATCCCTCGGGATTGGGCGGCAACAACGCCGTGGGCGCCGTCACCCTCAAGGGGGTGCCGTCTTTGGTGAGCTTTGGGGGAAGTGTGCTTGTTCCGGTTGGGGGTTGCTCGGTCTTCAGCAGCCTTGCCGTGTAGCTTGCTTCTCCTCGTGTGCAGATATCATGTATTGCCGATGATTTCCTTGGATGAGCTCCAAGTAGTTTGGCGGCGGTGTCCTGGTGTGGTCTTCCGGTTGGCAACGGCGTCGGTCGCTCTTTGGCCCTCGGGTGGGCGTCTCCACCTTTCGACGGATCGGCGCCCTTCGTGCCAGGGCGAGGGAGCAGGGAGCCCCCTTCTGAGGTGGAGGAGGGCGACATCGACAACCAGAGCCCATGGAGCTGACAACGGAGCTCCAACTACTGTTTGTTTCTTCCCCAAGTTTTGTTGGTGCCCTGCGTGGTGTTCTGCTCGCTGTGGAGGGCTTCTTCGACTTCTAGCTGGACTTGTACTTTAGTTTCCATATCTTTGTTAGTAGTTTGTAGTAGCCTGATAGCTTTTACACAGCATCATGTATCGGCTTGCTGTTCTGTTCTTTGTTTGCTTTGTTTGTTCGATGTAATCCTGACCAGTTGATGACTTTGTTAATTCAAAGCCGGGCTCTTCTTGAGCCTCGTTCTAAAAAAATGAATGGACTACGTAACGTACGAGTAATTGAGAAGAGCCGTACACGGCGACATAAGTGGCACATCTGGTGGGTGCAGAATGGAGCAGCAGCTTCCCAGGGTTGTGCGTGCACGGACGACATGTGGGAGACCACTGTCGATGAAAATTCTTGTTGGAGAAACACTCTCAATATTGATGGAATTGGTTGCATATTTATTGTGTTCCGGATCATTAGCAAAAAATCGTCTGCATGTTTGTCTTCGAATTTAAGCATTGGCTGTGACACCAGAGCGCATATAGATATATATGGTCGCTAAGATTGCCCAGTTTAAAACAAAATGAAGGGTGGATGCAAGGGTAGAGAGGCTTTCAACGTCCAGATGGTGGATCAACCTTCAAAGTCTAACGGGTAAAATATTTTTGCTTTGGTATATATATCGTGTTACGAGTTTTGCTTCAGTATACACCCCATAAAAGTTTGCACGAATCTTGTGTTATTTATTTATAGCAAAAGGGCCCGTGCGTTGCAACGGGATTTATTTTTTTATAATCTTCAATGCCCTGCATCACCAAGATACATTATCACTCTCAATTTTATGAAATGATGAACATTTTTTAAAAACTCGTGAACATTTTTCAAATTTGTGGACAGTTTTAGAAATTTTCGAACTTTTTCTAAAATCATGAACATTTTTTGTATTCCTGAAGATTTTATGCTATTTGCAAAATAATAATAATTTGTGAACATGATTTACAAAAAGTTTTTTAATCGGCGAACATTTTTGAGGAAATTGGTGAAATAATTTTTGAAATCCATGAATATTTTTTTGATTTAATAAACATTTTTTATGAAATTTATTATCATTATTGAATCAGTGAATATTTTATGAATGAATAAACTATTTTTTAAGTCATGAACGTTTTTTGTTCAATTTCATTAACATTTTCTAATACATGAACTTTTTAAGAAAACATTTTTTACCAAATCACAAACATTTTTTAATATACAAAAAGTTTATGATTTATTAAAAGGGTATTGCTAAATTATTAAATCACAAACATTTTTTACCAAATCACAAACATTTTTTAATCTACAAAAAGTTTATGATTTATTAAAAGGGTATTGCTAAATTATTAAATCACAAACATTTTTTACCAAATCACAAATATTTTTTTACCAAATTAGAAATATTTTTTTACCAAATCACAAACATTTTGTCGGAATTTTTTTGATGTCCCAAACTACTAAAAGTAGAAAAATTGAAAAAAGAAGAAAATAAATGAACTTTAAAAAACAGGCCGCCTGAACATGGGCGGCCCATACGGGCGCGCCGCGTCTTCTCCTAGCGTACGGAGCGCAGGATAGGTGGTCCTTACTGCATGGGCCGGCATAGGCAGGGGATTCCCTTGTGTAAAACCTTTTTTTAATCACTTATACTCCCTCCATTCCTAAATATAAGTTTTTTTAGAGATTGCACTATAGGCTACATACAAAGTAAAATGAGTGAATCCACACTTTAAAATACGTCTATATACATCAGTATATAGTTTGCGGTGGAATCTCTAAAAAGACTTATTATATTTAGGAAGGGGGGGTGGTGGTACTGGTGGGCAATATTTTACAACTTTTGGGGCAATTTTCATGAGGTATCGTCAAAAGCAATAGCCCATTATCATTCGGTATTAGATAGCAAATATGCCCGTGCGTTGCGAGGGACAAAAAAAAAGTTGACGTGCTTCGCTGCGAAACAAATGCCGATTGTCATGAATTAGATTGGCCACTTTAGAATAAGTTTGATGATGGCAAAAATAATGGATCAATTAACAATAAAATTCTCTCGGGCGCTAGTTCGAAACATGGGACATAAATCGTAGTCATCTAATCGGATGAACAACCCTATCTTTAGATTACTATATTGATAATGAAAACATGGATCAATTAACAATTTAGGAAGTACTCCCTCCGTCTGGAAATACTTGTCATTAAAATGGATGTATCTAGATGTATTTTAGTTATAGATACATCTATTTTCATTAATTTTGATGACAAGTATTTCCGGCCGGAGGGAGTGGAAAAATGATATTGAAGTAAGAGCATTGCTATACGGACCACATTTTTGGTCTGACTTCAGTATAACATTATAGGTCATATCGTCGATGCCTGATGAAAAAGCATATCACATCGGCAAATTAATTATTGTATGGCTTCACTGAGATCAACTAAAGACTATTGCCATGACATATAAACATCTGCGTTTTGACATCAATGCTTTATTTTGCACTTTTATGAACGGGGATCAACAATGCCTGAAGGCAATTTATATTTGTTGGACCCGTAGGCTATTTTCTTTCATTGGTCTATATTTTTCGTTTAGACTTTCAGTTTTCACGGTCTAATAATCACTCGGGAGGGAAGCAAACAGAAAAAAAATCCGACCTAAAAACTACAAACAGAGGCAAACCAGGAAAAAAAATATCTTGCAACCGCAACCTAATGTTTTTCAGTCAATCTCATCTCGCTCAATCTCATCCCCAACGCTGCCTCCCACTGTCCCCTCCAACTGCAGCTGTAGAGCAGCTCGCCTGAGCCCCGAGCCGCCGCCTCTCAAGCAGGCCAGCCAGCTGCCGCCGGCCCCTCCATCTCTTTCCGTCCCCCAGTTTTTACTTCTCTCTCTCTCTCTCTCTCTCTCTCTCTCTCTCTCTCTCTCTCTGTTTTCTCCATTCAAGGGAAGGGAGTCGCAATGGAACCGCAGCACCCAACCGCCTTGGAGCTCGCCGCCTCCGGCCACCTCTCCGTCGATCTGTCTTCCCCGCCGCCGGATCCGCTACCTGCCTGGTCTGCCGTCGAGAGGAGGACCATGAGAGGAGCGGCCGTTCGTCCGCCACTTGGGCCAGGGCAGCTGATTTGGCCGAGCCGCCCGTGAAGCCGTCGTCCATCTGTAACCGCATCACCCCGCCTGCCATGGAGCTCGTCGCCTCCGACCACCTCTCCATCGGCCTCCGCCTTGATCTGTCCGCCCCATCGCCGGATGCACGCCGGAGCAGTTGGGCCGTAGATGCTTCGCTAGGCTGCTGGCTACCTCGGCTCTCTATGTGTCAAGAATCTCCTCCAGGAGTAGAGGATGAATGGGACTCTGCTCAATTTCTTCCTCCCGCCACCTTGTTCGCCGTGGCGGCCTCCAACACTGCCGGTCTGCAAAGAAACAGAGGATTTTTTGTTTTAACGAATCGTTTTCCCCATAGGCACTTACGTTGGGAGTGCGGGGTCAATTTACGGTTCCGTTAGTACCACATCGGTTAATTCCAAAACGTAATCATAAAAGCGTATTATGACTGGGTGAAAGCGCATTGTGACGGTGAACCCGAAGACCCAATCCGTGCTTTATTATTAGGGAGAGATTTGTGAAATGAAGACAAGTTTTTTGGCTCGTCCATTAATTAAGGATAGTGCGACAATGTTTTGAAAACGGGACTACTCCCCCGGACCCCGGTAAGATATCACTCAAATGTTTAGCTCCCGTGATTTTCCAAAGATCAGCATCACTCTTGATGTTTGCAACGATGATTGGAGGTGTGGCATTGATTTCTTCCGGAAAATCTGAGCATTTCGCTCGTTCCGAATGGACCAGTTGATAAGCATCATGAGTTCATGACGAACGGCGCACGTCAAGACACGCTTAATTGACCAACGACACTAGAGCAAGATTCCGTACATTACAGAGCCGAGAGAGGCAGTAAAAACCAACCAACAACATTTTCGATCCTCATTACACCGATGAAAAATACTACTGTACTGTGTTGATATGCATGCGTGGCGCATGGTCTCCTCTCCTCGATCTTCAAGCGGTCGAGCCGCTCCTCTTGAACGAGCCCAGCTTTTCTAGCGACTCCTTCACCACGGCCTCGTCGCGCAGCACGATCTTGTGGTAGAACGCCGCCAAGGCGGCGCCCGTGAAGGGCCCGACCCAGAAGATCCACTGCAGCAGATCAACGGAACACTTCAATCTCATTCCAACAAAATCAATGGCTACAGGAATTGTATACAGTACGATTTAAATACATGGTGCATGGATCTCACGTACGTGTTGCTTCCAGGTTTTGTGCTGGTTGTACAGGACGGCGGCGCCCAGGCTCCTCGCCGGGTTGATGCCCGTGCCGGTGATCGGGATGGTCGCCAGGTGCACCACGAACACCGCCAGCCCGATCGGGAGTGCCGCCACCAGCTGCAATTAACGACAAATCATATATACGGGTCCGTCAGGTCAGATGACGCCGGCGGTGATCACGACGAGCTAGCTGAGAGGAGAAGGAGAGCGATGGACGTACGGGGACGAAGGCGTCGCGGGCGGTGCGCTTGGGGTCGGTGGCGGAGAAGACGGTGTAGGCGAGGACGAAGGTGCCGAAGATCTCCGCGCCGAGGGCCGCCCCGAGCGAGTACCCCCCGGCCACCGCGTTGGCGCCGCCGCCGAAGTCATCGTAGGGGTGCTTCATGATCCCCTTCACGATGCCTACGCCGACGACGGCGCCGAGGCACTGCGCCGCCACGTACAGCACCGAGCGCACCAGCGTCACCTTCCCGGCGATGAACAGCGCGAACGTCACTGCCGGGTTTATGTGCCCACCTGCATCACGGGAGGCGACGATAATTAATCGCCGCAACAACTTGTGCATACCTGTATGTATGTTGTTGCGGAGATGTGTATGTGCGCGTGCGTGCCTGAGACGCCGCTGGTGGAGTAGACGAGGACGGAGACGGTGGCGCCGAAGGACCAGGCGACGCCGAGGTAGCCGACGCCGGTGCACCGCTCGTCGGCGGCGGAGGACTGGTTCTTGTACCCGATGACGGTGGCGATGCTCACGTAGAGGAGGATGAGGGAGGCCGTGAACTCGCCGATGAGGGCGCGGTAGAGGGACCAGGTGGTCAGCTCGCTCGTGTCCAGCGCCCGGACCGTCGGAGGGTCCCAGTACGGCACCCTCTGGACGATGATGTCTGTCACCTCTTCGTTGGCGGTGACCACCTCCTCCACCTCCTTGGCCGGCAGGATCGGCGACGGCATGGTCGAGTCGAGCCTCCAAGGCAGGGCAGAGGATTTTATCTAGCTTGGTTCTGGGTGCTACGATTGTCCACGCCATGAGAGGAAGCTTAAATAGAGGGGTCATGGTGAAGTGTTTGCACAGCTGCGTGAGGGAGACTGTGCTTAGATACTTGGAGGAGGTTCTCTGCCTGGAATCCACTACGTGTCCGTGAGCTTCTACTGCACAGGTGACCAGATTGTTGTATTCCAGTTACCAATTATGTCGACCGGATCTCCATCCAATGTCCAATGGTACATCGCTCGATTTATTTCTCTTTGTTTATTTTTGACAATCACTAAACACCTGGTCGTCTGGTCCCCAATTTCAGATCTCACATTTTGTTAGAGAAAAAGGCATCAGCCGAGTCTGAGCGGGGCTCAAGCCTAGCCCGACTTTGAATTAACAAAGCCATCAACCGGTCAGGATTACAAGCATATGCCCTCGGGCAAAAGAAGGAAAGAACAATACGACGGTAAGATACATAGACGATGAACAACACCAAACTACTCCTCACACGCTACGACAGCTGAAGAATATGAACCGTGGGCGAAGCCGAAGATGCCGAGGTCCTACTTCGAGGATGCTGCACCAGGAACAATAACACACTGGCTCAAAGGAGAGAGGGCCGACACCAGCGGGACATGCCGTCGCCATGTACCTACGGGCACCGGCACGGCACATCCGAAACACCATCTTCGAAGAAGGCCACTACCTCCTCGCTTGGATCGAAGGCGCCACACCGTCGTAAGATGGGATGGATGCCGCCGGAAGATGGCCACATAGAGAGGGTCAGAGCATCCCCAACGAGACGTCGGATGCTCGCCTTGAGCAGAACATCGCCGCCGCACGCATCCAACACCGAAGGAGGGGTTCACTCTAGGACAGTAGGGCCACACTGCTGTCGCCACCCACCACCCACAAGCGCCACCTGACCACAAGGCTCCCAAAGCGGCGCCTTCAAGAAGGAAACGACGTCGAGGGCGCCGCCACCGCCCAACAAAGTTTGGACTTTTGCCTGGGAGACCTAGGGAGGGGGGGGGGAGTGGGAGAATCAGCCCATACCGATGCCTCCAAGGAGGGGAATGGCGCCTACGGGCGTCGCTGTCGGCGAGGCCGGCCACGGCCGGCTAGGGATTTCACCCGGAGCAGATCCCCGCCACCAGCAGCACCTCCTGACCGAGGGTCGGTGACCCAGGGAAGCACAGCCCGACCAGGAAGGCCCGCACGCTGAAACAGGGAAGGAGGGGGCGCCGGATCTCGCGCATCGGCAGCCGATGTAGAAGCCATCACCGCTGCCCTCGTCCATCGGAATCCCGCCGCCGCGCGGCCAGGAGCCCGGATCCATCGTTCGCACCGCCGCTCGTCGCAAAGCCGACGACGCCTCTCCAGGGAGCTGCTGCTCCAGATCCAAAAGCCCCTCGAGGCAAGGCAGCCGGAAGCCCCACCGCCACCATCCTTGGCAGTACCCCGGGCTTGCCCGACGTCTGCCTCAAGCGGCGGCGAGGAGGGTAGGGAGGGGGAGAACGGCCGACGATGTGACTAGGGTTCGCCCACCGAGTCGCCCGAGCGGGGCGGTGCAGGGGAGGGGGGGAGGGGAGGGAGCGAGGCGACTCACATTTTGCCTTTACAAAAAGGTGGAGCAAGCCCGCCTCTGCATCGAGCAATGCACACAGACGTTACTCCCCGGTGGTGGCTGTCGCGGGGCGGCTCTGAGTCGTCTGATCTTCCCGGACGGCTCGGACGAGGGTGACTCGGCCAGGCAGTTCATGATGGGTGGACCACAGGCGGCTCTGAGTCGTCTGATCTTCCCAGACGGCTCGGACCCGGGTGACTCGGCCAGGCAGTCCATGATGGGTGGACCAGGGGGCGCATTCGGGGCCACCGTCATTGGGCGATAGCCGTCACGCCCGCAAACAGGGCCTGTTGCGTTGTCCCATGCACGACGGTCCAGCTGGCCCTGCCTGTCGGTGTGTACACCCCGCGCCGGGTTGGTTCGGTCGCGTCTCGCGGGCTGAGAGAGCCTATGTACTGTCAGGCTTTGGCTGGCATGCCGCGGGGGCTACTCAAGGCCTCTTCGAGCTGTCCGATCTGCCCGGATAGCTCGGACGCAGGCGGTCCATGACGAGTGGACCACGGGGGCGCGCATGGGGCCACCCTCATTGGGCGGTGGTCGTCACCCCAGCGAGTGAGGTTTGTCGCGCTGTCCCGCGCGCGACGGCTCAGCAAAGGCCGCTTACCGGCGTGTACGCCCCCCGTGCCGGGTTGGTTTGGTCGCAACATGCGGGGCATGCATCGCGGTCGCAGCGTCGACTCACGCGTGGGGCGAGGCACGTGATGCACACAGGCTCGCACGCGAGCCAGTCACCGTGCATTGTGTCATCTGGCCAGGCGTTGTTCTGTGTAAGCCGGGCTCACAAGTCCGCATGGTGGGCCCAACCGATTGTGTGGAGGGTCGTTTAGCCGGCTGTGCTGTCGGGCGGCGCACTTGCCCGGTCGTTCCGACTACCTGGATGTTCGCCCAGCCGGTTGTGCGAAGGGTCGTTCAACCAGTTGGGCTGCCCGGGGAGACGATTGCCCAAGCATCCTAGCAACCTGGCTCTTCTGTTGGAGCCGTTATGTCGGTTTGCCTTTGTCGTGGCCTCAGTGTGTCTTGGACGTTACAGTCTTTTCCTTGTGTCTTAGGCGTTTCAGTCTTTACATTTTCCTATAAGTTTATTGTTTTACGCGCAATTTGGACCTGACGCACTCTCGCTGCCCTTTCCCTTTGCTTTGCAGGTCTCACTCCGGAGGGCCCTTGCCCATTCCCAACGGCAATGTTTTTTCTCGTCTGTATTGATCTATGTTGTCGATGGGAGAAGGTCGAGTCCGTGGAGGAGGAGGTGGGGGAGTCTGAGCCCATGATGGACGAGGTAGACGATGACAGGCTGATGGAGGAGGAGCCTATGACCGTGCTTGTGTCGGTCGAGCGGCCACCCATGTTGGGGCCCAGCACGCTTCGGGAATGCGGCCAAAGAGATCATCGTCGACGTGAAATCAGGAAGTAGGTTGAACAACGCCACCATTGGGTGTCCGGTTTATTTCATGCCTCCATGTGCAAGGAGATCATGCACAGGGACACACTCGTACAGAACCAGAGACCCTTTGTGGATTGTTCAATAGGCATGGTCAGGAAAAACATCGTCTTGTTCAACAACCTCTTCTTTCGAGATTTTGTGAGCAAGATCATCGGCATGGTCTCACGATATGGACCGGCTGCTTGCCCGGATCATGCTGGTGCCCTTCCCAATATATGCTTGCCCATTTGCGAATCTCCGTCGCACGTGGTGGTGTAGTGTTGTGCCGATTAAACGAGGTTAGTTCTTTTACATGTCTTGTAAGTACTTAAGTGGCTGGATTTCCCTATGTTTTCCATTGTTGTCGAAAGCTATGGTGACACAATAAAGACGAGATCAACTACAACTTCGGCAAGAATATTAAGGCGTATGTCATTGGTTGTAATCTTACATTTGTTTAGGGCTATTTTATCTGTGAGTTCAATTGCTCATTATCTGGTTGTATCTTATGTCCACATGAACTAATATAAACCATACACATATTGATTTTTCTAATGCGAGGTTTGGTTGCTTCTTCAGTTCTTCTATGAGCTCGAATCACTGGCCAGAATAATTTGTCAGAAGAATGAGCCATGCATGAAGATGGTGTTCATTCAATTATTTAGGTTAAAACTAGTGACTGAGACGCATGTCCTTTGCGCAGAATTGGCGTGCAAGGGTCTGTTAATAGTACGGGGAGCTCCTCCTTGTAGGAAAAAAAAGGAGGGAGATTCCAAAGAGTAATGCTTGTTTGGGTATGCAAGTATCGTCCGAAAACTGAGCTTCGTGTGATGGAACTCGATTCTGGTTGTTTGCGTTAGATATGAGCGAGCACGATGTCCATGTTACACTCACTTTATACACCGCACAAGCTATGTATAAGAGAATAAAGTAAGTCTAAGCTGTAGGACTGCCGACTTCCGGAGCAAAAGGAAAGCTGTAGCCAATAGGTTCCAGAAATGATATGTATCGCTTGTAATCAGCAATAACTATTGCTTGCCTATAGGTGATTTCTAGGCAGGCTGAGTAAACAAAACAAAAAAATCGTGCGCGTTCCCTCTGGCAAACTTGAGCCTTTTTTTTTTGCGGAAACTTAAGCTGTTTTCTTTTTTACAATGTCGCTCCAGGAATGGTCTAGCGTCTAGATCATTTTCTTTTTCTATTTATGTTTCCGTTTTCATTGTTTCTTTATCATTTTATATCCCCCTTTTGTGTTTCTTTTAAACTTTCAACCGCCTTTACTTTTTTTCTATTTATTTTGGACGCTAATGACTGCCACACGTGTGGTATATTCGACATGCGCCTACACACCGTGTGTGGTGTGAGTAGGAGGCAGCCCACACGGGCTGTGTGTGGACGGATATTAGAATTGCCCACACGTGTGGGTGCGGCTACTTCGTGCCACACGCCAACAAGTACTACTCATCTCCATTCCCGCTCGTGTGGCACGAAGCAAAAATGCCCACACGTCCTGGCGCAACTACGTTAGGTACATCGCGGGATGACGATTTAGTTGCCATCCTGGTTGGCAGATGCAGTTATCCGGGATGACAAGTGTAGTTGTAAGAGCATGGCAATTATATCTGTTTTGGTTAACTATAGTTGCCATGTCTAATTTATGGTAGTTGCCGCGTGTAATCAAATCGTAGTTGCCGTGTGTGATTAACTACTTGCCACATATGGTCAAACAGTAGTTGCCATGTGTGTTTACCTAGTTGCCATGTGTTGTCCAACCATAGTTGCCATGTGTGTTTATCTGGTTGCCACGTACGCCCAACTACAGTTGCCGTCTAGCAAAAAATCACAGTTGCCATGTGTGTTTACCTAGTTGCCATGTGTGTTACCTAGTTGCCACGTTTGTCTAACTGCAGTTGTCATCCAGAACGTAGGAGTGTCGTGTAGGCGGAAAGTAGTTCGTCCACACGCGCATGAACTAGGTGGCTGGCTGTGTGGGCAGAAACTAGTTCGCCCACACAGCGCAGCTGGCAAACAGCGTGGTGCTTGTGTGTGGGCAAACTATCCAACGCCCACACACCAGCCCCGTCCCACGTGGCACACAAAATCAACCTTTTCATGTCAAGATTCGTGCAAAAGGCACTGGACGACGATCGAGGCATGTGGGGGAGTTGGGTAATGCCCACACATGTGGGCGAGTTGGGTAATGCCCACACGTGTGGGCGTTAGTGTTTCCGTTTATTTTTCATTTTCTTCTTTCACTATTTTCTTGTTTCCTTTTTTTCCTTCTAAATTTTCCTTCCTAGCTTATTTTTAACACACATGAAAATTTTATATCTGATGTATACTTTTGAATAAGCAACGGGCATATTTCCATACAGGGCCTATTTTTAAAATACGTTGAACATTTTATTTCAAATTAGTAAACATTTTTAAAATTTCTGATCATCCTTCATATTTGTCAATATATTTTATATCAGCGTATAATTTTTAAAATTCACGAATATATTTTGACTTCCTGAAGATTTTCAGAGTGCGTAAACATTAATTCAAGTTCACTAACATTTGTAAAACTCGTGAATATTTTATTTCAAATTTATGAACATTTCTTTAATTCGCCAACATTTTTACAGTTCGTGCACATTTTTGTACGAGTTCATAATCTTTTTTCAAATTCATGAACATGTTTCGAATCCATGATTTTTATTTAAATTCAAAACAAATTGAGTTCGTGAACATTTTTCAAATTTGCAAACAATTTTGAGCTTTTGAATATTTTTTCAAACTCCTTAAGTTTTTATCCAGATTTCTGAGCATTTCTTTCTAATTCCCGAACATTTTTACAAATTTTTGAATGAGTTTTAAAAATGTTCTTTTTTTCGAATTCTTGAAATATTTCAAAGTATTGAAATTTTTTTGAATTTTAAAAATGATAATTCATGATTACCTTTTGATTTTATAAACACTTTTTGAGTTCCTGAACATTTTTTAATATGATAAAAATTTCCATATTTTCAATTTGTCTTGAATTATGAACATTATTTTAATTCTCTAATATTTTTCATATTCAAGAATATGTTTTCTAGTCTGTGATTTCTTTTATTCTCTAATATTTTTCAATACTAGCACAATGCCCGTGCATTGCTACGAAAGTACAAAATACGAGGAGTTAGGGCATCTCCAATGACAACTCGCGAAAATCCTCCCGCATCCCCCTGTCCGCGGACACGGATGCGGGAGGCAGCCATCCAACGCTAGCCGCGTACATTTCAAACCGCATTTTAACAAAGCAGACAGAATTCATACAAACCGGCCAATATTCAATAAAGTTCGGATAGAAAATAGCACATAGCATGCAAATTAAGTCTAGTACAACAAGGTCTCAAATTCGACTAGATTCCGGATGTCCAACAAAATTTTCATGAACGGATCATGTCCTCCCACACATACTTCCCCTTCAGCTTCATCCAACAGTGTATGCACGTAAATGGCCGTCCCTCTGACCTGTGGTACACCACGGCGGCGCGTGCGGGCTACATATAATGCGTAGACCAACATTGTGTGAATGAATCAATCAACAAGTTGAGCAAGAGGAAGTAAAACTTACCATCTCCTTCATGTCTGTGTGTAATGGTCACCTTGCCTCGAGCTGACTAACCAAGTTGCAAAACTTGATGACCTGACATGGATAGTGTGCCAGCGATATGACAACGACCTTACGTTGCGTCGTTGAATGATGTACATGTCGTAGGACGCAATGTGCTTTCCTGCGTGAAAGTTTTCATGCACTTGCTCCCAGAAGGGTGGCCCTTTGGTCCTGCATATGAAATCCACGGATACGGTCAGCCACGCATCACACAGCAACTCATCCTCCATAGTTGAGTAGCTCACCATCCTATCTACTCTAAAAACGACATAGCATTTGAAAATAAACTCAATGACATTTGGCCGAACACCTGCAGGGCGTGGTGTCCGCCATGGAGGTTGTCGACAGGGGGTAGAGTGTACCTGGGTACAAATGGCTCCAGGGCGGATAGCTCCGTCGGAATGGCTAGCGGAGGCGTTAGTGCTGGTTGCGGATGTTCGGCAATGCCTCTATGGTGACCGGAGACGAACAACAGCGGCGACGAAGGTGGAGGCTGCGGATCCAAAGCAAGGGGGAGAAGGAGCGGAGTGGAAGGAAATGGGACCGAGAGGGAGGATTGGGTTGGCCAGGGATGTCGGAGTCCTATGTTCCGGGTGTCCAGACTCCCGCAAACCTCCCACACTTTTGTCTCTAATTTGCGGGAGAAATCGCGTTCAGACCGCCCCGCGGACCCATACAGGTCAGCGTTCGATGGCTTCCATGGTGCGGACAGCGCGGTCTGGATGGTTGCGGAATGTTTACGGGTCCGCCTTGAAGATGCCTTAGATCACTGGCTTAGAAAGTCGTCAAAATACATTGATGTCCTGCGGCCTTTGCACGTGATTCATGATTAAATATAGTGAGAATATGACTAAAGACTTTGAAGAATCTTAAGCGTTCATAGTAGGTTCTTTGCAAGACACACCATTTTGAATGTTTTTTTAGATGGTCAACCAGGGGTGGGGGTGGGGGGAGACTCCCCACATGAATATATTTCAAAGTGGCCTTAATGCCATAAGATCGATCTAGCTTATGAGTAAAACCGGGTCAAAAACCGTACAAAAAGACCAAGGACAACCACGAAAGGCACAATTAGATAAGGGGAGTCATCGAAGGATCACAATACCAAGACTTGGCAAAGCGACCTAACGCACCGCAGCCGCGTGCGTACCAAACACCACGACGCAACATAGGAGCATCCATAATCAATGAGTGACAAGCATGAACCTTGACTAGGAGCTCTGCCATGAAAATTCAGGAACGATTAGTAGGTTGGGGAGGCATCTTGCAGCATCAATGAGCAAAGATGAACCAAGACAACGCCAATAGCACAAAGCTCACAGCACCACAACGGCAGCCATGGGAGGTCCCACCACCAACCCCCATCACCAAACTCATTAGTAAAACCAGCAAGGAGGAGGACTTCAACTTCCATCTTCATCTGACCAAGCAAGGAGAAGAGCCTTGAACGTTGGTCGTCTCGTCGTCACCCAACAACACCCCGGAGAGGTACAGTGTCATACGAGAACAAGGTGATCCAAAGAGGATAACGCCCCCGCTAACCCGGCTTTGGATAAAAATCAGACCACTCCAGGGCATGATCGAGCCAAAATCACGTTGATAGAGCACCACCATCCCACTCCACCACCTCACACCCACCATCGACCCTAATCTGATGGCACCACCACCACCAACATCCCCATAGCGAGCAGCTAACCAACAAAACAACCAGCGGACTTTAGACGATGCCTTCAACAAGGGATGCGACGCATATAGCGCCGCCATCATCCATTCCAGGCGGACCTGGAACCTGGGTTCCCCTGAAGTTGTGACTATGATGGTGAGCTCAACATTACGCACCTCCAAGAAGGTTTTTGTGGCGCCTACAAGCGTCACCATCGCTGGCTCCGGTGAGAGCACGGCTTTCGCCGTGTTGAGAACACAAATCCAAAGTGCCTTCAAGGTAGACCGCTCACCTGCAGCACCAGAAGCAGTAGGTCCGGCAGCCCCGACGCCACTAAGACTCGAGTTGAACCGCCGCCATGTCACTGCAGACTAGAGCCACCCGGCACCATGCCGAGAGCATGCCTAGGTGTGGCCACACCTAGGCACCACCCGGTACGCCCCCTATCCAGCACCGCGCCAGAGCTCAACCAGGGACAGGGGAGCACGCACCCACCACAGGAGCCTGCCAGAAACATATGCATTTGTAAGTTCGCTGCTGTTGGGGAACATAGTAATTTCAAAAAAATTCCTACGCACACGCAAGATCATGGTGATGCATAGCAACGAGAGGGGAGAGTGTTGTCCACGTACCCTCGTAGACCATAAGCGGAAGCGTTATGACAACGCGGTTGATGTAATCGTACGTCTTCACGATCCGACCGATCCAAGTACCGAACGTACGGCACCTCCGAGTTCAGCACACGTTCAGCTCGATAACGATCCCCGGACTCCGATCCAGCAGGGTGTCGGGGATGAGTTCCGTCAGCACGACGGCGTGGTGACGATGATGATGTTCTACCGACGCAGGGCTTCGCCTAAGCACCACAACGATATGACCGAGGTGGAATATGGTGGAGGAGGGCACCGCACACGGCTAAGGAACGATCACGAAGATCAACTTGTGTTGTTGTGTCTAGAGGTGCCCCCCTCCCCCCGTATATAAAGGAGCAAGGGGGGAGGGGGCGGCCGGCCTAGGAGGGGGCGCGCCAAGGGGAGTCCTACTTCCACCGGGAGTAGGACTCCCTCCTTCCTTGTTGGAGTAGGAGAAGGGGAAAGAGGGGGAGAGGAAGAAGGAAAAGGGGGCTGCACCCCTTGTCCAATTCGGACCAGAGGGGGGGCGCAGGCCTCCTTCCTTTTGGCCTCTCTCCTCTATTCCCGTATGGCCCAATAAGGCCCATATACTCCCCGGCGAATTCCCGTAACTCTCCGGTACTCCGAAAAATACCCGAATCACTCGGAACCTTTCCGAACTCCGAATATAGTCGTCCAATATATCGATCTTTACGTCTCGACCATTTCGAGACTCCTCGTCATGTCCCCGATCTCATCCGGGACTCTGAACTCCTTCGGTACATCAAAACTCATAAACTCATAATATAACTGTCATCGAAACCTTAAGCGTGCGGACCCTACGGGTTCGAGAACTATGTAGACATGACCTAGGACTATTCTCGGTCAATAACCAGTAGTGAAACCTGGATGCTCATATTGGTTCCTACATATTCTACGAAGATCTTTATCGGTCAAACCGCATAACAACATACGTTGTTCCCTTTGTCATCGGTATGTTACTTGCCCGAGATTCGATCGTCGGTATCTCAATACCTAGTTCAATCTCGTTATCGGCAAGTCTCTTTACTCGTTACGTAATGCATCATCCCGCAACTAACTCATTAGTCACATTGCTTGCAAGGCTTATAGTGATGTGCATTACCGAGAGGGCCGAGAGATACCTCTTCGACAATCGGAGTGACAAATCCTAATCTCAAAATACGCCAACCCAACATGTACCTTTGGAGACACCTGTAGATCTCCTTTATAATCACCCAGTTACGTTGTGACATTTGGTATCACACAAAGTGTTCCTCCGGTAACCGGGAGTTGCATAATCTCATAGTCATAGGAACATGTATAAGTCATGAAGAAAGCAATAGCAACATACTAAACGATCAAGTGCTAGGCTAACGGAATGGGTCATGTCAATCACATCATTCTCCTAATGATGTGATCCCGTTAATCAAATGACAACACATGTCTATGGTTAGGAAACATAACCATCTTTGATTAATGAGCTAGTCAAGTATAGGCATACTAGTGATGTTATGTTTGTCTATGTATTCACACGTGTATCAAGTTTTCGGTTAATACAATTCTAGCATGAATAATAAACATTTATCATGATATGAGGAAATAAATAATAACTTTATTATTGCCTCTAGAGCATATTTCCTTCAGTCTCCCACTTGCACTAGAGTCAATAATCTAGATTACATAGTAATGATTCTAACACCATGGAGTCTTGGTGTTGATCATGTTTTGCTCGTGGAAGAGGCTTAGTCAACGGGTCTGCAACATTCAGATCCGTATGTATCTTGCAAATCTCTATGTCTCCCACCTTGACTTGGTCCCGGATGGAATTGAAGCGTCTCTTGATGTGCTTGGTCCTCTTGTGAAATCTGGATTCCTTTGCCAAGGCAATTGCACCAGTATTGTCACAGAAGATCTTCATTGGTACCGATGCACTAGGTATGACACCTAGATCGGAAATGAACTCCTTCATCCAGACTCCTTCATTTGCTGCTTCCGAAGCAGCTATGTACTCCGCTTCACATGTAGATCCCGCCACGACGCTTTGTTTAGAACTGCACCAACTTACAGCTCCACCGTTTAATAAAAACACGTATCCGGTTTGCGATTTAGAATCGTCCGGATCAGTGTCAAAGCTTGCATCGACGTAACCATTTATGACTAGCTCTTTATCACCTCCATATACGAGAAACATATCCTTAGTCCTTTTCAGGTATTTCAGGATGTTCTTGACCGCTGTCCAGTGATCCAGTCCTGAATTACTTTGGTACCTCCCTGCTAAGCTTATTGCTAAGCAAACATCAGGTCTTGTACACAGCATTGCATACATGATAGAGCCTATGGCTGAAGCATAGGGAACATCTTTCATTTTCTCTCTATCTTCTACTGTGGTCGGGCATTAAGTCTGACTCAACTTCACACCTTGTAGTACAGGCAAGAACCCTTTCTTTGCCTGATCCATTTTGAACTTTTTCAAAACTTTATCAAGGTATGTGCTTTGTGAAAGTCCTATTAAGCGTCTTGATCTATCTCTATAAATCTTGATGCCCAATATGTAAGCAGCTTCACCGAGGTCTTTCATAGAAAAACTTCTATTCAAGTATCCCTTTATGCTATCCAGAAATTCTATATCATTTCCAATTAATAATATGTCATCTACATATAATATCAGAAATGCTACAGAGCTCCCACTCACTTTCTTGTAAATACAGGCTTCTCCAAAAGTCTGTATAAAACCATATGCTTTGATCACACTATCAAAGCGTTTATTCCAACTCCGAGATGCTTGCACCAGTCCATAAATGGATCGCTGGAGCTTGCATACTTTGTCAGCACCTTTTGGATCAACAAAACCTTCTGGTTGCATTATATACAACTCTTCTTCCAGAAATCCATTCAAGAATGCAGTTTTGACATCCATTTGCCAAATTTCATAATCATAAAATGCAGCAATTGCTAACATGATTCGGACAGACTTAAGCATCGCTACTGGTGAGAAAGTCTCATCGTAGTCAACCCCTTGAACTTGTCAAAAACCTTTTGCAACAAGTCGAGCTTTATAGACAGTTACATTACCATTAGCGTCAGTCTTCTTCTTAAAGATCCATTTATTCTCAATGGCTTGCCGATCATCGGGCAAGTCAACCAAAGTCCATACTTTGTTCTCATACATGGATCCCATCTCAGATTTCATGGCTTCTAGCCATTTTGCGGAATCTGGGCTCATCATCGCTTCCTCATAGTTCGTAGGTTCATCATGGTCAAGTAAAATGACTTCCAGAATAGTATTACCGTACCACTCTGGTGCGGATCTTACTCTGGTAGACCTACGAGGTTCAGTAGAAATTTGATCTGAAGTTTCATGATCAATATCATTAGCTTCCTCACTAATTGGTGTAGTTGTCACAGGAACCGGTTCTTGTGATGGACTACTTTCCAATAAGGGAGCAGGTACAGTTACCTCATCAAGTTCTACTTTCCTCCCACTCACTTCTTTCGAGAGAAACTCCTTCTCTAGAAAGGATCCAAATTTAGCAACGAAAATCTTGCCCTCAGATCTGTGATAGAAGGTGTACCCAACAGTCTCTTTTGGGTATCCTATGAAGACCCATTTCTCCGATTTGGGTTCGAGCTTATCTGGTTGAAGTTTCTTCACATAAGCATCGCAGCCCCAAACTTTAAGAAATGACAACTTTGGTTTCTTACCAAACCACAGTTCATGAGGCGTCGTCTCAACGGATTTTGATGGTGCCCTATTTAACGTGAATGCGGCCGTATCTAAAGCATAACCCTAAAACGATAGCGGTAAATTAGTAAGAGACATCATAGATCGCACCATATCTAGTAAAGTACGATTACGACGTTCGGACACACCATTTCGTTGTGGTGTTCCGGGTGGCGTGAGTTGTGAAACTATTCCGTATTGTTTCAAATGTAAACCAAACTCGTAACTCAAATATTCTCCTCCACGATCAGATCGTAGAAATTTTATTTTCTTGTTACGATGATTTTCCACTTCACTCTGAAATTCTTTGAACTTTTCAAATGTTTCAGATTTGTGTTTCATTAAGTAGATATACCCATATCTGCTCAAATCATATGTGAAGGTGAGAAAATAACGATACCCTCTGCGAGCCTCAATATTCATTGGACCACAAACATCAGTATGTATGATTTCCAACAAATCAGTTGCTCGCTCCATAGTTCCGGAGAACGGCGTTTTAGTCATCTTGCCCATGAGGCACGGTTCGCAAGTACCAAGTGATTCATAATCAAGTGATTCCAAAAGTCCATCAGTATGAAGTTTCTTTATGCGCTTTATACCGATATGACCTAAACGGTAGTGCCACAAATAAGATGCACTATCATTATCAACTCTGCATCTTTTGGTTTCAACACTATGAATATGTGTATCACTACTATCGAGATTCAATAAAAATAGGCCACTCTTCAAGGGTGCATGACCATAAAAGATATTACTCATATAAATAGAACAACCATTATTCTCTGATTTAAATGAATAACCATCTCGCATCAAACAAGATCCAGATATAATGTTCATGCTCAACGCTGGCACCAAATAACAATTATTTAGGTCTAAAACTAATCCCGATGGTAGATGTAGAGGTAGCGTGCCGACCGCGATCACATCGACCTTGGAACCATTTCCCACGCGCATCGTCACCTCGTCCTTAGCCAATCTTCGCTTAATCCGTAGTCCCTGTTTCGAGTTGCAAATATTAGCAACAGAACCAGTATCAAATACCCAGGTACTACTGCGAGCATTAGTAAGGTACACATCAATAACATGTATATCACATATACCTTTGTTCACTTTGCCATCCTTCTTATCCGCTAAATACTTGGGGCAGTTCCGCTTCCAGTGTCCAGTCTGCTTGCAGTAGAAGCACTCAGTCTCAGGCTTAGGACCAGACTTGGTTTTCTTCTCTTGAGCAGCAACTTGTTTGTTGTTCTTCTTGAAGTTCCCCTTCTTCTTCCCTTTGTCCTTTTTCTTGAAACTGGTGGTCTTGTTGACCATCAACACTTGATGCTCCTTCTTGATTTCTACCTCCGTAGCTTTTAGCATTGCAAAGAGCTCGGGAATAGTCTTGTCCATCCCTTGCATATTATAGTTCATCAGGAAGCTCTTGTAGTTTGGTGGCAGTGATTGAAGAATTCTGTCAATGACACTATCATCAGGAAGATTAACTCCCAGTTGAATCAAGTGATTATTGTACCCAGACATTTTGAGTAAATGTTCACTGATAGAACTTTTCTCCTCCATCTTGCAGCTATAGAACTTATTGGAGACTTCACTCTCAATCCGAGCATTTGCTTGAAATATTAACTTTAACTCCTGGAACATCTCATATGCTCCATGACGTTCAAAATGTCGTTGAAGACCCGGTTCTAGGCCGTAAAGCATGGCACACTGAACTATCGAGTAGTCATCAGCTTTGCTCTGCCAGACGTTCTTAACATCGTCAGTTGCATCAGCAGCAGGCCTGGCACCCAGCAGTGCTTCCAGGACGTAATTCTTCTGTGCAGCAATGAGGATAATCCTCAGGTTACGGACCCAGTCTGTGTAATTGCTACCATCATCTTTCAACTTTGCTTTCTCAAGGAACGCATTAAAATTCAATGGAACAACAGCACGAGCCATCTATCTACAACAAACATAGACAATCAAAATACTATCAGGTACCAAGTTCATGATAAATTTAAGTTCAATTAATCATATTACTTAAGAACTCCCACTTAGACAGACATCTCTCTAGTCATCTAAGTGATCACGTGATCCAAATCAACTAAACCATGTCCGATCATCACGTGAGATGGAGTAGTTTCAATGGTGAACATCACTATGTTGATCATATCTACTATATGATTCACGTTCGACCTTTCGGTCTCCGTGTTCCGAGGCCATATCTGTTATATGCTAGACTCGTCAAGTTTAACCTGAGTATTCCGTGTGTGCAACTGTTTTGCACCCGTTGTATTTGAACGTAGAGCCTATCACACCCGATCATCATGTGGTGTCTCAGCACGAAGAACTTTCGCAATGGTGCATACTCAGGGAGAACACTTCTTGATAATTTTAGTGAGAGATCATCTTAAAATGCTCCCGTCAATCAAAGCAAGATAAGATGCATAAAGGATAAACATCACATGCAATCAATATAAGTGATATGATATGGCCATCATCATCTTGTGCTTGTGATCTCCATCTTCGAAGCACCGTCGTGATCACCATCGTCACCGGCACGACACCTTGATCTCCATCGTAGCATCGTTGTCGTTACGCCATCTATTGCTTCTACGACTATCACTACCGTTTAGTGATAAAGTAAAGCAATTACAGGGCGTTTGCATTTCATACAATAAAGCGACAACCATATGGCTCCTGCCAGTTGCCGATAACTTCGGTTACAAAACATGATCATCTCATACAATAAAATATAGCATCAGGTCTTGACCATATCACATCACAACATGCCCTGCAAAAACAAGTTAGACGTCCTCTACTTTGTTGTTGCAAATTTTACGTGGCTGCTACGGGCTTAGCAAGAACCGTTCTTACCTACGCATTAAAACCACAATGATAGTTCTTCAAGTTAGTGCTGTTTTAACCTTCGCAAGGACCGGGCGTAGCCACACTCAGTTCAACTAAAGTTGGAGAAACAGACACCCGCTAGTCACCTGTGTGCAAAGCACGGCGGTAAAACCAGTCTCGCGTAAGCGTACGCGTAATGTCGGTCCGGGCCGCTTCATCCAACAATACCGCTGAACCAAAGTATGACATGCTGGTAAGCAGTATGACTTGTATCACCCACAACTCACTTGTGTTCTACTCATGCATATAACATCAACGCATAAAACCTAGGCTCGGATGCCACTGTTGGGGAACGTAGTAATTTCAAAAAATTTCCTACGCACACGCAAGATCATGGTGATGCATAGCAACGAGAGGGGAGAGTGTTGTCCACGTACCCTCGTAGACCGTAAGCGGAAGCGTTATGACAACGCGGTTGATGTAGTCGTACGTCTTCACGATCCGACCGATCCAAGTACCGAACGTACGGCACCTCCGAGTTCAGCACACGTTCAGCTCGATGACGATCCCCAGACTCCGATCCAGCAGGGTGTCGGGGATGCGTTCCGTCAGCACGACGGCGTGGTGACGATGATGATGTTCTACCGATGCAGGGCTTCGCCTAAGCACCGCAACGATATGATCGAGGTGGAATATGGTGGAGGGGGGCACCGCACACGGCTAAGGAACGATCACGGAGATCAACTTGTGTTGTTGTGTCTAGAGGTGCCCCCTGCCCCCGTATATAAAGGAGAAAGGGGGGAGGGGGCGGCCGGCCTAGGAGGGGGCACGCCAAGGGGAGTCGTGGGAGTAGGACTGCCTCCTTCCTTGTTGGAGTAGGAGAAGGGGAAAGAGGGGGAGAGGAAGAAGGAAAAGGGGGCTGCGCCCCTTGTCCAATTCGGACCAGAGGGGGGGGGGGTGCAGGCCTCCTTCCTTTTGGCCTCTCTCCTCTATTCCCGTATGGCCCAATAAGGCCCATATACTCCCCGACGAATTCCTGTAACTCTCCGGTACTCCAAAAAATACCCGAATCACTCGGAACCTTTCCGAACTCCGAATATAGTCGTCCAATATATCGATCTTTACGTCTCGACCATTTCGAGACTCCTCGTCATGTCCCCGATCTCATCCGGGACTCCGAACTACTTCGGTACATCAAAACTCATAAACTCATAATATAACCGTCATCGAAACCTTAAGCGTGCGGACCCTACGGGTTCGAGAACTATGTAGACATGACCTAGAACTATTCTCGGTCAATAACCAATAGCGGAACCTGGATGCTCATATTGGTTCCTACATATTCTACGAAGATCTTTATCGGTCAAACCGCATAACAACATACGTTGTTCCCTTTGTCATCGGTATGTTACTTGCCCGAGATTCGATCGTCGGTATCTCAATACCTAGTTCAATCTCGTTACCGGCAAGTCTCTTTACTAGTTACGTAATGCATCATCCCGCAACTAACTCATTAGTCACATTGCTTGCAAGGCTTATAGTGATGTGCATTATCGAGAGGGCCCAGAGATACCTCTTCGACAATCGGAGTGACAAATCCTAATCTCGAAATACGCCAACCCAACATGTACCTCCGAAGACACTTGTAGAGCTCCTTTATAATTACCCAGTTACATTATGACGTTTGGTAGCACACAAAGTGTTACTCCGGTAACCGGGAGTTGCATAATCTCATAGTCATAGGAACATGTATAAGTCATGAAGAAAGCAATAGCAACATACTAAACGATCAAGTGCTAGGCTAACGGAATTGGTCATGGCAATCACATCATTCTCCTAATGATGTGATCCCGTTAATCAAATGACAACACATGTCTATGGTTAGGAAACATAACCATCTTTGATTAATGAGCTAGTCAAGTATAGGCATACTAGTGACGTTATGTTTGTCTATGTATTCACACATGTATCAAGTTTCCGGTTAATACAATTCTAGCATGAATAATAAACATTTATCATGATATGAGGAAATAAATAATAACTTTATTATTGCCTCTAGAGCATATTTCCTTCAGCTGCACCCAACTAAATCAAGTAAGGTGACTGCACATAGTAGAAGGGTAAGTGTCGGTGTCAAAACCGGTGGATCTCGGGTAGGGGGTCCCGAACTATGCGTCTAAGGCTAATGGTAACAGGAGGCAGGGGACATGATGTTTTACCCAGGTTCGGGCCCTCTCGATGGAGGTAATACCCTACTTCTTGCTTGATTGATCTTGATGATATGAGTATTACAAGAGTTGATCTACCACGAGATCGTAGAGGCTAAACCCTAGAAGCTAGCCTATGATTATGATTGCTGTTGTCCTACGGACTAAACCCTCCAGTTTATATAGACACCAGAGGGGGCTAGGGTTACATAGAGTCGGTTACAGAGAAGGAAATCTACATATCCGAATTGCCAAGCTTGCCTTCCACGCAAAGGAGAGTCCCATCCGGACACGGGACGAAGTCTTTAATCTTGTATCTTCATAGCCCAACAGTTCGGCCAGAGCATATAGTCCGGCTGTACGAGGACCCCTTAATCCAGGACTCCCTCAGTAGCCCCTGAACCAGGCTTCGATGACGATGAGTCCGGCGCGTAGATTGTCTTCGGCATTGCAAGGTGGGTTCCTTCTTCGAATACTCCATAGAAGATTTTGAACACGAGAATCGTGTCCGGCTCTGCAAAACAAATTCCACATACCACCATAGAGAGAGCAATATTCCAAGATCTGATCTGCTGACGGCTTTTTATGACATCACGCCGCGGTCCGGTCTTTATTCGAACCGTTTTTCACAACCTGCCACCGCACATATCGCGAGGCAGCTTTATCGGCATGTCTCGTCAGGGCAGAGATCGTGTCCCCTCATCACGGGATTCTCATCAATACGGGTGTGGGTAACCCAACCGTGCCATCAATCGTGGCGCTTGGGGAATAAGCGTTTTTAGCGGGCAAGTGGGGAGGGGCAGGATCTCTGCTGCCTTTATAAGGGGATAAGAACTCCCTTTTTCACCCACGCCCTCCTCTACTCATCCATTCCTTTCCGCTCGACCCCTAGTGCCCAAGCGCTCCTCTGCTCCGCCCAAAAAGGCTTCCCGAGGATGTCCGAATCTGGAGCAGGAGGCAAGTGTATGGCCTCTACCGTCCGGGAGAAGGATATCAAAAAGCTTCGGGGGGCCGGGTATTTGGCCAAGAGAATTGGCCACCGTCTTCCGACGGCGGGACAGATCATCCCCACTCCAGAACCCCACGAGAGGGTGGTATTCCTCCCTCATTATCTGTGGGTTAGGGTTTCCCCTTCATCCGTTTGTTCGCGGCATCATGTATTATTACGGGATTGATTTTCATGATCTATCCCCGAATTCCTTCCTCAACATCTTGACATTCATCGTCGTGTGCGAGGCCTTTCTCCGCGTCCCGCCGCACTTCGGCTTGTGGCTGAAGGTTTTTAATGTGAAGCCTAAGGTAGTGAGCGGCGAGCATGCTGAAAGCGGAGGCGCCATGGTGAGCAAGATGCCCAATGTTACATGGCCGACAGGGACTTTCAATGATTCTGTCAAGGAGTGGCAGCAGCAGTGGTTTTACATCACCGAGCCGCGTGGCAAGGAATGGGCCGCCATTCCAGAGTTCAGATCCGGTGCCCCCTGCGACTTACATCCTGGCACAAGAAGGGACTGAACTGGGCTTCGTCTGACGAGCTATCGGAGCTCCAGACACGCGTCCAAGACATGGAAGACAAGAGCATCAAGCTCGGCAATGTAGTCCAGGTGATGTTGGTTCGCCGGATTCTACCATGTCAACACCGGGCTTGCAATCTATGGGAGTTTGACCAGGCCAAGCACCAGACCCTGCTAGAGCTCGTTGGCTCTACGCATAAGGACATCTGGAAGGTGCTTTTTAAGTCCGGCAAACCGTGGCCGGACTCCACCGAGGACCGCGGGTACCAACTGTCCCGCCCCGCAAGTTCGATAAGTAACTATATGTTTGATAATTCATGCGTTTTATCTGCACATCCTCAGGAAAATACTTAACGTATTTCCCATCAATTTCCTAGGGCTGGGTGAAGAAGGCAGGGCGGATCTACTGTCCGGCCCCGCTGCCAGAAGAACCGGCCGGCCCACTTCTGATGAAGATGCTGGTCCCGGCGCCTTATAAGGCGTCGAAGAAGAAGGCCGAAAAGGAGGCCAAGAAGACCAGGGACGGCCTCAGTCGTTGTGGAGCTTCGGACACAAAATCCGAAGACTCCGATGCCCATTCTTCCTCCGAAGAGGACGGGGAGGAGGAGGAAGACGAATCCCCCGCGGGGGGAAAGAAGAAAAGGACGGCCTCCACATCCTTGGAGGCCGATTCACCTAAGAGGGGAAAACTCCTCTTCAAGAGGAGTCCACCGCCGCTGCCGATAGCAGCCCGGAGTGGGATCCTAGGGCCTAGCCCCTGGTGAACTCGTGAGTATAAAATCCAAACACGCTCATGTGTCCAGAATTGTCACGGCGTGATATTTTAATCTAAGCCGTATGTTTTTCAGTCTGGCGAGGTCCCGCGCCGAACAATCCTCGTCATAGGATCTGCTGGGTTCGGATGCAATGGAGAGCGGGATACCCCCGAAGGCCCCCTCCCCCAAACTATGACTGAAACCGAGGTTTCATCCTAGAAGGACCCAGGCCACGGAGGGGGGGGGGGGGGGGAAAGATCGCCAAGGCAGCGCCAGGAGGCCAGACTTCAGGTTCCGGACATACGGGAGAGAAGGCTCCCGCAAACATCGACGGCGGGGGTTATCTTGAATCCGACCCCCAGCCGGACACGATTTTGGAGACCCATAAGGCCGTAGGGTCAGGCAGGTGACCTCCGTCAGCTGGAGGAGGTGTGTCTGTTCCACCGGCAACCTCTGTCCAACCAGAGGTGCCGGATGCTTTATTGGTGGCGCTGAAGGGTGCCTCCATTGTTGATGAACACCGTGCCCTTATGGGTGCGGTGATTGAGAAGATTTAGTCTGCTGAGAGTGGACTGAATGAATCATGTATCAGCCTTATAAGAGGCTTTGAGGTATGTTTTATGAAGTTTGGAAGAGTGTCATGGTATAGATAGCAACCCCTGATACACTGTTCGGTGAAAAAAAAAGAACCGGACAGAGGATCAAATTTATGTTCGCTGGAGATTCACTTAATGACATCTATCACTCTTTTTAATAAGCAGGCGTTTGTAGCGGCTGCCGCCTCTCATGCTGCGGAAGTATCCGGACTGAAGCGTAGTCTGGAGCGGGCCGAAGGAGAACTTGGCCAAGTGAAGAAACATCTGGAGGGTAACTAAGGTATGCAGAAACCTTGTTTATTTAGCACGAATGAATGAGTGTGCATGATGAAAATATTTTGATAATGTGCTCTAGGGGCGACGGCCGAAATTGAGGCTCTGAAGGAGCCTGTGGCCGAAGCCGAGAAGAAGGCAGCCGCAGAGCAGGCTCTCCATGAGAAGCACGAGGCCAGAGTTATTGAAGCTGAGCGGGAGCTTCAGGAGGCCGTGAAGAAATGCGAGTCCTTGGAGCAGAGCTTATCAGGGAAAGAATCCGAACTCTCCCAGGCTCGCCAAGCCGCCAGTGATGCCCAGGGGGAAGCCCAGGGTGCCCTGAAGGAAATTCAGGAGGCGAGGAAGATTGCGGCTGGTAAGGCTTTTTCTATACAAAGCGGGTATTTGAGAGGATAAAATCAAGTTTGATAGCTTGAGTTTTGATGTATACAGGGGTATTCGCGGAGCTACCGCGCAGCATATCTGATGCTGCCCAATTCTACCAAGCCGAAGAGAAGAATAATGCAGATAAGCTCTTCTGGATGCAGTATCTGGCGCCGAACTATCCGGTGCCTTTCTCCGATCAACTAAAGAAGCTGGTCGAACTGCATAAGGTGGCCAATCTAGCCATGAAGGATTTAATTATCCGGCTGTGGCCTACTGAGCCGATTCCGAGCAGTTACTTCGGGCTCGTGAAGCGGCTTGTGAGTGCCTGCCGTCGACTCAAAGTCATGAAGCGGTCGGTCTGCATAGAAGGTGCACGAATGGCCTTCGCCCACGCAAAGGTGCATTGGGGGAAGATGGATGCAAAAAAGCTGATGACCGAGGGACCGCCGGAGGGGAAGGAGCACCGCAAGCCCAAACTGTATTATGAAGGTGTCTTGAAAGGAGCCCGCCTTGCGGCGGAGCAATGCACCAAGGACATTATATTTCCATGAATACGGTCATGTTTGTCCTTTGTAATATTTGAACAAGGTCATTTTCTATTATTTATTGCTTGTCGTATGAAAGGTTTTCCTCTTGTGCAGCCGTTTTATATATTAATCCTGAGAGTCGGCCAGTCGTCGGCTTCCGCCCCCACGTAGTAAGTACGAGGGTGTTCGGGATAAACCTGAGCACTCTTTATCCCAGTTTTGGGTCCCTAAAGGAGATGCTCAGCACAACGAACCAGGCAATTAAACTATAGGGCTTTGTCGCTCTCACTTAGCCATATGAGTTTTTTACAAGGAAGGTAGGCGCAGCCCCTGGTGTTCGGAAGACCGCACGAGGGGCTCTATAAGCGCCTGATCGAAAAAGGACAATCCGTCGCACGCTGCATTGGTTATGGCATTATGCGAAAGAATCCTTAAAGATTTTAGAACCTCTCGAACAGCTGACCAACTCTCGCTACACATGACAGTCAGTTTTCAGCTTTCTCTACTGAGGTGCTCGTCCAGAAGAACCGGGACACAATCGCAGCAGTTCTCCTAGTGTTACCTTAGCCGATATAGCGGAACGTAAGGTACCAAAACATAGGAGCCAGGCAAACCCAATTATTGACCCAAGACATGATTCGGAGCTGATGCATATAATGCTATAAGTTCGGGGTGCCGAACTGCCGTGAAGGTGTTCGGACTTTTTTGCCGTAGTGTGGGCATGATGAAGCCTCTAACATATTAAGGCATATCGCGATAAGCAGACGCTTTTTAATAAAATATTTTTAAATAAGAAATAGCAGTAGGTGAGCATCACATAAATCCACATGTTGTATTTGAATAATACGTCAATGCATATGAGTACAGATGATGTGATAAAAAGAAATATGATTGCGGAACCTGCTGATACCAGGCGTGGGGAAGTTGTGTTCGGATCCGGGGTGTAGTCGGATGATCATAGAGGGGAATATCTAGAGATTCCCTTACGTGCTCGAACTGTTCCCACGCCATCCATCCTGGCCTACGTAAGGGTGAATCTACAAAGAAAATGCAAGAAATGGTTTGGCGCCACAGAGCGGTTGAGCCGCAGTATGTGGCTTGTATTATCTTTTTCCGGAGTGTTTTTAATTAAGCTCCGGGCGAGCCGGGCTATCTTGCCACGCAGTAGTTTGGACTCCATTGGCGGTGTCCGGGAGCTTGGCCGTCGACTCGAGGTTCGGCTTGTTGGGGAACGTAGTAATTTCAAAATTTTCCTACGCACACGCAAGATCATGGTGATGCATAGCAACGAGAGGGAGAGTGTTGTCCACGTACCCTCGCAGACCGTAAGCGGAAGCATTATGACAACGCGGTTGATTTAGTCGTACGTCTTCACGATCCGACTGATCCAAGTCCCGAACGTACGGCACCTCCGAGTTCAGCACACGTTCAGCTCGATGACGATCCCCGGACTCCGATCCAGCAGGGTGTCGGGGATGAGTTCCGTCCACACGACGGCGTGGTGACGATGATGATGTTCTACCGACGCAGGGCTTCGCCTAAGCACCGCAACGATATGACCGAGGTGGAATATGGTGGAGGGGGGCACCGCACACGGCTAAGGAACGATCACGAAGATCAACTTGTGTTGTTGTGCCTAGAGGTGCCCCCTGCCCTCGTATATAAAGGAGCAAGGGGGGAGGGGGCGGCCGGCCTAGGAGGGGCGCGCCAAGGGGAGTCCTACTCCCACCGGGAGTAGGACTCCCTCCTTCCTTGTTGGAGTAGGAGAAGGGGAAAGAGGGGGAGAGGAAGAAGGAAAAGGGGGCTGCGCCCCTTGTCCAATTCGGTCCAGAGGGGGGGGGGGCGCAGGCCTCCTTCCTTTTGGCCTCTCTCCTCTATTCCCGTATGGCCCATATATTTCTCCCCGGCGAATTCCCGTAACTCTCCGGTACTCCGATAAATACCCGAATCACTCGGAACCTTTCCGAACTCCGAATATAGTCGTCCAATATATCGATCTTTACGTCTCGACCATTTCGAGACGCCTCGTCATGTCCCAATATCATCCGGGACTCCGAACTCCTTTGGTACATCAAAACTCATAAACTCATAATATAACTTTCATTGAAACCTTAAGCGTGCGGACCCTACGGGTTCGAGAACAATGTAGACATGACCTAGAACTATTCTCGGTCAATAACCAATAGCGGAACCTGGATGCTCATATTGGCTCCCACATATTCTACGAAGATCTTTATCGATCAAACCGGATAACAACATACGTTGTTCCCTTTGTCATCGGTATGTTACTTGCCCGAGATTCAATCGTCGGTATCCAATACCTAGCTCAATCTCGTTACCGGCAAGTCTCTTTACTCGTTACGTAATGCATCATTCCATAACTAACTCATTAATTACATTGCTTGCAAGGCTTATAGTGATGTGCATTACCGAGAGGGCCCAGAGATACCTCTCCGACAATCGGAGTGACAAATCCTAATCTCGAAATACGCCAACCCAACATGTACCTTCGGAGACACCTGTAGAGCTCCTTTATAATCACCCAGTTACATTGTGACGTTTGGTAGAACACAAAGTGTTCCTCCGGTAAACGGGAGTTGCATAATCTCATAGTCATAGGAACATGTATAAGTCATGAAGAAAGCAATAGCAACATACTAAACGATCAAGTGCTAAGCTAACGGAATGGGTCAAGTCAATCACATCATTCTCCTAATGATGTGATCCCGTTAATCAAATGAAAACTCTTTTGTCCATGGCTAGGAAACATAACCATCTTTGATAAACGAGCTAGTCAAGTAGAGGCATACTAGTGACACTATGTTTGTCTATGTATTCACACATGTATTATGTTTCCGGTTAATACAATTCTAGCATGAATAATAAACAATTATCATGATATAAGGAAATAAATAATAACTTTATTATTGCCTCTAGGGCATATTTCCTTCAGTCTCCCACTTGCACTAGTCAATAATCTAGTTCACATCGCCACCAATATTCACATTTGTATGTGATTAATACCCATAGTTCACATCATCATGTGATCAACACCCAAAGGGTTTACTAGAGTCAATAATCTAGTTCACATCTCTATGTGATTAACACCCAAAGAGTACTAAGGTATGATCATGTTTTGCTTGTGAGAGAAGTTTAGTCAACGGGTCTGTCATATTCAGAGCCGTATGTATTTTGCAAATATTCTATGTCCACAATGCTCTGCACGGAGCTTCTCTAGCTAATTGCTCCCACTTTCTATATGTATCCAGACTGAGACTTAGAGTCACCTGGATTGGTGTGAAAGCTTGCATCGTTTGTAACTTTTTATGACGGGCTCTTTTATCACCTCCATAATCGAGAAACATCTCCTTAGTCCTCACTAAGGATATTCTTGACCGCTGTCCAGTGATCTACTCTTAGATCAAAATTGTATTCCTTTGTCAAACTCAGAGCAAGGTATAAAATAGATCTGGTTCACAGCATAGCATACTTTATAGAACCTATGACTGAGGCATAGGGAATGACTTTTCATTCTCTTTCTATTTTCTGTCATGGTCGGGTCTTGAGTCTTACTCAACTTCACACCTTTGCATCACAGGAAAGAACTCCTTCTTTGACTATTCCATTTTGAACTATTTCAAAAGTTTATCAAGGTATGTACTCATTGAAAAATCTTATCAAGCATCTTGATCTATCTATATAGATCTTGATGCTCAATGTGTAAGCAGCTTCACCGAGGTCTTGCTTTGAAAAACTCTTTTTCAAGTATCCTTTCATGCTATCCAGAATTTCTATATAATTTTCAATCAACAATATGTCATCCACATATAATATTAGAAATGCTACAGAGCTCCCACTCACTTTCTTGTAAATACAGGCTTCTCAAAAAGTCTATATAAAACTATATGCTTTGATCAACTCATCAAAGCGTATATTCCAACTCCGAGAGGCTTGCACCAGTCCATAAATGGATCGCTGGAGCTTGCACACTTTGTTAGCACCTTTAGGATTGACAAAACCTTCTGGTTGCATCATATACAACTCTTCTTTAATAAATTCATTAAGGAATGCAGTTTTGACATCCTTTTGCCAGATTTCATAAAATGTGGCAATTGCTATCATGATTCGGACAGACTTAAGAATTGATACGAGTGAGAAAATCTCATTGTATTCAACACCTTGAACTTGTCAAAAAACCTTTCACAACAAGTCGAGCTTTGTAGATAGTAACACTACTATCAGTGTCCATCTTCCTCTTGAAGATCCATTTATTTTCTATGGCTTGCCGATCATCGGGCAAGTCAATCAAAGTCCACACTTTGTTCTCATATATGGATCCCATCTCAGATTTCATGGCCTCAAACCATTTCGTGGAAACTGGGCTCATCATCGCTTCCTCATAGTTCGTAGGTTTATCATGGTCTAGTAACATGACTTCCAGAATAGGATTACAGTACCACACTGGCGTAGACCGTACTCTGGAATACCTATGAGGTTCTGTAGTAACTTGATTTTGCAGTTTCATGATCATGATCATTAGCTTCCTCGCTAATCGGTGTAGCAATCACTGGAACTGATTTCTGTGATGAACAACTTTCCAATTTGGGAGAAGGTACAATTACCTCATCAGGTTCTACTTTCCTCCCACTCACTTCTTTCGAGAGAAACTCCTTCTCTAGAAAGGATCCATCTTTAGCAACGAATATCTTGCCTTTGGATCTGTGATAGAAGGTGTACCCAACAGTTTCCTTTGGGTATTCTATGAAGACGTACTTCTCCGATTTGGGTTTGAGCTTTATCAGGATGAAACTTTTTCACATAAGCATCGTAACTCCAAACTTTAAGAAACGACAACTTGGGTTTCTTGCTAAACCACAGTTCATATGGTGTTGTCTCAACGGATTTAGATGGTGCCCTTTTAACGTTAATGCAGCTGTCTCTAATGCATAAACCCAAAAACAATAATGGTAAATCAATAAGAGACATCATAGATCACACCAATAAAGTGCGGTTACGATGTTCGGACACACCATAACGTTATGGTGTTCCAGGTGGCGTGAGCTGTGAAACTATTCCGCATTGTTTTAATTGAAGACCAAACTCGTAACTCAAATATTCATCTCCGCGATCAGATCGCAAAAACTTTATTTTCTTGTTACGATGATTTTCCACTTCACTCTGAAATTCTTTGAACCTTTCAATTATTTCAGACTTATGTTTCATCAAGTAGATATACCCATATCTGCTCAAATCATTTTGTGAAGGTCAGAAAATAACGATACTTGCCACGAACATCAACACTCATTGGATCGCATACATCGGTATGTATTATTTCCAATAAGTTAGTAGCTTGTTCCATTGTTCCGGAGAACGGAGTTTTAGTCATCTTGCCCAAAAGGCACGGTTGCATGCATCAAATGATTCATAACCAAGTGATTCCGAAAATCCATCTTTATGAAGTTCCTTCATGCGCTTTACACCGATATGACCCAAACGGCAGTGCCACAAATAAGTTGCACTATCATTATTAACTTTGCACCTTTTGGCATCAATATTATGAATATGTGTATCACTATGATCGAGATCCAACAAACTATTTTCATTGGGTGTATGACCATTTGAAGGTTTTATTCATGTAAACAGAATAACAATTATTCTCTGATTTTAAATGAATAAACGTATTGCAATAAACATGATCAAATCATATTCATGCTCAACGCAAACGCCAAATAAAATTTATTTAGGTTTCACACTAATCCCGAAAGTATAGGGAGTGTGCGATGATGATCATATCAATCTTGGAACTACTTCCAACACTCATCGCCACTTCCCCTTCAACTAGTCTCTGTTTATTCTGTAACTCCTGTTTCGAGTTACTAATCTTAGCAATCGAACAAGTATCAAATACTCAGGGGCTACTATAAACACTAGTAAGGTACACATCAATAATCTGTATATCAAATATACTCTTGTTCACTTTGCCATCCTTGTTATCCACCAAATATTCAGGGCATTTCCGCTTCTAGTGACCATTTCCTTTGTAGTGTAAGCACTCAGTTCCAGGCTTTGGTCTAGCTTTGGTCTTCTTCACGGGAGTGAAAACTTGCTTGCCATTCTACTTGAAGTTTCCCTTTCTTTCCCTTTGCCCTTTTCTTGAAACTAGTGGTCTTGTCAATCATCAACACTTGATGCTCTTTCTTGATTTCTACCTTTGTCGATTTCAACATCACGAAGAGCTCGGGAATCGTTTTCGTCATCCCTTGCATACTATAGTTCATCATGAAGTTCTAGTAACTTAGTGATGGTGACTAGAGAATTCTGTCAATCACTATCTTATCTGGAAGATTAACTCCCACTTGATTCAAGCGATTGAAGTACCCAGACAATCTGAGCACATGCTCACTAGTTGAGCGATTCTCCTCCATCTTTTAGCTATATAACTTGTTGGAGACTTCATATCTCTCAACTCGGGTATTTGCTTGAAATATTAACTTCAATTCCTGGAACATCTCATATGGTCCATGACGTTCAAAATGTCTATGAAGTCCCGATTCTAAGTCGTTAAGCATGGTGCACTAAACTATCAAGTAGTCATCATATTGAGCTAGCCAAACGTTCATAACGTCTGCATCTGCTCCTGCAATAGGTCTATCACCTAGCGGTGCATCAAGTACATAATTCTTCTGTGCAGCAATGAGGATAAACCTCAGATCACGGATCCAATCCACATCATTGCTACTAACATCTTTCAACACAGTTTTCTCTAGGAACGTATCAAAATAAACATATGAAAGCAACAACGCGAGCTATTGATTTACAACATAATTTGCAAAATACTACCAGGACTAAGTTCATGATAAATTTAAGTTCAATTAATCATATTACTTAAGAACTCCCACTTAGACAGGCATCTCTCTAGTCATCTAAGTGATCACGTGATCCAAATCAACTAAACCATGTCCGATCATCACGTGAGATGGAGTAGTTTTCAATGGTGAACATCACTATGTTGATCATATCTACTATATGATTCACGCTCGACCTTTCGGTCTCCGTGTTCCGAGGCCATATCTGTTATATGCTAGGCTCGTCAAGTTTAACCTGAGTATTCCGCGTGTGCAACTGTTTTGCACCCGTTGTATTTGAACGTAGAGCATATCACACCCGATCATCATGTGGTGTCTCAGCACGAAGAACTTTCGCAACGGTGCATACTCAGGGAGAACACTTCTTGAATTTTTTTAGTGAGAGATCATCTTAAAATGCTACCGTCAATCAAAACAGAATAAGATGTATAACAGATAAACATCATATGTAATCAAAATATGTGACATGATATGGCCATGATCATCTTGCACCTTTGATCTCCATCTCCAAAGTACTGTCATGATCTCTATCGTCACCGGCACGACACCATGATCTTCATCATCTTGATCTATATCAATGTGTCGTCACATGTTCGTCTCGCCAACTATTGCTCTTGCAACTATTGCTATCGCTAGCGATAAGGTAAAGCAATTATTTGGCACTTGCATCTTTATGCAACAAAGAGACAACCATAGGGCTTCTGCCAGTTGCCGATAACTTCAACAAAACATGATCATCTCATACAACAACTTATATCTCATCACGTCTTGACCATATCACATCACAACATGCCCTGCAAAAACAAGTTAGACGTCCTCTACTTTGTTGTTGCAAATTTTACGTGGCTGCTACGGGCTGAGCAAGAACCGTTCTTACCTACGCATCAAAACCACAACGATAGTTTGTCAAGTTAGTGCTGTTTTAACCTTCGCAAGGACCGGGCGTAGCCACACTCAGTTCAACTAAAGTTGGAGAAACAGACACCCGCTAGTCACCTGTGTGCAAAGCACGGCGGTAAAACCAGTCTCGCGTAAGCGTACGCGTAATGTCGGTCCGGGCCGCTTCATCCAACAATACCGCCAAACCAAAGTATGACATGCTGGTAAGCAGTATGACTTGTATCGCCCACAACTCACTTGTGTTCTACTCGTGCATATAACATCAACGCATAAACCCTAGGCTCGGATGCCACTGTTGGGGAACGTAGTAATTTCAAAATTTTCCTACGCACATGCAAGATCATGGTGATGCATAGCAATGAGAGGGGAGAGTGTTGTCCATGTACCCTCGTAGACCGTAAGCGGAAGCGTTATGACAACGCGGTTGATGTAGTCGTACGTCTTCACGATCCGACCGATCCAAGTACCGAACGTACGGCACCTCCGAGTTCAGCACACGTTCAGCTCGATGACGATCCCCGAACTCCGATCCAGCAGGGTGTCGGGGATGAGTTCCGTCAGCACGATGGCGTGGTGATGATGATGATGTTCTACTGACGCAGGGCTTCGCCTAAGCACCGCAACGATATGACCGAGGTGGAATACGGTGGAGGGGGGCACCGCACACGACTAAGAAACGATCACGAAGATCAACTTGTGTTGTTGTGCCTAGAGGTGCCCCCCTGCCCCCGTATATAAAGGAGCAAGGGGGGGAGGGGGCGGCCGGCCTAGGAGGGGGCGCGCCAAGGGGAGTCCTACTCCCACCGGGAGTAGGACTCCCTCCTTCCTTGTTGGAGTAGGAGAAGGGGAAAGAGGAGGAGAGGAAGAAGGAAAAGGGGGCTGCGCCCCTTGTCCAATTCGGTCCAAAGGGGGGCGCAGGCCTCCTTCCTTTTGGCCTCTCTCCTCTATTCCCGTATGGCCCAATAAGGCCCATATATTTCTCCCTGGCGAATTCCCGTAACTCTCCGGTACTCCAATAAATACCCGAATCACTCGGAACCTTTCCAAACTCCGAATATAGTCATCCAATATATCGATTTTTACGTCTTGACCATTTCGCGACTCCTCGTCATGTCCCCAATCTCATCCGGGACTCCGAACTCCTTCGGTACATCAAAACTCATAAACTCATAATATAACTGTCATCGAAACCTTAAGCGTGCGGACCCTACAGGTTCGAGAACAATGTAGACATGACCGAGACACGTCTCCGGTCAATAACCAATAGCGGAACCTGGATGCTCATATTGGCTCCCACATATTCTACGAAGATCTTTATGGGTCAAACCGCATAACAACATACGTTGTTCCCTTTGTCATCGGTATGTTACTTGCCCGAGATTCAATCGTCGGTATCCAATACCTAGTTCAATATCATTACCGGCAAGTCTCTTTACTCGTTACGTAATGCATCATTCCGTAACTAACTCATTAGTTACATTGCTTGCAAGGCTTATAGTGATGTGCATTACCGAGAGGGCCCAGAGATACCTCTCCGACAATCGGAGTGACAAATCCTAATCTCGAAATACGCCAACCCAACATGTACCTTCGGAGACACCTGTAGAGCTCCTTTATAATCACCCAGTTACATTGTGACGTTTGGTAGCACACAAAGTGTTCCTTCGGTAAACGGGAGTTGCATAATCTCATAGTCATAGGAACATGTATAAGTCATGAAGAAAGCAATAGCAACATACTAAACGATCAAGTGCTAAGCTAACGGAATGGGTCAAGTCAATCACATCATTCTCCTAATGATGTGATCCCGTTAATCAAATGACAACTCTTTTTTCCATGGCTAGGAAACATAACCATCTTTGATAAACGAGCTAGTCAAGTAGAGGCATACTAGTGACACTATGTTTGTTTATTCACACATGTATTATGTTTCCGGTTAATACAATTCTAGCATGAATAATAAACATTTATCATGATATAAGGAAATAAATAATAACTTTATTATTGCCTCTAGGGCATATTTCCTTCACGGCTGGAAGGTGACATCTGTTGCTCCTGCTGTTAAAGCGGTGGTAGACTCTTCGGCACTGAGGGGGAGTTCGGACCTGCCATTAACCGTGATGACTCCACGCGGACCGGGCATCTTTAATTTACGGTAGGCATAATGTGGCACCGCGTTGAACCAAGCGACCGCGGTTCGTCCGAGCAGTGCCTGATGGTCACTGCGAAAGGGGACGATGTAGAAGACTAAATATTTGGTACGGTGATTGTTCGGAGATCGGAAGACTACTTCCACTGTGATTGAGCCCGTGCAACAAGCCTCTACCCCTGGTATGACACCTTCGAAGGTGGTTTTGGTGGGCTTCATCCTTGAGGGATTGATGCCCATTTTGCGCACTGTATCTTGGTATAGCAGGTTCAGGCTGCTACCTCCGTCCATAAGGACTCGTGTGAGGTGGAATCCGTCAATGATGGGGTCGAGGACCAGTGCGGCCGAACCGCTATGAAGGATACTGGTAAGATGGTCCCTGGGATCGAAAGTGATCGGGCAAGAGGACCATGGGTTAAACTTTGGGTCGATTGTATAGACCTCCCTTAGTGCACGTTTCCACTTGGGAATGTGGCTTGCGCATATCGTATTCACTGTTTTGACCTGGGGAGGGAATTTATTCTGTCCTCCTATATTCGGTGATCGGGGCTCTTCGTCATCATCGTCGCTTTGAGATCCCTTCCCCTTGTTTTCGGCATCTGACCTGCCGGCTTGTCTGAAGACCCAGCATTCTCTATTGGTGTGGTCGGCTGGTATTCCTGGGGTGCCATGAATTTGGCATGGACGGTCGAGTATGCGGTCCAAATTGGACGGGCCTGAATTGTTTTTGTTGAATGGCTTCTTCCGCTGACCGGACTTGGAGCCACTGAATCCGGCATTGACTGACGTGTCTTCGGGACTATCACTGTTTTTGCGGCGCTTGTGTTTGTTGTGCCGTGGTTTGTCGTTGCTATCCTTGGCTTTCAATGTGCCAGGATTGCTTGTTGTGTTGTTGCTACGAGCCAACCAGCTATCCTCGCCTGCGCAGAAGTGGGTCATGAGTGTTGTGAGGGCTGCCATGGACTTTGGCTTTTCTTGGCCGAGATGTCGGGCAAGCCACTCGTCACGGATGTTATGCTTGAAGGCCGCTAGGGCTTCGGCCTCCGGACAGTCGACAATTTGGTTCTTTTTGGTTAGGAACCAGGTCCAAAATTTCCTGGCTGACTCTCCGGGCTGTTGGGTTATGTGACTTAGATCATCAGCATCCGGTGGTCGCACATAAGTGCCCTGGAAGTTGTCAAGGAATGCGTCTGTCAGGTTCTCCCAACTCCCGATGGAGTTTGCCGGCAAACTATTCAGCCAATGCCGAGCCGGTCCCTTGAGTTTTAGTGGGAGGTACTTGATAGCGTGTAGATCATCTCCGCGGGCCATGTGAATATGGAGGAAAAATCTTCTATCCATACCGCGGGGTCTGTGGTACCGTCGTATGATTCAATGTTCACGGGTTTAAACCCTTCTGGGAATTCGTGATCCATTACTTCATCAGTGAAGCATAGGGGATGTGCGGCGCCTATGTGCCGGGCTTCATTGTGTTCGGCCCGGCCGGATTTGTTAGTGTGTCCGGCGTGACGGTCCTCATCACGCGTTGGGGCGCGCCCCCGTGATCTGTAGATTGATCTTGACTGTCCTGCTTTGCTTTTCCATTTATCTCGCAGGTCATGCGTGGAGCCCCGGGCCTTAGTGTTACTGTCTGTTTGGCGCCGGGGTGCGGGCTGGACTTCGGGCTGGTACGCCACTTTGTTGTGGCCACGGGGTGGCCGATCAGCCGCATCATGCGCTGGTAGCATGGGCTTTAAAGCCTCCTCCTCGAGTTGAGGTAGCAACTTGCGCTTTGGGTAGCTTTTGCTAGGGCGCTCGAGTCCGTATTCCTCGGCAGCCAGGACCTCAGTCCATCTATCAGTTAGCAGATCTTGATCAGCTTGAAGCTGTTGCTGCTTTTTCTTCAGGCTTTTTGCAGTGGCTATAAGCCGGCGCTTGAAGCGCTCCTGCTCGACGGGATCCTCAGGCACGATGAATTCTTTGTCGCCAAGGCTCACTTCATCTTCGGAGAGAGGCATGTAATTATCGTCCTCTGACTCTCCCTCTGTCGCCTGTTCCCTAGGGCTAGCTTGCCCATCCACTTGCTCGGCCTGCTCGAAGCTGGGCTGGGCAGGATTGTTTTCGTCTTCGGCACCATCCGAATTGTTATCTCCTGTGCCGGTATCGCTATTTTTGCTATGGCGGGGCTTGGAGCGGCGCCTATGACGCCGGTGCTTAGATTGCTTCTCCAAGGGGTTATCGTCTGTTGCCTCATTACCATTGCTTTCTTTGGGGGTGTCCAGCGCCCTATAGGCGGTGGTTCCTGTTCTTCTCCTGCATCGCCGTTCATACCGTCGATGTCTTCAGAGTTGAAGTCAAGCATGTCGGTTAAGTCATCGACAGTGGCTATTAAGTGGGTGGTGGGTGGGGAACGAAGTTCTTCGTCGTCCGCTTCCCACTCGAGCCGGACATAGTTCGGCCAAGAATCTCCCGACAAGGAAAGAGACCTTAATGAGTTCAGCACATCACCCAAGGGCGAGTGCTGAAAAATATCCACGGCGGTGAACTCCATGACCGGTGCCCAATCAGATTCGATAGGCACGGACGTACGCGGTTCGGATCCTGTAGCCGGAGGCAAGTCCGAGGGTCCGATGGCACCACCTTCACAGGAGGTAGGATTAGTGTTTGGCTCCAACGCCGATGAGTGTGCGGCCTCCATGGCGGGGTCTATCCACCCGTCCTCGAAAGGCACGATCTGCTCCGGATTGATTCCCGGCGCCACCGCAGGCGCGATCTCCCGAACACTGTCCGATGGCAGATCAAAGTCATGCCCGTTGTGACCGTTCGGCGCTCCTGACATGGGCTCGAATCCGTCGAAGATCAAGTCTCCGCGGATGTCGGCAGTATAGTTCAAGCTTTCAAACCTGACCTGATAGCCAGGGGCGTAGCTATCGATCTGCTCCAGATGGCCAAGCGAGTTGGCCCGCAGTACGAAGCCGCCGAATACAAAGATTTTTCTGGGAAGGAAAACCTCCCCCTGGACCGCATCGTTGAAGATGATCGAAGGAGACATCAAGCCTTACCGCGACGACGTAGTGGAACTCTCAATGAAAGCACCAATGTCGGTGTCAAAACCGACGGATCTCGGGTAGGGGGTCCCGAACGGTGCGTCTAAGGCTAATGGTAACAGGAGGCAGGGGACACGATGTTTTACCCAGGTTCGGGCCCTCTGATGGAGGTAATACCCTACTTCCTGCTTGATTGATCTTGATGATATGAGTATTACAAGAGTTGATCTACCACGAGATCGTAGAGGCTAAACCCTAGAAGCTAGCCTATGATTATGATTGTTGTTGTCCTACGGACTAAACCCTCCGGTTTATATAGACACCGGAGGGGGTTAGGGTTACATAGAGTTAGTTACAGAGAAGGAAATCTACATATCCGAATTGCCAAGCTTGCCTTCCACGTAAAGGAGAGTCCCATCCGGACACGGGACGAAGTCTTTAATCTTGAATCTTCATAGTCCAACAGTCCGGCCAGAGCATATAGTCCGGCTGCCGAGGACCCCTTAATTCAGGACTCCCTCAGTAAGGTTTATTGTCGGTTTGGAATTACAATTTGTTCACTCTCTTGGTTTGTGATATAGAATTGGAAGAGTTTGGTTGAAAAGAGAAACTAAAGACAAGAGTATATTGTTGAGTTGGAGTCACATTTTTTCATTTTTTATTTGTGCATTCTTTAAGAGTTCATCTCACATGAAATTTGCAGCTTATTTGTTATTTATTTTAGGTCCCACATATGAGTATAGTGCATTTGTTTATTTATGCCTCTGAAAGTGTTAATACCACATGTGTGTAAGGGTGCATTTTTTATCGGGGAAGGTTGTTGATCCCATGTGTGAACTCAGCACCAACTCTAATCTTTATAAGTAGGAAAGATTTGTGTACATTTTGCCAACATTTTCAAAGTTGCAATTTTTTAGAAACCTTTGCTAACATTTTTTTTTCGAAATTATCATTTGTTTCTTTGAAAAATTTGTGAAATTTTGAGCCATATCATAGTCAAAAAAATTTGCGACAAATTGTGTCATATACTATGGTACAACACATGTCTTAGTATGCCTTCTTTCTTGTTCGAGACGCGCCGGGCCATCCCATCTAGCTGTGTTTTAATTCGCAAAAACAAACGCACCGATTGAGATACGTTTTTTCCTTCTTTTATCTTTTTTCCTTTTTCCTTTTTCCTTTTTTGTTTTTTCCTTTTCCTTCTTCCTCAAATACGTGGATTTTTTCTTCAAATCGATGAAGTATATTTGAAATTTGATTAACTTTTTTAAAATGCAATTAACTCTTTTTTTCAAATTAAGGAATTTTTTTGCAAGTTTGTGCACTTTTTTAGAAAACCATGAACATTTTTTCAATTTTGATGAACTTTTCAAATTCAAGGAATTTTATTCAAATTTGATTTTTTTTCAAATTCGATGAAAATTTTAAAATTTGACAAAGTTTTTTCAATATTGATGAACCTTTTTCAAAATTGATGAACCATTTTCAAATTGATGAACTTTTTTTCAAAATACGTGAATTTTTTTAAGTTCTAGATCATTTTTTCTATTTTTTTGTGATTTTTCCTCTTTTTCGCAAATGTCGACATGTACATGGACTGGCCCACTAGCACCGGCATGTGGGCACCAGGGAGCTTCCCTGGCGCCTGAAGCGCCCAATACAGGCTCCCGACAGAGAGAGCTTGTCCAAGTTCAACAATATGGTGGACTCGAGCTTTTCATTTGGAAAATACCTAGGTTGTCATGATGGTATTGGCCCAGAGAATTTGCCAGCCCACAAATCTCATTAATTTGAAAAATAACTGGGCTGCTGGCAGCTACTATTCGGGACCTCCTATGTGCGCTTACTGTGGTAAACAGTCCGCATTTCGCACAGGGGGAGTCCCCGGCTAGGCCGGCCCATGAAGTAGCAACCGCGGATGACAGGTGGAAGAAGGCAAAAAGTGCAGCGTACTCCGCACGAATCATGGAGTCATGTGGCTAGTCACACGAGTTCTAACGGCATGTGACCAACACGACGCGACAATGTTTAAGACTTAATAGCAGTGGTAGATCGGAATATTGTTTGATGTTTTTCCACAACATTTACTAAAAATTCTGAGTATTTTTAATTCCGAACAATTCTTGACAAACAAGATCTTCTTTTGAAAAATGTGAACAATATTTGAATCTGCTAACAAATTTAAAACATGTTAAAACATGTATTGAATATGTGATTTTTAAAAGGAGTGCAAATTTTGAATTTGTGAACAACATTTGTAAGCGGGAACAATTTTTTGAAAATTCTGATCAATTTTTAAAAAGCCCGACATTTTTTTACAAAAACACAAAAAATGTTTTAGTTTCCAGAAAACGCCAACATTTTATGACATTCCCTAACATTTTCTGAATTTGCGAACATATTTTGGGAACATGATTTTATTTCTGAATTTGTGAAAAAAGAGTTGAAATGGGGACATTTTTTGAAATTAGTGAATATTTTATGTATTTTTGAACATTTCAAATGTGATCTTCTTTGGAAAATTTGAAATTCTAAACATTTTCGAATTTCTGAATAGTACCTTTTTTTCCAAACAAGCGGATATTTTTTTGAAAATTTCTAAACATTGTTCTAATTTGTGAACAAAATTTGGAAAACTGTAACATTTTATGCAAAAAAATATACAGTTTTTATAGAATACGAACATGTTTTAAATTCTGAACATTTTGTTGAAAATGAAATATAAACTTGAAAAAAAAATGAAAAAACAAAGAAAAGAAAAGAGAAAAAGAAAAGAAAAAGAAAACAGTAAAAAAAGGGAAAAAGAAAAGAAAAAATGAAAGAGAAACACAAAAAGAAAGAAAAACGTTTCTGGAACCTTTTAGAAGGTAACCAAACTGGAAAAACCGGCTTGAAACCTGTAGAACTTGCCGAAAAATGGGGGAGCAACTAATTAACGAGCGCTCCTTCGGGAGCCTCGCAACGATCAGCGCCACTTGAAGCGCTCTCAGCCATTTGCCAGGTGTCGCGCTCTGGGCGTTTCCTTCGGATTTTATTTTTTTCTTAATTTTTCCTGACGCATTTTTCGGCTTTTTAAACGAGTTTTTTCCGGGTTTTTTTTACGTTTGGTTTTCCACCGGCCTTCCCTAGCTTTCCGACCAAATTTTTTTTCGAAAAAATATAACTTTTTGCGCAAAAAACATATTTTTTTTCTCGAGAGTCACGGTTTTGTTTTCGCGAGAGGCACGGTTGTGCTTTCGCGAGAGGCACGGCCGTGCCTCTTGGAAACGAAAAAAACGTGTTTTTTGTTTTTTTCCTTTCGTGAGAGGCACGGTTTTGCTTCCGCAAGAGGCACGGTTGTGCTTTCACGAGAGGCACGGGCGTGCCTCCTCGGAAATGAAAAAAAAATACGTTTTCTGTTTTTTTTTTTCGCGAGAGGCACGGTTTTGCTTCCGCGAGAGGCACGGTTGTGCTTTCGCGAGAGGCACGGACGTGCCTCTTTCGAAAAGGGAAAAAACGCGTTTTCTGTTTTTTTTCTTTCGCGTGAGGCACGGTTTGCTTCCGCGAGAGGCACGGTTGTGCTTTCGCGAGAGGCACAGGTGTGCCTCTCTCGGAATGGAAAAAAACACGTTTTTTGTTTTTCTTCTTTCGCGAGAGGCACGGTTTTGCTTCTGCGAGAGGCACGGTTGTGATTTCGTCAGAGACACTGGCGTGCCTCTTTCGGAAAGGGAAAAAACCCGTGTTCCCGGTTCAGTTTTTTCGTCAGTTTTTTTCGTGAAAAAAGTTCATCAAAATCTATCAACATGGGATCTAGTTGTAAAGATCTCGACGCGAGAAATCCAATGGCAAAAGCGGTTCGAGATTTAAACGCATGATTTAAGAGATAAAACGTTTTGAATAAACGGATCTACGAAAAAAGGGAAAACTCCCAGGTTACGACAAATGGCGCACATGCAGCGCGCCACTTGTTGCAACCTGGGGAAGTTGGAGTGATCTCCGTAAGGAGTACTCCTTAACTAGTGATTTCGAAAAACTGAAAATAGAAAGCTTGCGTACAGGTACTAAATGGGCCGGTCAAATTTGCTCGATATTGGAGCGTTACCTGGATAATTTGCCGCAGCATGCGGCAAATAGGAAATCGGTCATTATTTTACCCCCAAGGCGCCAAAATACCTTTATGACGCATACTGGGCCGCGGTTGATGAAGCCTTGATCGCTCGCTGGTCGGCTTGCTTTTTTTCCCCGCTCATTCCTCTGCTGTTGCTTAGGTGAATAACCTGATTTTTGGGATTAGTTTTGGGGAGCTCCTATGCAGCACTTCAGGCGCCCGTTAACGATCCGGCGCCACAGCTCTGCACATGGCCCGGCCCACTAGCATCCTGCCCCAGTTTTTTTAATTTTTGTTACGAAAATGCAAATACGAAACCAAAAAATATTTACAGATTTAAATAAAAAAGGTTCATCCATTTTTAAAAAAGTTCACATCTTTAAAAAGGTGCATCAATTTTGAAGAAAATTCATCAATTTTGAAAAGGCTCATTCAAATTAAATTTTTTTACCCAATTTAGAAAAAGTTCATTAATTTTTTTAAAAAGTTCATTAAATTTGGAAAAAGTTCATAGAAATTCAAAAAAAGTTCATGTATTTTTAGAAAAAGTTCATTGAACTTAAAAAAAGTTCATAAAAAAAGTTCATCCATTTTCAAAAAGATGTTCATCAAATTTCAAAAAGTTCATAGATGTTCAAAAATTTTCATCAATCAGAAAAAAACTGTTGAAATTTCTAAAAACTTCATAGATATTCAAAAAAGTTCACTGAATTTTCAAAAAAAAATGTCAACCGGCGCCTAGATGGGCAGGCCCATTTACGGACGCCACAGGCCTGTGGCGCCAAATAGGAAATGCCTTAGTTTTGTACGGATGTGTGAAATCAAAAAAAGTTCATGGATTAAAAAGTGTTCTAGGACATGAAAATATTCATGGACTAAAAAATAAAAATTTTGAAAATTTATAAGTATTCACAATTTTAAAAAGTATTCATGAATTCGTAAAATGTGCATAAATTTTGAAAAAACAGTGCTTGAATTTTTAAGAAATTATTCACGAATTTGGAAACTGTAATCAAGTGAAATGTACATAAATAATAAAAATGTTCATGTTTTTTAGAAAAACAAAGAACTAAACCATGTTTTTCCTGGGGAAACACAGGAAAAGGAATTGAGAAAACACGGTGGGAAAATCAATAGGAATTACATTTAAAGTTGCCAAAAACCAAAACGAGCCCAGCTACATGGGCAGGACCCGTTAGTTTAAAGGGGGGATATTTGGTGCCTTAAGCATCAAATAGAATATACTTCGGTTGTTAGTTTGTTTTTGCTAGGTTTGTGTGTGTGTGTGTGTGTGTGTGTGTGTGTGTGTGTGTGTGGATCCTGAAACCGTATAAGGCAATTTGTTTTTGTGTTTCTTTTGTGTTCCTTTTGAACACGAATTGAACTCAACAATGTTAGAAAAAGATGAGACATTTTTCCAGCCTGCCAGAGATCACATGGATGCCCTTTCTTGTTCTCATTTGAGACGCTTAAAGTATGCGAGCTACTAGTTAGAGCGTAATCTCTGAACTGGTTTTCGAGGAACACCCACGAGGGAGCATGGGGAGCGCTCCAACGCCGCCACATGTCCAGCGGCGGGTGTGGGAGAACTTTTTCTTTTTAATCTTTCTAGGTTTTTGCTTGGTTTTCTTGATTTTACTATGATTTTTTTGGTTTTTTCGGCTTTCACTGGCTTTTGCTGGTACGTGGTTGTAGCGTGCACTTTAGCCCCATGATATGGTCTCCCATTCCTCTTAGTGGCACTGCTGGAGTCAGTCGACGAGGACGAGGGCTTTGTGGCGGCCAAGGTTTTTTGGTCAAGGTTACGGGAACCCATCATGTCTCGGAGTATTTATCGTTTTCTAGATTCTAGAAGAGGAAATTTGTTTCTAAAATGTGCTAAAAATCGTGAAAAGAATCACACAAGCAAATTATGAGATGAAGTATACGCATGAACATTTTGGTAAAAGGAGACAACTATTTATGTTCCGTGAGCATAAGCAAGTGTTGCATTTTCACATAGGTTGTACATTGTCATACTTCTAAACTCGGATGAAAAAAGAACCATGGCATTGGTAAACGGAGCTCGAATGAAAGAAACACCGGGGTAGGAGGGTCATCTGTTCTTCTCTGAGGGTGTCATGAATAGTTGCATCATGAATTTTAGTCTATTGACTCTGTGCCTAAAGAGAAGAGATTGATAGCTTCATTTCCAGCTCACTGTGCAGCCACATAGCTCCTGAACAAGAAACATGCTGGGTGCCTCGGTACAAAGTGAACGAACAAGAAAAAAAAGCCTACCATGGTAGGTTGGCCAAGTGCATGCGGGTTTTAGGCTAGCCCCTGAGCCCTGTGCATGGACACCACCTACCCCTGATCCATTCAAATAATTGGGCGGGGCGAGTCAGTCAGCAGCTTTCATCATCCTCCAACCTGCCAAGACGGGGAAGAAGATCCCATCCCCCACACCTTTCCCGACGCGACGGCTGTTATTTTCTAGGCAGATCTCTCCCCTATCTCTCCCCCTTTTCCCTGTCACCGCGACCGAACCCCATGCACCGCTGCTGGCTGGCTGCCACCTTTGCTGCTCGGTGAGGAATCCATCAGTCACAGGCCCAATGGCCGTAAGAAAGGAAGAAAAGGATCATCATCAGGCTTGATGCCCCAATAATTCTGCCTTTTCCATGTGCATTCCCCTCTGTAAAGACGACGAGGGCGAGGAAGTTAGCAGGATAAGCGTAGTGGCGAGGTGACGCTTGTGTCCCCCTGCGTGCCCTGACCGTCGTTTTACATGGGAGCTCCGCTTGTATGTGGTCGCCGGACAGTGGCGGGTGCTCGTGTCCGCTGCGCATGGCAGGTATTGGCCGGGGGGAGAAGGTTGAGCGTTACTTGTCAGGGGCCATGCCCTGTGCCAAGCACAGCACTTGACTGATTTGATGGCTCTTGTTAGGGCATCAAATGGAACCACCCCGTGAACCACACACTCTCACAACCTTTTCTCCCCTATTTCTTTCCTCCTTTCTTTCTTTTTTCGGGCAAGGCATCAAATGGAACTTCGGAAATTACCATACGCCGCCGCTGTGGAGTGCACGCTCCATCAATCTTATACAAAGAAACACAAGAGAATAGCATAGACTGTGTGTTTGCCAAGTGAGCACTGCATGCGTCTCATCCTTCCAGTAAATCGGTAACGAATTCGACAGTCCGAACGGCGCCATGCCGTGATCCGAGCCGTACTGGCGGAAATTCTCCCATTGATCATGAGGGTGGGGTTACGCCGAGGGGTTGGTCAACAATCATGCTGCAAAGGCGCCACACATGCCGTACCTGCAGTGAGCTATAGGAGGGACACAGTGCCCTGTCCTGCTTCTTCATAACTCGCGGAAGCCATTGGTAGTGGGATCGCTGAGCCGAGGGCCGCCTGCGCTGTTGGAGGATCGCTGATGAAGATGCGTGGCAATGGCATGGCGTTCCGAGAACGGGCAGCTGGGGCATCCTTCTGCATGCTCGCCCTTGTCATTCAGCTGTCCGACTCCGTTTTACGCTCGGAAAGCGTCCCGATTTGCGTCGACGCCGACTGTTCCTGAACATTGCAGCCACGCTTGCAGTTTGCCGGTAAAGGCTGTTTGGGTGTGTGTGTGTGTGTGTAGCAGAGGTAGTTGCTGATGTGTTGGGCTGTGATACAGTGCGATTACCTCCTTTATTAGGTGCGTTTCACCTGCACTTTTATCGCTTCCTGCATGGTACGTATTGATTGTCTCTACATCTACAGGCCGCTTGGAGGGGCCTGGATCTAAACATTCAGAGATGGATTATCGTTTGGCATCAGATGTCTTTTGACCGTATTCGGGCGCCACGACCCACGAGGGGCTATTGTGCTGCGGTGACACTTAGGTGCTTTCAGTTTAATCTTCCAGTTTCAGTGAAAGGAGCTGCAAAATTTACCACTGTCCTGCAATATCATACACACTGAAGTGCACTTCATACTTGTGTTTTTTTAGAGACACTTCATACTTGTGTTGTGCAGACAATGAACCTCCATAGTGTGACACTTTAGTCCACCAATAGTTTGATCCTGAGCTAAAAGCATTGTCCTGTCGCAGTCTATTATCTTACGTGTGACTCAGAGCAAAAAATGAAGGGCCAGTTGTGCACCACAACATTATCCTATTTTTTCTTAAAATTACAAATCTAATTCAGTCAGTGAAGAGCGAAAATGCGAAATGGAGGCAGAGCTCCATGGAGGCCTTAATTTGAAAAATTCAAAATTCAAACTTACCCGTTAAAAAAATGAAAAAAAAAATACACATATACCTAGAGACAAAACGAGAGCTACCAAAAAAGCACATCTGTGATTTTTTAGCATATGTACTGTTCATCCTGAAAATCCATGATTGTGTTTCTTTTTGCAGCTCACAGTTCAAGGTATTTCATCCTGAAATTTTACTCATACACATTACATCCTTGTATACATGTGTTTTTTTAAGATTTTTTCCAAATTGAAATGTTTAAATATTGATCTTTTCAAAATTAAGGCCTTCATGGAGCTCGGTCTCCAAAATGCCCTGCTCGGTGAAGATGCCTTTTTATCTGATCAGTAGCCAACATTGACTAAACAGGAAGGCACATGTGGCAAAAGCTTGTGCATGCATACCGAGTATATTTCCATTCTTAAAGAAAAAAGGCAAAAAAGAAATATATTTTAATTGAGAAAACTTGCATTTCTTTCTGATTATACCACATGATTTTCTTCCTAAGTAGGAACTTAGCAAAAGTGTTGGCGTAATGAACAAGAATAGTGTAGGATCAATTGTATCGACCAGATGGAGGCTAAATGGGAGATTTTAACATTTTCTTCTAAAATACGAAATACTTTGGTAAAAAGAAGAATACACGGTTCGGAGGAGATCTAGTAGACGAACTAGATAAACTAAGGGGCAAGCAACAGAAGTACAAAGTGAACAGAACTAATGTAAACATACTATCACATGAACATAAGACAAACATGCTTTCGATGCGAGTAATAAATCTAACTGCAAGCAGAAACAAAGTCTTCAAAGAGTAAACATAGTACAATAGTTAGCGAAAATCTAAGTAATGGAACATAATGAAAGTACTCAGAAGTCTTTGTGACAATCAGAGAGAAGGAAGAAAGCGGAAATTCTTGGGAATTAAACAGATTACAGAAAATAAAGTTGAGAGAGAATTAGAACCCGTTGCTTGACGAAGACACATTGATTTGTGTATCCCAGATCAAACCGTTGCCACATTTTTATGTCTGGGTTTGGAGAGGCTGAGCCACAACTCTGAATACTCACAAGTCTTCGCCTTGTTCTCCTAGAAAAAAGTTCCTTGGAACTCCCTCAATCACTCGTGATAGATCTTGAGGTGATCTTTGAGCCGGTAATTAAAGACTTGTTTTCGGGGAACCCACACTCTGGATGCTCTTGAATGATTCATGGCCATTTAGAGGAAGAGGATGCACAGTCCTCAAGAGTAACAGGTGCAAGTTAGACTTGAATCAAGTTCTTTGGTGATGCTCAATCATAGTTCATTTTAGGGCATGGTTTTTTTCCTCACCTAGGATTTATCTAAAAATCGGTGCAAGAGGGGTTGCTCAGACAATGATTTTCTAATCACGCAGATCAGCAAACCACAAATGGTTGAGATAGGGGGCAATTTATAGCCAGTGAGCAAAGGGGTTGATATGACTCACCGACATACACAAGGCATGTGGTTAATGGTCGGATTTCAAACCCAACAAACTAGGATAACTTGGGCGATAAGTTTTCCAAGTCCTCATCGAAGACTTCTAACCTTGGTGTCTCGAAGACTTTACTTCAACACCAAAGTTAAATGATTTGGCAGAAAGGATATTCCCAAGTCTTCACTCTCTTAAGAATTAGGTTTGATTGAGCACACTTGTGAATACATTATCTTGCATTCACTTAGCCCCCACTTAATAATATTGTTTGCCCTGTGACTCAAATGACGAATAGAGAAACTATACACAGCAACTTTCAATTCTTTAGTGGCATCCCGAAGACTTCAATGTTGTCAATTTTTTAAGGGTCATAACCCATTAGTCAAACCAAATCCTCAGAGACTTTCACTTGTGTATACTCGAACGAATTAGTACCTTTGATGTATTGTCATTAATCATCCAAAACCCACAAGGGTCACTAAATGCATTATCTAAATTTGCAAATGAATAGGCATAAAATAGATATTGTGAGGTCGCGTGGATGATGTCACTCATGGAACATTACAATTCTAAATGAGCCAACAATTCTAAGTCGATGTTCTGTTTCTTTTGTAGACATGTGGTCCTTTTGTAGTCAAGCATACCTTTATAGGAATTTGTTCTCTATGTGTTGTTCTACCCCGACAAGGAACCACAAACATTGGGTAATTCAAGATAATTAAGATGGTTCTTTTTTGACGCCATCAAATAAAAACATTAGCACTTTGTGGGCGTGTATGGTCCTCAAATTACAGTTCTCGCCGTAGATATCCAGATGTGTCACCCTTTGGGGTCACCGGTTTGGATTTATATTAGGAGAAACAGCTCACACGTATGGTCCAACCATATAAACATCATGATAACACAAATAATCTAGATTTGAATTATATTTATTAGGTTTAGTCATTAGGATTAACCATAGCATGGTTATATCAACAATAGAGTAAAAAGTAATAGTCGAACCGTAGAAGAAAATCCTAATGAAGAAGTAGCATTACATGGTTGGCATCATCTAGTTTACATCCTTCACAGGTGTATGTAGTGGACCGCTTGCATGGATGGGGGGAAGCATGATGGTAGTGATGGTCTCCATGGCAGCGGCGAGGAACCCTCCCAAAAGGTGGAATCAACTCATAACCTGCCTCCGAAATGAAGAGGCAGTGGCAGCGACTCTCTAGACTCGAAAAAATATATCAAAAATTCGCTGAACACTTTGCTATTTTTCAAATATATCTACTTTTATGAACACATTTTCTATGTTCTTGTCATCTAATTTGCATAATTTGAACCAAAAACTAACATGATTGACATTGTTTTTAGCAGAATTTCCTAGTGTATCTATGTTTATGTAGAAAAGGTCCCCCAAAAATGCCGTGAAGTTTCAGGAGAAAAGAGGCACAGAGGCAGAAGGAGGAGCCAAGGGTGGCCCACAGACACCATGTGGCCTTGAATCACGACGCAATGTCTGGCCCACGTGGGCCCCCTCTGGCTCGCCTCCCTACACCCCTTACCCTATATATCCCTCTTGGCCTAAAAATCATCGAGGGATTTTTGCTGATTTTTTCTTCAAGGCAGAGCCGCCACCTTCTTAGGGTTGTCTAGAGGCTGATTTGGCCTCGAGCGAGGGGGTCTTCATCATATTAATCACCAAATCATCTCTCCATTATCATTGTAATGATCTCCCACTCATGTTTGAGTGATTCGTCTCCAACGTATCTATAATATTTAAAGTATTCATGCTATACTTACACCATCTATTAATTTTTTTGTCACAATATTTATGTGGACTAACCTATTAATCCAGTACCAAACGACACTTCTTGTAGATTACATTATTCTTAAAAGTGGGTTGGAAGAGGTCAAACATTACTTATTAGTATTGATACCACTATCTTGGAGAATCCCTTATTGAATAAGTATGATCATTTACTCTTGTGCTTCATTCATATTGTTAGAGTAAAATTTATGAATGAATTGAATGTCATGCCCCTGAAATTATATATGTATTAAGAAATAAACATGCATACTTCTTTTAATATGTTAAAATAGAAGTGAGAATATAATAGTATATATCTTAATCAAGTAAGGGGGTTATATTATAATGACAATGATCCTGAGTTTTATTAAGTTGATCCTATCGTGTTATGGTGGTAAATATCTCCCAATGAAGGACGAATGGTTGTCTTGGCACATGTTTCGTAAATTCCACTTCAAGCTTGGTGGCATTCAAGCTTGTAAGTTATCATACTGATTAAACTTTCTCAATAATGTTACCATTAGAGAGCACATGATTGTGGCTTTTGTTCTTGGTAAAGTGGTTGCCCCCAGTCTTCTACTAGCCATTTTTTGTACTAAGCGGCATTACCGCTTGTGCATCCAATCCTCAAAACAATTTTATGCACAAAGTTTCCACCATACATACCTATATATGGTATTCCTCTGCCATTCCTAGTAAATTTGCATGTTCCACCTCCAAACCTTCAAATAAGCTTCTGTTTTGTGTGCCCGTATAGCTCATGGAGCGGTGGGGGTAGTTATTATCTTCGATGCTAAATGTGTTTTACTCCCCCTAGGTGTGCCATGGTGCCTTGTGGAGAGACCATGAAGCTTCTAGAGCTCTCCTTCGTCCTGATGGAAGCTAATTATAAGAAAAAAAAATCATGTTGAAATTTCAGCCCAATCAAAGTTATGGAACTCCGACTATTTAAGAAATGGTGCTCGGCCGCAGAAACAGTCCCAAAAAACTAAAATAGAGAAGAAGCCCTAGAGAGAAAGGGGAGGAGAGATACAACCTTGAAGGGGCTCCCGCCCATCAGGGGCCAGGGAACCGAAGGACCAGAGGGGGAACCCTTCTCCCATCTAAGGGGAAGGCTAAGCAATAAGGAGGAGAGGGACCTTGCTCTCCCCCTCTCTCCTAGTGGCGCCGGAGCACCGTCAGGGGAACTACTGTGACGTCGATTTACTCAAACAACTTCGCTGCCATCATCGACAACCATCTCCCTCCCCATGCAGCGGTGTATCCTGTCTCACCCATTGTAATCTCTACTTGAACATGGCGCTCTATGCTATATATTATTATCCAATGATGTTTTGCACCTCTATTATGTTTGAGTAGTTTCCTTTTGTCCTATGGGCTAATTGTGGTATGTTATAGTTGATAGGAGTTGTATGTTATTATAGTATTGTCCTACGGTGCCGCTGTGTCGTGCAAGTGATACGTCTTCAATGTATCTATGAGCATGATCCGTTTGCTACAAATATTTGGCTAGCCAACTGTTGGCAATACCAAGACTTACCAATTATTGGCAAGTTTATGTGAGATAAGCACGACAACTCGGTAACCAACCAAGTGGTAGCCAATATTTGGCACAATGCTAAACATTGGAATGCCAATTTTTGGCACCAAACCAATTATGTTCTATAATTTTTTTATTGTTCCATGATGTTATATTATCAATCTTGGATGTTTTGTATACACTTTCAAGCAATTATATATCATTTTTGGGACTAACCTATTAACTTAGTGCCGAGTGTCAGTTGTTGTTTTTTGCATGTTTTTGGTTTCGTAGAATATCAGTACCAAACGAAGTCCAAATGCCACGAATTTTTTTGGAGGTTTTTTTATGGACAAAAGAGACACTAGAAGCTTCGGGAGAAGACCAAATGATAGACCATGGGCCCACGAGACGCTAGGGCGCCCGAGGTGTTGTGGGCCCCACATGGCTTCATTTGACCTAACTCTGCCTCTATAAATTCTCTAAAATCGTGAAACCAACAGAGAAGTCCACGAAATACTTTTTTTGCCGCCGCAAGTTCCAGACCACGAGATCCCATCTTGGGGCCTTTTCCGGCACTCTGCTGGAGGGGGATTCGATCACGAACGGGGCTCTTCATCATCCTTGTTGCCCTCCGATGATGTGTGAGTAGTTTACCACAAACCTATGGGTCCGTAGTTAGTATCTAGATGACTTCTTCTCTCTATTTGATCTTCAATATAATGTTCTCCTTGGTGTTCTTGGAGATCTATTCGATGTAATGACTTTTTGCGGTGTGTTTGTTGAGATCCGTGAATTGTGAGTTTATGATCAGATCTATCCATGAATATTATTTGAGTTTTCCTGAACTCTTTTATGCATGATTTTTATAGCCTCGTATTTATTCTCTGATTTATTGGTTTGGTTTGGCTAACTAGATTGTTTTATCTTACCATAGGAAGAGGTGCTTTGTAATGGGTTCGATCTTGCGGTGCTCAATCCCAGTGACAGAAAGGGACATGACACGCATGTATCGTTGTTATTAAGGGTAAAAAGATGGGATTTATTTCATATGTGAGTTTATCTTGTCTACATCATGTCATCTTGCTTAAGGCGTTACTCCGTTCTTCCATGAACTTAATACACTAGATGCCTGCTGGACAGCGGGCGATGTGTGGAGTAATAGTAGTAGATGCAGAATCGTTTTGGTCTACTTGTCTCGGACGTGATGCCTATATACATGATCATTTCCTTGGATATCTTCCTAATTATTTGCTTTTCTGTCAATTGCCCAATAGTAATTTGTTTACCCACCGTATGCTATTTTTATGAGAGAAGCCTCTAGTGAAACCTATGGCCCCCGGGTCTATTTTTTATCATATATTAAAACCAAAAATACTTTGCTACATTTTATTTTATTTAATTTATTTTTTATTTTTGTCCGATCTATCTATCAAAAACTATAAAATTTAATCTTGCTCATAACCGTCAAGCGATTGACAACCCCTTGTTCGCGGTGGGTTGCAAGTATTTGTTGTTTGTGTGTAGGTGTTGTTCACTAGTTGTTGCTTGGTTCTCCTACTGGATTGATAACCTTGGTTTCACAGCTGAGGGAAATACTTATCTCTATTGTACTGCATCATCCTCTTCTCTTTGGGGGAATTCCAACACAGCTCACAAGTAGCAGCAAGCCTGTGGGGTTGCCGCTATAGGATGTTGTAATTTGTTAATGATTTGCTTATAGTGGGTTGCGGGAGTGATGCAAGACTAAACCCTAGTTCATGAGTTGTTGCATATGGGATAAAAGTTGACTTTTAACTTAATGCTATGGTTGGCTTTTACCTTATTGAATCTTTGGTAGTTGCAGATGCTTGCTAGAGTCCCAACCAAAAGAACATATGATCCAAGTACGGAGAGTATGATAACTTGAGCCTCTCCCCAATAAATATGATGAGTATCACTATCGTGTCATATTCAATTGCCTAGGGACAATCCTTTCTCATTGTTCTCCAAAATGGAGGTGCAACACATTATCTTGCAAAACTATCTTTTTTATTCTCGCGAAGTAGTTTCATTTCTGGTTCTAGGTAAAGCAAACTTTTATTATGCATAGAGTTGTATCAGCGGTTGATAGAACTTGAGAGGATATTAATTCTACCTTTAGCTCCTCGTTGGGCTCGACACTCTTATTTAGTAAAAATGATACAACTGACCCCCTATACCTATGGGTTATCATTACCGCCTTGACCCGATTCCAATGCCATGACTACCTATAACTACACAAACCAACTATCGTACCTCTAGAAGTATTCGATCACCGCCGCAAAGCTTCGTTCCGAAGATATACCATCTAGAGCCCTATTCTGGAGTTCTATCGGAGGGGGAAGCCGTCGGAGGAGGCCTCTACATCAAGCTTGTTGCCTCCATGACCATGTGTGAGTAGTTCCTTCATGACCTACGGGTCCATGGTAGTAGCTAGATCGTTACCTTTCTTTTTGGATCTTCAATACCATGTTCCCCTTTTTTGAAGTTTCTTTGTTGTATAATTGAGTTGCTATGTATCCTTTCCGTTCTATTTCTCTTATCTGGCAAAGATTGATTCGTAGATCTTCAGAGGGAGTGGTGCACAGTAGTGGGTTCAATCTTGTGGTGGTCTATATCCAAGTGGCAGAATGGGGAAAAGACACACATTTGTATTGTTACCGCTAAGGGTAAAACGAAGGGGTTTGATCTTATTGCTAGATCGTGTCTACACTATTTCATCTTGCTTACCGCATTGCTCTATTACTTGTAAACTTAATACTTTGAGATGCATACTGGATAGCGGTCTTGGGGTCGAGAAATAGTAGTAGATGTTGTTGGATTAATGGTCTACTTATCACAGACGTAATGCATATATGAGACTATGCCATGAATGATCATATTTGTAAGTGATACGTCTCCGACGTATCTATAATTTTTAATTGTTTCATGCTATTATAGTATCAATCTTGAATGTTTTATATTCATTTACAAGCAATTATATATCATATTTTGGGACTAACCTATTAACTGAGTGCCCAGTGCCAGTGTTGTTTTTTGTCTATTTTTTGGTTTTTCAGAATACCAGTACCAAACGAAGTCCAAATGCCATGAAACTTTTTGGAGATTTTTTCTGGACATAAGAGACCCTGGAAGCTTCGGGAGGGGACGATAAGATGGAGCAGTGGCCCACGAGGCACCATGGCGCACCCAAGAGGGTGGGCGCACCCTGGAGGCTCGTGGGGCCCACGTGTCTCCATTTGACCTAACTCCGCCTCTATAAATTCTCTAAAGTCGGGAAACCAACACAGAGCCAGCCAAAATTCTTTTTTCGCCGCCGCAAGTTCCAGAACCACGAGATCCCATCTGGAGGCCTTTTCGAGCACTCTGCCGGAGGGGGATTCAATCATGGAGGGGCTCTATGTCAACCTTGTTGCCCTTCCGATGATGTGTGAGTAGTTTACCACAGACCTACGGTTCCATAGTTAGTAGCTAGATCTCTCTCTCTCTCTCTCTCTCTCTGATCTTAAATACAATGTTCTCCTCGATGTTCCTGGAGTTCTATCCGATGTAATCACTTTTGGCGGTGTGTTTGTTGGGATCTGATGAATTGTGAGTTTATGATCAGATTATCCATGAATATTATTTGAGTTTTCTCTGAACTCTTTTATGCATGATTGTTATAGCTTCATATTTCTCTCCGATCTATTCATTTGGTTTGGCCAACTAGATTGATTTTTCTTGCAATGGGAGAGGTGCTTTGTAATGGTTCAATCTTGCGGAGCACAATCCAAGTGATAGAAAGGGACATGACACGTATTTGTATCATTGCCATCAAGGATAAAAATATGGGGTTTATTCATGCGTGAGTTTACTTTGTCTACATCACGTTGATGTCTACTAGAACTACGTCGGTATTTCCCCAAAGAGGAAGGGATGATGCAATATAGCGATGGTAGGTATTTCCCTCAGTGATGAGACCAAGGTTATCAAACCAGTAGGAGAACCTCCTCACACCACGTAAACAGCACCTGCACACAAATAACAAATACTCACAACCCGACGTGTTAAAGGGGTTGTCAATCCCTTTAGGGTACGGCGCCTCAAGATAGGCAAATAACCTGAGGTAAAAGTGGTAGATAGGATAAATAGATCACGGAATAAATAAATTGCAGCAAGGTATTTTTGTATTTTTGGTACAATAGATCTGAAAATAAATGCAAAGGAAAATAGATCACAAAGGCAAATATGATGAAAAGAGACACAGGGCTGTAGGTTTCACTAGTGGCTTCTCTCGAGAAAAATATCAAACGGTGGGAAAACAATTACTGTTTGGAAGTTGATAGAACTTCAAATAATCATGACGATATCCAGGCAATGATCATTATATAGGCATCACGTCCAAGATTAGTAGACCGACTCCTGCCTGCATCTACTACTATTACTCCACACATCGACCGCTATCCAGCATGCATCTAGTGTATTAAGTTCATGGGAAAACGGAGTAATGCAATAAGAATGATGACATGATGTAGACAAGATCCGTTTATCTATTGCAGAGATATAGATCTCATCTTTTATCCTTAGTAGCAACGATACATACGTGTCGATTCCCCTTCTGTCACTGGGATCAAGCACCGTAAGATCGAACCCACTACAAAGCACCTCTTCCCATTGCAAGATAAATAGACCAAGTTGGCCAAACAAAACCCAAATATCGGAAAAGAAATACGAGGCTATAAGAAATCATGCATATAAGAGATCAAAGAAGACTCAAATAACTTTCATGGATAAAAACATAGATTTGATCATAAACTCAAAGTTCATCGGATCCCAACAAACACACGCAAAAAGACTTACATCATATGGATCTCCAAGAGACCTTTGTAATGATAATCAAGAGAGAGAGAGAGAGAGAGAGAGAGAGAGAGAGAGAGAGAGAGAGAGAGAGGAAGCCATCTAACTACTAACTACGGACCCGAAGGTCTACAAAGAACTACTCACGCATCATCGGAGAGGCACCAATGGAAGTGGTGAACCCCTCCATAACGGTGTCTAGATTGGATCTAGTGGTTCTGGACTCTACGGCGGCTGGAATTTATTTGGGTATTATAGAGCAAAGAGGTGGTTCAGAGGGCACCCGAGGTGGGCACAACCCACCAGGGCGCGCCTGGGCCTCCTGGCGTGCCCTAGTGGGTGCTGCTCCCCTGGAGCCACACCCCAGGTGCTTCCTTGGCCCACTGGATGTGTTCTGGCCCAAAAATATCCTCCAGGAGTTTTGTTGCATTTGGACTCCGTTTGATATTGATTTTCTGCGATGTAAAAAACATGCAGAAAACAACAACTAGCATTGGGCACTATGTCAATAGGTTAGTACCAAAAAATGATATAAAATGAATATAGAATGATTGTAAAACATCCAAGAATGATAATATAACAGCATGGAACAATAAAAATATATAGATATGTTGGAGACGTATCAGCATCCCCAAGCTTAATTCCTTCTCGTCCTTGAGTAGGTAAATGATAAAAACAGAATTTTTGATGTGGAATGCTGCCTAACATGTTCATCACATTTCTTTTCTTTATAGCATGGACATATGGACTTCTATATGATTCAAAGCAATAGTCTAGTTTTGACATGAAGACTTTAATACTCAAGCATACCAATAAGCAACCATGTCTTTCAAAATATCAACAATAAAGCAAGTTATCCCTAGCCCATCATGCTCAATCATTGATCCATTCATGAAACACACTCGAATATTAGCTACACCCAATGCTCAAATACGATCATAGTGCCCCTTAGTTGGTGCTTTATACGAGAAGATGGAGACTTAAGTTCAAAATAAAAAATTGCATAAGTAAAAGAAAGGCCCTTCACAGAGGGAAGTAGTGATTTGTAGAGGTGCTAGAGTTCAAAGCTTAAATTGAGAGATAAGAATTATTTTTGAGAGGCATACTTTTCCCACCAACGAAAATGACTTGGAGAATCCCAACACTTTCCATGCTAGATACATCATAGGCGGTTCCCAAACAGAAAATAAAATTTAATCCTTTTTCCACCATTACTTTCACTTTCCATGGCCAACTGTATCCACGGGTGCCCTCCATACCAACACTTTCCAAGGAATTTATTATTTGACAATATAAAGTAAATTCGTTATTAATTTCAGGACTGGGCATCTGTAATACCTTTGACGTACTCTCGTGCAATGACAAGTGAATAAACATTCATCGTGAGAATAACACATCTAGCATGGAAAATATTGGCTACCCTTTACCGCTTCGCAAGCAGTAGAGCACACAAAAGAGAAATTTATTTTGAACATTAGAGATGGCACATGCAAATTTGCTTAGAACGGCATGGAAATACCACATATAGGTAGGTATAGTGGACTCATATGGCAAAACTAGTTTAAAGGGTTTTGGATGCACAAGTAGTGATCATAATTAGTGCAAAATGAAGGCTAGCAAAAAGGTTGAGAAGAGACCAACCAAAAAGCGAAAAAACTCGTACCCAAGCATTATGCATAAGTAACACCGAATAATGCACCATAATTAGTATATAAACTTCATTTCATAACTATTGACTTTCGTGCTTGCATAGGGAATCACAAACCTTCACATCAATATTCTTACTAAAGCACAATAACTCATCAACATGACTCACATATCATATCGTCATATCTCAAAACCATTACTAAGGATCAAGTTTATTTTTTCCAATGATCTTCATGAAAGTTTTTATTATATCCTCCTTGGATATCTATCATTTTGGGACTATTTTCATATGTTGCTTTTGATAAGCTCGAACAAATATAAGTGAAGAACATGAGCATAATTTTTTCTTTCTCTCAAAATAATCTAAGTGAAGCAAGAGATAATTTCTTAAAAGTTTACTAACTCCCAAACAAACCTAAGTGAAGCATGAGAGCATTTCTTAAAAATTACCAATGCACACCGTGCTCAAAAAGATATAAGTGAAGTACTAGAGCAAATCCATGGCTCTAAAAATTTAAGTGAAGCATAGGAGCAAGCATAGCATAATTTTTGGCTCTCTCAAAAAGGTGTGTTCAGCTAGGAGTCAACAGTTAAAACACAAAGCAAAACAATCAGAGACTCATATCATACAAGACACTCCAAGCAAAACTCATATTATGTGATGAATAAGAATATAGTGTCAAGTAAAATACCGATGGTTGTTAGAAGAAAGCGGGGATGCCACTCGGGGGCATCCCCAAGCTTAGTTGCTTGATACTTCTTTGAATATTACCTTGGTGTGGCTAGGTAATCCCCAATCTTAGCCTTTTGCTTATCCTTATTCCTTCATCCATCGTAAGATAACCCAAAACTTGAAAACTTCAATCACACAAAACTCAAACAAAACCTTCATGAGATCCGTTGGTATAAGAAACCAAACCACTACTATAAGTACTGCACCAAACCTATTCTTATTTTGTTTTTTCATTATATCTACTGTATTCCAACTTTTATATGGCAAAAACTCATCAAAGAAAACCATAGAATCATTAAAACAAGCACACAAACAAAGAAAACAGAATCTGCCAAAAACAGAACAGTCTGTAGCAATCTGAATATTTCGAATACTTCTGTAACTCCAAAAATTCTAAAATAAGTTGGTGGACGTGAGGAGTTTGTCTATTAATCTTCTTCAAAAACAATCAACTCAAAATCACTCTTCTGTAAAAAATGACAAATAATCTCGTGAGTGCAAAAGTTTCTGTTTTTCAGCAAGATCGAATAAACTTTCACCCAAGTCTTCCCAAAGGCCTTGCTTGGCACACACACTAATTAAAACACAAAAAACACAATCATAACAGTAGCATAATTGTGCTAACACTCAAGAACAGGAGGCGAAAGAAAAAATAAATTTTATTCATTGGGTTGCTTCCCAACAAGCGCTATCGTTTTACGCCCCTAGCTAGGCATAACACGTAGGATCTAAGTTTTGTCATCTTTGGTTCTAGATACATAAGATGCCCTCATGATTGATTCATATGGTGGCCTAATTCTTGTTCTAGGGAAGTTTTCCCTTACCTTCCTTAGTGGAAATTGAAATTTAATATTGCCTTCTTGCATATCAATCATGGCACCAATAGTACGCAAAAACGGTCTACCAAGAATAATTGGACAAGACAGATTGCAATCAATATCAAGAACAATAAATATATGGGCACATAATTCCTATTTGCAAGAATAAGAACATCATTAATTCTTCCCATAGGCTTTTTAATAGTATAATCCGCTAAGTGCAAATTTAAAGAGCATTCTTCAATATTGGTGAGACCAAGCACATCACATAACGATTTTGGAATTGTAGATACACTAGCACCCAAGTCACATAAAGCAAAACACTCATAATTTTTGATCTTGACTTTGATAGTAGGTTCCCATTCATCATGCAATTTTCTAGGAATTGAGACTTCTAATTCCAACTTTTCTTCAAAAGCTTTCATCATGGCATCAACAATATGTTTAGTAAAAGTTTTATTCAGTTCATAAGCATGGGTGAATTTATCATGGATTGCAACAAAGAAATACAATCAACCAAAGAGCAACTATCATAATTAAATTCTTTGTAATCCAAAATAGTGGGCACATCACTAGTTAAAGTCTTGACCTCTTCAAACCCACTTTAATCAATTTTCTCAACAAGATTTTCACCCTCCGAATCATAGGGACGCCTTATAACTAAAGTTGACTCTTCTCCAGTCCCTTTTTCATCAATCTTAAATTTACTAAACAAAGAATCAATAGAAGAAACACCAATCATTTTAAGATCTTTATCACTTTTATGATAGTAATCACTAGAAAATGCTCTTTCTAAAAATTCTCTTTTAGCTCTAAGCATATTGGTTCTTTTCTTACTTTCATCCATAGAAACATAAAGAGCTTTAATTGATTCTTCAACTTTAGGCACAAATTTTTTCATCTTGAGAGTTTCTACATCATGAGAGATTCTATCAACACTTCTAGACAAATCATCAATTTTATTCAACTTTTCTTCTATCGAAGTATTGAAAGCTTTTTGAGTATTGATAAATTCTTTAATATTGTTCTCAAGATCAGAGGTGTTTCTATTATTATTGTAAGCAGGATTACCATAATTATTAGAGGAATTACTAGAAAAAGGCCTAGGACTAAAATTACCTCTATAATCTTTGTAATGGGTTGAATCTTGCGGTGCTCAATCCCAGTCATAGAAAGGGGCATGATACGTATTTGTACAGTTGCCATTAAGGATAAAAGGATGGGGTTTATTCATGTGTGAGTTTACTTTGTCTAGATCATGTCATCTTGCTTAAGGCGTTACTCTGTTCTTTATGAACTTAATACTATAGATGCATGCTGGGTAGTGGTTGATGTGTGCAGTAATAGTAGTAGATGAAGAATCGTTTCGGTCTAGTTGTCTTGGACGTGATGCCTATATACATGATCATTGCCTTGGATATTGTCATAATTATTTTCTTTTCTATCAATTGCCCAACAGTAATTTGTTTACCCATTATATGCTATTTTCAGGATAGAAGCCTCTAGTGAAAACTATGGCCCCCAGGTCTACTTCTATCATATATTAAAAATCCTAAAAATACTTTGCTGCACTTTTACTTTATTTATTTTATTTTGTATTTTTGTTCCTACAAAAATTTATCTTGCACATAACCGCCAAGGGATTGACAACCCCTTGTTCGCGTTGGGTTGCAAGCATTTGTTGTTTGTGTGCAAGTGCTGCTAATGAGGTGTTGCATGGTTCTCCTACTGGATTGATAACCTTGGTTCTTAACTAAGGGAAATACTTATCTCTATTGTACTGCATTATCCTCTCCTCTTCGGAGAAATCTCAATGCAATTCACAAGCAGCAGTAAGCATTGCTATTCTCATGAATTGCACAACTGTAATTTGTTAGCATGTTGCTTGCCTTCTTTTCGAGATAGATACCTCTAGTAAACCTATGGCCCCAGGTTTATTCTTCCATTAATACAAACTCCTACAAAGTTCCTCGTTACTATTTGTCTTTACTTTCTCGTCGCATTACTATTATCTATCTATTTGCTTTTACCCTTGTAAGTAGAAAGACAAGGGGTTTGACAACCCTCTTGCCAAGCGGGGTGCAAGTATTTTATTTGATCGTGTGCATGCACCGTTTACCTTGTTATCTTGTTGATTCCTACTGGTTCGATTAAACCTTGGTTTTTAATTGAGAAAAATACTCTGCTTCTGTGCTACACCACCCTTCCTCTTTAGTGAAACCCCAATAACTCCTAATGGAGTAGCAGAGGGCGGCTCCTTCTTGATGTGGAGATTGCGCGGCGGTGATGGTGGTGCTGGTTCATGGTCAAACATTGACTGAGTAATGAGCAGCTAGGGTTGCTGCACATACTCATTGTTTGTCCGCTTGGCCTCACCGACGCGGGGCGGCTGCTGAGGCTCCTCCTCGTCCAAGGAGAGCACCACCACCTCGGTCTTCACCATCAGTGCAGTGGAGCCCGACGGGCCCATGGACCATGGGCGGCGGCGCCATGATTTGGAGCTCCCCGCGGATCCTCCTACCAACACAGACTTGGCCATGGCGATGGTGTGTTGTAGAGAGGAGAGGCGAAGCGAGTCAAGGAGAGGAGAGGCGAAGGGGCGGCACAGAGAAGGTGGTATAGGGTTTTCTGACAGATTGGCACCACATCAATGCGGGCGTAGCGGGCGCGGTAGGCTTCCCGATCGCCGCATTTGCATTGAAGTGAATGCAGATAGGCAACCGCGTCTTCTCTTAGTAGCAGCGAATGCGCGGCGAGGGTCTTCGTGGGGGACCACACAGTTAGGCACGTATGTGACAGACATCCGGAAGACCGCAAACCTCTATCGGTTGCTTTCAGTTTGTGAAGATTCGGACGCCTGGACCGGCCTGTGGATGTTTGGTGGACGGTGTTGAAGGGCTCAATGTCTAGACCATGCGATCTGAATGTTTACAGACGATTTGACGTACGACACTGCAGATGTCCTAAGCAACGTTTCTACCATCAAACGCAACCAACGAAAGTACTTTGCTTTTTAAAAAATATAGGAAGGAAGTAACGATCGACGAAAGCACCATTTCCTGTTACGTCTGCAATGTATCCACTACTCTCGTTTGTCTCACTGTTATCCGCATGCCCTACCAACCAAGAAGTTACGCCTCATACCGGTCTCAAACGCCCGATGGCCCATCTGGACATGTTTTTCTGGCCCAGCCGGGCGCCTCAAACGGCCGTCAAACGCCTGGGCTGTCCGGCGTCTCTCATATCCAGCCTAAATATGGGCCGGATATGGGGGCGTCCGGGCACGCTCGGGCACGCCAGCCACATCGGCCCGGCCCACCCCGACCCTACTCCATCCCAAAATATCCCCAATTCAGAAACCTTAGCACACTCCACTCTCGATCAGTCTCTTTTTCTTTCCTCTGATTTCCCCGATTCGATCCACTCTGACCACTCCGGTGACTGCGACCTCCATGTTGAGCGCTGGCAACCATTCCTCCTCCGACTCCGACGAGGATCTAGCCCTCCGCATTGCCCTCGAGAGGTCAAAGCTGGACACAGATGGAAGTTCCGGATCGGCCTCGCCTCTCCCCCGCCGCCGCAGCGCGGAAGCCGGTGCTGGCTCCTCCAGGTCCACGCTTGGCTCCGCGCGGGCTGCATAGTTTGTGCCTCCCTCATGTTGTCCCCTGGCCCTGCCGCTTGCTACTCCCTCACGCTGGCAGCAGTGGATGCTTGTGCCCGCATTGTTGGAAATATGCCCTGGAGGCAATAATAAATTGGTTACTATCATATTTCCTGTTCATGATAAATATTTATTATTCATGCTATAGTTGTATTGCCCGAAACTTAAATACATGTGTGAATACATAAACTACACTGTGTCCCTAGAAAGCCTCTACTAGAATAGCTCATTGATTAAAGATGGTTATGGTTTCCTAACCATAGACATGAGTTGTCATTTGATAACAAGATCACATCATTAGGAGAATGATGTGATGGACAGACCCGACCGTAAGCTTGGCATAAGATCATTTAGTTATTTGCTATAGCTTTCTTCATGTCAAGTATCAGTTCCTTAGACCATGAGATCATGCCACTCCCGGATACTGGAGTAATGCCTTGTGTGCTATAAAACATCACTTCATAACTGGGTCATCATAAAAGTGCTCTACAGGTATCTCCGAAGGTGTCTGTCGGGTTGCATGGATCAAGACTGGCATTTGTCTCTCCATGTGACAGAGAGATATCTCTGGGGCCCCTCGGTAATACAAAATCATAAGAAGCTTCATGTGACTAATGAGTTTAGTCATGGGATCTTGTATTACGAAATGAGTAAAGATATTTGTTAGTAACGAGATTGAACTAGGTATGGAGATACCAATGATCGAATCTCGGACAAGTAACATATCATCGGGCAAAGGCAATTGCATACGGGATTGTCTGAATCCTTGACATCGTGGTTCAACCGGATCTTCGTTGAATATGTAGGAACCAATATGGGCATCCAGGTTCCGCTATTGGTTATTGACCGGAGAGGAGTCTCGGTCATGTTTGCATGATTCTCGAACCCGTAGGGTCGCATGCCTAACATTCGGTAGCGCTAGGGTAGTATTGAGATATTAATAGTGGAAAATCCATCACGAGGAGCTCTGGAATGGTTTGGAGGGAAGGATTTATATATGGAAAGTTGTTGTCGGGGTTCCGGGAAAAATTTCGGTCTTTCTTGTACCGGGAAGCCACCGGCAGGTTCCAGAGGGTTCCGGAAGTCCTCGGGGGGTTCCACCGCGTCCCATACAGTTGCATGGGTTGTAGGGTGTGCGCTGGCCTTAATGAGCCAGGGGCACCAACCCCTACAAGGCCCATGCGTATGAGGGAAGGGAAACCCTAAAGGGGAGGGCCTCCACTTGGCTTGGAGGGCAGTCCTTGATACGTCTCCATCGTATCTACTTTTCCAAACCCTTTTGCCCTTGTTTTGGACTCTAATTTGCATGATTTGAATGGAACTAACCCGGACTGACGATGTTTTCAGCAGAACTGCTATGGTGTTATTTTTGTGCAGAAATAAAAGTTCTTGGAATGACCTGAAACTTCATGGAGATAACTTTTGGAATAAATAAAAAATATTGGCAAAAGAATCAGCTGAAGGGGACCCACACCGTAGCCACAAGGGTGGGGGTGCACCCTACCCCCCTAGACACACCCTGTGTCTTGTGGGCCTCCTGGACCTCCATCGACCTCAACTCCAACTCCATATATTCACGTTCGGGGAGAAAAAAAATCAGAGAGAAGGATTCGTCACGTTTTACGATACGGAGCCGCCGCCTAGCCCTGTTCTTCCTTGGGACGGCAGATCTGGAGTCCGTTCGGGGCTCCGGAGAGGGGAATCCGTCGCCATCGTCATCATCAACCATCCTCCATCACCAACTTCATGATGCTCACCACCGTGTGTGAGTAATCCCAACGTAGGCTTGCTGGACGGTGATGGGTTGGATGAGATTTACCATGTAATCGAGTTAGTTTGTTAGGGTTTCATCCCTAGTATCCATTATGTTCTAAGATTGATGTTGCTATGACTTTTCCATGCTTAATGCTTGTCACTAGGGCCCGAGTGCCATGATTTCAGATCTGAACCTATTATGTTCTCATGAATATATGAGTGTTCTTGATCCTATCTTGCAAGTTATAGTCACCTACTATGTGTTATGATCCGGCAAACCCAGAGTGACAATAGTCGGGACACTTCCCGGTGATGACCGTAGTTTGAGGAGTTCATGGATTAACTAAGTGCTAATGCTTTGGTCCGGTACTCTATTAAAAGGAGGCCTTAATATCCCTTCGGGAGGGTAGGACAAAATATGTCATGCAAGTTCTTTTCCATAAGGACGACTATATTCGGAATACATGCCTACATTATATTGATGAATTGGAGATAGTTCTGAGTCACCCTATGTTATAACTGTTGCATGATGAATGCCACCCGACATAATTATCCATCATTGATCCATTGCCTACGAGCTCGTTTCATATATTGATCTTTGCTTAGTTATTTTCCGTTGCCACTTTTACGATTGCTACAAAACTGCTACTGTTACTTTTGCCACTGTCACTGTTACTTCCATACTACTTTGCTACTAAATACTTTGCTGCAGATATTAAGTCTTTCAGGTGTGGTTGAATTGACAACTCAACTGCTAATACTTGAGAATATTCTTTGGCTTCCCTTGTGTTGAAACAATAAATTTGGGTTGAATACTCTACCCTCGAAAACTGTTGTGATCCCCTATACTTCTGGGTTATCACTCCTCCCCTCTTGGCCGCTGCCCCCTGCCTAGGGAGGGGGTCTAGGGCTGCCATGCCCCTCCCTCACCCCTTTATATAGTGGTGAGGTGCAGGGGGCAGCTAGCCCTTCCGTGCTTGCCCCGTCTCCCTCCCGTTACTCCTCCTCCATGTTTCGCCAGTGCTTGGCGAAGCCCTACTGGAGTTCCACTGCCACCACCACCACCACCACCACCACCATGCCATCGTGTTGGTTTAGATCTCAGCTACTTCCTCTCCATCGCTTTCTAGATCAAGATGGAGAGGACGCCGCCGAGCCATACGTGTGCTACACTCGGAGGTGTCGTCCGTTCGGCACTAGATCATATTGGATTGCGATTGGATCATGAAGAGTATGACTACATCAACCACGTTACAATGCTAATGCTTTTGGTCTACAAGGGTATGTAGACACACTCCCCTCTCGTTGCTTTACATCTCCATAGATAGATCTTGGGTGTTTCATAGGAATTTTTTTGATTTTCATGCAACATTCCCCATCAGTGGCAACATGGATCTCCAAGATCATGTTGGCCAAACAAAACCCAAATATCGGAGAAGAAATACGAGTCTATAAGAGATCACACATATAAGAGATCAAAGAACTAAAATAAGTTTCATGGATATAAAAAGATATAAATGATCATAAACTCGAAGTTCATCAGATCCCAACAAACACACCGCCAAAAGACTTACATCATATGGATCTCCAAGAGACCATTGTATTGATAATCAAGAGAAAGAGAGAGAGAGGAAGCCATCTAGCTAATAATTACGGACCCGAAGGTCTACAAAGAACTAATCAAGCATCATCGAAGAGGCACCAATGGAAGTGGTGAACCCCTCCGTGATGGTGTCTAGATTGGATCTCGGGTTTCGGACTCTGCGGTGGCTGGATGAAAATTTCGTCAACTCCTCTAGGGTATCTGGAATATTGGGGTATTTATCGAGCAAAGAGTCGGTCCAGGGGGCACTCGAGGTGGGCACAACCCACCAGGGCGCGCCTGGGCCTCTTGGCGCGCCCTGGTGGGTTGTCCGCTCCTCGGGACTCCCCCTAGGTGCAACCAGGGCCCGTTGTGTTCCTTCTGGCCCATAAAAAATCATCGTAAATTGGCATGGCATTTGGACTCCATCTGATATTGATTTCCTGTGATGTAAAAAACATGCAGAAAACATCAACTGGCACTTGGCACTAAGTTAATAGGTTAGTACCAAAAAATGATATAAAATGACTATATAATGATTATAGAACATCCAAGATTGATAATAAAATAACATGGAATAATAAAAAATTATAGATACGTTGGAGACGTATCAGGCGAGACAACCATGTGACGACACGATGATGGAGATCATGATGATGGATGAGGGAGTCCTGGACTAGGGGGTGTCCGGATAGCCGGACTATCATCATCGGCCGGATTCCAAGACTATGAAGATACAAGATTGAAGACTTCGTCCCGTGTCCGGATGGGACTTTCCTTGGCGTAGAAGGCAAGCTTGGCGATACGGATATGTAGATCTCCTACCATTGTAACCGACTCTGTGTAACCCTAGCCCTCTCCGGTGTCTATATAAACCGGAGGGTTTTAGTCTGTAGGACGGATAACCATTACAACAATCATACCATAGGCTAGCTTCTAGGGTTTAGCCTCCTTGATCTCGTGGTAGATCCACTCTTGTACTAACCATATCATCAATATTAATCAAGCAGGAGTAGGGTTTTACCTCCATCGAGAGGTCCCGAACCTGGGTAAAAACATCGTGTCCCTTATCTCCTGTTACCATCCGCCTAGACGCACAGTTCGGGACCCCCTACCCGAGATCCGCCGGTTTTGACACCGACATTGGTGCTTTCATTGAGAGTTCCTCTGTGCCGTCACCGATAGGAAGGATGCCTCTTCCCGTCTTTAAAGACGGTATCTTCACCAAAGGAGCCTTGGCCGTCGGCCAAACTATCCGGCTGGGTGGTTTTCTCATGACCGCCTGTTCGGCCACCGCTTTGACGATGACCTCTCGGGTCATCAAAAGCAATCTTCACGTCAGCTCGGAATTCGCCGAGCAGCTGGATCCGATAGAGCTCTCGTCCGTAAACGAGCTCTTGGATCGCATCGCCGCCCTAGGAGTCGCTACAGACTACAATCAGATTGGGCTTAAAACCGATCTGAAAGAGATTAACTCTCCCCAGGTTACCCACCACGTTGCGGTGGTAGAGGAACAACGCAGCGACTCTTCTTCTGTATTGAAAACTAGTCATGTCCGGACTCCCGAACCCTCCATGCCAGATTCCCGCGGAGGGACGGACTTTGATCAAGCACTGAACCTAAAGTCAGGCATCGGACCAGACTCGTTGGACAACGTCCAGCAATCCAAGCTTCCAAATTCGGAAACTTTTCGGCCCTTGAGCCTCAAGATGGGTAGGGTTCCGGACTCAATTCCACCCACCCACCCAGACATATGCGATCTATCTCAAATCCGGCAAGAGCCCGCTGAAACAGTACATCATTACTGGGCCAGATTCCTCCTGGTTATGGACAGGATAAAGGACTGCCGAGAGGAAAACGCAATTTCAATTTTCTGCAATAATTGCATGGACGAGGGAATCTTGAACGCCGTCAGTCGCCGTGAAATTACACGCTTCGCCGATCTGGCGTCCATAGTACGAAAGTACTATGCGTTGGAGAGTTTCCGGAAAACCAAAACCAAGTTTTGGGACAATCCGGCCCCGAATACAACCCTAGTCCGAAACAAAAGGGTGCATCACACTCAGGCACCAGGTACAAAAACCAAAAAGAAAAAACCCCATAAAGGGCACGGAACCGTACTGGAGGGATGGCTCAGTGGACCCTGTAAAATTCACAGTACAGAAGGCGCCACTCCAACACATAGCCTTCGAGCACGTTGGATACTGCGGCAGGTGGCCAAAAGTGGCGAAGAGCTTCTAGCCCCGGAGAACCACTCCAACAGTGCTAGTACGGTGTCAACAATCTTCGAGACTTTCGCTTCAAATAATATGCGGAAATGAACAATCCGCAGCCTCGCCGAAGTCTAGCAAGTAGCAACAATAAATCCATGGAGCGACACGACCATCACCTTCAACGCCAGCGACGAGCCTAAATTCCGAACAGCCCGAGCACCAGCCGCATTGCTCCTCAGTCCAATAGTGGACGACTTTCGTCTTACCAAGGTACTCATGGATGGCGGCAGCGGATTAAACCTCATCTACGAGAAAACTCTTCAAAAAATGGAAATAGACTGGAGCCGCATTGAGCGAAGCAGCACAACCTTTAGAGGAATAATCCCTAGCCGGGAAGCACGCTCCACAGGAAAAATCACACTTGATGTGGTGTTTGTCTCGCCGGACAATTACAGGTCCGAAGAGGTCACGTTCCATGGGGCCTCCATTGGGGCACAGTTGAACCCTGATGTCGACGCCACACTACGAGAATTCCTTCAGGAAAATTGGGACATCTTTGCTTGGCACCCTTCAGATATGCCAGGAATCCCATGCAGATTGGCAGAACACAGCCTAAACGTCCTAAAAGGATTCAAGCCAGTCAAACAGGCTCTTCGGCGATTTTCCGAACCCAAAAGACAGGCAATAGGAGAAGAGCTAGGCAAACTACTGGAAGCCGGATTCATCAGAGACATCAAACATCCGGACTGGCTAGCAAACCTGGCAATGGTACCAAAGAAGGATAAATCCTGGCGCCTATGTGTCGGTTTTAAAGACCTCAACAAGGCCTGCCCAAAGGATCCCTTCCCCCTTCCCCGCATCGACTAAATAATCGATGCTACTGCAGGGCACGATTCATTGTGCTTCCCTGACGCATACTCCGGCTACCATCAAATCAAGATGGCGGAGGCGGACCAAGCCGCAACGGCATTCATTACTCCATATGGACCATTCTGCTTCAACACGATGCCCTTCGGACTCAAAAACACCGGCGCAACATATCAGCGCATGATTCAGACATGTCTGGCTACCCAGATCGGCAAAACAGTAGAGCCATACGTAGACGACGTAGTCGTCAAAACCAAACACGTCGAAACTCTAGTAGACGATTTGAGGCTCACATTCGACAACCTCCGAGCATATGACATCAAGCTGAATCCGGAAAAATGCGTTTTCGGCGTACCAGCCGGAAAGCTCCTGGGCTTCATTGTATCCAGTAGAGGAATTGAAGCAAACCCGACCAAGATCCGAGCTCTGTCACAGCTGGATATTCCAAAAGATCTCAAACCAATACAAAAATTGACTAGATGCGTGGCGGCTCTAAGCCGCTTCATCTCCCGTTTGGGGGAAAAGGCATTGCCCCTCTATCGCCTCCTCAGGCGCACCGAACACTTCGAGTGGACGGATGCTGCCACTGCCGGACTCGAAGAAATAAAAGCCATATTGGCCACAAATCCGGTCCTGGCTGCGCCTAACCTGGGCAAACCAATGTTATTATATATCGCGGCAACACATCAAGTTGTAAGCGCGGTGCTCGTCGTCGAACGAGAAACAGAAGGGCATAAATTCCCTCTTCAAAAACCAGTGTACTACGTATCCACTGTCTTAACTCCCTGCAAGTCCCGGTACCCGCACTATCAAAAGATAGCGTACGCGGTGTTCATGGCATCCCGGAAGCTCCAACACTACTTTCAAGAGTGTTTGATAACAGTGGCCTCCGAAGTGCCCCTCAACGACATTATAAACAACCGCGACACGACGGGCATGATTGCAAAATGGGCCATTGAGCTCTTACCATTCGATATAACTTAGAAACCTCGGCGAGCTATAAAGTCGCAAGTCTTGGCTGACTTTGTCGCTGAATGGACCGAAGCCGAACTCCCTAAAGAGTACGACGCATACTCCAATTGGATTATGCATTTCGACGGCTCCAAAATGTTGGCCGGCCTGGGGGCTGGCGTCGTATTGACGTCCCCAACTGGGGACACAGTCCAATATGTACTTCATATAATGTACACGGACTCCAACAATGCAGCCGAATACGAGGCCCTCCTACATGGCCTCCAGATGGCAATCTCCATGGGCATTCAACGCCTAGAGGTGCGCGGGGATTCAAACCTTGCAATATCCCAAGTAAATGGAGACTTTGACGCCAAGGATCCGAAAATGGCAGCCTATCGTAACGCTGTCCTAAAAATGTCAGCTCGGTTCGAAGGACTCGAATTCCACCACGTAGCCCGGGATAATAACCAAGCAGCCGACGTATTGGCACGCATCGGCGCGAAACGCGACGCTGTCCCTCCAAACATCTTCCTGGAACAGCTCTTTAAGCCATCCGTACTATGGGAAGAGGAGTTCGGAAATAACAGCCTAGAAGCAGCCGCACCACCCAACACAGAACAATCTGACATAATCGGCGGCTCAGCCGATGAAATAACACCTTCAGCCCACGAAATAATGGCAGTAATCGCCCCGTGGACAGAGCCATTCCTAGCCTACTTAATTAGGCAGGAACTTCCCGAAGACCAAAATGAGGCCCACTGCATAGTTCGGCAATCTAAAGCCTACAAGGTCCACGAGGGAGAACTTTATAAGAAAAGCACAATCGGAGTCCTTCAAAGGTGTATCTCCGAAGAGGAAGGGCGAAACCTTCTGGCTGAAATTCATGCCAGACTAGGCGGACACCATGCCGCAGCCCGGGCCCTTGTAGGCAAGGCATTCCGTATAGGATTTTATTGGCCGACGGCCCGGGCAGATGCTCAGGACTTAGTCCAAAGATGCGTTGGTTGTTAGCTCTTTGCTAATCAGAGCCATATGCCACCCACCGCCCTCAAAACTATACCCATCACCTGGCCGTTCGCGGTCTGGGGGCTTGACATGGTTGGACCCCTTAAAGGGGGAACCCACAAGCAAAAATACCTACTTGTTGGGGATATTACCACTAGGCGTAAACCGGCCTACTTGGGCCGGGTTAACTTCATTAGTGGTATAAGCAGATGAAGGCCCAAGGCCTGTAGTCGGTTTAGAACATGTAGCCGTAAACCGGCCTGATGTATAACTTGTATTGTAAGTTAGGAATAGAGAGATACCAACCGGGATACGAGTATGAACCGGTTGGGACTCTATGGACCGACGGGCGTCACCCGTGTATATAAGGGGACGACCCGGCGGCGGTTCAGGGGGGAAGAAAAACACAACTCGAGCCTAGGCGAAGCTTGTTTGCTCCCTAGCCATCGAGACCACATCAATTCCATCACAACTAGAATAGGCTTTTACCTTCATTGAAGGGGCCGAACTAGTATAAAACCCTCGTGTCTTTGTGTCCGCTTTAACCCCTTCAAGTAAACTCGTAGCGATGGCTCCACGACTAAGTCCCTTCACTAGAACATCTGCCGTGACAAATCCACGACAGTTGGCGCCCACCATGGGGCTATCACATGATGGTTTGACGATTTTGGAGGGCAAGGTCAAGGGACTCGAAGGCTATGTTGTGGGCCGGATGACCAAGAGTCGTCGTGGCAGGATCTACATCGACGAAGCAGGATGGGGTCCCGAGGCCGATTCGGTCGAGTATGGGTACCGGGTCCCCTTTGGTGGCATACACGTTTTCATCAGCAAGATCGGTGAGCCTGGGCCTGAGCCGGACATCTGCACCAACCTCGTCGAGACGGCTCAGCGTGCGAGATCTACCCAGGCTAAACCGGTCGTGAAGCGTGTCCTCGTTGGAGTCATCCACGGAGGAGAGCGTGAGGACGAATCGGAACACGGTAGCGAGACCGTCGTCTATTCCGGTGACGATTCCTCAACCGGAGAGACCGAATCGCTATACCAGTTGCAAGACGATTTGGTTAGGGGTTGTTTTGATGGCGACAGTATTCCGGACCCCCCAGGCCAGGTCAACCGGGTTGGAATATTCATGGCCGGCACACAGGCGGCGAATCACTCTTCGACCGCCGCAGCTATGCTCTCCGGATCAGCAGCGGCAGCAGGGGCGGGAGGCCTTGTGTGCCCGCCGGTTCAAGTTCTATCTGATCTGTTTGAGGCACTAGCCGCGCTTATGGCAGAGGCCAATCTGGCGGATCAGGAGGCCCATGATGCAGAGATTGCGAAGGTGAGAGAGCAGATAGTACAAGCCAAAGCGGATCTGGTAGCAGAGAAAGACAGGATGGCTGCAGAGTGGGCCGCTTTGGACGCCCAGGCCTACAAACTCATGCTTGACCAGAACGCATCACAAGAGGTTTTGAAGCGGAAGTACAGATCACGCCTGCCATTAGGGTTTGACCCCCGAAATCTCTTTCAGACTCCAGGAGCTGGACCCAGTAATCCGTCGCAACACCTGGAGACAAACCGGATTGAGGCACCAGGACCAGGGGTGACGGTCCAACCTCGCCTGATGGAACCTCCTCAGCAGAACATTGTGGTTCCTCCGCCAGTCCAGACGCCCCCAGGTCATTATTCTAATCCTACGGACAACCTTGTTGCAGCCGCCACGCGATTAGAGGCTATCCCAGTCGAAGGGGACTCTCCGCAAGCAATAGAGACGCGTCGGGTTAAGGAGCTTCTCCGGACCGCGCTGATTCAGCAGGAAGCATATTCTTACAGCCGTGGTCGGATTCACTCTACGCCCCGTCCAAGCCGGAGCTATAGCAGGCGCATGGATGAACCGGCCATATCGAGCAATGCGCGAGGCCGTGAAGCGGCCCGTGGCAATAACCCGGCAGGTGGTGTCCGCGATGCTCAGGATGTGGTGGACCGGGCCCGGGCACGAAGGGAGGCCGAGTTAGCAGCACAGGATGATGCGGGTCAACTTACACCGGTTCGCCCTACCACCTTCGCTGGACCAGGAGTCGCATCCGCTTTGGGAGTGCCTTGTTTAATCCCCGCTTTACGCAATGTGCGCCTGCCCAAAGATTTCAAGGGTCCGCGCAAGGTGCCGAATTACACCGCTGATTTATCCCCCGAAGCGTGGGTAGAGAGTTATGAGATGGCCATGGAGATGCTAGACGTGGATGAGACCGCGTGTGCAAAATACTTCACCATGATGCTTGAAGGCACGGCTCGTACTTGGTTGAAGAGCCTACCGCCCAATTCTATCAGCTCATGGGCCTAGTTGCGGGCCCGGTTTATCCAGAATTTCAAGGATACATGTAAGCAGCCCAAGTCCATAGTAGACCTGGCGGCTTGTGTCCAGGAGGAAGGAGAATCAACGACCCGTTGGGTGCGCCGTGTTTCGGAAATTTTGCACTCGTCTGACAGGATTAATGCTGACTCTGCGATCTTAACCCTGGAAGGCAACTGCCGTTTTGAGCCTTTAAAATTGAAATTGGGACGCATGAAGCGGTTCTGCAATGACATGGGAACCCTCATGGCCGCTTTAGTGAAGTATGCTGATTCGGACAGTACCAAGGATCCTGAGACTGATGATGATGAAGCAGGAAAGGGAAGGAAGAATAGCAACTCCAAACAGCAACAGTACAAACCGGCGGGTCATGGAAACGGAGGCAAGCGCAAGGCGGATAGCAGCGTGGACTTTGTGGCCAACACTAATGCACAGGACAGGGGGCAGCGGCGTAGAGGTAAAGCGGCAAATCGTAATGGGGCTCCCAATCCTAACGCAAGCCCTTTGAATTATTTGTTGAATCAGCCTTGCCCAAAGCACGGGACGAAGGAGTCGCCGGCTAACCACCTTTGGAAGGATTGTTATATTATGCAGGAGTTTAAAAACTCTAATGCCTTCCGGTATGACCATGGGTCAGGTGGCGGTTCAGGATCCGGTTTCCATGGACCGGGTCACGATGGAGCTTCCGGTTCAGGTCTCAATCAGGGCGGTCACAAGAACCAGAATAGTCAGAACGGCCGGCAGCAGCAGCAGCAGCAGTCAGGTTATCAGAGCCAGCCAAAGCAGTTGAACAATGGGCAATACCATGTTTTCACAACTAGCTTGGATAAGCGCGACCGAAAACTCCACAAGCGAGCGATGAATTCTGTTGAACCGGCCTTACCACGTTACTTACGCTGGTCAGAGCAGCCTATCGTGTGGGGCAGAGAGGATCATCCGCCCCGGGTTGATAATCCGGGCCAGCTAGCATTAGTGGTAGACCCTCAGGTGGGGGGTTATAAGTTCACCAAGGTACTCATGGATGGAGGAAGCAGTATCAACATACTATACTATGAGACATTCCGGCGCATGGGTCTAACAGACAAGGATCTCAGACCGTCTAATACGGTGTTCCATGGTGTAGTGCCAGGAAAATCTGCATATCCTCTCGGTAAGATAGCCCTGGATGTGGCTTTTGGGGATGAGCACGACTCCCGGTCAGAAAAACTAACATTTGAGGTGGTGAAGATCTGGAGCCCGTATCACGCCTTGTTTGGCCGGCCGGCTTATGCCAAGTTCATGGCGCGACCTTGTTATATTTACTTACAGCTCAAGATGCCGGGTTACAAGGGGACAATAACGGTTCATGGGAGCCATAGGGTCGCTTTGGAATGTGAGGAAGGTGATGCGGCTTATGCAGAGTCGGTCTGTGCCACGGAGGAGTTGAAGTACTATAAGGACAATGTTGATCCGGCGGATATGACTCCTCTGAAGAAGCCAACTACGGAGCATGATTCGGATGTGAAGTTCAAATCAGCAGCAGAGACCAAGCTTGTTGACTTCGTGCCCGGTGATTCGTCCAAGCAGTTCACTGTCAGTGCCAATCTGGATCCCAAATAGGAAAGCGCGCTCATCGAGTTCATCCGTGAGAATCGGGACATCTTTGCATGGAAACCGTCCGACATGCCAGGTGTACCGAGGGAACTCGCTGAGCACACTCTTAATGTGGATCCTAAGTATAAACCGGTGAAACAATTCCTCCACCGGTTTAACAAAGAAAGGCGTAAAGCCATTGGAGAGGAAGTGGCCAGGCTTTTAGCAGCTGGCTTTATCATTGAAGTATTCCATCCAGAGTGGCTTGCTAATCTGGTACTGGTTCTTAAGAAAAACGGCACTTGGCGTATGTGTGTGGATTACACAGATCTTAACAAGGCCTGTCCAGCGGATCCTTTTGCGCTCCCCCGCATTGACCAGATCATTGATGCCACGGCGGGTTGTGAGCGTTTGAGTTTTTTGGATGCATACTCTGGATATCATCAGATCAAAATGGCGGTTAAGGACCAGGAGAAAACAACGTTCATTACTCCCTTTGGAGCCTTCTGCTATGTATCTATGCCCTTCGGGCTCAAGAGTGCCCAAGCCACCTATCAACGGTGTGTACAGAATTGCCTGCATAAACAGATCGGTCGCAATGTGCACGCCTATGTGGATGATATTGTAGTGAAGTCAAGGCAGAAGGAGACGCTGGTGGATGATTTGAAGGAAACCTTTGACAACTTGCGCATTTACAAGATGATGCTTAATTCGGCCAAGTGTGTCTTTGGTGTTCCGGCAGGCAAGTTATTGGGTTTCCTGGTGTCTAACAGAGGAATTGAGGCTAATCCGGAGAAGATTACGGCTATTACCTCCCTGGCTAAACCGAAGTGTATCAACGATGTTCTGCGTTTGGCGGGCCGAATCGCCGCACTGAGCCGGTTTATCAGCCGCCTCGGAGAGAAGGCCATCCCTTTGTACCAAATGCTGAGGAAGACAGACAATTTCGTCTGGAGTCCGGCTGCTGATGAGGCATTTGAGGACTTGAAGCGGCAATTAGCCAATCCGCCTATTCTTGCAGCTCCGGTTGACAAGGAGCCACTATTATTATACGTATCAGCCAATGCTCGAGCAGTTAGCGTGGCTATTGTGGTGGAACGCAAGGAGGCAGGCAAGGAATATCTGGTTCAGCGGCCGGTTTATTATATCAGCGAGGTGCTTATTGAATCCAAGCAAAGGTATCCGCATTGGCAGAAACTGGTCTATGGTGTCTTCATGGCCAGCCGGAAGTTGAAGCAGTATTTTCAAGGGCACCCCATCACAGTGGTCAGTTCAGCTCCCTTGGGTGATATCATACAGAACTGGTAGGCGACTGGCCGGATTGCCAAGTGGGCTATAGAGCTTGGGCCACACGGACTGAAGTATGTACCTCGGACGGCGGTGAAGTCTCAAGCACTTGTTGATTTCATCAATGACTGGACGGAGTTACAAGCACCAGAGGAGAAGCCGGATCACACATGTTGGACTATTCATTTTGATGGATCCAGGCAATTGGAAGGCTCGGGGGCTGGAGTCGTGTTAACTTCCCCACGAGGTGATAAGTTTTGTTATGTTCTCCGCTTAATGTTCCCTTGTACTAATAATGCAGCTGAGTACGAAGCCTTGCTCCATGGTCTCCGGATGGCTAAAGAGATGAACTTAAGCCGGGTTAAGTGCTTCGGTGACTCGGACCTCGTGGCTCAATAGGTGTCTGGCACTTGGGATTCTAAGGACCCGCTCATGGCTGCATATCGTCGGGAAGTGGATAATATTGCGGGTTGCTTCAAGGGTTATCAAGTGGATCATGTGGACCGTCGGAAGAATGAAGCGGCGGACGCTTTAAGCCGGTTGGGTTCTCAACGCAAGCCGGTCCCGCCTAATGTCTTTCTGGACGTGTTGCACAACCCGTCAGTCCAGCTCCCAGGTGAAGCGGATTTAGCTATTCCTGATCCGGAGGCTCAATTGGTGGCAGCATTACATGCTATTCTGGATTGGACGGTTCCTTATCTTGCATACATGAATCGGGGGGAGTTGCCAGAAGATGAGATTCTAGCCAGGCAGATAGTCCGGCGATCCAAGTCTATGACGATTCTCAATGGTGAATTGCATCATTGCAGTGTATCAGGGGCGTTTCAACGTTGTGTTTCTCCTGAGGAAGGCTATGAAATCTTAAGGGAAATCCATGAAGGGGATTGTGGACACCACGCCGGTTCAAAGTCTCTGGTGGCAAAGGCGTTTCGTCACGGGTTTTACTGGTTGACAGCGCATGCTGATGCGGAGGACTTGGTTAAACGGTGTGATGGATGTCAGAAATTTTCAAGGCGTGCTCATGTGCCGGCTCAAGAATTGAGGATGATTCCAATAACGTGGCTGTTTGCAACTTGGGGGCTGGATATGGTCGGACCTTTTAAAAGATCCAAGGATAAGAAAACCCACCTTTTGGTGGCAGTTGACAAATTTACCAAGTGGGTTGAAGCGGAGCCTGTCAGCAAGTGTGATGCAGCAACAGCGGTGCAGTTCATCAAAAAGGTGATTTTCTGGTTTGGCTTTCCACACAATATCATTACTGACAATGGTACCAATTTATCCAAGGGTGCTATGAAGGAGTTCTGTGAACGTGAGCACATCCGACTTGACGTGTCGTCAGTGGCACACCCCCAGTCCAATGGACAGGCAGAACGAGCTAATCAAGAGATCTTGCGAGGCATCAAACCCCGGCTTATGGTCCCATTGCAAAGGACACCAGGGTGTTGGGTTGAAGAGCTGCCATTTGTGCTATGGAGTATCAATACTATGCCAAATCGATCCACAGGATACACACCATTTTTCATGGTCTACGGAGCAGAGGCAGTTCTCCCTAGTGATATCCGGCACGACTCGCCTCGTGTGGCAGCTTATGTTGAAGCGGCCAATGAGACAGCACGGCAAGATGCTTTGGACCTATTGGACGAGGCGCGTGATCTAGTGGCTGCCCGTTCGGCGATTTACCAACAAGATCTTCGTCGCTATCACAGTCGCCGGGTTAGAACCAGAACTTTTCAAGAAGGAGATTTGGTGCTTCGACTCATCCAAGACCAGGCAGATATGCACAAGTTATCCCCACCTTGGGAAGGACCTTTCGTGGTCAGCAAGAATCTGCACAACGGGTCGTACTATCTGATTGATATTCGAGAGCATCACGACTCATGCACATCAGAGGAGGAGACGAACAGGCCGTGGAACATAGCTCATCTTCGGCCTTACTATACTTGAGCCATCGGCTCTATTTATGTACATATCATGACAATGTATATATTATCTTTGATATAATAAAACCGGAGCCTCAGCTAAAGCGGGGTCTCTGTCTTTCTTATCATGCGTGGTTACATGGAGTGGCTCTATTTTTAAAGCGGCCTTCGGTTTACCCCTTGACATTTGCTTTTTATATATCACTGGGGGCCTTGGTCGTGTCCGAACCAACGCGACACCTTTTGATAGGCGACAGCCACCAGATCATTTGGGGACATGGTCAAGTCTGAACCAGTCACGCCTCTTGGTCGGCCTAAGGCCACAAAATCACTTGGGGGCTTGGTCGAACCCGAACCATTGCCACGCCTCTTGATCTGGCATATATGCCACGAATCATTTGGGGACCTGGCTGACTTGAATCATTGTCACTCCTATTGGGGGCTTGGTCCTGTCCGACCATGGTAACACCATCTGATCAGCTCAGTATAGCATATTTTTGCAAATGGTTTTTATCATTGCCTTTGCTTCCATGTTATTTTCATGGCTTGTTTGTTCTTTGTTTTTTGGATTTCTTTTATGTCAACAAACATCTTTTTTTCGGTTCAGCCGATGGATTTGATTCCCCTTTAATCCGGAGAAGTATGCCCGGTTTACCTTTTCCTGTTAACATCATGGAGTAACAAGGGGGTTTGTATTGCCTCAGTACGGTTTATACGGGAGCTGTTTTCTCCCCCCTTGTCGACGGTAATGGTTTATAAAACCTCCGCTTCAAAGCTTGGCTAAGCCAGCTTCATGCCCAAACATGGCAGGTATTTTGTATCACTTATTCGTTACATTACTGATACACATATTAAGATCACAAACCGGCTGGCGGTATAACCGCCACCGAAGTTCAAATTTTTCTGATTTGCAGGAAATATGAATTGAGGTTTTTCAAACAAAAGCTTCAGTACTTATGCATGAAGGCATATTCAAGATAGAAGTATTAACTATCCTATTACAAGGCAACACGGTGCCCAAATAAGATCATTGTTATTTTGGAAAGATGCCAAAGACAGCTATCCAAACCGGCTCCGGTTCAAGCCTGCTCCCATCATCCGCCGCTTCAGCTTCCTCGTCTCTACCCATTGGCTGGAAATCAACAGTGGTCCAGTCGATTCCCATTAAAGCTTGGAAAACAGCCTCTTCATGGATCAGGGAAGACGGTTCAATATCAGGAGCGTAAGTGTGCTTACGGATTGGAGGGATCAGATTCTCCGCTTCAAGAGTTGGGGCAGGCACTCGCTTGTTCTGATCATTGTATTGTGCTTGATAATGCGTCAAGTCTGCTTCTTCAGCTAGCTGACAAGCCAGAGGGCGTACTGCACGGTTTATTGCCCTCAAATCCTCTTCGTTGAATTCGGAGCCATCTTCCTTCAGGCTGGGGTAGCCTTGAGCTGCTTCCACAGGGTCGAAATCTGGCACCCATGCCTTTGCCCGGATCAAGGCATTAATAGCTTCGGTTCGAGCAGCGGATTTTTTCAGCTCCTCAATCTGGGCCGGAAGCATCGACAACCCGTTAAGAGTGTCCTGGATTAAAGAAGATGCCGGGTTGTTATGAGAGGCTATGGTGATGATCCGCTGGGCTCCGGTATATAATTGTTCCACTAAGGTGTAGGCAGCCTTCAGTTTCTTCCGCACATCATTTCCTAAGTGCCCGATGCGTGTGCCTACAACAATATAGGGACGGTCTCAAACCGGATTTACATTAAAGCAGGTTCAAATTATCATAGAAGTTAAAAGGAGCTTACCAAAGATTGCAGCGCTCATGGAGTGTATTTGCCGCTTTACGGCCGTAAGTTCATCCACCACCGGTTTAAGGGCAGCTTCAGCATTTTCCACTCTTTTGGTTAAAGCGGCCTTCTTAGTGACCCAATCAGCCCGCTCTTTCTTGAAGCCCTCCTTCAGCTGTTCAGCGGTGCTCAAGGCGCTGGTTAATTCTTCCTTTGCCTTGTCTGTTTCAGCCTGTTGGGTTTTCAAGGCCTCCTGCAAATCGGCAATCCGGTCCTCTTTGATTCTCACCTCAGCCTGCATATAGACAGCGTTTAGCTTTACACAAGCGATCCAAGATATTGAAGTATCAACCACATAACAAAGTTATACGCCTGATACTTGGGGGCTAATGCACCTTCAATTTTTATATATTACTAGATTGCAAAGTCCCAAGCTCAATACAGGTATTCAACTTGGCACTTGGGGGCTAATGGCTATTTGATCAAATTATGTTCTAAGGGTAGTTTTCTGTCGGAGCCCCGGTTTAATTATGCTAAGTTAAACCGGCCCTTGGGGGCTATACTGATGGATTTCAAAGTGTTGAGGACTGTGTTCAAGTCCCGGTTTGACGAAGGTGACAAACCGGCCCTTGGGGGCTAGGAGGATTGATACAATGGTAGAAAGTAAAGAAGTAAGTTACCTCAAATTTATCCCTCATCATCTTTACCAAACCAGCTTCACAGTCACGGCTCGTATACAGCCGGTTTAAATAGCCGGAGTGAAGATCTTGGGCACTCAGAGCAGCATATGTCTCTAGTTCAACATCCCATTTTCCTTTGTTCAAAGTGGAAAAAATCCTCTTTTATGGTATGTTTGGTAAGGGTGACAGGATTCCCGGGTTCAAAGCGGCCCACACCGGTAATCACAACGTCATCATCTTTGGACTCGCCGGTTTGTGTTGGTACGGCCGGTTTGTCAGCAGGAGTGTGGGATTTCTCAATCCGGACGGAGCTGGCAGGCGGGTCAGCAGAGACTGAAGTGTTAATAGGCCCTTCTTTGGGAATAACATCGTCTTGCAAAGGAGGATCATTGGGAATATCCTCAGGAGCAAACGTTTCAAGATCTGGCGCTTTGTCATGTTCTGGGGCTACATCTTCTTCAACCGCTTTATCCAGGCGGGCCTTCTTGCTTGGTTTCGGTTTGGCCCTGAAAGAAAAACAAAGAGTCAAGGAAAAGCATAAGCCATTACACAGTATACTGGAAGCATATGTTCAGTTTAGCTTACCCAGCAACTATTTTCAATGGTGGTAGCTGAGTGGCCGACGATTCACCAGACGATGAATGAGAAGTGACCTGATAATCGGAGTCGGATGGATTAAGAGGTTGATGGAAGAAACCCGCTTTAGGATTTAAATCAATAAAAAGGTCGGAGACCTCGGAGCGGCGTTTTCGAACCGGACTGTTCGGTAAACCGACAGAGGTAACTACCTGGCCACTGTGCTGAGTTGTGCGGCGAGCTTCATGTTGCTGGGTCTTCATAAGAAATTTGGGATCCAAATAAGCAAGAGGATGAGAAAATTTAACTTTCCGGTTTGCCTGGCCAAATTTTGGCAAAGGCAAGATTTCTGAATCGGAAGAGAGAATAGTTACCTCAACGAATCCCGCATTGCTGGCTTCAGCGTCGTCCTGACAAGCATCATCATCAATAAGGCATGTAAAAAGTAAGCCAAGTGAATCAAGTTCTACCTCAAGATCCAGGTTACCCACATCATCATCAATAGCTGGGTCAGATGAAGCGGTGGTTTTTCTCTTATGAGCTGGTTTCTTGATAACCTTGGTCTTGGGCCGGGTTGACCGCCCTGCCTTCTCCGTTTTATCTTGTGGAAGCTTCTTGCTCCAAAACGGATTATCACCCTGGATCAGCAGTAATTAAAGGTCAGACAGATAAAGCAGTAACAGGTTTAACAATAGAGCAATTAAAATCTTACCGCTGGCGGTTTGTTGGTGGTGCAGTAAGGAAGCAGACCGGTTTGAGCACATAGGTGCTCCGGTTCATTCAACATCTTCTTTACCGAATTTGTGACTTCATCGTCGGAGAGTTGGATTTTAATGTGTCGGAGTGGGTCATCGATACTACCAGTATACTTGCACATCAAACCGGGGTGCCGGCTCAGAGGCAGTATGCTCCATGATATCCAGCAGCGTGCAAGGTCTATTCCTGTTAAACCATTGGCCATAAAGGCTCGGAGCTTGGACAGTTGAGGAGAATATTTAATTCTCTCCTTGGCGCTTAGTCTTTGTGGAAAAGGGTGAGTGTTGCTGAGCCGTTCCGGACGGAAGCTAGGCAAGGATTTTCATTGTCAGGGGAGGTATCCTTCCAATAAAACCAAGTTGCATTCCACTCCTTGGGGTGAGTATGGAGTTTGACGTGGGGATAGGTGATCTCCTTCCTCTTCTGAATGGCCATACCGCCCAATTCAGTATTGGGGCCATCGGTAAATTTAGTATGACGGTTTAAATGGAAGAGATCTCTAAACAACTCGACTGAAGGCTCCTCTTGAAGGTATACCTCAGAAAGTACTTGAAAGTGACATAGATTGGTGACGGAATTGGGGCCAATATCCTATGGGCGGAGCTGAAAGTTGGCTAACACATCCCGATAAAATTTAGAACCGGGCGGTTTGAAGCCCCGGGCCAAGTGATCTGCGAAGACCACGACCTCTCCTTCCTGGGGTGTGGGAGGACATTCATCTCCAGGAACCCTCCAGTGGATCGTATCTTTACTATCCAAAGCGCCGATCAAGACTAGATAGTCCAACTGTGATTCTGTGATGCGAGAGGGAACCCAATTGCACTCATACACTTGTTTGGCCATGGCGAGATCTACAAGAAATAGGTGATCCGGTTCAAGAACACGCTGGATAAAAGAAGGTGTTGATCTAAACTATGATAAACCGGGGGCAGTACCTATAAACCGGTCTTCTACAATGCAGCGTCATATGGATTCTGGTGGTTCAACCAGGGGACTAATGATATATACCGATTTAGCAATTTTTTCTATGGTAAGTTAAACCGCCTGACCTAAGCATCGGAAGCAATTGAAGCTATGGATAACTAGGTATGCAGAAACAAGTTTCACAAGATCTTATTACAGCCGCGGATCTACAGCGAGCTCACAAAAACAGAAAATATTTCGAAGAGTAAGGCAGAAACAGAAGTGAACTATTGAGCGGATATGTGCGGGAGATCTATGGGCTTAGATGAGAAGCTACAAGCGGATGCGTAGAGATCACTACTAAACACAGCAGAAGTTCACGGATTCATTCAAGGTCAAAGAACAGATATGAGCGCGCGATGAACACAGCATGAACATGGAACCATAAGAACAGATCTAGGTCAAAAAGAGGAGAAAGCTTACCGGGAACGGAGAAGATGCGGAAAGGTGCCGCAATACTCTGGTACGTTCATGTCGATGCAGCGGCCCAAGACGAGGCAGAGGTCGACGGCGGTGGCGGAGCTCCAAAGCTGGCGACGCAAGGAAGACGAAGAAGAAGGGACGAAGGGGAAAGGAAAGAAATGACCCTTCGGTCTTATTTATAAGGCAACCGAGCTAGGTCAAGTGCGCGGATCCAGGAGCTATTATTAAAAGAGGGCGTTATAAATGACAAATTTCATGATGACGTCATGCCGGTTTACAGCAACCAAAAATGATGACGTCATGCCGGTTTACAGCAACCAAAAATGATGACGACATGGCGGTTTACCAATTACCAGAAGATATCCAAGACACAAGATTTTGTGAAGGATTGACGTGAACCAGTTCAAATCAATCTGGGGCCTAATGTTGGGGATATTACCACTAGGCGTAAACCGGCCTACTTGGGCCAGGTTAACTTCATTAGTGGTATAAGCAGATGAAGGCCCAAGGCCTGTAGTCGGTTTAGAACATGTAGCCGTAAACCGGCCTGATGTATAACTTGTATTGTAAGTTAGGAATAGAGAGATACCAACCGGGATACGAGTATGAACCGGTTGGGACTCTATGGACCGACGGGCGTCACCCGTGTATATAAGGGGACGACCCGGCGGCGGTTCAGGGGGGAAGAAAAACACAACTCGAGCCTAGGCGAAGCTTGTTTGCTCCCTAGCCATCGAGACCACATCAATTCCATCACAACTAGATGTAGGCTTTTACCTTCATTGAAGGGGCCGAACTAGTATAAAACCCTCGTGTCTTTGTGTCCGCTTTAACCCCTTCAAGTAAACTCGTAGCGATGGCTCCACGACTAAGTCCCTTCACTAGGACATCTGCCGTGACAAATCCACGACACTACTGGTCATGGTGGATAAATTCACCAAATGGATAGAGGCTAAGCCAGTTAAAACGGCAGAGTCCAGACCAGTGATAGACTTCATATCCGGGGTAGTACACCGTTATGGTGTCCCCCACAGCATCATTACCGATAACGGCACGAACTTCACAGCCGACGAGGTCAAACTCTGGTGCAGAAATATGGGCATTAAGCTCGACTACGCTTCAGTTTACCACCCTCAAACCAACGGTCACGTTGAACGAGCAAATGGTTTAATAATGAGCGGCATCAAACCCAGACTAGTGCGGTCCCTTACGGAATCTAACACGCACTGGGTGGGGAGCTTGACTCCGTACTCTGGGGGCTGCGGACCACACCCAACCGTACTACCGGATTCACACCATTCTCTATGGTACGAAGAAAGAGAAGCCGAGCTGGATCGGCAGGACAGCTTGGACACATTGGAGGAGGAACGCGATGTGGCAAAGGCCCGTTCCGCATTCTATCAGCAGCAGGCTCGAAGATATCAAAGCAGAGAAGTACGGGCTAAAACTTACAATGTTGGCGAACTAGTTCTACGCCTGCCGGACAAGAAAAAGGAATAACTCAAGCCCAAATGGGAAGGTCCCTTCATCATCGACCAAGTCCTGACCGGCGGAGCATACCGTCTGCGAAATGCATCGGACAACCGACTCGAGCCGAACCCATGGAACACAGCCCGCCTCCGAAGATTCTACGCCTAGCGCCGGACTAAGAGTTCGTCTCCTTCCTCCACATTTTCACACTTCGGCTGTCTTTTGTTTCTCTCTTTTCTCCTACCTTTCTCATAAAAGCCCTTGAGGGCCTATTTGCGCATTGTTCGCACACACCTGATGTGCTACCCGCACTCATTATACCTGGGGGCTTCTTTAACAGAAGCTTACTTATACGGGCTTCATGCCCAGCACATGTGTCAAACTTCCACATGTACCTTTTATTCACCATTATATGCATCGATATGACTTAAGTTTGGCCAAGCTGGGTTGCCTGGCTCCTGTGCTTACCCATACGTTCCCGATTGTTCGGCTAGGAGGTAAAGGGAGCACCTCTGCGATTGTTACTGTCGGGTCAGCCGGTTGTGTACCTCAGACTGGGTGAAGCCGAAAGCTAGCGTTCTTAAGGGAATATTCGGCCCGTGACTTGAAAGATGATTTTTTACACATTTATCTATCTGCCCCCAGATGTTTTCCTGCTTTTTTCGCAGACCGGACATGCACTTTAGGGCATGCCTCCCAGGGAAAGGAACCCTTAACGGAACTATTCTCCCTGGAAGATGTTTCTTACTAACCATGTAATATAACATAACTAGTTGGGCACTTGTCTGATAAAGCACTAATGACCACTACGCCTGGTCTCCATGCATGCCCCGGTTTTGTCATAACCGAGAAGGTATTCGGACACACTCCGGACTCTAGGGTCCCGAGGTCGAAGCGAAAAGGTCGGCAAAGACAAACGATCTACAATCCGGCTAGAAGGCATTTTACATGTCATTTTAAATACATCATCAAATTGACTGACTGTACTCCTCCTCAATCCCGTCTAACAGGCTGTCTAATTTACAGTCCCGTTGGGAATACTTAGCGGCCAACTCTACTTGGCCATACACTAAGCTCACAGGGATCTCCTTCCCATCGGGCCCCACAGGTCCGACCTCGGCCATGTGGTTTGGATCCGCCTTCTTGTACCGCGTCTTTACCATGGCCCAGGCCTCCTTGGCACCTTGACGGCACGCCGATATCTTCCATAAACGGAAGCGCTGCCGCGCTCCCTGAAGCTTCTCCGCAAGCTCCCCAAGGCCCTCGGGTAGGGAGACGAATGGCCATAGGGCCTGGACGACGCCACCCATCGCCTGCCGAACACGTTCGAGCAGTTGGTCACCCGTCGAACCAGGCATTTCCTCCGCAGGGCGACCTGTGAGCGCACCTACAGACATATTTCTGTCAATAGGCTTCCTCGCCGAACTCTTCTTTTCAAAAGAATTCGCTCAAGCACTTACCATAGATGCCACGACGAAGCCGCTGATTCTCCTTCACGGAGCCAGACAGCTCGACCCGAACACCTTTCAGCTCTTTCCCAAGCTGGGTGTGGGCATCTTGGAGTTTGTTCCTCTCCTGCTGCACCTTCATAAGCACCCTCTCGCCGGCCTTCAGCTGGCGCAGTAGGTGTTGCTTGTCCGGATCCAGTCCGGCAACATCTGCAATATCATTGTCAGACTTACACGCACGCCGCACACCACTTATCTTTTTGAAATAATGTGTTACCAGGAGGGGTCTTTGTGTCTCCTCCTGCGGCAGTGAGTGCAGCCTCAAGTTGGGCCTTGCACTCTTGTAGCTCCTGGGACAATTGGGTATTCTTCTCTGTAAGATCCTGCATATCAAATGATCCTTAAATCATTTACTCTAACTACTTTAAGTCTCGGGGGTTACTGGCATATACAACTATTAAAATCTCTTACCCGTATGTCTTTTACATACTGCTCCGTGGCTCTAGTCAAACCATCTTGAGCAGCACGCAGGTGCGCGTCTCCCGCGTTAAAGGCATTCAACGCCTCAGGGGAGAAGCACGCGTCACGAAAAACTGTCCGGCGGCGCCTATGGTTCATGGCGCTCTCCACCTCAGACCTGGTGGCGGACAGCCTGTCGGCATCCTCCGTTGGAGGAGTATCCGGCTCGCGCCTTGCGCTCTCCTCCCCCTCCGGACCGGGTGTTGGAGCCTGGCTGGCAGAGGCTTGGTTGGTAACCTCTCCGCCCACAGTCCGGCGAGCACTCTTTCTCCTGCAGAAGTCATGAGCATTAATACACCTCCTAGGAACTTTGTCCTAAATGATGGTCGCGAGCTATACCGTTGCAGTGACGTTTCAATTCGCACCGCACCCCTCTTCCGCCTGCGGGGCCGGACTGACCCCTGTTGGTCAGCCGCCGCGGGTTCGGCTTCCCGCCTTGAAGGCACCTCCTGCAAGACACCGTTGTGTACGGTGGTCAGAAATGCGCAAGGATGGAGTAATGGTGTCAGGACTTCGGTCATAAGTACCTGGGAAGCCGGTGACAAGCCGGGGTAGTCGACCGTAATGGCGACTAGAGCGTTGTCCATGCTGAGTTGGTGGAACACCCCGTCAATTAGCTCCACCTTTATGTCCGGATCCTCTTCAGAGGCCGGATCAAGGGATCTTCCCGGATCCTCGGGTTGTGGGGCCGGACTATGTATGCTCTCCACAGTCCGGCACAGTTCCTGCGTCAAAACCATAAAGTAAGGTACTTAACTTTGAAAGCGCGGGTCGGATAAATAAACATCCACTTACCCAGCTCCAAGGGTTATTCATGGAGAACCCATTCAATGGGCTCGTCTGGAGGAAGTCCTCCTTCTCCCCCTTGTACAGGCCGGACAGAATCTTCACCAGATCTTTGGCCGATCCCGGCCCTTTGCGGCCATGACGAGTGGCATCATTCTCCCTGTTGAAATCCCACATGGGGTGGCCCCTGTATTGCAGCGGCTGCACCCCCCGCATAATGCACGTGGCCATGACTCCAATCATGGTCAATCCGAGGAATGGGCCAGCAACCTTATCCGGCCCATCAAATAATGGACACTCTTGTCTTCCTCCAGCTGAGGGCTCCGCGGGCACCAACTTAGGCGTTTCTTCAGAGGAGCATTGCTGAACTCCGGGAGGCCGATCTGAACTGGGTCCGGCAGTGGAGCGTATTCTACATAAAACCATTCTGAAGGCCAGTCTTCGGACGCCTTCTTAGGGGTTCTGGATGGATATCCAGTCCCGGCGATGCGCCATATTTTGGCACCGCCCACTTGATATATTGACCCCTCGTGAGAGCGGGGTACGAGGCAGAATAGCCTCTTCCACAGCGCAAAATGGGGCTCGATGCCCAGGAATAGCTCGCAAAGAGCTACGAAACCCGCGATATGCAGAATAGAGGCGGGTGTGAGGTGATGGAGCTGGAGTCCGTAGAACTCTAGAAGCCCACGGAGGAACGGATGTACAGGAAATCCAAGCCCCCTTATCAGATAGGGGATGAAGCATACCCGCTCCCCTTTAGAGGGACTAGGGGTGGCCTCCGCTTGCTTCCCACCTTTGTAGGTGGCCAGCCCGGCTCGAACCGGGACCATAAAGGCCGAAGGAAGATATCCCTCCGCTTGGAGCGTCGCCAACTCGTTGTGCGGAACAGAACATCTCCTCCAATCTCCTGGCAGAGGGCTGGGAGCACGAGAGGAGGAGCCGCGTCGACGGTCCATGATGGAATGGATTTTTGCTCAGAAGCGTTCTGATGAGTACTCGCGGAAGGAAGATGGTGTGATTTGGATCTGGATTCTTGCCTCTCTTATAGGCAGATTATTTGCGTAGCTAGGGGGTAAAACATAAAAGATACCCTGGCTTTTCGCATTCGTGCGACGCGTGGAAGAAGGCCATTATTGGGCGTGGAAGCCAAAGAGCGCAACATTTTTAAGGGAGCCGGACACTGTTCGGCAGGTACATGGAATTTGAAGGAGAACCCACCTTGCAACGCCGAAGACAATATATGCGCTGGACTCGTCGTCATTGAAGCCTGGTTCGGGGGCTACTGAGGGAGTCCTGGACTAGGGGGTGTCCGGATAGCCGGACTATCATCATCGGCCGGACTCCAAGACTATGAAGATACAAGATTGAAGACTTCGTCCCGTGTCCGGATGGGACTTTCCTTGGCGTGGAAGGCAAGCTTGGCGATACGGATATGTAGATCTCCTACCATTGTAACCGACTCTGTGTAACCCTAGCCCTCTCCGGTGTCTATATAAACCGGAGGGTTTTAGTCCGTAGGATAACCATTACAACAATCATACCATAGGCTAGCTTCTAGGGTTTAGCCTCCTTGATCTCGTGGTAGATCCACTCTTGTACTACCCATATCATCAATATTAATCAAGCAGGAGTAGGGTTTTACCTCCATCGAGAGGGCCCGAACCAAGGTAAAAACATCGTGTCCCTTATCTCCTGTTACCATCCGCCTAGACGCACAGTTCGGGACCCCCTACCCGAGATCCGCCGGTTTTGACACCGACAATGGAGATCATGGTGTCATGCCGGTGACGATGGAGATGGAGATCAAAAGCACAAGATGATAATGGCCATATCATGTCACATATTTTGATTGCATGTGATGTTTATCTTTTATGCATATTATTTTGCTTAGGATGATGGTAACATTATAAGATGATCCCTTCACTTAATTTCAAGATAAACGTGTTCTCCCTAAGTATGCACCATTGCCGAAGTTCATCATTTCGAAGCACCATGTGATGATCAGGTGTGATAGAGTCTACGCTCGCATATAACGCGTGTAAGCCAATTTTACACATGCAGAATACTTGGGTTAAACTTAACGAGCCTAGCATGTACAGACATGGCCTCAGAATATAGGAGACCGAAAGGTCGAACATGAGTCATATAGTAGATATGATCAACATGGAGATGTTCATCATTGATGACTACCCCATCTCACGTGATGATCAGACATGGGTTAGTTGATTTGGATCATGTATCACTTAGACAACTTCAGGGATGTTGATTAAAGTGGGAGTTCACTAGTAATTTGATTAACCTAAACTAATTATCATGAACATAGTCTAAATTGTCTTTGCAATTATGTTGTAGATCAATAGCTTGCGTTGTAGCTCCCTATTTTAATACGTTCCTAGAGAAAGATTAAGTTGAAAGATATTGTAAGAAATTACGCGGACTAGGTCCGTAGTCTGAGGATTGTTCTCATTGCTGCACAAAAGGCTTATGTCCTTGATGCACCACTCGGTGTGCCAACCCCTCTAGCATCGTCTGTGGATGTTGTGAACGTCTGGCAGGCACGTTCTAATGACTACTTGATAGTTTAGTGCGCCATGCTTTATGCCTTAGAAATCAGGGCCCCAAAGACGTTTTGAACGCCAAGGAGCATGTGAGATGCTCCGAGAGCTAAAACTGGCATTTCAGGCTCATGCCCATGTTGAGAGGTATAAGACCTCTGACAAGTTCTTTGCCTACAAGATTGAGGAGAACAACTCAGTTATTGCGCATGTGCTTAGAGTGTCTGGGTGCTACAATTGCTTGAATCAAGTGAGAGTTAATCTTCTAGATAGGACAACGATTGACAAAGTTTTACAGTCACCGCCACCAAGACATAAGGGTTTTGTGATGAACTATAATATGCAAGGGATGGAGAAAACGATCCCCGAGCTATTCACGATGCTTAAGGCCGCGGAGGTAGAAATCAAGAAAGAGCATCAAGTGTTGATGGTTAATAAGACCACCAGTTTCAAGAAGAAAGGTAAGGGAAATAAAGGGAACTTCAAGAAGAACGGCAAACAAGTTGCCGCCCCCATGAAGAAACCAAGGCTGGACCCAAACCTGAGACTGAGTGCTTCTATTGCCAGGGGAATGGTCACTAGAAGCTGCCCAAGTACTTGTGAAAGTGCAATCATGCCCTTACATCAAGTTTTGATGTTGATGAAAATATACGTGTATGGGAGTAACTATGATCGTCAAGTAAATCTCAGGTGTTAGTCCCCGGATGACAAAGGTGTGTGGATCAAGGACATACGGAGTTGATATTCTCAAGGAAGAAATACTAGATCATAAGGATTGTATCTATGTTTATTCTTGAGTATAGGGATCCCTCACTATTAAGAGGGGATCAGTAGGGCTAGTGAAGGACTTGCTCAGTTCAGGAAAACCTAGCTTCTCCATCTTAGTCACATACCCTAAAAACTGCAGTGGAAATATTACCTCTGCCCCCATGCATGATGTCCGGCCCGCACGCTAGATGTCCGACCCTTGCTGACCAGAGAGCATTTGTGAGATGATGATATTTCCGGATGTCCGACCACACTGCCGGATGTACGGGCTCTCCTGTGTCTCCGGATGTCAGGGTGGCAAGATGGATGTCCGACCACAACTAACGAGAGAGCATCTCAGTTGTGTGACATCGCAGGATGTCCGGCTACCACACTAGATGTCCGGGACTACCTACCACTCCGGATGTCCGGCCTCACTGTTTTTTACAATAAGCTGCGTATTTGTTGTGTTGCCGGATGTCCGGGCCTTCACCCGGATGTCCGGCCTGGCTAAGCCACTTACCCTAGAACGGTCATATGCACACCACCACTATATATAACCTTCTTCCACCACGGGATAAGGTTGACCATTCACTCTAAGCATCCCCAGGAACACATTTCACTCACTCTCTCTCTCTCTCTCACTGATACACCAAATCTTAGATCCGAAGGGATTTGAGAACATTTATGAGAAGTTGTCCAATCAAGTGATAGATCCACTCCCCCCATTCTTTGCACCAAAGGAATTCGTTGTTTGAGCAAGTCTTGAGCTTTTCCCCATCATTCTTTTTACTCTTGGAGGTTGGGGACTCCTAGGCGGTAGGAGTTCTTTGAAGGGGAATCAACGATTGTGATTACCCCCAAAAAGTTTGTGAGGGTTTGGAGACCACCCCAAGGTCTACCACTAGTGGTTGGGAATCACTTATGTCTGCTAGAACTACGTCGGTATTTCCCCAAAGAGGAAGGGATGATGCACTATAGCGATGGTAAGTATTTCCCTCAGTGATGAGACCAAGGTGATGGAACCAGTAGGAGAACCTCCTCACACCACCAGCACCTGCACACAAATAACAAATACTCGCAACCCGACGTGTAAAAGGAGTTGTTAATCCCTTTCGGGTACGACGCCTCAAGATAGGCAAATAACGCGAGGTAAAAGTGGTAGATAGGATAAATAGATCACGGAACAAATAAATTGCAGCAAGGTATTTTTGTATTTTTGGTTTAATAGATCTGAAAATAAATGCAAAGGAAAATAGATCGCAAAGGCAAATATGATGAAAAGAGACCCGGGGGCCGTAGGTTTCACTAGTGGCTTCTCTCGAGAAAGATGGCAAACGGTGGGAAAAAAATTACTGCTGGGCAATTGATAGAACTTCAAATAATCATGACGATATCCAGGCAATGATCATTATATAGGCATCACATCCAAGATTAGTAGACCGACTCCTGCCTGCATCTACTACTATTACTCCACACATCAACCGCTATCCAGTAGGCATCTAGTGTATTAAGTTCATGGAGAAACGGAGTAATGCAATAAGAACGATGACATGATGTAGACAAGATCTATCTATGTAGAGATAGACCCCATCGTTTTATCCTTAGTAGCAAGGACACATACGTGTCGTTTCCCCTTCTGTCACTGGGATCAAGCACCGTAAGATCGAACCCACTACAAAGCACCTCTTCGCATTGCAAGATAAATAGAAAAAAAACCCTAATATCGGAGAAGAAATACGAGGCTATAAGCAATCATGCATATAAGAGACCGAAGAAGACTCAAATAATTTTCATGGATAAAAACATAGATCTGATCATAAACTCAAAGTTCATCGGATCCCAACAAACACATTGCAAAAAAGCTTACATCATATGGATCTCCAAGAGACCATTGTATTTATAATCAAGAGATAGAGAGGTAGCCATCTAGCTACTAACGATGGACCCACAGGTCTACAACGAACTACTCACGCATCATCGGAGAGGCACCAATGGAAGTGGTGAACCCCTCCATGATGGTGTCTAGATTAGCTCTGGTGGTTCTGGACTCTGCGACGGCTGGAATTGATTTTCGTCAACTCTCCTAGGGTTTCTGGAATATTGGGGTATTTATAGAGCAAAGAGGCGGTTCAGGGGGCACCCGTGGTGGGCACAATTCACCAGGGCGCGCCTGGGCCTCCTGGCGCGCCCTGGTGGGTGCTGTCCTCCCCAAGGCACCCCCAGGTGCAACCTTGGCCCACTGGATGTCTTCTGGCCAAAAAAAAATCCTCAAAAAGGTTTGCTGCGTTTGGACTCCGTTTGGTATTGATTTCCTATGATGTAAAGAACATGCAAAAAACATCAACTGGCACTGGGCACTATGTCAATAGGTTAGTACCAAAAAATGATATCAAATGACTATAAAATGATTGTAAAACATCCCAGAATGATAATATAACAGCATGGAACAATCGAAAATTATAGATATGTTGGAGAGGTATCAGCATCCCCAAGCATAATTCCTGCTCGTCCTCGAGTAGGTAAATGATAAAAACAGAAGTTGTGATGTGGAATGCTGCCTAAAATATCTCATAGGCGGTTCCCAAACAGAAAATAAAGTTTATTCCTTTTCCCACCATTACTTTCACTTCCCATGGCTAGCCGAATCCACAGTTGCCTTCCATGCCAACACTTTCCAAGGAATTTATTATTTGACAATATAAAGTAAATTCATTTTTCATTTAGGGACTGGGCATACCTAATTCCTTTGTCGTACTCTCGTGCAATGACAAGTGAATAAACACTCATCATGAGAATAACACATCTAGCATGGAAAATATTGGTCACCCTTCACTGCCTCGCGAGCGGTAGAGCACACAAAAGAGAAATTTATTTTGAAAATTAGAGTTGGCACATGCAAATTTGCTTAGAACGACATGGAAATACCGCATATAGGTAGGTATAGTGGACTCATATGGCAAAACTGGTTTAAAGGGTTTTGGATGCACAAGTAGTGATCATACTTAGTGCAAAATGAAGGCTAGCAAAAAGATTGAGAAGCGACCAACCAAAAAGCGAAAAATCTCGTACCCAAGCATTAAGCATACGTAACACCGAATAATGCACCATAAGTAGGATATAAATTTCATTGCATAACTATTGACTTTCGTGCTTGCATAGGGAATCACAAACCTTAACATCAATATTCTTACTAAAGCACAATTACTCATCAACATGACTCACATATCATGTCATCATATCTCAAAACCATTACTAAGAATCAAGTTTATTTTGTCCAATGATCTTCATGAAAGTTTTTATTATATCCTCCTTGGATATCTATCACTTTGGGACTATTTTCATATTTTGCTTTTCATAAGCAAGAGAGAATTTCTTAAAATTTTACTAACTCCCAAATAAATCTAAGTGAAGCATGAGAACATTTCTTCAAAAATAACAACGCACACCATGCTCAAAAAGATATATGTGAAGCACTAGAGCAAATCCATGGCCCTAAAAATTTAAGTGAAGCATGGGAGCAAGCATAGCATAATTTTTGGCTCTCTCAAAAGGGTGTGTAAAGCAAGGATTCAACACTTAGAATACAAAGCAAAACAAGCAAAGACTCATATCATACAAGATGCTCCAAGCAAAACTCATAATATGTGACGAATAATAATATAGTTTCAAGTAAATTTCCAATGGTTGTTAGAAGAAAGCGGGGATGCCACTCGGGGCATCCCCAAGCTTAGTTGCTTGCTACTTCTTTGAATATTATCTTGGGGTGCCTCCGGCATCCCCAATCTTAGACTTTTTCTAATCATTATTCCTTCATCCATTGTAAGATCACCCAAAACTTGAAAACTTCAATCACACAAAACTACAACAAAACCTTCGTGAGATCCTTTAGTACAAGAAAACAAACCATTACTATCGGTACTGTAGCAAACCTATTCTTATTTTGTTTTTGCATTATATCTACTGTATTCCAACTTTTATATGGCAAAAACTCATCAAATAAAACCATAGAATCATCAAAACAAGCACACAACGCAAAGAAAACCGAATTTGTCAAAAAATAGAACAGTCTGTAGCAATCTGGATATTTCGAATACTTCTATAACTCCAAAACTCTTGAGAAATTAGGAAAAGCTGGGTAATTTGTATATTAATTTTCTTAAAAAAGAGTCAACTCAAAATCAGTTTTCTGTGATTTAATAAAACTATTTTTGTTATTGCATAAGTTTCTGTTTTTCAGCAAGATGAAATCAACTTTCACCCAAATTAACCCAAAGGCCTTGCTTGGCACAAACACTAATTAAAACACACAAAAAACACAATCATAATATTATCATAATTGTGCTAACACACAAGAACAGAAAACAAAAGGCAAAAATAAATTTTATTCAATGGGTTGCCTCCCAACAAGTGCTATCGTTTTACGCCCCTAGCTAGGCATAACATGTAGGATCTAAGTTTCGTCATCCTTATCCTTGTTTTCCTTGGAGGTATTTGTGTTGGGAGGTTTTGTAAATAAAACATAGAACACATTGTCCATGGAAACCTTAGCATTATCAAGTTTCTTTTTATCATAACCCCTTTGATTTCCGGCAGTGATCCAAGAATAGTGTTGATTACCATCATTAAAAACTTGTTGGATCATATCTAAAATGGGGACTTGCTTTTTAAGATTCTCATCAAAGATTTGGTTATCTCCAAGCAAATGTATCAAAGAATAATCACTATTATAAAGTATTTCATCAATCACGGGTTTTTCATGATTCATGCCATAAAAATCAAAGATTTCCCTAGCTTCCCGAATTATGTAGTCAAATTAATTCATCAAAACAAGAGTGGCTAACTTTTTAGCTTTAGGATCCTTTATAACGGGAAACTCATAGAACAATCTTTGCAAGGTAGGATGAGTACGAATAAATCTAGTTTCAAGCTTCAAAACAAGTGCTAAAATAGCTTCCGCATAAGATTTAGTCCTTTTAAGTATAGAGATATCATCAAGACTTAAATTTTCGACACAATTGAAAAATTCTCGGATATGTTCTTTTCCCATAACATTCCCTTGCCCCAAAACAAAAGTTTTGGCATCCAGATTACCCATACACTACATTTTAGGAGTTAGGCCATCATCTGTTTCTGCCATACCAAAGTCACTCATGGTGACGGGTTCAAGCAAATAAGAGATCTGACGAGAAAACGACAAACGACAAAGAGGGCGAATAAAACGGCAAATTTTTGTGAAGTGGGGGAGAGGAAAATGGCAAATAATGTAAATTGCGAGGAGATGAGGTTTGTGATTAGGAACCTAGTTGATGTTGAAGATCCTCCCCGGCAATGACACAAGAAATTCCTTTTGGCGTCTGCTAGAACTACGTCGGTATTTCCCCAAAGAGGAAGGGATGATGCAATATAGCAACGGTAGGTATTTCCCTCAGTGATGAGACCAAGGCTATCAAACCAGTAGGAGAACCTCCTCACACCATGTAAACATCACCTGCACACAAATAACAAATACTCGCAACCCGACGTGTAAAAGGGGTTGTCAATCCCTTTCGGGTACTGTGCCTCAAGATAGGATAATAACATGAGGTAAAAGTGGTATATATGATAAATAGATCACGGAACAAATAATTGCAGCAAGGTATCTTTTGTATTTTTGGTTTAATAGATCTGAAAATAGATGCAAAGGAAAATAGATCGCAAAGGCAAATATGATGGAAAGAGACCCGGGGGCCGTAGGTTTCAGTAGTGGCTTCTCTCGAGAAAGATGGCAAATGGTGGGAAAACAATTACTGTTGGGCAATTGATAGAACTTCAAATAATCATGACGATATCCAGGCAATGATCATTATATAGGCATCACGTCCAAGATTAGTAGACCGACTCCTGCCTGCATCTACTACTATTACTCCACACATCGAATGCTATCCAGCATGCATCTAGTGTATTAAGTTCATGGAGAAACGGAGTAATGCAATAAGAACGATGAGATGATGTAGACAAGATCTATCTATATAGAGATAGACCCCATCGTTTTATCCTTTGTATCAATGATACATACGTGTCATTTCCCCTTCTGTCACTGGGATCAAGCACTGTAAGATCGAACCCACTACAAAGCACCTCTTCCCATTGCAAGATAAATAGATCAAGTTGGCCAAACAAAACCCAAATACTGGAGAAGAAATATGATGCTATAAGCAACCATGCATATAAGAGATTGAAGAAGACCAAATAAATTTCATGGATAAAAACATAGATCTGATCATAAAATCAAAGTTCATCGGATCCCAACAAACACTCCGCAAAAAGGCTTACATCATATGGATCTCCAAGAGACCACTGTATTGATAATGAAGAGATAGATAGATAGATAGAGAGAGAGATAGAGAGAGAGAGAGGAAGCCATCTAGCTACTAACTACGGACCCGTAGGTCTACAAAGAACTACTCAAGCATCATCGGAGAGGCACCAATGGAAGTGGTGAACCCCTCCGTGATGGTTTTTAGATTGGGTATGGTGGTTCTGGACTCTGTGGTGGATGGAATTGATTTTCCTCGACACTCCTAGGGTTTCTGGATATTTATAGAGCAAAGAGGCGGTTCAGGGCCCCCCCGAGGTGGGCACAACCCACCAGGGAGCGCCTGGGCCTCCTGGCGCACTGTAGTGGGTGCTACCCTCCTCGAGGCAGCCCCAGGTGCAGCCTTGGCCCATTGGATGTCTTCTCACCCAAAAAAATCCTCAAAAAGTTTTGCTGCGTTTGGACTGTGTTTGGTATTGAATTCCTGCGATGTAAAAAACATGCAGAAAACAGCAACTGCCACTGGGCACTATGTCAATAGGTTAGTACCAAAAAATGATATAAATTACTATAAAATGATTGTAAAACATCCAAGAATGATAATATAACAGCATGGAACAATCAAAAATTATAGATACGTTGAAGACATATCAATCACCTTCGTGGTGATATCTCAAAGAGAGAATAGGGTGAGCCTTCGTGGCGTTGGTGTGTGATACGTCTCCAACGTATCTATAATTTTTGATTGTTCCATGCTGTTATATTATCATTCTTGGATGTTTTACAATATTTTTATTGCAACTTTATATCATTTTTGGGACTAACCTATTGACATAGTGCCAGTTGCTATTTTTGCTTGTTTTTTACTTTACAGGAAACCAATATCAAACGGAGTCCAAACGCAACAAAACTTTTTGGAGAATTTTATGGACCAGAACACCTAGGATGGGCCAGAGAAGTACCAGAGGGGTGCCCCGAGGGGGGCACAACCCACCCGGGCGCGTCTGGAGGCCCAGGCGCGCCCTTGTGGGTTGTGCCCACCTCGGTGGCCTCCGACACCGCCTCTTCACCCTATAAATTGTCAAATATTCCAAAAATCCTTGGGGTAACCCTAGATCAGAAGTTCTACCGCCGCAAGCCTCTATAGCCACGAGAAACCAATCAAGAACCCGTTCCGACACTCTGCCGGAGGAGGAAATCATCACCGGTGGCCATCTTCATCATCCCGACGACCACCATGATGAGGAGGGAGTAGTCCAACCTCGGGGCTGAGGGTTTGTACCAGTAGATATGTGTTTAACCTCTCTCTCTCTCTCTCTCTCTCTCTCTCTCTCTCTCTCTCTCTCTCTCTCTCTCTTCTCGTGTTCTTGAGATGGCACGATCTTGATGTATCTTGGGCTTTGTTATTATAGTTGGATCATATGGTGTTTTCCCCTCTCTATCTTGTTGTGAATTGAGTTTTCCCTTTGAGATTTCGTTTTATCAGATTGAATACTTTTATGGATTTGAGAGCACTGATATATGTCTTGCATATGAATACCCGTGGTGACAATGGGATATTATATTGATTCACTTGATATGTATTTTGGCACTCAACTCGCGGATTCCCGAGGTGACATTGGGGTAATCTATGCATTAGGGTTGATGCACGTTCTCGTCTTTGTTTCTCCGGTAGAAATCTTGGGGCACTCTTTGAGGTCCTTTGTGTTGGATTGAGTATTATGAATCTGAAATTGTTTGATGCGTATCGTATAAATAACTCATTGATACTTGAGGTGACATTTGAGTATCTAGGTGACATTTGAGTTGGTTGATGCGTATCATATGGTGTTATTTAAGTACAAACTCTTGGATAGATCGAATGGAAAGAATAACTTTGTGTCATTTTAGTACAAACTCTTGAATAGATCGAATAGAAAGAATAACTTTAAGGTGGTTTTGTACCCTACAAACAATTTCTTCTTATGTTCTCCGCCAGATAAGAACTTTGGAGTGATTCTTCATCGCCCGTTGAGGGATGGTTATATGATCCAATTAGACAAGCATTGTTGAGAGATTGCACTAGCGAAACTACGGACCCTAGGCCTCATTTTCAAGCATTGCAATATCATTTTTGCTCACTTTTGTTACTTGCTACTTTGCTGTTTTTTTATTGTTCCTATTAAAAAAAATCAATATTTACTATCATTTCTACACTTTTATCACCATCTTTTCGCCGAACTAGTGCACCTATAGATACCATTGTATTTGGTGTGTTGGGGACACAAGAAACTCTTTGTTATTTGGTTGCAGGGTTGTTTGAGAGAAACCATCTTCATCCTACACCTCCCATGGATTGATAAACCTTAGGTCATCCACTTGAGGGAAAATTGCTACTGTCCTACAAACCTCTGCGCTTGGAGGCCCAACATGAGTCTACAAGAATAAAGTTGCATAGTAGACATCAAGCTCTTTTCTGGCGCCATTGCCGGGGAGGTGAGTGCTTGAAGGTATATCTTTAGATCTTGCAATTAAATCTTTTAGTTTCTTGTTTTATCACTAGTTTGGTTCATAAAATAGAACTACAAAAAAAATGGAATTGAGGTGATCTCATATTATTTGTCTTTATCATGTCTTTCTTGAAAATGGTGGAAAGGAAAATCGTGCTCAATTGATAGAAGAAGAATTCAATAAAATGTTTGACATAGAATCTTTGAATGATGAGAATGATTGCAATGTTGTCAGTATGAATTCTTGGAATATCCAAAATGCTAATGATGATTGCACAAGTCATGACAAAAATGTTTCTTATAAGCATGTCAATTTTTGTGTTGTGGAAAGACTTTGTGAAGACATGCCTTATAGGGAAGATAAATTTTGTAAGAAGCATAAGCATGATAAGAGCATTTTTTTGCTCAAAGTGATAGATGAATTTGCTACAAAATTATGTTCTCTTTGTCCTATTACTTGTAAACTTTGCAATAAGGATGGTCATCTTAATTTCCAATGCAAACTTTTTCATGATCGAATCATAGCCAAATATTGTAATGACTTGATCACCCTTGAACTTTATAATGAGCTTTGTCTATTTTTGGGGAGTGAAGAATTGACACATAGGAATAGTTGGTTTGAAGTATTCATTCTCACGAGCGACATTGAAACTTAATCTAAAAAATATCTATATGTTTTGCATGGTAAATTGCAATGAGAATGCTTATATTGCCAAATATAGAAAGATGGGAAAACCAATAGAATATAAAAGGAATACTAATGAAAGGGTAAAGATTTCCACTTTCCCTCCTATTGTCTCTCATGATGAAATAGGTGACGAGGAGGAGCTCCCTATTCAACCAATCTCATCAATAAGTAGCTTAAAAAAATTAATTAAACCCACACATGATGTGGTGAAGAAGAAGAAAAGAAGAAAGAATAGAGGTAAAAAGGTATCTCTCCCAAATAATGGTGCTCCAATTATTGTTGTGCCTCATGAAAATAAATCAAAAATAATTGTGGAAAATGATGCACTTGATGATGATATTGCTTCTATGTCTTATGGTACAATGTTCGAGAGCACTATTGATGGTGATTTTGTTATGCCTATTACTTGTTGTGATGATTATGATTGGGAAGATAATGATACTTCTTATAATCTTGGAAATCTTTTTGGCACCAACTCGGGAAAGTATGATGATATGTTATACCGTTGGTGCTATTCATACTATTAATGATGAGAGTGATTATGCTTATGATATGCCAAGCCACAAGCTTGGGGATGTTATGTTTAGGACGCTGATAACGCCCACACTTGTGGGCGTTAAAGGGTCTGGCCACACACCATGTGTGGTGTGAGCAGGAGGCAGCCCACACGGGTTGTGTGTGGGCGGACATTAGAATTTCCCACACGTGTGGGCGCGGCTGCTTCGTGTCACACGCCCAACAAGTACTACTCGTCTCCACCCTGCGCGTCTGGCACGAAGCAAAAATGCCCACACGTCCTAGCGCAACTACATTAGGTACCCGCGGGATGATGATTTAATTGCCATCCTGGTTGGCAGATGTGGTTATTCGGGATGGCAAGTGTAGTTGTAAAAGCATGGCAACTCTATCTATTTTGATTAACTATAGTTGCCATGTCTAATTTATGGTAGTTGCCGCATGTAATCAAACCGTAGTTGCCATGTGTGATTAACTACTTGCCACACATGGTCAAACAGTAGTTTCCATGTGTGTTTACCTAGTTGCCACGTGTGGTCCAACCATAGTTGCCATGTACAGTTAATCGCAGTTTCCATGTGTGTTTATCTGGTTGCCACATACGTGCAACTGCAGTTGCCATCTAGCAAAAGAATCACAGTTGCCATGTTTGTTTACCTAGTTGCCACGTTCGCCTAACTGCAGTTGCCATCCACAACAAAGGAGTGTTGTGTGGGTGAAAATTAGTTCGCCCACACGCGCATGGACTAGGTGGTGGCTGTGTGGGCAGAAACTAGTTCGCCCACACAGCGCAATTGGCAACAGTGTGATGCGGGGCATGTGGGCAAACTCTCCAATGCCCACACACCAAGCCCGTCCTACGTGGCACACCAAATCCACCTTTTGGTGTCAAGATTCGTGCAAAAGACAATCAACGACCATCCAGGCGTGTGGGCGAGCTGGAGAACGCCCACACGTGTGGGCGTTAGTGTTTCCGTATGTTTAATGAGAATGACATGTTTGAGAATTTATTTGCTTCAATTAATGTTTGTCCCAAGCTTGGGGATTATATGCTTAATGAAGATGATCTTTTTAGTCCCCCTACTTCAAATGATCAAATTTGCTATGATGATTGCATGCCTCCTATCTATGATGAGAACAAAGTTGCTACTTATGATGATACTTATGTTATAAAAATTAGTGATAATTATTGTCATAATTTTGAATATCCTTTTACTGAACATTACTCTCTTAATATGGAAACAATTTTTAGTATTCAAGTTTCATATGATACTCCCACTATTGTGAATGAGAATAAAATTGCTTATATGGAGAGTAATAAATTTTCTTTGCTTTTGGATCATGAAAAGAATGCTTATGTGATGGGTATATTCATTAATCTATTCATGATGCTAATGAAAATTATTATGAGAGAGGAACTTATGCTTCATGATGCTCTCTTTGTGTTTCAATTCGTATCTTCTATGTGAGCATCATTGAAATCATCATGCCTAGCTAAAAGGCATTAAAGAAAAGTGCTTGTTGGGAGACAACCCAACACTTTTACCTACTTTTTTGTGTGTGTTAAAATGATTATGCTACTGTAGTAATCATGTTTTATTGCTTTTGTTTCAATAAAGTGCCAAGTAAAGCCTTTGGGATAGTGTGGATGGTAGTTGATTTGAATCTGTGCAAAAACAGAAACTTTTGCACTCAGTCCAGGAATTTTCAAAATTCACTGGAACATGCTTTTGATCTGAATTTTCTACATGTGATAGATATACAAATTACCTACATTATCCTATATTTTCAGGATTTTTGGCGTTGCACAAGTTTGATTATTTTCCAGCTCATTACAGACTGTTCTGTTTTTGACAGATTCTGTTTTCAATGCATAGTTTGCTTGTTTCCTAGTTTCTATGGCTTATATTACTCAATATAAATTGTGTAAATGATAAGGTATGGAAGGCATTGTGTGACAACAATTATGAATCTTGTCTTTGACAGTACCAAAGTGAATGATTTGCTTTATCATACTAACCTATCTCACGAAGTTCCGTTAAGTTTTGTGTGATTGAAGTTTTCAAGTTTTGGGTGAGATGTCGATATGAGGAGAATAAGGAGTGACAAGACCCTAAGATTGGGGATGCTCAAGGCACCCCAAGTTAATATTCAAGGAAAATCCAAGAAACTAAGCTTGGGGGTGCTCCGGAAGGCATCCCCTCTTTCGTCTCCAACATTATCGGTAATCTCACTTGGAGCTATGTTTCCATTCATCACATGATATGAGTTTTGCTTGGAGTGTCATTTTATTTTGCTAGGATTTGCTTGTTTTTATTTAAAATAATGTTTTGCATCTTGTACTTCAATAAAAGTATCGAGGATAGCTTTCCACATGCTTATTTTGAAAGTATATGAGTTGCTGTTTCAAAATGGAAAGTTTATCCTGTTGCAAAAATTCTCGAGAAAATTCATAATGTGATAAAATGTTTAAACTTTCTGCATAGTAAGCTATAATAAATTTTCTACAGTTTTGTAATTTTTGATAATTTTTGTTGTTAGGGAAGTATCATGAATCTTGCATTCTTTCTAGATTCTACTGTTTTGGCAGATTGCTGTTATGGTTGCATTGTTTGCATATGCTTGCTTGTTTAATGATTCTATTTGAGGATAGGAGTATTAAATATGCAGAGGTATTTAGTACAAAATGTCATATAATAATTTTAGTAATTTTCTATAGTAGAGAATGATAAGATTTTGCATTGATTTATACTAACTTATCTTATGAGTTCTAGTTGAGTTTTGTGTGGATGAAGTTTTTAAGATTTAGGGAAACCATGATATGAGAGGAATTAAGGAGACACAAAAGCTCAAGCCTGGGGATTACCAAGGCATCCCAAATTAACATTTCAAGAAGTCTCAAGCAGCTAAGCTTGAGGATGCCCCGGTAGGCATCCCACCTTTCTTCTTCAACAATTTAATATCGGTTGAGCCTAAGTTTTTGCTTCTTCACATGAGTTGTGCTATTCTTAGAATCTCATTTTGTTTTTTTGCTTTCTGTTTTAATAAAATACTTAGATTTTAAAGTTTTTAAATAAGAGAGAGTCCTCAAATAGCTACCCATTTACTTAACTACTCATTTGATCTTCACTTATATCATTTTGGAGTAGTTTGTCATTCACTCTCATGCTTCACTTAGATTATTTTGAGAGATGAAATTTTTTATGCTCATGTTCTTCACTTAAATTTATTTGAGCTTGTCAAAAGCAATGGCAACATATGAAACTAGTCCCAAAGTGATAGATATTCAAGAGGGATATAATAAAAACTTTCATGAAGATCATTGGACAAATTAAACTTAATTCTTTGTAATAGTTTTGTGATATGATGATATAATATGTGAGTCATGTTGATGAGTAATTGTGCTTTAGTAAGATATGGGTGTTAAGGTTTGTGATTCCCTATGCAAGCACGAAAGCCAATAGTTATGCAATGAAATTACATCCTACTTGTGGCGCATTATTCCGTGTTAGTTATGCTTAATGCTCGCTTATGAGATTTTTTGTTTCTTGGTTGGATGCTTCTCAATCTTTTTGCTAGCCTTCGCTTGTACTAAGTAGGAATACTACTTGTGCATCCAAAATCCTTAAACCCAGTTTTGCCAAATGAGTCCACTATACCAACCTTTATGCGGTATTTCCGTGCCATTCTAAGCAAATTTGTATGTGCCATCTCTAATCTTCAAAATAAATTTCCTTTTTGTGTGCTCGTACTGCTCATGAAACGGTAGGGGTGGCTGATATTTTTCCATGCTAGATGTTTTATTCTCAAGATGAGTGTTTATTCACTTGTCATTGCACAAGAGTATGGCAAAGGTATTAGGGATGCCTAGTCCCGAAATGAAAAATGAATTTACTTTATTTTGTTAAATAATAAATTCCTTGGAAAGTGTTGGTATGGACGGCGATTCGGTTAGCCGTGGAATGTGAAAGTATGGTGGAAAAAGGAATAAACTTTATTTCCAGTTTGGAAACCACCTATGATATATCTAGCATGGAAAGTGCTGGGAACTACTCGATCGTTTTTCGTTGATAGGAAAAGCATGCCACCCAAAATTTTTATCTCTCCATTTTCTTTTTGAGCTCTGGCACCTATTATATATCTAGCAATTTATTATTTTTATTTGAGTCTCCACCTTCTCTTATAAGCAACAACTAAGGGGCACTATGATCGTACTTGAGCATTGGATGTAGCTAATATGTGAGTGTGTTTCACGAATGGATCAATGAATGAGCATGATGGGCTAGGGATAACTTGCTTTAGTGTTGATACTTTGAAAGATGTGGTTGCTTGGTGATATGCTTGAGTATTGAAATCTTCATGTCAAAACTAGACTATTGCTTTGAACCATATAAAAGTCCAAATGTCCATGCTACAAAAGAAAAGAATATGTGATGAACATGTTAGGCAACATTCCACATCAAAAAATCTATTTTTATCATTTACCTACTCGAGGACGAGCATGAATTAAGATTGGGGATGTTGATACGTCTCCAACGTATATACAATTTTTGATTGCTCCATGCCATTATATTATCATTCTTGGATGTTTTACAATCATTTTATAGCAACTTTATATCATTTTTTCGGACTAACCTATTGACATAGTGCCTAGTGACAGTTGTTGTTCTTTGCTTTGTTTTTTTACTTTGCAAGAAATCAACATCAAATGGAGTCCAAAGGCAACAAAACTTTTTGGAGAATTTTTATGGACAAGAACACACAGGATGGGCCAGAGAAGTACTAGAGGGGTGCCCCGAGGGGGGCACAACCCACCTTGGTGCGCCTGGAGGCCCAGGCGCGCCCTGGTGGGTTGTGCCCACCTCGGTGGCATCACGCACCGCCTCTTCGCCCTATAAATTGTCAAATATTCCAAAAACCCTCGGGGTAACCCTAGATCATAAGTTCCGCCACCATAAGCCTCTATAGCCATGAGAAACCAATCTAGACCCTGTTCCGGCACTCCGCCGGAGGGGGAAATCATCACCGGTGGCCATCTTCGTCATCCCGACGGCCACCATGATGAGGAGAGAGTAGTACACCCTCGGGGCTAAGGGTTTGTACCAGTAGCTATGTGTTTAATCTCTCTATCTCTTGTTGTTGAGATGGCACGGTCTTGATGTATCACGAGCTTTGTTAATATAGTTGGATCATATGGTGTTTTCCCCTCTCTATCTTGTTGTGAATTGAGTTTTCCCTTTGAGATTTCATTTTATCGGATTGAATACTTTTATGGATTTGAGAGCACTTGATATATGTATTGCATATGAATACCCGTGGTGACAATGGGGTATTATATTAATTCACTTGATATGTGTTTTGGCACTCAACTCGCAGATTCCCGACGTGACATTGGGGTAATCTATGCATAGGGGTTGATGCACGTTCTCATCTTTGTTTCTCCGGTAGAAATCTTGGGAAAACTTTGAGGTTCTTTGTGTTGGATTGAGTATTATGATTCTGAAGTTGTTTGATGTGTATCGTATAATTAACTCATGGATACGTGAGGTGTCATTAGAGTATCTAGGTGACGTTAGAGTTGGTTGATGTGTATCATATGGTGTTATTTTAGTACGAACTCTTGGATAGATCGAACGGAAAGAATAACTTTGTGTTATTTTAGTACAAACTCTTGAATAGATCGAACTGGAAGAATAACTTTAAGGTGGTTTCATACCCTACAACAATTTCTTCTTATGTACTCCGCTAGATAAGAACTTTGGAGTGATTCTTCATCGCACATTGAGGGATGGTTATGTGATCCAATTAGATTAGCATTGTTGAGAGATTGCACTAGCGAAAGTACGGACCCTAGGCCTCATGTTCAAGCATTGCAATATTGTTTTTGCTCACTTTTGTTACTTGCTACCTTGTTTTTTTATTGTTCCTATTAAAGAAATCAATACTTACTATCATTACTACATTTTTATCACCATCTCTTCGCCGAACTAGTGCACCTATACAAATTACCATTGTATTTGGTGTGTTGGAGACACAAGAGACTCTTTGTTATTTAGTTGCAGGGTTGTTTGAGAGGGACCATCTTCATCCTACACCTCCCATGGATTGATAAACCTCAGGTCATCCACTTGAGGGGAAATTGCTACTGTCCTACAGAACTCTGCGCTTGGAGGCCCAACACAAGTCTACAAAAATAAAGTTGTGTATTAGACATCAGCGTGCCTTTGTGGTAACATCCACCTCTCTAAACGGTGACGTAGCTTCCCTCCAAGGAAGTGAACATCGGCATACATCCTTTTCTCTTGGAGTTGCAGTTATTCCTAACCCTAGCTCCCTACTTGTGGTTACTTGTCTCTTAGTCTTTTAATTGTCTCATATTGTGCTTGTCTACTCATATATTTGTGGCACTTGTTTACCTTGCTTAGCTCTTAGTATCATACCTGGTGTGGTAGCCGGAAATCCGACGATGTCCACAACAAAAAAAGACACATCCGTGACATTTTGGGCCGAACGAATTTTTTTCTGTCATACTTATGACACTTCTATGATGATAATTGAGACAAAACCCGGTATCATCATAGATGTGGTGGGCTCCTACTTCTATGACAAAAAAAATCATGACAGAAATGGGCTTTTCGTCTTGGGCGGGCTGGAGACGTAGCTACATGACATTCTTTGGGCCGTCCATGATGGAAAAAACTGTGGTAGAAGCGAGGGCGAGGAAAATATCAGGGAGTTCCCGGTTACGGTGGGTGGTCGGGGGCCGAGCGATGCGCGTTTCTCTCGTACCGTACGCGTGTGGGTGCAAGGCATTGGGCTCTCTGAACCCGAGCGAGGCGTCGCCTAATTGCCCGAGCGATTCCACTGCAGGCTACACGTTACTTAACCCGAGCGATCGAGCAATTCGTTCGCTATTGCTACTAACTGAAGCCGATCGATGCTGCCTCTGGATGAATAGTGAGTGTTGCTGGGGGGGGGGGGGTTTGGATGAACAGTGAGCGTTGCTAGGGCGTTTGGATGAATAGTTCCCGGTGGGGGTGGATGAACAGGACCTCCTGGTGTTGCCTCTGGATGAATGGGACCCCGATCGATCGAGCCGGTTGGGGCTGGATGAACAGGACTCCGTGGAGGGCTGGATGAACAGGACGACCCCATGGAGGGCTGATTGAACAGTAGTCGGTGGAGGGTAGGATGAACAGTAGCACATGGAGGGGTGGTTGAACAGGAGCCCGTTGAGAGGGCTGGTTGAACAGTAGTCGGTGGAGTAGCGCGCGGTGGAGGCTGGATGAACAGGAGCCCGTGGATGAATAGTCATAGGTGGAGGCTGGAGGAGGTCGATGGTGGATGAACAGTAGCCCATGGAGGCTGGAGGAGGTCGATGGTGTAGATGAACAGTATCCCGTGGAGTCCCGTTTTGCGGTACGACACACCCCTCTCGATGAACAGGACCCCCGTTTCGACCGTAGCGCTCCAACACAAGTCCGTTTCCTCCGTTTTGTGGTACGCCAAATCTCTCCCGATCAACAGGACCCCGTTTCGACCGTAGGAGGTCCAACAAAAGTTCGTTTCCTCCGTTTTGCGGTACGCCGGACCCCTCCCGATGAACAGGATCCTGTTTCAAACATGGCCGGTCGAACACAAGGCCGTTTCCTCCGTTCTGCGATACGCCAGGCTTTATTTCCATCTGTTGTTCCGTCCAAGCCGGTTGGCTCCCACGCGTCCCGTTGCCTCCCGATGAACATGATGCATTCCGTTGCCTCCCCATGAACACGACGATGACGCAGTTTCTCCGTTCCGACCTAGCCATGTAAACGAGCCCTGGCCGTACGTATGCGCGAGTAGGTGTTCGAGACCCCGCCCGTATGTACGTACGTGGCCATATTTACTTTCTTGCACCCTGGCCGCTGTACGTATGTGTACATGCTACGTGCGCACCTCTACTACGACACGTGTGCATCTACATCGACCAGTATGTATGTACATGTTCGCGACCAGAATGACAATGCTACGTACGCTTCGACCAGGTGGGTCCCGACTGTCAGGCACTTCCTTGCGTGCGAAGATGTTGCTGGTGGGTCCCAACAGTCAGGGGGGCGAATTATTTTTTTCACTCGTAATATGGACGCACTTCCTTGCGTGCGAAGATGTAGCTGGTGGGTCCCAGCAGTCAGGGGGAAATGTTTTTTTGCAAAATATTGTGGCCTGTCCGGTGGGTCCCTGTTGTCAGGTGGAGGAATAATTATTTTGCACGTAATAAGGAGGCACTTCCTTGCAACCGCCGTGGACCAAGCTGTCAGCCTCTCCATGTACGGTACTCTTCCGATGGAAGTCCTTCCTTGACCACGTTGACTACGCCGCGCCGAGAGCACCAGGGTTGTGGACAACGCGGAGCCGGGGAAGACGCGGCAGCGGAAGCCCGCGCAGAGAGGAGTATGGGGGTTCACTGATTCGGCTGTGGTGTGAAGCTGCCGTTGTCGCAGGGCCTGGCCAGCTGTGCGAATAGTAGGGGGCGGTGAGGCCTCCGCGGCAGCACAGCCGGCCATGGGAAGCAGGAGCATGTGGCATGACCGGCGCTGCTTTGGGCGGCTGGAGCAAGAAGACCAGAGGTTGAAGAAGCACTACGGCTGTTGGATGGACATCGTACAGTCACTGGAGCTAGAATCATTCATATTGACTAAGTTGACAAAGCCCTCCGTCCCCGTCAACTTAGTAGGCCCACAAGTTAGCCTCCCACCAAGGTGGATCCCAGCTAGCAGGGGGAGTATTCATTTTTTGTGCATAATAAGGAGGCACTTCCGGTGGGTCTGAGGTGACAGCGGGGGGAACGTTTTTTTCGCTAAATAAGGTGGCCCGTCCGATGAGTCCCAACAGTCAGGGGGGAAACGTATTTTTTTTGCGAAATACGGTGGCCCGTCTGGTGGGTCCCTGCTGTCAGGTGGAGGAATAATTATTTTGCGCGTAATAAGGAGGCACTTCCTTGCGGCCGGTGTGGACCCAGTTGTCAGCCTCTCCACGTACAATACTCTTCTGATGGAAGTCGTTCCTTGACCACGTTGACCATGCCGCGCCGAGAGCACCAGGGCGGTGGACGACGGCGAGGCCTAGGAAGGGGACAACACTGAGCCGGGGAAGACGCGGTAGTAGAAGCCCGCGCGGAGAGGAGTACAAGGGTTCACTGGTTCGGCTGCGGTGTGAGGCTTCCAATGACTCTCGTTTGTTGACCATGTTGACCACACCATGCCGAGCGCACCAAGGCCGGTGAACGACGGAGAGGCCCCAGACTGGAACGACCCGGAGATGGGGAAGACATGGAAGTGGAATCATAGATGGAGAGGAGTGGGAAACTTGACTGGTTCAGGTGCGCGGCAGCACTGCCACCCATGGGAGACAGGAGCAAGAACAGAGGTTGAAGAAGGAGCATGGCTGTTGGATTAACATCCAACGGTCCAGCTGCTAGAATCATTTGTTGATTAAGTTGACAAAGCCCTGTGTACACGTCTGCTTAGTAGGCCCACAAGTCAGCCACCAAATCTGCCGGGTCAAAGCTGTCATCAGGAGGAATAGTTATTTTCGCATAACAAGGAGGCACTTCCTTCCGTGCGAAGATACAGCCGGTGGGTCCCAACTGTCAGGGGGAGGAAACAACTTAATAAGGAGGAACTTTCCTTGCGTGCGACCATGGACCACGTGGGTCCCAGCCGTCAGGCTCTCACGTACAGTCCTGTTCTGATGACTCTCGTTTGTTGACCATGCCGCGCCGAGCGCAGCGAGGCGGTGGACGGCGGCTGATAATCCCCAAGTGCAGGGAATCATCGTAGCAATTCCCAATGGTGGAAGTGATAAGTATAGAGTGTCGAACCAACAAGGAGCTAAAGGTAAGATCAATATTCTCTCAAGTCCTATCTGCCACTGATACGACTCTATGTACACCGAGCGTTTGCTTCCAACTAGAAACAAGAAATAAAACTACATTGTGGGTATGAAGAGGATAACTTTGCATGATATCGGAGAGCTAAAATATAAAAGTAGGTGCTGTTATCATAAAGTTAGAATATATTACTACATATTATAAATAGCGACTGTGGAATAATGATGGGTCGGTGTGCAGAATTGTCCTAGGCAATTGTTAACAAGACCGATAGTCGTCATTGCAATTTCATATGAGGGAGAGGCATAAGCTAACATAATTTCTCTTCTTGGATCATATGCACTTATGATTGGAACTCTAGCAAGCATCCGCAACTACTAAAGATCATTAAGGTAAAACCCAACCATAGCATTAAAGCATCAAGTCCCCTTTATCCCATACGCAACAATCCCCTTACTCGGGTTTATGCTTCTGTCACGCAAGCAACCCACTATAAGCGAATCATGAACATATTGCAACACCCTACAACAGGAATCCCTCACGCTTGCGCGACACGGAGGGCACAATAGGACAACACCAATATAAAACATACAACTCATACCAATCTAGATCATCAATCAACCCAAAGACAAAGGATATCTACTCAAAACATCATAGGATGGCAACACATCATTGGATCATAATATGTGGCATAAAGCACCATGTTCAAGTAGGGAATACAGCGGGGTGCGGGAGAGTGGACCGCGTAAAAGAGATGAGGATGGTGATGATGATGGTGATGTTGATGAAGACGATCACCGCGGCAATGATTCCCCTCCCGATGGCACTCCGGCACCACCGAGAGAGAGGAGGAGAGGTTCTCCCCCTTGTGCTTACTCCTCCATCGCCTCCCCCCTAGATGGGGAGAAGTTCTCCCTCTGGTCCTTGGCCTTCATGGCGATGATGGCCCCTCCGGGATCCTCCTCCATGGCCTCCGGTGATGATGGACCCCTCTGGCAGGGTGCCAGAGAGGGCCTAGATTGATTTCTTGTGGCTACAAAAGCTTGTGGTGGCGGAACTTCTGATCTAGGTTATTTTCTGTGGGTTTATGTATTTATAGGAATTTTGGCGTTGGTTTCAGGTCAGAGGGGTCTCCGAGCCATCCACGAGGCAGGGGCCCATGCCTGGGGGGGGGGGGGCACCCTTGTGGATAGCCCGAGACTCTTCTGACCCAACTCTTTTACTCCAGGGGCTTCTTTTGGTCCATAAAAAATCAATTAAAATTGGCACGTCAATTGGACTCCGTTTGGTATTCCTTTTCTGTAAAACTCAAAAACAAGGAAAAAACAGAAACCGACACAGGGCTCTAGGTTAATAGGTTAGTCCCAAAAATCATATAAAATAGCATATAAATGCATATAAAACATCTAAGTTGGATAATATAATAGCATGAATACTTCATAAATTATAGATACATTGGAGACGTATCAGCGGCGAGGCCCCAGACTGGAATGACCCGGAGATGGGGAAGACGCGGCAGTGGAGTTACAGACGGAGAGGAGTGGGAAACTTGATTGGTTCAGGTGCGGGGTGGGCCTACACTCGGCAGAGAAAAACAGGAGGTACGGAGTGGAGGGATGGCCTGGCCGTCGGCGGGGTAGCGTTTCGCTGCGAGGCGCGCAAAACAACGCCGCTGGATGTCGAAGGCTGGAGCAGGCGGTCCCGGCAGCGCTGGTGGAAGAAGACGAGAGATTGAAGAAGAATACCAACCGTTTGATGTAAATCCAACGCATGCTTAGGCTTCGACCTACTGGCCCACATGTCAGCCGATCCATTTGTTTCTTTAGTCCATTTGGTGGCCTAGCTGAAACAATGATGTAGCATCTATGCAGCCCGTTTATATATATGGTAGAATTTAAAGCCCATTTGCATTTTTATCGAAATCTGCGGACTTGCTGGACTGGGTGAAAATATCATGTTGGGCTGGATGGAGAAATGTTATAAAAACATAAACACATGATTGCACGTCTATAACTGCATTGGTCAGTAAAATCTTTGCAAACTTATGTACGCAATCACTAGGAGTTAACTTGCCAAGTTATATATAAACAATTATTATTATTGTTTTGTAATAACTTTCAATTTACAAAATAAAATATCATTTTAATTTGATGAGTTAATAGGACGTGGGGTATTATTATTTATTAGGCTAGATGTGGGACAGTTGTGTTGGTTCTAGGGAGAAGTACTGAGAGAAAACTCAGTTTACATCGAAAAAGAAACAGGAAGAAAATTCAGATATAGGATTAATGAAAACAAAAAATAAAGGAAGTGGGAAGGTCTATAAAATGGTTGGACGAACGACGGGTTTAACAGAACCTTGTGTTGTTTCTATTATATATATATATATATATGTGTGTGTGTGTGCGTATATATATATAATAAAATAATATATATACTATTATTGAAGGGAAAACATAGGTTCAGTTTTGCATTCTTATAGAAAAATAGAACCGAGCTGTGCGTCGTCTTGAAAAAACAAACATAACTTGGGCTGCTGATGTTATAGACAAGCTAGGTTGGGAGGCCCAGAGGCTGCTTGATCCAAAAAACGTTGAACATGTCTTGGGCTGCCCATGTTAAACAACAAAACCTAGGCCATGGACCTGGTGGGCCCGGGATTGTCAGCCTCTCGACGAACAGTTATCTCCCAATTCCTCTTGTTTTGCTGACCATGTTGGGAATGATAGACGGCGGCACTGCGGCGACAACACCAAGGCGGAGGACGACGTCGAGACTGTGGACCGAACGAACCGGAGCGAGGGAAGATGCAGGCGGAGGGGAGTACGAGGGTTGACTTGTTCGGATGCAAGGTGGCCGGTGGAGCTCCTTGGTATCATTGTCTTCTTTCATGTTGGCGTAGCAGGGGTTGATGATGGTCTCGGTGATGTCAATCACGGAGTCCTTCTCCTGCCCGTTGCCGATGATCTTGTATTGCTCCTAGATGTCAACAAGCTTGTTGCACCAGATGGCTGAATCGTCGTGTTCTTCCTTCTCTCCACCGTAGCGAAGGTGCAGTCGGCGCTCCCGATGAAACGGGCGAATGCTCCATAACCTCTGATGGTCCTACAGCAGTGGTAGATGAGAACCTCATCTCACACGCATACCTGGGCGACCGCGATCCGCAGGTCCCTGTCAGGAGACGAATGGATGGTCCCTGCGACCTTGTGCTTTCTCGTCCTGTAGGTACTGCTCGAACTCAGCGGGGCAGAGCTTCACCGAGTCCGTATCATTGGTATACATCACATTCAACTTGGTGCCGCCATGGGACTGAACGGAGAACTCAAAGGTGAACTCCTTGCTGAAGTCCATATCTAGCAGGCTCACCCCTCGGGTCGCCAGTGGAGTCTCTTCAAGTGAACGAGTGAGTAGGCGACAGCAGTAGTTCATTTTTCAGCTCCTGGGGAACTGGATTCAACAATAAATTGAGTGTGTATAGGCGACAACAGTTACTACCCCTCCTTCGCCCGCTGCACGCCCGGCAGAATATGCACCCTGGGCGCATTCAAACACCTCCATTAAGAAACCTATTCCGTCCACACACGTCGGTTCACGAGTGGGTCTGTATTAGTACTGTAATAACAAGTGTTAGTGGTCACTTTACTTAAATTTAATTAGCTTTAATTAAAATGTATTCTTAAAACAAGCAATGCATTGGCTCGTTCTATCAGTGCCACATGATCAACATGCACAACAATTAGAATTATTATTCTAAGGACGCACATGATCATCACATTTGCCGCACTTTCACACAGAAAATGCTACCAAGTTTGAACAATTTGTTATGGTTGCTGTCCTCTGCATCATCATGCCGTTTTTCCCAGCTTGCAAGATTCATAACCAACAAACAAGATTCAACTAATAAGTACAACAAAGATGCCTACACATCTCATTGATTCCCAACTTCCTAGATTCAGAACCGACGAATAAGATTCAAATAATAAGTACAACAAAGATGCTGATACGTCTCCAACGTATCTATAATTTTTGATTGTTCCATGCTATTATATTACCCCTTTTGGATGTTTATGGGCTTTATTTTACACATTTATGTCATTTTTGGGACTAACCTACTAACCGGAGGCCCAACCCATATTGCTGTTTTATTGCCTGTTTCAGTATTTCGAAGAAAAGGAACATCAAACGAAGTCCAAACGGAATGAAACCTTCGGCGGTGTGATTTTTTGGAAGAATATGATCGTGGAGACTTGGACCAGAAGATCCTCGAGGAGGCCACAAGATAGGAGGCCGCGCCCCCCTTACAGGGTGGTGGCCCCCTATCTTGTGGGCCCCTCGAGCACCTCCCGACCGACTTCTTTCGCCTATATATGCCTACGTACCCTAAAACCATCAGAAATCAAGATAGATCGGGAGTTCCGCCACCACAAGCCTCTGTAGCCACCAAAAACCTCTTGGGAGCCCGTTCCGGCACCCTGCCAGAGGGGGAATCCAACACAGGTGGCCATCTTCATCATCCTGGCGCTCTCCATGACAAGGAGGGAGTAGTTCACCCTCGGGGCTGAGGGTATGTACCAGTAGCTATGTGTTTGATATCTCTCTCTCTCTCTCGTGTTCCCTCTATGGCATGATCTTGATGTATCCCGAGCTTTGCTATTGTAGTTGGATCTTATGATGTTTCTCCCCCTCTACTCTCTTGTGATGAATTGAGTTTCCCCTTTGAAGTTATCTTATCGGATTGAGTCTTTTATGAGAACACTTGATGTATGTCTTGCCGTGCTTATCTGTGGTGACAATGGGATATCATGTGCCACTTGATGTATGTTTTGGTGACCAACTTGCGGGTTCCGCCCATGAACCTATGCATAGGGGTTGGCACACGTTCTTGACTCTCCGGTAGAAACCTTGGGGCACCCTTTGAAGTACTTTGTGTTGGTTGGATGAATCTGAGATTGTGTGATGCATATTGTATAATCATGCCCATGGATACTTGAGGTGACAATGGAGTATCTAGGTGACATTAGGGTTTTGGTTGATTTGTGTCTTAAGGTGTTATTCTAGTACGAACTCTTTTATAGATTGATTCGAAAGAATAACTTTGAGGTGGTTTCGTACCCTACCATAATCTCTACGTTTGTTCTCCGCTATTAGTGGCTTTGGAGTGACTCTTTGTTGCATGTTGAGGGATTGTTATATGATCTATCTATGTTATTATTGTTGAGAGAACTTGCACTAGTGAAAGTATGAACCCTAGGCCTTGTTTCCTATCATTGCAATACCATTTACGCCCACTTTTATCATTAGTTACCTTGCTGTTTTTATAATTTCAGATTACAAATACCTATATCTACCATCCATATTGCACTTGTATCACCATCTCTTCGCCGAACTAGTGCACCTATACAATTTGCCATTTTATTGGGTGTGTTGGGGACACAAGAGACTCTTTGTTATTTGGTTGCAGGGCTGCTTGAGAGAGACCATCTTCATGCTACGCCTCCTACGGATTGTAGGCCATCCACTTGAGGGAAATTTGCTACTGTTCTACAAACCTGTGCACTTGCAGGCCCAACAACGTCTACAAGAAGAAGGTTGTGTAGTAGACATCAGATGCCTACACATCTCATTGATTCCAAGCTTGCAAGATTGAGAACCAACCCATTAGAGCCTTTTGATAAAGTGAATATCAGGATTAAATCCATCTTGGCTAGCCGTGTCATAAAACCCAAGAACTTGGCGAATGCTCTTGACCATCACAACATCTCTAGTAGAGTATTCCTGTTTGCATAGATAAGAAAGATCATGATTACTATAATAGTGGCACTAGTTGAAGCAACCGATGTGAGGGGCCCTATACCGCCACGACTCGATGTGGTGAACCTGCAACTCCACTCGGATGAGGTCAAGCTGCAGATCCATGATTCAATTCATGCGCCTTTTTCTGCAGTTCACCTGAAATGAAGCAAAGATTGCATCATTCAGCTAGCCAGAAGTACTTGCTCTCGTGAGCTGGCAGGTTCTTATTTAGTAGTTGCTCTAAAATTCAGCAACATTGAGGTTGGTTGTCCTGCTCATGTAAGGTGCAACTATAATTTGCTTATCCTTTTGTGCAGTTCCACTAAAATAAAGTGCCATTGTGGTGACAGTGAATGCTCATCTTGCAAAAGCTAATAAAATGTTGCACGAGATTACCAGCATAATTTGATGGAGATTTTGGAAACTGCAATCATCATTTTCTGTAGTTCCACCAAAATTGAGAGATGTTGCCCATGTGACATTTTAGTTGAACTGCACAAGACACTCATTCGAAAAGAAAGTGTTTTGTGCAGTTCAACAAAAGGTCACAATAGCAACAGGTGAAATGGATATCCCTATCTGCACAAAAAGATAGAAAGTAAACAGTTGCTGGTCAATAAGAATATACGAAACGTACACGAAATGAAAAGAAGCATATTCATGGCAATCACGCAAGGACAGTAGAAATTTTAAAATGTCAGCAATGCTTCATGTTACCGGAAACATTACGATCAACTATGGCATTCGTCAAATATGGGATTACTTTAATGGTGGCATTGCTTGTTTACCAGATATAGTAAATCAACAGCAGCTAAAGAGTTGGTTTAAGGGCATGGGACCATGGGGACACCAGGTCACTCAGTAGTGTAAAGAAGTGACTTACTTATCATACTTGGGAAAACAACAGGAGTACAATTTATTAACACAGTTTAATTGCATCATATCACTAGAGGCATTAGATTAACAATAACACTGGTTAGACATGTCCTTAAGGTAACAGTGTGATTGCTTCATTTTACATGCGCCCTTACATTAACAATAGCAAAAGGTTGGTATAAGGACATGCGATAGTGGACGCATCAGCACAATGTACCTACAAGGAGGCATAAAAGTGGTGATGCCGAGTTTGTTCATTCTCTGTGAGGGCAGCAAATTTAATCCTGGAGAACTTTTGCTATCTGAGGGCAACAAATCTAATATTGGAGACCTTTTACTACGTGAGGGCAGCAAATCTAATCGCGGAGACCTTTTACTATGTGAGGGCAGCAAATCTAATCCTGGACATACTCTGTTGACTTGTTCACCAGCCGACACTTTCTATTCTTTTTTCAACCAATAATAGATCTGTTCCTTATCCAGTTTGTACTGAGTTTCCCATTATTTCCCTTTTCAACCAAGAGACTGGCTGAGTACCCGGTCTCTAGTACTTTCCCCCTGTTATTTCCTCTTTGAATCAAGCCCTAGATTCATGCTACGATTTTCCCCCTTTCTTCGTCGTTTGAACCAAGTCCTAGATTCGAATGCATGAAGTAGCTTTACCTCTAATAATACTAAAAATTAATCTGGATTTGGAAGAGCTGATGGAACTAGAAAAAGATGCACATGCAGAAACGTTGGGAGCTGGGGCAATAGAGCAAGGCCGCTTTCAAAGAACTTGTACCTGAGGTTCATCGGGATGTCGGCGGCGGCAGGTTCGATCTGCGCACAATACAGCAGGGAGGAAGAAGGGTCGGAGGACCTCCCGAGCCGGCGCTGTGTCGGAGAGAACGACACGGGCAGAGGATCGGGCCCCGCCGGTAGCTGTGGGTTTCCTTCCTCGGCGGTGATGACCGCGTGAATGATGCACCTTTTAGTCCTCTACACACACTGGCCGAAGGGATCCGGACGGATCTATGACCAGCGGTGAGCAGAGAGAAAATGTCGCTACCGCTATCTTGTTTAGATCTGGAGAGGATCAGAGAATGAAGAGAGCAACCCTAGTAAAGCAAGCGCTCAATTTGTGTACGTGGCATTAAAGAAAAGAAACTCTCTATTTAAGGTGACTAACTGTACGACTCCTACTTACTACTACTAGTAGTAGTATTGTTCACTTGTGCTCCCCGACCCTCCATTCATTGAACAACCCCACGGGTGAATAAACATATAGTAAGTATTTATATAGAACGAACAAGCTCAAACTATTTTCGCGTAGTTAAAAGTTGAGGGCGGGGCTTTTCCCCAGCAGTACGCTCGACAGTTTTCGGGTAGGCGGTTTGACAGAGAGGCGAGGAGGGTGAGGGAGTGGCAGATTCAAACTTACTACTGGAAAGATCAGGCTATGAGATTTGACGACGCGTTACTGCTGGAAAGACTTGTGATATGACTACTCACTATAGTCATGAATTACTGGCGCTATGACCGGGGTGATGCCCCCTTCTGTTCCGCACTCTAATCTGGTGCATGACACATCAACCCGGATGATGGCTCTCCCACATGTCGGCGAAGTACGTAGTAAGAAGGAGCAAAGAATGATGTGGTAATATACTACTACTACTACTCATGTTAGAGGAGTGCGAACCACGGCAGCCCAGTGAACCAGCAGTGCAAACCACGGTAGCCCAGTGAACCAGCAGTAGAAAAAAAAAGTGGTGATATGGCCATAAAAAACTACGGTCCAGACCGTAGCATGTACAGTACTATTCCTCTTTGTTTAGATCCCTTATTTAGAGCTAGTTTGGGTTGAAATAGCCTCAAATTATCAAAACAGGAGGGGTTAGTTTGATCTAGTTTGCTCTAACCCAGCTAAAAAAACTAGCCCGGTGGAGAGATTCTAATTGGGTTTGTTATCCTCGGGCCCACTAAAAGAGAATTAAAAAAGTCTCCCCTGCCCGCACTAGATTGCTCCCTCCCCCTCCCCCCGCACGACTCCTCTCTGTTCCCCATCGGGCCGCCTGCCCAAGCGCTGCTCTGCCGCTTGCCCTCTCTCTCCTCTGGCCGCCCTCTCCTTCCGGCCTTCGCCGCCGTACTCTGGCCGTCCTCTCCCTCCGGCCTTCGAAGGTCGCCCTGCTCCCCCTTCACCGGTCGTTTTTCTTCCTCTATCGTGCGCGGCGGCGGCACATCTACCAGGGAGGTCACGAGAGGGGTGAGTTTGTTTGTTCCTTCTCTGTCTCACAGCCATATCATTGATATTGCTCGCACTAGCGCTAATTCTGATTTGGAAAGTAGATCCTGATCAAACTTGGTATAGATTTGTGGTGGACGCATGGAATTGTTTGATGCTGCTTGAGGAGGTAATAAATCTTTCTAGAGGCTCAAATATTCAGTTCACCTTTCTAGGTATTTCAGTTTCAGGCTTGCATTATTTCTAGAGGCCCAAAGATTCAGTTCACCTTTCTAGGTATTTCAGTTTCAGGCTTGCATTATTTCTAGAGGCCCAAAGATTCAGTTCACCTTTCCAGGTATTCTAGTTCCATGCTTTTATTATTTCTAGAGGCCCAAAGATGAAGTTCCCAGTCGGCGGCAAGCGGCCCTGCTACCCATGCCAGTGTTGACCTCAACTCGCAAGCGCCAGCGTCGGAGGGGTTCAAGGGCTTGGGCTCTACAGAGCCTTCCTCCAGAGCGACGATGACGAGCTCCTCCCTCGTATGTAGACGTATTTTAGTTCTAGATACGTCCCTTTTATCCATTTTGATGACAAGTACTCCCTCTGTTCCACAATACATGCCTTCCATTTGTCAAAATATAGATGTATCTAGACATGTTTTATTATATAGGTACATCCATTTTTGGACAAATGTAAGTCAAGTAGTATTATGGAACGGAGGAAGTATATGCTTGTTTGTTCACGAAGTGTTTCATACTTGTGCGACTTAACGTGACACATCAAAGTAGTAGCATTACTAGTAGTACTCCCTCCGACCCTAATTTCTCTGTGCATAAGTTGAGGCGCAGATACCAAGCAGGGCCTGATTGTATTGGACAACTCACCAAACTGCGCACCAGGCAGACAAAGCTCGTGTCGTGTTGGTGCTGTGTGCGGCCCGCACATTAACCAAAACCTCGCGCCTCCAGCTTAGCCTCCGTGTTTTAAACTTCTCAATCTCAAGGCCAAGGAGCAACGTGAATCCTATGATAGAGCCAATCGGATGGTTAAGAACACTACAATTTGTAGCTACAGATGCGTGTGTGACTCCCACATGTAGAGGACGGGGGTCATCATCCTCCTTTTCGAGAAAAAACAGATGCATGTGTGAGAGAGGACGAGTGCGTGCGTTCACCTCTTCTCTTCCTGTATAACGTACTAAACTCAGAGTGCAAGTATATGTGGTTGGCATCAACCTAGGGAGCTAGAGATGGTGCGTGCCAGAAGTCCTGAGAGATAGGTCTAATGCGTCTCAAAAAAAGACTAGTCTATAGCTCGCCACGCGGCTATTCCTGTCGAATGCCCCAATAACTGTAAGATATGTATTCGACAGTGCCAGTTATTGCACGTACACAGCAGTAGAAAAAGAACTACCATGGCATATGCTACACCATGGCCGAGAACACGTTCCCACATTATGCCATCCGGGAATAGTGTTGCACTTCGAAACTAGAACCGTCAATAAATTTTGAGCTTGCGTCTCGTCATATTCCAAATTACTACTACTACCACGCTATATTTAATTGCAAACCTGTTCACACCGATCACAACCTAAACGGTTTCCCACTTAGCAGCGTATTAGTACTCGGTTATAAATACTACTATGCCAAGATGACTTCACATTCCTCCTCAACTCCTTATCCACAAAAACAAACAAGACATTTAGCATCCTTCCCTTGCGTCTACCATGGCCAGCATGAGTTCTGGGTCGAGAGATTACCACCAGGGAGAGGCGAGGATGGAAGCGGAAGCACGAAAGATGTCCCGCCTCACCGCAAAAGCAGTCGACATGAACTGCCGCACGGAAGTAGCAGCACAGAGGTCATGCCGCGCCGCCGAAGCAGCACGAAGGTCCCGCCGTGCCGTCAATGCAGCAGACTGGTCCGGCCGCGTCGCGGCAGCAGCAGAGATGTCCCGCTGCGCCATGAATGCAGCGGAGATGTCCCACCGCGCCGCAATGGCCTGGGAAAATGTCTCCCGGGTAGGCGACAACTCTTACAGGCACATGCATGCGATCGTCCATAGCCAGATGGATTAGATCTCTAGCTGGGCGAGCTTGTAGGATGACATGAAAGCCTTGGTTGAAGAGGCTACCAGCGTCAACCGGCAACTAAGGGAGGGCAATGAGAGGCTCTGGGCCGAGCGCGACCTACTGAGGGCAAAGATCGTCCGAAGTGCAGACCAGTAGGAGGAGACCAGTGCCTTGTTGAAGAGGACCGGCGTCATCGTCAAGAAACTTATGGACGAGAGTGACATGCTCCACATCGAGCGCCAAAGGCTGGTGGAGGAATCCGTGGATGCTCTCAAGCAGCATCTTGAGGATACGAAAGAGCTCATCGCCGCTCGCCGCAGACACTAGTTCCCGCGGCCTGCAGTAACGCATCAAGAAAGTAGAGATCAGCGAGCCAGATCGTTGTCTTCCTTCCTCTTTTTCCCTTGTGTATTTCGGGCGTAGCCGCATGTGGCTTTTTTAATTATCTTCCTAATTATGTAAGACAATTATTGTCCACTGTCGTTGTCCTTATATATTCATTAGTCTTGCTATAAGTCGCAGTAGATGCTATATAGGTCCGTCGGATCTTACATCAAGATCCGTGCTTTCAGATTTTCTTTTTTCTCTCTTAAATCTCAGTCGAGCGAGACATAGCCACGCCATTAAACAAAGGCTCGGGCGCCATTAATGGAGACCTTGGGAGAGAGCTGGATGGCAGATGGAGGTCAAAGGGCTCTCCTCTCGATAAGCACGCGCAGGGGTCTGATTGCACACCTCTCGTACTCAAATAGCTACATGCATGGTGCCTCCTAGCTAATAAAAAAGGGGACGCGTCGCGGCACATAAATGGTAAATAGAACGCCCACGATTTCAATAATACTTGTGTTTCCGATTGTAATCTGACAACACTTGTTCCAAAATGACTTTGTTGATTGTTAATGTGTGCGCCTTTGCAAATTGGATAGCAAAATTACCACAACATGTTGGTGCCATGTCATGGCACCAAGCCAAGTTTCATTATTTTCATGCGTGTTTTGGATTTATAGGAATTAAAAAACTAAGTTTCTCAATGTTTCCAGCCCAACCACGACGCCCAGAATTTTGAATTTCATTCCCATTTCTTGCACGGGACCTAGAAATTTACCCGAGGACACGCATGTGATTTTTCAACCAACTTTGGTGCACTGGAGCATGTGCTTGTATTTCAAATTTTAATTATGCACGCAAAGGTGACATGTTCCCTCTCAGAACCACAAGCCTTCTTGAGAGAAGCTCCGGTTTGCAAGAAGCTTATACCAAAATTTGTTCCTATTCGGCCAATTTTTTTACCACAGCATGGTACTACCATGACATGGCTCCATGCCAAGTTTCATGATTTTCAGGCATGTTTTGGATATACAAGAATTTTAAAACCAAGTTTCTCAATGTTCTTGGCTGAGCCACGATGCGCAGATGTTTGAATTTTATTTCCATTTCTTGCATGGGACCTAGAAATTCACCCGAGGACACATATGTGATTTTTCAACCAACTTTGGTGCATGGGAGCATGTGCTTGTAGTTCAAATTTGAATTATGCACATTAAATGACCCGAAACTCAATTAATGTATAAAAAAGGCCAAACGAACCTGGAATAATTCCAAAATTTAACAGGGCACTCATGTAGTTCTATGTTGCCTTTGTAAAGAAACTCAAGGAGGCGGGGAGCATATATCGTTTCGCACTCAAAGGTGGCACGTTCCCTCTCAGAACCACGAGCCTTCTTGAGAGAAGCTTCGGTTTGCAAGAAGCTTAGACCAAAATTTGTTCCTATTCGGCCATTTTTTTTACCACAGCATTGTAGTACCATGACATGACACCATGCCAGGTTCCATGATTTTCAGACGTGTTTTGGATTTACAAGAATTTTAAAACCAAGTTTCTCAATGTTCTCGGCCGAGCCACGATGCCAGATGTTTGAATTTTATTCCCATTTCTTGCATGGGACCTAGAAATTCACCCGAGGACACATAAGTGATTTTTGAACCAACTTTGTTGCACGAGAGCATGTGGTTGTAGTTCAAATTTGAATTATGCACATTAAATGACCAGAAACTCAATTAATGTATAAAAAGGACAAACGAACCCGGAATAATTCCAAAATTTAACAGGGCACTCATGTAGTTCTATGTTGCCTTTGTAAAGAAACTCAAGGGGGGGGGGCAGCGTATATCGTTTTGCACACAAGGGTGGCACGTTCCCTCTTATAACCACGAGCTTTCTTGAGAGAAGCTTCGGTTTGCAAGAAGCTTATGGGGATGTTTGGATGGCAGCCCCAAGCTGCCCTTTCAAAATTTTGGTCGTTGACCACAGGTTCGGCCAGTGTTTGGATCACAGCCAAGTTTTTGGCTCACAACCAACTTTTTGGCCAGCCGTTGTGATTCTGCACTAGCATGTGGGCGAGTTCCCGGCGGTTATTTCCTTCGCCAAATTTTTGGCATGTTGTTGTTTTGGTCGGGCTGGTGTGGGCATAATCCAAACGGCCCCTATACCAAAACTTGTTCCAAATCGGCCCAATTTTTTACCACAACATGTTAGTGCCATGACATGACACCATGCCAAGTTTCATGATTTCCAGGCGACTTTTGGATTTACATGAATTTAAAATCCAAGTTTCTCGATGTTCTCAGCCGAGTCACGACGCCCAGATGTTTGAACTTCATTCTCATTTCTTCCATGGGACCTAGAAATTCAACCGAGGACACACATGTGATTTTTCAACCAACTTTGGTGCACCGGAGCATGTGCCTGCAGTTCAAATTTGGATTATGCACATTAAAAGTCCAGAAACTCAATTAATGTATAAAAAGGCCAAACGAACCCGGAATAATTCAAAATTTTAACAGGGCACTCATATAGTTCTATGTTGCCTCTGTAGAGAAAATCAGGTGGGAGGCAGCGTATATCGTTTCGCACACAAAGGTGACACATTCCCTCTCGGAACAATGAGGCTTGTTGAGAGAATCTCCGATTTTGCAAGAAGCTTATACCAAAACTTGTCCTAATTCAGCCAAAAAATATACATATGAAAACAGGGTTTAGATTATCCCGAACATCTCGCTACCTAGACCAATGTACTATGATTTGAATTCAACATAAAATGGATACAAATATTTGAATTGGAGATCGTATCATACATGTAGTTCATAGTGAAATATGATTACTGCTATATGCATGTTTTTTGGTATCAAGATAATATTTAAATGATTGAATAACTTGACAACAATCGTATTCAAATAAGGAAAATTGATTCAAATTTAGTCCATATGGTAGACAAAAATATATATGTTCACAGGGTGGAGTAAAATGTTCATATTATGATGGAATATCAAAATGTACAACTACATCAATTATAAACCGCAAGGTCAGCTAACGATATATTCGAATTCAACATAACGTGGATTCAAAAATTGTAATTTGAGATCCTGGCATTTGTAATCATATAAAAAGGGACATTACTCTTTCTTTTGGTGGGAGTTGATTTGTTTTTTGTTGTTGTTGAGGGAAGTGCGAACCGATTTGGTACTATATAGGGTAATCTTGTTCTCCCGATTTTTTTTACATTTTTCTTGTAGTTTTTTCAATGGCAACTATAGCAATATAGTAAAAGGGGACATGACTCTCTTGTGTCTTGTATGAATTGTTTTTTACACGTTATGTTTGTTCTGTCGAACAAGGAATCCGCACCTTGTTATCCCGAAATTTTCAAGCTTGAGTATCTTTTGTCTCACCTGCTTTGAAACTCCCGCCTCTTCAACCCGCGTCGCGCCTTATTATCCCGAAATTTTGACACGCGCGAAAACTCCCTCCTCATCCGAAATCGGTCCTGCAGCCCAGACATGCGAAATCCGCCTTCTACCCCTCAGCCGAAAATGAAGCTCGATGTCAAAACCGGTGGGGGTACGCTGGTAACTTACCCTACATTTCGAACAAGCGCGTCCCTAAGCCATGGCCCCCTCCCTTCCCCTTCGTTCCCCCCATTCGTACACCGAGGACGCCAAAACCCGTGAAACCCCACGTTCCTCCGTCGGCCTCCTGACTGCCGCCCAGCCGGAGACTCTTCCCCGACTATGTCGTCCACCACAACAGCTCACCGTCCCTCATCCACCACACCGGATGAGGATCCGTCGTCGATCTCTTCGTCTCGCCGGATCAACCGCCCCATCCTCCACCTCCAAGGAGCTGCCCCGATGTTCGCCTTGTCTATCATGCCACCTCCATCCCCATAGCGCCGTCTTGACCTACCCTACCGGAACCGCAACACCCTCACCAATTCCTCCGATGAAGCCGAGGCCAACTCGGCGCCACCAAGGAGGTTCTGCACTCACCCTTGCATTTTATCTTTTATTCAATCTCACAGGGCTACCAGTGTTCGATATCGAGCAGCCATGGCGGTTCTCCATCGACGGTGCCGTCGCCGGCCACATCATCCACGGCATCTATCCCCCACCCTCGATGGCGACTTCCACACCGGCACTAGCTGCAGCTGCTGCGGCTCTATTCTTGCCATTGGTCGCGCTGCTGCACTGCTCTTGCTTTCGTTTGTGCTGCTGCTATGCTCTGCTATTGCTGTCGGTCGCGCTGCTGCTCTGCTCTTGCTCTAGTTCGTGCTGCAGCTCTGCTCTTGCTCTTGATCACGCTGCTGCTACTGCTGCACGACCTTCGGCAGCTACAGGAGTTGCTGCTTTAGCACTCGCTTGCGGTGCTACTGCACGACTTGCTCTCTGCTAGTGCGTTCCCTGCTTGAGGGTCTGTTGATTTAGATCACTGCTTCTCTGCTACTAGTGCTCGAACGCCCTAAACATCTATTGCAATGCTCTGCTACTAGTTCAATCAGTTTTGACAGTAAAATTCAGTTTCGACTATAAAGTTCAGTTTCTTCAGTTAAGTTTAGAGTGAACAGTGCTTACAGCATCTGTCGGAGCGGCCGTGCCACGGCTGATGCGTTTTACATCTAGCACTTTTTGGTGATGTATTTTACATCATCTATTGTAGATGATATTAGAGTCCCACTTCAGATTAACCTTGTCTGTCTTGTCCTGCTTCAGCCTCGCCGCCGTACACCTCACTGGAGCTGCTCCAACGACGAAACCGTCCATCACAACGGAGCAGTACCCTCGGCACCATTTCCAGAGGCCTCAGATCTTCTTCCCCACCTCCGACAGTCACACCAGCATCACCATCCTCCACGTCCAACCCAATGATGTTGAGGTCCACAGGGCTATGCCAAATAGGTTGTACACTCGTCGCATCACTTTGTTACTCTGCATTCATGTCGATCCCTCAGGGATCCTTTGCTATGGAACTACTATGGTACTACTATTCATCCATTTGGTTAGAAGGAGTGGAGCAAAGCAAAACTGGAGGATTTTTTTCCTTTGGTGTCTCTTTCAAATAAAAATCGTAGGAATTTTAATATTCACTTGGACGTCCTTTTCAAATTAATATGCATGAAGAACAGAACTAATTGCATTACTAGCATAATAAGATTCTTATTTTTTTCATTTTCATGTGGTTTGACTTTAATTTGACCATGTTTCTCCATTCATGTGTTCTTCCAATTCATGTGAACCAAACACCCAGGTTGACTGAAATCCTATGTTTCCAAATGCTCTGTTTTGCACGTGCATTCCTATCCTATTCCTGTGTTTTTCATGTCCCTCTGTTCATAGAATCCTCCAATTCTAAGGAGCCCTTACAGATTTACTTCATTTTCAGATAGGCGTCAAAGAAAACTCTCTGTGTTATGTCCTGCTCCTGCCGTGCCATCATCCACCCCAGCTGAGGTGCACCATGGACAGAAGCGGTCACTGCAGCAGAGATCCCCCCTGCAGACTTTCTTTAGCCGCCTTAGATCATCTTCCCCATTGCCGGCAGCCACGCCAATTGCATTACCATCAACGACTGAGCAGATGAACCTGAGGACTACACAGTTCCGGAAGAGAGGTCGCAGTCTTTCGTGTTTGCTTATGTTATACATCAGTTATTATTACCTGCTACTTTATCGTTCAAACTTGAGTTTTAAAATGCTCATGGGTCTCATATCGAGGCAGCAATGAATAGTATCTGTCTACTATCTGGTTCATCTGGGGTATTCTATGTGGTTCATGTTGGGTGGGCAACAAACAATAGATGATCCATTGTCTATCTTTTTAAATTGAAGCTATAATCTACCTGCTATTATTAGTTTTGGATCCATCCACTCGTTTGCTACCATTAGTCTTGATTTTTGCATGCACCCCTTAGGCCTTACAAAATCTAACTATTTTTTATTATGCATGTCAGATATTGTACACAATCATACTGAACATGTAGAGAAAAAGAGAAGACCATTGTGTGGGAATATAATGTCATGCAGACACCGCTCCATGGTGGGTGAAGTGCCCCCCCTCCCTTATTTCTAGATTGTATTCCAGAGGAAGATAACTGTTCAGATGGGGATTCAGAAGGAGCCGACCACTCCTATTTACCACCTGAGGTGTTTGCTCTAACCTGGCATGCTGATGTTGGTCATACCATGCATATGGCGCCTCGCATTGCTTACATTATACATCTTATATGTCATCAACTTAGTTAGATTTGCTTTGTGTGAATGCCACATGTTTGGTTTCCATATCGTACTCCCACCGTTCCTAAATATTTGTCTTTTAGATTTCAACAAGTGACTACATACGGAGCAAAATGAGTGAATCTACACTCTAAAATATGTCTATATACATCCATATGTGGTAGTCCATTTGAAATCTCTAAAAAGACAAATATTTAGGAATGGAGGGAGTATATGGGAATTATGCAATGCCATCTTCTTTAGCCAGGCATCATATACGTGAATCATGCAATGCCATCCCGTTTAGCCAGTCATCGTATATGTGAATTGTATCGTGCCATATTTTTTTCATAATGTATTCCATTTGTCAACAATGTTTATACATTCATCTACTCTTCGTGTGCATCAGCCATTTGAGTCGGTCATGGGAAAATCTGGAGTGGAAACAAGGTCTTCTAAGAAGTCAGTGCTACCTGTCGATGCAGATTTCTTGCTGGTTATAGATAGCTCCTTAGAGGAGGATTTAGAGACAGATGACCAGTCGTATTCCCCCCCAAGGTGCATGCTCTAACTTGGCAGGGTTATATTGCTCATATCATGCATATGTTGTCTTGCATCGCCATGCCATCTGTTTAGATTAGACATGCTTTGTATGAATGCCTCCTGATTGCTTTCTATATCAGATATGTGAATTATGCAATGCCATGTTTTTCAGCCAGTTATCATATATGTGAATTATGCACCGCCATGTAGCCAGGCATCATATATATGAATTATCTCAAGCCATCTTTTTTTCCACTACGTATTCCATTTGTTGACAATCTGTGTATATTGAACTACTCTCCATGTGTATCAGCCATTTGAGCCGGTTATGGAAAATCCGGAGTGAAAACAAGGTCTTCAGAGCAGGCAATGGTACATGTTGAAGCATCTATCTTGATGGTTACAGAGAGCTCCTCAGGGGAGGATTCAGAGACAGATGACCAGTCCTATATCCCACCTGAGGTGTATGCTCTAAGTTCCAATGTTTATATTTCTCATATCATGCATATGGTGTCTTGCATTGCTTAGTTTGGACATCATATGCACAATATTGAATTCCATCTGCTTAGTTTAGAGACCATACATGCGAGTGGTAGCTGCTTAGTATATGAATCAATTATGTCAATTATATCATGCCATCCTGTATACTTAGACAACATGTGTGTGAATTATTTCATCCCAACCTATTTTAGAAAGACATCATATAGTTTTGTCATGTCATCATGTTTAGATACTCATCATATGTTGAATTATGCCATTATATCCTGTTAAGTTATCCATCATATATCTGAAACTGTGTCATGCTATCCTGTTTAGTTAGGCATCATATATGTGAAATTGTGTCATGCTGTCCTGTTTGGTTAGACAACATATATGTGAATTACCACATTTGTCTATCATATAATGTCTGTACGTTCAATTTCTTTTCTTGTTTATCATCCATTTGAATTGGAGGGGGTGATGGGAGTATCTAAGGGAGCAAGAACCCGTTCTTCACAAAAATAGTGCTACCCGTCGATGCAGATAGAACCATGGTTGTACTGGCCCACAAACTAGCCCCACCACACATAATCGAGACTCTTCCAGATTGCACACTTACACCGTTGGGCAGAGAACCAGCTACAACACATCTAACCACAACCCCAGCGGATAGTAACCCACTTCTAGTTGACAAAGCACCATGTCCACCATAGAGTACCCCCACACGAGCAGTTTGTAAAGCAACTGCAGTGCCCAAAGCATGAAGACCACCACAGCTAACCCAAACTCCACGTTTAAAGCAGAAGGGCAACTGTTCTCAAGTCAGATTCCATAGCTATGGTCCATACTCCTTTGCTGTTGCATCACTGTATTTACTCATACCAACTACTTTCGAATTTGAAGGATCCAATTGAAACTCCAATGGCGCAACAGATATGTTTTAAACCTATTTCTTTAACTGGATTGCTATTCTAACTTCTTGCTCTATGTTGATTTCAGTATAAGTTGTATAAACAGTTATGTTCTCATGTCATGCACATTACAAGTGTTGCCAATGCTGTGTAGTTTCTCACACTTATATTCTGTCTATGCTGCTATGTCTTAAAAATATATGAGTTGAACTGTGTCTCGATCTTGATTAGGCAACATAAACTAGAACGATATGGACAATACAGTGACCATAATACATAGATATATGTTTGTTTCATGATGTTATCCTGTCCACCTTACTACTGAACAGGTTTACCAAAAATAAGTTTCGTATACTACATGCTAAACCTGTGATGTGTCTGCTTGTTTCTCTTGTAGTATGCAAACAAAATATTGGAGAAGAGCACCCCACTATGCAATGGTAGAGAAAGTAATGCAGATATGGTTCAAGATACTGAGACAACCCTGTTGGTCTCCAAGAAAGGTGATAGAAACGATCTTGTAGACAGTGAGAAAACCCCACAGTCCAGCATTGATGTAGTGTTCGAGTTACTGGCCAGTACCACTAGCACAAGCTCTTCGAACTCGCTGCCTGAATCACTTCGGCTTCTTTAGTCTCAGATACAAGCTGAAAGGCATCGGTCAGCTATGCTGTGGCAAGAAGCCGAAGGACTGAGGAAGTCCCTGTAGAATTCGGATGCATACTTTCTTGTGCAATAGCAAGCGCTGGAGGATTTAAGCGCCAAACGAGAGAAAGTTAATAAGCTTGCTAAGCATCTTCCCAGCATTATGTGTACCCAAGATATTGTTTCTTGAGCTCTTCTAAAGTGGTTTTAGTTCTGGACTTGTTTTGCTTCGGCGTTTATATGCTGCTTTGTTCCCTATATTTGCACTGGTGGCGAACTTTGATGCCCAGTGGATGTAATATGTGTAATAGCCGTGATAGCCTAGTGTAAGTTGCTTGCTTATTTATTTCCTTGTTGTCTTGTTTATTTATTTGCTTGTAGTCAGTGCAGTTCTTTTTCCGCGGTTTGCTAGTGGCCGCAATAACCTATTTTCTAAAACTAGGCCACAATAACCACGAGCTACATATTTACAGTAGTGACACTGGGCCTCCTATTGGCCGTAGAAACAACGGGCCTTCTACGGGCCGTAGGAACAATGGGCCCTCTACGGGCCGTAGACACAATGGGCCTTCTACGGGCTGTATCATCAATGGGCCTTATATGGGCCGTATGATCGATTGGCCAAACATGGGCCAATAACAAACCGCATTATGGTCGTAAATGGGCTAGAGTTGGAATCGTCCGTTCATGGGCCGACCATAACGGGCCGTCGTTAATAGGCCGTATTTGATGAAGCTATGAAAACGGCCCAACGTATTAACGAGCCACAAACTGGCTGACTGTAACAACGGGCTGAATTTGGCCCACAAGCAAAAAATGACAGTAACGGGCCGTAAGTAACCGAATGCTGGAAATGAGCCCAAGAATAAATGGGCCCTGAGAAGGCCGAAGGATAACATGGGATGGAAACGGCCAAATGGAATAATGGGCCGTTAATGGGTATAAAGTGATGCACTGTTCATTACGGGCCAGTTTAACCATGGGCCGTTAATGGGCCAAGGGTTACAAAGGGCCTCATATGGGCCGAAAGACATCATGGGTCATACATGGGCCGGAAGTTAAAACGGGCTGGAATCATATTGGACGGCCCAGATGATGCTACTGGGCCTAATTCGAATAGGCCGTAATGGGATCTAGGTTAGCAGGCTTAAAATGGGCTATATGCAAACAAGCCGTTAACAGGCTTTCCATGGGCTGGCCCGTCACCTTTTGACCAAGTCAAACGGGCCGGTCTTTTCACAAGAATGGGCCTCTGTTGGGCCGTGCCACGTGTCGACGTATCATAGGCGCCTTCAGTCCAATGAGTGGATGACATCTGTCCTAACCGTGAGCCGACACGTGTTTCCTTCAGCCAATGATGATTTTACACGTGGAAAATCCCCATTGGTCGGGGCTATTAACGGGTTATTGGATCTAAAACCGGACCCGGTAGCTTAACGGCGTTCCGTTACGGTGGACGCCACGTGTCGGTCACTCTTGATGAAAGCACTTCTGTGACGCGCGATTTATCATCATGGAAGTGGACACTTCCGTGATGATAATTTTGGTAATGTCATGGAACACTTCTATGACAGCACATGTATGACTATTTTGATTCTGTCATAAAATCGTCATGGATGTACATGCATGATAGAAAACGTGACCTACTGTGACAAACACGTATCATCACGGAAGTGTATTTTTTTGTAGTGGTCACACAACTGATATCCTCTCTGGTTAGCTGTGGCCAGACATCCGACTAGTCAGCCCAGACATCCGAAGACATAGGAGAGCCCGGACAACTGGCAGTGTGGCCAGACATCCGGAAATATCATCATCTCACAAATGCTTTCTCGTCAGCAACGGTCGGACATCCGGGGTGGAAGCACATGTAATATTTCCACTGAAGTTTTTAGTGTACGTGACTAAGATGGAGAAGCTAGGTTTTCCTGAACTGAGCAAGTCCTTCACTAGCCCTACCGATCCCCTCTTAATAGTGCGGGGTCCCTATACTCAAGAATAAACAGAGATACAATCCTTATGATATAGTATTTCTTCCTTGAGAATATCAACTCTGTATGTCCCTGATCCACACACCTTTGTCATCCGGGGTCTAACACCTGAGATTTACTTGACGAACATAGTTAGTCCCCTACATGTATATTATCATCAACATCAAAACTTGATGTAAGGGCATGATTGCACTTTCAATCTCCCCCTTTTTGTTTGTTGATGACAATCATACATGTAGTACCACACATAAAAGAAATACATTTTGTAGTGAAATACATGAGAGCATAATACAATATGTTCCTATTTGATTTTGCTCCCCCTCAATGTGTGCATAAGATGACTATTTATAATTCAATGCACGTATTACATGTTTGCATATAAAAAAAGGTTAGGACGAAATTGAAACCAAACCTCAATGAATATTATGATGAAAAGATTATGGCATGCAAGTATATGAGATACATCATCAACCCATAGCCTCATCTCCACTACTATTAAACAAACGAGTTGAGGCAGAAACATTAGATCTCAGCCACATGTCCATCATTCATCAATGCACTAGATTGTCCCAATGTTTTATCACATCAAATTCACATATTTATTTTTTAATTTTAATCATTTTCATAATAGCTTAATTAGGAACCAATGCACCCTAATTACAGCTTCATTAGGAAACAAATAATCACACCATATATGATGTATCATTTTTGGAACTCCATAATTAAGAATCATTGCACCTTAATTACACGTTCATTAGGAAGCAAATCGTCACACTTTATATCACGTAATTAAAAAGACACATTAGACAAGAAACACGTGCCGCACTCCTCTCATCACCATACCTCCTCCTCCAAAACTGTCTCCCCCCAAGTTAAAAAACTTCAACACTGTATCCCCAAGCTCCCATCGCTGATCAGCATGCACTTAGCGCGGTTCTCTCCCGTCGAACGCCGCACCCAACTCGACCTTCCGTGGAATAATACTAAAGGTAAAGAATGCAATAACGCCCCTCAAAAGTTTAATATATACTTTTTGCATTAAAAATTTGCATGTGTCAGTGTCTCTTTTTTTGCGAGGGTTAGTGACTCATCTCCGTATAGGAAATTTCCTCCAATACAACAAACTAAATCATTATATCATGTGCCAGAGAAAATAATTCATTCATTATTAGTAGTACATCACTAGACTCTTATTATTTATTTATTTTGAATATTTAGGATGAAAATATTATTTTTTTCGTAAGGAATACGTGCATTGCACATGCACGCTAACTAGTAGATAATAAGATAGTCTCACAAAATCAAGTACCACTTGTAGCATACATATAAAGTTTGAATAATAGCAAACATAGAAGCTCGACATCTAAACATGTAAGGTACTACTTCTCCCCCTTTAACAGCAACATGCAAAAAGGGGTGAAGGCAACTAGGAACCTCAATGAAATCACTCCTGGCAGATGTCATCATCATTAGCCACCCCCTCAAAGAACTCGGAGTACTCGTCACGAGACGGGAACCTGAAAGAGGAAGTGGACGGTCCAGTGGGTATGGGATCATCATTGCTCACTGGATTGCCACAGATGCGAAGGTGTTACTTGAGCTGGTTCTTGGAGAGGATAAGGCGCTTCTGAACATCATGGTTTGCTGGCAGTTAATAGTGATAGCTTTCATAATTGTAGACTGAGCCTTGCCCAAAAAATGAGGCAAGGCGACCATGAGGCACGGTCGAAGAGGAAGGCACAGAGGACACCTTGGACTGAGTACCTACATCGGACCTCTTTGGCTGAGTAGGAGCAGCAGACAGAGCAGGAGCTGTCATGCGCATATGAGCCGGAGGTTTCCAGATGGGATGGACAACAGTCTTAGAAACCTCAAAGGGGGCAGTGCTATTAATCAACACCTGAATGAATGGAGCATGAGGGAATTGGCGCTCTGAAGAAAGCTGGATAAATGGATCTCAAGCCAGATGTAATGGGCCGTGTCAAGTGGCTCTGTGGGCTTGTCATGCATACAGACCATCAAATCAATGCAGTAGTTGCTAGCCCTCGAGCGATCTCCCTTCTTAGGGTAGAGAGTGCGAAGCACACACTGATACAGTATGTAGTATGGAGAATGAAAGATGGATACCTCATTGGGTGGATACCCATGCTCCTTCGGGGTGAGCTAAGTGATAGGCTTAACAAGAGGCATGCAATCATCAATCCCCTTGGGCTTATGCTGTCGATTCAGACTGTTGATCCGATGGACAACACTAGATAAGCCCAAAATCTGAACAAAATGGTCATAGGTGGTGCACAACATATTATCGTCGATCATACAAGTGAGACTGTTGTTTGGGCCCAGTGAGGGTGTTGTTTGGACTGAGTACCTACGACGGACCTCTTTGGCTGAGTAGGAGCAACAGACTGGGCAGGACCTGTCATGCGCATATGAGCCGGAGGTTTCCAAATGGGATGCACAGAAGTCTTTGCAACCTCAAAAGGGGGCAGTGCTATCAATCAGCGCCTGAATAAATGGAGCATGAGGGAATTGGTGCTACTGAAGAAAGATGGATAAACGGATCTCAAGCCAAATGTAATGGGCCGTGTCAAGTGGCTCTGTGGGCTTGTCATGCATACAGACCATCAAATCAATGCAGTAGTTGCTAGCCCTCGAGCGGTCTCCCTTCTTTGGGTAGAGAGTGCGAAGCATGCACCGATACAATATGTAGTATGGAGACCGGAAGATGGATACCTCATTGGGTGGATACCCACGCTCCTCCGGGGTGAGCTAAGTTATAGGCTTAACAAGAGGCAAGCAATCATCAATCCCCTAGGGCTTATGCAGTCGATTCAGACTGTTGATCCGATGGACAACAACAGATAAGCCCAAAATCTGAACAAAACGGTCATATGTGGTGCACAAAATATTATCGTCGGTCATCCAAGTGAGGGTGTTGTTTGGGCCAAAGAAACAAGTGTCATAGAACTGAAGGATGGCAGCTTCATTCCAGTCACACTTAAAGGTCATTGCTTGACCGAGAGTCATATCATCAATGATCTTGACCGTGTTGTCAGGAAACATGGCAGGATGATCACACAGAAATTTAAGATCCAAGTATTTATGAGGAGCAAGTGCACGACCGCGGACGAAGCTAGAGTAGAGATCCTGCTGCATGTGAGTACGAAATCGAGGGTCCTCTGCATCAACCACCAACTCAAATAGGTTGGTATCCCACCGAAACTCAAGATATGAACCAGCCCCCACCATCTTAAAATCGTGAATGGGGCGATTCCCACTGACAGGGATCTCCATGGAGATGTGATGACCATGGGTAACGGGCATCGCAGAGCCCCAGACCGGAGGCACGGGCGCCCTCTGTGTGCCCGGCTTCGACTGACCAACGGAGCTCCTAGGAGAAATTTCCTCCTCTTCCTCAACAACATAGTCCTCATCATCCATATTAGAGGCACTGGGACTGGGTGAGGGAGCCCTATGCTTCAGACGGCTATGATTGGGTCCGGTGGTGGTCTTCTTCTCCTTAGGCCGGACATGTTCCTCGAAGTCGGTAGAACCTTATCGGCGATCAACTTAGGATGAAGGAGGAGGGCCGCATTTATTGGTGCACGCCATGGAGAACCCCGGAGGCCGACACTCGATCCAACACCAAAAGTGGTCCTTCCTGAGTGATTCACACCACAACCTAGGAAATGGATTGGGTGGAAGAGTAGCAGGGAGAGACGAGGGCGTGGAGGAGAGACGGAGGCTAGAGGGCGGAGGATATGGCCGGGGTGGGTCGGGGCAAAGCCTGGCGGCAACGTGGGAACGGGTGGGTGAGAGCGAGAAGATATGAGGGAGAACTACCCCCAAATCCTGAATCCCCCTGTTTTATGTGAGGTGTATGTGTGTACGGGTCGGACATCCGGGGGTCAAGCCCGGATATCCGGCGACTGGGGGTCGGAGAGGGAAAATCCAGGGCCCGGATGTCCGGCGACTAACCGGATGTCCGGTCACTGGAAGAACCTGATTGATGTTTTAGCAGCAGAGAATTGCAAGGGCCCGAATGTTCGGCAGTGGGGCCGGATGTCCGGCCATAGGACAGAAGCAAGTTTCATAGAGGGTCTCGGGAGAAGATTCTTATGGGTCATATAATGATATTTGATATAGACTCCGCCAAGGAGATTTAGAGATGAACTTAATAAAAATTATAGGACTATAGTACAATTAGCAGGATACCCAATAATGTTAAGCTTTAGAAAGATTTGATGTAAGCAACACACGAGCGGTGACCAAAGTCACCATGTTTGAGCATATGTGGCATATTACTGCAAGGATTTGAACCTTGGGTAAATAGTCACTACTCCATCATTTAAAGAACCATAGTTTGAAAAACATGGTAACATTGAGAGTGTTTGTTCTATTTATGCATTATATAGGGTGAGAGTGGTCGTGAGTTGAATGTATCCCCCTAAATACCGTTGGGGAATGTAGTAATTTCAAAAAAAATCCTACGCACATGCAAGATCATGGTGATGCATAGCAACGAGAGGGGAGACTGTTGTCCACGTACCCTCGTAGACCAAAAGTGGAAGCGTTAGCACAACCCAGTTGATGTATTCGTACGTCTTCACGATCCGACCGATCAAGTACCGAATGTATGGCACCTCCGAGTTCAGCACACGGTCACCTCGATGACGTCCCACGAGCTCCGATCCAGCAGAGCTTTGCAGGAGAGTTCCGTCAGCATGACGGCATGATGACGGTGTTGATGATGCTACCGACACAGGGCTTCGCCTAAGCACTGCTATGATATTACCGAGGTGGAATATGGTGGAGTGGGGCACCGCACACAGCCAAGAGATCAATGATCAACTTGTGTCTAGAGGTGCCCCCTGCCCCCGTATATAAAGGATCAAGGGGGAGGGGGCGGCCGGCCAGGAGGAGGCGCGCCAGGAAGGAGTCCTACTCCCACCGGGAGTAGGACTCCCTCTTTTCCTAGTTGGAGTCGGAGGGGGGAAGGAAGGGAGAGAGGAGAGGAAGGAAAGGGGGGCACCACCCCCCTCCTTGTCCTATTCAGACTAGAGGGGGAGGGGGCGCGCGGCCTGCCCTGGCTGCCCCTCCTCTTATCCACTAGGGCCCATTAGACCCACTACCCCCCCCCCCCCCGGGGTATTCCGGTAACCCCCCGGTACTCCGGTATATGTCTGAAACCTCCCAAAACACTTCCGGTGTCCGAACATAGTCATCCAATATATCGATCTTTATGTCTCGACCATTTAGAGACTCCTCGTCATGTCCATGATCATATCCGGGACTCCGGACTACGTTCGGTACATCAAAACACAAAACTCATAATACCGATCATCACCGAACTTTAAGTGTGCGGACCCTACGGGTTCGAGAACTATGTAGACATGACCGAGACACGTCTTCGGTTAATAACCAATAGCGGAACCTGGATGCTCATATTGGCTCCCACATATTATACGAAGATCTTTATGGGTCAAACCGCATAACAACATACGTTGTTCCATTTATCATTGGTATGTTACTTGCCCGAGATTCGATCGTCGGTATCTCAATACCTAGTTCAATCTCGTTACCGGCAAGTCTCTTTACTCGTTACGAAATGCATCATCCCATAACTAACTCATTAGCTATATTGCTTGCAAGGCTTATAGTGATGTGCATTACTGAGAGGGCCTAGAGATACCTCTCCGACAATCGGAGTGACAAATCCTAATCTCGAAATACGTCAACTTAACAAGTACCTTCGGAGACACCTGTAGAGCACCTTTATAATCACCGAGTTACGTTGTGACGTTTGGTAGCACACAAAGTGTTCCTTCGGTAAGCGGGAGTTAAATAATCTCATAGTCATAGGAACATGTATAAGTCATGAAGAAAGCAATAACAACGTACTAAACGATCAAGTGCTAAGCTAACAGAATGGGTCAAGTCAATCTCATCATTCTTCTAAATGATGTGATCCCATTGATCAAATGATAACTCATATCTATGGTTAGGAAACTCAACCATCTTTGATCAATGAGCTAGTCAAGTAGAGGCATACTAGTGACACTATGTTTCTCTATATATTCACACATGTATTATGTTTCCGGTTAAAACAATTCTAGCATAAATAATAAACATTTATCATGATATGAGGAAATAAATAATAACTTTATTATTGCCTCTAGGGCATATTTCCTTCAAATACATGCCTACATCAAGACAAGACATGAAGTAAATGTATGGATGGGTACTAGATTTCACATAATGCTATCAAGCTCCAAGATACTGATGTCTACTGCGGAACCTTCTTCTTGTAGACTCGTTTTGGGCCTCCAAGTGCAGAGTTTTGTAGGACAATAGAAAATTTCCCTCAAGTGGATGACCTAAGGTTTATCAATCCGTGGGAGGCATACGATGAAGATGGTCTCTCTCAAACAACCCTGCAACCAAATAACAAAGAGTCTCTTTTGTGCCCAACACACCGAATACAATGGTAAATTGTATAGGTGCACTAGTTCGGCGAAGAGATGGTGATACAAGTGCAATATGGATGGTAGATATAGGTTTTTGTAATCTGAAAACATAAAAAGAGCAAGGTAGGAAGTAACAAAAGTGAGCAAAAACGACATTTCAATGCTTGGAAACAAGGCATAGGGTTCACACGTTCACTAGGACAAGTTCCGTTAACAATGATAACATAATTAGATCATATGGCAATCCCTCAACGTGCGACAAAAGTAACTCCAAAGTTCCTATCGCGGAGAATATCAGATGAAACTGCTTGTAGGGTACGAAACCACCTCAAAGCTATTCTTTCCAATCAATCCATTGAGCTATTCCTATAAGTGTCACAAATAGCCCTAAAGTTCGTAATAAAATAACACCATATGACACACATCAATCAACCCTAATGTCACCTAGATACTCCAATGTCACCACAAGTATCCATGGGTCAATTATAGATATACATCAAATAACTTCAGATTCATAATATTCAATCCAACACAAAGAACTTCATGAGCATCCCGAGATTTCTACCAGAGAGAGGAATATGGAAATGTGCATCAACCCATATGCATAGATTACCCCAATGTCACCACGGGAATCCGCAAGTTGATAACCAAAACATACATCAAGTGGATCAATAGAAGATCCCATTGTCACCACGGATATCCCATCACAAGACATACATCAAGTGCTCTCACATCCAAAGATTCAATCTGACATAACAAAACCTCAGAGGAAAACACTCAATTCATCACAAGGTAGAGAGGGAGAAACACCATATAATCCAACTATAGTAGCAAAGCTCATGGTACATCAAGATCGTGCCAAATCAAGAACACGAGGGAGAGAGAGGGAGAGAGAGAGAGAGATCAAACACATAGCTACTGGTACATACCCTCAGCCCCGAGGGTGAACTACTCCCTCCTCGTCATGGAGAGCACCGGGATGATGAAGATGGCCATCGGTGATGGATTCCCCCTCTGACAGGGTGCCGGAACAAGGTCCTAAGAGGTTTTTCGTGGCTACCGAGGCTTGCGGCGGAGGAATTCCCGATCTAGGTTTCTTTTTGGAGGATTTTGGATTTATAGGAGGTGTTGGCATCAGGGTGAAGTCAAGGGGGCCGACGAGGCGACGACAAGGCAGGGGGCGCCCTCCACCCTTGTGGTTGCCTCGGGACTCCTCTCTGATATCTTTTCGTTCCAGTATTTTTTTATATTTTACAAAAATATTCTCCGTAAATTTTTAGCTCATTCCGAGAACTTCTATTTTTGCACAAAAAACGACACCACAGTAGTTCTGTTGAAAAAACGTAAGTCCGGGTTAATTCTAATCAAATCATACCAAAATCACATAAAATTGTTGTAAACATGGCATGAATACTTCATAAATTATAGATACGTTGGAGGTGTATCAGCATCCCCAAGGTTAATTCCTGCTCGTCCTTGAGTCGGTAAATGATAAAAGAAATAATTTATGAAGTGTGAATGCTAGCAAGTGCACAAGTTTGATCAATGATAATTTCAATCACTTTTTCTAGCATCATTATATTTCATAACAGTAACTCATATCATAAAGCTTCTCATGATCAAGTAACAAGCTATTCACATGTTAAAGCATAGACCATAATTTTTTTTGAAAACTAACAAACTATGTTCTCAGTCATCACACAATTGCAATTCATCTTATTTTCAGGAATGGTCTATGTAAGAGCTTTGATTTAGCAAATCCCACATACTCAACTATCATATATCTTCCATGATTGCTACCACTCAAAGCATATTTTCAGAACAAATAGCATCCACTAAACAAAAAGAAAGATAGGGGCTTAATGTTTCGCGTCCCAACTTATTTATCATATATATAATTGTCAACAATAATAATTCATGATCAAATATATTTGAATGTCCATCTATGCTTAGATCTTTCCCCACCACATGATGCTTTCCAACTAAATAGTAGGTTGGAATAAGAAGGAATACTACTGACTCTTGCATAAAAGTAAAATATAGGCCCTTCACAGAGGGAAGCATGGATTTGTAGAGGTGCCAGAGATCAAAGCTTTTAAAACAAAGATGAAGATAATTTTGAGAGGTATGCTTTCATTGTCAACATAACAACCAAGAGTTCTCACTATCTTCCATGCTAGACACATTATAGGCGGTTCCCAAACAGAATGGTAAAGTTTTTGCTCCCCCACCACCAACAAGAGCATTCCGTGGCTAGTCTGAAACAACGGGTACCGTCCGACTATCAACAATCCCGGGGGAGTTTTGTTTGCAATTATATTTGATTTGATTTGAGCATGGAACTGGGCATCCCGGTTACCAGCCATTTTCTCGTGAATGATGAGCGGAGTCCACTCATTGTGAGAATAACCCACCTAGCATGGAAGATACTAACAGCCCCTAGTTGCTACATGAGCGATCCGGGCATGCAAAACAGATTATTATCTGAAGGTTTAGAGTTTGGCACATGCAAATTTACTTGGAACGGTAGGTAAATACCGCATATAGGTAGATATGGTGGACACTCATGGAAGATACTTGGTTAAAGCGTTTTTGGATGCACAAGTAGTATCTCTACTTAGTACAGAAATTTTGGCTAGCAAAAGATTCTAAAAAGCAAGCACCACATGTTGGAGGATCCATAACAATATAACTTCTATACAAATATACCCAAACATAACTCATTAAGTTGTCTTCCTTGTCCAAATTCAACTAATATGCTCAAGTTTTAAAATAATTAATGGGGCTCACAGTCATAGAAGATGTCCAAGATAGTCAATTTATATGTGAAATCCCTATTCCTTCAATGTACTTTCATGAATTGTTTAGGTGACCAATACCATGTTTGCTAACTTTCAATAAATTTAACACCTCTACTTCTTATATGTGAAGTCATTACTCCCCATCGTATAAGCATATGAAACATATATAAATTCAGATTTATGATATTCAATTCATCCAACAATTTAATCATGGGATATACGTGAAGCACGAGAGTAAAGGACAGACTACTCCAAAAGGATAAAAGTGAAGATCAATGAGTAGTCAAATAATTATTTAGCTATGTGAGGACTTGATACATCTCCAACGTATCTATAATTTTTGATTGTTCCATGCTGTTATATTATCATTCTTGATGTCCTACAATCATTTTATAGTCATTTTATATCATTTTTTGGTACTAACCTATTGACATAGTGCCCAGTTCCAGTTGTTGTTTTCTGCTTGTTTTTTACATCGCAGGAAATCAATATCAAACGGAATCCAAATGTAGTGAAACTTTTTGTGGATTTTTTTGGACCAAAAGACATCCAGTGGCCCAAGAAAGTAACTGATGGGAGTGCCGAGGAGAGCACAACCCACCAGGACGCGCCTAGGGGACCAGGCGTGCCCAGGTGGGTTGTGCCCACCTCGGTGGCCTCCCGCACCGCCTCTTTGCTCTATAAATACCCAGATATTCCAGAAACCCCAGGGGAGTCGATGAAAATCAATTCCAGCCGCCGCAAGTTCCAGAAACACCAGATCCAATCTGGACACCACCTTAGAGGGGTTCATCATGTCCATTGGTGCCTCTCCGATGATGTGTGAGTAGTTCTTTGTAGACCTACATGTCCGTAGTTAGTAGCTAGATGGCTTCATCTCTCCCTCTCTCTTGATTCTCAATACAATGGTCTCTTGGAGATCCATATGATGTAAGTATTTTTGCAGTGTGGGATCTGATGAACTTTGAGTGTATGATCAGATCTATGTTTTTATCCATGAAAGTTATTTGAGTATTCTTTGATCTCTTATATGCATGATTGATTATAGCCTCGTATTTCTTCTCCGATATTTGGGTTTTGTTTGGCCAACTTGATCTATTTATTTTGCAATGGGAAGAGGTGCTTTGTGATGGTTCGATCTTACGATGCTTGATCCCAGTGATAAAAGGGGAAACGACACGTATGTATCGTTGCTATTAAGGATAAGAAGATGGAGTCTATTTCTATATAAATAGATCTTGTCTACATCACGTCATCGTTCTTATTGCCTTACTCCATTTTTCCATGAACTGAATACACTAGATGCATGCTGCATAGCGGTTGATGTGTGGAGTAATAGTAGTAGATGCAGGCAGGAGTCGATCTACTAATCTTGGACGTGATGCCTATATATGATCATCGCCTGGATATCGTCATGATTATTTGAAGTTCAATCAATTTCCCAACCGTAATTGTTTTCCCGCCGTTTGCTATTTTTCTCGAGAGAAGCCGCTAGTGAAACCTACGACCCCTGGGTCTCTTCTCATCATATTTGCCTTTGCGATCTATTTTTATTTGCTTTTATTTTCAGATCTAGTAAACCAAAAATACCTTGCTGCACTTTATTTTATTTGTGATCTATTTATCCTATCTATCACAACTTTATCACGTCTCCTCGCCAATTCGAGGCACCGTTACCCGAAAGGGATTGACAACCCCTTTAACACATAGGGTTGCGAGTATTTGTTATTTGTGTGCAAGGGTTGTTTACGTTGTGTTTCTTGGTTCTCCTACTGGTTTGATAATCCTGGTCTCATCACTAAGGGAAATACCTACTGTCGGTGTCAAAACCGGCGGATCTCGGGTGGGGGGTCCCGAACTGTGCGTCTAGGCGGATGGTAACAGGAAACGAGGGACACGATGTTTTACCCAGGTTCAGGCCCTCTTGATGGAGGTAAAACCCTACGTCCTGCTTGATTAATATTGATGATATGGGTAGTACAAGAGTGGATCTACCACGAGATCAAGGAGGCTAAACCCTAGAAGCTAGCCTATGGTATGATTGTTGTAATGGAGGTTATGTCCTACGGACTAAAGCCTCTCCGGTTTATATAGACACCGGAGAGGGCTAGGGTTATACAGAGTCGGTTACAATGGTAGGAGATCTACATCCGTATTGCCAAGCTTGCCTTCCACGCCAAGGAAAGTCCCATCCGGACACGGGACGGAGTCTTCAATCTTGTATCTTCGTAGTCTTGGAGTCCGGCGGACGATGATAGTCCGGCTGTCTGGACACCCCCTAGTCCAGGACTCCCTCAGTAGCCCCCGAACCAGGCTTCAATGACGATAAGTCCGGCACGTATGTAGTCTTCGGCGTTGCAAGGCGGGTTCTCCTTCAAGTTCCATGTACCTGCCAAACAGTGTCCGGCTTCCTCATTAATGTTGCGCTTCTTGGCTCCCGCGCCCAATAATGGCCTTCTTCCACGCGTCGCACGAATGCGAAAAGCCAGGGTATCTTTTATGTTTTACCCCTCAGCTGTGCAAATAATCTGCCTATAAGAGAGGCGAGAATCCAGATCCAAATCACACCCTCTTCCTTCCGCGAGTCCTCATCGGAGCGCCTCTGACCAAAAAATCCATTCTATCATGGACCGTCGACGCGGCTCCTCTTCTCGCGCTCCCAGCCCTCTGCCAGGAGATTGGAGGAGATGTTCCGTCCCGCATAACGAGCTGGTGGCGCTTCAAGCAAAGGGATATCTCCCTCTGGCCTTCATGGTCCCAGTTCGAGCCGGGTTGGCCACCTACCAAGGTGGGAAACAAGCGGAGGCTACCCCAAGTCCCAACAAAGGGGAGCGGGTATGCTTCGTCCCCTATCTAATAAGGGGACTCGGATTTCCTATACATCCGTTCCTCCGCGGGCTCTTGGAGTTCTACGGACTCCAGCTCCATCACCTTACGTCGGCCTCTATCCTGCATATTGCGGGTTACGTAGCTCTTTGTGAGCTATTTCTGGGCATCGAGCCCCATTTTGCACTGTGGAAGAGGCTATTCTGCCTCGTACCCCGTTCTCACGAGGGGTCCATATACCAAGTGGGCGGCACCGAAGTATGGCGCATCGCCGGGACCGGATATCTATCCGGAACCCCCAAGAAGGCGTCCGAAGACTGGCCTTCGGAATGGTTTTACATAGAAGACGCTCCGCTGCCGGACCCTGTTCGGATTGGCCTTCCGGAATTCAGTTCTGTACCTCTGAAGAAACGCCTTAGTTGGCGCCCGCGGAGCCCCCAACTGGAGGAAGACAAGAGCATCCATTATCTGATGGGCCAGATAAGGTTATTGGCCCACTCTGGGTTGACCATGATTGCAGTCATGGCAACATGCATTACGCGGGGGGTGCAGCCACTGCAATACAGGGGCCACCCCATGTGGGATTTCAACGGGGAAGACGACGCCACCCGTCATGGCCGAAAAGGACAGGATTTGGCCGAGGACCTGGTGACGATCCTGTCCGGCCTGTACAAGGGGGAGAAGGAGGACTTCCTTCAGACGAACCCTTTGAATGGGTTTTCCATGAATAACCCTCGGCACTAGGTAGGCGAACACTTTAAGGGTCCGACCCGTGCTTTCGAAGTTTAAGCTTCTCATATCGTATCTTCGGCGCAGGAACTGCACCGGACTGTGGAGGACATGATAAGTCCAGCCCCGCAACCCGAGGATCCGGAGAGATCCCGGGATCCGGCCTCCGAAGAGGATCCGGACATAAAGGTGGAGCTAATCGACGGGGTGGTCCACCAGCTCAGCATGGACAATGCTTTAGTCGCCATTACGGCTGACTACCCCGGATTGCGTCCGGCTCCCCAGGTGACTGTGACCGAAGTCCCGACACCATTGTTTCTTCCTTGCTCATCTCTGACCTTCGCATACGATGGTGTTTTGCAGGAAGTACCTTCAAGGCGGGAAGCCGAGCCCGCGGCGGCTGACCAACAAAGGCCAGTCCGAACCAGCAGGCGGAAGAGGAGCGCGGCGCGGACTGAAACATCGCCGCAGAGGTATAGCTCGCATTTAATTATTTGGAGCAACGTTCCTAGGAAGCGTTTAAGTGCTCATGATCTTTGCAGGAGAAAAAGCGCCCGCCGTACTGCGGGCGTGGAGGTTGCCAATCCAACCTCTACCAGCCAGGCTCCAGCGCCCGGTGTGGAGGGGGAGGCGAGCGCAAGGCGCGGGCCGGATACTCCTCCAATGGAGGATGCTGACAGACTGTCCGCCACCAAGTCTGAGGTGGAGAGCGCCATGAACCACAGGCGCCGCCGGACAGTGTTTCGTGACGCGTGCTTCTCCCTTGAGGCATTGAATGCCTTTAATGCGGGGGACGCGCACCTCCGTGCTGCTCAAGATGGTTTTACCAGAGCCACGGAGCAATATGTAAAAGACATACGGGTAAGAGAATTTAATAGTTATATATGCCAGTAGCCCCCGAGACTTAAAGTAGTTATGTTAACTGATTTAAGGATCATTTGAAATGCAGGATCTTACTGAGAAGAATACCCAGCTGTCTCAGGAGCTGCAAGAGTGCAAGGCCCAACTTGAGGCCGCACTCGCTGCCGCAGGAGGAAACACAGAGACCCCTCCTGGTAACACATTTTTATTGATAAATATAAGCGCTGTGCGGCGTGCGCGCAAGTCTAATAATGACATTGCAGGTGCCGCTGGACAAGATCCGGACAGGCAAGAAGTACTGCGCCAGCTAAAGGCTGGCGAGAGGGTGCTGAATAGGGTGCAGCAAGAGAGGAACAAGCTCCAGGATGCCCAGGCCAAGCTCGGGGAAGAGCTGAAAAATGTTCGGGCCGATCTGTCTGGCTCCGTTAAGGAGAATCAGCAGCTTCGTCGCGACATCTATAGTAAGTGCTTAAGTGAACTCCTTTGAAAAGAAGAGTTCGGCGAGGAAGTCAATTGACAAAATGTGTCTGTAGGTATTCTCACAGGTCGCCTTGCAGAGGAGATGCCCGTATCGACGAGCGATCAACTTCCCGAGCTGTTGCAGCTGCTCGAACGAGTTCGGCAGGTGATGAGCGGCGCCGTTCAGGCTTTATGGCCGGCCCTTTCCCTGCCCGAAGGCCTTGGGGAGCTTGCAGAGAAGCTTTAGGGAATGCGGCAGCGCTTCCATTTGTGGAAGATTTCGGCCTGCCGCCAAGGTGCCAGGGAGGCTTGGGCCATGGTGAAGTCGCGGTACAAGAAGGCGGATCCCAACCACATGGCCGAGGTCGGACCTGTGGGGTCCGATGGGAAGGAGATCCCCGTGAGTTTAGTATACGGCCAAGTAGAGTTGACCGCTAAATTTTCCCAACGGGACTATAAATTAGACAGCCTGTTAGACGGGATTGAGGAGGAATACAGTCAGTAGATTTGACAATGTATTTTATAATGACATGTAAAATGCCTTCTAGCCGGATTGTAGATCGTTTGTCTTTGCCGACCTTTTCGCTTCAACCTCGGGACCCTAGAGTCCGGAGTGTGTCCGAATACCTTCTCGGTTAAGAAACAACCGTGGCATGCATGGAGACCAGGCATAGGGGTCATTAGTGCTTTATCAGACAAGTGCCCAACTAGTTATGTTATATTACATGGTTAGTAAGAAACATCTTCCAGGGAGAATAGTTCCGTTAAGGGTTCCTTTCCCTGGGAGGCATGCCCTAAGGTGCATGTCCGGACTGCTAAAAAAAGCAGAAAAACATCTGGGGGCAGATAAATAAGTAGGTAAAAAATCATCTTTCATGTCACCGACTGAATATTCCCTTAAGAATGCTAGCTTTCGGCTTCACCCAGTCTGAGATACACATCCGGCTGACCCGACAGTGACAATCGCAGAGGTGCTCCCTTTACCTCCTAGCCGAACAATCGGGAACGTAGGGGTAAGCACAGGAGCCAGGCAACCCAGCTTGGCCAAAACTTAAGTCATATCGATGCATATAGTGGTGAGTAAAAGGTACATGTGGAAGCGTGACACATGTGTTGGGCATGAAGCCCTTATAATTGAGCTTCTGGAAAAGAAGCCCCCAGGTATAATGAGTGCGGATGGCACATCAAGTGTACGCGAACAGTGCGCGAGTAGGCCCTTAAGGGCCTTTTAGTAGAAGGGTTAAGAGAAGAAAGAGAAATAAAGGACAGCTGAAGTATAAAAATTTGAACGGGGGAAGGGGACGAACTCTTAGTCCGGCACTAGGCGTAGAATCTTCGGAGGCGGGCTGTGTTCCATGGGTTCGGCTCGAGTCGGTTGTCCGACGCATTTCTTAGACGGTACGCCCCGCCGGTCAGGACTTGATCGATGATGAAGGGGCCCTCCCACTTGGGCTTGAGTTTGTCCTTTTTCTTGTCTGGCAGGCGTAGAACTAGTTCGCCAACATTATAAGTCTTGGCCCGTACTTCTCTGCTTTGATATCTTCGAGCCTGCTGCTGATAGAATGCGGAACGAGCCTTAGCGACGTCGCGTTCTTCCTCCAATGCATCCAAGCTGTCCTGTCGATCCATCTCGGCCTCTCTTTCTTCGTACATGCGCACTCGAGGTGAGTCATGAATAATGTCGCAGGCCAGAACTGCCTCTGCACCGTATACCATAAAAAATGGTGTGAATCCGGTAGTACGGTTGGGCGTTGTCCGCAGCCCCCAGAGCACGGAGTCGAGCTCCTCTACCCAGTGCGTGTTAGATTTAGTAAGTGACCGCACTAGTCTGGGTTTAATGCCGCTCATTATTAGACCATTTGCTCGTTCCACTTGACCATTGGTTTGAGGATTATAGACTGAAGCGTAGTCGAGCTTACTGCCCATGTTTTTGCACCATGATTTAACCTCGTCAGCCGTAAAATTCGTGCCGTTATCGGTGATGATGCTGTGGGGGACACCAAAACGGTGTACTACCCCGGAGATAAAGTCTATCACTGGTCCGGACTCTGCCGTTTTGACTGGTTTGGCCTCTATCCATTTGGTGAATTTGTCCACCATGACCAATAGGTACCTTTGCTTGTGGGTTCCCCCTTTAAGGGGTCCAACCATGTCAAGCCCCCAGACCGCGAACGGCCAGGTGATGGGTATAGTTTTGAGGGCGGTGGGTGGCATATGGCTCTGATTAGCAAAGAGCTGACAACCGATGCATCTTTGGACTAAGTCCTGAGCATCTGCCCGGGCCGTCGGCCAATAGAAACCTGTACGGAATGCCTTTCCTACAAGGGCCCGGGCTACTGCGTGGTGTCCGCCTAGTCCGGCATGAATTTCAGCCAGGAGGTTTCGCCCTTCCTCTTCGGAGATACACCTTTGAGGGACTCCGGTTGTACTTTTCTTATAAAGTTCTCCCTCATGGACCTTGTAGGCTTTAGATCGCCGGACTATGCAGCGGGCCTCATTTTGGTCTTCGGGAAGTTCCTGCCTAAGCAAGTAGGCTAGGAATGGTTCTGTCCACGGGGTGATTACTGCCATTATGTCGTGGGCTGAAGGTGTTGTGTCATCGGCTGGATCGCCGGTTGGCGCAGTTTTTTCCGGTTTGTTGTTTCCGGACTCCTCTTGCCATAATACGGATGGCTTGAAGAGCCGTTCCAGGAAGATGTTTGGAGGGATAGTGTCACGTTTTGCACCGATGCATGCCAGTACGTCGGCTGCTTGGTTATTATCTCGGGCTACATGATGGAATTCGAGTCCTTCAAACCGAGCTGACATTTTTAGGACAACATTGCGATATGCTGCCATTTTCGGATCCTTGGCGTCAAAGTCTCCATTTATTTGGGATATTGCAAGGTTTGAATCCCCGCGCACCTCTAGGCGTTGAATGCCCATGGAGATTGCCATCCGGAGACCATGTAACAGGGCCTCGTATTTGGCTGCGTTGTTGGAGTCCGTGTACATTACTTGAAGTACGTATTGGACTGTGTCCCCGGTCGGGGACGTCAATACGACGCCAGCCCCCAGTCCGGCCAACATTTTAGAGCCGTCGAAGTGCATAATCCAATTGGAGTATGCGCCGTACTATTTAGGGAGTTCGGCTTCGGTCCATTCAGCGACAAAGTCAGCCAAAACTTGTGACATTATAGCTCGCTGAGGTTTGTAAGTTATGTCGAATGGTAAGAGCTCAATGGCCCATTTTGCAATCCTGCCCGTTGCATAGTGGTTATTTATAATGTCGTTGAGTGGTACTTCGGAGGCCACTGTTATCGAACACTCTTGAAAGTAGTGTCTGAGCTTCTGGGATGCCATGAACACCGCATACGCTATCTTCTGATTGTGCGGGTAACTGGACTTGCAGGGGGTTAACACAGTGGATACGTAATACACTGGTTTTTGAATAGGGAATTTATGCCCTTCTGTCACTCATTCGACGACGAGTACCGCGCTTACAACTTGATGTGTTGCTGCAATGTATAACAACATTGGTTCGCCCAGGTTGGGCGCAGCCAGGACAGGATTTGTTGCCAATATGGCTTTTATTTCTTAGAGTCCGGCAGTGGCAGCATCCGTCCACTCGAAGTGTTCGGTGCGCCTAAGGAGGCGATAGAGGGGCAATGCCTTTTCTCCTAGACGGGAGATAAAGCGGCTTAGAGCCGCCACACATCCAGCCAATTTTTGTATTTGCTTGAGGTCTTTTGGGATATCTAGCTGTGACAGAGCTCGGATTTTGGCTGGGTTTGCTTCGATTCCTCTACCGGATACAATAAAGCCGAGTAGCTTTCCGGCTGGTACGCCAAAAACGCATTTTTCCGAATTCAGCTTGATGTCATATGCTCTGAGGTTGTCGAATGTGAGCCTCAAGTCGTCTACTAGAGTTTCGACGTGTTTGGTTTTGACGACTACGTCGTCTACGTATGCCTCTACTGTTTTGCCGATCTGGGTGGCCAGACATGTTTGAATCATGCACTGATATGTTGCGCCGGCGTTTTTAAGTCCGAAGGGCATCGTGTTGAAGCAGAATGGTCCATATGGAGTGATGAATGCCGTTGCGGCTTGGTCTGTTTCCGCCATCTTAATTTGATGGTATCCGGAGTATGCGTCGAGGAAGCACAATGAATCGTGTCCTGCGGTAGCATCGATTATCTGGTCGATGCGGGGGAGGGGGAAGGGATCCTTTGGGCAAGCCTTATTAAGGTATTTAAAATCGACGCATAGGCGCCAGGATTTATCCTTCTTTGGTACCATTACCAGGTTTGCTAGCCAATCCGGATGTTTGATATCTCTGATGAATCCGGCCTCCAACAGTTTGGCTAGCTCTCCTCCCATTGCCTATCTTTTGGGTTTGGAAAATCGTCGAAGAGCCTGTTTGACTGGCTTGAATCCTTTTAGGATGTTTAGGCTGTGTTCTGCTAATCTGCATGGGATTCCGGGCATATCCGAGGGGTGCCAGGCGAAAATGTCCCAATTTTCCCGAAGGAATTCTCACAGTGCGGCGTCTACATCAGGGTTCAATTGTGCCCCGATGGAGGCCGTCTTTGTTGGGTCCGTTGGATGGACCTGGAATTTTACTATTTCGTCCGCTGGTTTAAAGGATGTGGACTTGGATCTCTTATCGAGTATCACATCGTCCCTATTCACCGTAGAGCGCAGCGCGGTGAGTTCTTCTGCCGCTAGGGCTTCGGATAGCGCTTCCAGGGCTAATGCGGCTGTCTTGTTTTCGGCGCGTAATGCTATATCCGGATCACTAACAAGAGTGATTATTCCGCCGGCCCCAGGCATTTTGAGCTTCATGTACCCGTAATGGGGTACGGCTTGAAAAATTGTGAATGCCTCCCATCCTAGTATAGCGTGATATCCGCTGTTTAACGGGGCCACTTGGAACGTGACTTCTTCAGATCTGCAGTTGTCCGGCAAGCCGAACACCACATCGAGTGTGATTTTTCCGGTGCAGCGTGCTTCCCGGCTGGGTATTATTCCTCTGAAGGTTGTGCTGCTTCGCTCAATACGGCTCCAGTCTATTTCCATTTTTTGAAGAGTTTCCTCATAGATGAGGTTTAATCCGCTGCCGCCATCCATGAGGACCTTTGTGAGTCGAAAGCCGTCCACTATAGGACTAAGTACCAGTGCGGCTGGTGCTCGGGCTGTTCGGAATTTAGGTTCGTCGCTGGCGTTGAAGGTGATGGTTGTGTCGCTCCATGGATTTATTTTTGCTACTTGGTAGACTTTGGCGAGGCCGCGGATTGTTTGTTTCTGCATATTATTTGATGCGAAGGTCTCGAAGACTGTTGATACCGTACCGGTATTGTTGGAGTGGTTTTCCGGGGCTAGAAGCTCCTCGCCACTTTTGGCCACCTGCCGTAATATCCAACATGCTCGGAGGCTATGTGTTGGGACGGCGCCCTCTGTACTGTGAAGTTTACAGGGTCCGCTGAGCCATCCCTCCAGTACGGTTCCATGCCCTCTATGGGGTTTTTGCTTTTTGGTTTTTGTATCTGGTGCCTGAGTGTAATGCACCCTTTTGTTGCGGACTAGGGTTGGGGCCGGATTGTCCCAAAAATTATTTTCGGTTTTCCGGAAACTCTCCATCGCACAGTACTTTCGTACTATGGACGCCAGGTCGGCGAAGCGTGTAATTTTACAACGGCTGACGGCGTTCAAGATTCCCTTATCCGTGCAATTATTGCAAAAGATTGAGATTGCGTTATCTTCTTGGCAGTCCTTTATCCTGTCCATGACCAGGAGGAATCTGGCCCAGTAGTGATGTACTGTTTCAACGGGCTCTTGCCGGATTAGAGATAGATCGCATATGTCTGGGCGGGTGGGTGGAATTAAGTCCGGAACCCTACCCGTCTCAAGGCTTAAAGGCCAGGAGGTTTCCAAATTCGGAAGCTTGGATTGCTGGACGTGATCCAGCAAGTCCGGAACGATGCATGATTTTAAGTTCAGTGCTCGATCGAAGTCCGTCCCTCCGCGGAAATCCGGCATGGAGGGTTCAGGAATCCAGACGTGACTAGTTTTCAATATAGGAGAAGAGTTGCCGCATTGTTCCTCTACCACTGCGACGTGGTGGGTGACCTAGGGAGAGTTAATCTCTCTCAGATCGGTTTTAAGCCCAATCTGATTGTAGTCTGTAGCGACTCCCAGGGTGGCGATGCGATCCAAGAGCTCGTTGACAAACGAGAGCTCTATTGGATCCAGCCGCTCGGCAGATTCCGAGCTGACGCGAAGATTGCTTTTGATGATTTGAGAAGTCATTGTCGAAGCGGTGGCTGGACAGGCGGTCATAAGAAAACCACCTAGCCGGATAGTTTGGCCGGAGGCCAAGGCCCCTTTGGCGAAAATACCGTCCTTGAAGACGGGTGGAGGCATTCTTCCTATTGGCGATGACACAGAGGAACTCTCAATGAAAGCACCAATGTCGGTGTCAAAACCGGCGGATCTCGGGTAGGGGGTCCCGAACTGTGCGTCTAGGCGGATGGTAACAGGAAACGAGGGACACGATGTTTTACCCAGGTTCGGGCCCTCTTGATGGAGGTAAAACCCTACGTCCTGCTTGATTAATATTGATGATATGGGTAGTACAAGAGTGGATCTACCACGAGATCAAGGAGGCTAAACCCTAGAAGCTAGCCTATGGTATGATTGTTGTAATGGAGGTTATGTCCTACGGACTAAAGGCTCTCCGGTTTATATAGACACCGGAGAGGGCTAGGGTTATACAGAGTCGGTTACAATGGTAGGAGATCTACATCCGTATTGTCAAGCTTGCCTTCCACGCCAAGGAAAGTCCCATCCGGACACGGGACGGAATCTTCAATCTTGTATCTTCGTAGTCTTGGAGTCCAGCGGACGATGATAGTCCGGCTGTCCGGACACCCCCTAGTCCAGGACTCCCTCACCTACCTTCGCTGTCCCGCATCATCCCTTCCTCTTTGGGGAAATACCGACGTAGTTCAAGCAGGCATCAGAAGGAATTTCTAGCGCCGTTGCCGGGGAGGATCTTCAACACCAACCAGGTTCCTAATCACAAATATCATCTCCTCGCAATTTACATTATTTACCATTTGCCTCTCATTTTCCTCTCCCCCACTTTGCAAAAATTTGCTGTTTTATTCGCCCTCTTTTTCCTTCGCCGTTTTCTCGTCAGATCTGTTTTTGAGTGCAATCTTGTTGTGAAATCATCAAGACTCAAGGGAACACCAAGTTGTGTGATTTCTCAAACACCAACAACAATGCTTTTATTAGCACTCCGATTGCTCCTCCCTCCACTAGTGTGGAGCCTTGTGATATTAGTACTTCTTTGGTGAATCTTGTTATGAAAGATCAATTTGTTGGTATTCCTAATGAGGATGCCGCGTCCCATCTTAACACATTCGTGGAATTATGCGATTGGCAAAAGAAAAAAGATGTGGACAACGATGTTTTGAAGTTGAAATTGTTTCCATTTCCATGCGAGATCGCGCAAAAATTTGGTTTGCTTCTTTGCCTCGCAATAGTATCGACTCTTGGAACAAGTGCAAGGATGCTTTTATTACTAAGTATTTTCCGCCTGCAAAAATCATTTCCCTTAGAACCCAGATCATGAATTTCAAGCAACTTGAACATGAGCATGTTGCAAAATATTGGGAAAGTATGAAATTGATGCTGAGGAATTGCCCAACTCATGGGTTAAATCTTTGGATGACCATACAAAATTTTTATGCAGGCTCGAATTTTGTTTCTCGTAATCTTTTAGATTCCGCCGCGGGGGGTACCTTTATGGAAATTACTTTGGGTGAAGCTACTAAATTGCTAGACAATATTATGGCCATTTACTCACAATGGCATACCGAAAGAGCTTCTACTAGCAAAAAGGTCAATTCGATAGAAGAAATTAATTCTTTGAGTGAAAAAGTTGATGCTCTTATGAAGTTGGTTGCAAATAAAAGTGCTCCTATTGATTTTACTGATGTGCATTTGTCTACTTTGATTGAGAAAAATAGTGATGCCATAGATGTGAATTTTATCTCATGAAACAATTTTAATAACAATGCTTATAGAGGTAATTTTAGTCATAGGCCTTTTCCTAGTAATTCATCTAATAATTATGGTAATTCCTATGGTAATCCTTTTTATAATAAAATAGAAACACCTCTCATCTTGAGAATAATATTAAAGACTTTATCAATACTCAAAAGGTTTTCAATGTTACGATAAAAGAAAAGCTGAATAAAATTGATGATATGTCTAGAAGTATTGTTAGAATTTCTCATGATGTAGAAACCCTCAAGATGAAAAAAAATTGTGCCTAAAGTTGAAGAATCAATTCAAGCTCTTTATGTTCTATGGATGAAAGTAAGAAAAGAACCGCTATGCTTAGAGCTAAAATAGAATTTTTAGAAAGAGCGTTTTCTAGTGATTACTTTCATAAAAGTGATGAAGATCTTAAAATTATTGGTGTTTATTCTATTGATTCTTTGTTTAGTAAAATTAGGATTGATGAAAATGGTACTGGAGAAGAGTCAATTTTAGTTAGAAGGCGTCCCTATGATCCGGAGGGTGAAAATCTTGTTGAGAAAATTTACAAAAGTGGGTTTGAAGTTCAAGACTTTAAATAGTGGTGTGCCCACTATTTTGGATTACAAAGACTTTAATTATGATACTTGCTCCTTGGTCGATTGTATTTCTTTGTTGCAATCTATGATAAATTCACTCCAGGCTTATGAACGTAATAAACTTTCACTAAACATATTGTTGATGCCATGATGAAATCTTTTGAAGAAAAGTTGGAATTAGAAGCTTCAATTCCTAGAAAATTACATGATGAATGGGAACCTACCATCCAAGTCAAGATTAAAAATTATGAGTGTTTTGCTTTATGCGACTTGGGTGCTAGTGTTTCTACAATTCTGAAGTCTTTATGTGATGTGCTTGGTCTTACCGATATCGAAGAATGCTCTTTAAATTTGCACTCGGCGGATTCTACTATTAAAATTCCTATGGGAAGAATTAATGATGTTCTTATTCTTGCAAATAGGGATTTTGTGCCCATAGATTTTATTGTTCTTGATATTGATTGCAATCCGTCTTGTCCAATTATACTTGGTAGACCATTTTTGGTACTATCGGTGCCGTGATTGATACGAAAGAAGGCAACATTAATTCAATTTCACAAAGGAAGGGTATGGAACACTTACCTAGAACAAGAATTAGGCCACCATATGAATCAATTATTAGGCATCATATGGATCTAGAACCAAAGATGACAAAACTTAGATCCTACGCATTATGCCTAGCTAGGTGCATAAAACGAAAGCGCTCGTTTGGAGGCAACCCAAACTGTATCTTTTTTGCTTTTTGGTTTTCTTGCTGTTTTCAATAAAATACAAAATTATGCCTCTGATTAGATGTGTTTTTGTGGTTTAAATTAGTGCTTATGCCAACCAAGGCCTTTGGAATGATTTGGGTGAGAGTTGATTTGATCTTGCTGAAAAATAGAAATTTTTGCGCTCACAAAATTACTTTTCATTTTTGTCAGAAGAGTGATTTTCAGTTGATTCTTTTTGAAGAAGATTAATAAACAAATTATTCATGTCTTCCTAATTTTTCAGTATTGTTGGAGTTACATAAGTATTCGAAGTAGTCAGATTGCTATAGACTATTCTGTTTTTTACAGGTTCTGTTTTCTTTGCGTTGTGTGCTGGTTTTGATGATTCCATGGTTTTCTTTGAAGAGTTTTTGCCATATAAAAGTTGGAATAGAGTATATATAATGCAAAAGTAAAATATGAATAGGTTTGCAATAGTACTTATAGTAGTGGTTTGCTTTCTTATACTAACGGATCTCACGAAGGTTTTGTTGAGTTTTGTGTGATTGAAGTTTTCAAGTTTTGGGTGATCTTATGATGGATGAAAGAATAAGGAATAGCAAAAGGCCAAGCTTGGGGATGACCAAGGCACCCCAAGATAATATTCAAAAATGTAGCAAGCAACTAAGCTTGGGGATGCCCCCGAGTGGCATCCCCGCTTTCTTCTAACAACCATCGGTATTTTACTTGAAACTATATTTTTATTCGTCACATATTATGAGTTTTGCTTGGAGCGTCTTGTATGATATGAGACTTTGCTTGTTTTGCTTTGTGTTTTAAGTCTTGAATTTTTTCTGGACACAACTTTTTTAGAGAGTCAAAAATTATGCTATGCTTGCTCCTATGCCTCACTTAAATTTTTTAGAGCCATGGAATTGCTCTAGTGCTTCACTTATATCTTTTTGAGCACGGTGTGCTTTGTTATTTTTGAAGAAATTCTCTCATGCTTCACTTAGATTTATTTGGGAGTTAGTAATTTTTTTAAGAAATTCTCTCTTGCTTCACTTAGATTATTTTGAGAGAAAGAAACATTATGTTCATGTTCTTCACTTAAATTTGTTTGAGCTTATTAAAAGAAACATATGAAAATAGTCCCAAAGTGATAGATATCCAAGGAGGATATAAAACAAACTTTCATGAAGATCATTGGACAAAAATAAACTTGGTTCTCAATAATAGTTTTGAGATATGACGATAAGATATGTGAGTCATGTTGATGAGTAATTGTGCTTTAGTAAGAATATTGGTGTTAAGGTTTGTGATTCCCTATGCAAGCACGACAGTCAGTAGTTATGCAATGAAATTACATCCTACATGTGGTGCATTATTAGGTGTTACTTATGCTTAATGCTTGGGTATGAGATTTTTTGTTTCTTGATTGGTCGCTTCTCAATCATTTTTCTAGCCTTCATTTTGCACTAAGTATGATCACTACTTGTGCATCCAAAACCCTTTAAACCAGTTTTGCCATATGAGTCCACTATACCTACCTATATGCGGTATTTCTATGTCATTCTAAGCAAATTTGCATGTGCCATCTCTAATTTTCAAAATAAATTTCTCTTTTGTGTGCTCATACCGCTCGCGAGGCGGTGAGGGGTGGCCAATATTTTCCATCCTAAATGTGTTATTCTCATGATGAGTGTTTATTCACTTGTCATTACACAAGAGTACGACAAAGGTATTAGGGATGCCCAGTCCCGAAATGAAAAATGAATTTTATTTATGTTGTCAAATAATAAATTCCTTGGAAAGTGTTGGTATGGAGGGCACCTGTGGATACAGCTAACCATGGAAAGTGAAAGTAATGATGGTAAAAGGAATAAACTTTTTTTTCTATTTGGGAACCGCATATGATGTATCTGCATGGAAAGTGTTGGGAGCTCTAAGTCATTTTTGTTGGTGGGAAAAGTATGCCTCCCAAACTGTTTTTATCTCTCCATTTTTTTCTTTGAGCTCTGGCACCTCTACAAATCCCTACTTCCCTCTATGAAGGGCCTTTCTTTTACTTTATGCAATTTTTATTTTGAATTTGAGTCTCCATCTTCTCTTATAAAGCACCAACTAAGGGGCATTATGATCGTATTTGAGCATTGGGTATAGCTAATATTCGAGTGTGTTTCATGAATGGGTCAATAGTTGAGCATAATGGGATAGGGATAACTTGCTTTAGTGTTGATGTTTTGAAAGACACGGTTGCTTGTTCATATGCTTGAGTATTAAAGTCTTCATGTCAAAACTAGACTATTGCTTAGAACCATATAAAAGTCCAAATGTGCATGCTACAAAGAAAAAATTATGTGATCAACATGTTAGGCAGCATTCCACATCAAAAATTCTGTTTTTATCATTTACCTACTCGAGGACGAGTAGGAATTAAGCTTGGGGATGCTGATACGTCTCCAATGTATCTATAATTTTTTATTGTTCCATGATGTTATATTATCATTCTTTGAAGTTATACAATCATTTTATAGTCATTTTATATCATTTTTGGTACTAACCTATTGACATAGTGCCCAGTGCCAGTTGTTGTTTTCTGCTTGTTTTTTACATCGCAGGAAATCAATATCGAATGGAGTCCAAACACAGTGGAACTTTTTGTGGATTTTTTTTGGACCAGAAGACATCCAGTGGGCCAAGAAAGTACCTGAGGGGAGCTCCGAGGGGAGCACAACCCTCCAGGGCGCGCCTGCGGGCCCAGGCGCGCCCAGGTGGGTTGTGCCCACCTCGGTGGCCTCCCACACCTCCTCTTTGCTCTATAAATACCCCAATATTGCAGAAACCGTAGGGGGGTCGACGAAATCAATTCCAGCGGCCGCAAGTTCTAGAAACACCAAATCCAATCTAGACACCATCTCAGAGGGGTTCATCATGTCCATTGGTGCCTCTTTGATGATGCGTGAGTAGTTCTTTGTAGACCTACAGGTCGGTAGTTAGTAGCTAGATGGCTTCCTCTCTCTCTCTCTCTTAATTCTCAATACAATGGTCTCTTCGAGATCCCTATGATGTATGTCTTTTTGCAGTGTGTTTTTTGTGATCCGATGAACTTTGAGTATCGTAGCATTGAAAACCTTTTGAGTATTGATAAACTCTTCAATATTATTCTCAAGATAAAAGGTGTTTCTATTATTATCATAAGAAGGATTACCATAGGAATTACCATACTTATTAGAGGAATTACTAGGAAAAGGCCTAGGATTAAAATTACCTCTATAAGCATTGTTATTGAAATTGTTTCATGAGATAAAATTCACATCTATGGCATCACTATTTTTGCTCAATCAAAGTAGACAAAGGCACATCATTAAAATCAATAGGAGAACTTTTATTAGCAACCAACTTCATAAGAGCATCAACCTTTTCACTCAAAGAATTTATTTCTTCTATTGAAATGACCCTTTTGCTAGTAGGAGCTCTTTTGGTATGCCAATATGAGTAATTGGCCATAATATTGCCTAGAAATTTAGTAGCTTCACCCAAAGTAATTTCCATAAAGGTACCCCACGAGGTGGAATCTAAAAGATTACAAGAAACAAAATTCAACCCCACATAAAATTTTTGTTTGATCATACAAAGATTTAACCCATGAGTTGGGATGCAACATGATCATGCTCAAGTTGCTTGAAATTCATGATTTGGGTTAAAAGGGAAATGATTTTGGCGACCGGCAAATACTTAGTAATAAAAGCATCCTTGCACTTGTTCCAAGAATCAATACTATTGCGAGGCAAAGAAGAAAACATAATTTTTGCACGATCTCGCAAAGAAAACAGAAACAATTTCAACTTCACAACATCATTGTCCACATATTTTTTATTTTTCATATCACATAATTCCACGAATGTGTTAAGGTGGGACGTGACATCCTCATTTGGAGTACCGGCAAATAGATCTTTCATAACAAGATTCAGCAAATCTGTATTAATATCACAAGACTCCGCACTAGTGGCGGGAGGAGAAATCGGAGTGCTAATGAAATCATTGTTGTTGGTGTTTGAGAAATCACACAACTTGGTGTTCTCTTGAATCATGATGACTTCACAACAAGATTGCACTCAAAAAACAGATCTGACGAGAAAACGGCGAATGAAAAATAGGGCGAATAAAACGGCAAATCTTTGCAATGTGGGGGAGAGGAAAACGAGAGGCAATTAGAAAACAATGTAAATTGCGAGGAGAGGAGATTTTCTATTAGGAACCTGGTTGATGTTGAAGATCCTCCCCGGCAACGGCGCTAGAAATTCCTTCTGATGCCTGCTTGAACCACGTTGGTATTTCCCCAAAGAGGAAGGCATGATGCAGCACAACGACGGTAAGTATTTCCCTCAGTGATGAGACCAAGGTTATCGAACCAGTAGGAGAACCAAGCAACACAACGTAAACAGCCCCTGCACACAAATAAAAAATACTCGCAACCCGACATGTTAAAGGGGTTGTCAATCCCTTTCGGGTAACGGTGCCTCAAATTGGCGAGAAGACGTGATAAAGTTGTGATAGATAGGATAAATAGATCGAAAATAAAATAAAGTGCAGCAAGGTATTTTTGTATTTTTGGTTTAATAGATCTGAAAATAAAAGAAAATAAAAATAGATCACAGAGGCAAATATGATGAGAAGAGACCCGGGGGCCGTAGGTATCACTTATTTCACTCGGATCAAGCACCGTAAGATTGAAACGATCACAAAGCACCTCTTCTCATTGCAAGATAAATAGATCAAGTTGGCCAAACAAAACCCAAATATCAGAGAAGAAATACAAGGCTATAATCAATCATGCATATAAGAGATCAAAGAAGACTCAAATATCTTTCATGGATGAAAACTGTATTAAAGTAAGAAAAGAACTGCTATGCTTAGAGCTAAAAGAGAATTTCTAAAAAGAGCGTTTTCTAGTGATTACTTTCATAAAAGTGATGAAGATCTTGAAATGATTGGTGTTTCTTCTATTGATTCTTTGTTTAGTAAAATTAAGACTGATGAAAAAGGGACTGGAGAAGAGTTAAATTTAGTTAGAAGGCATCCCTATGATTCGGAGGGTGAAAATCTTGTTGAGAAAATTGATAAAGGTGGGTTTGAAGAGGTCAAGAATTTAACTAGTGATGTGTCCAATATTTTGGATTACAAAGACTTTAATTAAGATAGTTGCTCCTTGGTTGATTGTATTTCTTTGTTGCAATCCATGATAAATTCATCCCATGCTTATGAGCAAAATAAAGTTTTCACTAAACATATTTTTGATGCTATGATGAATGCTTTTGAAGAAAAGTTGGAATTAGAAGTTTCAATTCCTAGAAAATTACATGATGAATGGGAACCTACCATCAAAGTCAAGATTAAAAATTATGAGTGTTTTGCTTTATGCAACTTGGGTGCTAGTGTTTCTACAATTCCGAAGTCTTTATGTGATGTGCTTGGTCTTACCGATATCGAAGAATGCTCTTTAAATTTGCACTTGGCTGATTCTACTATTAAAGAGCCTATGGGATGAATTAATGATGTTCTTATTCTCACAAATAGGAATTATGTTCCCATAGATTTTATTGTTCTCGATATTGATTGCAATCCGTCTTGTCAAATTATACTTGGTAGACCATTTTTACGTACTATTGGTGCCGTGATTGATATGAAAGAAGGCAATATTAAATTTAAATTTCCACTAAGGAAGGGTATGGAACACTTCCCTAGAACAATAATTAGGCCACCATATGAATCAATCATGAGGGCATCATATGGATCTAGAACCAAAGATGACAAAACTTATATCCTACGCGTTATGCCTAGCTAGGGGCGTAAAACGATAGCGCTCGTTGGGGGGCAACCCAACTTGTATCTTTTTGATTTTTGGTTTTCTTGTTGTTTTCAATAAAATACACAATTATGCCTCTGATTAGATGTGTTTTGTGGTTTAAATTAGTGTTTGTGCCATGCAAGGCCTTTCAGATGATTTGGGTGAGAGTTGATTTGATCTTGCTGAAGAACAGGAACTTTTGCGCTCATGGAATTAATTTTAATTTTTATCAGAATGGTGATTTTGAGCTGATTCTTTTTGCAGAAGATTAATAAACAAATTATTCACGTTTTCCAAAAAATTAGAATTTTTGGAGTTACATAAGTATTCGAAGTATTCAGATTGCTACAAACTGTTCTATTTTTGACAGGTTCTGTTTTCTTTGCGTTGTGTGCTTGTTTTGATGATTCCATGGTTTTCTTTGAAGATTTTTTGCCATAGAAAAGTTGTAATACATTAGATATAATGCAAAAATAAAATATGAATAGGTTTGCAACAGCACTTATAGTAGTGGGTTGCTCTCTTATACTAACGGATCTCGCGAAGGTTTTGTTGAGTTTTGTGTGATTGAAGTTTTCAAGTTTGGGGTGATCTTACGATGGATGAAGGGATAAGGATTAGCAAAAGGCTAAGCTTGGGGATGCCCGAGGCACCCCAAGATAATATTTAAAAAAGTAGCAAGGAACTAAGCTTGGGGATGCCCCCGAGTGGCATCCCCGCTTTCTTCTAATGACCATCGGTATTTTACTTGGAGCTATATTTATACTCGTCACATATTATGAGTTTTGCTTGGAGCGTCTTGTATGATATGAGTCTTTGCTTGTTTTGCTTTGTGTTTTAAGTCTTCAATCCTTGCTGGACACACCTTTTTGAGAGAGTCAAAACCTATGCTATGCTTGCTCCTATGCTTCACTTAAATTTTTTAGAGCCATGGAATTGCTCTAGTGCTTCACTTATATCTTTTTGAGCATGGTGTGCTTTGTTATTTTTGAAGAAATGCTGTCATGCTTCACTTAGATTTATTTGGGAGTTAGTAATTTTTTAAGAAATTCTCTATTGCTTCACTTAGATTATTTTGAGAGAAAGAAATATTATGCTCATGTTCTTCACTTAAATTTGTTTGAGCTTATTAAAAGCAACATATGAAAATAGTCCCAAAGTGATAGATATCTAGGGAGGATATAATAAAAACTTTCATGAAGATCATTGGACAAAATAAACTTGGTTCTTTGTAATGGTTTTGAGATATGACGATATGATATGTGAGTCATGTTGATGAGTAATTATGCGCCCAGGTGTGTTGTGCCCACCTCGGTGTCTCCCGCACCGCTTCTTTTCTCTATAAATACCCCAATATTCCAAAAACCCTAGGGGAGTCGACGAAAATCAATTCCAGCTGCCGCAAGTTCCAGAAACACCAGATCCAATCTAGATACCATCTCGGAGGGGTTCATCTTGTCCATTGGTGCCTCTCCGATGATGCGTGAGTAGTTCTTTGTAGACCTACACGTTTGTAGTTAGTAGCTAGATGGCTTCCTCTCTCTCTATCTCTCTCTCTCTCTCTTGATTCTCAATACAATGGTCTCTTGAAGATCCATACGATGTAAGTCTTTTTACGGTGCGTTTGTTGGGATCTGATGAACTTAGAGTTTATAACCAGATCTATGTTTTTATCCATGAAAGTTATTTGAGTCTTCTTTGATGTCTTATATGCATGATTGATTATAGCTTCGTATTTCTTCTTCGATATTTTGGTTTTGTTTGGCCAACTTGATCTATTTGTCTTGCAATGGGCAGAGGTGCTTTGTGATGGGTTCGATCTTACGGTGCTTGATCCCAGTGACAGAAGGGGAAATGACACATATGTATCGTTGCTATTAAGGATAACAAGATGGGGTCTATTTCTACATAAATGGATCTTGTCTACATCATGTCATCGTTCTTATTGCATTACCCCATTTTCCATGAACTTAATACACTAGATGCATGCTTGATAGCGGGCGATGTGTGGAGTTATAGTAGTAGATGTAGGCAGGAGTCGGCCTACTAATCTTGGACGTGATGCCTATATAATGATCATTGCCTGGATATCGTCATGATTATTTGAAGTTCTATCAATTGCCCAACAGTAATTATTTTCCCACCGTTTGCTTTTTTTTGAAGAGAAGCCACTAGTGATACCTACGGCCCCCGTGTCTCTTCTCATCATATTAGCCTTTGCGATCTATTTTCTTTTGCTTTTATTTTCATATCTATTAAACCAAAAATACAAAAATACCTTGCTGACTTTATTTTATTTTCGATCTATTTATCCTATCTATCACAACTTTATCACGTCTTCTCACCAATTTGAGGCACCGTTACCCAAAAGGGATTGAAAATCCCTTTAACATGTCGGGTTGCGAGTATTTTTTTATTTGTGTGCAGGGGATGTTTATGTCGTGTTGCTTGGTTCTCCTACTGGTTCGATAACCTTGGTCTCATCACTAAGGGAAATACCTACTGTCTGTGCTGCATCATTCCTTCCTCTTTGGGGAAATACCGACGTAGTTCAAGCTGGCATCAGGACTCTCTCGTATTTAAGTATTTCATATCTTAATATTTTATTCAAACAACAAGCAAATCCTAATAAAAAATGATGCTCCAAGAAAAACACATATCATGTGGTGAATAAAAATATGGCTCCAAGTAAAGTTACTGATGAACGAAGACGGAAGAGGGGATGCCATCCGAGACATCCCCAAGCTTAGGCTCTTGGTTGTCCTTGAATATTACCTTGGGGTGCCTTGGGCATCCCCAAGCTTAGTCTCTTTCCACTCCTTATTCCGTAGTCCATCGAATCTTTACCCAAAACTTGAAAACTTTCAACACAAAACTCAACAGAAAACCCGTAAGCTCCGTTAGTATAATAAAGCAAATCACCGCTTAGTTACTGTTGTGAACTAATTCTAAATTTAAATTGGTGTTATATCTACTGGATTCCAACTTCTCCATGGTTCATACCCTCCGATACTACTCATAGATTCATCCAAATAAGCAAACAACACATAGAAAATAGAATCTGTTTAAAACAGAACAGTCCGTAGTAATCTGGAACCTTTTCATACTTCTGTAACTCAAAAAATTCTGAAAAATTAGGACAACGTAGACAATTTGTATATGAATCTTGTGTAAAATATTCAGATCAAAAGAAAGTTCCAGTGAATTTTCAAAATTTCTGGACTGAGCACAAAAGTTTCTGTTTTTGCACAGAATCAAGTCAACTATCATCCACACTATCCCAAAGGCTTTACTTATCACTTTATTGAAACAAAAGCTATAAAATAAGATTACTACAGTAGCTTAATTATGTTAACACACAAAAACAGTACGGTTAAATATTGGGTTGTCTCCCAACAAGCGCTTTTCTTAAATGCATTTTTAGCTAGGCATGATGATTTCAATGATGCTCACATGAAAGATAAGAATTGAAACATAAAGGGAGCATCATGAAGCATATGACTAGCACATTTAAGTCTAACGCACTTTCTATGCATAGGGATTTTGTGAGCAAACAATTTATGGGAACAAAAATCAACTATCATAGAAAGGCAAACAAGCATGACTTCAAGACTTTCAACACATAGAGAGGAAACTTGATATTATTGCAATATGTAAAATCATATGTTCCCCTCTCATAGTAATTTTAAGTAGCATCATGAATTAATTCAACAATATAACCATCACATAAAGCATTATTTTCATGATCTACAAGCATACAAATTTTACTACTCTCCACATAAGCAAATTTCTTCTCATTCATAATAGTGGGAGCAAACTCAACAAAATAACTATCATGTGATGCATAATCCAATTGAAAATTAAAATCATCATGACAAATTTCATGGTTATCATTATTCTTTATAGCATACATGTCTTCACTATAATCATGATAGATAGCAACTTTGTTCTCATAATCAATTGGAACCTCTTCTGAAATAGGGATTCCTCACTAAATAAAGTCATGACCTCTTCAAATACAATTTCATCAATATAATGATCATAAATAGGAGGCATGTTATCATCATAATAAATTTTCTCATAAAAAATTGGGGAAAAAAGATATCATCTTCATCAAACATAGCATCCCCAAACTTGTGGCTCTGCATATCATTAGCATCATGGATATTCAAGGAATTCATACTAACAACATTGCAATCATGCTCATCATACAAGGATTTTATGCCAAACATTTTATAGACTTCTTCTTCTAACACTTGAGCACAATTTTCGTTTCCATCATTTTCACGAAAGATATTAAAAAGATGAAGCATATGAGGCAACCTCAATTCCATATTTTTTTGTAGTTTTCTTTTATAGACTAAACTAGTGATAAAACAAGAAACTAAAAGATTCGATTGCAAGATCTAAAGATATACCTTCAAGCACTAACCTCCCCGGCAACGGTGCCAGAAAAGAGCTTGATGTCTACTATGCAACCTTCTTCTTGTAGACTCGTGTTGGGCCTCCAAGCGCAGAGTTTTGTAGGATAGTAGCAAATTTCCCTCAAGTGGATGACCTAAGGTTTATCAATCCATGGGAGGCGTAGGATGAAGATGGTTTCTCTCAAACAACCCTGCAACCAAATAACAAAGAGTCTCGTGTCCCGAACACACCCAATACAGTGGTAAATTGTATAGGTGCACTAGTTTGGCGAAGTGATGGTGATACAAGTGCAATATGGATGGTAGATATAGGTTTTTGTAATCTGAAAATACAAAAACAACAAGGTAGAAAGTAACAAAAGTGAGCGAAAACGGTATTGCAATGCTTGGAAACAAGGCCTAGGGTCAATACTTTCAGTAGTGCAAGTTCCCTCAACAATGATAACATAATTAGATCATACGGCAATCCCTCAACGTGCGACAAAAGTCACTTCAAAGTTCCCATCGCGAAGAACATAAGATGAAATTGATTTTAGGGTATGAAACCACCTCAAAGTTATTCTTTCCGATCAATCCATTGAGCTATTCCTATAAGTGTCACAAACAGCCCTAGAGTTCACAATAAAACAACACCATATGACACACATCAATCAACTCTAATGTCACCAAGATTCTCCAATGTCACCACAAGTATCCGTGGGTCAATTATATGATATGAATCAAACAACTTCAGATTCATAATATTCAATCCAACACAAAGAACTTCAAGAGCATCCCGAGATTTCTACCAGAGAGAGGAATATCAAAACGTGCATCAACCCATATGCATAGATTACCCCAATGTCACCATGGAATCTGCAAGTTGATAACCAAAACATACATCATGTGGATCAATAGAACATCCCATTGTCACCACGGATATCCCATCGCAAGACATACATCAAGTGCTCTCACATCCAAATATTCAATCCGACATAACAAAACCTCAAAGGAAAAGACCCAATTCATCACAAGGTAGAGAGGGATAAACACCATATAAACTATAGTAGAAAAGCTCGCCGTACATCAAGATCGTGCCAAATCAAGAACACGAGAGAGAGAGAGAGAGAGAGAGAGAGAGAGAGATCAAACACGTAGCTATTGGTACATACCCTCAGCCCCGAGGGTGAACTACTCCCTCCTCGTCATGGAGAGCGCCGGGATGATGAAGATGGCCACCGGTGATGGATTCCCCCTCCGATAGGGTGACAGAATAGGGTCCCGAGAGGTTTTTCTTGGCTACAGAGGCTTGTGGCGATGGAACTCCCAATCTAGGTTTCTTTCTGGAGGTTTTTGTATTTATAGGAGGTGTTGGCGTCGGGGACAAGTCAAGGGGGGCCCACGAGGCGACGACAAGGCAGGGAGGCGCGCCCCAGGGGGCGCCCTCCACCCTTGTGGTTGCCTCGAGACTCCTCTCCGATATCTTTTCGTTCCAGTATTTTTTATATTTTCCAAACATATTCTTCATAAATTTTTGGCTCGTTCCGAGAACTTTTATTTCTGCCCAAAAAAACGACACCACAGTAGTTCTGCTGAAAACAGCGTCAGTACGGGTTAGTTTTAATCAAATCAAACTCAAATCATATAAAATTGTTGTAAACATGGCATGAATACTTCATAAATTATAGATACGTTGGGGACGTATCAGATACCAAGTTGACGCCTAAGTTGAGAAAACCTTGCTTCATCCAATAGTTTGGTGAAAATATCGGCAAGTTTCATATCCGGACCAACATGAGCAATATCAATGTCACCCTTTTGCACATGGTCTCTCAAGAAGTGATACATGATATCAATGTGCTTGGTGCGAGGGTGATCTATAGGGTTCTCAGCAATCCTGATGGCACTTTCGTTATCAAATAGAAGGGGCACATGTCGATAAGTAATACCATAGTCCTTCAAAGTTTGCCTCATCCATAGTAATTGAGTTGCACAGCTTGTGGTTGCAATGTATTTGGCTTCGGCGGTGCATAGGGAAACACAATTCTGCTTCTTCGAGGACCAACTTACCAAGGAGCGTCCAAGAAATTGACATGCACCAGAGGTAGACTTCCTTCCGACTTTGTCTCCGGCCCAATCCGCATCCGTGTACCCAATGAGAGCAAACATGGCATCCTTGGGGTACCATAGACCCAACTCTGGGGTGTGAACAAGGTATATCTAAGAATATGCTTAACCGCCTTATGATGACTTTCCCTAGGGGAAGCTTAAAATCTTGCACATATGCCTACACTTAACATGATGTCTGGTCTAGATGCACAAAGATAAAGCATCGAACCAATCATAGAGCGGTAAAGAGATGGGTCAAAAGGGATACCGTTGGTGTCTTCAGTGAGAACAAGTTTTGTTGGCATGGGTGTCTTACATGGGCTAGCATTTCTCATGTCAAACTTCTCTAGAATGTCCTTGAGGTATTTTGTTTGAGACAAGACAATTCCTTCTTGAAATTATTGAATTTGAAATCTGAGAAAGAACTTCAAATCCGCATTGAGTGACATCTCAAAGGTCTTGGTCATGGAGGCCGCAAACTTCTTGCATAAATGAATGTTAGGAGAACCAAAATTGATGTCATCTACATAGACTTGGCATAATATCAAATCACCCTTTTCCCTCTTAGTAAAAAGAGTGGGATCGATTACCCCTCTCACAAAGCCATCATCGAGTAAAAACTTCTTAAGATGATCATACCAAGAATGAGGTGCTTCTTTGAGGCCATACAAAGTCTTGTGAAGTTTATACACATAGTCTTTGTGATCGGGATCAACGAACCCGGGTGTTTGTGAAACATAAACTTCTTCTTGTAGACCATTAAGAAAAGCACTCTTCACATCCATTTGATGTAAAGTAAAACCATTGAAAGCGACATAAGCAAGTAGGATGTGAATTGAGTCAAGACGGGCAGCAGGAGCAAAGGTCTCATCAAAGTCCAAACTTTCAACTTGTGAGTACCCTTGTGCCGCTTACCTCGCCTTGTTACAGATGGTTATGCCATTCTCATCTTGCTTGTTTTTGAAAATCCATTTTGTTCCAATGACATTGTGTTCCTTAGTTGGTCTCTTAACTAACGACCACACTTTGTTGCGTTCAAAACTGTTCAACTCTTCTTGCATAGCACCGAGCCAATCATTGTCCATCAATGCATCTTGTACCTTGAGTGGCTCAACACTAGAGACAAACAAAAGGTGAGCACAAAAGTTTGTCAATTGCTTATGAGTGACTCTACCTTCCGATATGCCATTTAGGATTTGATTAATATCAACACGACCGGCCACTCTAGGCATGATGGAGGTGAGAGTTTCACAAGGTTCAACTTCATTTCCATCATCCTCTTCTTCTTCATCACTTTGGTATTCCTCGCATACATGCTTAGCCTTTAAAGAAAGATTGACCTTTGATGTTGAGGATCCGTGCATGGCAAGACATTTTGTAGCATTTTCCTTGGATTCTTCAAACAGCTAAAAAGTGGATACAGAGCAAGAGCATGAAGTAAATTGTCCACAATAAATCGCTTAGTCAATTTAAATCCATCTTGTGTCTTGTCGCAATCACATGACTCAGTGTCAGTAGAGAGAGTCATGAGATGCTCAAGGAGCTTCTTGGGAGATTCACCTTTATCCATACAAAAGTTTTGCAATTGACCCTTGGCAATTTCCTATTGAGCATGCCTGGGAGTGGAGGTACTGGTCTTGGTCCTCACAATGTCATCCCATAATTACTTAACACCTGTGATGTGTATGTATGGTCTCCTTTGCCTCTCAGTCATACCTATCCTTATGCACATGATGGCGGTGTCGTTGAGATGCTTGTCATATGTTTCTCTTGGTGTGATATTCTTCAGGTCAACAACTTTGTAATCATACTCCAAGATGTCCAACATCTCATCATTTCCATATCGAAGATGGTCCTACATAGCAACTCTCCACAAAGAAAAATTAGTAGTGTCATCAAGTAAAGGAGGTTTGCCTTGAGGGTTATACTTTGGTTTCTCTATTTCAGGTCTTGCATAGTTGTAAGTGACAACATCACCACTCTTGTTGACTAGCATCAAGGTGTTTTGAGAATCTTGAGCTACTCTGGCAACACCAGCAACATCATCCAGATTGGATTCTTCTTAAGCAACCATTGTGTTACCATATCTCTTATTGAGCTTGGAGTTCAAAGGATTTAGCAACTTCTTCTTAGGAAAGGTCTTGGGAAACCTTGGCTTATCTTCCCTCTTCTCGTAAGGGCAATGGTTGGAGAAGTGGTTGGTTTCATCACAGTTGTAGCACTTTCTCACTTTTTTCTTCTGGAATCTTCCCTTGAATTTTCATGTGCTAAACTTCTTGACAAAGAGGGCAAGGTCTTCATATGAAGGTCTCTCGTTAGACTCAATCTCATGACCTTCTAGCAGTGGTCACTCTAGTGTTCCATGGCTTTAAACAAGTACCACAAATACATGTGCCTAACCCTAGCTCCCTACTTGTGGTTACTTGTCTCTTAGTCTTTACTTGTCTCATATTGTGCTTGTCTACTCATATATTTGTGGTACTTGTTTACCTTGCTTATCTCTTAGTATCATACTTGCAATTGTTAGGCTAACCTTCATATTCCGCATTATTGCCTAAAATTTCTTAGTAATAATTAAAATTTGTGATTGTACCTATACACCCCCCTCTAGGTCTGTATCGATCCTTTCAACTTGGCAAATAAGAAGGATGGCAACATCAACGTAGGTATATTTGATATACATGTCATTGATGTGTACCTCACTAGTGCTCGTAGTAGCGTCTAGGTATTTGATACCGATTTAGTTGCTAATATTGGTAACTCGAAGCAGGAGATGTGGAGTAATGGAGACTAGCTGAGGGCGAGGTGACGATGAGTGTTGGAAGTGTTTCCAGGGTTGATATGATCACCATCGACATGTTCATAAGACCTTTGGGATTAGTATTAAACCTAAATAATGGTTATTTGGTGCATGCGTTGAGCATAAAACATTATGTCTGGATATTGTTTATTGCAAGAAGGTTATTCATTTAAGTCAGAGAATAATGGTTATTCCGTTTATATGAGTAATATATTTTACGGTCATGCGCCCCTTGTGAATGGTTTATTCTTGTTGAATGTCGATCGTCGTAATACACATATTCATAATATTGATGCCAAAAGATGCAAAGTTAATAATAATAGTACCACATATTTGTGGCACTGCCGCTTAGGTCATATTGGTGTAAAGTGGATGAAGAAACTCCATATTGATGGAATTTTGGCTCTTGATTATGAATCACTTGAGACATGTGAACAATGCCTTATGGGAAAGATGACGAAAACTCCGTTCTCCGGAACAATGGAGCGGGCTAGTGACTTATTGGAAATAATACATACCGATGTATGCAGTCCGATGAGTATTGAATTACGTGGTGGATATCGTTATCTTTTTACCTTCACAGATGATTTGAGTAGATATGGGTATATTTACTTAATGAAACACAAGTATGAAACATTTGAAAAGTTCATCCAATTTCAAAGTGAAGTGGAGAATCATCATAACAAGAAAATAAAGTTTCTATGATGAGATCATGGAGGTGAATATTTGAGTTACGAGTTTGGTATGCATTTAAGACAATGTGGAATTGTTTCACAGCTCATGCCACATGGAACACACCACTGTGTAATGGTGTATCCGAATGTCGTAGTCGTAATCAATTGGATATGGTGCGTACTATGATGTCTCTTACCAATTTGCCACTATCGTTTTGGGGTTATGCACTAGAGACAATGATACGTCTCCAATGTATCTATAATTTTTTATTGTTCCATGTTGTTATATTATCATTCTTGAATGTTTTAAAATCATTTTATAGAAACTTCATATCATTTTTGGGACTAACCTATTGACATAGTGCCTAGTGCCAGTTGCTATTTTTGCTTGTTTTTTACATCGCAGAAAATCAATATCAAACGGAGTCCAATTGCAGCAAAACTTTATGGAGATTTTTTTGGACCAGAAGACATCCGGTGGGCCAGAGAAGCACCTTGAGGGTGCCCCGAGGGGGGGGGGCATAACCCACAAGGGCGGGGGGGGGGGGGCAGGTGCGCCCAGGTGGGTTGTGCCCACCTCGGTGGCCTCCCGCACCGCCTCTTCGCTCTATAAATGCCCAAATATTCCAAAAACCCTAGGGGGTCGACGAAATTTTGTTCCAGCCGCCGCCAGTTCTAGAACCATGAGATCCAATCTAGAGCCCTTCTCCGACACTCCGCCGGAGGGGGAAATCACCACCGGTGGCCATCTTCATCATCCCAACAGCCACCATGATGAGGAGGGAGTAGTCCACCCTCGGGGCTGAGGGTTTGTACCCATAGCCATGTGTTTAATCTCTCTCTTTCTCTCTCTCTCTCTCTCTCTCGTTCTTGATGGCACAATCTTGATGTATCGGGGGCTGTTAATATAGCTGGATCATATGGTGTTTTACCCTCTCTATCTTATTGTGATGAATTGAGTTTTCACTTTGAGATTTTGTTTTATCAGATTGAATACTTTTATGGATTTGAGGACACTTGATATATGTCTTGCATATGAATACACGTGGTGACAATGGGGTATTATTTTGATTCACTTGATATATGTTTTGGCACTCAACTCATGAATTCCCGAGGTGACATTGGAGTAATCTATGCATAGGGGTTGATGCATGTTCTTCTCTTTGTTTCTCCGGTAGAAATCATGGGGAACTCTTTGAGTAATATGAATCTAAATTTGCTTTGCTCTTATTTTAGTACGAACTCTTGGATAGATCGATCGGAAAGAATAGCTTTGAGGTGGTTTCATACCCTACAAACAATTTCTTCTTATGTTCTCCGCTAGATAAGAACATTGGAGTGATTCTTCATCACACATTGAGGGATGGTTATATGATCCAATTATATTAGTATTGTTGAGAGATTTACTAGCGAAAGTATGGACCTTAGGCCTTGTTTCTAAGCATTGCAATACCATTTTTGTCTCGTTTACTATTTGCTACCTTGTTGTTTTTATTGTTCTTACTACAAAAACCAATATCTGCTATCCATATTACACTTGTATCACCATCTCTTCGCCGAACTAGTGCACCTATACAAATTACCATTGTATTTGGTGTGTTGGGGACACAAGAGACTTTTTGTTATTTGCTTGTAGGGTTGTTTGAGAAAGACCATCTTCATCCTACGCATCCCACGGATTAATAAACATTAAGTCATCCACTTGAGGGAAAATTGCTACTGTCCTACAAAACTCTGTGCTTGGAGGCCCAACATGAGTCTACAAGGATAAAGTTGCGTAGTAGACATCAAGCTCTTTTCTGGCGCCGTTTCCGGGGAGGTTAGGTAAGTGTCACTCACACCCTGTCAAAGAAGATTTTTTTGGCGCCATTGCCGAGGAGGTGAGTGCTTGAAGGTATATCTTTAGATTTTGCAATCAAATCTTTTAGTTTCTTGTTTTATCACTAGTTTGGTTTATAAAAAGAAAAATAAAAAAATGGAATTGAGGTTGCCTCATATTATTCGTCTTTATAATGTATTTCGTGAAAATGATGGAAAGGAAAATTGTGCTCAGTTGTTAGAAGAAGAATGTTATAAAATGTTTGGCATAGAATCCATGAATGATGAGCATGATTGCAATGTTGTTAGTGTGAATTCTTTGAATGTCCATGATGCTAGTGATATGCAAAGCCATAAGCTTGGGGATGCTATGTTTGATGAAGATGATATTTTTAGTCCCCCAAGATTTGATGTGCAAATTTGTTATAATGATTACACGCCTCCTATTTATTATGATTATAATGATGAAAGTGAATTTGGAGAGGTCATGACTTTATTTAGTGATGAATCCACCATTTTGGATGAGGCTTCAATTGACTATGATAAGAAAGTTGCTATCTATGATGATTATTGTGATGATATCTATGCTAAAAAGAATAATGATATCCATGGAACTTTTCATCATGATTTTAATTTTCAATCTCATGATAGTTATTTTGTTGAGTTTGCTCCCACTACTATTCATGAGAATAAATTTGCTTATGTGGAGTGTAATAAAATTTCTATGCTTGTGGATCATGAAAAGAATGTTTTATGTGATAGTTATATTGTTTAATTCATTCATGATGCTACTGAAAATTACTATGAGATAGGAACATATGCTTTTACATATTGCACAAATATCAAGTTTCCTCTCTATGTGTTGAAATTTTTGAAATTATGCTTGTTTTGCCTTCCTATGCTAGTTGATTCTTGTTCCCATAAGTTGTTTTCTCACAAAATACCTATGCATAGGAAGTGGTTTAGACTTAAATGTGCTTGCCATGTGATTCATGGTGCTCTCTTTGTGTTTCAATTCTTTACTTTTATGTGAGCATCATTGAAATCATCATGCCTAGCTAAAAGGCATTAAAGAAAAGCGCTTGTTGGGGGACAACCCAACACTTTCACCTACTATTTTTGTGTGTTCACATGATTATGCTACTGTGATAATCATGTTTTATTGCTTTTGTTTCAATAAAGTGCCAAGTAAAGCCTTTGGGATAGTGTGGATGATAGTTGACTTGATTCTCTGCAAAAAACTGAAAATGTTGTGCTCAGTCCAGGAAATTTGAAAATTAACTGGAATATGATTTTGATCTGAATTTTTTACAGGTGATAGATATGCAAATTATATACATTGTCCTAATTTTTCAGAATTTTTGGAGTTACAGAAGTATGGTTGGAGTACAGATTACTTCAGACTGTTCTGTTTTTGATAGATTCTGTTTTCAATGCATAGTTTGCTTGTTTCCTAGTTTCTATGCCTTATATTGCTCAATATAAATTGTGGAAACGATATGCTACAGTAGGCACTGTGTGTAAACAATTATGAATCTTGTCTTTGACAGTACCAAAGTGAAATGGTTTGCTCTTTATCATACTAACCTATCTCACGAAGTTCCGTTAAGTTTTGTGTGATTGAAGTTTTCAAGTTTTGGGTGAGATGTCGATATGAGGAGAATAATTGTAAAGCCGATGAGATTCGTCGTAATTTAGGTTTTGATTCTATGTTTGTAGTGGAAAGCGATGGTAAGGCGGGTGGCCTAGTTTTGTTTTATCAGAAGTCGAATAAAATCGAGTTGAACTATATCTCGCCCCACTTTATTGATATTGTTTTTATGAATGAGGAAGTGGTTCAGTGGCGGTTCACGGGTTTCTATGGTCGTCCGAAATGGAATGAGCGCCATCTTTCGTGGGACGATATGCCCAACCTATATAGTAAGGGCAATCACCCTGGGTTGTTTTGGGGGACTTTAATGAAATTTTATACCCGTCAGAAAAAGAAGGTGGTATTGCTAGACCACTTGGTATGATGAGAGAATTTCATGAATGCCTAATGGATTGAGGGCTGGATGACCTTGGCTATACGGGTGACCTGTTCACTTGGAGGAGAGGCGAAATTCATGAACGTCTTGATCGAGGGTTCTGCAATACAGCGTGGGCAAACAAATTTCCACGAGCGGAAGTAATCAATGAAGAACATGTTCATTCTGACCACCACCCAATCGTACTGGATACAGATTACTTGGATGATAAAATCTTTAAACGACCAGAAGGGCGGGTTAAATAGTTTGAGGCGAGGTGGTTGAAGGAAGAGACGGTTACTGAAATTTTTAAGGCATCTTGGGAGAAAGCAAGACTTGCAGGTATTGGACCATCACTTGCTGATCGTACGAGAGCAGTACATGCCGATCTACATACCTGGGACCGGGAAATGCTAAAGGGACCAAAGGTGAGAATTCGGAAATTAAAAAAAGAATTGGAGAGATTAAGGCGGGGCCCATTAAATATGGAGTCTCAAGGTCGTCAGAAGGAAATTATTGTGCTAATTGAAAATATCTTGGATCAAGAGGAAATTTTCTGGTTACAAAGAGGACGCGCAAGCTGGTTGATGCACGGGGATCGTAATACATCTTTTTTCCATAATGCTGCCACGGCTAGGAAAAAAAGGAATAATATAAAGAAACTATTAGATGAGTCTGGAAAATGGTTAACAGAAAATGATTTAATGAATCACATAACTGAATATTGCACAAAGCTTTTCACATCGGAAGTTCAGCATCCAAATCAAGAAGTTTTATCACTTGTGCGTAAGAGAGTATCAAACGAAATGAACAATGCTCTACTTGCTCCTTATACCCCAGAAGATGTTCGCAAGGCTTTATTTGATATTGGGGACTTGAAAGCTCCAGGACCAGATGGACTCCATGCTATCTTCTATAAACGGTTCTGGCCCATGCTAGGGGAACACCTAATTGAGGAGGTTCTGAAAGGAATCAACACATGTACTATCCTGGATGGTTGGAATGATACTGCAATCATGATGATTCCGAAGATTAACACACCAGAAAAGGTATCCCAATTTAGTCCGATCAGCTTATCTAATGTGGTATACAAAATAATTGCAAAAATGGTGGCCTCTCGATTGAAGACCCTCCTACCAGAAATTATTAGTCCAACACAAAGTGCTTTTGTACCAGGTAGATTGATAACTGATAATATTTTAGTGGCCTACGAATGTTTTCACACAATCAAGAATAAAACAGAGGGTAGAGAGGGCTTCTGTGCTATAAAACTTGACATGCACAAAGCCTACGATAGAGTCGAGTGGGCTTTTCTGAAGGAGATTATGCTGAAATTGGGTTTCCGTCGAGAGTGGGTTAATTTGATTATGCAATGCGTCACAACAGTAGAATACAAAGTAAGGATAAATGCAGAGGAAAGTGAGAGTTTTAAGCCTACTAGAGGGTTGAGACAGGGGGACCCGCTATCACCTTACCTATTCCTGTTGTGCACAGAAGGGCTGAATGCCTTGCTCTCGCATGCTGAGGAGAGCGGGAACATATCATGACTTAAAGTCTGTAGAGACGCCCCACCAGCAACTAATCTCCTCTTTGCGGATGACTCATTGATCTTGATGAAAGCCAACCAACATAATGCGGCGGCCCTGAAATCAGCACTAGATTTATATTGTGCTGTGACGCCCGGATAATTAAGCTACAGTGAACCTCTGCTAATGATGCCATGTCACCTCGATTATAGTTGCTAATCTCGAGTTAGTTCGAAACCGATTCAAATTCAAATTTTTAATTAAAAACAAACAACAAAAGTTTTCAAACATTAAAACTAAAATGTTCTAAATGTGACGAATAGTTCATGAGTAATAATGGTGGAGAAACCAACATTTCTTATAATATTTAAATTCACTAAAATAACCAAAGCTTAGGGCAAAACAATTACTTTAATGCCTTTTATAAAGTTATAATAATATAACTAAATTAATAGTGTGCCAAAATAAGTATGGCAGAGGCCTAATTAGTAATACTAATTTAGGTGCTAACTTGGTATTTTATAAAACGAAAATAATAGAAACTTTAAATGAAAACAGTAAAGAAATAAAAGAGAAATAATAAAAGAAAACAAAAAACAAAAAAAAGGAAAGAACTCCCCCCACTGGGCTACGGCCCCGCAAGCCACCGCGCCCCCTTTGGGGCCTCGACCCACTAGGCCCAGCCGGCCCACTTCCTCCCCTTATCCCCCACCCCGCAAACCCTAACCCACTCCACGATCCCCACTCGCCCCACCCCGTGCGCCCCCCTCGCTCCTCCCCGATCTGGATCGGGGGAAACGGCGCTCCGACACCGCCGCCTCATCCCTACACCCGTCGCCGGCCGGCGCCGCCCGTCTCCCCCGGCGCCTCCTCGTCGCCTCCCCACACCGTCTCCTCAACCCTCCACCCCCGATCCAGATCGGATCGGGCTCGCACGCGCGTTGCCGCCTGGACCGCGCTGGCGACTGGAGCTTCCTCGCCGGCCTACTTCGCCTTCCCCCACCGGACTGCCTCCCGCTCCGCCGTGTCGTCCCCGTCGGCCTCCCCGAACCTCACCGCGCCCATTTCCCAGACCCTACACTCCCGGTGAGGCCCTCGGCCTCCTCTCTCTGCCCGTCCCGCTCCGACTCACGTTGTCCGCGCTCATCACGCTCGCTCGCGCCGACCCGGGCCCGAGTTCGCGCGCGCCTCACCCGCACTCTGCCATGCCCCGCACGCGCACACGCGCGTCGCGCTCCGGCTGTCCGCTGGCCACGCCCGTAGCCGTCGTCTCCGCTTCTCCTAGGAGTGCCTGGCCCCGCCTCCTTGGCCGCACCCCGCGGGCGCTCGCGCCGCGCACCCCCCTTTCCCCGTACGCCCCGCGCCCGAGCTCCGGACGGGCTCGCGTCTGCCGCGCCCGTCGCCGTGAGCCCCGCCTCTCGCCCACGCCGGCCTGGCGACCTGCCAGGTCCGCCGCCCACGCCCGCATGCCCCTGGGCGTGCGCGCAAATGGGGCGCGCCCGTTACCCGTCGCCCGCGCCATGTATGGCCTCTGTGCCACTGAACGGCGGGGGGGGGGGGGGGGGGCCACGCCCCCCAGAACGTTTGCAAAAAAAATCAAAACAAAAAAATATAATAAAATAAATAAATAATAATTAAATTAATTAATTAATTAATGGATTCATTAAGTTAATTAAACCTGTGTAATTAACTTGTTAGTTTAATTAAACAGTAATTAGATTAGTTAAACACTAATTAGGCTAAACAGTCAATGACCAGTGGGACCCACACGTCAGCGACCCAGTCAACACCTCTATTGACTGCTGATGTCATGCTGATGTCATGATGATGTCAGCAAATCCTGTTCTGGATAATGTTGAATTAAAATATTTAAATTAATCCTAAAAATGATTTAAATCTTTTAAAATTAATATAATATAAACCGTAGCTCAGATGAAAATACTTTGTACATGAAAGTTGCTCAGAACGATGAGACGAATCAGGATACATAGCCCGTTCGTCCGCCACGCACCCCTAACATATCAAACTCGCAACTTTCCCCCTCCGGCTCCTCTGCCCGAAAACGCAAAACATCGGGGATACTTTCCTGGATGTTTTCCCCCCTTCACCGGTATTACCTCACACCGCGTTAGAACACGTCTAGCTCTGCTTGTTGACCTGTTATGCACTTGCTTGCTATGTATTTACTGTTTCTCCCCCCTCTTCTCTCCGGTAGCCCCCGTGACGATGCTGATGCCCCTGTGGACGACTACGTCACCGACGACCCCTCCTTCTTGTCTAAGCAACCAGGCAAGCCCCCCTCCCCCCTTGATCACCAGATATCTCCTATTCTCCTCTATACTGCTTGCATTAGAGTAGTGTAGCATGTTACTGCTTTCCGTAGATCCTATTCTGATGCATAGCCTGACATTGTTGCTACATCTGTTGATACCTTACCTGCAATCCTAAGTGCTTAGTATAGGATGCTAGTTTACCATCATTGGCCCTACATTCTTGTCAGTCTACCTTGCTATACTATCGGGCCGTGATCACTTGGGAGGTGATCACGGGTATATACTATACATCCATACATACTATACAGATGGTGACTAAAGTTGGGTCCGCTCGAAGAGTACCCGCGAGTGATTCACGGATTGGGGGCTAAAAGGACCTTTGTCTCGACGGCCCTCTGTGTGGATCTTTGTGGCGGAGCGACAGGGCAGGTTGAGACCACCTAGGCGAGAGGTGGGACTGGCCCTGGTCGGCGTTCGCGGTTGCTTCATAATAACACACTTAACGAGATCTTGGTATTTGATCTGAGTCTGGCCATTTGGTCTATACGCACTAACCATCTACGCGGGAGTAGTTATGGGTATCCCGGCGTCGTGGTATCAGCCGAAGCCTTCTAGACGTCAGCGACTGAGCGGCGCGCGCCGGATTGGAACGTAAGCCTGCTCTTGTATTAAGGGGGCTAGTTCTGCTTTCGGCCGCCCTCGCAACGTGTAGGTGCAGGTGTGCAATGGGCGATGGGCCCAGACCCCTGCGCCATAGGAGTTAGACCGGCGTGCTGACCTCTCTGTTAGGCCTAGGTGGGGCTGCGACGTGTTGATCTTCCGAGGCCGGGCATGACCCAGGAAAGTGTGTCCGGCCAAATGGGATCGAGCGTGTTGGGTTATGTGGTGCACCCGTGCAGGGAAGTTTATCTATTCGAATAGCCGTGTCCCTCGGTAAAAGGATGACCCGGAGTTGTACCTTGACCTTATGACAACTAGAACCGGATACTTAATAAAACACACCCTTCCAAGTGCCAGATACAACCCGGTGATCGCTCTCTAACAGGGCGACGAGGAGAGGATTGCCGGGTAGGATTATGCTATGCGATGCTACTGGAGATGCTACTTGGAGATGCTACTTGGAGATGCTACTTGGAGGACTTCAATCTACTCTCTTCTACATGCTGCAAGACGGAGGCTGCCAGAAGCGTAGTCTTCGATAGGACTAGCTATACCCGTCTTATTCTGGCATTCTGCAGTTCAGTCCACTAATATGGCCTCCTTACACATATACCCATGCATATGTAGTGTAGTTCCTTGCTTGTGAGTACTTTGGATGAGTACTCACAGTTGCTTTCTCCCCCCTTTTTCCCCCTTTCGTTTCTTTCTGGTTGTCGCAACCAGATGCTGGAGTCCAGGAGCCAGACGCCACCGTCGACGATGACCCCTACTACACTGGAGGTGCCTACTACTACGTGCAGCCCGTTGACGACGACCAGGAGTAGTTAGGAGGATCCCAGGCAGGAGGCCTGCGCCTCTTTCGACCTGTATCCCAGTTTGTGCTAGCCTTCTTAAGGCAAACTTGTTTAACTTATGTCTGTAGTCAGATATTGTTGCTTCCGCTGACTCGTCTATGATCGAGCACTTGTATTCGAGCCCTCGAGGCCCCTGGCTTGTATTATGATGCTTGTATGACTTATTTATGTTTTAGAGTTGTGTTGTGATATCTTCCCATGAGTCCCTGATCTTGATTGTACACATTTGCGTGCATGATTAGTGTACGATTGAATCGGGGGTGTCACAAGTTGGTATCAGAGCCGACTGCCTGTAGGAATCCCCTTTCCAACTCCTTGGCCGAAGTTGAGTCTAGAAGCCGAAAACTGTTTTACTAACTTGGCTGTGCGGCCCCTGGGCCCACTTCGCCATTGGGTGGTATTAGGATCTTTTATTCCTCGTCCATACTCTGGGATTCTAATCTCTCTTCTATTTGGGTTAAATGATTTTGCTGAAATCTAACTTTAGGTTCTCGTTATCACTTCCTGCCGGAGAGCCCCTTCATTACAGATGATCGACCGCTTCAACAGAAGATTCTGACAATACTCTTCGATGTTTCCCCGAGACCATTGTGCCCTTCGCCGTTGCAATTCCATACCACCGATAAATCCCTATGGAAAGCTACATACACTTGTCGTCCATAACTTAATTCCCAGTTGATCTTGTTATTACAAGATACCTCGGAAATTCTCTCTATTATTCCGAGAATACTTTGTACCTACTGCCTTGCAGTCCATTATCCACATATACACCGCTATGGATAATTTCTCGCACTTACCGAGTATCCACCCATCCCTAGTTGTTTGTGTGTTTCACTAAGTTCTTCAAAATAATATCCGAACTTCCGAAAATCCTGAGTAGCCTATTGCTCTTGAAATTCTTGCTTGCTTGCATTATGGTTAATCACATAAGTCTAGTAATCTTATTGGCATCCTTTGTCACTATCATTTTAAGTCCGTTGATTCTATATGTGTGTGAATGCACGCAATCATCAGTTGATCCTGATAAATTACCTTTCCGGCTCAGACGTCTTTCGAACATGGGCTGGTTCTCGGCCAATCAGATTGCCATCGATTGTACCCCTAAGTCTATTCAACTTATCCATCCTTGATCAGAGCATTTGCTCCTGATCCCTTGATTTGAAAATCATAATTCCTTTGCTAATTAAACGTTGAATTATTCAGATGTTCTATAAACCGATGCATTGCATTCTTTCTTCCTTTGATTGGGTATCGATACTCACATCAGCTCCATTGTGGATCGCCATATCCACTGCTGGATTATTATCCGACAATGTCCTTCATAATTAATCACCTTGTGAGTTCTTTCTCTGATACATAATGCCTTTGGTAAATGGTATCCTCTCCTTTTGTCAACCATGCTCTGCTTTCGAGCTGGTGATATTTACTCTTGAAGCTTGTGGTATATGTTCCTAAGAAGCCCCGATGGGTTGAACCAATGCCTTCCCTAATATGTACAAACTCGAAAGATTTCACGGGTCATACTTATTTGGTATTGCACCAGGTAAAACTTTCCACAACTAATGTCATTTTCGAAATACAAGAGGTCAATGTAAGATTATGCATTGAGGAAGTGGGAGTCGACCTTGAACCTTTGTGTTCATGCCCATGGAAACAATGTAGATCGTATCATTAAAGCTTCTCTTCAAATAAATATTTAATTGGTATAAGTTTATCTTATATCTGGGATCTGGCATTTTGCAATCGTTGTTCCGGCCATGTTCTCCTTTAAATACCATTTCTCGGACAAGTTGAAGTACTTGTCTTCTGCAGATCTTTGCACCTGTCCAACCTTTACTTTGATCTACCATCGAGTATTACACTCTGGTATCTCGAAAATATCATGGAACTGCATAACTTTTATGGGTTCTTCATCAACTGTTATTTCTCACTGATTCCAATTTTCCTAGGTTCTGGGTTGTCGTTAACCGAGAACACCGATATGTGAACCGAGTCTGCACTACGGTTCAATAACTCTAAGTAATCTTCGTTGCTTATGAGTTTATTAATCCTTCAAGTCAGTCCTAGCCTGGTCGGCTATATCATTATTGTGCAACTTTTTAACTGTGCTACCTGGTCCTTCTTCCTGGAGCACAATTTTCGACGATGAGCTACGCTTACGTCAATTTTCCTCATCATATCATTTTGCCTTGAACAACAAACTTGATTTCGAGTTGTGTCGTACCCATGGATCCAATAACCTTTCGCTTCATCATTCCTTTGACTTGATGTCGTCGCTGGTTGATTACATCTTCTTGAAACCTCTCGACAAATGTGTCATGATCATGATCAACCTTATGAGCTCTTCCATGATATCAATCGAATTCATGATGGGAAATACCATCCTTGCCCTCGATGATTTGTGTTATCATCAGCCACTTTATTGCCTTCCTTGCAACACAAACTTGATTGTGTTTTGTGTTATACCTTGAGTGCCTTGCTATCCAACATTGTTCTTCTTTACCTTGGAATATTACCACCTTTTATGACAAGATGTCGTGGGAAATTTCACTACCTCTTGAGAACTCTTAATACAAGTGATACTTCTCACCATCACCATTCTTTCTTGGTCCCCGTGTTGATTCCAACAAGTGAACGGTGTTGTTTGGATTCTTACCTTCTAGCAACCCTATTGCTTTCAAGTTAATGGTCGGCCGTTCATTCTTAGACTATTGATTATTGAATCACCATTCTGACATTGGTCGTGCAACCCAACCCATATTTCGGGCGTACCTTTCAACCAATGTTTAATTGTGTATGTTTTCCTCGAGCATACTTCATTACATCATTTGATAGGACAAATGTTATCTCCTTATCCACATAATTGTGGAGATCCATCTTTTGAATACCTCGATGAGTTATCGCTGAGTCCATCAGTCACCTCCTCATCCTCTTGTTGATTTAATGATGAACTCTTGTTTCGGAACTCGCTTCCATAGTTCATTTCCCGAGAATCTTCGATGTCATCTCATCAATTTGTGTTGCACCTTTCTTCTCAGGCATCGTGGGTCTGAGTTATCCTGCCACCTATCCGAGCTGAATCTCGGTCAGATATGATGGTTGGAACATTTTTCCAAGAGTTATAACACTGGTCTTTTATGACCCGGTAAGGTGATGGCATGCCCAGCATACCTGGCCGGATGACCTTCTGATATAGTTTCCTTATTAGCAAGGTTATCCATTCTTCCATGAGGAAATTGAAAGACTTATTCTATAAGTTGTTCCTGATGAGTCCATTGAGTATCCAAAGTCCGACCTTCGCTTGAAGACCATGTCAATGCTATCTTGAAGCATGTCTATGGTACTCCGATTTTCAACAAGAACATTTGAAGCCCAATGCTAAATGTTTCCTGCTAAATTATCCAAACACCGTTGTATGGGTAACGTCATGAAATTCCTCTCCCCTTACCTAAATGGTTTCTACTTTCTATCCCGTCGTGGATATCTTGCTCTACTTGACCTTGGGAAGGGTATACCCCTGGTATATGTGTCAAACACAATTTCCTTTCCATTGATCTGTCTGATCTGATGGTCACATTTTCCTTTCCATTGATTTATTTAACCTTCCTTGTGATCCATAGGATCTAAGAAGTAATATTCTTCTGCTTATGTATACACCTTGGTGTACAACCGTGTCAGTAAGACCCTGTTGAAATTGCCGATAGCATTCCGGTCACCACCGATGGACGAGAACTTTGCCTATTGGTCCGCCTCGTTCAACGAGCAGGAAAATGGTTCTCTTCGTCCCTCGCCCTTGGTATCGACGTTGTTGCCAACATAATCGACAGGCTATCCTCTGACATGCCTTTCTTGCATGATCACGCAAGACGTCTCAGCCCTTCCTACTTTTAACCCACATGGTGGGCCCATAACCCACAGTCCCACAGGATCGAAACCTGACTCTCCTGTACACCTTGTTGACAAAGTTATCCCTTACTCTTGGCTTTGTGTGTAATTCATGAGCCACCTTCCTAGTGCTCTATTCTGGTATCAGACGCAATACTTACTCTCACTGCCCTGAACCACTTTCTCACTCTGGTTCAGACTTCGAGCAACTATCTATCCGCTTGGAACCTCTTATTGTATCTTCGTACCTTACTCTTGATGTATTCTTTATGTTCGACTCGAGAGATAATCTTATGCTCCTTCATGGGTTAAACCCCAGATTGTTTCCCTCATAAGCATCCTGTCGTAGCCGAACTGCCCCTTACCTATTTGTAAGTACGTTGGAGTTCCCGAGAAAAGGGCGACATCACCATGATGACCTGAAGCAGAGAAATGAAGATGTCAATGTAATGGATCGACCTCTTCAAGAGGAGCAACCTAGACTGAGAAGATTCATTGAATATCGTAACCAAACCTTTCCCCCTTGCTCTACCTCTTAAATCTCGGGACGAGATTTCTTGTAGTGGAGGAGAATTGTGACGCCCGGATAATTAAGCTACAGTGAACCTCTGCTAATGATGCCATGTCACCTTGATTATAGTTGCTAATCTCGAGTTAGTTCGAAACCGATTCAAATTCAAATTTTTAATTAAAGACAAACAACAAAAGTTTTCAAACATTAAAACTAAAATGTTCTAAATGTGACGAATAGTTCATGAGTAATAATGGTGGAGAAACCAACATTTCTTATAATATTTAAATTCACTAAAATAACCAAAGCTTAGGGTAAAACAATTACTTTAATGCCTTTTATAAAGTTATAATAATATAACTAAATTAATAGTGTGCCAAAATAATTATGGCAGAGGCCTAATTAGTAATACTAATTTAGGTGCTAACTTGGTATTTTATAAAACGAAAATAATAGAAACTTTAAATGAAAACAGTAAAGAAATAAAAGAGAAATAATAAAAGAAAACAAAAAACAAAAAAAGGAAAGAACTCCCCCCACTGGGCTACGGCCCCGCAAGCCACCGCGCCCCCTTTGGGGCCTCGACCCACTAGGCCCAGCCGGCCCACTTCCACCCCTTATCCCCCACCCCGCAAACCCTAACCCACTCCACGATCCCCACTCGCCCCACCCCGTGCGCCCCCCTCGCTCCCCCCCGATCTGGATCGGGGGAAACGGTGCCCCGACACCGCCGCCTCATCCCTACACCCGTCGCCGGCCGGCGCCGCCCGTCTCCCCCGGCGCCTCCTCGTCGCCTCCCCACACCGTCTCCTCAACCCTCCACCCCCGATCCAGATCGGATCGGGCTCGCAAGCGCGTTACCGCCTGGACCGCGCCGGCGACTGGAGCTTCCTCGCCGGCCTGCTTCGCCCTCCCCCACCGGACTGCCTCCCGCTCCGCCGTGTCGTCCCCGTCGGCCTCCCCGAACCTCACCGCGCCCATTTCCCAGACCGTACACTCCCGGTGAGGCCCTCGGCCTCCTCTCTCTGCCCGTCCCGCTCCGACTCACGTTGTGCGCGCTCATCATGCTCGCTCGTGCCGACCCGGGCCCGAGTTCGCGCGCGCCTCACCCGCACTCTGCCATGCCCCGCACGCGCACACGCGCGTCGCGCTCCGGCTGTCCGCTGGCCACGCCCGTAGCCGTCGTCTCCGCTTCTCCTGGGAGTGCTTGGCCCCGCCTCCTTGGCCGCACCCCGCGGGCGCTCGCGCCGCGCACCCCCTTTCCCCGTACGCCCCGTGCCCGAGCTCCGGACGGGCTCGCGTCTGCCGCGCCCGTCGCCGTGAGCCCCGCCTCTCGCCCACGCCGGCCTAGCGACCTGCCAGGTCCGCCGCCCACGCCCGCATGCCCCTGGGTGTGCGCCCGAATGGGGCGCGCCCGTTACCCGTCGCCCGCGCCCTGTATGGCCTCTGTGCCACTGAACGGGGGGGGCCACGCCCCAGAACGTTTGCAAAAAAAAACAAAACAAAAAATATATAATAAAATAAATAAATAATAATTATATTAATTAACTAATTAATGGATTCATTAAGTTAATTAAACCTATGTAATTAACTTGTTAGTTTAATTAAACAGTAACTAGATTAGTTAAACACTAAATAGGCTAAACAGTCAATGACCAGTGGGACCCACACGTCAGCGACCCAGTCAACACCTCTGTTGACTGCTGATGTCATGCTGACGTCATGATGACGTCAGCAAACCCTGTTCTGGATAACGTTGAATTAAAATATTTAAATTAATCCTAAAAATGATTTAAATCTTTTAAAATTAATATATAATAAACCGTAGCTCAGATGAAAATACTTTGTACATAAAAGTTGCTCAGAACGGCGAGACGAATCAGGATACGCAGCCCGTTCGTCCGCCACGCACCCCTAACATATCGAACTCGCAACTTTCCCCCTCCGGCTCCTCTGCCCGAAAACGCAAAACACCGGGGATACTTTCCCGGATGTTTTCCCCCCTTCACCGGTATCACCTCATACCGCGTTAGAACACGTCTAGCTCTGCTTGTTGACCTGTTATGCACTTGCTTGCTATGTATTTACTGTTTCTCCCCCCTCTTCTCTCCGGTAGCCCCCGTGACGATGCTGATGCCCCTGTGGACGACTACGTCACCGACGACCCCTCCTTCTTGTCTGAGCAACCAGGCAACCCCCACCCCCCTGATCACCAGATATCGCCTATTCTCCTCTATACTGCTTGCATTAGAGTAGTGTAGCATGTTACTGCTTTCCGTTGATCCTATTCTGATGCATAGCCTGACATTGTTGCTACATCTGTTGATACCTTACCTGCAATCCTAAATGCTTAGTATAGGATGCTAGTTTATCATCATTGGCCCTACATTCTTGTCAGTCTGCCTTGCTATACTATCGGGCCGTGATCACTTGGGAGGTGATCACGGGTATATACTATACATCCATACATACTATACAGATGGTGACTAAAGTCGGGTCCGCTCGAAGAGTACCCGCGAGTGATTCACGGATTGGGGGCTGAAAGGACCTTTGTCCCGACGTCCCTCTGTGTGGATCTTTGTGGCGGAGCGACAGGGCAGGTTGAGACCACCTAGGAGAGAGGTGGGTCTGGCCCTGGTCGGCGTCCGCGGTTGCTTCATAATAACACGCTTAACGAGATCTTGGTATTTGATCTGAGTCTGGCCATTTGGTCTATACGCACTAACCATCTACACGGGAGTAGTTATGGGTATCCCGGTGTCGTGGTATCAGCCGAAGCCTTCTAGACGTCAGCGACTGAGCGGCGCGCGCCGGATTGGAACGTAAGCCTGCTCTTGTATTAAGGGGGCTAGTTCTGCTTTCGGCCGCCCCCGCAACGTGCAGGTGTGCAATGGGCGATGGGCCCAGACCCCTGCGCCATTGGAGTTAGACCGGCGTGCTGACCTCTCTGTTAGGCCTAGGTGGGGCTGCGATGTGTTGATCTTCCGAGGCCAGGCATGACCCAGGAAAGTGTGTCCGGCCAAATGGGATCGAGCGTGTTGGGTTATGTGGTGCACCCCTGCAGGGAAGTTTATCTATTCGAATAGTCATGTCCCTCGGTAAAAGGACGGCCCGGAGTTGTACCTTGACCTTATGACAACTAGAACCGGATACTTAATAAAACACACCCTTCCAAGTGCCAGATACAACCCGGTGATCGCTCTCTAACAGGGCGACGAGGAGAGGATTGCCGGGTAGGATTATGCTATGCGATGCTACTGGAGATGCTACTTGGAGATGCTACTTGGAGGACTTCGATCTAGTCTCTTCTACATGCTGCAAGACGGAGGCTGCCAGAAGCGTAGTCTTCGATAGGACTAGCTATCCCCCTCTTATTCTGGCATTCTGCAGTTCAGTCCACTAATATGGCCTCCTTACACATATACCCATGCATATGTAGTGTAGTTCCTTGCTTGTGAGTACTTTGGATGAGTACTCACGGTTGCTTTCTCCCCCCTTTTCCCCCTTTCCTTTCTTTCTGGTTGTCGCAACCAGATGCTGGAGTCCAGGAGCCAGACGCCACCGTCGACGACGACCCCTACTACACTGGGGGTGCCTACTACTACGTGCAGCCCGTTGACGACGACCAGGAGTAGTTAGGAGGATCCCAGGCAGGAGGCCTGCGCCTCTTTCAATATGTATCCCAGTTTGTGCTAGCCTTCTTAAGGCAAACTTGTTTAACTTATGTCTGTACTCAGATATTGTTGCTTCCGCTGACTCGTCTATGATCGAGCACTTGTATTCGAGCCCTCGAGGCCCCTGGCTTGTATTATGATGCTTGTATGACTTATTTATGTTTTAGAGTTGTGTTGTGATATCTTCCCGTGTGTCCCTGATCTTGATCGTACACATTTGCATGCATGATTAGTGTATGATTGAATCGGGGGTGTCACATGTGCGGCGGTGGGACAGCTGGTAAGCGTGGAAAAGTCTAGTATTTTCTTTAGCCCCAATACAAAGGTAGAGGTCAGAGAACACTTGTGTACAACGCTCAATATAATGACGGAGGCCCTGAATGACAAATACTTGGGCTTGCCAGCAAATGTGGGCGTTGATAAAACAGACTGCTTTAGATTTCTAATTGAACGTATTGTTAAGAAAATTAGTGGTTGGAAGGAAAAACTACTATCTGCCGGGGGGAAGGAGATCCTGCACAAGGCTGTGATCCAAGCCATACCTACCTATGCAATGTCGGTCTTTAAAATTCCTAAAAAAATTTGTAAAGGAATCATTGACGCGATAGCGCATTTCTGGTGGGGAGATGAGGAGAACCAGAGGATGCACTAGATGGCCTGGTGGAAAATGTGTGTACCAAAAACCCAAGGAGGAATGGAGTTCCGTGATATCCACTGTTTCAACCTGGCTCTGCTGGCCAAACAGGCATGGCGTCTCTTTGATAATCCTGAGTCCTTGTGTGCCACTATTCTAAGGGCCAAGTATTACCCTGATGGCGATTTGTTGAATTCCAAGCCAAAACATGGTGCTTCCTTCACCTGGCAAAGCATTATGGCAGGCATTACTACTCTGAAACGCGGGTATATTTGGTGAGTGGGAAATGGACATAACATCAACATTTGGGAAGATGCATGGATCCCAAATTGTGCCACTAGGAAGATTGTGACTCCTAGGAGGGGACAATCTATTTATATATAAAAGGTGCTTGATGGGATAACCAGAAAAAAGATAAATATCCAGAAAATCCCACAAAAATTAGAAATATCCAACCGTTAATTTAATGAACTAAAATTATACAACCATTAGATTTGATTTAAGTGGAAAATTTACCCACCATTGCCATTATGATGGAATAACGTGGTGTTAAACTGTATATTGTTAGTATATAGGAGTTGGTTTATATCTGTACTTATCTCCTGTAACTACCTGTATATTGTGCCCTAGCTGCATCCTATAAATACATCTCCAAGGCCACCATGTTGGGTGCGCCGATCCAATCTTCTTCTCCTCTTGTTTCACATGGTATCAGGCCTACCCGCGTGATTGCATCATGGGCTCTCCTACGGCTTCCGCTTCCTCCTCCGCCGCCCTCACCACGCTCTCCCTGCCCGCCGCCTTCAATGGGCCGCCGGCCTCTGCCGTCCCCTCTCCCTCCGCCAGCCTCATCACCACAAAGCTAACCACCTCCAACTTTCTCATCTGGAAGGCGCAAGTTCTTCCTCCTCTCCGCATCACTGGCGCCACGGGTTAAGTCGATGGCACCATGCCACCTCCCTCCAAGTTCTTGGATCCCGATGACAAGGGAGTGCGCGCCCCCAATCCGGATTATGCCACCTGGTTCCGCCAGGATCAGATCGTCCTCAGCTACCTCCTCGCCTCTATTTCTGATGAGGTACTGCAGCAAGTACATCAGTTGGAGACCTCTCGTGCCATCTGGTCACACGTCGAGGAGATGTACACCATCCACTGCCGCGCCAGCATCGTCCAGATCAAGATGGACATGGTGGTCTTCAGGAAAGGAACCCTCTCCATGGCGGACTACTTCGCCAAGATCCGCGCCAACGCCGACCAGCTTGCAGCCGTCGGCCGCCCCATGCGCGACAAGGACATCATCACCGCCGTCAACACGGGCCTCGACAACGACTACGAGCCCCTCATCACCGCGTACACCACTCGTCCCGAGGGCATGACGCTTGGTGAGTTCTACTCACACGCGATCTCCTTCGACCGGCTCCGCGAATACAACGCTGCTCGTGTTCATCTGCAGCATGGCGGCTCCTCCGTCAACTATGTCGCTCGCGACTCCACCGGCAACACCAACAACTCCAATCGCGGCAAGGGAAACTACCGCGGCAAGGGCCGCGGCAACTCTGGAGATCGCGGTGGCTACAACAACAACTCTCGTGGCGGCGATCGCGGGAACCGCGGTGGCGGCGGCTCGCGCAAACAAGGCGATTTTGGTGGCAATCGCGGTGGTGATCGTGGTGACTACGGCGACCGTGGCGATCACCGTGTTCAGTGCCAGCTCTGCTGCGGTCCGGGGCACAATGCCTGGGAGTGTGGTCAGCGCTATAACCATGTGTTCCAGCCGTCACAGTCCAAGATGGCTGGCCTCGCTGCTGCATCCCCTCCCTCCATCCTCGGTGACCCGGCCTGGTTCACTGACACCGGGGCCACGGACCACATCACAGGCGATCTGGATCGCCTGACGGTTCGGGAGAAGTACCCAGGACGAGATCGCAGCCACACAGCAGACGGCTCAGGTTTGCACATAGCTCATCGTGGTCATGCAATTCTTCCTACTCCTTTTGCACATCTTAAACTTCGCAATATCTTACATGTTCCCAACGCTGACAAAAACTTTCTATCTGTCAATCGCCTTGCTGTTGATAATTATGCGTATCTAAAGTATTACCCTACTCATTTTCTTATGAAGGATTTGACCACCAAGAAGGTTCTACTTCAAGGCAGATGTGAAAATGGGCTTTACCCCATTCGGCCATCAACTCATTATGCACTGTCTTCGTTTAGATTGTCAGCCGAGGATTGGCACGCAAGGCTCGGCCATCCATCCACCCAAGTCGTTCAACACGTTTTATCTTCCAATAAACTAGCTTCGTCTAGTCGGTCTATGACCCATGTGTGTAATGCATGTTAACAAGGCAAAGCACACCAGCTTCCATTTTCTAGATCTTCAAGTGTTTCCTCTTACCCATTAGAACTTGTTTTTTCGGATGTGTGGGGACCTGCCAAAACATCATCTGGTGGGTTCCAGTACTATGTCTCATTTATTGATGATTATAGTAAATTTGTGTGGATTTATCTTCTTAAGAGAAAATGTGATGTGTTTGATGTTTTTCGTGACTTCCTTGCTCATGTTGAACGCCTTTTATCTCGCAAGATCTTATGTGTTCAATCTGATTGGGATGGGGAATACGAGAAGCTTAGAAACACATTTTTTCGTCAACTTGGCATTATGCATCATGTTTCTTGTCCACACACACATCAACAAAACGGTTCCGCCAAACGGAAGCACCGTCACATTGTTGACATGGGACTTTCCTTATTATCACATGCGTCTATGCCACTACGCTTTTGGGATGAGGCCTATCTTTCAGCATGTTATCTCATTAATCGACTCCCTAGTCATGTCATTGGCAATCTTAGCCCTATGGAAAAATTGTTCACCATCAAACCTGACTACACGTCGCTTCGCACATTTGGATGTGCCTGTTGGCCAAACATGCGCCCCTACAACACACACAAACTTGCTTTTCGCTCTCATCAATGTGTTTTTGTTGGGTATAGCATTCGACACAAAGGATATAAATGCCTTCATCTTCCTACAACACGTGTTTATATCTCTCGAGATGTCACGTTTGATGAAAAGGTTTTTCCTTTTGCCAGCCCCTCTGCCTCTCCCATACCACCTCGCGTTGCAGAACATACCATACTCCTTTCTCCGCATGACCAAATGAACTATGCTGCACCTGTTCTGGCTTCTAATCTGGATGCAGGGACTCCCTTGGCGCAGAAGATCCCAGGTGCGACAGGGGCGGCGTCCCAGGAAGATCCGGGCACTAGATCCGGAGCAGATCCGGCCTCGGATCGCGCGGCCTCCGCTGCCAGCGGCACGCCAGACGCGCGTGGGGTGGCCAGTTCCCAATTGGGCCACGCGGCAGCAACGGACGGCCCGGTCGGCTCGTCGCCCGCCCCGTCCCCCTCAGCAGCGGGGCCCGCCACTGGCCCGGCTCCCTCCCAACCTGACGCGCAGCCGGCGGCTACCCACGTGTCGCCTCGCCTGTCCGTGGGCCGGCCTTCCCCTGCGACAGGCGCGTTGGCGCTGTCCGGTCCCTCCTTGGGACCGCAGCTGGATTCTCCTGCTGCACCTGCTGGCGGCGCGGGATCCCAGGAGGATCTACGTTCCTCCCCATCTCCCGCGTCCGGATCTTCTGCGCCGTATGGATCATCTGCCTGAGACCCCTGCACCTCCTGCGCATACAATGGTGACACGCACACGTGATCACACACGCAAACTTGTGCAACGTACGGATGGTACTGTCAACTATGATCCGTCCAAGCGTGCCTTTCTGGCTTTTCGGGAACCCAGTGATCTACGTGAAGCACTGGCATCTCCTGCATGGCGTGATGCTATGCAGTCTGAACTCGATGCCCTTCGCCACAATGGTACGTGGACTCTTGTTCCACCACCACCTCATGCCAACGTGATTGACTGCAAATGGGTTTTTAAGGTTAAGTACAAGGCTGATGGCACTGTTGATCGTCACAAAGCTCGTCTGGTTGCCAAAGGGTTCAAGCAACGATACGGTCTCGATTATGATGACACATTCAGCCCGGTTGTCAAACCAGTTACGGTTAGACTGGTTCTCTCCATTGCTGTCTCTCGAGGTTGGTGTTTGCGCCAGTTGGATGTCCAAAATGCTTTTCTTCATGGAATTCTTCAAGAACAGGTGTATATGCGACAACCGCCAGGGTTTGTACATGCCTCTGCTCCTCGATATTTGTGCAAACTCAGGAAGGCCATCTATGGACTCAAACAGGCTCCCAGGGCCTGGTATTCTCGGTTAAGTTCTCGCCTGCTTCAACTTGGTTTTGTGGCGTCAAAAGCAGACACCTCTCTGTTTATCTTCCATCGTGGTGGTGTCACCATGTTTATGTTAGTTTATGTCGATGACATCATCGTTGCCAGTTCGTCACCAACCGCAACGACTAAGCTGCTTGCTGATCTTCATGCCACATTTGCTCTCAAGGATCTGGGTCCTCTGCATTTTTTTCTTGGTGTTGAGGTGAAGTCGTCGCCCCAGGGGATTGTGCTCTCTCAACAGAAGTACATCGGCGACATTCTTCATCGTGCCAACATGGAACATTGTAATGTATCCACTACTCCCATGTCCTCGAGTGAGATCAGCAAGGAAAGTGGGGCACCTCTCTCTCAAGATGACAGTACTAAATATCGAAGCCTAGTCGAAGCTCTTCAGTATTTGACGCTGACTAGGCCGGATATCTCCTTTGCTATGAATCGAGTTTGCCAGTTTCTGCATGCACCAACAACTGCACACTTTTCAGCAGCCAAAAGGATACTACGGTATCTCAAGTATACTCGTGGTATGAGTCTGTCTATCCGTAAGTCACCTTCAATGGTACTGAGTTGCTTCTCTGATGCGGACTGGGCCGGGTGCAGTGATGATCGCCGCTCTACAGGAGGCTTTGCAGTTTTTCTTGGTCCCAATCTTGTCTCCTGGAGCTCCAGAAAGCAGGCCACCGTCTCGAGATCTAGTACAGAATCTGAATACAAGGCCATTGCCAATGGCACAGCTGAGATAATCTGGATTCAGTCTATTCTTGGAGAACTTGGAGTCTTCATGCCTCGGCCTCCAGTATTATGGTGTGACAACCTGGGTGCCACTTAATTGTCTGCGAATCCAGTGTTTCATGCTAGGACCAAGCATATAGAGGTGGATTTCCACTTTGTTCGAGAAAGGGTTGCAGCCAAGGCGTTGGATGTGAGGTTCATCTCTTCCAAGGAGCAAGTTGCTGACATCTTCACCAAACCACTTGCTGAGGTGCCCTTTGTCTCGAATAGATACAATCTGAATCTTCTTGAAGGACGTTCAGATTGAGGGGGGGTGTTAAACTGTATATTGTTAGTATATAGGAGTCGGTTTATATCTGTACTTATCTCCTGTAACTACCTGTATATTGTGCCCTAGCTGCACCCTATAAATACATCTCCAAGGCCACCATGTTGGGTGCGCCGATCCAATCTTCTTCTCCTCTTGTTTCACACGTGGTAGTGCCTGTCTATACCAAGATGAGATCCTAGCTAGGTTAAAAAAAGAATAGATGAGATCCTTCTTCACCCCATGACGTGCTCATCAGTTTTCTCCCATACATCAATTGTTCCTTCTCCTTCCAATCTAGCTGTGGGAAAAAATGAGATCATTCTTCATCCCGTTGCGTGATCATCAATTTTTTGTCCACGCCATCAATTGTTTCTTCTCCTTCCAATATAGCTAATCTAGCTTTAGGGGACGATGCTTGATCAATCACAGAAAACAAGCAAACAGCCGGAGGTATTTATGTCTGGACGGACGGAGCCGAATATGGGTACTCCAGTGGGCGACATGGCGACTGTGTTGGTTCTGCGTGGCCGGATGGAGCTGAACACAGGCGTTCCTATGGGCGACATGGTGGCTGCTATAATGTTTTTTTACGGCAATGTCAACTTGGAGATGAAAGATGCCACAGACATGTGATCTGCTGCTACCATGCAAACAAGCCATGGAACATGAGATACGACCGAGGACCGGATAAGTAATTACTGCAGCAAAGCACCAAGAAATAGGATGGAGCAATTGACGCAAGTACAGAACAACAATTATGGATTCAAAAGAGGATGGATTAATTAGTACAGCCACCAGAAGAGGGTGTCGACGTGCACAATCGAAGAGGACTCCGGCACAGAACTTTGCTAGGTGAGATCGGCAATCTTGATGTCAATTTTTTTAATCTGCTTCAGCCAACTAAGTGCACGTACGGAAAACTAATTTCAACCATCATGCAAGTCCCACACACACGTACAGATAATAGTCAGATGCCTCAAAGCAGCAGCTCAAGCAATTTGGGTGACTGAATCTAGGAGCGTAGGTCATGCCTGATGCCTTAAGCTTGCTACATAGTACATGCATGCATGCATCCATGCGAGCAATCATGCATTAATAAGAAAAATGTCCATGGACTGCCCCGGGTCCAATTCTAATCGGGAGAGCTCCACCACCTCTTCCACCGGCGTGGAGGGGAACGGGTCGCAGAGTAGGCACCAAAGGACAAGAGGAGAGGAAACACCGGCGCCGGCGACAAGGCTGCCAAAACAATGACGGTTGGGAGTTCCCTTCCCCTACTCAACTTTCTTTGCCTCAGCGTAGGCCAAACTACCTCCAAGCAAAACTTAGGTGTGTCGTTGTGCCGGCTTTAATCTAGCCGTTTCTGCTACAAGCTCGGTGCTCCCCGGTTCCAACACCGCGACATCTGTTGTAGTTCCCTTCTACATCTACGGGTCCATTATTGATTTCTGAACTTAGAATCTAGGTATCTGTCTGAGGGGAGATGCATCCACACTAAGATCGATTTTTTCTTCCCATAATGAAACTTAGTTCCTTTAATTAGACGCCCTTATATGTATGATTTGGTTTTTCTTGTCGCCTCTTCATCAGATTGGGTTGTTGTATTCACACAAGTGCAGATCTACATAAAGCCTCAGATGTGGCCGCAGTAGTGATCTTTCAGTTATCTATTAATTATTTGGTATACATCTAATATTTTCACAGACCTACACAGTTTTCATCCTTTGATTCATTTTCTTAGATATATATTGTGCATTTATCTTATCTGATACTCCCTCCGTTCCTAAATAATTGTCTTTCTAGCCATCTCAAATGGACTACAACATACGGATGCATGTACACATGTTTTAGAGTGTAGATTCACTCATTTTGCTCCGTATGTAGCCACTTGTTGAAATCTCTAGAAAGACAATTATTTAGGAAGGGGGGGAGTAGATGGTATGGATTGCACATCTATTTAGGCGGTTATAGGATACGCATTGCATCCCCATGGCAGGATATAAGGTACATATTTAATTAAGGGAAATACTATGTTTTCTACTGTGCTTTGTTTAAAGGATTCGTTTGTATGATTCAGTTAGAGGTAAGCAGTTTGTGCAAAGCATGAGACACACTCATAGATGTACTAATTACATTACCTAAAAAATGATGTACTACTTACAAGGTAAGCAGTTTGTGCATGTAGGCTACAAATGCTCTTAATCGGTTTTTGCTACCTAGAGTAAATTTGTATCTGCCTGAAATCTGAAATTAGGTTGGTTCCGATGTAGAAAATACTATATCCTAAAAAATCATATGGCTTAGTACTTTGTTGTTAGGAGGTGAGCACAATATGAATACGTGTGCCCACACAATCATCCAAGCATTAGGTTTTTCTTGGTCTAATCTAGAAAGCATCGACAAAGCTTGGCTGAGTTAATTAACTAAAGCTTGGATCAAGCACTAAATACTAATGGCATGATGATGACATGGTTCCACATTTACGATACTAAGAAAACTTACCCGCAATCTGATTGTTGTGCCATACGATCGTTGTAGCCATGTAGTGCTAATCTTCGGAATATTTTGTTTTAGATACAGACAACGATTTTAGATTGAATTACATTGGTTCACACATTGTTATTTTTTTTAGAACAGTACAATCGAAGTCGCTCACATACATGAACATACATTTACTCCTATGAACGCACACACGCACACCCTGCCCTTTTGACCACCTCTTGAGATTTTATGAAGTCCCCGTAGACATCTCGCAGTCGACGGGAACGTCGGGATACTATTTTTCGTCCTAATAATCCAACCACTGGTTGGTTTGCGCATACATTGTTATTGATAAGTGTTTTTTCAAGTTAGGTTTGATATAGGGTATGAAAGCTTTCTATTCCATGTACAGAGCTGATAAGTCTATAGACTCTGAACGTGGTGTTCACAAGGTTAGTGTTCATGTTTATACATTCACGTTCTTTTATGATCAATCGCCGTCTTCATAAATGTATGGCCTTCCGACAGAAATTTGCATGTCAGTTTGTGTGTGTATAAATTTCTGTTCCTATCATCTAATACTACATAATCAGTTTTTTTTCTCCCGTGGTTAGTGTTTATTGCTTCATAAGTTAGTATAGCTAGACCTACATAACCGTTCCAAATATATCTCATACCGTAGCAAAAAGGTCTTTTTAGCTCAAAATAATAATAACCGATGGATAACCAGAAGTTGTACATACATGATGATTAATTGCTGAAACAGAAGACTTGAGAGTGTCATGGTCATTTCTTCCCCTTTTACATATATAAGAGATGCATTTAGCGCCAAGCAAGAACCATGCAGCAAGCTGGAAACGAAAAAAAAACCAGATACTTGGATAGTGATGCACCTAATGACGAAGGAGCATAGAGCTACAAATCTAGACTAGAGAGCATACACCAACTTACCTAGCAGGCATGTAGATTGCTCATCGGATAATGTGATGGTGCAAGAAGAATGTACCATAGCTATCTCCTATTGGGTCCCTGCCTCCTAGGGAAACATGGAGAATATCACCAAGATGAACAAATTTATGTCAAGAACAACTAACATTGGACGTAAGTGAAGCATCACCCATTTTAGCTACCTTGAGTTATCTTATAATTCTAATATTTCATAACAACGAGGTAGACGATAACATAAAATTCCCTTCCAAAATTGATATTTCCCTTTTTAGTTTTTTTTTCGAAAAGGGGGACTCCCCGGCCTCTGCATTAGATCGATGCATACGGCCACTTTTATTAAAAAGTAGATAAGTCTCAACAAGGTCTTAACGTCTGCAAGCAAAAGCAACAGCTAGCTCACCTAGAACATCAGCTGCAAAACTAAAAAACCAAAAGCCACAACCGGCTGGCACAATGAAAGATAGGTAAACTAATTGCCTATCCTATTACATGATCGCCATCCAAACCGGTTGAAGATATCCCGCGCTACCGTCTCCCACCGGACAGATCCAGTAACCAAACGCTCCCTGGCCTCCGTCGGAGTGAGTAAGGACCACATACGGATCAGTGCTGTAGCCCGGAATAACACCTGCAAAAAATGAATATTTGTTGTTCTGTTAAAAACCAAATCATTTCTGCAATTCCAAATTGCCCATAACAACGGGCATACTCCTACACGAATGTGTCTAGCTGTTTCAGACTCTATCCCAACAAGCCACGGCCCAAATAAAGTGTTGACCGAAGTCGGAGGAGTAATGTTAAAGGCAATCTGCACGGAGCGCCACAGCCCTCGTGCCAACGGACAGTCAAAAAATAAATGCTTGATAGTCTCATCCCGATCACAAAAACTACACCTAGTAGAACCTGTCCAGTTGCGCTTAACTAGATTGTCCTTTGTTAAAATTACTTGTTTATGCACAAACCACATAAACACTTTAATTTTCAAAGGTACCTTAACTTTCCAAACCTCTTTGGAACTAGGGATCACAGTATGGTTAATGGTATCTGTATACATCGATTTAACTGTGAACACCCCAGATCTAGTCAGCTTCCAACATAACTGATCGGACTGAGGAGTTAGCTGAACCTCCATCAGCCTACGGACCAAGTGAAGCCATGCTTCCCATCGATCCCCTACAAGCACCCTCCTGAACTGAATGTTGAGAGGAATAGACTGCATAACCGTGGCAACAAGAGCCTCCTGACGCTGAACAATACGATAAAGGGACGGATATTGGGTCGCCAACGGCGCGTCACCAAGCCACGTATCCTCCCAGAATCGCGTATTAACACCATTACCGACAATATATCTCGGTCTGTTAAAAAAAGCGGCTTTGATCCTCATGAGCCCTTTCCAGAACGGCGAATCCGTAGGTCTCAGAGTAACCTGGGATAATGTCTATGACTGCAGATATTTACTACGTAAAATCTGCGCCCACATTGCCTCTGTCTCAGAAGACAACTTAAACAGCCACTTACTAAGAAGGCATCTGTTCTTGACTTCAAGATTTTCAATACCAAGGCCCCCTTGGTCCTTTGGTCGACAAATAATATCCCATTTGGCCAGTCTGTACTTCCTCTTAAGCTCATCACTCTGCCAAAAGAATCGAGATCGATAGAAGTCCAGCCTTTTCCTAACCCCAACTGGGACCTCAAAGAAGGATAAGAGAAACATAGGTAAACTCGTGAGCACCGAGTTGATAACAATCAACCTGCCTCCATAAGACATGAGTTTTCCTTTCCAGCAACTCAGTTTCTTCTCAAACCGATCCTCGATGCACTTCCACTCACCATTTGTTAGCTTATGATGGTGAATGGGAATACCAAGATACGTGAAAGGTAAAGCCCCAACTTCACAACCAAACAATTGTGTATAAGCCTCTTGTTCGTCTTTGGCTCTACCAAAGCAGAACAACTCGCTTTTATGGAAATTAATCTTCAACCCCGACAATTGTTCAAACAGGCATAACACTAACTTCATGTTCCTCGCTTTTGCCAAATCATGTTCCATGAATATGATTGTATCATCAGCGTATTGCAGGATGGACAAACCACCATCCACTAGATGAGGCACCAATCCCTCCACCTGACCGACCTCCTTGGCCCTCCCAATCAGGATTGCTAACATATCAACCACAATATTGAACAGAATAGGTGACATAGGGTCACCCTGTCTCAAACCCTTATGAGTTTGGAAGTAATGACCTATGTCATCATTTACTTTAATTCCAACACTCCCTTTTTGCGTGAATGCTTCCACCTAGCGTCGCCAAGTTTCATCGAAGCCCTTCATTCGTAAAGCCTGTTGAAGAAACTGCCATTTGACTTTATCATAAGCCTTCTCGAAATCCACTTTGAAAAGAACACCATCTAGTTTTTTCGTATGAATTTCATGTAGCGTTTCATGAAGGACCACAACCCCTTCCAGGATGTTCCTGTCCGGCATGAAGGCCGTTTGAGAAGGCTGCACCACGGCGTGCGCAATTTGTGTGAGCCTGATCGTCCCAACCTTGGTAAAAATTTTGAAACTGACATTCAGAAGACAGATAGGCCGAAATTGCTCGATTCTCACGGCCTCTGTTTTCTTAGGCAGTAGGGTTATTGTTCCAAAATTAAGTTGGAAAAGCTGCAAATGTCCCGAGAACAAATCATGGAACATCGGCATCAGGTCCCCTTTAATAATATTCTAGCACTTCTTATAAAACTCCGCCGGGAAACCATCCGGCCCCGGTGCCTTGTTACATTTCATCTTGGAAATGGCCTCGAAAACCTCCTTTTCCGAGGAAGGTGCATTTAAGATATCGTTCTCCACAATAGAAAGTTGAGGTACATCTTGAACCCTAGACTCATCCAGGGACACACAATTCTCCTCTGGTGGTCCAAACAATCGTTTGTAGTACTCAGTAATATAGAGCTTCAGGTTATCCTGACCGATAATTGTACCCTCATCTTGTTCTAGCTGGAAGATTCTCTTCTTCCGATGTTTGCCGTTGGCTATCATGTGGAAGAACTGAGTGTTCGCGTCCCCCTGGACCACTTTTCGCACCTTGGCACGCAGTGCCCACTTTAGTTCTTCTTCACGAAGTAACTCTTTCAACCTCATCTCAGCCTCATGCTTGATATGAAGCTCGGTGGGTAACAAAACCGTAGTTTCTGCTTTTATATCTAAGGTCTGAACAAGGGTAAGGAGCCGTTCCTTCTCCACCTTATACACTCCGCTTAGATGTTTAGCCCACCCACGTAGGAAACTTCTGAGATGCCTAATCTTATTCTACCATCGCTCGAGCGCATTCCTACCGCCTGCATCCTTAGCCCATTCTCTGGCTACAAGATCCAGGAATCCTTCTCTTTCAAACCACGCAAGCTCAAAAGAGAACAAATTCTTGTTGCCCGAGTAGGTAGCCCCACCGGAGTCAAGCAACAGAGGTGTGTGATCAGAAATACCGCGAGAGAAAGCCTGAACAGTTACACAGGGAAACTTCTGTTCCCAATCGACACTAGCCAGAACCCGATCCAACTTCTCGAAAGTTGGATTAGGCAATGCGTTAGCCCATGTGAACTTCCTACCTGAAAGCTCAATCTCTCTCAAATCCAAGCTTTCAATAATAGTGTTAAACATAAATGACCATCTCCCGTCGAAATTGTCATTATTCTTTTCATCACGTCTTCTAATAATGTTAAAGTCTCCCCCAACCAGAATTGGAAGTTGCTCAGACCCGAAAACTCTAACGAGATTAGCCAAAAAATCGGGTTTGAGTTCAGCCTGCGCGGCACCATACACCGCCACCAAAGCCCAATCGAAACCATCAGCTTTGGACCGCACCCTAAACTTAACAGCAAAATCTCCCATGATCACACTTTGAACTTCGAGAGAGTCACATCTAACACCAAGTAAGATTCCACCCGACCTTCCTCTCGGTGGAAGGCAATGCCAGTCAAACTCAATACCCCCCAATAAAGTATTGAGAAATTGTGGTGAGAAATTTGCTCTGCCCATTTCCGACAATGCAATGAAATCCAATCTATGCTCGATGGATGCTTCTGCAAGGAACCTCCTTTTAGCCAAGTCCTTAAGACCTCTGCTATTCCAAAAGATTCCTCTCATATCTCATCATGGAATTTTTTGGCCGTGCGGATCCTAGCACTCCTACGTACCGCGGACATCGGGTAAATCTTGCGCTTCCACTTGCGCTTAGGACTGGTCCTCGTGTCCACCCGGTCCACACTCCCCGTACGTGGGGATGTAACTACCTCCATGCCGACATTCTCGTCCTCCTCCTCCGTCTCCTGGAGGGGCGGTGCAAGATCATCACAAAAATTATCAGGCATCCGAACTCCCAAAGCATCAATCTTAGAATCGTTCATGGGTTTGACCGCGGCTAAGTTACGAATTATTTCTAAAGCCCTCTCAGCTTCAATATCAAGCAAAACATTTGCGGAATTAGACACTTCACCCTCATTACTACCAAGTGAAATTCCTAATTGGTTCGTGAGGGAGTCCTGGACTAGGGGGTGTCCGGACAGCCGGACTATCATTATCCGCCGGACTCCAAGACTACGAAGATACAAGATTGAAGACTCCGTCCCGTGTCCGGATGGGACTTTCCTTGGCATGGAAGGCAAGCTTGGCGATACGGATATGTAGATCTCCTACCATTGTAACCGACTCTGTGTAACCCTAGCCTCCTCCGGTGCCTATATAAACCGGAGGGCTTTAGTCCGTAGGACAACATACATTACAACAATCATACCATAGGCTAGCTTCTAGGGTTTAGCCTCCTTGATCTCGTGGTAGATCCACTCTTGTACTACCCATATCATCAATATTAATCAAGCAGGACGTAGGGTTTTACCTCCATCGAGAGGGCCCGAACCTGGGTAAAAACATTGTGTCCCTCGTCTCCTATTACCATCCGCCTAGACGCACAGTTTGGGACCCCCTACCCGAGATCCGCCGGTTTTGACACCGACATTGGTTCTTTCATTGAGAGTTCCTCTGTGTCGTCACCGATAGGCTTGATGGCATCTTCAACCAACAACGCTGTCCAGGGTGAGACTTCTCTCCCCGGACAGATCTTCGTATTCGGCGGCTTCGCACTGCGGGCTAATTCACTTGGCCATCTGGAGCAGATCGAAAGCTACGCCCCTGGCCGTCAGGTCAGATTCGGAAGCCTAAACTTCACGACTGATGTCCGCGGAGACTTGATCTTCGACGGACTCGAGCCACAGCCAAGCGCGCCGCACTGTGACGACGGGCATGATCTAGCACTGCCACCGAACAGTGCCTTGGTGGCCGCACACGGATCCGCTTCGGCCATTAGTCCGGAGCCGATCGCCCAGATTGAGGGCCGGTGGATAGATGCCGCCCTGGGGGCTTCAACATCCACGGCAATGGAGCCGAACACTAATCTTGTCCCCTGCGAAACTCGTGATTCCGAGGCGCCGGACTCCTTGCCGGACTCCGAACCTCCCGTGCCCCTACCAATCGATCCGGATTGGGCACCGGTTATGGAATTCACCACCACGGACATCTTCCAACACTCGCCTTTTGGCGATATCCTGAATTCACTAAAGCATCTCTCATTATCAAGAGAGTCCTGGGCGGACTATGGCCAGGATGGTTGGGGTACGAACGACGAAGAAATTTAGAGCCCACCCACCACCCACTTTGTAGCCACTGTCGATGATCTAACCGACATGCTAGACTACGACTCCCACGACATCGACGCTATGGAAGACGATGCCGGAGACGAACAGGAACCAGCGCCTACAGGGCACTGGAAGACCACCTCGTCATACGACATATATATGGTGGACACCCCAAAAGACGGGGACGGCGAAGAAGCAGCGGAGGCAGACTCTTTAAAGAAGCAGCCCAAACACCGGCGTCAGCGGCGCCGCTCTAAATCCCGCCACAGCAAGAATGGAGATTCCGGCACAGGAGATAATAATACTCCAGAGAGTGCCGAAGACAATCCCCTCCAGCAAGACTCAGCGCAGGAGGATGCAGAAGCAAGCCCTCACAAGAGGGCGGCAGACGAAGAGGTCGAGGATCATAACTATATGCCTCCCTCCGAAGACGAAATAAGCCTCAACGATGATGAATTCGTCGTACCTGAGGATCCCGTCGAACAAGAGCGCTTCAAGCGCAGGCTTATCGCCACAACAAACAGCCTAAAGAAAAAGCAGCAACAGCTTCAAGCTGATCAGGACCTGCTGGCCGATCGATGGACCGAGGTCCTCGCGGCCGAAGAGTATAAACTCGAACGCCCCTCCAAAAGTTACCCAAGACGCAAGCTGCTCCCCCGATTAGAGGAGGAAGCATACATACCTCCATCGCCAGCGCACGATATGGCTGACCGACCACCCCGTGGTCGTGATAGAGAGGCATCCAGGCCTCCAGCCAAGACCGTACCCTGGCATCGCTCCAAAAGTACGAAGCCAAGAGGGAACGCGCCGGACTTGCAAGACATATTGGAGGACAAAGCAAGGCAATCCAGATCCATCTACGGATCACGTGGGCGCCCCACGACCCATGACGAATACCGTCGCGCCGGATACAATAACCCCGGCCGGGCCGAACACAGCAGATAGCGCTCTCTCGAGCTGCGTCGCGATATGGCTCAATACAGAGGCGCCGCACACCCGCTATGCTTCACTGACGAAGTAATGGATCATCAAATCCCCGAAGGGTTTAAACCCGTAAACATCGAATCTTACGATGGCACAACAGACCCCGCGGTTTGGATCGAAGACTTTCTTCTCCACATCCATATGGCCCGCGGCGACGATCTCCATGCCATCAAGTATCTCCCACTCAAGCTTAAAGGACCAGCTCGGCATTGGCTAAACAGCTTGCCCGCAGAGTCAATTGGGTGCTGGGAAGACCTGGAAGCCGCATTCCTCGACAACTTCCAGGGCACGTATGTGCGACCACCAGACGTCGACCTAAGCCACATTATTCGGCAGCCAGACGAATCGGCTAGACAATTCTGGACACGGTTCTTGACAAAGAAAAACCAAATCGTCGACTGTCCGGATGCAGAGGCCCTTGCAGCCTTCAAACATAACATCCGGGACGAATGGCTAGCTCGGCACTTGGGGCAGGAAAAGCCGAAATCCATGACAGCCCTCACATCGTTAATGACCCGCTTTTGCGCGGGAGAGGACAGCTGGCTAGCCCGCAGCAACAATCTCCGTAAAAATTCTGGCAGTCCGGATACTAAGGACAACAACGGCAGGTCACGTCGAAACAAAAACAAACGCCGCATTAACGGCGACGATAAGGAGGATACGGCAGTCAACGCCGGATTCCGAGGCTCTAAACCCGGTCAGCGGAAGAAGCCATTCAAAGAACCACTCCGGGTCCATCCAATCTGGACCGAATACTCGACCGCTTATGCCAGATACATGGCACCTCTGAAAAGCCAGCTAACCACACTAATAGAGATTGCTGGGTGTTCAAGCAGGCCGGCAAGTTAATTGCCAAAAACAACGACAAGGGGCTAAACAGCGACGACGAGGAAGAGACCCGACCGCCGAACAATAGAGGACAGAAGGGTTTTCCCCCACAAGTGCGGACGGTGAATATGATATATGCGACCCACATACCCAAGAGGGAGAGGAAACGCGCACTAAGGGACGTCTATGCGATGGAGCCAGTCACCCCGAAGTTCAATCCATGGTCCTCTTATCCGATCACTTTCGATCGAAGAGACCATCCGACCAGCATATGCCATGGCGGATTCGCCGCATTGGTTTTAGACCCAATCGTCGATGGATTTCACCTCACGAGAGTCCTGATGGACGGCGGCAGTAGCCTGAACCTGCTTTATCAGGATACAGTGCGCAAAATGGGCATAGACCCATCAAGGATTAAACCTACAAAGACAACCTTTAAAGGTGTCATACCAGGAGTGGAAGCCAACTGTACAGGCTTAGTCACACTAGAAGTGGTCTTCGGATCCCCGGATAATTTCCGGAGCGAAGAGTTAATCTTTGACATAGTCCCGTTTCGCAGCGGCTATCACGCTCTGCTCGGACGAACCGTGTTTGCAAAATTCAACGCGGTGCCGCATTATGCATACCTAAAGCTCAAGATGCCAGGACCTCGTGGAGTCATCACGGTCAATGGGAATACGGAACGCTCCCTCCGAACGGAGGAACATACAACGGCTCTCGCGCAGAAGTACAGAGTAGCCTCTTAAGGCAATTCTCTAGTCCGGCCGTTAAACAGCCGGATACAGCAAAACACGCCCGAAGCAATACCAACCAAGACCACCTGGCGCGATCAGAGCATGCATAGCAATGCGGCCCCAACCCTCGCCCGCGCATGATCGCAATAATAACACTCCGCGTACATCATTACGCTTTGGAGATACCATGGGCACAGGGGAGGGGGCACGATCGCAATGGACCCAGAGTGCGGTTCGACCACACCGGGGGCTCGCAAGTGTGCCCCCCCTTTTTTTATATTTTTTATTTTTCTTCTTTTAAGTACACAGGACTCTGTTAACCAGAAGCCCTGTCCGGCGGCAAACCTGCCGAACTCATGATGCAACAGTCAGGGACTAAAGAAGGCCGCGCCGAACACTCAGGTGGTCTCAATTACGAGCATTAAATTCGATTATATACACCAAGTCCGCAGCTCATCCCTGGAGGGGGACATGTTTACTTAGTCCAAATCCCTTGCTTACCGCACTATTTGTATCAGTCCGCTCTACTAGCAGACTTTCTTTCATAAATAATGCAGCACCTTTTTTGATCGCAATTGCATTACCTTTTATATATATATGCTCATTATATGACATCTTGCGCCCGTATATTTTGGTACGGCCTAATACACCGGGGGCTTATGTTCCCCACTCTATGGTGTGATAAGTCCGAACACTTTCACAAGTGCGGCACCCCGAACTTATAGCATTATATGAATCGGCTCCGAATCATGTCTTGGGTCAATAGTTGGGTTTGCCCGGCTCCCACGTTTTGGTGCCTTACGTTCCGTTCTGTCGGCTAAGGTGGCACTGGGAGAACCACTGCGATTGCGCCCCGGTTGAGCCGGGCGAGCGCCTCAGTGGAGAAAGCTAAAACTAACTGGCATGATAAGGCGAGAGACTGGTCGCTGTTCGAGAGGTTTTTTCGGGTCCTTAAAGACTCACGCCGCTTCGAGCGAAGTTCCGGACAATGTCCGACGAAGGCGTGGATAGCGCCCCGGATTCGGTCTTCCGAATACCAGGGCCTTCGCCGAAATTTAAAATTATAGAATTCTATGGCTAAGTGAGAGTGTTCAAGCACTATAAGTCCGGTTGCCTTGTTCGTTGTGTTGAGCGCCTCCCTCGATGGACCCAACAATGGGAACAAGAGTGCTCAAGTTTATCCCGAACACCCCAGCACTCGTGGCTTGGGGGCTGAAGCCAACGACTTGCCATCTCTCAGATTTTATAAACGGCCGCACAGAAGGTAATATTTTAAATTACACAAGCGTTGCTTAACGTGCACATAAACAAAGTTTCAGCGCGCAGGATAATACATAGCAAATTCACTCAAAGATTACATTTCTGGGGCACTCATCCGCAATATTGCGGGCTCCCTTCAGGACAGTTTTATGATACATTTCGGGCGTGCGATACTCCTTGCCCGGCGGCGGTGGGTCCGTGAGAAGCTTCTCCGCATCCAACCTGCCCCATTGCACCTTTGTGCGGGCGAGGGCCCGGCGAGCGCCTTCAATACTGGCGGAGCGCTTGATGACATCCACCCAGGGGCATGCATCCACCAGCCGCCGCACGAGGCCAAAGTAGCTCCCAGGCATGGCCTGTCCAGGCCACAGCCGGACTATAAGGCCCTTCATGGCCTCTTCAGCTACCTTGTGGAGTTCGACCAGCTGCTTCAGCTGGTCACTTGGGGGCACCGGGTGTCCGGCCTCAGCATACTGAGACCAGAAGACTTTTTCCGTCAAGCTCCCCTCCTCGCCACGATAGAATGCAGCGGCATCGGACGCACTACGTGGCAGATCTGCAAACGCCCCTGGAGAGCTCCGAATGCGGGTAAGTGTCAGGTATTTTACATTAACATGCTTGCTTTGCATGAAAAATGCCTTACCCGCCGCTATTTTCTTTATATCGTCAACCTCCTGAAGGGCCTTATGGGCCTCGGCCTTGGCGGACTTGGCACTTTCGAGAGCCGAGGCAAGCTCGGACTCTCGAGTCTTGGAGTCACGCTCCAAACTCTCATGCTTTTCCATGAGAGCCTGGAGCTCTTGCCGAACTTCCGCCACCCGTGCCTCCTGCTTTTCTCGCTCTGCCCGTTCCGCGGCCGCACTGTGTTCGGCCGCGGACACAGCATCCTTCAGGGATGCCACCTCGTTAGTGGCCCCTGCAATACACATATTATCCTTGTTAATTTTATTGCAACCAAAATCCTTTTCTGTAAGGTACCTATTCAAAGTGGTGTTACTCACCTTCTTTGTCCTCGAGCTGCTTCTTCGCATGACCGAGCTCTCGCTCGGACCGCTCGAGATCCTGCTTCAGCACATCGACCTCCGCCGTTAATGCGGCAGAGGCCAGCAGCGCAGCCTGCAAACCCATATTGACATATTTTTAGCAACCCTGCGCATATCTTGTTAGATCCTCAGTCCGGCTTTTCTTTCCGAACACCGAACTGAGCATCAGGGGCTACTGTCTATGCGGTATTACATTACATAATTCTAACTTCTTACCTCAAAGCCTGTTAAAAGGCTGCTGCAGGCTTCGGTCAGCCCGCTTTTGCCGAGTTGAACCTTTTGAATCACCGCACTCATGATAGTGCGGTGTTCTTCCTCGATGGAAGCGCCTTTAAGCGCCTCCAACAAGTTATCCGGCGCCTCCGGTTGGACGGAGGCCGCCGGTGTCACGGTCTTGCCCTTCTTTCGAAGGGGCCGCTTGCCGGACTCTGGAACCACTGCGGGTTCCGATGTAGAGTCCGGCGCAAAGTCCGGGAGGCTGCCTGACGGCGCCTCCGGAGCCTCCTCCTGATGGGTCCCTCTCTGGGATCCCACCTCGGCGTCCTCATCGGTGCATGGGGTAGAGGCGGTCGGAAGTGAATTCACATCCGACGAGGCCAACGACCCGCTCGATGAGTCGGGGAGATCGTCATCGGCCGGACTACGGACAGAACGCGGCGTTAGAAGGACACTACGCGACATAAAATATATTGCATATCAAGGATCCGGATACTTACGATCTCGCTGGACGCCTGGCCCTTGGAGGCCACTCATCCTCGCCAACGCTGGTGTTGGCAAAGCTGTCCGGGGGGATAGATCTCCCCCTTTTGGACCCTTCGGCCTCCCCTATTGGGGAAGCCTTCCTCTTCTTCTCTCCCCCCTCCGGGAGAGAGTACTCCTCCTCCTCCTCGTCTTCGGGGGAGGATTCCGCGTCGTCGTCAGACGCCTGATTGCGGGAACTCTTTCGAGTCCCTGTGGACACCTTCTTGGCCTTCTTCTCCGGCACCACGTGCGGTGCCGGAACCAGCAGCCCTGCTAAACGGGCGTCCACTGGGTCTTCTGTCATGGGAGCCGGGCTGATAAGCTGCCTAGCCTTCTCCATCCATTCCTGTCAAAGGAAAGGAAGGGATGAAACCCTCTTATAATCAATTCGATTACTACAAAGTGTCCCGTAATGGGGTCGAATCACTTACCTCGTCAGTTGGATGCTGCGAGCTGAATCCGCGATCTTCCGTCGCGGATACGGGGCTTCGGCGCCCTTAAACAGCACCCTCCAGGCGCCTTCGTACGTCGTGTCGAAGAACCCGCTCAGCGCCTGGTGCTGTTCCGGATTGAACTCCCACAAATCGAATGCCCGTTCTTGGCATGGGAGAATCCGGCGGATGAGCATGACTTGGACCACGTCGACGAGCCTGAGCTTATTGCTCACCAGCTTCTGGATGCAGGCTCGGAGTCCAGTCACCTCCTTCGGATCGCCCCACAGCAAGCCCTTCTCTTTCCAAGAGGTGAGCTGCATGGGGACGCCAGATCCAAACTCGGGGGCCACCGCCCATAATGTGGGCTTGCGCGGCTCGGTGATATAGAACCACCCCGATTGCCACCCCTTGACGGAGTCCACAAAGGCCCCTTCGAGCCAAAGGACGTTGGGTAGTTTACCCAACATGGCGCCTCCGCATTCCGCTTGCGTGCCCTTCACAACCTTCGGCTTGACGTTGAAGGTCTTGAGCCACAGGCCGAAGTGGGGCCGGATGCAGAGGAAGGCCTCACACACGACGATGAACGCCGAGATGTTGAGGATGAAGTTCGGCGCCAGATCGTGGAAATCCAGGCCGTAATAGAACATGAGCCCCCGGACGAATGGATGGAGCGGAAAGCCCAGTCCGCGAAGGAAGTGGGGAAGAAAGACGACCCTCTCGTGAGGCCCAGGGGTAGGGATGAGCTGCCCCTCGTCGGGCAGCCGATGCGCGATATCGCCGATGAGGTATCCGGCGCTGCGCAGCTTGGTGATGTGCTCCTCCTTAATGGTGGAGGCCAACCACTTGCCTCCACCTCCGGACATATTCGGAGGAGGTCGAGGTGAGATGCGCGAGCTTGGGCGTTGGAGCTTGAGTGCGCGGAGATGTATAAGCAAAGGAGGAGGAAGGCGTAGGTGAGAAGGTAAATCCTTATCCCTTATATATAGGCGGACGAAACTGTGCGTCCCCCACCGGCCTGGTAAAACTCGCTTATCTCCCAAGCGCCACCATCAATGGCGCGGTTGGGTTACCCACGTCCGTATTGATGAGAATCCCGAAATAAGGGGAACACGATCTCTGCTTCGACAAGACGTGCCAAGGAAACCGCTTCGCTAAACGTGCTGAGGTGGTATAGTCAAAAAATGATTCAAACAGTGGCTTGGTAGCGGTGTGATGTCACGCCGCATAATACGTCAGCAGATTGAACTAAGTGTACATTTTATTCTCTCTACGGTGGAATGTGGAATTTATTTTGCAGAGCCGGACACTATCCTGGTGTTCATGATCTTCTCTGGATTATTCAAGGGAGGAACCCGCCTTGCAATGTCGAACATTATGCGCGCCGGACTTATCGTCATTGAAGCCTGGTTCAGGGGCTACTGAGGGAGTCCTGGACTAGGGGGTGTCCGGACAGCCGGACTATCATTATCCGCCGGACTCCAAGACTACGAAGATACAAGATTGAAGACTCCGTCCCGTGTCCGGATGGGACTTTCCTTGGCGTGGAAGGCAAGCTTGGCGATACGGATATGTAGATCTTCTACCATTGTAACCAACTCTGTGTAACCCTAGCCTCCTCCGGTGCCTATATAAACCAGAGGGCTTTAGTTCGTAGGACAACATACATTACAACAATCATACCATAGGCTAGCTTCTAGGGTTTAGCCTCCTCGATCTCGTGGTAGATCCACTCTTGTACTACCCATATCATCAATATTAATCAAGCAGGACGTAGGGTTTTACCTCCATCGAGAGGGCCCGAACCTGGGTAAAAACATTGTGTCCCTCGTCTCCTGTTACCATCCGCCTAGACGCATAGTTCGGGACCCCCTACCCGAGATCCGCCGGTTTTGACACCGACAGTTTGCCTTATCAACAATCTCCTCATTCGAAAAATGCAAGATAGTATTGGAAGTATTCACGGACATACCAGTAGTGACTTGAACGTCACGAAGCTTTGCCGCCCTCACGGCACAGCGCTGCTGCATGTCGTCCACCTCCGGACGGCCCTGAAGCCGACAACTCAGTCATCGGCCCTCAGACGCCTGGTCCGGAATACCACCGAACCGAATAACCTCCTCCCGCGAGAATTTATCTGGGGAGCGACCGCTTGTCACTCCCCGAACATTCACCCGGTCCCCATGACCGGGTGAGGTCGCCGAGTCAGCTGATGGGGAAGCAAGGGCTACCTGTCTCCGCCCCCCATCCACTCCAGACCGCATGCCAGGAGTGCACATCAGTGGCGCAAGCGGGGTGATCCCCCTGGGCGCCGAAGGTGAAGAAGGCCTCGAGGCCACCTGCCCCAAGCCCTCTCCGGACATCTGTCCTGCCGCCTGCAGTGCCATGCCAACACAAGGCGAAGAGGGTGGCGTGACCACCTGCCCCAGCCCCCCTTCTGAAGACCCCTCCTCTCTCCCGGTAGACCCAACCAGAACAAGAGGAGAAGGGGACGCCGAGGCTACCTGGCCCGAACCCCCTGGCAAGATCGGACCGCCCTCCTGTATCTCAGCCACCTCATCACAAACCGAGGGAGGCGAGACCACGATCTCCAGTCTCCCAACCACACCAGAACCCTCCACACCCGGGTCCTCAAAGTCCAAAGCAGGTAAAGAGTGCTCAAAAGCCTCAAGAGACTCCACCCGTTCGCTCCATAGTCTCGGAGGTGCAGAAGCGGGCGCAAAGGAACCAAATCTCAAAGTGTTCGACGGCACAGAAGCATTAGGCGCCGTCCCTCCTCCTGTCGCCTTAGCAGTAGACTCCGGTCCCTTGGCCATCTCGCGCCTAGGATCATCGGCCGTAGTCTCCTTACCTGTCGTACCATCATCACCCTCGCTCATATTGTCACCAGCGGCAGCCGGTGCCTCCGCAAAGAGGCTGTCATCCTCAAACTCAATCTCAAGGTTGTACACCTGACCTCGATAAGCCCACTTAACCATGTCCGACACGAAGTCAATGTCCAAAATACTGACTAATAGGCGAGCAATCCCATGAGCTCAAGTAAAGGCCATATCCACTCGCTCGGTCTTTCCCACCATGATACCCAGACTAGCAACAACCCTGGTGTCGGTGTCAAAACCGGCGGATCTCGGGTAGGGGGTCCCGAAATGTGCGTCTAGGCGGATGGTAACAAGAGACGAGGGACACGATGTTTTTACCCAGGTTTGGGCCCTCTTGATGGAGGTAAAACCCTACGTCCTGCTTGATTAATATTGATGATATGGGTAGTACAAGAGTGGATCTACCACGAGATCAAGGAGGCTAAACCCTAGAAGCTAGCCTATGGTATGATTGTTGTAATGTATGTTGTCCTATGGACTAAAGCCCTCCGGTTTATATAGACACCGGAGGAGGCTAGGGTTACACAGAGTCGGTTACAATGGTAGGAGATCTACATATCCGTATTGCCAAGCTTTCCTTCCACGCCAAGGAAAGTCCCATCCGGACACGGGACGGAGTCTTCAATCTTGTATCTTCGTAGTCTTGGAGTCCGGCGGACGATGATAGTCCGGCTGTCCGGACACCCCCTAGTCCAGGACTCCCTCAGTAGCCCCCGAACCAGGCTTCAATGACGATAAGTCCAGCGTGTTTATAGTCTTCGGCGTTGCAAGGCGGGTTCTCCCTTCAAATTCCATGTACCTGCCGAACAGTGTCCGGCTTTATCATGAATACTGTGTTCCTCGGCTTCTACGCCAAATAATGGCCATCTTCCATGCGTCGCACGAATGCGAAAAGCCAGGGTGTCTTTTACATTTCACCCCCTAATTGTGCGAGTCGTCCGCCTATAAAAGAGGCAAGAATCCAGATCCAAACCACACCGTCTTCCTCCCGCGAATACTCCATCGAAGCGCCTTTGACCTAGAAATCCATTCCATCATGGACCGTCGACGCGGCTCTTCTTCACGCGCTCCCAGCCCACCGCCGGGGAATTGGAGGAGGTGCTCTGTTTCGCACAACGAGCTAGTGAAGCTCCAAACGGGGGGATTTCTCCCTCCGGCCTTCATGGTCCCAGTCCGGGCCGGACTAGTTACTTATCAAGGTGGGAGGCAGGCGGAGGACACTCCAAGCCCCAATAAGGGGGAGCGAGTATGCTTCGTCCCCTATCTGATAAGGGGACTCGGATTCCCAATACATCCGTTCCTCCACGGGCTCCTAAAGTTCTACGGACTCCAGCTCCACCACCTCACGCCCGCCTCTGTCCTGCATATCGCGGGCTACGTAGCTCTTTGCGAGCTATTCCTGGGCATCGAGCCCCATTTTGCATTGTGGAAGAGGCTGTTTTGCCTCGTACCCCGTTCTTACGAGGGGTCTATATATCAAGTGGGCGGTGCCGAAATATGGCGCATCGCCGGAACCGGATACCTATCCGGTACTCCCAAGAGGGCGTCCGAAGACTGGCCCTCGGAGTGGTTTTATATAGGAGACGCTCCGCTGCCAGACCCAGTCCGGATCGGCCTCCCGGAGTTTAGTGCTGCTCCCTTGAAGAAACGCCTCAGCTGCCGCCCGCGGAGCCCCCGATTGGAGGAAGACAAGAGCGTCCACTACTTGATGGGTCGAATAAGATTAATGGCCCATTCCGGCTTGACCATGATCGGAGTCATGGCGACATGCATCAAGCGAGGGGTACAGCCATTGCAATACAGAGGCCACACCATGTGGGATTTCAACGGGGAAGACAATGCCACCCGGCACGGCCGCAAAGGGCCGGATTCGACCGAGGATCTGGTGGAGATCCTGTCCAGCCTGTACAAGGGGGAGAAGGAGGATTTCCTTCGAACGAACCCTTTGAATGGGTTTTCCAGGATCAACCCTAGAGGATGGGTAAGTGAACACCTTGAAGGGCTCAACCCATGCTTTCGAAGTTTAAGCTTCTTACATTATGTCTTCGGCACAGGATCTACGCCGGACTGTGGAGGACATGGTGAGTCCTGCTCCGCAACCCGAGGATCCAGAAGGATCCCTGGATCCGGCCTCCGAAGAGGACCCAGACATCGAGGTGGAGCTGATCGACGGGGTGTTTCACCAGCTCAGTATAGACAATGCTTTGGTCGCCATTACGGCGGACTACCCCGGACTAAGTCCGGCTTCCCAGGTGACCGCGACCAAAGTCCGGACACCATTATCTCTTCCTTGCCCATTTCTAACCTTCGCGAACGATGGTATTTTGCAGGAAGTGCCTTTACGGCAGGAAGCCGAGCCCGCGGCTGGCCAACAGAGGCCAGTCCGGACCAGCAGGCGGAAAAGGAGCGCGGTGCAGGCGGAAACGTCGCCGCAAAGGTATAGCTCGTATTTGAATTTTCAGAGCAACGTTCCGAGGAAACGCCTGAGTGCTCATGATCTTTGTAGGAGAAAAAGCGCTCGCCGGACTGCGAGCGCAGGAATTGCCGATCCGACCTACACCGGCCAGGCTCCAACGCCCGGCCTGGGGGGGGAGGCAAGCGCAAGACGCGGGCCGGATCCTTCTCCAACGGAGGATACCGACAGACTGTCTGCCACCAAGTCTGAGGTGGAGAGCGCCATGAACCATAGGTGCCGCCGGACAGTGCTTCGTGAAGCGTGCTTTTCCCCTGAGGCATTGGATGCCTTTAACGCAGGGAACGCGCATCTCCGTGCCGCTCAAGATGGTTTTACCAGAGCCACGGAGCAGTATGTGAAAGACACACGGGTAAGGGAATTTCAATGGTTGTATATACCAGTAGCCCCCGAGACTTAAAGTAGTTATGCTAACTGATTTAAGGATCATTTGAAAATGCAGGCACTTAACGAGAAGAACGCCCAGCTGTCTCAGGAGCTGCAAGATTGCAAGGCCCAACTTGAGGCCGCACTTGCTGCCGCAGGAGGAGACGCAAAGACCCCTCCTGGTAACACATTTTTATTAATAAATATAAGCGCTGTGCGGCGTGCGCGCGAGTCTAATAATGACATTGCAGGTACCGCCGGACAAGATCCGGACAGGCAAGCATTGCTGCGCCAGCTAAAGGCCGGGGAGAGTGTGCTGAATAGGGTTTAGCAGGAAAGGAACAAACTCCAGGATGCCAACGCCAAGCTCGGAGAAGAGCTGAAAGGCGCTCGGGCCGAGCTGTCCGGCTCCGTTAAGGAGAACCAGCGGCTTCGTCGCGGCATTTATAGTAAGTGCTTGAGCGAACTCTTTTGAAAAGAAGAGTTCGGCGAGGAAGTATTTTGACATGATATGTCTTGTAGGTATACTCACGGGTCGTCCTGCAGAGGAGATGCCCATATCAACGTGTGATCAACTTCCCGAACTGTTGCAGCTACTCGAACGAGTTCGGCAGGCAATGAGCGGCGTCGTTCATGCTTTATGGCCACCCCTCACCCTACCCGAGGGCCTCGGGGAGCTTGCGGAGAAGCTACAGGGAGTGCGGCAGCGCTTTCGTTTGTGGAAGATTTCGGCTTGTCGTCAAGGTGCCAGGGAGGCTTGGGCCATGGTGAAGACGCGGTACAAGAAGGCGGATCCCAACCACATGGCCGAAGTTGGACCGGTGGGGCCCGACGGGAAGGAGATCCCTGTGAGTTTAGTATACAGCCAAGTAGAGTTGGCTGCCAAATTTTCCCAACGGGACTGTAAACTAGACAACCTGTTAGACGGGATTGAGGAGGAATACAATCAGTAAATTTGACAATGTATGTTATCCTTTAAAGTGACATGTGAAATGCCTTCTAGCCGGATTGTAGATCGTTTGTCTTTGCCGACCTTTTCGCTTCAACCTCGGGACCCTAGAGTCTGGAGTGTATCCGAATACCTCTTTGGTTAAGAAACAACCGTGGTATGCATGGAGACCAGGCGTAGGGGTCATTAGTGCTTTATCAGACAAGTGCCCAACTAGTTATGTTATATTACATGGTTAGTAAGAAACATCTTCCAGGGAGAATAGTTCCGTTAGGGGTTCCTTTCCCTGGGAGGCATGCCCTAAAGTGCATGTCCGGACTGCAAAGAAAGCAGTAAAACATCTGGGGGCAAATAGATAAATAGGTAAAAAAATCATCTTTTAAGTCACCGACCGAATATTCCCTTAAGAACGCTAGCTTTCGGCTTCACCCAGTCTGAGGTACACATCCGGCTGACCTGGCAGTAACAATCGCAGAGGTGCTCCCTTTACCTCCTAGCCGAACAATCGGGAACATAGGGGTAAGCACAGGAGCCAGGCAACCCAGCTTGGCCAAAACTTAAGTCATATCGATGCATATAATGGCGAGTAAAAGGTACATGTGGAAGCTTGACACATGTGCTGGGTATGAAACCCGTGTAATTGAGCTTCTGTAAAAGAAGCCCCCAGGAATAATGAGTGCGGATTACACATCATGCGTATGCGAAAAATGCGAAAACAGGCCCGTAAGGGCTTTTAGATAAAAAGGCATAAAAAGAGAAACGAAAGACAGCCGAAGTGTAAAAGTTTGGACTGGGGAAGGGGGCGAACTCTTAGTCCGGCGCTAGGCATAGAATCGTCGGAGGCGGGCTGCGTTCCATGGGTTCGGCTCGAGTCGGTTGTCTAACGCATTTCGTAGACGGTATGCCCCGCCGGTCAGGACTTGATCGATAATGAAGGGGCCCTCCCATTTGGGCTTGAGCTTGTCCTTTTTCTTGTCCGGCAGGCGTAGAACTAGTTCGCCAACGTTGTAAGTCTTGGCCCGTACTTCTCTGCTTTGATATCTTCGGGCCTGCTGCTGATAAAATGCGGAACGAGCCTTCGCGACGTCACGTTCTTCCTCCAATGTGTCCAAGCTGTCCTGCCGATCAAGCTCGGCCTCTCTTTCCTCATACATGCGCACTCGAGGTGAGTCATGAATAATATCACAGGGCAAGACTGCCTCTGCGCCGTATACCATAAAAAATGGTGTGAATCCGGTAGTACGGTTAGGCGTTGTCCGCAGCCCCCAGAGTACGGAGTCGAGCTCCTCGACCCATTGTGTGTCGGATTTAGTAAGTGACCTCACTAATCTGGGTTTAATGCCGCTCATTATTAGACCATTTGCTCTTTCCACTTGACCGTTGGTTTGAGGGTGATAAACTGAAGCGTAGTCGAGCTTGATGCCCATATTTTTGCACCATGACTTGACCACGTCGGCTGTGAAGTTTGTGCCGTTGTCGGTGATGATGCTGTGGGGGACTCCGTAACGGTGTACCACCCCTGATATAAAGTCTATCACTGGTCCGGACTCTGCTGTTTTGACCGGTTTGGCCTCTATCCATTTGGTGAATTTATCCACCATGACCAATAAGTACCTTTGCTTGTGGGTTCCCCCTTTAAGGGGTCCAACCATGTCAAGCCCCCAGACCGCGAACGGCCAGGTAATGGGTATGGTTTTGAGGGCGGTGGGTGGCATATGGCTCTGATTATCAAAGAGCTGACAACCAACGCATCGCTGGACCAAGTCCTGCGCGTCTGCCCGGGCCGTCGGCCAATAAAATCCTGTACGGAATGCCTTTCCTACAAGGGCTCGGGCTGCTGCGTGGTGTCCGCCTAGTCCGGCATGAATTTCAGCCAGGAGGTTTCGCCCTTCTTCTTCGGAGATACACCTCTGAAGGACTCCGGTTGTACTTTTTTTATAAAGTTCTCCCTCGTGGACCTTGTAGGCCTTCGATCGTCGGACTATGCAGCGGGCCTCATTTTGGTCTTCGGGAAGTTCCTGCCTAAGTAAGTAGGCTAGGAAAGGTTCTGTCCACGCGGCGATTACTGCCATTATGACGTGGGCTGAGGGTGTTATGTCATCTGCCGAATCACCGGTTGGTGCAGTTTTCTCCGGTTTGTCACTACCGGGCTCCTCTTCCCATAGTACGAATGGCTTGAAGAGCCGTTCCAGGAAGATATTAGGAGGGACAGCATCACGTTTCGCACCGATGCGTGCCAGTACGTCGGCCGCTTGGTTATTATCTCGAGCTATGTGATGGAATTCCAGTCCTTCAAACCGAGCTGACATTTTTAGGACAGCGTTGCGATATGCTGCCATTTTCGGATCCTTGGCGTCTAAGTCTCCGTTTATTTGGGATATTGCAAGGTTCGAATCCCCGCGCACCTCCAGGCATTGAATGCCCATGGAGACTGCCATCCGGAGACCATGTAACAGGGCCTCGTATTCGGCTGCATTGTTGGAGTCCGTGTACATTATTTGGAGTACATACTGGACTGTATCTCCGGTTGGGGACGTCAGTACGACGCCAGCCCCCAGTCCGGCCAACATTTTGGAGCCGTCGAAATGCATAGTCCAGTTGGAGTATGCGCCGTACTCTTTAGGGAGTTCGGCTTCAGTCCATTCGGCGACGAAGTCAGCCAAAACTTGTGACTTTATGGCTCGCCGAGGTTTGTAAGTGATGTCGAATGGTAAGAGCTCAATGGCCCATTTTGCAATCCTGCCCGTTGCGTCGCGGTTATTTATAATGTCATTGAGTGGTACTTCAGAGGCCACTGTTATCGAACACTCTTGAAAGTAGTGCCGGAGCTTTCGGGACGCCATGAACACCGCATATGCTATCTTCTGATAGTGCGGGTAACGGGATTTGCAGGGGGTTAACACAGTGGATACATAATACACTGGTTTTTGAAGGGGGAATTTATGCCCTTCTGTCGCTCGTTCGATGACGAGGACCGCGCTTACAACTTGATGCGTTGCTGCGATGTATAACAACATTGGTTCGCCCAGAGTGGGCGCAGCCAGGACCGGATTTGTTGCCAATATGGCCTTTATTTCTTCGAGTCCGGCAGTGGCAGCATCCGTCCACTCAAAGTGTTCGGTGCGCCTGAGGAGGCGATAGAGGGGCAACGCCTTTTCTCCTAGACGGGAGATAAAGCGGCTTAAGGCTGCCACGCATCCTGTTAATTTTGTATTTGTTTGAGGTCTTTTGGAATGTCCAACTGTGATAGAGCTCGGATTTTAGCCGGATTTGCTTCAATTCCTCTACCGGATACAGTGAAGCCCAGCAGCTTTCCGGCTGGTACGCCGAAAACGCATTTTTCCGGATTCAGCTTGATGTCATATGCTCTGAGGTTGTCGAATGTGAGCCTCAAATCGTCTACTAGAGTTTCGACGTGTTTTGTTTTGATGACTACGTCGTCTACGTATGCCTCGACTGTTTTGCCGATCTGGGTGGCCAGACATGTTTGAATCATGCGCTAATATGTTGCGCCGGCATTTTTAAGTCCGAAGGGCATCGTGTTGAAGCAGAATGGTCCATATGGAGTGATGAATGCTGTTGCGGCTTGGTCTGCTTCCGCCATCTTGATTTGATGATAGCCAGAGTATGCGTCCAGGAAGCACAACGAATCGTGCCCTGCTGTAGCATCGATAATTTGATCGATGCGGGGGAGAGGGAAGGGATCCTTTGGGCAAGCTTTATTGAGGTCTTTAAAATCGACACAGAGGCGCCAGGATTTATCCTTCTTTGGTACCATCACCAGATTTGCTAGCCAGTCCGGATGTTTGATATCTCTAATGAATCCGGCTTCCAATAGTTTGGCTAGCTCTTCTCCCATTGCCTGTCTTTTGGGTTCAGAAAATCGTCGAAGAGCCTGTTTGACTGGCTTAAATCCTTTGAGGATGTTTAGGCTGTGTTCTGCCAACCTGCGTGGGATTCCGGGCATGTCCGAAAGATGCCAGGCGAAGATATCCCAATTTTCCCGAAGGAATTCGCGCAGTGCGGCGTCTACTTCGGGGTTCAATTGTGCCCCAATGGAGGCCGTCTTTGTTGGGTCCGTTGGATGGACCTGGAATTTTATTATCTCATCTGCTGGTTTGAAGGAGGTGGACTTGGATCTTTTATCGAGTATCACATCGTCCCTGTTCACCGTAGAGCGCAGCGCAGTGAGTTCTTCTGCCGCTAAGGCTTCGGATAGTGCCTCGAGGGCTAGTGCGGCTGTCTTGTTTTCGGCACGGAGTGCTATGTCCGGATCACTAGCGAGAGTGATTATTCCGCTGGGTCCAGGCATTTTGAGCTTCATGTTCCCGTAATGAGGTACTGCTTGAAAAATTGTGAATGCCTCTCGTCCTAATATGGCGTGATACCCGCTGCTGAACGGGGCCACCTGGAACGTGACTTCTTCGGATCTGTAATTGTCCGGAGAGCCGAACACCACATCGAGTGTGATTTTTCCGGTGCAGCGCGCTTCCCGGCTAGGGATTATTCCTCTAAAGGTTGTGCTGCTTCGCTCAATACGGCTCCAATCGATTTCCATTTTTCGCAGAGTTTCCTCGTAAATGAGGTTTAATCCGCTGCCGCCATCCATGAGGACTTTTGTCAGTCGAAAGCCGTCCACTATGGGACTAAGTACCAGTGCGGCTGGAGCTCTGGTTGTTCGGAATTTAGGCTCGTCGCTGGCGTTGAAGGTAATAGCTGTGTCGCTCCATGGATTTGCTGTTGCTACTTGGTAGACTTCGGCGAGTTCGCGGATTGTTCGCTTTCACATATTGTTTGATGCGAAGGTCTTGAAGACTGTTGATACCATGCTGGTATTGTTGGAGTGGTTTCCCGGAGCTAGAAGCTCTTCGCCACTTTTGGCCACCTGCCGTAATATCCAACATGCTCGAAGGCTATGTGTTGGGACGGCTCCCTATGTACTGTGAAGCTTACAGGGTCCATTGAGCCATCCCTCCAGTACGGTTCCGTTTCCCTTATTGGGTTTTTGTTTTTTCGTTTTTGCATCTGGGGCCTGAGTGTAAGGCGCCCTTTTGCTGCGGACTGGGTTTGAGGCCGGATTATCCCAAAATTGATTTTCGGTTTTCCGGAAGCTCTCCATCGCACAGTACTTTCGTACTATGGATGCCAGATCGGTGAAGCGCGTAATTTTGCGGCGATCAATGGCGTTGAGTATTCCCTTGTCCGTGCAGTTATTGCAGAAGATTGATATTGCGTTTTCCTCTCGGCAGTCCTTTATCCTGTCCATAACCAGGAGGAATCTGGCCCAGTAGTGATGTACTGTTTCAGCGGGCTCTTGTCGTATTAGAGATAGATCGCATATGTATGGGCGGGTGGGTGGACTAAAATCCGGATCCCTGCCCATCTTGGGGCTCAAAGGACGAGGGGTTTCCGAATTCGGAAGTTTGGCTTGCTAGACACAATCCAGCGAGTCCGGGACGATGCACGATTTTAAGTTCAATGCTCGATCGAAGTCCGTCCCTCCGCGGGAATCCGGCATGGAGGGTTCGGGAATCTGGACATGAATTGTTTTTAACACGGGCAAAGAGTTGCCGTATTGCTCCTCTACCACTGCGATGTGGTGGGTGGCCTGGGGGGAGTTAATCTCTCTCAGATCGGTTTTAAGCCCAATCTGGCTGTAGTCCGTAGCGACTCCCAGGGCAGCGATGCGATCCAAGAGCTCATTAACAGACGAGAGCTCTATTGGGTCCAACTGTTCGGCAGGTTTAGGGCTGACGCGAAGATTGCTTCTAACGACTTGCGAAGTCATTGTCGAAGCGGCGGCCGGACAGGCGGTCATAAGAAAACCACCAAGCCGGATAGTTTGGCCGGCGGCTAAGGCCCCTTCGGTGAAAACACCGTCTTTGAAGACGGGTGGAGGCATCCGCTCTATCGGTGACAACACAGAGGAACTCTCAATGAAAGCACCAATGTCGGTGTCAAAACCGGCGGATCTCGGGTAGGGGGTCCCGAACTGTGCGTCTAGGCGGATGGTAACAAGAGACGAGGGACACGATGTTTTTACCCAGGTTCGGGCCCTCTTGATGGAGGTAAAACCCTACGTCCTGCTTGATTAATATTGATGATATGGGTAGTACAAGAGTGGATCTACCACGAGATCAAGGAGGCTAAACCCTAGAAGCTAGCCTATGGTATGATTGTTGTAATGTATGTTGTCCTACGGACTAAAGCCCTCCGGTTTATATAGACACCGAAGGAGGCTAGGGTTACACAGAGTCGGTTACAATGGTAGGAGATCTACATATCCGTATTGCCAAGCTTGCCTTCCACGCCAAGGAAAGTCCCATCCGGACACGGGACGGAGTCTTCAATCTTGTATCTTCGTAGTCTTGGAGTCCGGCGGACGATGATAGTCCGGCTGTCCGGACACCCCCTAGTCCAGGACTCCCTCACCTGGCATCCTGCAGGAGCGCGGAAGGAGCTCCCGAAAAGCGCAGCCAGGCCTGGGTGAGAGGTTTACCCTGAGGCTCAACCAACTTCCACTCCTGGAACTCAAGGATCCCCTCCGTACCTGGTACTTTACACATCCCAAAGCTCAGCAACCTTTGTAAATCCTCCACAGTCGGGAACTGAACCCTGAATAAGTTGGCCTCCAGACTGACAAGCTCCCAGTGGAAGTCTCCTGGTGCCAGCTCCCGGAGCCGCTGAATAATCTGGGACTCAGACACTTGACCTCTAGTCACTTTAACCACCCCAGTTGTCATATTGTGCACCTCATGAGGAACCTCCCTCTCAGTCGGCGACTCAAAAAAGTGAGCTCGGAACAGAACACTCTGTACGTCATAAAACTCGGTGTCTGCTCCCGCAACAGCGGACAAGCCCCTGACTCATGGGCAGGCTTACCACAAGTATCACATAAAATAGCCACACACACTCAGCAATAAAATGGCCCTTATCACCACATCGATAACATAGCATTCTTTCCTTCTTTCTTGCAAACTTTGCTGCCTTGTCCAACTCAGTCTTGTCAGAAGCCTCCACCGACATAGGCTCGACCTCAGCATTATCAGGAACCACCACATCCGCCAGTGTCGTCACCACCTCCATAGCCTGGCAAGACAACCCATTCTCCTAACACCGCCGACCACCGTCCCATCAACAACACCATGATGCTGCTTTGGACGGTAATGACCCCCTCTGCCACCTCGGCCACCACGATTGCCACGGAAACCACCTCGGTTACGATGAGCCGGTCCAGATGCCCCTTCGACGAAACCGCCCGTCAGCCCCAGGAAGGGCCTCTCGACCGAGCCATCGCTCTGCCAGGCATACCCCCGTCCACCACCCGTAGACGAGGATCCCCGGTGATGTCCATCTCCATACGCATTATAACCATCATCACCCCACTGTCCACGAGGTGCCAAATGAACCTCCCCACTAGCAGAAACTTGTGGCGCCTGTGCCTGCTGCAACACCGGCGCCGTCGAGTTGTGCGCCTGCCTTGCCACGAAGTGCGGCGGTCTAGCCCCGGCCTGAGTCGCCACCGGTCGCTGGCCATTAGAGGCAGGAGGAGGCGGCCTTGGGGTCGGGACACCGCAGCCCGCGATAGCCCCAGGGTTCGGCACGGGTCCACCCCGTCCCGCAGCAGGCAGCGGCACCACCGGCGTGGTTGGCCGCGCTCCGGCAGCACTAACCCTGCACCCAGCCAGACCAGACACAAGCGCGCCACCAACAGGCGGTCTTGGGCCGCCAACGTCCGGCGCCGCATGGCCGGTTCCAGCCCCCGGAAGCGGTGGCGCACCGCCCCGGCCAGCTCCGCGCGGCACAACCGCGTCGCCGCGACCCGTCCCCGCTAGCAAACCACCTCCGGCCGGCAGCGTTGGCCCGCCGCGACCCGCAGCACCCGGAGCGGCAGATTTGGCAGGGGGCACTCCTTGACCTACCATGCCTCGGAGAGGGGGATGCGCCTAGCACGCGCACCACCATGATCAGAAAAACTCGGCCAATGCCCACCACCATGAACCCTAGGCCTTTCCGATCGACTCCAGACAGTAGAATCGTCGATGCATGGGGGTGTAGACGTGTGTGCTGGTTCACACCGGGCCTCATACCCGGCGAACACTGGCCCAGCAGCGGTCTTGCTCGGTTCACTCAGAACCGCCCACCCCCAGGCAATCCGACATCGCGGCCCAAGAGCACGTTCAAACGCGCCGCCCGCACGCCAGCGATCCCGACTGGCCGCCCCACCAGCAACTGCGCCGTGGCCGTCGCCAATCGCCGGGATCCAGCACCAGAATGACTCGATCTCTTCTTCCTCTTAACTTTAATCCACGAATCCGGCCGAATCAAGTCAAAACGGTGAGGTTTGGAAGACTAACCTTGGGAAGGGGACCTTTCCATTGCCGGACAGCCGTCGTCGCCGTTCTTGAAGGAAATTTGCCCTAGAGGCAATAATAAAGTTATTATTTATTTCCTCATATCATGATAAATGTTTATTATTCATGCTAGAATTGTATTAACCGGAAACATGATACATGTGTGAATACATAGACAAACATAGTGTCACTTGTATGCCTCTACTTGACTAGCTCATTGATCAAAGATGGTTATGTTTCCTAACCATAGGCATGTGTTGTCATTTGATTAATGGGATCACATCATTAGGAGAATGATGTGATTGACTTGACCCATTCCGTTAGCTTAGCACTTGATCGTTTAGTATGTTGCTATTGCTTTCTTCATGACTTATACAAAGTTCCTACAACTATGAGATTATGCAACTCCCGTTTACCGGAGGAACACTTTGTGTGCTACCAAACGTCACAACGTAACTGAGTGATTATAAAGGTGCTCTACAGGTGTCTCCAAAGGTACATGTTGAGTTGGCATAATTCGAGATTAGGTTTTGTCACTCCGATTGTCGGAGAGGTATCTCTGGGCCCTCTCGGTAATACTCATCACCTAAGCCTTGCAAGCATTGTAACTAATGAGTTAGTTATGAGATGATGTATTACAGAACGAGTAAAGAGACTTGCCGGTAACGAGATTGAACTAGGTATTGGATACCGACGATCGAATCTCGGGCAAGTAACATACCGATGACAAAGGGAGCAACGTATGTAGTTATGCGGTTTGACCGATAAAGATCTTCGTAGAATATGTGGGAACCAATATGAACATCCAGGTTCCGCTATTGGTTATTGACCGAGAATAGTTCTCGGTCATGTCTACATAGTTCTCGAACCCGTAGGGTCCGCACGCTTAACGTTACGATGACAGTTTTATTATGAGTTTATAAATTTTGATGTACCGAAGGTTGTTTAGAGTCCTGGATGTGATCACGGACATGACGAGGAGTCTCGAAATGGTCGAGACATAAAGATTGATATATTGGATGACTATATTCGGACACCGGAAGTGTTCCGGGTGTTTTTGGAGAAAAACCGGAGTACCGGAGGGTTACCGGAACCCCCCCCCCCCCCCGGGAAGTAATGGGCCTTGATGGGCCCTAGTGGAGAGAGAGAGGGGCCGGCCAGGGCAAGAGGCGCGCCCCCTCCCCTTGAGTCCGAATAGGACAAGGAAGGGGGGGCGCCCCCCTTGCCTTCCCCCTCTCCCACTCCTTCCTTCCCCCTCCTTCTTGGAATAGGAAAGGGAGGGGGCAAACCTACTTGGAGTAGGTTTCCCCCTCCTAGGGCGCGCCTCCCCTTAGGCCGGCCCCCTCCTCCTCTCCTCCTTTATATACGGGGGAGGGGGCACCCCATAGACACACAAGTTGATCTACGGATCGTTCCTTAGCCGTGTGCGGTGCCCCCCTCCACCATATTCCACCTCGGTCATATCGTCGCGGAGTTTAGGCGAAGCCCTACGCCGGTAGAACATCATCATCGTCACCACGCCGTCGTGCTGACGGAACTCATCCCCGACACTTCGCTGGATTGGAGCCCGGGGGACGTCATCGAGCTGGACGTGTGCTGAACACGGAGGTGTCGTACGTTCGGTGCTTGGATCGGTCGATTCGTGAAGACGTACGACTACATCAACCGTGTTATCATAACGCTTCCTCTTAACGGTCTATGAGGGTACGTAGACAATACTCTCCCCTCTCGTTGCTATGCCATCACCATGATCTTGCGTGTGCGTAGGAAATTTTTTGAAATTACTACGTTCCCCAACAGTGGCATCAGAGCCTAGGTTTTATGCGTTGATGTTATATGCACGAGTAGAACACAAGTGAGTTGTGGGCGATACAAGTCATACTCCTTACCAGCATGTCATACTTTGGTTCGGCGGTATTGTTGGATGAAGCGGCCCGGACCGACATTACGCGTACGCTTACGCGAGACTGGTTTTACCGCCGTGCTTTGCACACAGGTGACTAGCGGGTGTCAGTTTCCCCAACTTTAGTTGAACTGAGTGTGGCTACGCCTGGTCCTTGTGAAGGTTAAAACAGCACCAACTTGACAAACTATCATTGTGGTTTTGATGCGTAGGTAAGAACGGTTCTTGCTTAGCCCGTAGCAGCCACGTAAAACTTGCAACAACAAAGTAGAGGACGTCTAACTTGTTTTTGCAGGGCATGTTGTGATGTGATATGGCCAAGACGTGATGCTATATTTTATTGTATGAGATGATCATGTTTTGTAACCGAAGTTATCGGCAACTGGCAGGAGCCATATGGTTGTCGCTTTATTGTATGAAATGCAAACGCCCTGTAATTGCTTTACTTTATCACTAAGCGGTAGCGATAGTCGTATAAGTAATAGATGGCGTAAACGACAACAATGCTACGATGGAGATCAAGGTGTCGCGCCGGTGACGATGGTGATCACGATGGTGCTTCGAAGATGGAGATCACAAGCACAAGATGATAATGGCCATATCATATCACTTATATTGATTGCATGTGATGTTTATCCTTTATGCATCTTATCTTGCTTTGATTGACGGTAGCATTTTAAGATGATCTCTCACTAAAAATTATCAAGAAGTGTTCTCCCTGAGTATGCACCGTTGCCAAAGTTCGTCGTGCCCAGACACCACGTGATGATTGGGTGTGATAAGCTCTACGTCCATCTACAACGGGTGCAAGCCAGTTTTGCACACGCAGAATACTCAGGTTAAACTTGACGAGCCTAGCATATGCAGATATGGCCTCGGAACACGGAGACCGAAAGGTCGAGCGTGAATCATATAGTAGATATGATCAACATAGAGATGTTCACCATTGAAAACTACTCCATCTCACGTGATGATCGGTTATGGTTTAGTTGATTTGGATCACGTGATCACTTAGATGACTAGAGAGATGTCTGTCTAAGTGGGAGTTCTTAAGTAATATGATTAATTGAACTTAAATTTATCATGAACTTAGTACCTGATAGTATTTTGCTTGTCTATGTTTGTTGTAGATAGATGGCTCGTGCTGTTGTTCCATTGAATTTTAATGCGTTCCTTGAGAAAGCAAAGTTGAAAGATGATGGTTGCAATTACACGGACTAGGTCCATAACTTGAGGATTATCCTCATTGCTGCACAAAAGAATTACGTCCTGGAAGCACCGCTGGGTGCCAGGCCTGCTGCAGGAGCAACACTAGATATTGTGAACGTCTGGCAGAGCAAAGCTGATGACTACTCTATAGTTCAGTGTGCCATGCTTTACGGCTTAGAACCGGGTCTTCAACGACGTTTTGAACGTCATGGAGCATATGAGATGTTCCAGGAGTTGAAGTTAATATTTCAAGCAAATGCCCGGATTGAGAGATATGAAGTCTCCAATAAGTTCTACAGCTGCAAGATGGAGGAGAATAGTTCTGTCAGTGAGCATATACTCAAAATATCTGGGTATAATAATCACTTGATTCAACTGGGAGTTAATCTTCCGGATGATAGCGTCATTGACAGAATTCTCCAATCACTGTCACCAAGCTACAAGAGCTTTGTGATGAACTATAATATGCAAGGGATGAACAAGACAATTCCCGAGCTCTTCGCAATGCTAAAGGCTGCGGAGGTAATCAAGAAAGAGCATCAAGTGTTGATGGTCAACAAGACCACCAGTTTCAAGAAGAAGGACAAAGGGAAGAAGAAGGGGAACTTCAAAAAGAACGGCAAGCAAGTTGCTGCTCAAGAGAAGAAACCCAAGTCTGGACCTAAGCCTGAAACTGAGTGCTTCTATTGCAAGCAGACTGGACACTGGAAGCGGAACTGCCCCAAGTATTTGGCGGATAAGAAGGATGGCAAAGTGAACAAAGGTATATGTGATATACATGTTATTGATGTGTACCTAACTAGAGCTCGTAGTAGCACCTGGGTATTTGATACTGGTTCTGTTGCTAATATTTGCAACTCGAAACAGGGACTACGGAATAAGCGAGCACTGGCCAAGGACGAGGTGACGATGCGCATGGGAAACGATTCCAAAGTCGATGTGATCGCGGTCGGCACGCTACCTCTACATCTACCTTCGGGATTAGTTTTAGACCTGAATAATTGTTATTTGGTGCCAACGTTAAGCATGAACATTATATCTGGATCTTGTTTGATGCGAGATGGTTATTCATTTAAATCAGAGAATAATGGTTGTTCTATTTAAATGAGTAATATCTTTTATGGTCATGCACCCTTGAAGAGTGGTCTTTTTTTGAATCTCGATAGTAGTGATACACATATTCATAATGTTGAAGCCAAAAGATGCAGAGTTGATAATGATAGTGCAACTTATTTGTGGCACTGCCGTTTAGGTCATATCGGTGTAAAGCACATGAAGAAACTCCATACTGATGGACTTTTGGAATCACTTGATTATGAATCAATTGGTACTTGCGAACCGTGTCTCATGGGCAAGATGACTAAAACACCGTTCTCCGGTACTATGGAGAGAGCAACAGATTTCTTGGAAATCATACATACAGATGTATGTGGTCCGATGAATGTTGAAGCTCATGGCGGATATTGTTATTTTCTCACCTTCACAGATGATTTGAGTAGATATGGGTATATCTACTTAATGAAGCACAAGTCTGAAACATTTGAAAAGTTCAAAGAATTTCAGAGTGAAGTGGAAAATCATCGTAACAAGAAAATAAAATTTCTATGATCTGATCGTGGAGGAGAATATTTGAGTTACGAGTTTGGTTTACATTTGAAACAATGCGGAATAGTTTCGCAACTCACGCCACCTGGAACACCACAAAGAAATGGTGTGTCCGAACATCATAATCGTACTTTACTAGATATGGTGCGATCTATGATGTCTCTTACTGATTTACCGCTATCATTTTGGGGTTATGCTTTAGAGACGGCTGCATTCACATTAAATAGGGCACCATCTAAATCCGTTGAGATGACGCCTTATGAACTATGGTTTGGCAACAAACCAAAGTTGTCGTTTCTTAAAGTTTGGGGCTGCGATGCTTATGTGAAGAAACTTCAACCAGATAAGCTCGAACCCAAATCGGAGAAATGTGTCTTCATAGGATACCCAAAAGAGACTGTTGGGTACACCTTCTATCACAGATCTGAAGGCAAGACATTCGTTGCTAAGAATGGATCCTTTCTAGAGAAGGAGTTTCTCTCGAAAGAAGTGAGTGGGAGGAAAGTAGAACTTGATGAGGTAACGGTACCTACTCCCTTATTGGAAAGTAGTTCATCACAGAAATCAGTTCCTGTGACAAATACACCAATTAGCGAGGAAGCTAATGATATTGATCATGAAACTTCAGATCAAGTATCTACTGAACCTCGTAGGTCTACCAGAGTAAGATCCGCACCAGAGTGGTACGGTAATCCTATTCTGGAAGTCATGTTACTTGACCATGATAAACCTACGAACTATGAGGAAGCGATGATGAGCCCAGATTCCGCAAAATGGCTAGAGGCCATGAAATCTGAGATGGGATCCATGTATGAGAACAAAGTATGGACTTTGGTTGACTTGCCCGATGATCGGCAAGCCATTGAGAATAAATGGATCTTTAAGAAGAAGACTGACGCTAACGGTAATGTAACTGTCTATAAGGCTCGACTTGTTGCGAAAGGTTTTTGACAAGTTCAAGGGGTTGACTACGATGAGACTTTCTCACCCGTAGCGATGCTTAAGTCTGTCCGAGTCATGTTAGCGATTGCCGCATTTTATGATTATGAAATTTGGCAGATGGATGTCAAAACTGCATTCCTGAATGGATTTCTGGAAGAAGAGTTGTATATGATGCAACCAGAAGGTTTTGTTGATCCTAAGGGAGCTAACAAAGTGTGCAAGCTCCAGCGATCAATCTATGGTCTGGTGCAAGCCTCTCGGAGTTGGAATAAACGCTTTGGTAGTGTGATCAAAGCATATGGTTTTATACAGACTTTTGGAGAAGCCTGTATTTACAAGAAAGTGAGTGGGAGCTCTCTAGCATTTCTAATATTATATGTGGATGACATATTGTTGATTGGAAATGATATAGAATTTCTGGATAGCATAAAAGGATACTTGAATAAAAGTTTTTCAATGAAAGACCTCGGTGAAGCTGCTTACATATTGGGCATTAAGATCTATAGAGATAGATCAAGACGCTTGATTGGACTTTCACAAAGCACGTACCTTGATAAAGTATTGAAAGGGTTCAATAAGGATCAGGCGAAGAAAGAGTTCTTGCCTGTATTACAAGGTATAAAGTTGAGTCAGACTCAATGCCCGACCACTGCAGAAGATAGAGAGAAAATGAAAGGAGTTCCCTATGCTTCAGCCATAGGCTCTATCATGTATGCAATGCTGTGTACCAGACCTGATGTGTGCCTTGCTATTAGTTTGGCAGGGAGGTACCAAAGTAATCCAGGAGTGGGTCACTGGACAGCGGTCAAGAACATCCTGAAATACCTGAAAAGGACAAAGGATATGTTTCTTGTATATGGAGGTGACAAAGAGCTAGTCGTAAATGGTTACATCGATGCAAGCTTTGACACTGATCCGGACGATTCTAAATCGCAAACTGGATACGTATTTTTATTAAATGGTGGAGCTGTAAGTTGGTGCAGTTCTAAACAAAGCGTCGTGGCGGGATCTACATGTGAAGCGGAGTACATAGCTGCTTCGGAAGCAGCAAATGAAGGAGTCTGGATGAAGGAGTTCATTTCCGATCTAGGTGTTGTACCAAGTACATCGGGACCAATGAAGATCTTCTGTGACAATACTGGTGCAATTGCCTTGGCAAAGGAATCCAGATTCCACAAGAGGACCAAGCACATCAAGAGATGCTTCAATTCCATTCGGGACCAAGTCCAAGTGGGAGACATAGAGATTTGCAAGATACATACGGATCTGAATGTTGCAGACCCGTTGACTAAGCCTCTCTCATGAGCAAAACATGATCAGCACCAAGACTCCATGGGTGTTAGAATCATTACTATGTAATCTAGATTATTGACTCTAGTGCAAGTGGGAGACTGAAGGAAATATGCCCTAGAGGCAATAATAAAGTTAAAATTTATTTCCTCATATCATGATAAATGTTTATTATTCATGCTAGAATTGTATTAACCGGAAACATGATACATGTGTGAATACATAGACAAACATAGTGTCACTAGTATGCCTCTACTTGACTAGCTTATTGATCAAAGATGGTTATGTTTCCTAACCATAGGCATGTGTTGTCATTTGATTAATGGGATCACATCATTAGGAGAATGATGTGATTGACTTGACCCATTCCGTTAGCTTAGCACTTGATCATTTAGTATGTTGCTATTGCTTTCTTCATGACTTATACAAAGTTCCTACAACTATGAGATTATGCAACTCCCGTTTACCGGAGGAACACTTTGTGTGCTACCAAACGTCACAACGTAACTGAGTGATTATAAAGGTGCTCTACAGGTGTCTCCAAAGGTACATGTTGAGTTGGCATAATTCGAGATTAGGTTTTGTCACTCCGATTGTCGGAGAGGTATCTCTGGGCCCCCTCGATAATACTCATCACCTAAGCCTTGCAAGCATTGTAACTAATGAGTTAGTTATGAGATGATGTATTATGGAACGAGTAAAGAGACTTGCCGGTAACGAGATTGAACTAGGTATTGGATACCGACGATCGAATCTCGGGCAAGTAACATACCGATGACAAAGGGAGCAACGTATGTTGTTATGCGGTTTGACCGATAAAGATCTTCGTAGAATATGTGGGAACCAATATGAACATCCAGGTTCCGCTATTGGTTATTGACCGAGAATAGTTCTAGGTCATGTCTACATAGTTCTCGAACCCGTAGGGTCCGCATGCTTAACGTTACGATGACAGTTTTATTATGAGTTTATAAGTTTTGATGTACCGAAGGTTGTTCGGAGTCCCGGATGTGATCACGGACATGACGAGGAGTCTCGAAATGGTCGAGACATAAATATTGATATATTGGATGACTATATTCGGACACCGGAAGTGTTCCGGGTGTTTCCGGAGAAAAACCGGAGTATCGGAGGGTTAGCGGAACCCCCCCCCCCCCCCGGGAAGTAATGGGCCTTGATGGGCCCTAGTGGAAAGAGAGGGGTCGGCCAGGGAAAGAGGCGTGCCCCCTCCCCTTGAGTCCGAATAGGACAAGGAAGGGGGGGGGGGCGCCCCCCTTGCCTTCCCCCTCTCCCACTCCTTCCTTCCCCCTCCTTCTTGGAATAGGAAAGGGAGGGGGCAAACCTACTTGGAGTAGGTTTCCCCCTCCTAGGGCGCGCCTCCCCTTAGGCCGGCCCCCTCCTCCTCTCCCCCTTTATATACGGGGGAGGGGGCACCCCATAGACACACAAGTTGATCTACGGATCGTTCCTTAGCCGTGTGCGGTGCCCCCCTCCACCATATTCCACCTCGGTCATATCGTCGCGGAGTTTAGGCGAAGCCCTGCGCCGGTAGAACATCATCATCATCACCACGCCGTCGTGCTGACGGAACTCATCCCCGACACTTCGCTGGATTGGAGCCCGGGGGACGTCATCGAGCTGGACGTGTGCTGAACACGGAGGTGCCGTACGTTCGGTGCTTGGATCGGTCGATTCGTGAAGACGTACGACTACATAAACCGCGTTGTCATAACGCTTCCGCTTAACGGTCTACGAGGGTACGTAGACAACACTCTCCCCTCTCGTTGCTATGCCATCACCATGATTTTGCGTGTGCGTAGGAAATTTTTTGAAATTACTACGTTCCCCAACAGTTCTCCGGTGTATGACGCAACGCACCATCTCCTTTCTCTCGTCTGCGCGTAGCCCAACCCTCGCCGGATCGTCCACCGGCAATATCCTATCCATCGTTGATGCAACCTCATCCTCATCATAGACTGAATGGAAGAACTCACAGAATAGATCAGATGGCACCGGCGTTGGCGGGGAGGACTCCGGATCCTCCCCATCCTCGTCCGCCTCGTCGTCTTCAGATCCGGCCAGTGCCCAGAACCATCCACCAACCCGATGACGAGCCGCCGCCTCCAAGGATTGAGGTCCGGTGATCGCCGCACCGCGACCCACGGGGGATCCCGCCTTGTCGTCCCCTCTATCGCCCTCCATTTAGTGCCCTTTAAAATGGGGAGATTTTCACTTCCCGGCCTCTGCACCAACTAAGGATGCATACGACCATTTTAGTATGAGTACCAAGATAAACGTGGTCCTCAGAATTTTTTAAATGAGTACCAAAATATTTCTTGATGAGTGGTTCCACCACACATCAAACTTGATCCTCAATAAACGGGAGAAAACCCCTGTGCATCACCTGTCAATTCTAGGAATTGAACTCGGGTCGTTGGGTTGCACAACCACATACCCAACCACTGAGCCAAGGCTCTCTTTGCATTTCCCTTTTTAGTTAAACCTTTAAAAACATAAGTAATCTCTCTAAAAGAAATCTCAATGCATTTAACACTCTAAATAGTTAACTACTTCTAAAATTTTCAATTATTCTAATTAAAATGAACCCAAAAAGATAAAAGAAATTTGAAAAATATTAGTTAGTGTACTCTTGCAAAAACTGTATCTTAAGTATTGCCAAATAATTATATTCTATATGAGACTAAAACATGAAAAAACTTGATGTGCACTCAAAAAATAATTCCCATCCTCAGTCATCTTATGATAAATCATTATAAGTTGCTAGAGTTTTATTTTGAATAAAAAACAAATGCAAGCAAGAATTTAAAATATAACTAAAAATATACACAATTATATTCACTATATCTTTCATAAAAACATAATTATTTTTTGTCATCTTCAACAACATAATCATATATTCATAGTAGGGATTAGAATTCGACCTTTAGAAAATATTAGTTCTAAAATATTGTATATTATACAATGAAGAGTGTAAATAGGAGTAACAACATGTCTATATAAAACAAATATTTATAGATGTACGCAAAGTGAAATAAATATTTATAATGTTTTTAACAGGTTAAAGATGATGCCTTCAGATAATATACACATGATAAAAGGAAAGATTATATCATTTACTCATTTCAGTAATATTTATTTCCTAAAGCATAATATATGCAATTTATTTGGCAAAAATGTTCACTCAGATATAGAATAATGTGAAATAACTATATGGAAATCAAATTTTATATTGGAAAAAATATAAACCAATAATGATGATTTTTTTCACAAATCAAATAATAAGTGTCATTATTAAACTATGTAAAGTTCTAGCCCGCGCATCGAGCGGGCCACTTTGCTAGTTGTTATCAAGAGTGGTTGATCTAATTGACCCTGTTTCCAATATTTGGGATGAGGACCTGATTAGACAAACTATGTGGCCCATTGACGCTGAACGGATTCTTAAAATCACTCTTTCGCAACATAACATGTCAGATTTCATTGCTTGGAGTTACATGAAAAATGGTGTGTTCTCGATACGGTCTGCTTATTCCGTGGAGTGGAATGATCAGTACGGCAGTAAACTAAAACACTCTAACGGGATGGGGCGAACCACACCTAACCCTATTTGGTGTCAGATATGGAAATTATCCTGTCTGGCAAAAGTCAAAATATTTATATGGCGTACTTTACATGGCACTCTCCCATGCTGGGCAACACTTGCTAATAGACACATGGAGGTCTCGCCCCTTTGTACTACTTGCTCTCAGGGTCTAGAAGACACGAAGCACATGCTTTTCCTATGTACTAAAGCAAAGGAGGTTTGGAAGAGGCTAGGAATAGATGAGATTATTGATAGAGCTTGTGAGGTTGATCGTGCTGGAGAGGTGATACTGGAATACCTTTTAGTTCTTCCAGATCAAGATTTGCGTATTATGGGGTACAAAAATGTACGAGAAATGATAGCTATTTCAGCTTGGTAACTATGGTGGGAGAGAAGGAAATTAGTGCACAAGGAAACAACTCAGAATGCAACTCATATATCAATGGGGATCATAGCCCTCACATACAATTTTGTAAATGCATCATCTTCAAAGACGTCCATGAAAAAAGGGGGTTGGCATTGTCCCCCTAGGGGTTTCGTGAAACTCAATGTTGACGCCTCTTTTGATATTGACATGCTGATGGGTACGATGGGGGCGGTTTTGCAAGACGACAAAGGTAGGTTTATTGCAGGAGGAAATGAAAAGATTGACCATTGCGCGGATATTCTGATGGCAGAAGCTTTAGCCCTCAAATTTGTACTAACACTAGCGCAAAGGGCAGGGTGCAATCGCCTAATCATCAACTCAGATAATCTAGAGGTGATTGAGACCATGCAGGATGGAGGACGGTCAACGGGTGTGGCAGCGGCAATTTTCGATGACTGCTTCCACTACGCATGTGATTTTATCATGACTAGATTCGAACATTGTAATAGAGAGGCAAATAGAGTAGCACATGAACTTGCTAAATTAGCTAGATTTTCTTCAACTTCAGATTGGTTCGAGGAGCCTATCAATGAAATTGTACTCTTCCTCACAAACTATGTATTGGTTATTTCTAATGAATAAAGTTTCATTTTATTTCAAAAAAAAAGGAGTGACAATACCCTAAGCTTGGGGATGTCCAAGGCACCCCAAGGTAATATTCAAGGAAGATCCAAGCAACTAAGCTTGGGGATGCCCTGTAAGGCATCCCCTTTTTCATCTCCAACATTGTCGGTAACCTCACTTGGAGCTACATTTTTATTCGTCACATGATATGGGTTCTGCTTGGGGTATCATTTTATTTAGTTAATATTTTCTTGATGTAATTTATAATAATGTTCTGCATCTTTATTTTCAATAAAAATGTCCAGGATAGCCTTTACCATGCTTATTTTGCAAGTCTACATGTTCCTGTTTCAAAACAGAAAGTTTATCGTTGTTGCGAAAATTCCCGAGAAAAGTAAGAATGTGATAAAATGTTGAAAGTTTTTGCATAATAAGCTCTGATAAATTGTCTACAGTTTCGTAATTTCTCAGAATTTTTGGAGTTAGGGAAGTATGATGAATCTTGCGTTCTTTATAGACTGTACTGTTTTGGCAGATCGTTGTTATGTTTGCATTGTTTGCATATGTTTGTGTCTTTAATGATTCTATTTGAGGATAGGAGTATTGAATATGCAGAGGCATTTAGTAGGCAATGTTAAATAATAATTTTAGTGATTTTCTACAGTAGAGAACGATAAGGTTTTGCACTGATTTATACTAACTTATCTCACGAGTTCTTGTTGATTTTGTGTGGATGAAGTTTTTGAGATTTAGGGAAACCGTGATATGAGAGGAATTAAGGAGACACAAAATCTCCAGCATCCGTTTCAAAAAAAAATCTCAAGCTTGGGGATGCCCAAGGCATCCCACGTTAATATTCCAAGAAGTCTCAAGCATCTAAGCTTGGGGATGCCCCGGTAGGCATCCCACCTTTCTTCTTCAACAATTATCGGTTAGTATCGGTTGAGCCTAAGTTCTTGCTTCTTTCAGATGAGTTGTGCTATTCTTGGAATGCCATTTTATTTTGTTTAGCTTGCTTTTTTACTAAAATGCTTAGATCTGAAACTTTTAAATAAGAGAGAGCCCTCACATATCTACCTATTTACTTAACTACTCATTTGATCTTCACTTATATCTTTTTGGAGTAGTTTGTCAATTCTCTCATGCTTCACTTATATTATTTTGAGAGATGAAATTTTTTATGCTCATGTTCTTCACTTATATTTGTTTGAGCTTATTAAAAGCAACATATGAAATTAGTCCCAAAGTGATAGATATCCAAGGAGGATATAATAAAAACTTTCATGAAGATCATTGGACAAAATAAACTTGGTTCTTTGTAATGGTTTTGAGATGTGACGATTTGATATGTGAGTCATGTCGATGAGTAATTATGCTTTAGTAAGAATATTAGTGTTAAGGTTTGTGATTCCTATGCAAGCATGACAGTCAATAGTTATGCAATGAAATTACATCCTACTTGTGGTGCATTATTCAGTGTTAGTTATGCTTAATGGTCGCTTATGAGATTTTTCGTTTCTTGGTTGGACGCTTCTCAATCTTTTTTCTAACCTTCATTTGCACTAAGTACGATCACTACTTGTGCATCCAAAACCCTTTAATCCAGTTTTTGCCATATGAGTCCACTATACCTACCTATATGCGGTATTTCCATGCCGTTCTAAGCAAATTTGTATGTGCCATCTCTAATTTTCAAAATAAATTTCTCTTTTGTGTGCTCTTACCGCTCGCGAGGTGGTGAGGGGTAGCTAATATTTTCCATGCTAGATGTGTTATTCTCATGATGAGTGTTTATTCACTTGTCATCGCATGAGAGTACGACAAAGGTATTAGGGATGCCTAGACCCGAAATGAAAAATGAAGTTACTTTATGTTGTCAAATGATAAATTCCTTGGAAAAGTGTTGGTGTGGAGGGCATCGTGGATATGGTTAGCCATGGAAAGTGAAAGTATGGTGGAAAAAGGAATAAACATTATTTTCTGTTTGGGAACCGCCTATGATATAACTAGCATGGAAAGTGTTGGGAACTCTAAGTCGTTTTCGATGGTGGGAAAAGTATGCCTCCCAAAATCTTTTTATCTCTCAATTTTCGCTTCGAGCTCTGGCACCTCTACAAATCCCAACTTCCCTCCACGAAGTGCGTCTTCATAGGAAACCCTAAAGAGACCATTGGGTATACCTTCTACCACACATCTGAAGGTAAGATCTTTGTTGCCAAGAATGGGTCCTTTCCAGAGAAGGAGTTCCTTTCTAAAGAAGAACTTGATGAGGTAATTGTACCTTCTCTCGAATTGGAATGTACCAGATCACAGAAAGCAGATCCCGTGATGCCTACACCAACCGAAGAGGAAGCTAATGATGACAATCATGAAACTTCGGATCAACTTACTACAGAACTTCGTAGGTCGACCAGAGTACGTTCTGCACCAGAGTGGTATGGTAATCTTGTCCTCGAAGTCATGTTGTTAGACAATGGCGAACCTACGGACTATGAAGAAGCAATGATGAGCCAGGATTCCAACAAATGGCTTGAGGCCATGAAATCCGAGATGGGATCCTTGTATGAGAACAAAGTATGGACTTTGGTGGACCTGCTCGATGACCGACAGGCCAGTGAGAACAAATGGATCTTTAAGAAGAAGACATACATCGATGGTAATGTCACCGTCTATAAAGCTTGACTTGTCGCAAAGAGTTTCTGACAAATTCAAGGAGTTGACTATGAAGAGACTTTCTCACCCGTAGAGATGCTTAAGTCTGTTAGAATTATGTTAGCAATTGCCACATACTATGATTATGAATTCTGGCAGATGGACGTCAAAACAACGTTCCTTAATGAGTTCCTTAAGGAAGAGTTGTATATGATGTAGCCGGAAGGTTTTGTCGATCCTAAGGATGCTAACAAGGTATGCAAGCTCCAGCAATCCATCTATGGACTGGTGCGAGCATCTCAGAGTTGGAATATACTCTTTGATGATGTGATCAAAGCTTATGATTTTATACAAACTTACGGAGAATCTTGTATTTACAAGAAAGTGAGTGGGAGCTTTGTAGCATTTCTAATATTATATGTGGATGACATATTGTTGACTGGAAATGATATAGAATTTTTGGAAACATAACAGGTTATTTGAATAAGAGTTTTTCAATGAAAGACCTAGGTGAAGGTGCTTACATATTGGGCATTAAGATCTATAGAGATAGATCAAGACGCCTAATAGGACTTTCACAAAGCACGTACCTTGACAAGATTTTGAAGAAGTTCAAAATGGACCAGTCAAAGAACGGGTTATTGCCTGTGTTACAAGGTGTGAAGTTGAGTCAGAATCAAAGCCTGACCACGACAGAATAAATTGAAAGGATGAAGGTCATCCCCTATGCCTCAGCCATAGGCTCTATAATGTATGTCATGCTGTGTACCAGACCTGATGTGTGCCTTGCCGTAAGTATGGCAGGGAGGTACCAAAGAAATCCATGAGTCGATCACTGGAAAGCGGTTAAAATATCGTTAGGTGCCTAAAGAGGACTAAGGAAATGTTTCTCGGTTATGGAGGTGATAAAGAGTTCGTTGTAAAGGGTTATGTCAATGCAAGCTTTGACACCGATCCGGATAACTCCGGGTCTCAATACGGATACATATTGAATGTGGGAGCAGTTAGCTAGAGTAGCTCCATACAGAGCATTGTAGACATAGATATTTGCAAAGTACATACTGATCTGAATGTTGCAGACCGGTTGACTAAAACCTCTCTCATAAGCAAAACATGATCAAACCCTAGAACTCATTGGGTGTTAACCACATGGCGATGTGAACTAGATTATTGACTCTAGTGCAAGTGGGAGACTGTTGGAAATATTCCCTAGAGGCAATAATAAATTGGTTATTATCGTATTTCCAGTTCATGATAAATGTGTATTATTCATGCTATAATTGTATTGGCCAGGAACTTAAATACACTGTGAATACATAAACTACACCGTGTCCCTAGTAAGCCTCTACTAGACAAGCTCGTTGATCAAAGATGGATATAGTTTCCTAACCATAGACATGAGTTTTCATTTGATAACAGATCACATCATTAGGAGAATGATGTGATGGACATACCCAACTGTAAGCTTAACATCAGATCGTTTAGTTATTTGCTATAGCTTTCTTCATGGCAAGTATCAGTTTCTTAGACCATGAGGTCTTGCAAATCCCGAATACCGGAGGAATGCCTTGTGTGCTATCAAACGTCACTTCGTAACTGGGTGATCATAAAGGTGCTCTATAGGTATCTTCGAAGGTGTTTGTTGGGTTGCATGGATCGAGATTGGGATTTGTCGCTCCGTGTGACGGAGAGATATCTCTGGGCCCTCTCAGTAATGCAACATCATAAGAAGCTTCATGTGAATAATGAGTTTACTATTACAGAACGAGTAAAGAGACCTGTCAGTAACGAGATTGAACTAGGTATGGAGACACCAACGATCGAATCTCAGACAAGTAACATATTGTCGGACAAAGGGTATTGCATACGGGATTGTCTGAATCCTTGACATCATGGTTCAACCGATAAAGATCTTCATTGAATACGTAGGAACCAATATGGGCATCCAAGTTCCGCTATTGGTTATTGACTGGAGAGGAGTCTCTGTCATGTCTGCATGATTCTCGAACCCGTAGGGTCGCACGCTTAACGCTCAGTAGCGCTAGGGTAGCATTGAGATATTAATAGTGGGAAATCCGAAGGATTTTCGGAGTCTCGGATAGGATCCGAGACGTCACGAGGAGCTCCGGAATGGTCTGGGGGTAAAGATTTATATATGAAAAGTTGTTGTCGGGGTTACCCCCGGGAGGCAGCGGGCAAGGGAAAGGGACGTAGCGGAGAGCTTTGTGCGCCGCCGTCGCGGGTTACCCGCGGAGCGGGACGAGGACGAGCGGCTCGTAGCGTGGGTCTACCGCCGGTCTCTTACAACGGCGGAGGCAGACGCTCGGTGGCTCCGTCGGAAGAATGCGAAGGCTGTCCGGCTAGCTATCAGGCAGTCCAAGCGCAAGGCCAAGGAGAAGGCGACGGAGGCGGGTCGGCTGGCAAAGCTCAAGTGGTAGCAGGACTGGGCTGTCCGGCGCCTCAAGGGTGCACTAGTGGAAAAAGGGCCTTTGGTCGCGGTTCGCAAATGCCATTAGTCGCGGTTGCGCAACCGCGACCAAATAGGTGCGACTAAAGGACCCCCACTTTAGTCGCGGTTTCTTAAGAACCGCGACTAAAGGCCCGTCCACGTGGGCGCCAGGCGGCCGTCGGGGCGGAGGACCTTTAGTCGCGGTTCTTCTGGCCAACCGCGACTAAAGGCCGCCACAGGTTTAGGGTTTTAGCCCCCCCTAAACCTGTTTTCTGTTTAATTTGTATTGTTTTATTTCTTTTGTGCTTTATTTTAATTTTGAAGGAGTTTCACATATTCTACGGTACTACATACATGCATATGAATGTACAATTTCAAACAAATTTGAAATTAGAACCAAAAAGAATTCAAGAGGAATATACAATATATATTCAATATCATCGGATGACCATATACAATTTTGAACAAGTTTCCATACATAATTTAATGCATATAAAGTTCTACGTCCTCGTAATGGTGTTCTCCTTTAGAATGGAGGACTTCCCTGCTGAACCATCCAGCTAGTTCCTCTTGAAGTGGTCGGAAGCGAGCTTCTGGACTAAGCATCATCCGGAGGTTATTCCTCTGAGCATTGGTATCACTCGGAACCCGCTCAGAGGTGTATCTCCGGATCATCTCACAGACATAGTATCCACATAGATTGGTCCCCGCTGGCTGAATATCCCCAGCATTCTTAGCCTTTGACCTTTTGAATTCTAGCTCTTTTTTGAATTCACCGACCTTTGTATCTACGAACCGTCTCCAAACCCTACGAGGCAAAGAAAATTAAATGAACAAGAGAGTTATTAGTTACTTGATATTAGGAAATGAACGAAATAGGCCGATCGATATAGAGCGCAAATGAATGAAAATAATTACTTCTGCAGCATTCTTCTCATGCCGCCCCAAAGCTTTGGATCCATATTCAGAGAGTCGTGGACGAGACATTCTGAGGTGTCAACTTTAATTACTAGCAGAATCCAGTGAAACCTGCGGACACGATACATGCACAGTACGTCATGCATAACTCATCGATTAGCCGGCCACATACCATGCATGGAGTAAACAAAAGAGAATGTGCTCAAGACAGAAACAGTCACCCAAAATGGTAAGGAAATAGAATATCACTTTTGAGTTCCTGCTTTGTAAGAAACTGCCACAGGTCTGCCTCCATGTCGGCGGGGTGATGCTCCAACACATATCCATTAACGATGTGTGGGTCAATGAACCCAACATCATGGATGTTCCTTACTCTGCATTCCTTAATCTTCATTCTGCATGTATAATAGCGGACACAACAATATAGTTAGGACATATATATAGTGCAGGCAATATGAACGAGATGGGGTAGAAATAAATCACTTACAGAACGTAGCAACTGATGATAGATTTGTCGAGCTCGCGCAGATTGAAAAGCTGGAACAATTCACTCAGATGAATTTGTACATAGTAATGTTTGAAGTGATGCTCATATCTAACTTCCGCATAAATATATTCTTTGGCGTTTTTATTTTTTATGTAACCCTTGTACCATTTCAGCAGACCTTTCATTTGTGGAGGTAGATCCTTTTCCTGCGCAGGCTCGACGAGAGGCCCATTCTTCACATATGTAATTACTACCTCCTTCACTGGCGCCTCATCAAGGCCTAACAATTCACGAAGAGTAATACCTAAGTTGGCCGCTTGTTCTCTGGCACTCGTTACAGTCAATCCATGTGCTGCCGCAGCTGCTATGATATCGGGGTCATCCGGACCGGCGGCTTTCACTATAAGCGGGGCAATCGATTGTTTACTTTGTTCCCCGAGCTGGGCAACTCGTTTCCCGCTTTTTTTACTTTCTAATTCCGTTTTCTCGGCCTCCTCCAAGGCTTTGTTCTCCTGGTTCTCCGCCCGCTCTTTCTTCTCCTTCAACATGAGTGCCTGCCTACGAAGTTCACGTGCATAGTCGTCAGGCAGATTCTTCGCGGCTTGGGACGGTGTGCTCAAAAATGACTTAGCCCACTTCTTTTGCTCATCAGAAAATACTGGCTTGGGCTTGAGCTCTCTTTTCTTCTTGCAGTCCGCCTTCCATTTGTCATGATCAGCAGCCGCGGCCGCGGCAGTTTCCTCGGCACTACGTTCCCAAGGTCTTGTGGGGAGAGGCTTCAGTGATGGCTCCGGTACCTTTGTGGTCTTAGGTACATAAGGGTCCGGGTTAATAATCCAGGACTGCTTCTGCTTCTTTGCCGGAGGTGGATTGGGGGGCGGCGTCTGATCACCCGACGGACGAGGACTGGGGGGCGGCGTCTGATCACCCGCCGAACGTTGTGGACTGGGGGGCGTCGGCTGACGTGACGGAGGTGTAGGTGAACCGCCACCACCACCACCACCACCGCCACCACCACCACCGTAGGGGGGTGGACTTGTTGTCCTTGGCGCCTCGCCTGGAAACTTGATAAACTTCTTTTGCCATAGAATGAAATGGCGCTTGACATCTCCAAGTCTTTTCTCCCCTTCAGGTGTAGCAATGTCAATCTCCAGGTCCTCAAACCCTTGGACTATGTCCTCCACCGTGACACAAGCATAGCCATCTTGAATGGGGTTGTTGTGGTGGAGTGCTCCAGGTAAACATGGTAAAGCACTGCCGATGGCTACCTTCATGGACATGTTCCCGATAGGATAATACAGATGACATTCTTTCATCTCCTTTATATCGTCCACGGGGTAGCGAGGAGGCTCCGGTGCAGTAATTTCGACCACCAGAGGCTCCGGTGCAGTAATTTCGATCGTCGGTGCATCTGCACCAGCCGGTGGGGCCTCCGTGGAAGCCACGCTGCTTCTCCGCTGCTGGCTTCCGAGATCCGCTGGATGATCTTCATGCTGCGCCCGAGCTGCATCTCTTTCGGCTACTAGTACACTCACGGTTTTCTTCATCACATCCATTTCCGATGCCAACCGCGCCACAACATCTGCTTCCCGATCCATCTTTCTCTTACGGCTTCTGTAACCGTACGGGTCATCGTTCTGGGGGAACCCTATTTTCCACGGAATGTGCCCCATGCCTCGTACACGTCCTCCGTGTTCAGGATTCCCGAGGGCTTTTGTCAGCGCGTCGTTCTCTCTGTTGAACTTGATCTTCCCCTCTTGAGCATCCCTCATTGCGTCAATAAGGGCTTGGGTGGGTTTAATTATTTTGCCCCGGTAAACACACTCCCCTGTCTCCGGGTTCAGCGTTCCCCCATGCCCGTACCACCAGCTTTTGGCCCTTGGGTCCCATCCCTCCGTACCTGGACGGATTCCTCGCGCCCTCAGCTCGTTCTCCATCTTCTCCAACCTAGGCACCCAAAGGCGATACCCTCCTGGCCCCATAATATGATTGTACTCCTTCTTAGCCGCATTTTCCTTATTTTTTTTCGATATTTGAATGAACTGCTCCGATTTCTTTTGCTTCACAAATTCTGGCCAATCATGTTTCAGTTTCTCATATTGTCCTTTGAAATCCGGAGTCTTGTTCTGCTTGACAAAGTCACGGGCTAGATTTTGCTTGAATTTCCGGAATGCGTCGGCCATCTTATGAAGAGCGAACTGTTTGACTAGCCTCCTCCTCTCCTTGTTTTCCTCAATCTTGTTACCCTCCTCATCGAATTTGTTGTATTCCGGAGGTAGAACGAAATGTTCCATAAGCTTCTTGAAGCAATCTTTTTTTGTTCTCTTATCGACAAAAGTGAAACCAGCAATTCGTGCCTTCTTTGGCTTATTCCACTCCTGGACGGTGATCGAGACGTTGTCTCTAACAACGGCTCCGCATTGGTTGACAAACTTGGTGGTGTTCTTGCGGGGCTCCAGCGGCCTGCCGGTTGCACTATCGACAACCTCGATGGTGCATGTTTCTCCTTGTTTCATCGTCTTGGTTGCGCCACGCTTTGACGACGTACTCGATTGTTTCGACGATCCGGCCGAGGGCTAAAATAAGAAAGAGAGTCGCGCACGTTAGTACACACATATTTATTCAAATCAGTTAGTTTGTATCACCAGAGGCTCAATGTATATATATACCTCGGCGCCGGAGGTGGTTGCTACTTCCATTTGAAGATCGTCGTTTATCGACGTTTGTTCGGCATCATCTTGCTGACGGCGCCCTTCATCTTCACCGTCAAGGTTCAGATAAGAAGAGATATCATCTTCTTCTTGTCCGGTCGGCACATATAGAATATCGCCGTTTATGATGCCGAACATATGTGCTTCACCGTCCGGATCATAGTTGTCCATAATCGGGTCAGCTCTATCGTCCGCCATTATGTCAGTCCTAAAAACATGTAGTAAAAACAAATTAATTAAGTGAAGAAGGGGGGCGGTGGCGGTGGCGGTGGCGGTACCATAACGCGGTACGAGGTGGTACCGGTGAAGGGGGGAAACATCCGGGAAAGTATTCCCGGTGTTTCGCGTTTTCAGACAGATGGGTCGGAGGGGGAAAGTTGCGTGTTCGCTATGCTAGGGATGTGTGATGGACGAACGGGCTGCGTATCCGGATTCGTCTCGTCGTTCTGAGCAACTTTCATGTACAGAGTTTTCCCATCCGAGTTACGGTTTATTTTCTATTAATTTTCAAAGTTTTGGTTCATTTTCTAATATCCTGATTTAATTTAATTCAAATTATTAAATACAGAAACTGCTATGGGTACACGGAAGTGCACCCAGCAGTGTGTTCATGTGTATATACGTTGAGCGGCGGGCGGCGGCGGGCGGCGTCGAGGGCGACGGCGGGCGGCGTCGAGGGCGACGGCGGGCGGCGTCGAGGGCGACGGCGACGGCGGGCGGCGTCGAGGGCGAGGGCGACGGCGGCAGGCCTTCGGCGCGGCAGTCGGAGAAGACGAGAAATGGAGGCGAAGGTTCGGGCCCTTGTATTTATAGCCCCCCCTTTAGTCGCGGTTGGGGAGGCGACCCGCGACTAAAGGGTAACCTTTAGTCGCGGTTGGCCTGGCCAACCGCGACTAAAGGTATTTTTGGCGGGTTTTTGCGTTCCCGCGCGGAACGACCTTTAGTCGCGGTTGGCCAGGCCAACCGCGACTAAAAGTATTTTTCAAAATACTTTTTCTTTTTCAAAATCTTAGAAATACAAATAATATATCAAAAAATTCAGAAAAATAAAACTAATTCAATTCAATATGTTAAAAACACAAATATTATATCAAAAAATTAAGAAAAATAAAACTAATTCAATTCAAAATGTTAAAAATACAAATAATATATCAAAAAATTCAGAAAAATAAAACTAATTCAATTCAAAATCTTAAATATTCCAAATTTCATATTATACGCCTAGGCAGGAGTATGACTAAATCACTCCAAATTTCATGTATCATCAATGGAATCTCGAAATATTTGAAAATGGACACCAAACACATCACGGGTAATAAATTATTACACATCATTTCTTCCCTTGTGTCCCTGCTTGCTTACGATTGTGCCGTATCCATGGAGCATCCTCATCATTTAACTTAATGCTTGGGTCGGTGTTCACTTTGAAGGGCGGAATTTCAGCAAACATATTATAATCTTCTGACATGTCTGTCTTGTCCTCCACTCCCACGATGTTTCTTTTCCCTGAAAGAACAATGTGGCGCTTTGGATCATCGCATGATGTACTGATCGTTTTCTTATCTTTCCGTTTCCTCGGTTTGCTACTCATGTCCTTCACATAGAAAACCTGAGCGACATCTTTCACTAGGACGAATGGTTCGTCAAGGTAACCAAGATTATTGAAATCCACCATTGTCATTCCGTATTGCTGGTCCACCTTTACCCCACCTCCTGTTAGCTTGAACCATTTGCACCGGATCAAAGGGACCTTAAAGGAGGGTCCATAGTCAAGTTCCCATATCTCCTCTATGTAACCATAATATGTGACCTTTTGCCCATTCTCGGTTGCTGCATCAAAGCAGACACCACTGTTTTGGTTGGTGCTCTTTTTATCTTGGGCGATCGTGTAAAATGTATTCCCATTTATCTCGTACCCTTGGAAAGTCGTTATAGTCGAAGATGGTGTCTTGGCCAACATGTACAGCTGATCTACAACATCATTGTCATTCATTAAATGTTTTCTCAACCAACTGCCGAAAGTCTCCATGTGGGCCTTCCTAATCCAGGATTCAGGCTTCCCCGGGTTGTCCGAGCGTAAAATATTCTTGTGTTTCTCAAAGTACGGAGCCACCAAGCTGGAATTGGTCAGTACAGTGTGGTGTGCTTCAGTCAGAGAATGGCCGTCCATACATATCGTTGATTTCCTTCCGATCGTGCCTTTTCCACTTAGTCTCCCCTCATGCCGCGATCGAGGAAGACCAATCGGCTTAAGGTCAGGAACAAAGTCAACACAAAACTCAATTACCTCCTCATTTCCATAGCCCTTGGCGATGCTTCCTTCTGGCCTAGCACGGTTACGAACATATTTCTTTAATACTCCCATGAACCTCTCGAAGGGGAACATATTGTGTAGAAATACAGGACCGAGAATGAAAATCTCTTCGACTAGGTGAACCAGGAGGTGCGTCATAATATTGAAGAAGGATGGCGGGAACACCAACTCGAAACTGACAAGACATTGGATCACATCGTTCTGTAACCGTGGTAGAACTTCTGGATTGATTACCTTCTGAGAGATTGCATTGAGGAATGCACATAGCTTCACAATGGCTACTCGAACATTTTCCGGCAGGAGCCCCCTCAAAGCAATCGGAAGCAATTGCGTCATAATCACGTGGTAGTCGTGAGACTTCAGGTTTTGGAACTTTTTCTCCGCCATGTTTATTATTCCCTTTATATTGGACGAGAATCCAGACGGGACCTTCATACTGCTCAGGCATTCAAAAAAGATGACCTTCTCTTCTTTGGTCAGAGCGTAGCTGGCACGACCTTGAAACCATTCCGGATGCCGGTCATCAGGGTCTTTCAAACGTTGCTGGTCCTGCCGTGCTTCCTTTGTATCATTTGTCTTCCCATACACGCCCAAAAAGCTTAGGAGGTTCATGCAAATATTCTTCGTAACGTGCATCACGTCGATTGCAGAGCGGACTTCTAGGACTTTCCAATATTCTAGCTCCCAGAATATAGATTTCTTCTTCCACATGGCTGCGTGCCCGTCAGCTCCCTTCGGAACTGATTGTCCGCCAGGACCCTTTCCAAAGATGACTTTCAAATCCTTGACCATATCAAATACCTCAGCACCAGTGCGTTCCGCAGGCTTCGGCCGGTGATCTGCCTTGCCGTTGTAATGCTTGCCTTTCTTTCTTACTGGATGAATTTTCGGAAGAAATCGACGATGCCCAAGGTACACGTTCTTCTTACAATTTGGCAAATGTACACTTTCAGTCTCATGTAAGCAGTGCGTGCATGCATTGTATCCCTTATTTGACAGTCCCGAAAGGTTACTAAGAGCAGGCCAATCGTTGATGGTTACGAAAAGCAACGCTCGTAGGTCAAATTCCTCTTCTTTGTGCTCATCCCACACACGGACACCAGGTCTGCCCCACAGCTGTAAAAGTTCATCAACTAATGGCCTTAGGTACACATCGATGTCGTTGTCGGGTTGCTTCGGACCTTGGATCAGCACTGGCATCATAATGAACTTTCGCTTCATGCACAACCAAGGAGGAAGGTTGTAGATGCATAGAGTCACGGGCCAGATGCTATGGCTGGAGCTCTGCTCGCCAAAAGGATTCATGCCATCTGTACTTAGACCAAATCTTATGTTCCTTGCGTCAGCTGCAAAATCTTTGAACTCTCTGTCGATCTTTCTCCATTGCGTTCCATCTGCGGTGTGTCTCAACTCCCCGTCCGACTTACGGTCCTCTTTGTGCCATCGCAACAACTTGGCATGCTCTTTGTTCCTGAACAGACGTTTCAACCGTGGTATTATAGGAGCATACCACATCACCTTGGCGGGAACCCTCTTCCTGGGTTTCTCGCCCTCAACATCGTCACCAGGGTCATCGCCTCTGATCTTATAACGCAATGCAGTGCATACCGGGCATTCATTCAAATTCTCGTATTCACCGCGGTAGAGGATGCAGTCGTTGATGCATGCATGTATCTTCAGAACCTCTAAACCTAGAGGGCAGACAACCTTCTTTGCTTCGTACGTACTGGCGGGCAACTCGTTATTCTTTGGAAACATATTCTTCAACATTTTCAGCAAGTTTTCAAATGCCGAGTCAGCTACACCTGCCTGTGCCTTCCATTTCAGCAAATCCAGTGTGCAGCCCAGCTTTTTCAGACCATCATCGCATCCGGGGTACAACAACTTTCTGTGATCCTCTAACATGCGATCCAAATTCTCCCTCTCCTTTTCAGTTTCGCAGCGTCTCCGTGCATCAGCAATGGTCCGACCAAGATCATCAACGGTCTCATCACGTGCCTCTTCTTCACCTTCACCTTCCCCTTCACCTTCAGCATCCTCCATGAAAGTATCACCGAAATGAGCAAGATAGATTTCATCGATGAAATCATCCCCTTCTTCATCTTCTTCCATTATAACCCCTCTTTCTCCATGCTTGGTCCAACAATTATAGCTTGGCATGAAACCGTGCCGAAGCAGGTGCAGGTGAACTTCTCTTGAGGAAGAGTAACCCTTCTGATTCTTACAGTCAACACATGGACAGATAACAAAACCCTTCTGCTTGTTCGCATTAGCCACTACGAGGAAATCTTTCAAACCCGTAGTGAACTCGCGGGAGAGTCGGTTACCGTACATCCATTGCCGATTCATCTGCATTATTATAATATAAAATATATAATTAACCATCATGCATTTGTTAAACTAACTAGCTATAAACAATAGAAATTAAACAATGAACAACACACATGCATATTTTATCAATGACACACATGCATGAAAGGTTCAAGTTGCTAACCGCGATCGAGGAGGAAAAAATAAATGAGGAACCTCAAGTGTGGCTCCAACACTTCATATCATGTTTGTTTCACGCTCTTGGGGCATTTCATCAAACACCTTGTGTGCATAAGAGGAACCAAAAGCAAACCTACACCCCCTTGTGAAGCTTGCGAAGAGAAGTGGCACCAAATGGCTAAGTGAGTGTGCTGAACTGGTATATATAGGGGAGGAGCTTTAGTCGCGGTTGGCCTGGCCAACCGCGACTAAAGGCCTTTGGGCACCTTTAGTCGCGGTTGGCCTGGCCAACCGCGACTAAAGCCCCTCACGTGCACCAGCTGGCCACCGAGCGCCCTGGGCCCAGGCATTTGGTCGCGGTTCGTCTGCCGAACCGCGACTAAAGACTTCATTAGTCGCGGTTCCTACAATTTCGCGACTAATGGGGCTGGACGGAAGCCTCTTTTTCTACCAGTGGTGTCATCATCGTCTCCTCTTCCGACGATGACGACGAATCCTCATCCTATGAGTTGGCATAGTAGAGTTCGGAGTTACTAAACTGTATTCCATTTTTTTCTTCAAAAACTCCAGGGTTCAGACTTTGCTTCTCCACACCTCCGCTCCGCCGACGGGCCCGTTCTTTCTTCAGCTTGAGCCATCGTCCTCATCCATCCACCAAATCACCCTCCATGCCGATTAAATGCCCGCAGCGCAGCACGAAACAGGAGCCGTCGCCGTCGCCGATCGAGAGCTACAGGAAGCGAGGGGTGGGAAGCAACAGTAGACAGTTAAAATCCAAAGGAGAATCCATTGTCAGCCACTGTTCGGCGCATTTGCTGCCGCGGCAGAAGCGCCATGCTGCCGCCGAGCAAGAAAGCGCGCTCTGACGACCGACCGACGAGCTCCGCAGCAAAGGATTCGCGACGGTCAGGGGCTGGCCGGGCAGCAGCAGCATGCACATTTCTGTTAGATGGGGAAAGCGCATGCACGCCTGGCTCGCAGAGACAGACACGGCCTGGGTCGGTCCATAGGCCAGCGCAGCGCAGTGCTTGCTTTCTTTCTTTCTCTCTTCTTTCCTCCGGGTCCTTTAAAGGTGATAGGCCGGCGCCCGTCAGCCTTCTCAGGGCTTCTTGCATGGAAGTTTCAGCCTTTCTGGGTGACCAGCCGAGGCCTGGGCAACTCCTCTTCTTTTTACCCAGAGCCGCAACAAAGAAAGACTTATCGTGGTGAAAAAAATCTGACGGTGGAGCAAAAGCTTGCTCAGTGCACCTAGCTCCGTACTTCATTTCGTCTTGTCCATGCACGTACGTCTCCTTCCCTGAAGAAAAATGGCGCGTACGGCTCATGGCGCTACGGACGGAGGATCCAGAAATCTGTTGACGGACGGACGGACGGACGGCCCCAGCGACGCTCATAAAAGACGTGCGACGTCGATCCATCTTAACGATGTCATGAACAGGCGGCCTATACGTACCAATCATGCATGGGCGATGGAGAGCCGATTAGTTTCAATCTGGCAGCGCAGGTTTGTCTCTTCCTCCATGAAATAGAAAGCTCAAACCAGGCCACTGCTCCCGACGACGTACTAATGGCGCTCCTTGACTCGCTTCTACGAGCGGCCATGCTATGCATGCACAGCTCGCCCGATAGATAGATAGATAGATACCCAGTTTTGTCGCGACGAGCTTAAAACCTGGGGCCGAGCATCTTACCGGCCAAGGAGACTGATGTGATAGATAGAGAATAGCGCGCGTATGCGATCCATCGTCCACGCATTTGTTTTACCTGAAAATGGCGCGGCTCTGGTGTATACAGGGATGGCATCTTGGCTTGGGTAATTCCGGTAACATGTAGACGTATGCCATGAAACAATTATAGCAAATGACACAGCGTTATAGATGGATAGATAGTACTGCTAGATCACAGGCGTGCAGGTGCGCACAGAAGACACCCTTTGGAATTAAGCGCGCAGATGCAGAGTACATTTTCTGCATCACGGGTGTTAAGTGGTCTTGAGCACAGTCATTCATATGCTAAATCCTTGACCATGGAGTTATTTTTAGTTCATCGTCATATCATAAGGACATATGCACTCTCCTTTCCATTAAAGCTGTTTTTTCATTGAAGATGTCGATTCTGAGGCTACATCAACTCATCAATATTGTGGGGTCATGTTATGCATTACCTTTGGAGCACCCCCATCACTCGTTAGGTTGTTTAGCCTACGAAAACATCTTACATTTTGGGACGGATGTAGTATCTTTTTAAGGAATAGTGTCAGGTTACATTAACACTTTGGACTCCCGTTACATTTTCTATTTTGAAAGTGCCAAATGTTTTCCTCGTCTCATTTACTTAGGGGTGAGTTGTCCGACTAACTAATAGAAAATCGAGCGAAAACCATTACAAACGTCCACACTGCCGTCATAGAACATGACAACAAAAAAGGCACCGGATAACCTGGCTACCATTGCAAACTCTACATATGTTTCGGCATATTGTTATGACTTGCTATAATACAACGGTGAGAGTTGAGATTAAGATTGTTTGGAGACGCAACCTGTGGTGCCGTATTTGTCAACACAGGTATGGGCGTATGGGCAAGAACTGAAGACATTTAGGCCGTCCCATACCAAAAAGAGACGAGGTTGCACGCCATGCTCTGTGCTACTCCTGTGGGAAGAGGCAGCAGAAAGGCGACACAACGGCACTAGCTGTAGCTAGTGTCACGTGCTAATCTCGGAGATTTCGTCTTCGGCTGACAATTTATTGGAAAGGAGCTGCATTGGCTGGCAATTTTCTGGTCTGCCATGCTCTACCGGGCATTTTAACCTACCAAATGGACAAAGTAAGGTGTGCAGACACTTTTTATTCTCACGACCACAAAATGACACATAAGTTTTTTTTTTGCGGGGATATAACTTTTTTTTTTCTAACTTGGAGGATCACACTAAAACTTTGATTAGCGAGGTCTCTCGTATTGTATTGTACTGTAGTATTGTACCACCTGTTAGGATAGCCTAATGAAATCCCAATTACAAACTTTTATCATCTTTCATCTTCTTTTTTCATCCTTGAATCCAGTTTATCTTTTTATGTAACTGCGAATCCGCCTGCTGCATTTCAAATTATCAATAAAATCAAAACTTACAAAAGTTTTCTTAGGTAACCATTGGGTACTCAAAAATATTGTCTACAAAGGTGCGACGAACCGCAATTAGATGTAGTCATGCTACGACATGGAGACAACCTTACATTGGTGTCATCAAACATATAGTGCTAGAAGGTTAAATCGGAAATCATATTCTCAATATGGTTTCTGCCTCCCATAGGCGGCGCCGCCGATCTACCACGTCTCCTAGGGCCTTAGGGTCATGGGTGTGCGGTGGATCCCGGCCCTTGCCGGCAGGAGGGCTCTATTTTTATTTGCTTCTTCAAGTTTTGTTAGGGTTTGTGTCCTGTCCAGAAAGACAAGGCGACGGCGGCTTACTGAAGTTGGAATAAGGTTCTCCCCGCCTAGCCCCCGTCCCAATGGCGCGTCTAGCATCGTCAGAGGGCGCGTGGCGATGTGTCTCCAGCGGATCTCGCGGGATTCGGTCGGTGGTTGTTTTGGTGGATCTGCTCGAATCCAGTCTTTCTTCGTGTTTGTTCATGTCTCTTCATGTTGGATCCTTCCGATCTAAACTTCTCTTCATTAGTGGCAGTTTCTGTTCTAATATGTTGGTCCTATGGGGCCTTAGTACGACGACTTCCCGGTCGTCTACTACAATTAGTAGTGCCTGGATCCGGCAAGGGGAGGGGGGGGGGGGGGGTGGCGATGACAGCTGCACGCCTTCGGCTCGCTTTAGTGCTTGTAGTAGTCGCTAGGTGGTCTAACAATCTGGATATAACTTTTATTATTTCTAGTGTTCGCTATACTACCATGATTGAAGATGGATAGATCGAAAGTTTCCTGCAAAAAAATGAGACAGTGCCATACTCATCATTGGGTTAGAAGACTCTACCATTTCTAGTTGTTCAGACCATCCAAGTAATTAGGATGGCAATCTTTGTCCACATTGCGTAGTTAGGTGTCCCCCGTGGCTCGAGTGACCAAATATCATCAAAGCCGTTGGAGGCGTGATACAAATCTTATGCTTGATTCGAGCGCTAAAGATGCAAAAGGAGAACATGCATTCACAAGTTTTAGAGTGGGCCTCTCATGTGGGATAGATATTGTTTTGGTTGAGAATTTTGTGGCACGGAGTTTCCATAGTGTTGAATTATTCTTGGTAGAGAAGCCAGGCAAAAAAAATATTGTTTGAATTTTTTTATCCCCAGATGATGACAACATTTGGGACTCCATTTTCTTGCTTAGCAAGCTGCAGATATGCTCCCCCTATGGAGAAATCTATCCCACCCAGAACGAAGCATCCGTTAGGGAAGGATGCTACTAAGGTGGACAAGAGCAGGGATGCTTCATGCTAAAATGATGTGGTCTGGCCATTTCCAAATAATCTTTTATAGGTACGTAGGAGGCTTTATAAGAGGATTTTCAGTGGACTTTCGGGTGTCATCTACGAGTAAATTGGAGAGGATGGAGCACATTCTAGGGAAACTTGAGGAAGGGACTATATTTTGAGTGCTTAGTTTTTGAATGTATAAATCACTGCACATTTTAGCTTTGCACACCAAGCAATAAGACATTTAGCACCAATGCAAGTGCCCCCGAGCAACCCAATAGAAATCACACCAATTTTTTTCAATGGCTTCAGTAACATTTTTAGGAAGAAGGAAGGATGACATTAATTAAATGACTAGCCTATTTAACACCGCAAAGACTAAGATTTGTAGAGAAGCTAGACTTTCCAGTTAGTTAAGAACTTCTGACACATGACAATTATTGGTTGGAAGGTGCTTGATGGAAATTTGAGGGAAGCTTGAGGGGAGAGTGGGGCCACAAAATATACTTGTTCAAAGGAGAAAATCTAGTCATCAGGGGGGATTAGAATATTGGAGGATGTGAGGGAAGAAATTTAGTGAAGAGGATGGAATAAATGGATATCACCGTCGGCTTTAGCAATGCAACAAGTTAGTGGAGCATCTCAGTGGTGATGTTGAAAAGGTAGAGGGACGGAGGAGGGATACCATATTTTGCTGTTGATATAGTCTCGATGAACACCGGTAAGGAGGACACCAATTTTCCCGGTGGATAGGATATCCTTGTTCCTTGCACGGAAGATGGGGGAAACCACGTGCAACTAAGATTTCAAGGAGGGTATTCTACACAATGTAATTATAGGTCTTTTCTAAAGTCTAATTTGATGGCTGGGAGCTTTTTGCGAGACTGACATGTCAGATAGATTAGTTAGAAGAAATTTTCAGAAAAAGAAAGATGAAACATGTTCCGTCACATGCCCCCCCCCCCCCCACCCCCCCCCCCCCCCCCCGGGGGGGGGGGGGGGGGATTAGGTGCTCGAGGCGCATGGTAATATGTTGAACAAAGGCTTGCATATGACAGATTTCGAGAGAGATGGAGTGAAAGGCATCAACCGTGCTATGATGGTCAAGTCTCGTTTTTTAGAAAAAGAATACGCCGCAATTGAAACACTCACCTAGTCACCTTGAATGTTAGTCGAGAAAAAGATTGAAACCATGGAAGAGTATGAGGTTTATCTGTGTTCCAAAATTTCAGATAAAACCCAGCATGGTGGTCCATTCATAAGTGATACATAAGTTATAAATGATCAAATTAACGGAAAATGCAATAGGTCCTCGTAAAGTAGAACAAACCAGTAAATAATGCATTGTACGGACATATGTCAACTTCGAGTCTTTTGACCACTTGTTTGTCGGTGCTTATCTTTCGGCTACCAACCCCAAAATGACGCACCCAAAATCACATGTTATTTCGCCAAGTATTATTTAGTTTTCCCCGTACTAAACAATCATGCATATGTGTGGCCTACTGAGCATATGGATTGGCACTGTTGTTGAACTACCAAAAAGATAGAGCACCACGGTCTGATGTGCTCGATAACCATATCCACATGAATACATTTGTTAAAAAAATCAAGGCAATATTATTCATCATCATACCCCTCCAATCGCAAAGCTATGGGCACCATCTTCGGAAATCGGAACAAAAACAGTGCATCACGTGCAAACAAAATGCAATATAAATAGGGTTATCTGATTGACAAAATACTTGAAGCCGCGTCAAACTTGGCATGCATACTGGACTGTAGCACAGACCAACTAATTTTGTACTATGGCCGTCATTTTAGCGAACGTGCTTGGCATGCTAATTAACACAAGTTCTTATTCTCTTTTATTTGTACCACTGTAGCTAGCCGGCATTGCAAAAGATAGAGGTGAGCGAAACGATAGCTTGATCCGCTATCATTGGGAAGAATAATTGGAACAACTATTCTTTCCAGCAAATAGAACAAATAATTGTTGTTGGAGAAATAATGTCGCCTGCTTTTGCCATTCGAGCAGCAGGCGTCCAGTTGTAAATCTGGGGCTAGACTGCTAAAGCTGCGACAGTCCTGGTCCAACGCGGCACTACAGTCTTGGATGATTGGTTCCTCTCACACAGGCAGTCTCAGCCTACAAGCTTCTCGTAAAGTGTAATCCTATATTTTCCATAGGTATATATATTCTCTCTATTTTCCAACGGAAAACAGGTGGCCACAACATGTGGGATGTGCACAGGAGCAGAAACAAGACCAAACTTCACCGTCTGTTCTTCTTTTTTGGTTAACCCGATTTTAGACATATAGTTTGAAGGGGCTCGAACTGGGTTCTGTTTAGCAGTAGTACTCCCTCCGTTCCTAAATATTTATCTTTCTAGAGATTTCAACAAGTGACTACATACGAAGCAAAACGAGTGAAAACAATATAGATGAAGTATCAAATCCAAATGTGGGAAACATATACTCCCTCCGTTCCTAAATATTTGTCTTTCTAGGCATTTCAAATGGTTACAGCATATGGTTGTATGTAGACATATTTTATACTTTAGATTCAATCATTTTGCTTTGTATGTAGTCACTTGCTCTTATCTCTAGAAAGACAAATATTTAGGAACGGAGGGAGTACTAGTATATGCATGGGTAGTGGGTGGCAAGAAACATGCATGGAAAAGATATAAAGAAAATATCAATGTAGGTGGAGTATACTTACACTGTTTGGCGCCACATTTGTAGCCCAAGCCATGCATGCTCCACACTGCCCTAAAACAACCATCTTCCCAGCTCCAGTCCCTCTCACCACAGGCCGATGGACGAGCAGATAGATGGCGCTCTGCGTGCCATGCATGCATGATGCATGCGGAAAGGATTGCGTTTATCATTTATATATCCACAAGAAGCCGCTCCTCCGTCAGGATCATCGCCTACTCTCTGGGTGAAACTCCATCGGCCTCTCACTACTAGAAAAAAGGCTATAGATGGTATTGACACTAATGGCGCACCAGACAAGTGGTGCGCCATTAGTATACTAATGGCGCACCACCTTTTGATGCGCCATTAGTGTTGAAACTACTAATGGCGCACCAGGCCCACGGTACGCCATTAGTATCAATTTTTTTTTGAACTACTGCGTCTGTCCAAACATACTAATGGCACATCCACAGTTAGTGCGCCATTACTAGTTGTAACTAGTAATGGCGCACCAGCCAGAAAGTGCGCCACCAATGTTATTTTTTTATTATTTTTTTATTCCTTTTTTTTTGCAAAAGTACTAATGGCGTACTCACACGCGGTGCGCCATTACTAGTTCAAACTAGTAATGGCGCACCGTGGCAGGGTGCGCCATTAGTATGTTTTTTTTTTGCAAAACTACTAATGGCGCATCACCAGGGGGTGCGCCATTAGTAACCTGGATTACTAATGGCGCATTTGTTGATGGTGCGCCATTAGTAAGTGGGCAGCAACAAGATATTTTGGACAACCTCTCCTCCCACACTCACTTTCTCCCCACTTCATTCTCTCCACCGCCTCCTCCTTGTCTCGGGTGCCTCCTCTTTTTCACCTCATTTCCACCATAGATTCATTCAAATTAAGTGGTTAAGTTACCTTGTTTTGCTAGGTAAGTAAGGGGGGAAGCTATATTTATGTTGTTCTCCCTACAACAATGTGCACATGCACTTTTTATGGCCTAGCTAGATCTATGTATGTTCGTGGTGTTGCATATGTTTGTGGTGTTGCATATGTGTTTGTGTTTGGAGGTGTACCGGTATTTGAAATGCGATAGTTGCCAATATTTTGCCGGAATGTTGATTCATTTCCGTTTCGGCGAGAATTTTGGCATTAAGCATTCTTTTTGGTCCTATTTTTAGGGAAAGTCATGCCAAATTTTTTCTTGGTTCTAAAATATCGTTTTGCTCTACCCCGCAGGCGACCATGGTCCGCACGATGACCGAAGGCATCGTGAATAGGTTTTTGAGGTCCGCGAAGGCCGAGATGCTTCAAAAGAACGAGACGGAGATAAGATGCCCGTGTCGAAGATGCAAGCTGAATAGCCTTATTGCGGACCCGGATTCCGGGCAGGTGCGGGACCACCTGCTCTTGCGTGGTTTCATGGATGGCTATCAGTGGCAAGGTGATGAAGATGACTACAAAGTCGTCCATGGGGGCCGGGCAAGAAATGAGGAAGGGCAGCAAGACAACCACCGCGGCTCGGGCGGGCGAGAAGACGAAGAATCCCCAGGAGATTATCACGACGGTGATGCTGTACACAGTCATCATGTAGAAGATGCAGGACATGATGATGATGCCGGCGGAGCAGATGACGCTGGACCATCGATGGGCTGGGTGCAGGACCCTCATATTCAAGAGCTGCTTCTCAAGCAGACGGATAACGCAAGAGCTGCCGCCCGAGAGAAAGCCAAGATGGATCAACTTGAGTTAGACGCGGTTACTCCATTGTATGAAGGATGCAGGCCCGAGGATACCCGCCTGAAAGTAACGCTCATGGCTATGGAGATGAAGGTAAAACACAAAATGACCGACGCATGCTTCGACGAGAACATGTCATTCTGGCACGAACGTCTTCCCAAGGGGAACAAGTGCCCGACCAGTTTGGAGGAGGCGAAGAAAATCGTGTGTCCTCTGGATTTACCGCACGTGAAATACCATGTGTGCATGAACAATTGCATTATTTATCGGGACGAGCACGCGGAGTCTACCATATGTCCGGTGTGCGGTGTCACTCGATACAAGAAGAGGAAGAAAGCTCCTCGAAAAGTGGTGTGGTACTTTCCGATCACTCCTCGTCTGCAGCGGTATTTCGCGGACCCTAAGGTAGCAAAGCTCCTGCGTTGGCACGCGGATAGGGAGGAGAAGAAGCGAGAAGATGACGCAAATGATCCGGAGATAGATAAAAAAGACAAGATGCTGAGTCACCCTAAGGATGCGAGCCAGTGGCAAGCGTTGAACTTCGAATACCCAGAATTTGGGAACGATCCAAGGAACATCGTGCTGGGCGCGAGCACCGATGGAGTCAATCCGTTTGGCAGCCAGAGAAGCACACATAGCACCTGGCCTGTGTTTGTGTGGATGTACAACCTTCCCCCCTGGTTGTGCATGAAGAGGAAGTACATTCACATGAGTATGCTAATTGAAGGGCCGAAACAACCAGGGAACGACATCAATCTGTATCTGGGGCTGCTGAAAGAGGAGCTTGACACGCTGTGGAAAACGCCAGCCAATACGTGGGACGCCGCAGAGAAAGAATATTTCCCTATGAGAGCCGCACTACTCACGACGGTGCACGACTATCTCGGTTACGGATATCTTGCGGGGCAGGTAGTCCACGGATTTTCTGGATGCGTAAGGTGCATGGATGACACAACGTATCGCCAGCTAGATAGAGATCCCGGGTCTTCGAAAACCGTGTTCATGGGACATCGAAGGTGGCTTCGCGATGATGACCCGTGGAGGAAACGCAAGGATCTGTTCGATGGTGAAACCGAACCCCGAAAACGCCCGTGTACGAGGAGCGGCGAGGAAATAGACAAGCTGTTGAAAAATTGGAAAGACTGCCCACTGCCGGGAAAGAAGAAAAAGGCGCCAGAGCCGGGAAAGAAGCGAAAGGCGCCAGAGCCGCTGCTGAAGGTATGGAAAACGAGGTCTGTTTTCTGGGACTTGCCATACTAGAAGATCCACCGTGTGCCTCACAGCCTTGATGTCATGCATATCACGAAGAACGTGTGCGAGAGTCTGCTTGGTACCCTGCTCAACATGCCAGAGAGGACCAAAGATGGGCCGAAAGCAAGGGCAGACTTGAAATCAATGGGCATCAGGCAGGAGCTTCACGCTATATGATGATGATGATGATGATGATGATGATGATGAGGCGAAGCAGGACACAAAAATTCGTCGCGAAGGCAAAAAGGCCAAGAAGACCGGAAATGACTACCCTCCCGCGTGCTTCACTCTAAGTCAGGAGGAGATCGAGCAGTTTTTCACCTGCCTCCTAGGAGTAAAACTTCCTTACGGTTACGCGGGGAAGATAAGCAGATACCTAGACCCAGCGAAGCAGAAGTTCAGCGGGATGAAGTCTCACGACTGTCACGTGCTGATGACGCAGATACTTCCAGTTGCAATCCGTGGGATCATGGAGGCGCACGTCCGTGAAACGCTATTTGGCCTATGCAACTTCTTCCACGTCATCTCTCGGAAGTCGATTGGCGTGAGGCAACTCAGAAGGCTACAGGAAGAGATCGTGGTGATACTATGCGAGCTTGAGATGTACTTCCCGCCCGCATTCTTCGACGTTATGGTGCATCTGTTGGTCCATATAGTGGAGGATATCATCCAACTCGGGCCGACGTTCCTGCACAGCATGATGCCGTTCGAAAGGATGAATGGTGTCATCAAAGGATACGTTCGCAACATGTCACGTCCAGAAGGAAGCATAGCCAGGGGCTTTCTGACCGAAGAGTGCATCTCCTACTGCATGAATTATGTAGACATCGAGAACCCCGTTGGTCTGCCCGTCAACAGGCACCTCGGCAGGCTCGCTGGATGGGGTCACCGTGAGGGTCGCCGCGAAATGCATGTCGACTTCGAGGGTCGACTCGCCGACTTTGAAAGAGCAAACCTAGTCGCGCTACAACACATAGACGTGGTCGATCCTTGGGTGGTAGAGCACAAAACCTTTATTAAGAAGACGTACAATGACCGAGGCCAACAGAGGACAGACGGAGATATACTCAAAGAGCACAACTCATGTTTCACGCGTTGGTTCAAGCAGAAGCTTCTGTCGTACCCTTTACATGAGGATTCTTCCGCGGAAGAACAACTCATATTCGCCTTGTCACAGGGCGCCGAGCACAACCTGATGACCTATGAGGCGTACGATATCAACGGCTACACATTCTACACCAAGGCCAAGGACATGAAGAGCGATGGTTATCAGAACTCCGGGGTAACGATGGAATCCTACACCGGTAATGACAAGGACAGATACTACGGAAGGATCGAGGAGATCTGGGAGCTGAGCTATGCTGGAGAGAAGGTCCCGATGTTCCGTGTCAGATGGGCCAAGAACGTCATAAAAGAAGACCGGTATTTCACCACCATGGTTATACCCGAAGCCAAATCCAAGACCGCGGGCGCAAACGTCACCGCGAAAAATGAGCCATGGGTACTGGCTTCCCAAGTGGACCAATGCTTCTTCATTACCGACCCGCCAAAGCCTAGTCGTGTTGTCGTGAGGAGAGGCAAAAGGAAGATCATCGGAATGGATGGAGTAGCCAATGAGCAAGACTTCGACAAGTACGGCGACCCGAGGATCGAACATGACGACGATGATGAAGTAGCAGCATACACCACAAGAAGAAGCAGGACCACCCTACCTAAAGGACGTCCGTTCCACAGAAGAACTCCATTTGCGAAAAAGAAGGGCAAGAAGATTGTGAACAGATAGCTAGCTAAGATCGATTGTATTTAAATCGTAGCCTTCATTTTTCGATTGTATTTCATGGGTACTTTTTGAACTATCATGAATATTTTTAAATTTCATGGACACTCGATCTCGACCCCCCTCCATCTCGATCGCTATCCCACCTCGCCAGATCCGGTCCCCCTCGCCGCCGAGCACCCCCCAGTCCACCGGCCGCCGCCGCCGACCCCCCGCACCCCGCGCACCCTCCCCCGCTCCACCGGCATTACTGTTTGATGATATTTTTAAAAAATTATTACTGTCTTATAAAAAAAATATTACTGTTATGATTTAAACAAGTTTGAACATATTTAAACACAAATAAGTATCAAATATCCCACCTCGCCAGATCCGGTCCCCCTCACCGCCGAGCACCCCCCAGTCCACCGGCCGCCGCCGCCGACCCCCCGCACCCTCGATTCCCCTACTCAACCGCCGCCGCCGACCCCCCGCACCCCGCGCACCCTCCCCCGCTCCACCGGCATTACTGTTTGATGATATTTTTAAAAAAAATATTACTGTCTTATAAAAAAATATTACTGTTATGATTTAAACAAGTTTGAACATATTTAAACACAAATAAGTATCAAACAGCTTTTTAAATGCTAAAAAAAATTTGTGGAGCCTGGGAGTCGAACCCAGGACCTCCTGGTGTGAGAACTGGCTGCTGACCAGTCGAACTAGTAGAGGGGACTTGATGTGGATCAGTTCTGGTGGTACATAACCTGTTGGCTCGAGTTGAAATAAAAAAAATACTAATGGCGCACCACGGTGAGGTGCGCCATTAGTATGGATGTACTTATGGCGCACCGAGGGGTGGTGCGCCATTAGTATTGTGCCCGATCCCCCCTTCCCTCTCCCCCTTCGCCCGATCCCCCCTTCCCTCTCCCCCTCGCCAGTTCCCTCTCCCTCGATCCACCGCCGCCGCCGCCGCTGCCCTGACCCACTGCGCCGCAGCCGCCCACGCGCCCCCGCCGCCTCCCTCTCCCCTTCCTCCCCCTCGAGCCCGCGCCGTCCGCCCAAACCTAACCCGACGCCGCTGCCCCGCCACCTCGACACTGCCCCGCCGCCGCGACGCGACCCCGCCGCCCGGACGCCGCCCCGACGCCGCCTCGACACTGCCCCGCCGCCCCGACGCCGCCTCGACCCCGCCCCGACGCCGCTGCCCCGCCACCTCGACGCTGCCCCGCCGCCTTGACGCGACCCCGCCGCCCGGACGCCGCCCCATCCACACCACCGTCGCCGGAGCACCACCACCACCCGGACCTCGTCCCCGACATCCTCCCCGCGCCCCACTCCCCGGCATCCTCCTCGCGCCCCACTCCCCGGCCCCCGTGAGCTCCCCCTCCTCCTCTCCCCCTCTCCCCCGTGTATTTCCATGGTTTTTACACTGTAATTATTAATGTAAGATATTGTTGCAATTAAATTTAGAAATGGCAGCTCTTGGTGGCTTGGTGTACCTGTATTTTCTCTCTGAAAATTCTCTAAACAAGCATTGCAATTTGATTTTGGCCCTGGTACACAACACCTATTTCACCAACAACAGAGAACACAACAAATTCTTAGCACCGAAATTAGAAATTACAGACATAGTGGCCTAGTTTCATTATGGAGGGAGTATATGAAGTTTATCCAACAACAAATTCTTAGCACTGAAATTAGAAATTCTTGTGGTTCTAAGATTCGGTGAAATTATATATGTACTTCGAATTTGGTGAGAATCTCCTGTGGTTCTAAAATTTGGTAAAATCTGAAAACAAATTCTTATGGTCCTAAAGTTTACTGGAAGTATAAATGTATCTGAGAAGAAGTTCTTATGGTTCCAAATCTTGCTAAACTAGATAAGGCGAGAACGAATTATTACGATTGTATAAGTTGCTGAAAATAGAATGTTAATATATTTTGTTGACGACTCTGCTTCATTTTACTGTGATGTGATTCTGAATAAATCATATGTTATGGTTCAAGGTATAAGGGGGGTTTGCTGCCTGTCTTCCCACAGCACTTTGCATTGTTTTGAGGTTTTGTACATCAGCTTTCTTGCTAATCCAGCCCACGCGGCTGCTGTACTACTTGTCAAGTGATGCTGCTGCTGCTATCTGCGAGTTGTTGCTGCTGCTATCTGCGAGTTGTTGCTGCTAGTTGTGATTTTGTCAAGTGATGCTGCTGCTACTTGTGATCTTCTAAAATAACCCCTTTCTCCTGAAACGTTGATTAATTTCCGTTTCGGTTGAGAAATGGGGCACTCCTAGGTCAAGAAAATTAGCAAAGGTCATGCTCAATTTTCTTGACCTAGAAGGTGCCCGATTCTCAACCGAAATAAAAATTAATTTGCTTTAGTGGTTGGATTAGTTTAGTATTTTATTCACACACTCAGACACCCTTGCTTGCCATGTGTGATAGAGAGATAGTGAGAGGAGACAATAAGCTATCTGCGGCTTAATTTGCATTGCATACTAGCTAGATAGCTTTTGTTTTTCAGGACCAACCGAAAAATACATACATATACCTGTAGGCACCAGCTTAATTTCCAAGGCAGGACAATTACTTGCTTCATTATATTCATCCATCCATCCATTTTGCATCATGTACAGAACCAAAAATAATTGCAAAAGCCTTAGTTCGAAGCGGATGAGCATTCTATTCTCAGGCAGCAAAGGCATTCTCAATACATGTTGGTGAATGTCAAAACCTACAATTTCTTTGTTTGTTGCAAAATGAATGATCCGAAAGAAGATATCAATAGCCTTTAAAGCCACCCAATTGTTTGTATACACAACATGAATCGCAAAACTTACAGTGTTGAAGATGATCAGAAAGAAGAGGACAAGTCAAACCTTCAAATCGATCAGATCAGCTAACAGCTACTGCAATTCGCCCGCCTTGACCTCGAACTCTTCTCTGGTTGATAGTATCTTCACACGAACCATGCCTCGCTCCCACTCGGATTTCCCAACCAAGATCATCCTGCTAGCGTTTATCCTCTCCGCGTGTTTGAACACCCTGCGGTGTAGTAAAAAGTAATTACAGATACACTCACCCACATAAGTATTCAACACAATGAAAAAATAGTACAAATTAAGGAAAGGCAATACCATTTCAGACGCTTGTCTTCTAAAAAGAAGAGTGAACTTTCTAGACACACCCCTCAAGAACTAGGTTACCCTGAGAACGTGGACTTGGACCTTAGCAACAACACACTAACAGGTTCTATCCCAAAACATCTAGGCAATATCACAAACATCTCTCAATTGTTCCTTGACAATAACCAACTTTTTGGCGACATTCCTCGAGAATTAGGTTATTTGGTCAACTTAGAGATCTTGTTCCTTGACAATAACCAACTTTTTGACCAAACTTTGTTTCTATTTAGAGAGAAACATGGCCCACAACGATGAGGCCGGGGGTTCGGGCGGCAAGGCATTCTGGGAGCTGTCCCAGGAGATGGAGGAACAACCTCACTTGTATGAGGCCGCCGCCTTCCCCACCGATCCTGAGACCACTGATGGTGCCGCCAAGGATGACCACACTGATGCCACCACTGATGGTGCCGCCGAGGATGCCACCACTGATGATGGTGGCGCCCGCACAGATGGCAGCCAACCGAAGAGGCAACGGAAGGACCGGCGCCCGATCGTGCTCCTCTCCCTCAAGGATGAAGTTACTGAAGTGGACTCCAACGGGAATCCAACGGCGCCCGAACGAATAGTCAAGGGGTACTCGCTTCAGCTCGGGTGCATTGTCCGGAGCACCATCTCGATCAACACCGAGAACCTGAGGCATCCTGACCGAGGGAATTTGCGCCACCTCCTCTTCACAAAGCTGCACGAACGATACAAGTTCCCCGCTGAATTTGCAAACACAAGCCTCAAAGGGAATAAAGTGAACAATACTGCCCTCACGAAGATGAGCAAGGCCCTGTCTACTTGGAAAAGCAATGTGAAGAAAATGATCGAGAAAGGTGAGAGTTATCAGAAGATCAAGGAGAAAAATCCTTCGATCACCGAAGATGACTACAACGACTTCAAGATCAATTGCTCGAGCACTGCAAGCTCCCAATCAAGTGAGTGGGGGAAACAAATGCGGGAGCTGAACATAGGGGAACACACACTCGGTCCCGGCGGTTACAGAGTGGCGGAGCCTATATGGGACAAGGAGGAGGCGGACCGTGCCGAGCAAGGCCTACCGCCCCTCTTCGAGAAATACAGCGGTAACAAGCAGACCAGGAACTTTGTCAGGGCCCGGTACAAGAAGGACCCGAAAACAAAGGAGCTTACCACGAATCCGAAGACCAGGCAGCTTGAGCTTTTTCTGGTAAGGAATACACCCCCGCGTAATTAGCTCCATATGGTTGCATTCTAATTAATGAAGCCAAATTTCTAAATGGTTCACATTCCTTCCGCAGGCGACTGAAAGCAGTAGCGCGGGGTCGACTAAGAGCAACCCTTGGGACACCACTCTAAATAGGGCGTTGAATGTAATGAAGAACAAGGATAAGCTCAGTAAGCCGACGTCAGCTGGTCGTGTGGCCGGCAAAGGCTTGTCGACAAAATGGGGGTCATACTATACCGCTGGTATGCGGAAGGAGAAAAAGACCAGCTCGGAAAGCCAGGCGCGAGAGGTTCAAGAACTCAAGGCACAGGTGGCGCGGATTCCGGAGATTGTCCAAGAGCAAGTGGAACAACGACTCGGAGCGACGATCACCGCCATTGTGCCTACCTTGATCTCGGGGTTGAGTGCGTGGATTGCGGGCGGCCAACAGGGGCCGCCCCCGATTCCTAGCTTCACGGCCAGCAACTCGCATAATGCGATGACGGGGCCATTGGTGCCTCCGGCGGAGGCGGCATTGGTGTCTCCGACGCCGGCACGGGAGCTTAATGCACCCGGGTGTACGCCGGCCGACACCTCTGCAGCAAGCGGCCCCTCCGTCAACTGCACGCCCGCCATTGGAGGTGCGTCGACATTAGCCGAGCTCGACGCCATCATCACGGTAACTAATTAAGCCTCTCTCGGCCGAGGACTTCATCTCCTTGCCTTTGACTGGGCATCCCTAACGCCCTACATGTTTTCACAGGGCGCCGCCGATGTTCCGTGCACTCTCCTCCACTTTGTGAACAACGAGTTGGTCGATGTCGCCAAGGGCAAAATCGTTCAACCGGGCAACCCCTTGTTCCACGGTACCCAGATGCCACCCAACTTGTTTAGGGTTCAACTGGTTCGGGTGCTGCCAGGCTGCGACGACTTGTTACCTCCGATTCGACCCGTCGGGGCCGACAATGATGACGTGATGACCCTCAGCGCCTGCCTGAGCTGGCCCCTGCTTTGGCCGAAGAGCCAGATTCGTTTGGGGGCGGGGGACACCACCCCAAAGACAACACCGCCAGTCGTGCCGGCGCCAAGTCGGCCCCATGGCAAGACCGCCGTAACGGTGCCGGACATCCCTATGCCACTGGATCCAAACATGCATATGGCACAGGATCAGAACGATGATGACGACGACGATGATACATTTGGCAACGTCGATCAGTACTTTGCCGATCATGGGTACGATGGCGACTTCATGGGGCCTCCTTCTCAAGAACCAAACCCAACAAAAGACGTGTGCGATCTAGCTGGTACCGCGGAGAAGCCAAGTTGCAACAGGCGCCGTCTGGCGTTCAGCTCTCAGGAGACGCCTCCAGCTGCCGACTTCACCGAGCCTCAGATAGGCGAGGTGCGAAATATTATCAGCCCCAACACACTCAAGAAGGCGGTCTGTGAGCAGAACTCGGTCCCATTACAGGAGAAGAAGAAGGCACGCAAAAGAAAGAGTAAGAAGGGTGCGAGCCAGCCGGCACCGAGTACAATCCGTGCTCAGGACGGGCCACCTTCACCACAGGATATCTCGAGGAGGGTGCATGTGGCGGGTAGGGCGATGCTACCGACAAATATGCTCAATGCTGCAACCGGTGCTATGCGGAGTCTGCATGACAGTGTTCTTGCTTTGGAGAAGCGGCGTCTCAGAGAGAAGGATGTGGCATACCCGGTTTTCGCGGCCAAGGTGCCAGAGGGCAAGGGCTTTGTGGATAACTCCATCGGGCGTACGATCGTCCTGCGTTTTGATGACATCCACGCTATGTTGAACCTTCATCCGCTGCACTACACCTTCGTTCGGCTATTTTCGCTGAGTATGGAGATGCGGATCATTCGCGACAAGACCCCAGACATCGTGATAGTCGACCCCTTCTACATGCGTGCCAAGATCTTGGGCAGCGCTGGGGACCGGCAAGTCGCGAGTTCTTACCTCGAAGGCGTCATTCTGGCAAACCAAGATAAGGATAACTTCCTCGTGCCTTACTTTCCCGAGTAAGTCCTCCCCTCAACCGGCCCGTAACATATGAATTCTTACATTTCGATCGTTTTTCTTTTAACATTCCGTGTTTTCTGCAGTGACACACGTTGCACGCTCATCCTCCTAAGCCCCAAATATTCCATGGCCACGTATTTCAACCCGGACCGTCAGTCGAACGTAGACTACACAAATGTCAAGAAGGTTCTTGATGATGTTCTCCCCGGCTACGCCAAATCTGGAGGCACCTTCACCAAGCCTATTCGTAAGTACGGCAAGCACGTGTTCTCCCACAATACGATGTTCTGCTGCGTCAAGCAGCCGCCTGGCGGTCAGAAGGGTTCCTACTACGCCATCCATCACATGCGGGCGATCGTACGGGACCATCATCAACTTCTGCTACCGAGTAAACTCAAAGATTGGGCAAAGAGCGTGTCGGCAATCCAGGACGCGGACCTCCGACAAGAATTCTTTCGCATCCAGTCGGAGTTTGCGGAAATCATCCATCAAGATGTCCTTCGTACCTCGGGGCAGTTCTACCTCAACAATCAACCGTCCAACAGTGACATCGACACAATGCTACAAATGCAGGCTGACAACGACCGTTATTTCATGACTCCCACGATAGACGGCGGCTTCATCCACGCTCCGGTCCCTTGAGTCGAGTCGAAAGCAGTGATGCTGTGTCTAGTTCTGAAACATCGATTGGCTCATGTTGTAATTAAACTTTAATGAACTTGTAGTATGTCTCTTTGGTTTTGAGAGTCGTTCAACTTAGATGTAATCGATGCTATTAATGTCTTGCTTTTTCTTCCGATCGTTCTGTTGCATACTTATATATTGCTTATGTATTGTCTGTGAATTGGTACTAACGTTTTGTTTGGCTAGTGCATAGCGATGCCGACGTATGTGGTGTACAAGGGTAAGGTTCCCGGAGTCTACGATGACTGGGAGGAGTGTCGGAGACAGGTTCACCGATTCAGCGGTAACAGTTACAAAGGGTACACCACTAGGGCCGAAGCCGAATCTAGATACGCCCGCTATCTAGAGGGAGAGGGGAGGGAGCGTTGGAGGAACCGGATGAAGACAAGTTTCATCGTGATGATGCTCATCGTGATGACCGCAGCTCTCTTCTATGTGATGGTAGTTTAGATGATCGATATCGACTTGTAATATGAAGACAAACTCGCTACTCGCGGTCTCGAGACTTGTAATATTATGTTCTATCTTTGTTCGGTCTTTTCAATTCGGAGACTAATATGATGAATTGTATTCGGAGACTAATATGATGAATTGTATTCAAAGACTAATCTTCTATTGTATTCGATGAATCTGTTGTTGATGTGTGCTGTCTATATTTTGTCAAATTATACATTTTGTAACCTGTGCAAAAAACAGAAAATAAAAAATAAAAAAAACCCTAATATTCATACTAATGGCGTCAAATGACAGTGCGCCATTAGTATGACAAAGCATACTAATGGCGCATCACAGGACAATGCGCCATTAGTATGCTTTGTCATACTAATGGCGCATCACGTCGTGGTGCGCCATTAGTATGCCAAAGCACCTGGGTATACATGGCCCCTGGGAGGCATACTAAGGGCGCACCCTGGCCTATACTAATGGCGCATCAGTGGTGCGCCATTAGTATACCAGATACTAATGGCCCACCAGTGGTGCGCCATTAGTAAAAATTACTAATGGCGTGCTACTAATGTCGCATCACTACTAATGGCGCACCACTGATGCGCCATTAATGGCCATATTAGGTGCGCCATTAGTAGGGGTTTTTCTAGTAGTGTCTCCTGAAAATGACAGGAGAGGAGGGAGGGAGGGAGGGAGGCCGCCTTTCTTCTCCTCCTCCTTATTTCCCTTCCGTCCATGCAGATTTTTGAACAGTGCTGCATGCCGACTACTCCGAGACACCACTACCCGCCGAGAACCGGAAATATTTCTGTTCGTTTGGATCTCGCAAATGACAAACATGCATGTAGTAGTACTGGTGCAATTATTAAGGCGTAGTAGTAGTAGTAGTACTAGTAGTAGTACCCTACTAGTGCATGTCCAAGTCATGGCCAAAGTTGGCCATGCTTTTGCGGTGGTCAATGGGATCTTTGGTAAAGCGGGAGGAAGGGAGGGAGGGAGATCCAGTGGTACATGCATGCTGCATGCAATGCAACCAGCTAGCTAGCTGCCCATGGCACGAGCTGCTAGTACTACCACCTTCTTCTTTGGAATCAAATCTAGATCGCCGAGGTGATGATGAGAGGGCCTCAGGCTTTGGGAGAGGGGGGTCAACCGTGTAATGATGCAGGTTAGGGCCTCGTGTTAGACGTGGGATGACGTGCGTGTGATGGGTCGTGGCTGTGTGGAGAGGTCAACAAGGACCGATGCCTTTTTCCCTTTCGATACTGTCAGGACACAGTGACGGTAAAGCCCACAGGGATGAGAAGAAAGCCGTCCGTTTTGACGGTGCACGTTTCGGTCATCACGCAATCAGATCTTCACGGGACGTGGTACCAAAGGGGCCCCGCCATCCTCTCGAGGCCGGCCTAAAAGAGAGAGGGCGCCTTCCCCGGAAAGAATCGTCCCCATTGTAAGGCCTGGGTTGATCGTGACCGTTCGTTTCTCATCGGGCGACCCGCCAGCGATGTCGACGTGCGCGGTTTTCCGGTCTATCTCTATCGATCGATCCCGTGGGGCTCCCCTCATGAACCGCAGGATCGGAGGAGGGGAGACACGAAGAGGGAGGGGCGTACGTACGTGATTGGTCAGTTGTCTGACTGTCTCCTCCTCACTGCATGGTGGATGAATGGGTCTGCGGGGCGTCGAGCTCAAGGTCAGACAGACAGAGCCCTGTGGGGAAAAAGGTTATTCCTCCGACGGTCGATCGGCGATTCGCTCAGCTCGGATCGGATTTCTAGACGGATTTATTCGTGCTTGCGTGTGCAGATCTCCTTGTAGTTTGTGAGTCCCGCTCCAGCTCCGGTTCGGCCCGGCACGATCAGGTAAAACTCAGGTTCGTGAGGTGTATGAACGCGAGCACGGAACAAGACTGAAGCGCCCGGTTGCAAGGAGTGTGGGTGTCCTTGCGACTTATTTCTCCCTCATCATGTAGCGTACTTAACTCTCCACTACTCACATAAATCCTAAGGGTCTATCTAGAACTCAGTCGACTTAGACTTCGCGAAGTCTAAGTCGACTGATGTCAGCGTTCCTTTCGTTCATTCGTTTTCCTTTGGGCTTGCTTAACGTGTACATGGCTTCCTTTTTGTCCTTTTCTTTCTTGTCTTCTTAGGTGAGCTGCTTTTGTCCTTTGTTTTGTTCTTCCAAATTGCTTGTCTCGTGTTGGGCTTTTTTTTTCTTACTTGTACGTGGGCAGCCTCCTATTGTTTTTTGTTCTCTTTCTTTTAGATTGATTTTTTTTCTTTGTTTGTATTTGGGCTGTCAATTATATGGGTGTCTGTGTCAGCTCTCCCAGTTGATTTGCACTGTAGTGTGTCTCAAACAAACATAATGCATACAAAAAGTGTAGTTGTTCTAAAAAAATATAGCGTGTTTGTATTTCTTTGAGCACATATTTTTTGTTCTGGTTCCTTGGGAAAAAATATTTTCAATGCAAAAAAAAAATTGTATATGATTTAAAAAAATAACAAATAGACCAAAATATCTTGAAAATGCCCACTCCCCACTGTGAGAAAATAACAAAGCTAGTTGTGAGATCAATTGCGTGGCTATAGTTGGACATGCTTCTCTCTTGCCGCCGCCCTCTCCGACAAAACAAAGGCGCTTACAAAATGCAACCAGGTTAGAAGACATGCAGTTGCGTGCCTATTCTGCGACATGCAACTGGCCCCTCACCTCATCCGACAAAAAAACAAAAAGGTCGTGTTGCAACCAAGGTAGAAGACACGTAGTTGCGACCATATTGGAAGACATGCAGTTGCATGACTACATTTAAGCATGCAAGTGCCCCCCTGTCACTTGTCATCGCCCCCTCCTACAAAACAATAGAAGCCGCTTACAGTTGCAACCAAGTTAGAAGACATGCAGTTGCGTGCCTAGCGCGGGACATGCAACTGGCCCATCTCCTCATCCGACAAAAAAAAATGTCGAGTTGCGACCATGTTGGAAGGCATGCGACTGGCCCCTCTCCTTGCCCGGCAGAAGAAAAAGTCGAGTTGCAACCAAAGTTAGAAGACATGCAATTGCATGACTACATTTGAGCATGCAAGTGCCCCCCCTCTCTCTTGATGCCGCCCCTCTGACAAAGAAAGGCCCCAATTGCAACCAAGTTAAAAAATATGCAGTTGCGTGCCTAGCGTGGGACATGCAAACTGGTCCCTCTCGCCGTCCGACAAAAACAAAACGGGTTGGAACCAAGTTTGAAGACATGCAGTTGCGAACATGTTGGAAGACATGCAATTGCATGACTACAATTGCCCCCCCCCCACTCTCTTGCCGCCGCCACCTCCAACAAAACAAAGGCGCTTACAAAAATGCAACCAGGTAAGAAAAGACATGTAGTTGTGTGCCTATTCTGCGACATGCAACTGGCCCCTCACCTCATCCAACAAACAGAAAAGGTCGAGTTGCAGCCAAATTATAAGACATGCAGTTGCGACCATGCTCAAAGACATGCAGTTGTGTGCCTGGTGTGGGCCATGTAACAGGGCCTCTCTTTCTCTCTCTCAGAAAATAAAGGTCCCCAGTTGCAACCAAGTTAGAAGACATGCAGTTGCATGTCTAGTGTGGGACATGCAACTGGCGCCTCTTCCCGTACAACAAGAAATGGAAGTCGAATTGCAACCAAGTTATAAGACATGCAGTTGCGACCCAGGTAGGAGACATGCAGTTGCATGCCTAGCATGGGACATGCAATTGGGCCCCATATCTCCCAACGCCTAGTATCGGACATGCAACTGCCATCCCTCTCCCGCCGTCCTCCGACAAAAACACAAGACCAATTGCAGCCAGGAGGGAGACATGCAGTTGTAGATGGGGCGACACTTGTAGCTGCAAAGCCTAGTGTCGGACATGCAACTGTACCCCTCTTGCATAACCCACTTACAAAAGAAAAAACAAAGGTCAGTTTCGATCGGGGTGTGTGGGCATGCAGTTGCATGCCTAATGATACACATGCAACTGCCTCCCTGAACAAAACAGCTGAGAGTTGTGGCGGGAGTGACACTTGCAGTTACGTGCCTAGTGGCAAACATGCAACTTCTCCCATCCCGACAAAACATCACAAAGTTGTAGTCGCATTAAACACATGCAATTGCACTCGGGGACGATACTTATAGTTGCATGCCTATTGATAGACATGCAGCTATCCCCCTCTCCCGACAAACAAACCGTTGAGTTGCGGTTGCGTCGAAGACATGCAGTTGTAGTAGGGGACGACCCTTGCGGTTGCATGCCTATTGACAAACATGCAACTACCCCCTCTCCAGATGAAAAAGGGGAAAAAAGAGAGAAATATACGCAAGGGTCACTCTTTCACCAATTGCATGTGTAGTAAGACGTGTTTAGTTGTGCATGGATTAACGGACATGCATACTGTAAAGTTTTCCTTCGAGGCTAAAGAATAACGAATTAATAAAAAACATAGTTACACGCGGATATGATGTGTGCAGTCGCATGTGGATAGATGTACATGTAGCTGACAGTATGGTTACAAAATTGACGACAATAAATGTGAACAATTAAGAATTAATAAACGCCAAAAAGTAAAAATGAAAAAAAGCACGCGAACATATTTCAAAGAAGGAATTATGAGAGAAAAAGAGAACAAGAAAAGAATGAGAAGAGTCAAAATAGCTAATAATTTTAAATGAACAAACAAAAACAAACAAAATCAAAAGGAAAACTAACCTGCAAATCCAAAATGAATTGGCTCAATCCATTTTGAAAAAAATATTACACAATGTTGCGACCGGAAAAAGGAAATGCAATACAAATTTGCACGAATCTTGGCGCATAGATTAAATAGTTTATCACATTACCAAATATTATATGAGCAAACCTTGACCCACATCATCGAGGAAAATAAAAATGTTTATTGATTAATACATGCTAAAATATATAGAGGAAGATAGGACACACACGTTGATCTACTAAAAAAACAAGACAACACACTTTGCACTTTGCATGGTCTATTTCTACCCAACAGAGAAAAAAAAACAGGCCGGCCGGCCGTGTCATCCTAGCAGGCCGATTAAACGTGACAAGCAACTAGCATAAAAAAAATCAATTGAGGGATCGACTGAGACTTTGTAAGAAATCAGTCGACTGAGTTTTAGTCGTTCCGAAATCCTAATCATGGTGTCTTTGCCTCGATGCCCCTATGTAGGTCGAAGATCCATGTTGTGATTGCTAGATTAGTTTAAGGATAGCAGGTGAATCCCTTAGCAAAATGGCACGTGGGTTTCTTCGAGAAGAAGATACTCACCTGTGACATGGGCCCCATCTCGATCTGTTTTTTCTCTGCTTTCTCCAAAAAAAAATTCCTGAAACGACGCAAAAGACTTGTCTTTTTCATTAATTAAGAAGAGAGTAAGAATTGCCGATTAATTGTCGGGAAACCAAGCCAAAATCGATATAACCCAACCCACGTAACATAACATGGACGCCATCGGCCAACTTGGCCACATGGAGACCATGGAGTTACAAAGAAGAAAGGAACATCCGTCGAGGAGCCACGAGTGTCATCGTTATCACCGGTTGCCACGCCGAACAAATGACTCCGACTTCGCCACAGAGTACCACCCACGAAGCCTTTCCGCAAACAACAACACCGAGACCATGACAACCCATGCCAACATACGGTGATGAGTGTACTTTTCACGCTCATCATGCTGTTGTTTGAACCGGTTTATCTTAGAACATTTAAGAAAATCACTTCGATATTGTCATTAATGACTAATGAATGGGAGAGATTAGAAAAAATCCTCTCTATTTTGTTTCCACATGAAAAGAAGCCATGCATGGATAAAAATCATCATTTGCAAGGTGAAGCATAATGGAGATCTCGCTCGGCACCTAGGCACGAAACATCAGCCCCGATATGGCATTCGCAGCTTTGGTGGAGTACTTGGAGGAATGGCAACGTCTGCAAGGGTTTCAGTTATAGGAGAATGTCCCCGACTCCATCTCTTGGTCATGGGAACCGAACGGACAATTCTCGGTCCGCTCCGCCTACGCTGCCTTGTTTGCCGGCATGGAGGTTGTCGTGGATCTGTCACGGCAGTTGCCCTTATGAAAGGACTTAGGTGTGGAGTCATCAATGTAGGTTAGCTCGAAGGGGTTGAACGGGACAAAGGGCACAAAGTTTACCCAGGTTCGGCCCCTCACAACGAGGTAGAAGCCGACTCCTGCTTTTGTTGATTATTGCTCGAATATCGATTACAAGGGAGCGGAATCGCTTGACCTAGCTATCGATCAATTGTTTCTTGAGTTAACCCGCCGCCGGGTCTCGCCTTTATATACATAGGTCGAGGCCCGGCGGCTTACAAGAGTCCAGGTCGGGTTCACATAACATAACTGACTCTGGTTCTAAGTCACCTTGCCCTGCTAGGCAAGTCACCATGTGGCGACTCACACCTTCGGGTCTTGAGACGCCTCCGAGTCTTGGGCCTTCAATAGGCCTGCTTGTAAGCCACCGTCTTCATGTCTTGTCTCCTTGGGCCTACTTGGGCCTTTACCTGTGAGTCGTCAACGGTGTAACCCGGCCCCTCCAGGGCGGGTCACACCACAGGGTTGTATCCCTAACATTAGGCCCCAGATTGATTTGAACCTGTTCATGTCAATCAACATCCTTTAGCCGACGAATCTGATTGACTTCTTTCCAACATTGACCTTGATAAGTTTTCATGACCGGCCATGACGACAGATGACGTCACGTCATTAAATTCAGAAAAAAAAATCCCGTGACGTCACAACGGATCTTTGCAGTAATCTATCATTCCGAAAATCGAGGCGCCTCCACTATTGGGATAATCATGACGTCCCCTCGATATCTGCACCTGCCATTTTACCGTTTCACTTTCCCCTTATAAATAGGCGCAGGGGGTCCTTTTTCACTTTTACCCTCGTCCCTCTCTCTTCTTCTTCCTCGCGTCGACCGCTGCTGCCGGAGCTCCGCTGCCCCAGTCGACCTTCACCAGCAGCTCCATCCAGGACGCTGCATCAACCTGATTGTGACCAGAGATTGTGGCACACTCCGGCTATTCATCAGCATCGCTAGGTGTTCATCTTTTTCTACTTTCAATCTGCATTAGGTTGCGCTAGTTCGTCGGTGTTCATCCGAGTTCATCGCAGTTCATCCACATGTTGCTTAGTTCAATCCAAAAACGATACTGAAGCTGTGCGGTAATAGTTTTAGCATTAGTCTCAAATCATAGACGCATCCTTTCTTCCTGAGATTCAAGCCCCAGCTTACTAGTTCTTCCACGATCATGCTTTAGGTTTAAATCTTTTCCCCTTTCTGAACCGCGGTAGATCTGTAATTGTAATTGTAATCTATAAAACTTGTTTGTCCAGCACTTAGTAAAAATTCCCCAATCTTGAATCCATGGATATTTGACCCTTCTTTCTATGTTCTGAGCGGCTTAAAGAACGACCTTATAACCCACCATCACCTCACCGGCTTAACCATGAACTTGTAATTCTCCACCAAACAGCTGGCTTAAACATGAATTTTGCCATCATTAAGCGGTTCATCATCATAATATTAACCCACCTTACTTTTATTCCCAAGCCATAGCTCTTAACCCGCCAGCAATGACTAAAGCTCCCACTGTCGGCGTTCCGGGAACGGGGGTCCCCAGACTTGCCTGTCTGCGGCCTGCGGCGTGGCTCAAGGGGTGGCCCAGTACGGCCCGTCTTCATCAACCCAATCTCAAGACCCTAGCGAGGGGCCAAACCTCGCGGGGCGGATGACACAAGGCTTCCTTAGGGGCGGCCTCACCAGGCAGGCTCGTGAGGAGGCGGAGAGATAAAGGCAAGGAGTACCTCGCGAGGCGCTCATGACGCAAGCCATGACGATCAAGACACGGCGGGCGCCAGCTGGTGCAGTGTCCTCGTTTCCTCTTTGGTGCAAAGGGAGCAAGCGCAGGCGCGGAGTACCGAGGCATCAAGCAAAGGTTACCATATCAGTGCAACAAGACCAAGACCCGCAGGACGGCAGGACGGAGGTCACCATGGAGCCCAAGACGGCGTCATCGCCAGCGCCTTTGGCAGTCGAAGACCAAGTTTAGTCAGGATAACTTGTACTAGCTGCCCCCCTTCAAAATGGCCGTTGTTGGCTCCCTTCACGCTCAATATTTGGGAAGAGGACCAGGGCCTCTCTCTATATAGATAGCCACCACAGTAGAAGGCATCAGGATCTCACCTAGAGCCAACAGAGACGGAGCCATTCCTCTCCAAGCACACCACCACAAGAACACCCCTCGCGAGGCTGTTCTTCCTCTGTACTATTCATCATCAGCCCCAGAGGCAATCCACCACCACACACTAGAGTAGGGTATTACACCACAACGGTGGCCTGAACTAGTATAAACCCTGTGCCCCTCGTATTGTTCATCGGGTAGCTTAGATTCACGACGAGGCTTTGGGGCGTGGATCAGTAGGGAGAAGATCTTCGTGCGCACCCCAGAGTTCGAACCTTAAGGGTTTTGCCGGAACCCGATATCCGACATTTGGCGCGCCAGGTAGGGGTGCGCCGGAATCTTCCTTCCGCGGTTCCGCGTTCCATCATTTTGTCGCGTCCATGGCGGACGCTCGCCGAGCTCGCGCCAAGCGTCGGGCTGCTCTCGCCGCCCGCGTCGCCCAGACGGCTCCCATCGGTGGGCCTCCTCATTGTTCTCTGTCGCCTGCCGCCAACGCCGCCACCGTTAGGCAGGGAACAAGTAGCAAGCATCGTCGCTGCATCCCTCGGTGCGGCGGGAAGGCCGCACCGTCACTCCATCGCTAACTCCAACTGGTTCGTCGTCTCACGCTCATCGCGCTCCCACGGACGCGCAGGCCGCGTTGCTCCTAGCACGTGAACTCCTGCACTACCACCCCATCAATGACCTCTACGAGGAGTGGCTCGCTCGCATAACCGAGCTCGTCAGCGCCACAGGGGGCTCTCTTGCGTCGTCCCTCTCGCTGCCTCGCCCTCCGCCCTGCATTGGTGATGCATCTCAGGAGGCGCCTCCGCCACCTCCTCCCCAAGAAGGTGCCCTAGCTCCAAGGAGCGCGACCCCTGGACGAGACCCACCACGTCCAGCGCCCGCGCGACAAGAAAGGAGCTGCCAAGAAATCCCTCGGCCCCAAGAAGACGCTCGCATGCTCCCTGCTCGAGCATGTCAAGACTGCATCCCTGCACCAGCACATCAAGTCCCCGCGCTGCCCCGGGCGACGGCGCGCGGGAATCTCCAAGAGAAAGCCCCGCATCTGCAAAGGGCTGCGTGGCCACCGCAGGCTGCCGCGCCTTTACCACCGAGCTACGCAGTGTCGCCTGGGCGGGCAAGTTCAAGCCAGACCTGCCTCCTCGCTACGACGGCACTACCGACCCCGCGGAGTTCCTGCAGCTCTACGAGCTGGGCATCGATGCGGCCAACGGAGACGAAAAGGTCATGGCGAACTGGTTTCCCATGGCGCTCAAGGACGGTGCCCGCACCTGGCTCCTGAACCTACCTCTCGGCTCGATCTCCTCTTGGGACGAGATGCGCAGCCGCTTCATCGCCAACTTCCATGGCACTTGCGACCGTCCTCCAGTCATGGGTGACTTGCGCCGCATCAAGTAGCAGCCGGGAGAGACCTTGCAGAAGTACATCCAACGCTTCAACAACGCTCGCCTCAAGATTCCCAAGGTGACCGAGGAGGCCATCACCTCAGCGTTCTCTGACGGCGTCTGCGACGTCAAGATGAAGGAGGAACTTGCCATCCATGAGGATCTGTGCACATCCCTGGAGCTATTCAACCTGGCAACCAAGTGCGCAAGAGCTGAGGATGGGCGCCTCTCCCTCCTTGAGCTTCCAGCTGCTGACTCAGAAGAGAAGAAAGCCAAGGCCAAGGACGTGAAGCGCAAAGGAGCAGCCATGCTCGCAGCAGAACCAGACACGAAGCGCGACAGGGACGAGCCGGAGTCGTCCAAGGGCAACCGATTCTGCGCCTACCACAACGTCTACACCCACAACACCAACGAATGCCAGGAGCTCAGAGCCGTTCGAGAAGGACGCACCGGTCGACGCCCCGAGCGCAACGAATGGGGCTATGGTCGAGGAGGAGGAAGAGGTGGAGGACGATGGAATGACCGAGGCCCTCGCCGGGAGTGGCGTGACCGACCTCGCGAGGATCGCTGGCAGGACCAACCTCGCGAGGGGGCTTGGAGGGATCAGCCTCGCGAGGATCGCTCGCAGGGCAACGCAGGCCTTCCTACTCTGCCACCATCGCCAAGAAGGAATGACGACCACCACCAGGACGAGGGGGCTGGGGGCTTCCAGGAGCCACGTGCTATCGCTTGCATCTTGGGTGGCGCCCAAGGCCCAGCCTCTCAGCGCATCTTCAAGCAGTTTGCTCGCAGGTGAACGCAGTCCTCCCCAAACTCGAGGCCACGCGCCCTCTCAGGTGGTCCAAGTGCGCCATCACGTTCAGCTCAGCGGATCAGCTCAAGTGTGCGGCTACAGCTGGCATCCTCCCAATGCTTTGTTCCCTAGTCATTTGCAACGTGCAAGTTACCAGGACCCTCATCGATGACGACGCAGGGCTCAACGTTCTGTCCGTCGAGACGTTCAACAACCTCCAAGTGCCTTATGATCAACTTCAGCCAACCAAGACTTTCTCGGGAGTCACTGATGACTCCACCACTCTGATAAGGCAGGTTCGCCTCCCTGTCACTTTCGGACAGCGCAAGAACTACCGTACCGAGCTCATCGACTTCGATGTTGCCCACATTCGCCTGTCGTACAATGCCATCCTTGGGTATCCAGCCCTTGCCAAGTTCATGGCGGTAACACACCATGGTTATAATGTCCTCAAGATGCTGGGAAGCGGCGGAATCATCATAGTCCCCTGCGAAGAGAAGGATGCGGTGTGCTCTCTCGAGCGTGCCTTCCAAGCCGCGTCAGTCGAGGACCTAGACAGCAAAAGTGGGAACCCTCCAGAGGGAGTTCCCAAGAAGAAGAAGACATCACCCGGCTCAAGGCCTCAGGAGGTTGGCATCTCTGGAGGCGCCGCTTCAGGATTGGTGCCCATGCAAGGGGCGCCTCCCTCCGTCGCATAGGAAGCCGCGCCCGGCGCCCTCCTCGGGCAAGGCTCGGGGGCTCTCTCCTGGAGGGCCTCAGACTTTGCCAAGATCATCAGGGAGGCGCTCGGGCACCACCTGGAGGCGTGCTTTGCGGCACGTTTCCCTCAGGAAGACATGGGGCAAGGAGGGCCCAACACTCAGGAGTTCGTCACCAAGGCCACTCAGGAGCTTCAAGAATCAAGAGTCATACATGGAGATCGTCGCCTGCCTGGCGTAGCTCCCCATCCAGGCGAGGGTGGCGGGCTGCGCGTCTGCATCGACTACCCAGGGCTCAGCCGAGTCGCATCTCAGGAGGGCTTCTGGCCTTCGCGCGTGGGACGCTGCGAGGGTCCGCTGCACAGCTACGTTCGCATGCCTTTCGGCCTGCCAAACGCAGTTGCCGCTCACCAGCGTCTTCTGCGGAGCATTCTGGCAGCTCAGGAGGCCAGACACCACGCGGTCCTGGCGGAGATGGAGATGGTCCTCGAGGAGCCGCCCGGACCCCCAGAGCCTCCCGAGGCTCAGGGCTCCGGTGGCTCGTGAGGATCGTCCTCTTCACCGCGCATCGTCAGCTACTTCAACACCCGCTCTACAATTGTATGAGGTGACATCTTTCGAGTTCATTTCAGCTGGGAGCGCCCTCAAGGCTGCATTATTCCCAGGTCGCGTGGGTCTATCCCTGCGGCATGCACCCCTTTTGCATGTCTTTAGTTTACCTTGCTGGGGGCGCCCCTCGGGCTGCATCATCCCCAAGCCACTCGGGCCTGGCCCAGTGGCATGTATCCTTCCTGCAATTATCTAAGCTGATTTGCTTTTCATGCTTAACCTGCCCGTGATAATCGCCTGCTCGATTGACACCTACCTTTGGAGCCGCTCGCGCTGGCACGACGCTTGTGCATGGGTCCGTCCATGCAACATTGACAAATCTGAGTGGTCGAGCTCTGGCCCGCGGAAGCCCCGCAAGCATCACCTCACCAGGCCCTCAGTGCCCTCACCACTCTCTCGGAGCAACCAATGGCCGACCGGCAATCGTAATGGCAACCCTTGCTTTTCTCGTGTTAGTTTATAGGGATTACCTGAGGCCTAAAGCGGGAGGCATCGCGAGCTCTCTCCTTCTCTTGCTCGTGCGATTCGCTTGCACATTAAAGGGGGGGGGGCTGAGCATCGCGACTCAGGAGCTCTTACTGGCTATCCAGCCCTCACCCCCTGGCCTTGTCCACGGCATCGCGACCTGGCATACCAGCGGCGGCGGCTGAGCTCACTCGAGGGCCGGGACCTGAGGACGTAGAGCACGAAGGAGAGTACGGGGAAGGGAGGGGAAGCTCACGAAGGCCTAGCCCAGCTGCATCCAGCTGCAGCCATGCGAACCCGGCTTATCGCGAAGGATCTACCCCCTGCTTACGAGATAAGTCTCGCCCCTGGAATAGCTAATCGATGCGACACGAAATCCCCACTTAATGCGGCCCCATGACAGCGACGTTGCCTTCCTTTCTCGCCTTTCGGCGGCTGCTTGAGCGCTAAAGGGGACCTCCTGAGCATCGCGCCTCAGGGGCTCTTACTGGACCTCGGGCCGCTCACCTCCTGGCCTTGACCACGGCTTCGCGACCTGGCATACCAGCGACGGCTGAAGCCTGCCTGGGACCAGGACCTATCAGCGTAGAGCACCAAGTCGTCGCGAGGTTAGAAAGGGGGAACCAAGCCAGAACAGGACAAGCATTTGCACCACTTCATAATAAGGATAATAACAACAGAAGACATTGTGGACACTTTACATGCCCCCACGGGGTACTTTCTCAATTCCTCACAGGGAACAAAAGGTGTGAATCTTAAGGAGCCCTAACTACACACACCCTCATGGCTGACGCCATCATCAATGGTGGGCCACGAGAGGCCAGCGCCAACCCCATCCAGATCAGCCGCGTCGGCGGCCTGATGCAGCCGCCCTGCTCTGAGCACGACGCAAGCTCAAGGGCATGTAGCTGTTATCGCTCGTCTCCAGAGTCGCGAGGAGCTCGGGAGAGTCGCTGGACTCCCAAGCATCTCCACTGCTGCCAAAGGAGTCGTTAGGGAAGCGGGTGGCAGGCCTAGCCCTTGCCACATTGACGTCATGGTTGCCTCCTCCGGGGCAGCACTCCAGCTGGCGGCCTTCTGCATCAAAGACCTTGAAGAGCATCAAGGAGGCGCCATCGTATTCGAAATGAATCACGAGGGCGCCCCCTATTCGGTAGACCCGGGCGATCTCGCCCCAGCCCCGGGTCATGTAGACCTTGCCCGGAGCGATGACTTCGACCTCCGCTCCGGTCGCCGGGGTACCGCAGTCGGCATACTGCAGCCAAAGCTCGAGAGGCCCCCTCGACGGCACATCGAAGGCGAAGAAGGGAGGAAAGCGAATCCAGGTGCCCGGAGGCATCGCGGCGTGAAGCACGAGCTCGTGAGAGGAGTCCGTGGCGTGGACCCCAGGAGCAACGGCACGCACCGCCATGGCTCGTTGGCGTTGCCGACGACACGGATGGCGTCTCTCGGCATGTCCTTCTCCACGGACCTCAGCCCGGGCGTACATGGGTAGCGAAAACCCAGGAGGTGGCCGCTCGTACCAAGTCCTCGACATCCTTGGCCTCACAACCTCATCGCGGCGGCCGGGGACCGGCCGTTTCTTCGGCGGGAGTGGGTCGGGCCACTCCCGGGGGGCCTTTCCTTTCTCTTCAGCTGAGAACCGGTGGATTGGTGCCATTGGAGGCAAGGTGGAGGAGGAGCAAGGAAGAAGAAGCAAGCGGAGCAAGAAGAGATGGACAACGGGGGCTCGCGCCTCTCCATACTTATAGTCCAAGGGAGGCCAACCGTCGGCCTCCACGATCGTAGGTAATCATGACTCTTTTTGCATGCAGCAGGGACTCGTCAAATCGGGCAGTTGCCGAGGCAGTGTGGGGAAGCGGAGACGCCCACGTCCAATCAACCGCCACACGGCGACCAAGGCTGCAGGCTTTTGGGGCCCGCGGCGCTTCGCACTTGCCCTTTGGCTTCGCTGCTACGCCAAGTCCGAGCGTGCCTTGGGCTCGGGGGCTACTATCGGTGTTCTGGGAACGGGGGTCACCAGACTTGCCTGCCTGCGGCCTGCGGCGTGGCTCAAGGGGTGGACCAGTACGGCCCGTCTTCATCAACCCAATCTCAAGACCCTCACAAGGGGCCAAGCCTCGCGGCGCGGACAACGCAAGGCTTCCTTAGGGGCGGCCTCACCAGGCAGGCTCATGAAGAGGCGGAGAGATCAAGGCAAGGAGTAACTCGCGAGGTGCTCGTGATGCAAGCCATGACGATCAAGACCCGGAGGGCGCCAGGCGGGCGCCAACCAGTGCAATGTCCTCGTTTCCTCTTTGGTGCAAAGGGAGCAAGCGTAGGCGCGGAGTACCGAGGCATCAAGCAAAGGTTACCATATCGGTGCAACGAGACCAAGAGCAGCCGGACGGTAGGACAGAGGTCACCATGGAGCCCAAGACGGCGTCATCGCGAGCGCCTTTGGCATTCGAAGACCAACTTTAGTCAGGATAACTTGTACTAGCTGTCCCCCTTCAAAATGGCCGTTGTTGGCTCCCTTCCCGCTCAATATTTGGGAAGAGGACCAGGGCCTCTATATATAGATAGCCACCACAGTAGAAGGCATCGGGATCTCACCTAGAGCCAACAAAGACGGAGCCATTCCTCTCCAAGCACACCTCCACAAGAACACCCCTCGCGAGGCTGTTCTTCCTCTGTACTATTCATCATCAACCCAGAGGCAATCCACCACCACACACTAGAGTAGGGTATTACACCACAACGGTGGCCCGAACTAGTATAAACCGTGTGTCCCTCGTGTTGTTCATCGGGTAGCTTAGATTCGCGACGAGGCTTTGGGGCGTGGATCGGTAGGGAGAAGATCTTCGTGCGCACCCCAGAGTTCGAACCTTAAGGGTTTTGCCGGAACCCGATATCCGACACCCACTTCTTGTGACTGGGTTGCCTCTGAAATCTCTGAACTTTCTCTCACTGAATATGTTGACATGGGAGTTCCATTGGAAAAGATGTCATCCATTGGCGAGTTCCAGGGGTTGAAATTAAATCTCAACCTAAAGAAGGTGAAGTTGTCATCTTTGTGGATCACCTCCTCCGTGGCTTCTCACCACCCGGGTCAAAATTCTTCCGGGATGTTCTCCATTTTTATAAGCTTCATCCCCAAGACATCGACCCCAACTCTGTTTCCAATATATGCAACTTTCAAGTCTTCTGCAAAGTGTACCTTCTACAAGAACCTGAGGTTGATCTGTTCAGAGAGTATTTCTATCTCAACTGCCAAACTGAGATGACCGATGGACCTTGTCTCGCACTTGGTGGGATTTCTATTCAGAGGCGATGATATATCATTTTCCCTGCGGCTGTACTGCCTAGTCACCCCAAAGATTGGAATCGCATGTGGTTCTATTGTCAAGACACATCTCCGGCTGGTGAAAATCCCCTGCCGGGTTTCCGCCCTTTCCGGCTTAGTCCTACCCATGCGCTTCCAGATCATATCTCTGCTACAGAACGGGCTAAATATTCAACCACCTTTTCAAACATAAGAGTCCTGGTGGCCAACGGCCTATCTGGAGTAGACCTAGTCCGTTGTTGGGTCTCTTGGAGAATTTTACCAATGAGCCGGCGCAATGTCTTAATGTGTAAGTATATAAGCGACACAAAGGATTCTCAACGCTATAACCAAACACCCTTGACTGATGAGGAAACCACCGCTATGGTTAAATCATTACTTGGGTAAACTCTGAAAAATTGCCACAAAGTGGGAGTAATCCCCTTCTGTACTCTTAACCCAGCTCCTCTTATAAGTATCTTTGATAAATCTTCAATTTATTTACCTCCTTACTTGCATTTCATACTGCTCAACCTATTGCTTATGTATCCAAAGGCCAACTCCCATTTCTGGAACAAAAAGCTACAAGCCGCCGTCCCTGTGAAGAAGCTTAAGACCAAGGCCCGTGGTCTGGGTCACCATAAAAAACCAGCAGCAAAAGATCTTCTCAAGCTAGATGATTCGGAGGTAGAACTTGACTCCCTTGGTCGCCTTTTTATGCAACTTATTGACGCTGACACTTCTCAGGATGACACGGAGACAAGCCAAGCCGACGTTGTAGAGGTAATCTTGTCTCCTCCGACTCAGAAGCTTTGCCAAGAAAGAGAACTCAGCGGGTCGTCCGGAAGGTGAAATTTTCTCATCCTCTTGCTCACTTGGATCCCAACTTTCTTTTGAAGAAACAGCAACACAAGCCAAGATGCCTGACCCGGAGCGGCGGCTCTCAAGATATCATCTCTGGCTTACCCAATACGCCTGCTCCTCGCAAGCATCGTCATGAGGTGACACATAACCTAGAATCTCTTTATACATTAGCCGGTCACATACGTCAACCTCTTAATCCTTCCAACTCAGATTATTAGAAGACACCTCCGTCGTCCGGTGATTCTACCGTAATCCAGATGCCTGTATTCAAAGTTCCCCATGGGTAAGTATTTTCATTTGTTTATCGATGACTTGTAATGATATACTCATATATTTTGTATCTTTTTTGCAGGGGCATTGCCAAAGCAGGCAAGAGACAAAAACTGGACGGGTCTTCCAAAGATCCCAAAATTGCTAACTCGGAGAAACAGATAGCGGAAGTTTCTGAGACCCTCAGTCAAGACCCTGAAGAGCCTGTGAACGACCCACCGCCTTCAACTGATGCTGCCACCCCTGAACAGATGGACACTGAACTTAACCCGGCGGCAAGCCATGATCCACCGAGCCCTAAGTCATCGACTCCTCCGAAGCCAGCTGAAGAGATTTCTCTTGAAAAGGACTCTGATGACGTTACCATCACTAGGATGGCTCATACAACGCCAGGGGTTTCCACTGTACTAGCCAAACATGGCACCGAGGAAGAATCCCCTTCCTTGGACAAAGGTAAAGCAAAGTTGGATTTGGAAATCTATGATGCCCTCAGTGCAAGCGACATCCATACCGGTTATCTGAACTGCCTTCAAACTAGCTATGGCCTGGAAGCCAACTTAGTGAACCTTATGAAGGAACACTATGAGGTATGTTGCTCCCCTCTTTCCATATGTATTTATATAGCCGTTAAGTCTAGAGTATAGGAAGATATTGAGTATACTGTATACTTGTAACTGTTCCAATTTGCAAACCTCAAGGACCGGCTTAAGATTACCAAGATGAGCCAGAACTGTTTGAATGATTGAAACAGTCGAATGTAGCCCCCAAGGGCCGGCTTACCTTAATAATGTGAGACGGGACTTGTGCTCACTGAAGAAATTCAAACCTGAAGCTCCCAAGGGCCGACTTAAATTAATAAAGTGAGCCGGGACTTAGTTACTTAAGAAATCCAAACCTGTAGCCCCCAAGGGCCGGCTTAATCTGACAAGATAAGACGGATCTTTAGTGGCCTTATAGAATCAAACTTGTATCCCTCAAGGGTCGGCTTAATCTGATAAGATAAGCTGGGTCATAATAGAAATTTAAAATGACCTGCATTAGCCCCCAAGTGCCAAGTATATTGCTTGCAATGTGCTTGGAACTTAAAAAGACCTATTCCATAATAAAATTGCCTCTATTCTGAGTTGTATTTATGATCTTCAATTCTCGTTTGTAGGAGGCTTTGAGCCTTAATGACTCGTAGTTGGGCGAGTTGAGAAAAGTACTTAAACACCAAGAAGCTGAAACCCTTAAGGCTGACACCAAGTTCAAGTTTAGCTTGGAAGAAAACGAAAAGCTTAAGGCCAGGTTTACCACAAAGAGAACCGCCTGGGAGAAAGAGAGGACCATATTACTGCAAAGGGACAAGGCCGCTAAAACTTCATTGAAAACCACAATTGAGGAGCTGACCGGCTTGAAATGCGCATTTCTCAGATGACAACTGCCATATTCGGTAAGTATAAAGGGCAATTCAAATTTTGTAACTCACCTGGCGTATCACATATGTGCATTGCTTAACTCGCCTGGCAACTCTTGTATAATTTCTTAACAAGACCCAGGAGTGCAAACCTTGGTCAAGATATGATATTGAAGTTGAAGGCGGTTTACTCTTTGGCTGAGCAGTTGTACACGGGAACATTGCACAGTCTTGTAGCTTTAGGAGGAAACAGGAAGCCGCGAAGCCAAATCAAGGCTGATCTGGATCATCCGTCAACATTCCTAGGCCAGATTGAAGAGATAAAATTATCAGCTACACGAGCCGGAGCCATTGTTGCTCTAGGCCGGACCAAAGCATGGCAATCTGAGCTTGATTCGGAGGAAATAGCCATCGGGTGTCGGAATTCAAGGATGACCACGCAGCCTTTGAAGAGGAAGACTTCAATCAATGCGTCTAAGAGATGTGGCCCGTGGCTTTCAAGCTCATTGAAGAACTAAACTTAAACAAGTACACGCCGGCTTGTGACGACAACAACCAAAAGATTTAACCACCGGCTCATGATGTTGCCAGTCTCATTCCTTCAAGGCGTAAGCATACCTTCGCTCCTGATGTTGACCCTTCTATTATCTTTAACAATGAGGCCAAGTTCGAAGCTTTAGCCGGCATCGACTAGACATCGGCTGACCTCCAGATGTACGACGAAGAAGAACCAGCACACGATGACCCGAAGTCATCATCTCATCAAGAAGAAAACTGACCATATCAATGATGATCCATGCGGCTCTCAGGCCAGGTTGTGGAGTGCAGCTCCAGAAATACTTTGCTTCAAACTTTTGGGCTCATGAAAGCATTGTAATAGGGTAGTGTAAAACAATGAGCCACCATGTCATGTCTTCCTGCATGTTAACTTTTGGCTTTTGATCCGCCAGTTAATCTTATCATAGGCTTGGTGTGATGATATATATGACCCGTAATGCACTCTTGTTTTCATTTAAAATTTTGCATGTCATGTGAATCATTTAAAGAATATGTGTATTGGCAACTTAAAGTCAAAAACCAGGGCGGGTGACAACCAAAAAATATACATAACTATAAAAAACATCATAACAAAGACTATTTAAGTCAAAACACGCTGGCGACTAAAGTTAAAAACCAGGGCGAGTGACAACCCGATTTTTCTCAAACATGAGAATCATAACCCAGAGCCTTACAACCCTGGTACTCGAAATTTTCCAACAAAGCAAACTTAAGATTACAATCATCCAACAGATCATGAAGGAGAAAACATGCAACAAAGTTCAAATATTTCTTAGGTCGGTTTTCCAAAACACGACCAAATAAGTAGGCTCACGGGCCTTGTGCTTTCAAGGCTGCACAATCGTTTGAGTTTATCCTAGCTCACTGTAAGCCGACTCTCATGTGACACAAGCCGTCGTTTTAACTTTAACAAGTTCAGGTTCTTAAAAAGATTGACTATTGAAAGTTTGGAGGGTCACTCGGAGTAGCAAGTTGCAAACAGGTAGGTGTAACTCACAATATGGCGACTCTTGCCAGTCAAGAGGGTATGAAAGCTAAACCTTAGCTGGTTGGAAGCCCCCAAGCAACCTTATGACCAGTTAATAAAGACCCAGATACAAAGAAGTGAAACGACAGAGGCCCTGAATTTTTCAGGGATGCCGGCTTTATTATATTGATCATAAAAGATATATACATTGACAGAAATATGTACAATGGGGAGAGCCGGTGACTCAAGTATTGTAAGGCCTAAGGTGAGCAATGTTCCATGCCCTGTTGGTCTCCTACTCAGAGGTGTGTGACTTCTTGTTCTCACGTATATCAATGAGCTAATACGAGCCATTATTGAGGTTCTTACTGATCACAAAAGGTCCTTCCCAAGGTGGAGACAACTTATGCATATCTGTCTAGTCTTGAATCAACCAGAGCACTAAATCGCCCTCTTGAAACGCCCGAGTCCTGACTCTGCAGCTATGACAGCGACTCAAGTCTTGCTGGTATATTGCTGAATGAGCCGCCGCAAGGTCACGCTCTTCATCCAAAGCATCGAGTGCGTTCTGCCTTGTCGTCTCATTATCAGTTTCAACATAAGCCGCCACCCTAGGCGAGTCATGACGGAGGTCACTTGGGAGAACCGCCTCGGCACCATAAACCATGAAGAAAGGCGTATAGCATGTTGATCTGTTGGCGGTGGTATTGATACTCCAAAGTACTGAAGGCAACTCCTCAACCCAACAACCTGGCGTTCATTCCAAGGGAACCATAAGCCGGGGCTTAATGCCTTTCAAAATTTCCTGGTTAGCCCTTTCTGCCTAACCATTAGACTGGGGATGGGCCATAGAAGAAACATCAAGACGGATATGCTCTCTTTGACAGAACTCCTTCATAACACCCTTAGATAGATTAGTGCAATTATCAGTGATGATACTATGAGGGTAACCAAAGCGGAAGATCCATTTTTTAACAAACTAAACTGCAGTCGCTGCATCACACTTGCTAACCGGCTCTGGCTCAACCCACTTTGTAAACTTGTCAACCACCACCAAAAGGTGGGTCTTCTTAGCTACAGATCTCTTGAATGGTCCAACCATATCAAGCCCCCAGACTGCAAATGGCCAAGTTATTGGAATCATCCTCAATTCTTGAGCCGGCACAAGAGCCTGTCTTGCAAATTTTTGACACCCATCACACTTACTGACGATGTCCTGTGCATCAGCATGAGCCGTTATCAAATAAAACTCTTGATGCAACACCTTAGCCACCAAGGATTTTAGAGTCGGCATGATGACCACAATCACCTTCATGAATTTCTCGTAAGATCTCACAACCCTCCTGATGAGAAACACAACGTTGAAACACGCCTATCACACTGCATCGGTGTAACTCGGCATTGATAATAGTCATAGACTTAGACCGACGGTTTATTTGTCTTGCCAAAATTTCATCCTCGGGTAACTTGCCCCGGGTCATATAAGCCAGATAAGGTAACGTCCAATCAGGAATAACATGAAGAGCCGCCACCAGCTGCGGCTCAGAGTCAGGAACAACAAGGTTTTCTTCAGATGGCAACTTGCAAAGGGGTTGTGGAGAGCATCTAGGAACACATTAGGGGATACCAGCTTACGTTGAGAACCAAGACGGCTTAAGGCTCAGGAGCCTCATTCTTCCTTCGATCAAGGTGATCCACCTATAACCCTTAAAATGACCAGCAATATTATCAACCGCCCGGCGATAAGCCGCCATGAGCGGGTCTTTAGAATGCCACTTGCGAGAGACTTGCTGGGCCACAAGATCTAAGTCGCCCAGACACCTGACCCGGCTCAAATTCATATCGTTGGCCATACGAAGGCCATGGAGTAAAGCTTCATACTCAGCTGCATTATTAGTGCAAGGAAACATTAGACTTAAAACATAACAAAATTTATCACCTCGTGGGGAAGTCAAAATAACTCCAGCCCCCGAGCCTTCTAGCTGCCTGGATCCATCAAAGTGGATCATCCAATATGTATTATCAGGCTTCTCCTTAGCCATTTGCAATCATGTCCAGTCATTTATGAAATCCAACAAATCCTGAGACTTAATGGTTGTTCTTGTCACATATGTCAAACCACGAGGCCCAGGTTCAGTTGCTCACTTAGCAACCCGGTCCGTAGCCTCTCTGTTCTGAATAATATCCCCTAATGGAGCAGAGCTGACCATAGTAATACAATGACCAAGAAAGTACTGCTTCAGCTGTTGGGGAACGTAGTAATTTCAAAAAAATTCCTACGCAAATGCAAGATCATGGTGATGCATAGCAACGAGAGGGGAGAGTGTTGTCCACGTACCCTCGTAGACCGAAAGCGGAAGCGTTAGCACAACACGGTTGATGTAGTCGTACGTCTTCACGATCCGACCGATCAAGTACCGAACGTACGACACCTCCGAGTTCAGCACACGTTCAGCTCGATGACGTCCCACGAACTCTGATCCAGCAGAGCTTTGCGGGAGAGTTCCGTCAGCACGAGGGCGTGATGATGGTGTTGATGATGCTACCGACACAGCTCTTAGCCTAAGCACCGCTACAATATTACCGAGGTAGAATCTGGTGGAGGGGGGCACTGCACACGGCTAAGAGATCAAGAGATCAATTGTTGTGTCTAGAGGTGCCTCCCTGCCCCCGTATATAAAGGAGCAAGGGGGCAGCCGGCCAAGGAGGAGGGCGCGCCAAGGGGGGAGTCCTACTCCCACCGGGAGTAGGACTCCTCCTTTCCTTGTTGGAGTAGGAGAGGGGAAGGAAGGGAGAGAGTAGAGGAAGGAAAAGGGGGTGCCCCCCTCCTTGTCCAATTTGGACTAGAGGGGGAGGGGGCACGTGGCCTGCCCTGGCCGCCCCTCCTCTTCTCCACTAGGGCCCATGAGGCCCACTAACCCCCCCCCCCCCGGCGTTCCGGTACCCCCCCTGGTACTCCGGTATATGTCTGAAACCTCCCGAAACACTTCTGGTGTCCGAACATAGTCATCCAATATATCGATCTTTACGTCTCGACCATTTCAAGACTCCTCGTCATGTCCGTGATCATATCCGGGACTCCGAACTACCTTCGGTACATCAAAACACAAAAACTCATAATACCAATCATCACCGAACTTTAAACGTGCGGACCCTACGGGTTGGAGAACTATGTAGACATGACCGAGACACGTTTCCGGTCAATAATCAATAGCGGAACCTAGATGCTCATATTGTCTCCTACATATTCTACGAAGATCTTTATCGGTCAAACCGCATAAGAACACACGTTGTTCCCTTTGTGATCGGTATGTTACTTGCCCGAGATTCGATCGTCGGTATCTCAATACCTAGTTCAATCTCGTTACCGGCAAGTCTCTTTACTCGTTACGTAATGCATCATCCCGCAACTAAGTCATTAGCAACATTGCTTGGAAGGCTTATAGTGATGTGCACTACCGAGAGGGCCCAGAGATACCTCTCCAACAATCGGAGTGACAAATCCTAATCTCGAAATACGTCAACTCAACAAGTACCTTCGGAGACACCTGTAGAGCACCTTTGTAATAACCCAGTTACGTTGTGACATTTGGTAGCACACAAAGTGTTCCTCCGGTAAGCGGGAGTTACATAATCTCATAGTCATAGGAACATGTATAAGTCATGAAGAAAGCAATAGCAACATACTAAATGATCAAGTGCTAAGCTAAGGGAATGGGTCAAGTCAATCAAATCATTCTCTAATCATATGATCCCATTAATCAAATGACAACTCATGTCTATGGCTAGGAAACTTAACCATCTTTGATTCAACGAGCTAGTCAAGTAGAGGCATACTAGCGACACTTTGTTTTGTCTATGTATTCACATATGTACTAAGTTTCCGGTTAATACAATTCTAGCATGAATAATACACATTTATCATGAAATAAGGAAATAAATAATACTTTATTATTGCCTCTAGGGCATATTTCCTTCAGTCTCCCACTTGCACTAGAGTCAATAATCTAGTTCACATCGCCATGTGATTCAACACCAATAGTTCACATCACCATGTGATTAACACCCATAGTTCACATCGCCACGTGACCAACACTCAAAGGGTTTACTAGAGTCAGTAATCTTAGTTCACATCATCATGTGATTAACACCCATAGAGTACTAAGGTGTGATCATGTTTTGCTTGTGAGAGAAGTATATTCAATGGGTCTGCCATATTCAAATCCGTAAGTATTTCGCAAATTTCTATGTCTACAATGCTCTGCACTGAGCTACTCTAGCTAATTGCTCCCACTTTCAATATGTATCCCGATTGAGACTTAGAGTCATCTGGATCAGTGTCAAAACTTGCATCGACATAACTCTTTACGACGAGCTCTTTTATCACCTCCATAATCGAGAAATATTTCCTTAGTCCTCACTAAGGATAATCTTGACCGCTGTCCAGTGATCTACTCCTAGATCAAAATTGTACTCCCTTGCCAAACTCAGAGCAAGGTATACAATAGGTCTGGTACACAGCATAACATACTTTATAGAACCTATGACTGAGGCATAGGGAATGACTTTTCATTCTCTTTCTATTTTCTGCCAAGGTCGGGTTTTGAGTCTTACTAAACTTCACACCTTGTAACACAGGCAAGAACTCCTTCTTTGACTATTCCATTTTGAACTACTTCAAAATCTTATCAAGGTATGTACTCATTGAAAAATATTATCAAGCGTATTGATCTATCTCTATAGATCCTGATGCTCAATGTGTAAGCAGCTTCACCGAGGTCTTTTTTTGAAAAACTCTTGTTCAAGTATCCTTTTATGCTATCCAAAATTTCTATATCATTTCCAATCAACAATATGTCATCTACATACAGTTTTTAGAAATGCTACAGAGCTCCCACTCACTTTCTTGTAAATACAGGCTTCTCCAAAAGTCTATATAAAACCATATGCTTTGATCAACTCATCAAAGTGTATATTCCAACTCCGAGATGCTTACACCAGTTCATAGATGGATCGCTGGAGCTTGCACATTTTGTTAGCACCTTTAGGATTGACAAAACCTTCTGGTTGCATCATATACAACTCTTCTTTAATAAATCCATTAAGGAATGCAGTTTTGACATCCATTTGCCAGATTTCATAAAATGTGGCAATTGGTAACATGATTAAGACAGACTTAAGCATCGATACAAGTGAGAAAATCTCATCGTATTCAACACCTTGAACTTGTCAAAGAACTTTTTGCAACAAGTCGAGCTTTGTAGATAGTAACACTACTATCAACGTCTGTCTTCCTCTTGAAGATCCATTTATTTTCTATGGCTTGCCGATCATCGGGCAAGTCCACCAAAGTCCACACTTTGTTCTCATACATGGATCCCATCTCAGTTTTCATGGCCTCAAGCCATTTTGCGAAATCTGGGCTCATCATCGCTTCCTCATAGTTCGTAGGTTCGCCATGGTCAAGTAACATGACCTCCAGAATAGGATTACCATACCACTCTGGTGCGGATCTTACTCTGGTTGACCTACGAGGTTCGGTAGTAACTTGATCCGAAGTTTCATGATCATTATCATTAGCTTACTCACTAATTAGTGTAGACATCACAGGAACCGGTTTCTGTGATGAACTACTTTCCAATAAGGGAGCAGGTACAATTACCTCATCAAGTTCTACTTTCCTCCCACTCACTTTTTTCAAGAGAAACTCCTACTCTAGAAAGGATCCATTTTTAGCAACGAATGTCTTGCCTTCGGATCTGCGATAGAAGGTGTACCCAACAGTTTACTTTGGGTATTCTATGAAGACGCACTTCTCCGATTTGGGTTCGAGCTTATCAGGTTGAAAATTTTCACATAAGCATCGCAGCCCCAAACTTTAAGAAACAACACCTTTCGTTTCTTGCCCAACCAAAGTTCATAAGGCGTCGTCTCAACGGATTTTGATGGTGCCCTATTTAAAGTGAATGCAGCTGGTCTCTAATGCATAACCCCAAAACGATAGTGGAATCAGTAAGATACATCATAGATCGCACCATATCCAATAAAGTGTGGTTACGATGTTCGGACACACCATTATGCTGTGGTGTTCCATGTGGCATGAGCTATGAAACTATTCCACATTGTTTTTAAATGAAGGCCAAACTCGTAACTCAAATATTCTCCTCTACGATCAGATTGTAGAAACTTTATTTTCTTGTTATAATGATTCTCCACTTCACTCTGAAATTCTTTGAACTTTTCAAATGTTTCAGACTTGTGCTTCATTAAGTAGATATACTCATATCTGCTCAAATCATCTGTGAAGGTCAGAAAATAACGATACCCGCCATGAGCATCAACACTCATTGGACCGCATACATAGGTATGTATTATTTCCAACAAGTCAGTAGCTCGTTCCATTGTTCCGGAGAACGGAGTTTTAGTCTCTAGCCCAAAAGGCACGGTTCGCAAATATCAAAAGATTCATAACAAAGTGATTCCAAAAATCCATCTTTATGGAGTTTCTTCATGCGCTTTATACCGATATGACCCAAGCGGCAGTGCCACAAATAAGTTGCACTATCATTATCAACTTTCCATCTTTTGGCTTCAATATTATGAATATGTGTATCACTACGAGCGAGATCCAACAAAGTATTTTCATTGGGTGTATGACCATCGAAGGTTTTATTCATGTAAACAGAACACCAATTATTCTCTGACTTTAAATTAATAAATGTATTGCAATAAACATGATCAAATCATATTCATGCTCAACGCAAATGCCAAATAACATTTATTTAGGTTTAACACTAATCCCCAAAGTATAGGAAGTGTGCGATGATGATCATATCAATCTTGGAACCACTTCCAACACACATCGTCACTTCACCCTCAACTAGTCTCTGTTTCTTCTGTAACTCCTGTTTCGAGTTACTAATTTTTAACAACCGAACAAGTATCAAATACCCAGGGGCTACTATAAACACTAGTAAGGTACACATCAATAACCTGTATATCAAATATACCCTTCTTCACTTTGCCATCCTTCTTATCCACCAAATATTCAGGGTATTTTCGCTTCCAGTGACCATTTCCTTTGCAGTAGAAGCACTCAGTTTCAGTCTTTGGTCCAGCTTTGGGCTTCTTCACAGGAGTGACAACTTGCTTGCCATTCTACTTGAAGTTCCCCTTCTTTCCCTTTGCTCTTTTCTTGAAACTAGTGGTCTTGTCAATCATCAACACTTGATGCTCTTTCTTGATCTCTACCTTCGTCGATTTCAACATCACGAAGAGCTCGGGAATCGTTTTCGTCATCCCTTGCATACTATAGTTCATCACGAAGTTCTAGTAACTTGGTGATGGTGACTAGAGAACTCTGTCAATCACTATCTTATTTGGAAGATTAACTCCTACTTGATTCAAGCGATTGTAGTACCCAGACAATCTGAGCACATGCTCACTAGTTGAGCAATTCTCCTCCATCTTTCAGCTATAGAACTTGTTGGAGACTTCATATCTCTCAACTCGGGTATTTGCTTGAAATATTAACTTCAACTCCTGGAACATCTCATATGGTCCATGACGTTCAAAACGTCTTTGAAGTACCGATTCTAAGCTATTAAGCATGGTGCACTAAACTATCAAGTAGTCATCATATTGAGCTAGCCAAACATTCATAACGTCTGCATCTGCTCTTGCAATAGGTCTGACACCTAGCGGTGCATCAAGGACATAATCCTTCTGTGCAGCAATGAGGATAAACCTCAGATCCCGGACCCAGTCCACATCATTGCTACTATCATCTTTCAACTTAGTTGTCTCTAGGAACACATATAAAACATAGGGAAGCAACAACGCGAGCTATTGATCTACAACATTATTTGCAAAATACTACCAGGACTAAGTTCATGATAAATTATAAGTTCAATTAATCATATTACTTAAGAACTCCCACTTAGATAGACATCCCTCTAATCATCTAAGTGATCATGTGATCCAAATCAACTAAACCATAACCGATCATCACGTGAAATGGAGTAGTTTTCAATGGTGAACATCACTATATTGATCATATCTACTATATGATTCACGCTCGACCTTTCGGTCTCAGTGTTCCGAGGCCATATCTACATATGCTAGGCTCGTCAAGTTTAACCCGAGTATTCTGCGTGTGCAAAACTGGCTTGCACCCGTTGTAGATGGACGTAGAGCTTATCACACCCGATAATCACGTGGTGTCTCGGCACGACGAACTTTGGCAATGGTGCATACTCAGGGAGAACACTTTTATCTTGAAATTTAGTGAGAGATCATCTTATAATGCTACCGTCAATCAAAGCAAAATAAGATGCATAAAGGATAAACATCACATGCAATCAATATAAGTGATATGATATGGCCATCATCATCTTGTGCTTGTGATCTCCATCTCCGAAGCACCGTCCTGATCTCCATCGTCACCGGCGCGACACCTTGATCTCCATCGTAGCATCGTTGCCGTCTTGCCAACTATTGCTTCTATGACTATCGCTACCTCTTAGTGATAAAGTAAAGGAATTACAGGGCGATTGCATTGCATACAATAAAGCGACAACCATATGGCTCCTGCCAGTTGCCGAAAACTCGGTTACAAAACATGATCATCTCATACAATAAAATATAGCATCACATCTTGACCATACCACATCAAAACATGCCCTGCAAAAACAAGTTAGACGTCCTTTACTTTGTTGTTGCAAGTTTTACGTGGCCGCTACGGGCTGAGCAAGAACCGTTCTTACCTACGCATCAAAACCACAACGATAGTTCATCAAGTTAGTGCTGTTTTGACCTTCTCAAGGACTGGGCGTAGTCACACTCGGTTCAACTAAAGTTGGAGAAACTAACACCCGCTAGCCACCTGTGTGCAAAGCACGTCGGTAGAACCAGTCTCGCGTAAGCGTACGCGTAATGTCGGTCCGGGCCCCTTCATCCAACAATACTGCCGAACCAAAGTATGACATGCTGGTAAGCAGTATGACTTGTATCGCCCACAACTCACTTGTGTTCTACTCGTGCATATAACATCTACGCATAAACCTGGCTCGGATGCCACTGTTGGGGAACGTAGTAATTTCAAAAAAATTCCTACGCACACGCAAGATCATGGTGATGCATAGCAACGAGAGGGGAGAGTGTTGTCCACGTACCCTCGTAGACCAAAAGCGGAACCGTTAGCACAATGCGGTTGATGTAGTCGTACGTCTTCATGATCCGACCGATCAAGTACCAAACGTACGGCACCTCCGAGTTCAGCACACGTTCAGCTCGATGACGTTCCACGAACTCCGATCCAGCAGAGCTTTGCGGGAGAGTTCCATCAACACGACAGCATGATGACGGTGTTGATGATGCTACCGATGCAGGGCTTCACCTAAGCACCGCTACGATATTACCGAGGTGGAATCTGGTGGAGGGGGGCACCACACACGGCTAAGAGATCAAGAGATCAATTGTTGTGTCTAGAGGTGCCCCCCTGCCCCCGTATATAAAGGAGCAAGGGGGGAGGCGGCCGGCCAAGGAGGAGGGCGCGCCAAGGGAGGGAGTCCTACTCCCACTGGGAGTAGGACTCCTCCTTTTCTTGTTGGAGTAGGAGAGGGGAAGGAAGGGAGAGAGGAGAGGAAGGAAAAGGGGGGCGCCGCCCCCTCCTTGTTCAATTCGGACTAGAGGGGGAGGGGGCGCGCGGCCTGCCCTGGCCGCCACTCCTCTTCTCCACTAGGGCCCATGAGGCCCACTAAACCCCCCGAGGGGTTCCGGTAACCCCCCCCCCCCCCCCCGATACTCCGGTATATGCCTGAAACCTCCCGAAACACTTCCGGTGTCCGAACATAGTCATCCAATATATCGATCTTCACATCTCGACCATTTCGAGACTCCTCGTCATGTCCGTGATCATATCCGGGACTCCAAACTACCTTCAGTACATCAAAACACAAAAACTCATAATACCGATCGTCACCGAACTTTAAGCGTGCAGACCCTACGGGTTCGAGAACTATGTAGACATGACCGAGACACGTTCCCGGTCAATAACCAATAGCGGAACCTGGATGCTCATATTGGCTCCTACGTATTCTACGAAGATCTTCATCGGTCAAACCGCAAAACAACATACGTTGTTCCCTTTGTCATCGGTATGTTACTTGCCCGAGAGTCAATCGTCGGTATCTCAATACCTAGTTCAATCTCATTACCGGCAAGTCTCTTTTCTCGTTACGTAATGCATCATCCCGCAACTTACTCATTAGCTACATTGCTTGCAAGGCTTATAGTGATGTGCATTACCGAGAGGGCCCAGAGATACCTCTCCGACAATCGGAGTGACAAATCCTAATCTTGAAATACGTCAACTCAACAAGTACCTTCAGAGACACCTGTAGAGCACCTTTATAATCACCTAGTTACGTTGTGACGTTTGGTAGCACACAAAGTGTTCCTCCGGTAAGCGGGAGTTACATAATCTCATAGTCATAGGAACATGTATAAGTCATGAAGAAAGCAATAGCAACATACTAAACGATCAAGTGCTAAGCTAACGGAATGGGTCAAGTCAATCACATCATTCTCTAATGATGTGATCCCATTAATCAAATGAAAACTCATGTCTATGGCTGGGAAACTTAACCATCTTTGATTCAACGAGCTAGTCAAGTAGAGGCATACTAGTGACAATTTGTTTTGTCTACGTATTCACACATGTACTAAGTTTCCTGTTAATACAATTCTAGCATCAATAATAAACATTTATCATGAAATAAGGAAATAAATAATACTTTATTATTGCCTCTAGGGCATATTTCCTTCATCAGTTTGTGACTTGCCATGAACACCCCATACACCAGTTTCCGCCAATGGGGATATCATTTCTTGGACTCAATCAACACCTCACTAAAATAATAAACCGGCCGCTGAACAGGATATTCCTTACCCGCCTCCTTGCGTTCCACAACTATAGCCACACTGATGGCCTTGCTTTTAGCTGCCACCTATAGGAGTAAAGGTTACTTCTCAACAGGAGCAACAAGGATGGGCGGCTCAGCTAGCTGTTTCTTGAGCGCCTCAAATGGCTTATTAGCAGCGTCACTCTAGACGAAGCGATCCGTCTTCTTCATCTCTGATACAAAGGAATTGCCTTCTCTCTCAGGCGACTTATAAAATGGCTCAAAGCTGCATTATGACCTGCCAGACGCTGGACGTCATTGACACATGCCGGCTTAGCAACGGAGGTGATGGCCTTGATCTTCTCCGGGTTAGCTTCAATGCCCCTTTCTTAAACCAGAAACCCCAACGGTTTACTGATGACCCACAAGTATAGGGGATCTATCGTAGTCCTTTAGATAAGTAAGAGTGTCGAACCCAACGAGGAGCAGAAGGAAATGACAAGCGGTTTTCAGTAAGGTATTCTCTGCAAGCACTGAAATTATCGGTAACAGATAGTTTTGTTATAAGGTAATTCGTAAAGGGTAACAATTAACAAAAGTAAACAAGGTGCAGCAAGGTGGCCCAATCCTTTTAGTAGCAAATGACAAGCTTGGACAAACTCTTATATGAAGCAAAGCGCTCCCGAGGACACATGGGAATTTCTATCAAGCTAGTTTTCATCATGCTCATATGATTCGCGTTCGATACTTTGATAATTTTATATGTGGGTGGATTGGTGCTTGGGTACTTCCCTTCCTTGGAGAAGCATCCCACTTATGATTAACCCCTCTCGCAAGCATCCGCAACTATGAAAGAAGAATTAAGGTAAACCTAACCATAGCATGAAACATCTGGATCCAAATCAGCCCCTTACGAAGCAACGCGTAAACTAGGGTTTAAGCTTTTGTCACTCTAGCAACCCATCATCTACTTATTACTTCCCAGTGCCTTCCCCTAGGCCCAAATAATGGTGAAGTGCCATGTAGTCGACGTTCACATAACACCACTAGAGGAAAGATGATACGTCTCCGTCGTATCTATAATTTTTGATTGTTCCATGCAATTATTATTCAACTTTCATATACTTTTGGCAACTTTTTATACTATTTTTTGGACTAACATATTGATTCAGTACCCAGTGCTAGTGCCAGTTCCTGTTTGTTGTATGTTTTATGTTTCCCAGAAACCCAATATCAAACGGAGTCCAAACGGGATAAAAACGGACGGAGAATTATTTTGGAATATTTGTGATTTTTGGGAGGAAGAGTCAACGCGAGACGGTGCCCGAGGGGGCCACGAGGCAGGGGGCGCGCCCCAGGGGGCAGGCGCGCCCTGGACCCTCATGGGCACCCCGTAAGGCGGTGGACGCTCTTCTTTTGCCGCAAGAAAGCTAATTTTATGAGAAAAATCTGGGCGATAGATTCACCCCAATCGGAATTACGGATCTCCGGATATAAAAGAAACGGTGAAAGGGCAGAATCTAAGAACGCAGAAACAGAGAGAGACAGAGAGATAGATCCAATCTCGGACGGGCTCTCACCCCTCCCATGCCATGGGAGCCAAGGACCAGAGGGGAAACCCTTCTCCCATCTAGGGAGTAGGTCAAGGAAGAAGAAGAAGAAGGGGGCTCTCTCCCGCTTGCTTCCGGTTGCGCCGGAACGCCGCCGGGGGCCATCATCATCACCGCGATCTACACCAACACCTCCATCATATTCACCAACGTCTCCATCACCTTCACCCATCTATATTCAGTGGTCCACTCTCCCGCAACCCGCTGTACCCTCTACTTGAACATGGTGTTTTATGCTTCATATTATTATCCAATGATGTGTTGCCATCCTATGATGTCTGAGTAGATTTTATTTGTCCTACCGGTGATTGATGAATTGCTATGATTGGTTTAATTTGCTTGTGGTTATGTTGCTGTCCTATTGTGCCTTCTGTGTCACGCAAGCGTGAGGGATTCCCGCTGTAGGGTGTTGCAATATTTTCATGATTCGCTTATAGTTGGTTGCTAGAGTGACAGAAGCTTAAACCCGAGTAAGGGGATGGTTGCATATGGGATAAAGGGGACTTGATGCTTTAATGCTATGGTTGGGTTTTACCTTAATGATCTTTAGTAGTTGCGGATGCTTGCTAGAGTTCCAATCATAAGTGCATATGATCCAAGAAGATAAAGTATGTTAGCTGATGCCTCTCCCACATATAACTTGCTATCGGTCTAGTAAAGTAGTCAATTCCTTAGGGACAATTTCATAACTCCTACCACCACTTTTCCACACTCGCTATATTTATTTATTGCTTCTTTATCTAAACAGCCCCTTTTTTATTTACGTGTTCTTTATTATCTTGCAAACCTATCCAACAACACCTACAAAGTACTTCTAGTTTCATACTTGTTCTAGGTAAAGCGAACGCTAAGCGTGCGTAGAGTCGTATCACTGGCAATAGGACTTGAGAGAATATATTTTCTACCTTTAGATCCTCGTTGGGTTCGACACTCTTACTTATCAAAAGAGGCTACAATTATCCCCTACACTTGTGGGTTATCAAGACCTTTTTTTGGCGCCGTTGCCGGGGAGTCATAGCGTGGGGTGAATATTCTCGTGTGTGCTTGTTTGCTTTATCACTAAGTAATTTTTATTTGCTGTTTTTAGTTGTTCTCTACCTTTAGTTATGGGTAGGAAACGCAAAATACCAAAAAAAATTAGTTGTACCTACTACACCAATGGTTGAAGAACCACTCAAAATCTATCACACTCTTGAAGCTTTTTACTAGGATCATCTTTGATCCCTTTGTGCTCGTCCAGAAACCCCCACTAGCATAGTTGAGGGAAAATCTTTAGATGAGCATGCTTGTTATGTGCGACACTGTATATCTGAAAAAGGGGACTTTTACTGGATCAAATTCATCGTTTGCAATGCTATGCTTGGAATTTATGTGAAATATATGATGTTACTTGTTGTTCTGAAAACCCTAAGAAACACCTTCCCTACCAATGTGAGTTTATTGATAGTGGAATCGTATCTTCGTATGCTAAGGGTGTTTATAATTACTATGATGTTCAACAAATTGAAGAATTTGTTGCTTTTAAGGGTGCTTATGAAATTGCTTCTTTGATTGAAAAGTATGATGCTACTCTCTACAAATCTGAAAATTTTGCCATACTTGCATATTGTTATGATAATTATGCTTCTAATGCCTATGTTAAACCATATATTGAGGACTTCTCCGCTGTCCAAGAAGAGATTAATATTTTCTCAGGAGTCTATGGAAGAAGAAATTGATGAAACTGTGAGCTCATTGGATGAAAAAGATGATGAGGAGAGCGAAGAACAAAAGGAGGAAGTGTGGATTAGCTACCCGTGCCCACCTTCTAATGAGAGTAACTCTTCAACTCATACATTGTTTAATTCACCTTCGTGCTTACCGAAGGATGATTGCTATGATGATTGTTATGATCCCGTTGATTCTCTTGAAATACCCCTTTTTGATGATGCTTGCTATGCTTGTGGCCAAGATGCCAATATGAATTATGCTTATGGAGATGAACTTGCTATAGGTCCTTATGTTAAACATGAAATTGTTGCTATTGCACCCACGCATGATAGTCCTATTATATTTTTGAATTCTCCAAACTACACTATATCGGAGAAGTTTGTGCTTATTAAGGATTATATTGATGGGTTACCTTTTACCATTGCACATGATAATTTTGATGAATGTGATATGCATGTGCTTGCTGCTCCTACTTGCAATTATTATGAGAGAGGAACTATATCTCCACCTCTCTATGTTTCCCACACAATAGAATTGCAGGAAACTACTTATACTATGCATTGGCCTTTACTATGTGTGCATGAATTATTCTTTTATGACATGCCGATGGATAGGAAGAGAGTTAGACTTCGTTGTTGCATGATATAAGTTACTTTGTCCTCACTACTAAATTACAAATCATTGTTAATCAAAATTGGCTTTGATATACCTTGGGATCCGGGTGGATTCATTACTTGAGCACTATATGCCTAGCTTAATGGCTTTAAAGAAAGCGCTGCCAGCGAGACAACCCGAAAGTTTTAGAGAGTCATTTATTTCAGTTGAGTGCTTTTATATAGTTTAAAAACAAAAAAATAAAGAGGGGAACCCAATAACTTTTCAAAAAGGAAAGTGAAAGTGAGAGAGACAAGCATTGTTGAAGTGGGAGAGCTCCTTGAACTTTGTTCATGCTCACGGAAACTTTGTGAATCTTAATTACAGAAACTTTTCATCAAAAATTATTATCCCCTTGTACAATTCCATTGTATTATAAAAATAATGTTCCAAGGTTTTCCTTTAGGATGTTTACAATGCTTGTTGGTTTGTACGGTGCAGGACAGAAACTTTGGCTGCAGTGCGCGATTTTACATTTTGTTCCTGGAACGTCAAATGGTTCTGATTCTTTTTGCACTATCTTGATGTACAAATTGTTTATTTTTCCTAATTGTGGTAGAATTTTTGGGGTACCAAAAGTATGGTGAATTTTCAGATTGCTACAGACTGTTCTGTTTTTGACAAATTCTGTTTTTACTGCATAGTTTGCTTGTTTTGATGAAACTATCAATTTCTATCAGTGGATTAAGCCATGGAAAAGCTATATTACAATAGACACAATGCAAAAACAAAATATGAATTGGTTTGCAACAGTACTTAGAGTGGTGATTTTCTTTATTATACTAACGGATCTTACCGATTTTCTGTTGAAGTTTTGTGTGGTTGAAGTGTTTGATCGAGGAGGTCTCGATATGAGGAAAAGGAAGAGAGGCAAGAGCTCAAGCTTGGGGATGCCCAAGGCACCCGAAGTAAATATTCAAGGAGACTCAAGCGTCTAAGCTTGGGGATGCCCCGGAAGGCATCCCCTCTTTCTTCAATAAGTATCGGTATGTTTCCAGATTCATTTCGTTCATGTGATATGTGCAAGTCTTGGAGCGTCTTTTGCATTTAGTTTTCACTTTTCTTTTATGCACCATGCTGGTATGAGATAGTCCTTGGTTGATTTATAGAATGCTCATTGCACCTCACTTAAATCTTTTGAGTATGGCTTTATAGAATGCTTCATGTGCTTCACTTATATCATTTGAAGTTTGGATTGCCTGTTTCTCTTCACATAGAAAACCGCCATTTGTAGAATGCTCTTTTGCTTCACTTATATTTGTTAGAGCGTGGGCATATCTTTTGTAGAAATAATTAAACTCTCTTTCTTCACTTATATCTATATAGAGAGATGACAGGAATTGGTCATTCACATGGTTAGTCATAAAATCCTACATAAAACTTGTAGATCACTGAATATGATATGTTTGATTCCTTGCAATAGTTTTGCGATATAGAGATGAAAATATGTGGGAGGTTCTAGTAGATGATTGTGTTTAGTAAGGATATTGGTGTTAAGGTTTGTGATTCCTGTAGCATGCACGTATGGTAAAAGTTGTGTGACAAATTTGTTGCATGGGGTGCTCTTTTAATTGTCTTCCTTATGTGTGGAGGTCGGGATCACGCGATGGTTAACTCCTACCAACCCTTCCCCTAGGAGCATGCGTGGTAGTACTTTGCTTCGAGGGCAAGTAGACTTTTGCAATAAGTATATGAGTTCTTTATGACTAATGTGACTCCATGGATTATACGCACTCTCACCCTTCCACATTGCTAGCCTTTATTATGCCGCGCAACTTTCTCCGGTATCATGCACCCATTATTTACCTTCCTCAAAACAGCCACCATACCTACCTATTATGTCATTTCCATAGCCATTCCGAGATATATTGCCATGCAACTTTCCACCATTCCGTTTATTATGACACGCTCCATCACTATCATATTGCTCTTTGCATGATCATGTCGTTGACATCGTATTTGTGGCAAGGCCACCTTCATAATTTTTCATACATGTCACTCTTGATTCATTGCATATCCCGGTACACCGCCGGAGGCATTCATACAGAGTCATATCTTTGTTCTAGATATCGAGTTGTAACATTGAGTTGTAAGTAAATAAAAGTGTGATGATCATCATTATTAGAGTATTTCCCCAGTGAGGAAAGGATGATGGATACTATGATTCCCCCACAAGTCGGGATGAGATTCCAGACTTTATGAAGCATAAAAGAGGCCAAAGAAGCCCAAATAAAAAAAGAGGCCAAAGGAGCCCAAATAAAAAAGAGAGGCCAAAGAAGCCCACCAAAAAAATAAAAATATATATATAAAAAAATGAGAGAAAAAGAGAGAAGGGGCAATGTTATTATCCTTTTACCACACTTCTGCCTCAAAGTAGCACCATGATCTTCATTATAGAGAGTCTCTTATGTTGTCACTTTCATATACTAAGTGGGAATTTTTCATTATAGAACTTGGCTTGTATATTCCAATGATGGGCTTCCTCAAAATGCCCTAGGTCTTCGTGAGCAAGCAAGTTGGATGCGCACCCACTTAGTTTCTTTGCTTGAGCTTTCATATATTTATAGCTCTAGTGCATCCATTGCATGGCAATCCCTACTCACATTGATATCTATTAATGGGCATCTCCATAGCCCGTTGATACGCCTAGTTGATGTGAGACTATATTCTCCCTTTTTGTCTTTACAACCACCCTATTCCACATATAGTGCTATGTCCATGGATTGCGCTCATGTATTGCGTAAGAGTTGAAAAAGCTGAAGCGCGTTAAAAAGTATGAACCAATTGCTTGGCTGAAACCGGGGTTGTGCATGATGGGAGTATTTTGTGTGATGAAAATGAAGCATGGCCTAACTATATGATTTTGTAGGGATAGCGTTCTTTAGCATTGATATTTTGAAAGACATGATTGTTTGTTGGGATGCCCTAAGTATTATTGTTTTTATGTTAAATGATAGACTATTGCTTTGAATCACTCATGTCTTAATATTCATGCCATGATTAGACATATGATCAAGATTATGTTAGGTAGCATTCCACATCAAAAATTATTATTTTTATCATTTACCTACTCGAGGACGAGCAGGAATTAAGCTTGGGGATGCTAATACGTCTCCGTCATATCTATAATTTTTTATTGTTCCATGCCAATATTATTCAACTTTCATATACTTTTGGCAACTTTTTATACTATTTTTGGGACTAACATATTGATCCAGTGCCCAGTGCCAGTTCCTGTTTGTTGTATGTTTTATGTTTCGCAGAAACCCAATATCAAACAGAGTCCAAACGGGATAAAAACGGACGGAGAATTATTTTGGAATATTTGTGATTTTTGGGAGGAAGAATCAACGCGAGACGATGCCCGAGGGGGGCACGAGGCAGGGGGCGCGCCCCAGGGGGGCAAGCGCACCCTGGACCCTCGTGGGGCACCCTGTAAGGCAGTTGACGCTCTTCTTTTGCCGCAAGAAATCTAATTTTATGAGAAAAATCTGGGAGAAATATTCACCCCAATCGGAGTTACGGATCTCTGAATATAAAAGAAACGGTGAAAGGGCAGAATCTGAGAGACAGAGAGATAGATCCAATCTCGGAGGGGCTCTCGCCCCTCCCATGCCATGGGAGCCAAGGACCAGAGGGGAAACCCTTCTCCCATCTAGGGAGAAGGTCAAGGAAGAAGAAGAAGAAGAAGGGGGGCTCTCTCCCCCTTGCTTCCGGTGGCGCCGGAATGCCGCCGGGGGCCATCATCATCACCGCGATCTACACCAACACCTCCATCATCTTCACCAACGTCTCCATCACCTTCCCCATCTATATTCAGTGGTCCACTCTCCCGCAACCCGCTGTACCCTCTACTTGAACATGGTGTTTTATGCTTCATATTATTATCCAATGATGTGTTGATATCCTATGATGTATGAGTAGATTTTCTTTGTCCTACCGGTGATTCATGAATTGCTATGATTGGTTTAATTTGCTTGTGGTTATGTTGCTGTCCTATTTTGCCCTCCGTGTCGTGCAACCGTGAGGGATTCCCGATGTAGGGTGTTGCAATATGTTCATGATTCGCTTATTGTGGGTTGCTAGAGTGACAGAAGCTTAAACCCGAGTAAGGGGATTGTTGCGTATGGGATAAAGGGGACTTGATGCTTTAATGCTATGGTTGGGTTTTACCTTAATGATCTTTAGTAGTTGCGGATGCTTGCTAGAGTTCCAATCATAAGTGCATATGATCCAAGAAGAGAAAGTATGTTAGCTTATGCCTCTCCCACATATAACTTGCTATCGGTCTAGTAAAGTAGTCAATTGCTTAGGGACAATTTCATAACTCCTACCACCACTTTTCCACACTCGCTATATTTACTTTATTACTTCTTTATCTAAACAGCCCCTAATTTTTATTTACGTGTTCTTTTATTATCTTGCAAACTTATCCAACAACACCTATAAAGTACTTCTAGTTTCATACTTGTTCTAGGTAAAGCGAACGCTAAGCGTGCGTACAGTCGTATCAGTGGCAGATAGGACTTGAGAGAATATTTGTTCTACCTTTAGCTCCTTGTTGGGTTCGACACTCTTACTTATCGAAAGAGGCTACAATTATCCCCTACACTTGTGGGTTATCAAAAGACAACATACATCTCATCAAAATATCAAACGAATACCAAATTCACATGACTACTTATAACAAGACTTCTCCCATGTCCTCAGGAACAAACGTAACTACTCACAAATCATATTCATGTTCATAATCAGAAGGGTATTAATATGCATAAAGGATCTGAACATATGATCTTCCACCGAATAAACCAACTAGCATCAACTACAAGGAGTAATCAACACTACTAGCAACCCACAAGTACCAATCTGAGGTTTTGAGACAAAGATCGGATACAAGAGATGAACTAGGGTTTGAGAGGAGATGGTTCTGGTGAAGATGTTGATGGATATTGACCCCCTCTTGATGAGAGGATCGATGGTGATGATGATGGCGATGATTTCCCCCTCCCGGAGGGATGTTTCCCCGGCAGAACAGCTCCGTCGGAGCCCTAGATTGGTTCCGCCAAGGTTCCGCCTCGAGACTGCGGCGCTTCATCCCGAAAGCTTCCTTAAGATTTTTTTCCAGGGCAAAATACACCATATACCAGAAGATGGGCATCGGAGGGCTTCCAGGTGGCCCACGAGGCAGGGGGCGCGCCCAGGGGGTAGGGCACGCCATCCACCCTCATGGACAGTGGGTGGCCCCCCTCTGGTGCTTTCTTCACCCAATATTTTTAATACATTCCAAAACTGACTTTTGTGGAGTTTCAGAACTTTTGGAGCTGTGTAGAATAGGTATCTAATATTTGCTCCTTTTCCAGCTCAGAATTCCAGCTGCCGACATTCTCCCTCTTCATGTAAACCTTGTACAATAAGAGAGAAAAGGCATAAGTACTGTGACATAATGTGTAGTAACAGCCCATAATGCAATAAATATTGATATAAAAGAATGATGCAAAATTGACGTATCAACTCCCCCAAGCTTAGACCTCGCTTGTCCTCAAGCGGAAGTCGATATCGAAAAATATGTCCACATGTATAGATGTGTCGATAAAATAAAATATGGACATGAGGGCATCATGATCATTCTTAGAACAACAACATATATATTGTCATATGATTTCTTATGCTAATGTAACAATCTATTCACAATGTAAAGTATGAATCAGAAACTTCATTGAAAACTAGCAAACTATAATCTCAGTCATTGAAGCAATTGCAATTTATCATAACATCGGAAAGAGTCAATATAAGAGCTTTTTAGCAAGTCCACATACTCAACTATCATTTAATCTTTCACAATTGCAAACACTCACACAACAACTTATGGGTATGAAGTTTTAATCGGACACAGAGAAAGATAGGGCCTTATAATCCGCCTCCCAACCTTTTACCTCAAGGGTAATGTCAACAATAATACTTTATGAAAACCTACATCCAATTGGGTATATATATCATGATCTTTCCAACACATAGTGCTTGCCAAAGGATGAAGTGTAAAAAGGAAAGGTGAAGATCACCATGACTCTTGTATAAGGTAGAAGACAAAAATAAAAGATAGCCCCTTCGCAGAGGGAAGCAGAGGTTGTTATGTGCTTTTATGGTTGGATGCACAAAATCTTAATGCAAAAGAATGTCACTTTATATTGCCACTTGTGATAGGGACCTTTATTATGCAGTCCGTCGCTTTTATTTCTTCCATATCACAAGCCCGTATAAAGCTTATTTTCTCCACACTAATATATCATACATATTTATAGAGCAATTTTTATTGCTTGCAACTATGACAACTTACCTGAAGGATCTTACTCAATCCATAGATAGATATGGTGTACTCTCATGGCAAAACTGGGTTTAAGGATATTTGGAAGCACAAGTAGTATCTCTACTTGGTGCAAAGAGTTTGGCTAGCATGAGGGGGAAAGACAAGCTTAACATGTTGGATGATCCATGACAATATACTTTATTTCGGATAGAAGAAAACATAACCCATTACGTTGTCTTCCTTGTCCAACATCAACTTTTTAGCATGTCATATTTTAATGAGTGCTCACAATCATAAAAGATGTCCAAGATAGTATATTTATATGTGAAAACCTCTCTTTCTTTATTACTTCCTATTAATTGCAACGATGACCAAAACTATGTTTGTCTACTCTCAACAACTTTTATTCATCATACTCTTTATATGTGAAGTCATTACTCTCCAAAAGATCAATATAATCTTTTTATTTCTTTTTATTCTTTCTTTTTCTTTTATTCCCTCAAGATCATAGCAAGATAGCAAAGCCCTCGACTCAAAACTAATCTTTACTATATATAGCTCACGGACTTGATTACATAGGTGGGGATCAACAAAAAGCTCAAAGCTAGATCATACTAAAATTTATTCTACTAGATTAAGATATAACCAAAAGGATTGAACTAAGAAAAACGGTAAAGATAGAAGTGTGATGGTGATACGATACCGGGGCACCTCCCCCAAGCTTGGCAGTTGCCAAGGGGAGTGCCCATACCCATGTATTTATGTCTCTTTATTCAGAGGTGGTGATGATGGAGTTGTTGATGATGTAGGCTTGTCATCCATCTTCCAAGGCATAGGCTCACCATCATAGAAAGTTAATCGAGTCTTCGGGATCCTCAAATCTGTAGCCAAACTCATCCTCTTGAATCTGTATTCATACTCATAGTTTTAGTTTTGCAAGTCATAGATCTGGGCTTGGAGGTGCTCGATTTTCTCGTGAAACTTGAAGATGGTCTCCCCAATGTTCTTGGCATCCAGCTTGTGGTTGTTGGTGAACTCCGCGATCATCATGTGGTTGGCGTTGGGTCCATGTTCCACCATCCCTTGGCACTTGAAAACTTGTTGCTCCATTGCTTCGAGTCTTGTCTCCACGCTTCTGGTCCTCCCTGGTCCCTCAACACCGCGGATGTGTAGCACCCCCTCACGCATCTCAATGGTTTGAGGATGTTTCAGTACCTCCGCGAGGTAGGGGTTGAAGACGTCATGGTGATCTAGATTTGTCAGAAAAATAGCTCGAAACAAAAGCAGAGGATCTTGTCGTGGTACGGTGGTCAAAACCTTTTGGAGATTATATAATGATTTTTTACCGACCAAAAGAAGTATCGTGCAAGAAAACAGAGTCAAGAGGGCACACGAGGTGTCCACGAGGCAGGGGGCACGCCCAGGGGTAGGGCGCGCCCTCCGCCCTCGTGGATGCCTCGTGTCCTTTCTGGACTACTTCTTATTTTCCTATTTTCTTAAATATTCCAAAACAGATAAAAATTGCTATTAGAACTATTTTGGAGTCGCTTTACTTACCGTACCACATACCTATTCCTTTTCGGAGTCTGAAACGTTCTGGAAAGTGTCCCTTATGTACTCCTCCGGGGTTACGGTGTTAATAACATTAGTTTCAACATTTATGGGATTACCTTAGATATAATGTTTGACTCTTTGACCATTCACCACCTTCAGATTTGTGCCTTCGAAGTTGTTGATTGTTATGGCACCGGAATGATAGACTTCCTCGATAATGTAAGGACCTTCCCATTTAGAGAGAAGTTTTCCTGCAAAAAATCTTAAACAAGAGTTGTATAACAAAACATAATCACCTACATTAAACTCACGCTTTTGTATCCTTTTGTCATGCCATCTTTTAACTCTTTCTTTAAACAGTTTGGCATTCTCATAGGCCTAGGTTCTCCATTAATCAAGTGAGCTAATGTCAAAAAGCCTCTTCTCACCGGCAAGTTTGAAATCATAATTGAGCTCTTTAATAGCCCAATATGCCTTATGTTCTAGTTCGAGAGGTAAGTGACATGCTTTTCCATAAACCATTTTATATGGAGACATACCCATAGGATTTTTATATGCAGTTCTATAGGCCCATAATGCATCATCAAGTTTCTTGGACCAATTATTTCTAGATCTATTAACAGTCTTTTGCAAAATTAATTTAATATCTCTATTACTCAATTCTACTTGACCATTAGACTGTGGATGATATGGAGATGCAATTCTATGATTAATATCATATTTGGCAAGCATTTTACGAAAAGCACCATGAATAAAATGTGAACCACCATCAGTCATTAAGTATCTAGGGACTCCAAACCTGGGAAAAATAACTTCTTTAAGCATCTTAACAGAGGTGTTATGATCAGCACTACTAGTTGGAATAGCTTCTACCCACTTAGTAACGTAATTAACAACAACTAAAATATGTGTATACCCATTAGAAAAAGGAAATGGTCCAATATAATCAAAGCCCCAAACATCAAATGGTTCAATAACAAGTGAATAGTTCATAGGCATTTCTTGACGTCTACTAATATTACCAATTCTTTGACATTCATCACAAGACAAGACAAACTTACGTGCATCTTTGAAGAGAGTAGGCCAATAAAAACTGGATTGCAATACCTTATGTGCAGTTCTATCTCCAGCGTGGTGTCCTCCATATGCCTCAGAGTGACACTTGCATAGGATCTGTTCCTATTCATGCTCAGGTACACAACGTCTAATAACACCATCTACTCCTTGTTTATAAAGGTGTGGGTCATCCCAAAAGTAATGTCTTAAATCATAGAAAACCTTTTTCTTTTGCTGGTATGTGAAACTAGGTGGTATAATTTTAGCAACAATGTAATTAGCATAATCAGCATACCATGGAGTAGTACGAGAAGCATTTATGACAGCCAATTGTTCATCAGGAAAGATATCATCAATAGGTAGCAGGTCAACAAGAACATTTTCTAACCTAGACAAGTTGTCTACAACGGGGTTCTCTGCTCCCTTTCTATCAATAACATGCAAATCAAATTCTTGTAGCAAGAGAACCCATCTAATAAGTCTAGGTTTAGCATCTTTCTTTTCCATAAGGTATTTAATAGCAGCATGATCAGTGTGCAGAGTTACATTGGAATCAACAATATAAGGTCTGAACTTATCACAAGAAAACACAACTGTTAAAAATTCTTTTTCAGTAGTAGCATAATTTCTCTGGGCACTGTCTAGAGTTTTACTAGAATATTGGATAACATTTAATTTCTTATCAACTCTTTGTCCTAGAACAGCACCTACAACATAATCACTAGCATCACACATAATTTCAAAGGGTAAATTCCAATCAGGTGGCTGAACAATAGGTGCAGAAATCAAGGCTTTCTTAAGTATTTCAAATGCTTCTACACAATCATCATCAAAAACAAAAGGAACATCTTTTTGTAAGAGATTAGTCAGAGGCCTAGAAATTTTAGAGAAGTCTTTAATGAACCTCTTATATAATAACTGGCATGACCAAGGAAACTTCTTATACCATTGATGCCCTTGGGACACGACATCTTTTCAATAGCATCAACTTTAGCTTTATCAACTTTAATACCTTTTTCAGAAATTTTATGCCCCAATACAATACCTTCATTAACCATAAAGTGTCACTTCTCCCAATTCAAGACAAGATTAGTTTCTTCACATCTCTGCAAGACTCGATCAAGGTTGCTTAAGCAATCATCAAAATAAGTTCCATACACGAAAAAAATCATCCATGAAAACCTCAACGATCTTTTCACAAAAGTCAGAGAATATAGCAGTTATACATCTTTGAAAGGTAGTAGGTGCATTGCATAAACCAAAAGGCATACGTCTATAAGCAAAGGTACCGAAAGGGCAAGTAAAAGTGGTCTTATCCTGATCCTCTTTTGACAAAGGTATTTGAGATAAACCAGAATAACCATCTAGAAAGCAAAAATGTGTATGTTTGGATAATCTTTCTAGCATTTGATCAATAAAAGGTAAAAGGTAATTATCTTTTCTAGTAGCTTTATTTAATATGCAGAAATCAATTACCATTCTATAACCTCTAACAATTCTTTGTGGGATCAATTCATCTTTATCATTAGGAACAACAGTAATACCTCCCTTCTTAGGGACACAATGGACATGAATTACCCACTGACTATCAGCAACAGGATAAATTATACCTGCCTCCAGAAGCTTTAGTATTTCATTTCTTACCACTTCTTTCATCTTAGGATTTAATCGTCATTGGTGATCAACAACTGGTTTAGCGTCTTTCTCCAATTTTATTTTGTGCTAGCATAGAGTGGGACTAATGCCCATAAGATCATCAAGATCAATAATTTCTCTTCTTCCTACTCTGAAAGGTTAGCACTAATAATAACAGGATATATCTTCTTTTCATCAAGATAAGCCTATTTAAGAGTGTCAGGTAATGGTTTAATCTCAAACACGGGATCATCCTTGGGTGGAGGAGGATCCCCTAGGATTTCAACGGGCAAGTTGTGTTTCAAAATAGGTCCCTGTTTAAAGAATACTTCATCTATTTCCCTTCTTTCATTCATGAACATATCATTTTCATGGTCTAGCAAATATTTTTCTAAAGGATGATTAGGAGGCCCGGCAATAGAAGCAAGACCAATAATTTCATCTTTACTAGGCAATTCTTTATCATGGGGTTGTCTATGAAATTTAGCAAAATTAAAATCATGAGACATGTCCCCTAAACCAACAGTAACCATATCCTTTTCGCAATATATCTTAGCATTAACAATATTCAAGAAGGGTCTACCAAATATAATGGGACATGTGGGGAACCAAGAACAAGAAAATCAGTAGGATATTTAACTTTCCCACACAAGACTTCAACATCTCTAACAATCCCAATTGGTGAAATAGTATCTCTGTTGGCAAGCTTAATTGTAACATCAATATCTTCTTTGTATAATTTTCTTTGTATAAGGAATGAGGTATTGCACTCGCACTAGCAGCCATATCACATAAGCCATGATAACAATGATCTCCTATTTTAACAGAAACAATAGCCATGCCAACAACAGGTCTATGTTTATTTTTAGTATCGAGTCTAGCAATCCCAGCAGCTTCATCACAGAAGTAAATAACATGCCCATCAATATTATCGACCAAGAGATCTTTAACCATAGCAATAGTAGGTTCAACCTTAATTTTCTCAGGGGGTGTAGGTGTTCTAGCATTACTCTTATGAACCATAGTTGAAGCTTTAGCATGATCCTTTATTCTAACGGGGAAAGGTGGTTTCTTAATATAAGCGGTAGGAACAATAGGATCAACATTATAAGTGATAGTCTTTTCTTCAACTTTAATAGGTTCTACTACTTTTACTTCAATAGGAGGATGATATTTAAACCACTTCTCCTTATGGAGATCAACATGAGTAGCAAATGATTCACAGAAAGAAGCTACTATCTCAAAGTCCAGTCCCTATTTAGTGCTAAATTCACGAAAAGCATCTGTGTCCATAAAGGATTTAACACAATCAAATTTAGGTGTTATACCCGACTCCTTACCTTCGTCGAGTTCCCAATCTTTGGAGTTGCATTTTATTCTTCCCAATAAATCCCATCTAAATTAAATAGTCTTCATCATAAAATAACTAGTACAAGAAGTATCTAGCATGGAGCGATTATTGATAGAAAGTCGAGCATAAATTTTTTGAATAATAATTTCTCTTGAGAGCTCATGACTGGGGCATGAATATAACATTGACTTAAGCCTCCCCCAAGCTTGAGCGATACTTTTTCCTTCGCGAGACCAAAAATTATATATATAATTACGATCACGATGAACTAGATGCATAGGATAAAACTTCTGATGAAATTCCAGTTTCAGTCGGTTGTAGTTCCATGATCCAACATCATCACATAGCCTAAACCATGTCAATGCCTTTCCCTTCAAAGATAAAGGAAAGACCTTCTTCTTGGTAACATCCTCGGGCATACCTGCAAGCTTAAATAATCCACAAACTTCATCCACATAGATTAGGTGCATATCGGGATGTAATGTTCCATCTCCTGTAAAAGGATTAGCTAGCAGTTTCTCTATCATACCCGAAGGAATTTCAAAGTAAACATTTTCAGTAGGTTCAGTAGGTTGAGGAGCAACTCTTTGCTCTACTGGTCGGGGTGAAGATACCCCAAACAAGCCCCTCAAAGGATTATTTTCCATAGTAACAAGTGAAAGTAAATTTCAGCACACTATATAAAATTTTCCTTGCCAAATTCCACCTACCAAAGGCGCTTCACTCCCCGGCAATGGTGCCACAAAAGTGTCTTGATGACCCACAAGTATAGGGGATCTATCGTAGTCCTTTCGATAAGTAAGAGTGTCAAACCCAATGAGGAGCAGAAAGAAATGACAAGCAGTTTTCAGTAAGGTAATCTCTGCAAGAACTGAAATTATCTATAACAGATAGTTTTGTGATAAGGTAATTCGTAATGGGTAACAAGTAACAAAAGTAAACAAGGTGCAGAAAGGTGGCCCAATCCTTTTTTAGCAAAGGACAAGCCTGGAAAAACTCTTATATGAAGCAAAGCGCTCCCGAGGACACATGGGAATTTCTGTCAAGCTAGTTTTCATCATGCTCATATGATTTGCGTTCGGTACTTTGATAATTTGATATGTGGGTCGACCGGTGCTTGGGTACTGCCCTTCCTTGGACAAGCATCCCACTTATGATTAACCACTCTCGCAAGCATTCTCAACTATGAAAGAAGAATTAAGGTAAACCTAACCATAGCATGAAACATATGGATCCAAATCAGCCCCTTACGAAGCAACTCATAAACTAAGGTTTAAGCTTCTGTTACTCTAGCAACCCATCATCTACTTATTACTTCCCAATGCCTTCCCCTACGCCCAAATAATGGTGAAGTGTCATGTAGTCGACGTTCACATAACAACTGTAGTCGACATTCACATAACACCACTAGAGGAAAGACAACATACATCTCATCAAAATATCGAACGAATACCAAATTCACATGACTACTTATAACAAGACTTCTCCCATGTCCTCAGGAACAAACGTAACTACTCACAAATCATATTCATGTTCATAATCAGAGGGGTACTAATATGCATAAAGGATCTGAACATATGATCTTCCACCGAATAAACCAACTAGCATCAACTACAAGGAGTAATCAACACTACTAGCAACCCATAGGTACCAATTTGAGATTTTGAGAGAAAGATCGGATACAAGAGATGAACTAGTGTTTGAGAGGAGATGGTGCTGGTGAAGATGTTGATGGAGATTGACCCCCTCTCGATGAGAGGATCGATGGTGATGACGATGACGACGATTTCCCCCTCCCGGAGGGATGTTTCCCTATCGGAACAGCTCCGCCGGAGCCCTAGATTGGTTCCGCCAAGGTTCCGCCTAGAGTCGGCGGTGCTTCGTCCCGAAAGCTTCCTTATGATTTTTTTTCCAGGGCAAAAGACACCATATACCAGAAGATGGGCATCGGGGGGCTTCCGGGTGACCCACGAGGCAGAGAGGCGCCCCCAGGGGGTAGGGCGTGCCCTCCACCCTCGTGGACAGTGAGTGGCCCCCCTTTGGTGCTTTCTTCACCCAATATTTTTAATATATTCCAAAACTGACTTTCGTGGAGTTTCATGTCTTTTGAAGTTGTGGAGAATAGGTCTCTAATATTTGCTCCTTTTCCAGCCCAGAATTCCAGCTGTCGGCATTCTCCCTCTTCATGTAAACCTTGTAAAATAAGAGAGAAAAGGCATAAGTATTGTGACATAATGTGTAGTAACAGCCCATAATGCAATAAATATTGATATAAAAGCATGATGCAAAATGGACGTATCATTTACCTGCAGGCACACCAAAGACATATTTGGTCGGGTTAAGCATCATCTTGTGGACCCGGAGATTATCAAAAGTTTCTTTCAGATCATCCAGGAGAGTCTCCTTCTTCCTAGACTTGACCACAATATCATCTACATAAGCATGAACATTATGCCCAATTTGATCGTGAAGACAATTTTGAACACATCGCCGGTAAGTTGCCTGGGCACTCTTAAGCCCAAAAGGCATAGACACATAGTAGAAAGCTCCAAAAGGTGTTATAAAAGACGTATTCGCTTGGTATTTGATTGCCATCTTGATATGATGATAACCAGAATAAGCATCCAGAAAACATAAACTCTCACAACCCGTTGTGGCATCAGTAATCTGGTCGATACGAGGGAGAGCAAACGGATCAGTCGGGCAAGCCTTGTTAAGATCTGTGTAATCAACACACATACGCCAGATGTCCTAGTGAAAGGACTTAGTTGTGGAGCCATTTCAACTAGGAAGCTTGAAGGGGTTAATCGGGAAAAAGGGCATGACAGGTTAATACTAGTTCGGCCCCTTACGGTGAAGGTAAGGCCTACGTCTAGTTGGGTTGGTATTGATTGATGTTTCGATGACCAGGGAGCGAGACATGCTATGCCTGGCTCTCGATGAGTTGTTTCTTGCCCTAAGCCGCCAGCGGGTCGTCCCCTTATATACACGGGTGGACGCCCTGCGGCCTACAGAGTCTCGGCTGGCTCATAGACAGTGTCCGGCTCGGTGACTGGTTAAGTCTACCTTATGCTACAAGTCATATTATTATGGCGGTTTATCACTATGGGCCTTAAGCCGCTTGTGGGCCTTAAACCCTTTATTGAACCGCCATCTTCATGCTTGGTCTTGGGCTTCTTTCTGGTAAGTCCTCTTTGCGTAACCCGGCCCCTCCTGGGCGGCTTACACAAATAGTCCTATCCCCAACATTAGGCCCCAGATTGATTTGAACCGGTTCATGTCAATCTTAAAATACCTTAAAAATAAATCTTCAGCCTTCTGTCTGCGCAAAAGGTTTTCTTTAACCCGCCATGACATCATCTTTTGGATCCATGCTAACCCGCTGTGACGTCATCTTTACTTAAATTCATTCTTTATTCCACCGTATCCTCCAAAGGATCTTTGCTTTTATGGACCGTTCCGAAAACCGAGGCGTCGGGGCCATTGGATAATAATGTTTATCTCCTCGTTTCTCATGCCGTCTCAGTCAGCTCTTCCTTATAAATAGGCACGACCTAAGTTTTTCCCATTCTCCCCCTTCGGTCGTCCATCTTCTTCCTTTCGCTGTCTCTTCTGCCTCTCGAGCTCCGCCGTCGCCGCCATCGCAGATCTCCTCGTCCTCACCAACTCAGGCCGCTGCATCAACCCGATTTGACCAGAGAAACGCGTCGAACCTCCGCAGCAAACTGCATCTGTAAGTTTCCTCTTGTTCCTCAGATCCACATTAGGACCTTCAAGCTCTTTGGTGTTCTTCGCTGTTTGTCAGGACCCCTCGTAGATTTCATCACCACCGCCGTTTTTTGATCTTGAAGATGGTATAAACCTGATGCGGTAGTTATTTCGCACCCATTTCGAACACAAATAGATCCCTTTCCGTCGCACAGAGGCCCCGTTCGAACCCTTGAGCTTCATCTGTGCCAGTCCTAGGTCTAGAAATTTTTCTTTTCAGAATAGTTGTTTGATCCAAAATAATAGCGGCAACTTGTGAAACCTGTTTGTTTCACCCAGAAATAAAAAAATGCCTCTATCAAATATGTTTAACCATGACTGTCCATGTAGCCGGTTTAAGTAAATGACACTGATATGTCAACCTTACTTGCTTCTCTCAGATTTAAGAATATTTAATTGCTCTTGATATCCGTAGTGGCTTAGATATCACTGCGTAGTTGCCCATATATCATTAGGCTCCTTCTTAAGCCGCCATCTTGAATAGATTTAAAATGTTTTCCTCCGAGTTAAATTTGAACCGGAACTTCTTATTTTGACATAGGCTTCAATTTACGTCATGGCACCTAAGGCAACAAAAGCTCCTGTAACCTGTAACTAGGTCCCATCCACAGTCACAAGAAGTAAACTGTCTGAATTTGTGAAGTCTGGTCATCTGCCTAAGAAGGAGGTCATGTCTTATCGTGCCCCTGACCCGTCCGAGGAGAAACCTCAACCCAAAGATGGGGAGGTGATAGTCTTTACAGATCATATGAGCCGTGGATTTGCTCCACCCGGTTCAAAATTCTTTAGGGATGTTTTGCATTTCTTTGACCTTAGACCTCAAGACATCGGGCCCAATTCCGTGTCAAATATTTGCAACTTCCAAGTCTTCTGCGAGGTGTACCTGGGAGAAGAGCCCAATCTGCTTCTGTTCAGAGAACTGTTCTACTTAAACCGGCAGAATGAACGTGCCAACGGGCCCAGTCTAGAACTTGGCAGCATCTCGATTCAGCGGCGGAGAGACTGCCTTTTTCCTTATGCTGAACTACCAAGTCATCCGAAGGATTAAATCAGACATGGTTCTACTGCCAGGACACTTCTCCGGCTGGTGAGAACCCTCTGCCCGGCTTCCGCGCTCTGTGCCTTGAATCAAATCACCCACTGTCGGATAAGTTAACCGCTGTTGAACGCCTACCACTTGCTCCTACCATCAAGAAGATCAAAGCCCTTTTAGGTAATGGCTTGAATGGTATTGACTTGGTACGAGTTTGGGTCGCTTGGCGAGTGCTTCCGTTAAGCCGCCGCCCCGGCTTAATGTGCACTTACTCAGGCGAGAAGGATGACCCACTGCGTCATAGTTCCGACGACTTGCCAGATGATGTGGTGGAGGCTACGACCCAAACTTTGCTGAAAGAGGGCACAGTGACTAGTAACGCCTTTGGCTTACTTCTTTTCTGCAAGAAGAACCTGGCCCCCGCAGTAAGTCATTAATCCTTCATGAATACTCTTTAAGTGCTTTACACCTTACTTTTGCTCATAACCCCTTTATCTTTTCCACAGGCCGATGACAACTTCTGGAAGGTCAAGTATGACCATGAGGCCGCCAAACAAGCTAGAGCGTCCAAGAGAACCGAGAGGAAAGCCATAAAAACAGGAACTTCAAGGAAGAAGAAGCCAAGTGCTTTAGACTTATTCAAATTGGACGACACCTCTGATGATGAAGAAGAGGTAATTTCTAACTCCCTTGACTCTTTATCATTACCTTACTGACTTTAAATCTTTCCAGGAAGACACAGGGAACATCCGAGCCGCCGAGGAAGAGGTAACTATAATTTCCTCCGACTCCGAGCCTCTGCCGTGTCAGAAAATTCAAAGAGTAACCCGGAAAGTAAGATTTTAACATCCTTTGGCTTACCAAGATCCTCAATTTCTTTTGAAGCAACAACAATTGGAAAGCCGGAGGCAGACCCAGACCAGCAAGGACATTGAACTCTCCTCCGGCTTACCTGATGTAACCAGGAAGCATCGGACTGAGGTTATCTCCGATTTACGTTCTGTTTTACCTTTGGCGGGTTTAATTCGTCAACCTCTCAATTCATCTGACTCCAATTATCAGGATACTTCTCCTTCCTCCGGTGAGTCTATGCAGTCTAACATGCCGGCTTTCAAAACTGCTCCCGGGTAATGTAATCTTGTTTACCTTATGATTTACCTTAGCCATACTTTTGTATTCATCTTGCTGCCTTTGTCCACAACGTGCAAGTGAAGCCCAGCAAGAGGGCAAAGAAAAGTAAGCCGTCCCAAAACCCGGTTGTGACTGAACCAGAGCTTGGCACGGCTGCTCCTGACGGCTCTACCCATCAGCCGCCGCCTGAGCCAGCCTATGATATTCCGGCACCAACTTCTGATCCACCCGCCGAAGATACTCTCAACAGTTGTGATAATCCGGAAGCTCCTAGCCCGGTCAAGACAATTGATCCGGAAGTTGAGATTCTGAAGACTCGGTTCGTTGAGCCAGGGCAGCCCACTGTTCTTGCCAAGTGCTCTGCGAAGGAGGAGCTTCTGGAACGCAAGAAGGCCAAGCTGGACATTGCTGACTATAGTCATTTAAGAATTGGAGACATAGTCTCTGGCTATCTCAGTCAAGTCCATAGCAGTCGTGACCTGGAAATTGACATGGTGAAACAAATACAACACAAATCTGAGGTATAACTTATGCTATTTTCCTGAATCTTACTTACTGTATCAGCCCCCAAGTCTATTGCTTATGAACAAATATGTTGTAGACTTAGAAAACTGCTTAGCCCTGCTCTGTCCGGTTCAAAAAAGAAGATATTTAATCCGGTTGTAACATGATACCTTGAACTTGCGCTGTACATTAGCCCCCAAGTACCAAGTACCTTTGCTTGCAAAGTGCTTGGGACTTAATGTCATCTTACCATATTTCTTAACATAAACCGGCCTTGTTAATTAAAATTCTTCAGCATATATTAGCCCCCAAGTGCCAAGTATCTTTGCTTGCAAAGTGCTTGGGACTTAATGTTACCTTACCATGATTCTGACTATAACCCGACATCAATGCAGGCCAGCATAAGTAAATTTGAATCGGAGATTAATGATCTGAAGAGCCATCTGACAGCTCAAGAGCTTGAAATTCAAAAGGTCAACTCCAAGTTTGAATTCACCGTCTCTGAACAAGAGAAATTGAAGAAGAATTTTGAGGCCAAGAAGAAAATCTGGGCTGATGAGAAGGCTTCATTGGTGACCCGGGCCGAGACGGCAGAGGCATCACTCGCAGAAGCAACAGCCGAGCTGTCCGGCTTAAAGCGCCAGATATGTCAAATGATCTCAGCCATCTTTGGTAAGTTATTACATATAACCTCAAATATTGTAATCCTTCCTTGATGACTATGTTAACCATCACCTCCTGTTCACCTTATGTTTATGAACGCAGGCCCCAGGAGCACAAACCTCAAGCAAAATATGTTGATCAAGCTGAAAGCAGTCTATACTCTAGTGGAGCAACTATACACCGGGTCACAACGTGCTTTGGCCGTAGTAGCTTTATAAAATGACACTCCCCACCTTCTGAAAGACATGCTAAAGTGCCTTGTTGTACTACCTCAACGGGTCCAAGATCTAAGGCGGGCGTCCTCAAGAGCCGGGGCCATAGCCGCGTTGAGCCGGGCAAAGGCATGGGTTCCAGAACTAGACCCGGCCGACCTTGCTCTTGGATACCCAAGTCTGAAGGAGGATGGGACTGTATTTGATGAACAAGACTTCACCGCCTGTGTCAAAGATATACGCCCCGTGGCTACTCTCATTGGGAATGACACTGACCTTAGCCAGTATCAGCCGGGCTATGACAGTGAGAACCGGAGAATTCCAACCCCTTCCTATGATCAAGTCAGCCTGATCCCTCCAACTCGTAAGCATACCTTTGGCCCTGAAGTGGACCCAGCCGGTTTAATTGATGATGAAGCTGAGTTTGAAGCCTTGAGTGGCATTGACTGGGCCTCGTCAACCTTCCAGGACAAAGCAACCGACGGAGAGGCGGAGAAGGATAACCTGGAATCTTCAAGCCCACCAAAGGAGTGAACCGTCAAGCGTTCATGACTGTGTGAAAACAATGCTTCATAATTCAGACTCAGGGAGTCTTGTAATAGGGTAGAAAAAACCTCTTAATTTTGTCATGCCTTCGCGCATGCTTATGGCGCTTAAGCCGTTATCACTTTATATTTCCAGATTTAGGTTGATCTTTTAGTTACTTGATGTTAAATTTTCTTGCCTTATCCTGCATATGAAACAAGAAAATTTCCCTTGGCGGTTTCTCGCATCGGGGGTCACATAAGGTATTGATGACCTAAAGTACGATCCCAAACATCATATAAAGGCCGGTTTAGGATTATATTTGTTAAACATAATCACAATAGCATACCTGCAATCCCTTTGGTAATCTCACCTGCTTATATGACCTACACCATGTGGGTAAATTCAACTCCTGAAAGTTGGAAATATAATGTTCACCTGGCACTTAACAACCTGGGGTGATCAATATTAAGCCGAAAGAATAAAAACCATCTCCTAGTGCCTTCAAGAAGGTCTCAAGATAGTCAAATAATTATGCTTATGGATAATAAACAATATTCAAAAGGCTGATGATTCGAATACGATCAGTAAACCATTCCAAAGGGGTTAAGCTAAGATTTGGATACGATCATATAGACCCCAGTGGCTTTGGTGATGCCGATCAAGTGGGTATCGACAGCTATGTTCTCTTTGGTTCGAATATGACCTATGTTTGAACACGAAGCCCCCAAGTGACCATAAGAGTTGTTTAATGACACTGATTCGAATACGATCCACGTCAGACCCAAAGGGGTTAAGCTATGATTCAAATATGATCAAGAAGCCCCCAAGTGGGTTTGGCAGTATGTCGATCAAGTGAGTATCGACAGCTATGTTCTCTTTGGTTCGAATACGACCTATGTTTGAACAGGAAGCCCCCAAGTGATCATGGCTAGACTCAGATGTGATCATAAGCCGGACCAAAGGGAAAGCCGAATTCAGATATGATCTGCTCCCTGTTGGTTTTTTTCACCACCTAATAAAGAAGACATATACACCTTTGAGGATAAAAAGGATAGAGGTCCTGCTTTATTGCTTTATATAATATATACATTGTCAAAATATATACATCTTGAGAGCTGGTGGCTCAAGTATAGTAAGGCCGGAGATGGGCGATATTCCACGGCCGGCGGGTCTCCTCCTCCAATTTACGTGAGTCCTTATGCTCTGGAACATCGATGAGGTAGTATGGCCCGTTGTTCAGATTCTTGGTGACCACAAAGGGTCCTTCCCAAGGAGGGGATAACTTGTGCATATCAGACTGATCCTGGATGAGCCGGAGCACTAAGTCGCCTTCCTGAAAGGTCCTGCTTCTAACCCGGCGGCTGTGATAGCGGCGCAGGTCTTGCTGGTAAATCACCGAGCAGGCTATTGCTAAGTCTCGCTCCTCATCCAACAGGTCAAGTGCATCCTGACGAGCTCTTTCATTATCAGCCTCAACGTAAGCCACCACGCGGGGTGAATCGTGCCGGATGTCACTTGGCAGGACTGCCTCTGCTCCATACACCATGAAGAAAGGGGTGTAACCTGTAGATCTGTTAGGTGTAGTGTTTATGCTCCATAGTACAGAGGGTAATTCCTCCACCCAACAATCCGGAGTTTGCTACAAGGGGACCAAGAGTCGGGGTTTGATACCCTTCGGGATCTCTTGATTAGCTCTTTCTACTTGACCATTGGATTGAGGATGAGCAACAGCCGAAACGTCAAGTCGGATATGTTCTCGTTGACAGAACTCTTCCATGGCACCCTTGGAGAGATTATTTCCATTATCAGTTATGATGCTGTGTGGAAAACCAAAACGAAAGATCACCTTTTTGATGAACTGAACCGCCGTGGCTGCATCACACTTACTGACCAGCTCTGCCTCAACCCATTTTGTAAAGTTATCCACTGCCACCAAAAGGTGTGTCTTCTTATCCTTAGACCTATTGAAAGATCCAACCATGTCAAGTCCCCAGACTGCAAACGGCCAAGTAATTGGAATCATCCTTAACTCTTGAGCCGGCACATGAGCTCGTCGTGAGAATTTCTAACATCCTTCACATTTGCTGACTAGATCCTCTACATCAGCATGAGCCGTCAGCCAATAGAAACCATGGCGGAAAGCCTTGACCACAAGAGATTTTGAGCCGGCATGATGACCACAATCTCCTTCATGAATCTCGCGAAGTATCTCTTGTCCCTCCGCGGGCGACACACATCGTTGAAACGCCCCAGTGACACTGCAATGATGCAACTCACTATTAACAATCGTCGTGGATTTGGACCGCCTGACAATTTGTCTCGCCAAAGTCTCATCCTCAGGCAACTCTCCCCGGGTTATATAGGCCAAATATGGCACTGTACAATCAGGGATGACGTGAAGAGCTGCCACCAGCTGTGCCTCCGGGTCTGGCACTGCTAGTTCTTCCTCTGTAGGTACCTTGACATGGGGACTATGCAAAACATCGAGAAAGGTGTTAGGTGGCACCGGCTTACGCTGAGATCCCAACCGGCTTAAAGCATCAGCCGCCTCATTCTTCCTTCGATCAATGTGCTCCACTTGATAACCTTTGAAGTGCCCAGCCACATCATCTACTTCCCGACGGCAAGCCGCCATCAGGGGATCCTTGGTGTCCCACGTGCCTGACACCTGTTGAGCCACAAGATCTGAGTCGCCCAACCATCTTACCCGGCCCAAATTCATCTCCTTGGCCATCCGGAGACCGTGGAGTAAGGCCTCGTACTCAGCTGCATTGTTAGTGCAGGGAAACATAAGCCGGAGCACATAACAAAATTTGTAACCTCGAGGGGAAGTTAAAACAACCCCAGCCCCCGAGCCTTCTAACTGCCTGGACCCATCAAAATGAATCGTCCAATATGTGTTATCTAGCTTCTCTTCAGGCGCCTGCAACTCTGTCCAGTCATTGATAAAATCCACCAAAGCTTGAGACTTGATAGCGGTCCGAGGCATGTATTTCAAACCATGAGGCCCAAGCTCAATGGCCCACTTAGCGACTCGTCCTGTGGCCTCCCTATTTTGTATGATGTCTCCTAAGGGGGCATAGCTCACCACAGTGATAGGATGACCTTGGAAATATTGCTTTAGCTTCCGGCTTGCCATGAACACTTTGTAGACAAGTTTCTGCCAATGTGGATACCTTTGCTTAGACTCAATGAGCACCTCACTGATGTAGTAAACTGGCCGTTGAACCGGATGCTCCTTGCCAGCCTCTTTGCGCTCCACCATAATGGCAACACTGACGGCCCATGCATTAGCAGCCACATACAACAGTAATGGCTCCCTATCAATGGAAGCCGCAAGGATTGGCGGCTTAGACAACTGTCTCTTTAAATCTTCAAAGGTCGTATTAGCAGCATCACTCCAGATAAAAGTGTCTGTTTTCTTCATCATCTGATACAACGGTAGGGCCTTCTCACCTAACCGGCTTATGAATTGGCTCAGAGCAGCAACACGACCCGCCAGTCGCTGAACATCATTGATGCACGCCGGTTTAGCCAGAAAAGTAATTGCCTTGATCTTCTCCGGATTAGCTTCAATGCCTCTGTTTGAAACCAGAAAACCCAAGAGCTTGCCTGCAGGTACACCAAATACACACTTGGCCGAGTTAAGTATCATCTTATAAATCCGGAGATTATCAAAGGTCTCTTTTAAGTCAGATATCAAAGTTTCCTTCTCCCTGGATTTCACCACGATGTCATCCACATAAGCATTAACATTGCGCCCAATTTGATCATGGAGACAGACAGTTGTGTACACATCACGGATAAGTCGCTTGGGCACTCTTGAGACCAAATGTCATAGATACATAGCAGAAGGCTCCAAACGGAGTGATGAAATCCGTCTTCTCCTGGTCCTTAACTGCCATTTTGATCTGATGATAGCCAGAGTAAGCATCCAAAAAGCTCAATCGCTCACAACCCGCCGTAGCATCTATGATTTGATCAATACGGGGGAGAGCAAAGGGATCAGCCAGGAAAGCCTTATTTAAGTCCGTGTAATCCACACACATCCGCCAGGTGCCGTTCTTCTTGAGCACGAGCACCGGGTGAGCCAACCACTCCGGGTGAAAAATTTCAATAATAAACCCAGCCGCTAAGAGTCGGGCGACCTCCTCTCCAATAGCTTTCCGTCTTTCCTCATTAAACCGCCGAAGAAATTGCCTGACTGTCTTATACTTCAGATCAATATTAAGAGTGTGCTTAGCGAGTTCTCTCGGTACACCTGGAATGTGAGAAGGTTTCCATGCGAAGATGTCCCGGTTCTCACGGATGAACTGGATGAGCGCGCTTTCCTATTTAGGATCTAAATTGGCACTGATACTGAACAGCTTAGATGAATCACGTGGATTGAAATCCACAAGCTTGGTTTCAGCAGCTGATTTAAACTTCATAGCTGGGTCATTTCGGTGGTTGGCTTCTTTAAAGAGGTCATATCCGTCGGGTCAACATTATCTTGATAAAACTTCAGCTCCTCTGCTACACAAACAGACTCAGCATAAGCCGCGTCGCCCTCCTCACATTCCAGGGCTACCTTCTGACTCCCGTGTACGGTGATGGTGCCCTTGTGACCCGACATCTTAAGCTGTAGATAGACATAACACGGCCGTGCCATGAACTTGGCATAAGCCAGCCGTCCGAACAGAGCATGATATAGACTCCTAATTTTGACCACCTCAAATGTCAATTTCTCAGCACTGGAATCATATTCATCTCCAAAGGCCACTTCCAATTCAATCTTGCCAACTGGGTAAGCCAATTTACCAGGAACCACTCCATGAAAAACAGTGTTGGACGTCTTCAAATTCTTATTAGTTAACCCCATGCGCTGAAAGGTTTCATAATAGAGGATATTTCTGCTGCTACCCCCGTCCATGAGAACCTTAGTGAATTTATATCCACCAACCTGAGGTGCGACTACCAAGGCTAACTGACCCGGATTGTCAACCCGGAGGGGGTGATCTGCCCTGCTCCATACAACGGGCTGTTCTGACCACATTAAATAACGGGGAACCGCCGGCTCAACAGAATTCACAGCCCTCTTATGAATCTTCTAGTCACGTTTGCACAAGCTGGTGGTGAACACATGATACTGCCCACTATTCAGCTGCTTCGGATTGCTTTGATAACCCGACTGCTGCTTGTGTTGCTCCCCTTGACCAGACTGCTGTTGATTATAACCGCCTTGATGTCCCTGAAAACCGGAGCTTGATCCGCCGGCCGGGCCATGAAAGCCACCAGCTCCTGAGCCGCCGCCTGACCCATGATTGCCATCAAACATGTTGGAATTCTTGAAAGCCTTCATGATCGCGCAATCTTTCCATAAGTGGGTGCGGGTCATTCCCGGGTGCCGTGTCTCGGGCAAGGCTCATTGAGTAGCTGCTCAAGAGATGCGCTTGACCCGCCAGATCTAGGGGGCGGCTTTCCCCTACGTCTCTGATTATTACCCTGCGCATTGGCATTGGACACAAACTCTGGATTGCCCTCCGCCTTACGCTTATTGCCTCCTTGATTCATTGGGTTATGCTGCTGGCCCTTGCCATTACCGTTCTTCTTTCCCTTCCCTGTCTTTTCCTCATCAGACGCGGGATCCTTGGTACTATCAAAGTCAGCGTACTTGACTAAAGCTGCCATCAGCGTACCCATGTCGTTGCAATCACGCTTAAGGCGCCCCAGTTTCTGTCTCAGCGGCTCAAAGCGACAGTTCTTTTCCAACATAAGGACTGTAGAACCGGCATCCATCTTTTCCGATGAATGTATTATCTCCTTGACCCGACGTATATAGTGAGTCATGGATTCACCCTCCTCCTGCTTACAATTTGTTAAGTCCACAATCGACATAGATTGCTTGCAAGTGTCCTTGAAGTTCTGGATGAAACGGGCCTTCAGCTCTGCCCAGTAACCAATGGAATTGGGTGACAAACCCTTTAACCAAAACCGGGCCGTTCCATCTAACATCATGGTGAAGTACTTGGCCATTGCCGCATCGCTGACCTCCAATAGCTCCATGGCCATCTCATAACTTTCGATCCACGCTCTGGGCTGTAAGTCGCCCGTGTAATTTGGCACCTTCCGAGGTCCCTTGAAGTCCTTGGGTAAACGTACATCACGTAGATCCGGTACCAAGCAGGGAACACCGCCGGTTCTAGTAGCCACTCCTGTCTCAACGGAAGTCATCGGATACTCTAGGAAATCTTGATGAGCCATCTGTTGAGCCGCTAGCTGAGCCGCCCGCTCGTTCTCCTCACGTATTCGGTCTTGCACCGGGTTATAGCCACCGGGCTGGTTACGGTGCTGGGCATTGCTTGACAAAGCTTCTGACTCCATGTGCCTGTTGTAACTGCTGTCGGGTCAGAGGAGTTGAATGAATCCTGTCCCGACTATAAGAATATGTCTCTTGCTGAGCCAGGGCCGTCTGGATAAGTTCTCTGACCCTCCAGGTCTCCACTGCTGTCGGGTCATCACCATCCACTGGGAGAGCCGCCAAGCGCGCTGATGCTGCGATGAAGTTCTCCATGGGGTTGGAAAAGTGACCCGGCGATATTAGCACGTAACGGGGCGGTGCCATGCTCCCATGAGGGGGTGCCATATCCCGAGGCTGAGCCGGTCCTCCTGTTCCGGCTGTCATAAACTGATTTGCATCAGGCGGGTTACTTGGGCCGGCTCCGAGTGTAGCAAAAAGATTCCGAGGATCATAAACCGGAGGTGAACGGGACTGGGTTTTCTGGTGTCTCCTCCTCATCACCTCGTTAGACGCGTTTAGGCTCATCGTGAGCTGGTAGGCTTCTAACTGTAGCCGTTGTGCCCGCGCATCCAAAGCCGCCCGTTCTGTGGCTAACCGGGTGTCCTCAGCTGCCAAGGCCTCTTTGGCCCGAGCTATTTCTTCACGCACCCGTGCCACCTCCGCGTCATGCTCATCTTTATTTGCAGGAATAACCGTGGCGGTTAACAAGGCCGTGAGCTTATCCATGAGATCTATCAGCACCTGAGCCGGCGGGCGCACAGGGCCTCCTGTCCCGGCTGCTCCTGTCTCGGACGTTATTGCTGTAGCAGCTGTAGATTTTTGGCCAGGTTGAGTCCCAGCCATGAAGACTCCTGCCCATCTTGGCGGCTCACAGGGGTCCGGAATACTGGTGCCATCGGAACAGCCCCCGAGCATGCCGTCTTGCACCTAGTACAGAGAATCTGTTGAACCGGCGGACGAATCACCGTCAGAGAGGACGGTCGTCTCACCACCATCTTCAGATCCCTCAAAAAGTTCCTCTCCGTGGATGCAGCCCATGAAGGCACGCTTCATGACGGGTTGAACTCGGGCCTTTCTAGCACGCTGAGCCGTCTCGATGAGGTCGGTGCAGTTGTCCGGCTCAGGGCCCGGCTCACCAATCCGGCCGATGAAGCCGTGGATTCCGCCGAAGGGGGCCCGGTACCCGTACTCAATAGAGCCGGCGTCGGGGCCCCAGCCTTCGTCGTCGATGTAGATCTTGCCGCGACGACTCTTGGTCATCCGGCCCACTATGTATCCCTTGAGACCTTCGAAGTTGCCCTTCAAGAACTCAAATCCACCATGCGCTGGCCCCATGGTGGGCGCCAACTGTCGTGGAATTGTCACGTCAGATGTCCTAGTGAAAGGATTTAGTTGTGGAGCCATCGCAACTAGGAAGCTTGAAGGGGTTAATCGGGACAAAGGACACGAGAGGTTTATACTAGTTCGGCCCCTTACGGTGAAGGTAAGGCCTATGTCTAGTTGGGTTGGTATTGATTGATGTTTCGATGACCAGGGAGCGAGACACGCTATGCCTGGCTCTCGATGAGTTGTTTCTTGCCCTAAGCCGCCAGCGGGTCGTCCCCTTATATACACGGGTGGACGCTCTTCGGCCTACAGAGTCCCAGCCGGCTCATAGACAGTGTCCGGCTCGGTGACTGGTTAAGTCTACCTTATGCTACAAGTCATATTATTATGGCGGTTTATCACTATGGGCCTTAAGCCGCCTGTGGGCCTTAAACCCTTTATTGAACCGCCATCTTCATGCTTCGTCTTGGGCTTCTTTCTGGTGAGTCCTCTTTGCGTAACCTGGCCCCTCCTGGGCGGCTTACACAAATAGTCATATCCCCAACACATAGCATGAAACATATGGATCCAAATCAGCCCCTTACGAAGCAACGCATAAACTAAGGTTTAAGCTTCTGTCACTCTAGCAACCCATCATCTACTTATTACTTCCCAATGCCTTCCCCTAGGCCCAAATAATGGTGAAGTGTCATGTAGTCGACATTGTCGGCATTCTGGGAACGGGGGTACCCAAACTTGCCTGCCTGCGGCCTGCGGTGTGGCACAAGGAGTGGCCCAGTACGGCCCATCTTCATCAACACATGCTCAAGACCCTTGCGAGGGGCCAAGCCTCGTGGGGCGGATGACAGGATGCTTCCTCAGGAACGGACTCGTCGGGCTGGCTCACGAGGAGGCGGAGAGATCAAGGCGGGGTACCTCACGAGGTGCCCGTGATGCAAGCCATGACGACCAAGGCGCAGGCGGGCGCCAGGCGGGCGCCGGCCAGGGCAGAGTCCTTGTTTCCCCTTTGGTGCAAAGGGGGCAAGCGCAGGCAAGGGTATCAAGCAAAGGCAACCATTTCGGTGCAACAAGACCAAGACCAGCAGGACGGCAGAACGGAGGTCATCGTGGAGCCCAAGCTAGCGTCATCGTCAAGGTCTTTTGCAGGCGAGGACCAACTTTAGTCAGGATAAGTGTACTAGATGTTCCCCTTTAAAATGGCCAATTGTTGCCGCCCTTCCCGCTCAATATTTGGGAAGAGGCCCGGGGCCTTCGCCTATAAATAGGACTAGCCACCCACAGGGTAGGGCATCTGGACCTGAACAGATCGACACCCAAGACAAAGAGAGAGAGAGAGGCGACTGAACTCCCCTAGCAGTTCATCGCACCCACCAAGAACAGACCCTCGCGAGGCTGTTCTTCCCTTGTACTATTCCTCACCAGCCCCAGAGGCAATCCACCCACCACAAACTGGAGTAGGGTATTACACCACAATGGTGGCCTGAACCAGTATAAATCTTGTGTCCCTTGTGTTGTTCTTCGAGTAGTTTAGATCCTAGCGAGGCGGTGAAACATATGCAGGCTGAGGGTGTGATCTCCGCGCGCACCCCAGTGTTCGAACCTCAAGGGTCTGCCGGAACCCAAAATCTGACAATTGGCGCGCACAGGTAGGGGTGTGCCAGAGTCTGCTCTCCTTCGCCTCGTGTTTCGCCGCCCGTCGCCTCATCATCATCATCATCATCATCATCATGTCCGGCGACCCCATGGTAAACCCAGATCCCTGGGCAGCCTGGCTCGCCCACGCTGAACCGCTTGCCCAGGGCGACCTCAACCCCGTGCCCCAGGCAGCCCGCGGTCTGCAGGGCGCTGTGGGCCACGGGCGACGCGGTCAGGCGACACCAGCCCTCACACCGCAGCACGTGCGTTCGGCGGCAAGGGCCTCGAGCCACGCCGCGGCCGCGGTGCCATACTCACGGCGAGAGCAGGCGAACTCAAGGTTCGCGCTCACGGTGGCTCGAGAACTACTGCAATGCAGGCTGCTGGAGGGTGGCCACGACGTACTACTGGAGCGGGTGGCAGAGCTCCTGGGCTCCGCCGCCTCGGGGGCTCCCCCCTTCTGCACCCAACTGCCACCTCAGGCCCAAGGTGGACCGCACAGAGGCCCCACATGCGCCCGCACAGCTCCCAGCGGATTCCAGGGCCACTCCAACACCAACCTGGCCCTCAGCGCCTGTCCACCAACGGCGCCGCCTCCGCCTCCGACCTACGAAGGGGGATCCACTACAGCACACGGTCCCGGTGAGCCGCCACGCTACCACTCCCAGGTTGGCATCACGAGCAGAACTGCATGGCACACGGGGCACTACGGCGAGGCATTCGGGGGCGGCCCCAGAGGCGTACGTGCCACACATGATGGATCAAGGACACGCGCAGGAGAGGACCATGGCCAGTTCCTCGGCCCAGGCTGGGGAGAAGAAGCACCTGAGGCTGAGCTCTTTCAGGAGCCAAGGGAAGGCCCCGTCGACCGCGCCGGGGGCAGTGACTATCGGGTACCGCTAATCCCTCAGGAACAGGCATACGCTAACCATGGATCGTAGGAGGTATAGGTCATCGCAGCGGGAGGCTGCCCCAATCCAGCAGCACCCCACCCCTCAAGAGGAGGGCACCGGGGGCTGCAGGAGAGGGGCCGAGATCCGGCCTCGCCCACGCGGCGCTCGGAGCAAGGCGCCCTCAGGAGGTAGGCCCTCTGCCGGGGAGGTTCCCCAGGGCCTACCCCCGGCAGAGGACCCGTGGTCGGCGGGGGAACCGCTGGCGACTGCTCTATCCCATCGGCGGTGTCCTCGGTCTCCGGCCGTCATCGGTGGCGATAGATTGTGGCGCAAGGCGGGGCCCTCGTCTGGCGATATGAAGCAAGGCCGGTACCTGTGAAGAAGGCCCAGTGCCTGTGAAGCTCGCCGCCCCGTGACACTCTCACGTAATAATGAGTGGGGATGTACACGCCCCGGAGTCTCCGGAGAGCCGCCCTCGGGCCTCGGGGGCTCCCGCCCACGCCCAGTGGCTGCACTTAGCTCCGCGCTGGTGAGAAGACGTCGAAGACTAGACTAGGTGCCGGACGCGGCTTTTTCTGCTTTTCCTGTTTTTCCCCTTGGTTGTTGCTTTTCCCTGTTTGGATTTAAGTTGGATTTGAGCTTAAAACTTGCGTGTGTTCGGGGAAGGGGTGTTTAGTCTCGTTTGAGCAATCTCTTGCATTCTGATTGCGGCTTTGCGTCCATCCGAGCTTCAGTTGCCTCCCCTCGCAAGCCCCTCATGAGCCGGGCCAGGCCCAGCATGAACGCAGCCCAAACTGCTATCGGCACGCCCTCTCAGGAGGATCTACTTGCAGGTTCAACAAGCTCGTTCGGGAGACGCTCAGGGCACCACAAACCTCCGCAGGCTAGCTCAGGGCCCACACGGGTCAAAGGTAAACAAGCCGGTCGGCTTGCCATAAACCAGTCGCCCGACGCGGGCACATGGCTGATATCATGTCTACAAATACGCTAACTGCAAGTTTTTACACGAGGGGCTCCCCCTCCCAAAATGCTCTTACAACCTTTTTGGGCCAAGCCCGAACTCTCTCTGCGCAGGGTAAAAACAGGAACGGGACACTGTCAGTCGGATAAATCCCCCAATGCATCCCCGGGGACACCTCCGGAGCCACCGCTGGCATCGCTGGCCTCGCCGTCACCTCCTACGTCGCCGCCAACAGCACCTGGGTCATTCATCACTCCGCCCTCACCAGCGCCCAGGCCATTCACCACTCCGCCATCATCGGTGGCTACGACCATGCCGTCGTCGTCATGGTGAAGGCCCGAACCAGGGCGTCCACGTTGTCTTCCACCCAGCTCGCCAGATTGTCCTGGACGGCCAAGGGCACCGGTGCGATGGCGGCATCAAAGTCGAAGTGGGGATCCATGTGCCGACGATGACTGAAGACGCGAGAGAAAGCGCGCCCAAGTTGGGCGCGGCTCCTCTCCTCCACCAACCTGTCGGCTCTACCCGAACGGACCTCCAGCTGCGTCACCACGTCGGTGAAGAATTGAAGGTTACCAGCATAGTTGACCAGATGAGGTTCCCCAACTGCTGCCTCGCAAATGATACCTAAGGCCGTGTTGGCTCTTTCCCGGAGCTCGCGGAGCATGGGGCTGTGCACGTGCTCCAAGGTCTGCCGCTAGCGTATCTCGTCCTCGTTCCGCCGCGCAACGGCCTCGGCTGCATCCACCCTTTGGTGGAGGAGAAGCACCTCGGCTCAGGAGGAAGCCAGTTCCGCCTGTGCCGCTCCAAGGGCGGCCCCGGTAGCATCCGCACGCCGCGTCACTTCATCCAGCTTGGCCCTTAGGGCGGCGGACCTGCCCTCTGCTTCAACCTGGATCAGCTCAAGCCTGTCCATGAACTCGCGCTCGAGGTTCGAGCGAGCCGCCGCCACACGGCGATCAACTTCTTTCGAGGCTCGGGCTTCCCTCGCGGCGACATCATCCTCCGTCTGCGCCACCATGCGCTCCCTCGTCTCTAATCGCTCAAGTTCCAGGGCACGCTCGATGGCCTCCAGCCTCAATGCCTCCTCATGCTTCTGAAGCTCCGCCCGATCAACCGAGCCCCCCTCCATCGACGCAAGGGCCGCCTCATGCAACTCCACATGTTGCTCTAGGGAGCTGCTCAGGGCCTGGAGCTCCCACACCCGCTCTTCCGCGGCCCTGTGCCCGTTGGTTGGCCTCTTGAGCCTCCTCGACGGCCCGGGAGCAGGCCTCCCAAGAAGCTGCCAGCGACGCCTCGGCCTTCTCATTGTCGAGGTCACGCTGGTGGCGCGAAAGGGCAACGGCCACCTTTAGCTTGCGCCTCTCCTCAGCTAGGTGCAGGCCCTCGGCCTCAAGGCGCGCGTCCTCGTCAGCGAGCTCTACACCAAGCTGGCTCACCGCGTACGCCGCCCTTCGGAGGAACCCTTGGCGGAGGGCACGGCGCTCCCGAGCACGCTCAAGCATGTCTTCCACATCTCCTTCCGCCTCGGACGCGCGAGGAGGGCCCCGGATCAGCACTCCCCCGCTGGGCAGGGTGTTGGGGGCTGGCGCCCTCGCGATGGCTGGACGCGCCTCGCCAGAAGCCTGGCCGAGAGCCAATTCGCCCTCCAAGGAAGATCGCAAGGCCGACCTCAGCCAGTCGTCGTCCACAACCAGTCGAAGAGCCCAGGGCAGGCTGGCTATGCCCCGGGAGGGCTCACGAAGGATGGTCGAGAGGGTGCAGAACCAAGACGCACCGCAGGATGGCCCGCCTCTCCAACCGGCCTCACCACAAGGGCAGTGCTGGAGCCCGGGACGCTTGGAGAAGGTGGAGAGGGCGAGGCCTGGAGGGATGGCTCCTTAGTCACCTCCGCGAACTCGGCAGGAAGGGCCATGCAGGGTAATGATTAGCTGAAGCAGCAGGAGAGTAAGAAACAGAGGAAGGGAAACGCTTACTCATCGGTGGCAAACTACTTCCTGCGTTTCAATAGGAGGCAAGGGTAATCATCACCCAAGGCCTCCCTTCTTTTTCTGAGAGCCTCGAAGTCCACACGGAAGCGACCCATAAGCTCGGCGCAGGGGTCAACCTGCGACGAGGAAGAAGCGCCAAGGTGCCTGGCGTCGGGGGCCTCGCCCGGAGACACCTCGCCAGACGCTGCGCCAAGGAGGGTGGTCGGGGCCTCGGGGGCCTCTGCCACGGGAGCCGCAGACCGTGGCCTGATGCCTTCAGCCGCCACAGGGCGGGCCTCAGGAGCTGCCGCCTCAGGGGTACCGTGTGGCGTCATCATCTCGAAGGCGGCCCCCTCAGCCCCCGGCGCCCCTTGCCTCCCAGCTCCACCACTCGAGGAAGGACCGTCGTGGGCAACCGGAAGGGCAACCACCACAACTGGGTTCTCGCGAGGTCCCCTAAGGCCTGCAGGATGCAGCCCCCATTCATCGAAGCATCTTCTTCACGAAATCGCCCCTATTTGAGCAAAGGTACAGCAGGGCGCCCCCATGCCGGATGCTGCCAGGAGAAGGGTCCCCAATCAGGATCATGAGAACCTTCCTCGGCACTTCGGGCGTCAGATCTTCCTCTTGGAGCCTCATGCGGTCTTCATGTCCCTCGAAGGCCCACATCCGCCGGGAATGACGCCGGAGAGGAGCAATGCGGCACAGGAGGAACTCCTTCACCACCTTGGGTGCCATCACACCAAGCGACTTCAAGTACGTGAAGCGGTGCCAAACGAAGACGAGTCAGGGGCTCGTGAGCGTCTCCTGGCCCCAGCCCGAGTTGGGGATAGCGGGCACGGTTGGCTCCGAAATCAGGGGCTAGGCACCCCAGCGTCCACGTACAGCCACCGCTCACGGAACCCGGTTGCGGGCGGAGGAAGGCTGAAATCAATTCCCGAAGCCGCTGTTTCTGGTGCAGCAAGGAAGCTCACACACCCCGAGCATTGGGTAGGATCGCTAAGACACAGAGAGAAGAAGTGGCGCAGCAAGGCAATTGAAGGAGGGATGCCGATCATCGCCTCGCAGACAAAAGCGAAAACGGCAAGAAGAGTAATGGATTCGGGACCCAAATGCATCATGTGGATCAGGTAATGAGAAAGCACAGCATTGAAGAAATCAGAGAAGGGAGGAACCAGACCCGCCCATAGAGCGTCGGCGAAGTACCGAACCTCGGTGGCATTCTGTCAATGGAGAAGTGAGACGCGGGCCAGACCGTCGCCCTCCCGCACTCGTTGAAGATGGTGGTGATGGCGGAATTGACCTTGTCTGAGCCTTCCTGGTTGAGTATGATCGACCGGTCAACACCAGGAGCCACCGACGGCGACGGACGGGGCGAGGGCACAAGCTTTGGCCCTTTCCCCTTCTTCGTCGGGGCCATGGCGACAGGAAGGGGGAGGATGCGAGATTGGATTGGAAGCAGAGGCTGGAGCTCGAGAGAAGGAAGAGCAGAAGGCACGCGAGCGGCAAGAAGAGGAGAGATTGTGTACAACGGCGGGTCCGCCTAGCTGGGGCACAAAATAAGGAGGCGTGGGGGAACAGGGACGCCCACGTCCAATCAACCGCCACGCGGCGCCCAAGGCCGCAGGCTATTGGGGCCCGCGGCGCTTCGCACTTGCCTCTTCGCTTCTCTGCTAAGCCAAGTCCAAGCGCGCCTTGGGCCTGGGGGCTACTGTCGGTGTTCTGGGAATGGGGGTACCCAGACTTGCCTGCCTGCGGCCTGCGGCGTGGCACAAGGAGTGGCCCGGTACGGCCCATCTTCGTCAACACATGCTCAATACCCTCGCGAGGGGCAAAGCCTCACGGGGCGGACGACAGGAGGCTTCCTCAGGCACAGCCTCGTCAGGCTGGCTCACGAGGAGGCAGAGAGATCAAGGCGGGGTACCTCACGAGGTGCCCGTGACGCAAGCAATGACGACCAAGGCGCAGGCAGGCGCCGGCCAGCGCAGAGTCCTTGTTTCCCCTTTGGTGCAAAGGGGGTAAGCGCAGGCAAGGGTATCAAGCAAAGGCAACCATTTCGGTGCAACAAGACCAAGACCAGCAGGACGGCAGAACGGAGGTCATCGTGGAGCCCAAGCCAGCATCATCGTCAGGGTCTTTTGCAGGCGAGGACCAACTTTAGTCAGGAAAAGTGTACTAGATGTTCCCCTTTAAAATGGCCAATTGTTGGCGCCCTTCCCACTCAATATTTGGGAAGAGGCCCGGGGACTTCGCCTATAAATAGGACTAGCCACCCATAGGGTAGGGCATCTGGACCTGAACAGATCGACATACAAGACACACAGAGAGAGAGAGAGAGAGGCGAGTGAACTCCCCTAGCAGTTCATCGCACCCACCAAGAACAGACCCTCGCGAGGCTGTTCTCCCCTTGTACTATTCCTCATTAGGCCCAGAGGCAATCCACCCACCACAAACTGGAGTAGGGTATTACACCACAATGGTGGCCTGAACCAGTATAAATCTTGTGTCCCTTGTGTTGTTCTTCGAGTAGTTTAGATCCTAGCGAGGCGGTGAAACATGGGCAGGCTGAGGGTGTGATCTCCACGCACACCCTAGTGTTCGAACCTCAAGGGTCTGCTAGAACCCGAAATCCGATAGACGTTCACATAACACCTGTAGTCGACGTTCACATAACACCACTAGAGGAAAGACAACATACATCTCATCAAAATATCGAACAAATACCATATTCACATGACTACTTATAACAAGACTTCTCCCATGTCCTCAGGAACAAACGTAACTACTCACAAATCATATTCATGTTCATAATCAGAGGGGTACTAATATGAATAAAGGATCTGAACATATGATCTTCCACCCAATAAACCAACTAGCATCAACTACAAGGAGTAATCAACACTACTAGCAACCCACAGGTACCAATCTGAGATTTTGAGAGAAAGATCGGATACAAGAGATGAACTAGGGTTTGAGAGGAGATGGTGCTGGTGAAGATGTTGATGGAGATTGACCCCCTCTCGATGAGAAGATTGATGGTGATGACGATGACGACGATTTCCCCCTCCCGGAGGGATGTTTCCCTGTCAGAACAGCTCCGCCGGAGCCCTAGATTGGTTACGCCAAGGTTCCGCCTCGAGGCGGCGGTGCTTCTCCCGAAAGCTTCCTTATGATTTTTTTTCCAGGGCAAAAGACACCATATACCAGAAGATGGGCATCGGGGGGCTTCCGGGTGGCCCACGAGGCAGAGAGGCGGGCCGAGGGGTAGGGCGTACCCTCCAACCTCGTGGATACTGAGTGGCCCCCCTTTGGTGCTTTCTTCACCCAATATTTTTAATATATTCCAAAACTGACTTTCGTGGAGTTTCATGACTTTTGAAGTTGTGGAGAATAGGTCTCCAATATTTGCTCCTTTTCCAGCCCAGAATTCCAGCTGTCGGCATTCTCCCTTTTCATGTAAACCTTGTAAAATAAGAGAGAAAAGGCATAAGTATTGTGACATAATGTGTAGTAACAGCCCATAATGCAATAAATATCGATATAAAATCATGATGCAAAATGGACGTATCATTTACCTGCAGGCACACCAAAGACATATTTGGCCGGGTTAAGCATCATCTTGTGGACCCAGAGATTATCAAAAGTTTCTTTCAGATCATCCAGGAGAGTCTCCTTCTTCCTAGACTTGACCACAATATCATCCACATAAGCATGAACGTTACGCCCAATTTGATCATGAAGACAATTTTGAACACATCGCCAGTAAGTCGCTTGGGCACTCTTAAGCCCAAAAGGCATAGACACATAGTAGAAAGCTCCAAAAGGTGTGATAAAAGACGTATTCGCTTGGTATTTGATTGCCATCTTAATATGATGATAACCAGAATAAGCATCCAGAAAACATAAACTCTCACAACCCGTTGTGGCATCAGTAATCTGGTCGATACGAGGGAGAGCAAACGGATCAGTCGGGCAAGCCTTGTTAAGATCTGTGTAATCAACACACATACGCCAAGTGTCGTTCTTCTTGAGCACAAGCACCGGGTTAGCCAACCACTCAGGGTGAAAAACCTCAATGATAAACCCAACTGCCAAGAGCCGGCCCACTTCTTCTCCAATAGCTTTACCTCGCTCTTCATTGAAACGACAAAAGAACTATTTAACCAGCTAAACTTAGGATCCACATTAAGAGGGTGCTCAGCGAATTCTCTCGGAACACCAGGCATGTCAGAAGGTTTCCATGCAAAGATATCCTGATTCTCACGAATGAACTCGATGAGCGCACTTTCCTATTTAGGATCCATATTAGCCCCCTTTGTGAACTGCTGAGATGAGTCGCGAGGGACGAAATCGACCTGCTTAGTATGATCAGCTTGAAATTTCAAAAAAGGTTCATGTTCAGTACTGGGCTTCTTCGGAGGGGTCATATCGGCCTGGTCAACATTATCCTTATGAAATTTCAGCTCCTCGGTAGCACAAGCCAACTCTGCATAAGCCCCATCTCCTTCTTCGCATTCCAAAGCGATTTCCGATCACCATGGATTGTGATTGTGCCCTTGTGCCTAATAACCCACAAGTATAGGGGATCAGTTGTAGCCTCTTTCGATAATTAAGAGTGTCGAACCCAACGAGGAGCTAAAGGTAGAACAAATATTCCCTCAAGTTCTATCGACCACCAATACAACTCTGGCACGCTTGATGTTTGCTTTACCTAAAACAAGTATGAAACTATTTTGCACCAATAAAACTACGAGTACTTTGCGAGAATAAAATTAAGAATAAATTGCAAGGTAATAAAAGTAGATAGCTTTTGTCAACAAGAAAGTCATTTGTCCCTAGGCAATCGATAACAAATACTGGTAATCATTCTTGTAATTTTATATGAGGGAGAGGCATGAGCTAACATACTTTCTCTACTTGGATCATATGCACTTATGATTGGAACTCTAGCAAGAATCCGCAACTACTAAAGATCATTAAGGTCGTGAAACCCAACCATAGCATTAAGTATCAAGTCCTCTTTACTCCCATACGTCATACCCCACCTACTCGGGTTTAAGTTTCTGTCACTCTCGCAACCCACCGTAAGCGAACCATGAACATATTGAAACACCCTACAGCAGGGGCCCCTCATGTTTGCATGAGACGGAGGGCACCGTAGGACAGCACCATAAATAAAATATACAATCATACCAACCAAGATCATGATTAACCCATAGGACAAAACGGATCTACTCAAACATCATAGGATAACCATAGATCATTGGGAAATAATATATGGAGTTGAGCACCATGTTTAAGTAGAGATTACAGCGGGGGCAAGAGGTGTTACACCGCTGCATAGAGGGGGAGAAAGTTGGTGTTGACGGTAGCAAGGTTGTTGATGTAGATCGCCGTCACGATCCTAGCCCCGGCGGCGCTCCGGCGCCACTAGGAGAGAGGGGGAGAGAGCCCCCCTCCTTATTCTTCTTCCTTGGCCTCCCCCCTAGATGGGAGGAGGGTTACCCCTCTGGTCCATGGCCTCCATGGCTGTGGAGGGGCGAGAGCCCCGCCTTGATTGGATCTGTCTCTCTGTCCTCTTCTATTTCGCGCTTCTCAGATCTAGCCGAAAACCGTTTCTTATATTCCCGGAGATCCGTAACTCCGACTGCGCTGATCTTTTCACACGATTTTTTCCTGATATAAGCTTCCTTGCGTCCGAAGTAGAGGTCCAACCGATGTTCGAGGAGGGCATAACCCACCACGCCACGCCTGGCTCCGGGACCACGCCCTGGTGGGTTGTGCCCACCACGAGCCTCTGTTTGCGGTGATTCCAACTCCCAAAAATCACAAATATTCCAAAATAATTCTTCGTGGAGTTGCATCACATTTGGACTTCGTTTGATATGGATTCTCTGTGATAAAAAAACGGGCAACAAACAGGAACTGGCACTGGGCACTCGATAAGTAAGTTAGTCCAAATAAATCATATAAAAAGTTGCCAAAAGTATGTAAAACTTGTATAATATTGGCATGAAACAATCAAAAATTATAGATACAATGGAGACGTATCAGCATCCCCAAGCTTAATTCCTGCTCGTCCTCGAGTAGGTAAATGATAAAAAAGATAATTTTTGATGTGGAATGCTACCTAACATAAACTTGATCCAATGTCTAGTCATGGCATGAATATTAAGACATAAGTGATTCAAAGCAATAGTCTATAATCTGACATAAAGACATCCATGCTCAGGCATCCCAACAAACAATTATGTCTTTCAGAATATGAAATGCTAAAGAACGTTATCCCTACAAAATCATATAGTCTTGTCATGCTCTGTCTTCTCAGCTCAAAGTATAAATCATGTACTACCCCGGTGTCAGCCAAGCAATTGGTTCATACTTTTTAACGCGCTTCAACATTTTCAACCCTCATGCAATACATGAGGGCAAGCCATCGATATAGCACTATCGGTGGAATAGAGTATGATGATAGGGGTAAATATAGAGAAGAGAAAAAATAAGAAAGTCTCACATCGATGTGGCTAACTAACGGGCTATGGAGATGCCCATCAATTGATATCAATGCAAGGAGTAGGGATTGCCATGCAACGGATGCACTAAGAGCTATAAGTGTATGAAATCTCAATATGAAACTAAGTGGGTGTGCATGAAACTCTACTATGAAAAATTCCCACTAGTATATAAAAGTGACAACATAGGAGTCTCTATATGAAAACTATGGTGCTAATTTGAAGCACAAGTGTGGTATTTGCATGCCTCTTTCTTTTCTTTTCTTTTTTCATTCATTTTTCTTTTTCTTTTTTTTCTCTTTTTTTCTTTCCTTTTAGTCCAGAATCTCATCCCGACTTGTCGGGGAATCATGGTCTCCATCGTCCTTTCATCATTGGGGCAATGCTCTAATAACGAATAATGATGATCATCATACTTCTATATACTTATATTTCAATACTACAAAATATGACTCTATATGAATGCATGTGGCAATGATCTAGCATAACACGTAGGAAAATGATGAGTGGTGGCTGAGCCACAAATGCTATGTCAGCCATATGATCATGCAAAGCAATATGAAAATGAATGCTCAAGTCAAACATAAGTGATGGAAGTTGCATGGCAATATATCTCGGAATGGCCATGGAGAAGCCATAATAGGTAGGTATGGTGGCTGTTTTGAGGAATATATAATAAGGCTTATGTGTGATAGAGCGTATCATATCATGGGGTTTGGATGCACCGGCGAAGTTTGCACCACGTCTCGAGGTGATAAAGGGCAATGCACGGTACCATAGAGGCTAGCAAATTGCGGAAAGGTAAGAGTGTGTATAATCCATGGACTCACATTAGTCAAAAAGAACTCATATACTTATTGCAAAAGATTATTAGCCCTCGAAGCAAAGTAATACTATGCATGCTCCTAGGGGGGAGGTTGGTAGGAGTTAACCATCGCGCGCCCTAGACCTTCACACAAAGGTAGACAATCGAGGATAAATTGTGCTCCTACTTTCATAGCATAACAAGAGACTATATGTGCATGCTGCAGGAAACACAAACCTTAACACCAATATTCTAACTAACCACAACCATTTACTTGTACCTCCCACATATTATCATCTCTATATCGCAAAACTATTGCAAGGAATATCATATTCAGTGATCCATAAGTTTTATGTAGGATTTTATGACTAACCATGCAATTGACCAATTCCTTTTGTCTCTCTAAATAGATATAAGTGAAGCATGAGAGTTTAACTCTTTATACAAAATATAATGCTCTAACAAATACAAGTGAAGCAAGAGAGCATTCTACGAACATCGGTTTTCTATGTGAAGAGAAACAGGCAATCCAAACTTCAAATGATATAAGTGAAGCGCATGAAGCATTCTATAAAGCCACGCTCAAAAGATATAAGTGAAGTGCAATGAGCATTTTATAAATCAACCATGGACTATCTCATACCAGCATGGTACATCCTCCCCTCCCTTCCATAAGTGTCGGAGGGGGAGGAAAGAGAGGGGGAGAGAAGGAAAGGTGGAGGCCGAATCCTCCCCTTTCCTTCTCCCTTACCTCCTTTCCTTCTCCTATTTCCGCCTATAGGGGGCGCACCAGCCCCTTAGGGGATGGGCTGTCCCACTCTTGGCCCATTAGGCCCATATAGTTTGCCGGGGGGGGTGCCCGAAACCCCTTCCGATGACCCAATACGTACCCGACACCCCCAAAACACTTCCGGTGTCCGAATACTATCAAACGTTAACGTGACTCGCTATGTGAGTAGCATAAATACCACCATGGATTTAGCCCTTAGCCCCGTTGAGGTGCAAATGGAGTGCAATAATAGCCCCTAGGCTAAAGGTGTGATCATCGTGTAGTGCACGGCGTAAAATAGCAAGGTCAGGGGCACTGAGTGCACTGACCTTATCCCTAGCAGTCAAACACTTCATGATGAATAAAGCAAAGTAATGCACGGAAGGAAACTGCAAACTAGTGGCTGTGACGTTCGACACACCTCCTCATCCCCCACTGTCAAAGTGAGGAGGAAGTCCTCAAACTCTGCCGGTTTAGGCTCCCTCAATTCCCCATCAGAAGGGATCAAACATATGTCACAGAAGTCAGTGAGCGGTATCTGATGGGTTTCAGCATACAAATTAAATCGTACCTCAGGAGGATTGTTCCTATTCAGAAAATGAAAATTTTGCACAAAGAAATTTGTAAGGAGATGGTGTTGGTCACACTCAGTTGCAAGAAAGTTGGTCATCCCAGCATTTGCAACAAATGGGGAAAACTCTTGATGGAACCCGGACTCCTCCATGAAGGCATTATGTGGCATTCACACGGCCGTACCTCCTCTATTCTCAAAGTTTTGAGGTCATTGTCCGATGATTCCCCAATAACTCCCTTAGCATTCTTCTTGGAAGAAAACTTCCTAAAGAAACTCAGCTTATTCCTATAAATAAAATATTGAAAAATTTAGTCTACAAAAATGTTGTCAACAAAACTTCATAAGATTGATAGCAACTACTCATATGGATGTCTAAATGCTATATCAAGGATTCAAACTACTTGGAACTCCAATAATTCAACATACGAGCCTATTTACAACATCACCAAGAGTAGCTATTTATTCAAAATATAAACCACTAAAGCAAAAACTAATTGGAGCAATGGAGGAGTCACATACCAAGTAGCAATAATAGCCCCTAGGCCAAAGGTGTGATCATCGTGTAGTGCACGGCGTAAAATAGCAAGGTAAGGGGCACTGAGTGCATCGACCTTCTCCCTAGAAGTTAAGCACTTCGAGATGAATAAAGAAAAGTAATGCACAGAAGGAAACTGCAAACTAGTGGCAGTGGCGTTCGACACGCCTCTCTCATCCCCCACTGTCGAAGTGAGGAGAAAGTCCTCAAACTCTGCCAATTTAGGCTTCCTCAATTCCCCATCAGAAGGGATCAAACATATGTCACATAAGTCAGTGAGCGATATCTGACGGGTTTCAGCATACAAATTAAACCGTACCTCAGGAGGATTGTTCCTACTCAGAAAATGAAAAATTTGCACAAAGGAATTTGTAATGAGATGGTGTTGGTCACACTCAGCTGCGAGGAAGTCGGTCATCCCAGCATGTGCAACGAATTGGGAAAACTCTTGATGGAACTCTTGAAGGCATTATGTGGCCATTCGCATGGTCGTACCTCCACCGTTCTCGGAGTGTTGAGGTCATTGTCCGATGATTCCCCAATAACTCCCTTAGCATTCTTCTTGGAAGAAAACTTCCTAAAGAAACTCATCTTATTCCTATAAATAAAATTTTGAAAATTTTAGTCTACAAAATTTTTGTCAACAAAAGTTCATAAGATTGATAGCAACTACTCATATGGATATCTAAAGGCTATATCAAGCACTCAAACTACTTGGAACTCCAAGAGTTCAACATGCAATCCCATTTACAGCAGCACCAAGAGTAGCTAATTATTCAAAATATAAACCACTAAAGCAAAAACTAATTGGAGCAATGGAGGAGTCACATACCAAGTAGCAATCCCCAAAACAGTTTCGAAAATGGAGCTTCGAGCAAAGAGATCGAAATCCGCGGGTTTGAGAGCAAGAACATGAGGGAGAGAGCTATGGTGATTTTTTTTTTCTGCAGGTAGGAGATGACATGGACTAAAGGGATAAGTGAGGGGACCCATCTAGGGCCCACAACCCACCAGGGCGCGCGTGGGGTTGCTGGCGTGCCCTGTTGTCTTGTGCACACCAGGGGAACCCCCTGTGATGTTATTTGTACCATAAATATAGAAATAATTAGAAAAAATTGTATCAAAATTTCAGGGCTTTCTAAGTACATTTATTTTTGGCCATTTTTTATTGCACAGGAAATTCTAAAAACAGGATAAATCTGACATTTTATTTTATTCAACTAAGAAGAACAGAAAACAAAAAGTTGGGACAGAAGACGGTGCTTACTAAATTCATCCACTTCATACCTCTCAAAAATGATCCATTAACAAGGTTGCTCAAGTCTTATTAACAACCATTTTCGATTAGCATGAAACCGAAGAACCATCGTAAAACACTAAGTTACCTCAACGGGGATGTGCATATCCCCAACAATAAGTATGTCATATTTCTTTCTGGCAGTAAGTAGGGTAGTTGAAAATTTCCAATGGTGAGTGTCAGAGATTTTTCAATAACATTAATACCATTCACTTGGAATTGTTTCTTCAGAAAGTGCACCTTATGCTCATTACCATTGATATAAAAAGTGTCCTTGCTTTTATTGCAACCAATAACAGCCCCTGCAGTATTCAAAAAGGGTCTACCACGGATAATCGACATGTCGTTGTCCTCGGGCATCTCAAGTATAACAAAGTCTGTTAGGATAGTAACATTTGCAACAACAACGGGCACATCTTCAAAATACCGATAGGTATGGCTGTGGATTTGTCAGCCATTTGCAAAGATATTTTATTAGGTGTGAGTTTATTCAAATCAAGTCTTTTATATAAAAAGAAAGGCATAACACTAACACCAGCTCCTAAGTCACATAAAGCAGTTTTGACATAATTTCTTTTGATGGAGCATGGTATAGTTGGTATTCCTGAATCTCCTAGTTTTTTAGGTACTCCATCTTTAAAAGAATAATTAGCAAGCATGGTGGAGATTTCAGCTTTGGGTATTTTTCTTTTATTAGTGACAATTTCTTCATGTATTTTGCATAAGGAGCCATCTTTAGAATATCAGACAAGCGAGTACGGAAAAAGACTGGCCTAAGCATTTTAGTAAAGCGTTCAAATTCTTCATCATCCTTTTTCTTGGATGGTTTAGGTGGAAAGGGCATGGGTTTTTGAACCCATGGCTCTCTCTCTTTACCATGTTTTCTAGCCACAAAGTATCTTTTATCATATCGTTTATTTTTAGAATGTGGATTATCAAGATCAACAACAGTTTCTATCTCAAATTCATTAGCTGGTTCTTTATGATTGTATGGTTTAGCATCTACATGAACACCATCATTATCATTTTCGTTATCACTATGTGGATGTTCATTACCAGATTGAGTTTGAGCAACAGAAATAGAGACATCATTGTTATCTTCCGAAGGTTTCTCTTTCTCAGGTTCGCTAGAGGTATGCAGGGTCCTATCATTTTTCTTCTTCTTTTTAACTAGGACTAGGTGCATCAGTATTAATTCTTTGAGAGTCTTGTTCAATTGTTTTGGGGTGACCTTCTAGGTAAGGTGGTTCCTAAGTCATTTTGCCTCCTCTAGTTGCTACTCTAACAGCATAATCATTCATATTATTATTCATTTCATTTAGCAATTCTCTTTGAGATTTAGCAACTTGTTCTAACTGAGTTTGAACCATAGAGGCATGCTTTCCTACACCTCTAACATCATTAGTAATTGTAAATAACAAGTCACTCAAGCGAGCAATCATGTTAGAGTTATATTTCAATTGTTTCATAACATTTGCATTGAAGTGATCTTGTTCCCTAATGTGGCTGTCAAATTCGTATAAGCATTGACTAGGATGTTTATTATAAGGGATGCCATCTTCATCAAACTTTAATAAAGAATTTACCTCTACCACATGTGGTGGTGGTGTGTCAAGTCCGTGTATTTCTTCAATCAGTGGTAAATTCTTAACATCCTCAGCTTTAATACCTTTTTCCTTCATAAATTTCTTTGCCTCTTGCATATCTTCGGGACTAAGAAATAAGATGCCCTTCTTCTTCGGAGTGGGTTTAGGTGGTGGTTCAGGAAGAGTCCAATCATCATAATTTTTCAATATGTTGTTCAATAATTCCTCAGCTTGTTCAACAGTTCATTCCCTGAAAACACAACCAGCACAACTATGTAGGGAAGTCCATAGAAGGATCGGTTAGTCCATTATAGAAGATATCAAGTATTTCATTTTTCTTAGGAGGATGATCAGGCAAAGCATTAAGCAATTGGAGAAGCCTCCCCCAAGCTTGTGGGAGACTCTCTTCTTCAATTTGCACAAAGTTAAATATTTCCTGTAAGGCAGCTTGTTTCTTATGAGCAGGAAAATATTTTTCAAAGAAGTAGTAAATCATATCATCGGGACTACACACACAACCAGGAGCAAGAGTATTGTACAATATCTTAGCACCACCCTTTAATGAGAACGGAAATAATTTGAGAATATAGTAATAGCGAATTTCTCATCATGAGCAAAGAGGGTGGCTATATCATTTAATTTAGTAAGATGTGCCACTAAAGTTTCAGTTTCATAGCCATGAAATGGATCAGATTTGACCAAAGTAATTAACTCGGGGTCAACAGAGAATTCATAATCCTTATCGGTAACAAAGATAGGTTAAGTAGCAAACTTAGGATAACATTTCATTCTAGCATTCAGAGATTTTTGGGAGGTGGAATCAACGCAAACGGAGGCCCACGGCCTCCACTACCCACCAGGGCGCGACCAGCCACCCTGGCACGCGGTGGTGCCTGGTGGGCACACTGTAAGTCAGCTAGGGCTCTTCTTCGACCGCAAGGAAGCTTATATCTGGAAAAAATCCTGTTATAATTTCAGCGCAATTGGAGTTACGGATCTACAGGAATTTAAGAAATGGTGAAGGGCCAAAAAAAGGAATGCGAGAGAGAAGAGAACAGAGAGAGAGAGATCCAATCTCGGAGGGGCTCCCACCCCTACGCCGCCATGGAGGTCATGAAAAGAGGGCGAACTCTCCTCCTCCCATCTAGGGGGAGGCCAAGGAAGAAGAAGAAGGATGGGGGCTCTCCCCCCTCTCTCTCTCGGTGGCGCCGGAGTGCCGCCAGGGCTGGGATCGTGACGACGATCTACACCAACAACCTTGCTACCATCAACACCAATTTCTCCCCCTCTATGCAGTGGTGTAACCTCTCTATTCCTGCTTTAATTCTCTACTTAACAATGGTGCTCAATACTATATATTATTATCCAATGATATGTGGTTATACTATGATGTTTGAGTAGATCTGTTTTGTCCTATGGGTTGATTGATGATCATGATTGGTTTGGGTTTTTTTATTTTATTTTGGTGCTGTCCTATGGTGCCCTTTGTGTTGCGCAAGCGTGAGGGATCCCCGCTGTAGGGTGTTGCAATACATTCATGATTCACTTATGGTGGGTGGCTAGAGTGACAGAAGTTTACGCCTGAGTAAGGGGGTTGTTGCATATGGGAGTAAAGAGGACTTGATTCTTAATGATATGGTTGGGTTTTACCTTAATGATCGTTGGTAGTTGTGGATGCTTGCTAGAGTTCCAATCATAAGTGCATATGATCCAAGTATGGAACGTATGTTAGCTCATGCCTCTCCCTCATATCAAATTGCAATAATGATTACCGGTCTAGTTACCGACTGCCTTGGGACAAATATTTCTATTGTGTTACAAAAAGCTTTCTACTAAACTACTAAATTTTTTATCTTGCAATTTATTCATAGTTTTATTCTTGCAAAGTACTTCTAGTTTTATTCTTGTTCTAGGTACAACGAATGTTAAGTGTCTGTAGAGTTGTATTGGTGGTTGATAGAACTTGAGAGAATATAAATTCTACCTTTAGCTCCTCGTTGGGTTTGACACTCTTATTTATCTAAAAAGGTACAATTGATCCCCTATACTTGTGGGTTATCAAGACCTTTTTCTGGTATCGTTGCCGAGGAGCAATAGCGTGAGGTGAATATTCTTGTGTGTGCATGTTTGCTTTATCACTAAGTAGTTTTTATTTTATTTTGTTCTAAGTTGTTTTATATCTTTAGTTATGGATATGGAACACAAAATACCAAAAAACTTAGTTGTACTTGCTACTCATGGAGACGGGGAACCTCCTAAAACCCTCGATGCTCATTATGTGAAAAATATTAAACACTACTTTGATAATCTTGAGAAAAACCCATTCAAATTGATAATGGGAGACACGCTGGATCAACATGAATATTTTGGGGATTATTGCTTGACTCAAAAAGGGAAACTCTTATGGGATCAAACTGAAATCTTGCATTGGTATTCTTGGAATTTATGCTTGAGATATGATTATAGTTGTTGCTCTAGGATGAAGGCTAAACACCTTCCCTTTTCATGTGAATTTAATGATAATGAAAGCCTGGATTCTTATGCTAATGGTAGATATGATTACTATGATGTGGAACGAATAGAAAAATTTGTTGGTTTTAAGGGTGGTTGTGAAATTAAATGTTTGTTTGAAGAGTATGAAGATTATGATGATGTTGTTTACCGATTTGAAAATTTTGTTGTATTTAAATATTTCGATGAGAATTATAAATACAATGCCAATATTGATGCATTTATTGAGAAGGTCTCTACTCCCAAAGAAGAGACCAATATTTTGCAGGAATCTATGGTAGAAGAAATTGATGACACTGTGTGCTCATTGGATGAAAAAAGATGATGAGTAGAGCGAAGAACAAAAGGAGGAAGAGAAGATTAGCTACCTGTGCCCACCTTCTAATGAGAGTAACTCTTGAACTCACACATTGTTTAATTTCCCTTCGTGCTTACAGAAGGACGATTGCTATGATCCCATTGATTCGTTTGAAATATCCTTTTTTGAAATTGATGCTTGCTATGCTTGTGGCCATGATGCCAATATGAATTATGTTTATGGAGATGAACTTGCTATAGTTCCTTATATTAAGAATGAAATTGTTGCTATTGCACCCACACATGATAGTCCTATTATCTTTTTGAATTCTCCAAACTACACTATATCGGAGAAGTTTGCACTTATTAAGGATTATATTGATGGGTTGCATTTTACTATTGCACATGATATTTTTGATGAATATGATATGCATGTGATTGCTGGTCCTACTTGCAATTAGTATGAGAGAGGAACTATGTCTCCACCTCTCTATGTTTCCAACACAATAAAATTGCAAGAAACTGCTTATACTATGCATTGGCCTTTACTTGATGTGCATGAATTGTTCTTTTATGACATGCCGATGCATAGGAAGAGAGTTAGACTTCGTTGTTGCATAATATGTTGGTTTGTGCTCACTAGTAAATTACAAATCATTGTTAATTAAAATTGACTTTGATATACCTTGGGATCCGAGTGGATCAATTACTTGAGCACTTTATGCCTAGCTTAATGGCTTTAAAGAAAGTGCTGCCAGGGAGACAACCTGGAAGTTTTAGAGAGTCACTTTATTTTGTTGAGCGCTTTTATAAAGTTTAAAAACAAAAAAATATAGATGGGAACTTAAAAACTTTTTAAAGAAGAGAAGCATTTGGAAGGTTATACATTGGAGAAGTGAGGGTTGAACTTGAACACTTGTGTTCATGCTCATGGAAACAATGTAGAATCTTTCATGGAAGTTTCTCACAAAAATAATTATCCCCTAGTACAAATCCATTGTATTATAAAAATAATGTGCCAAGATTGGCCTTTAGGATTGAGGGAATCCTGGACTAGGGGGTGTCCGGATAGCCGGACTATCATCGTCAGCCGGACTCCAAGACTATGAAGATACAAGATTGAAGACTTCGTCCCGTGTCCGGATGGGACTTTCCTTAGCGTGGAAGGCAAGCTTGGCGATACGGATATGTAGATCTCCTACCATTGTAACCGACTCTGTGTAACCCTAGCCCTCTCTGGTGTCTATATAAACCGGAGGGTTTTAGTCCGTAGGACACAACAACCATTACAATAATCATACCATAGGCTAGCTTCTAGGGTTTAGCCTCCTTGATCTCGTGGTAGATCCACTCTTGTACTACCCATATCATCAATATCAATCAAGCAGGAGTAGGGTTTTACCTCCATCGAGAGGGCCCGAACCTGGGTAAGAACATCGTGTCCCTTGTCTCCTGTTACCATCCGCCTAGACGCACAGTTCGGGACCCCCTACCCGAGATCCGCCAGTTTTGACACCGACATTGGTGCTTTCATTGAGAGTTCCTCTGTGTCGTCACCGATAGGCTTGATGGCTTCTTCAATCAACAACAACGCCGTCCAGGATGAGACTTTCCTCCCCGGACAGATCTTCGTGTTCGGCGGCTTTGCACTGCGGGCCAATTCGCTTGGCCATCTGGAGCAGATCGAAAGCTACGCCCCTGGCCATCAGGTCAGGTTTGGAAGCCTAAAATTCACGGCCGACATCCGCGGAGACTTGATCTTTGACGGATTCGAGCCACAGCCAAGCGTGCCGCGTTGTCACGATGGGCACGATTTAGCTCTGCCGCCGGATAGTGCCCTGGAGGCCGCACACGAGTCCGCTCTGACCCATAGTTCGGAGCAGACCGTGTAGATCGAGGACAAGTGGCTGGACACCGCCTCGGGAGCTGCAACTTCTACGGTGATGGAGCCGAATACTGATCTTGTCCCTTATAAAGCTCGTGACTCCGAGGCACCGGACTCCTTGCCGGACTCCGAACCTCCTGCGCCCCTGCCAATCGAATCCGATTGGGCGCCGATCATGGTGTTCACCGCCGCGGACATCTTTCAGCACTCACCCTTTGGCGACATCTTAAATTCGCTAAAGCATCTCTCATTATCCGGAGAACCCTGGCCGGACTGCGGTCAGGATGGTTGGGATGCGGACCATGAAGAGATTCAAAGCCCACCCACCACCCACTTTGTAGCCACTATCGACGATCTAATCGACATGCTAGACTACGACTCCGAAGACATCGACGGTATGGACGACGATGCCGGAGACCATCAAGAACCAGCGCCTACAGGGCACTGGAAGACCACCTCGTCATACGACATATACATGGTGGACACCCCAAAGGATGGGGACGGCGAAGAAGCAGCGGAGGCAGATTCCTCCAAGAAACAGCCCAAGCACCGACGTCAGCGGCGCCGCTCTAAATCCCGCCACAGCAAGAATGGAGATTCCGGCACCGGAGATAATAACACCCCAGAGAGTGCCAAAGACAACCCCCTCCAGCAAGATTCAGCACAGGAGGACGGGGAAGCCAGCCCTCGAGAGAGAGCGGCAGACGTGGAGGATGACAATTACATGCCTCCCTCCGGAGACGAGGCAAGCCTCAACGACGATGAATTTGTTGTGCCCGAGGATCCCATTGAACAAGAGCGTTTTAAATGCAGGCTTATCGCCACGGCAAATAGCCTAAAGAAAAAGCAGCAACAGCTTCAAGCTGATCAAGACCTGCTGGCCGACAGATGGACCGAGGTCCTCGCGGCCGAAGAGTATGAACTCGAACGCCCCTCCAAGAGCTACCCAAAACGCAAGTTGCTCCCCCGACTAGAGGAAGAAGCATACAAACCTTCATCACCAGCGCACAATACGGCAGACCGACCACCCCATGGTCGCGACAGAGAGGCATCTAGGCCCCCCATCAAGACCGTACCCCGACACCGCTCGAAAAGTACGAAGCCACGAGGGAATGCGCCGGACTTGCGGGATATATTGGAGGACAAGGCAAGACAATCCAGATCTATCTACGGATCACGTGGGCGCCCCACAACCCACGACGACTACCGTCGCGCCGGACACAGCAACTCCGGCCGGGCTGAACACAGCAGACAACGCTCCCTTGAGCTACGTCGTGATATTGCTCAATATAGAGGGGCCGCACACCCACTATGCTTCACTGACGAAGTAATGGATCATCAAATCCCTGAAGGGTTTAAACCCGTGAACATTGAATCCTACGATGGCACAACAGACCCCGCGGTTTGGATCGAAGATTATCTCCTTCATATCCATATGGCCCACGGTGACGATCTCCACGCCATCAAGTATCTCCCACTCAAGATTAAAGGACCAGCTCGGCATTGGCTTAACAGCTTGCCTGCAGAGTCAATTGGGTGTTGGGAGGACCTGGAAGCCGCATTCCTCAACAACTTCCAGGGCACATATGTGCGACCACCAGACGCTGATGACCTAAGCCACATAATTCAGCAGCCAGACAAATCGGCCAGACAGTTCTGGACACAGTTCTTAACAAAGAAAAATCAAATCGTCGACTGTCCGGATGCAGAGGCCCTTGCAGCCTTCAAACATAACATCCGCGACGAGTGGCTGGCCTGGCACCTAGGACAGGAAAAGCCGAAATCCATGGCAGCCCTCACATCACTCATGACCCGCTTCTGTGCGGGAGAGAACAGCTGGCTAGCTCGCAGCAACAACCTCAGCAAAAATACTGGCAGACCGGATACTAAGGACCACAACGGCAGGTCGCGTCGAAACAAAAACAAACGCCGTGTTAACGGCGATAACAATGAAGATACGGCAGTCAACGCTGGATTCAGAGGCTCTAAACCCGGTCAGCGGAAGAAGCCATTCAAAAGAACTTGTTGGGCACCCTCGAAAAGCCAGCTAATCACACCAACAGAGATTGTTGGGTATTCAAGCAGGCAGGCAAGTTAATTGCCGAAAACAATGACAAGGGGTTGCATAGAGATGACGAGGAAGAGACCCGGCCACCGAACAGTAGAGGACAGAAGGGTTTCCCCCCACAAGTGCGGACGGTAAACATGATATACGCAACCCATATACCCAAGAGGGAGCGGAAGCGTGCACTTAGGGACGTATATGCAATGGAGCCAGTCGCCCCAAAGTTCAATCCATGGTCCTCTTGCCCGATCACTTTCGATCGAAGGGACCACCCTACCAGCATCCGTCATGGTGGATTCGCCACATTGGTTTTAGACCCAATCGTCGATGGATTTCACCTCACTAGAGTCCTGATGGACGGCGGCAGCAGCCTGAACCTGCTTTATCAGGGTACAGTGTGCAAGATGGGCATAGACCCCTCAAGGATTAAACCTACAAAGACGACCTTCAAAGGCGTCATACCAGGTGTTGAGGCCAATTGTACAGGCTCAGTCACACTGCAAGTGGTCTTCGGATCCCCGGATAACTTCGGAAGCGAGGAGTTAATCTTCGACATAGTCCCGTTCCGCAGCGGCTATCACGCTCTGCTCGGACGAACCGCGTTTGCGAAGTTCAACGCGGTGCCGCATTATGCATACCTCAAGCTCAAGATGCCAGGCCCTCGTGGAGTCATCACGGTCAACGGAAATACTGAACGCTCCCTCCGAACAGAGGAACACACAGCGGCTCTCGTGGCAGAAGTACAAATTAGCCTTTTAAGGCAATTTTCGAGTCCGGCCATTAAACGACCGGACATAGCCAAACGCGCCTGGAGTAACATCAATCAACACCACATGGCACGTTCCGAGCACGCGTAGCAATGCGGCCCCAACCCCAGCCCTTGCATGATTGCAAGACCAGCTCTTCGCATACATCATTATGCTCTGGAGATACCATGGGCATAGGGGGAGGGGCACGACCACGACAGGCCCAGAGTGCGGCTTAACCACACCAGGGGCTCCCAAGTGTGTCACTCTTTTTTCTTCGTTTTTTATTTTTTCACAGGACTCCGTTCACCAGAGGCCCTGTTCGGCAGTAGATCTACCGAACTCACGATGCAACAGCCAGGGAGGGACAAAGGCTACGACGAACACTCAGGTGGTCTCCATTATGAGCATTAAATTTGTTAAATACACCATTCCGCAGCCTACCCCTGGAGGGAGGCACTTCTAATAGTCCAGCCCTTGCTTACCGCACAATTTGTATCGTTCTGCACTCATGGCAGAATCTCTTGAATAAACAATGCATCACTTTTTGTTTATAATTGCATTCCCTTTTTACATATATGTTTATTCTTGACATCTTGCACCCGTACATTTTGGTACAGCCGAATACACCAGGGGCTTATGTTTCCCGCATTATGGTGTGATAAGTCCGAACACTTTCACAAGTGCGGTACCCCGAACTTATAGCATTATATGCATCGGCTCCGAATCATGTCTTGGGTCAATAGTTGGGTTTGCCTGGCTCCCATGTTTTGGTACCTTACGTTCCATTCTGTCGGCTAAGGTAGCAGTGGGAGAACCACTGCGATTGTGCCCCGGTTGAGCTGGGTGAGCGCCTCAGTGGAGAAAGCTAAAACTGACTGTCATGATAAGGCGAGAGACTGGTCGCTGTTCAAGAGGTCTTTTCGAGTCCCTAAAAACTTATGCCGCTTCAAGCGAGGAACCGGCTGCGTCCGGCCCAGGCGTGGATAGCGCCCCGAACTCGGTCTTCCGAATACTAGGGGCTTCGCCGAAATTTAAAATTATAGAATTCTATGGCTAAGTGAGAGTGTTCAAGCATTATAAGTCCGGTTGCCTTGTTTGTTGTGTTGAGCGCCTCCCTAGATGGACCCAAAAATGGGAACAAGAGTACTCAAGTTTATCCCGAACACCCCAGCACTCGTGGCATGGGGGCTGAAGCCGACGACTTGCCATCTCTCAGATTTTATACACGGCCGCACAGAAGGTAATATTTTAAATCAATACACGTTGCTTAGCGCATATGAACAAAGTTTTCAGCGCACAGGATAACACATTGCGAGTTTACTCAATAATTACATCTTTAGGGCACTCATCCGCAATCTTGCGGGCACCCTTCAAGACACTTTTATAGTACATTTCGGGCGTACGATACTCCTTGCCCACCGGCGGAGCGTCCGTGATAAGTCTCTCAGCATCCAGCCTGCCCCAGTGCACCTTTGCGCGGGCAAGGGACCGACGGGCACCTTCAATGCAGGCGGAGCGCTTGATGACTTCCACCCAGGGGCACGCATCCACCAGCCGCCGCACGAGGCCGAAGTAGCTCCCAGGCATGGCCTCTTCAGGCCACAGCCGGACTATGAGGCCCTTCATGGCCTGCTTGGCTACCTTGTGGAGCTCGACCAGCTGCTTCAGCTGGTCCCTAGGGGGCACCAGGTGTCCGGCCTCAGCGTACTGAGACCAGAAGACCTTCTCCGTTGAGCTCCCCTCCTCGGCCTGGTAGAATGCGGCGTCATCAGACACACTGCTAGGCAGATCTGCAAACGCCCTTGGAGAGCTCCGAATTCGGGTAAGTAACAGGTAATTTACATTAACATGCTTGCTTTGCATGAAAAATGCCTTACCCACCGCTATTTTCTTCACATCCTCAATCTCATGGAGGGCCTTACGGGCCTCGGCCTTAGCGGCTTTGGCACTTTCAAGAGCCGAGGCAAGCCCGGACTCTCGAGTCTTTGAGTCGTGCTCCAAACTCTCATGCTTTTCCATGAGAGCCTGGAGCTCTTGCCGCACCTCCGCCAACCGCGCCTCCTGTTTCTCTCGCTCCGCTCGCTCCGCGGCCGCATTGCGTTCAGCCGTGGACACGGCCTCCTTCAGGGTCGCCACCTCGTTCGTGGCCCCTGCAGTACCCACGTTATCCTTGTTATTTCCATTGCAACCAAAATCCTTTTCTGTAAGGTACAAATTTTAAAGTGGTGTTACTCACCCTCTTTGTCCTCGAGCTGCTTTTTAGCAAGGCCGAGCTCTTGCTCGGACCGCTCGAGGTCCTGCTTCAAAGCGCTGACCTCCGCAGTCAATGCGGCAGAGGTCAGCAGCGCAGCCTGCAAACCCATATTGACATAATTTTTAGCACTCCTATGTATATCTTTTTTAGATCCTCAGTCCGGTTTTTCTTTCCGAACACCAAACCGAGCATCAGGGGCTACTGTCTATGCGGTATTACATTACATATTTTAAAATTCTTACCTCAAAGCCTGTTAGAAGGCTGCTGCAGGCTTCGGTCAGCCTGCTCTTGGCGAGCAGAACCTTCTGAATCACCACACCCATAATAGTGCGGTGTTCTTCCTCGATGGAAGCGTCGTTGAGCGCCTCCAACAAGTTGTCTGGCGCCTCCGGTTGGACGGGGGCTGCCGGTGTCACGGTCTTGCCCTTCTTACGAAGGGGCCGCCTGCCGGACTCCGGAACCACTGTGGGTTCCGGCATGGAGTCAGCGCAAAGTCCGGGAGGCTGCCTTGCGGCACCTCCGGAGCCTCCTCCTGATGGGTCCCCTCCTGGGACCCCACCTCGGCGTTGTCAGCATGGCGAGGGGTGGAGGCGGTCGGAATGGAATCCACATCCGACGGAGCCAAGGACCCGCTGGATGAAGCAGGGAGATCATCCTCGGCCGGACTGCAGGCGGTGTGTGGCATTAGAAGGACAACATGTGGCACGAAAAGGAATAAACCGTTCAGGGGTCCGGATACTTACGATCTTGCCGGAGGCTTGGCCCTCGAGGGCCACCCTTCGTCGCCAACGTTGGCGTTGACGGAGCTGTCCGGAGTAAGGGTCCTTCCCCTCTTGGACCCTTCGGCCTCCCCCGTTGGGGAAACCTTCCTCTTCCTCTCTCCCTCCTCTGGGAGAGAGTCCTCTTTCTCCTCCTCGTCTTCGGGGAGGAGTCCGCCTCGGAGCCATCGGACGATGAGTCCGATATCACCTGGCGCCGGGAACTTCTTCGGGTTCCCGTGGCCTTCTTCTTAGCCTTCTTCTCCGGCACCACATAAAGTGTCGGGACTAGCAGCCCCATTAAACGGGCGTCCGCTGGATCTTCGGGAAGGGGAGCCGGATAGTCTACCTGTCCGGACGTCCTCTGCCAGTCCTGTCAAAGGCATTGGGAGTTTTAGATCCCATATAGAGTCAAACTATGAAAGAAAATAAGTGTCCCATAGAGGATAACAAAGCTTACCTCACCGGCCGGGCACGTGGTGCTGAATCCGCGGTCTTCCGTCACGGATGCGGGGGCTTCTCCGCCCTTGAACAACACCCACCAAGCAGCTTCGTACGTCGTGTCGAAGAGCCCGCTCAGGGTCCGGTGCTGTGCCGGATTGAACTCCCACAGGTTGAAGACCCGTTGTTGGAAGGGGAGAATCCGGCAGACGAGCATGACTTGGATCACGTTGACAAGCTTGAGCTTCTTGTTCACCAAGGTCTAGAGACAGGACTGGAGTCCGGTCAGCTCCTCCGAACTACCCCATAGCAAGCCCTTCTTTTTCCAGGAGGTGAGCTGCATAGGGGCACCAGATCTGAACTCGGGGGCCACTGCCCATTTAGGGTCCCGCGGCTCGGTGATATAGAACCACCCCGATTGCCACCCTTTGATGGTTTCCACAAAGGCGCCCTCGAGCCAGAGGACGTTGGGCATCTTGCCCACCATGGCTCCTCCGCACTCCGCCTGGACGCCCTTCACTACCTTTAGCTTGACGTTGAAGGTCTTGAGCCACAAGCCGAAGTGGGGCCGGATGCAGAGAAAGGCCTCGCACACGACGATAAGCGCCGAAATGTTGAGGATGAAGTTTGGTGCCAGATCGTGGAAGTCCAGGCCGTAGTAGAACATGAGCCCCCGGACGAAGGGATGAAGTGGGAAGCCCAGTCCGCGGAGGAAGTGGGGAAGAAATACGACCCTCTCATGGGGCCTAGGGGTGGGGATGAACTGCCCCTCGTCGGGCAGCCGGTTCGTGATGTCGCTGGAAAGGTACCCGGCACCGCGCAGCTTTGCGATGTGCTCCTCCATAACGGAGGAGGCCAACCACTTGCCTCCCGCTCCGGACATGACTGGAGGAGGTTGAGACGAGATGTGCGGACTTGGGCGCTGGAGCTCGAGTGCGCAGAGATGGATAAGCAAAGGAGGAAGAAGGCGTAGGTGAAAAGGTGGATCCTTATCCCCTTATATATAGGCGGACGAAGACTATGCGTCCCCACCGGCCTGGTAAAACTCGCTTATCTCCCAAGCGCCACCATCAATGGTGTGGTTGGGTTACCCACATCCGTATTGATGAGAATCCTGGAATAAGGGGAACACGATCTCTGCTTCGACAAGACGTGCCAAGGAAATCGCTTCGCTAAACGCGCTGAGGTGGTATAATAAAAAATGTAAAGGCTTGGTAGTGGGATGATGTCATGCCACGAAATACGTCAGCAGATTGAACTTGTGTACATATTATTCTCTCTATGGTGGAATGTGGAATTTGTTTTGTAGAGCCGGACACTATCCTGGTGTTCACAATCTTCTATGAATTATTCGGAGGAGGAACCTGCCTTGCAATGTCGAACAATATGCGCGCCGGACTCATCGTCATTGAAGCCTGGTTCAGGGGCTACTAAGGGAGTCCTGAACTAGGGGGTGTCCGGATAGCCGGACTATAATCGTCAGCCAGACTCCAAGACTATGAAGATACAAGATTGAATACTTTGTCCCGTGTCCGGATGGGACTTTCCTTGGCGTGGAAGGCAAGCTTGGCGATACGGATATGTAGATCTCCTACCATTGTAACCGACTCTGTGTAACCCTAGCCCTCTCCAGTCTCTATATAAACCAGAGGGTTTTAGTCCGTAGGACACAACAACCATTACAACAATCACATAATAGGCTAGCTTCTAGGGTTTAGCCTCCTTGATCTCGTGGTAGATCCACTCTTGTACTACCCATATCATCAATATCAATCAAGCAGGAGTAGGGTTTTACCTCCATCGAGAGGGCCCGAACCTGGGTAAAAACATCGTGTCCCTTGTCTCCTGTTACCATCCGCCTAGACGCACAGTTCGGGACCCCCTACCCGAGATCCGCCAGTTTTGACACCGATAAGGATGGTTAGATTGCTTGTTTTGTATGTGCGGGGCAAAAATAGAAACTTTTGTTGTAGAGCCTTAATTTACATTATTTTTTACCGAAACATGCAAAGATTCTGAATTTCTTTACACAGTACTGCTATGCAGATTTTTATGTTTTCTTTATTTTTCAGAATTTTTGGAGTTACAAAAGTATGGTCAATGTTCAGATTACTACACACAGTTCAGTTTTTGACAGATTTTGTTTTTGATGCAATGTTTTGTTTGTTTTGATGAAACTATGTGTTGTATCAGTGATATATGCCATGGAAAGTTAGAATACAGTAGGTATAATGCAAAAATAAAATATGAATGGGTTTGCAATAGTACATAAAGTAGTGATTTGCTTTATTATACTTGTGGATCTCACGAGGGTTTTGTTAAGTTTTGTGTGGATGAAGTGTTTGAAGATTGAGGAGGTCTCAATATGAGAAGGAGGAGAGGCAAGAGTTCAAGCTTGGGATGCCCAAGGCACCCAAGTAAATATTCAAGGAGACTCAAGCGTCTAAGCTTGGGGATGCCCCGGAAGGCATCCCATCTTTCTTCAACATGTATCGTTATGTTTTGGGTTTTTTTTGTTTGCATGATATGCGTAAATTCTTGGAGCATCTTGTGTGTTTAGTTTTCACTTTTCTTTAATGCACCATGCTGGTATGATATAGTCCTTGGTTAATTTATAGAATGCTCATTGCACTTCACTTATATCTTTTGAGTATGGCTTTATAGAATGCTTCATGTGCTTCACTTATATCATTTGAAGTTTGGATTTCCTATTTCTCTTTTTATAGAAAACCGTTATTTGTAGAATGCTCTTTTTATTCACTTATATTTATTAGAGCATGAGCATGATCTTTTGTAGAAAGAATTAAACTCTCTTGCTTCACTTATATCTATTTAGAGAGTCAACAAGAATTGGTCATTAACATGGTAAGTCATAAAAAATCCTACATAAAACTTGTAGATCACTGAATATGATATGTTTGATTCCTTGCAATAGTTTTGTGATATAGAGATGATAATATGTGGGAGGTACTAGTGAGTGATTGTGGTTAGTAAGAATATTGGTGTTAAGGTTTGTGATTCCAGAAGCATGCACGTATAGTCTCTCATTATGCTAAGAATTTGGAGCATGATTTATTATTGATTGTCTTCCTTTTGAGTGGATGACTAATGTGAGTCCATGGATTATACGCACTCTTACCTTGCCACAATTTGCTAGCCTCTTTGGTGCTGTGCATTGCCCTTTCTCACCTCGAGAGTTGGTGCAAACTTCGCCGGTGCATCCAAACCCCATGATATGATACACTCTATCACACATAAGCCTCATTATATCTTCCTAAAAACAGCCGCCATACCTACCTATTATGGCATTTCCATTGTCCTTCCAAGATATATGTCAGTACCCCGACTCAATGTCACATCGATCTAGCCTGTAACACCTCATATTACTTTGCGGCCTCATGCACGGTATCCCCACGGGTGTCGCCTTACCTTTGCCCGGGACCGTTTGCGCCTTTTGGCACACGTATATGATAGTGTCGCTAGCATCCATATGAAAAGGAGCCCGGGCTGACATGGCTAGTTGTAAACCCAAAGTGGCACAGACTTACAGGGACAGGCATCCATGACCCAGCATCGAACGTGTCGGTCATTAGCAAGTAAGTTCCGGGCTGTAGCACTGGGCTAGCAGGACTCCGGTAAACCGGGCTGTAGCGGGCTAACAGGACTCCGGTACTCAATGCGTGACATTTCCCCGAAGGGACAGACACAGGAACGAAGAAGGACACATGCCGGCCAGCCAAGTGTTCCGGAGCAGTAGCAAGCTACCATGGCTCAGTGGAATCACTAGGAGACATTTCCCGGTAAGATAGGCTACTAAAGATAAACAACTAGATAGTCAGACCCCACACATACCAAGCATTTCAACCATACACACAATATGCTCGATATGTGCAAATACAACAAGGCATCACAACATGACTCTATGACACAAGTACTTTATTTAAAGGCTCAGAGAGCCATACATAGAATACACACAAGTATGGGTCACACGACCCAGCATTCAAGTCATACAGTCATACAAACCAGCAGCGGAAGTAACTTGTCTGAGTACAGATAACTAGTAAAATAAAAGAGGCTTGGAAAGCCTAGCTATACTACGTGGTCCTTCACAAGCTCAAGATCACCACCTGGGCCTTAGCCTACTCATTGATGTCAATGTCTACGAAGAACCCATCAGAAGGGGTTGCAGCGTCTTCTGTAAAAATGTAAATTATAGCAACATGAGTACAAAGGTACTCAGCAAGAGTTACATCAGATCCTACATACATGCACATTATCAAGAAGGGTTGGTGGAGTTATTGCAGCAAGCTAGCTTTGACTCTTGGCTAAGCTATCCTACGAGACTCCAACTTGAAATGGTTTTGCGCACACGAGTCCACTACTCACCACTTCAATACACTACCGAGGATCCACCTTCGTCTTCCTATGGAGGAGCCATCCTCGGCACTCACGCTTATCTTGAGGCTTTTAGTAGTTTCCATTTACTTGTCTATGAACTGTATAAGCAACCAATTAGTCCTTTACCGCGGACGCGGCTATTCGAATAGATTAGGTTAACCCTGCAGGGGTGTACTTCTTCATACACGCTCTCACCACTTACCGCCGTTTACACGACATGTACTCGGCAACCTTCAAGCGGAAGCCCAACGTGGGTGTCGGCCACGACCTACCTAGACACCTAAGTCTCTAGCCCAGGTTTATCGCCTATTTGGGTTCCATCCATGAGGAGATCCGGCCGAAGTATCGCTCACAGCCCCAAACGATGTGAACAGGGTTCCCGAGATACCAAACGGGCATCCGGTACACCCGGCCACGTACCTACGGCATCACAGCCCACCCCTACGGTCAGCGTTGTCCACGGCCTCCAGTAGGCTACAAACACCAGAAACTACTTGCAACTCCTGGACAGAAGACTAGGGTGAATAAGAAGCCGAGAGGGTCCATTGGTTTCGGGCCCAATGCATGGTAGTAGCTGAATCTTAAATCACACATACAGATCTCAGTGCTTAAGGACGGCCTCAATGAAACAACCCACCATGTACTCCTACATGGCCTCTCATCGATACCTTTACCAAATTGTGTTCAACACACCACTCTCAAACTGACATGATCATTTCACTCTAGCCCATCACCCAGATGAACCAGACCTGACACGACTCTAAGCATAGCAGGCATAGCAAGGTAGGAACAACACATACATATGGCTCAAACAACTCCTACACATGCTAGTGGGTTTCATCTAGTTACTGTGGCAATGACAGGTCATGCAGAGGAAATGGGTTCAACTACCAAAGCACACAGCAGTTTGAAACGCGTTGTCTTAATGCAGTAAAAGAGAGCAAGAGCAAGAACATGGGATTGTATCGATATGATCAAACGGTTGGTTGCTTGCCTGATGGGTCGATGCACTGACACGGTTCTTCGCTAGGGTAATCACGGTACTCCTCGGAGGCAGAACCTGCCACAAAGAACACCGATACACAGCCATCACGAAACAATGTGCGAGAATATGATGCATGCATGAAACATGGCAATATGAGTGTGTTGGGCTAATGCAACTAAGACCAGAAGGGTTTGAACCAATTTGAACCAAAGATTCAAATTTCAAACTCATACATGGCCCTTTAAAGTGTTTTATCTTTTTCTGCATTAAACATCAAGTTAACTTGTTTAATCATGCATGGAAACAGTACAGATCGATAGATTGGAATTTTCTGATCATTTTTCATATATAACTTGTTTGATTTGGAGTTACAGATTAAAAGTTATGAATTTTTGAAGTTTAAACTATATTCTGGAATTTCCTATATTAGAATAAATCCAGAAATTAATTTATTGCGTCAGCCATGCGTCAGAATGACGTCAGGGTCAACGGAGACGTCCAGGTCAAACCTGACTGTGGGTCCAGGGTGTCAGGGTTATTAGTTTAGTTAAAGTTTAATTAAAACTAAACCTATTTAGTTAACAGGGCTGGGCCCCACCTGTCATTGACTCATCGGAGTCATCCAGGGCCCACCCGTGGTCAAAGTCAAAGCCAGCAGCGCCGGCGTTTAGCCGCCGGCGAGCCCGATGCGGCGGCGGAAGTGGTTTTGGCCGTTCCGGCCACCAAATGGGTCGCGGAGGCCATCGGAGTGGAGCTGAGGATGAGCCGCGGCTCTTGGCTGAGTCCGTTGGGGTCAGGGTGGCCGGAGTTGGCGTCGGCGGCGACTTTGGCGGCCACCGGAGTTCGGGTGAAAGCGAACTCGGGCTAGGGTGTGCGGTGAGGTGCGGGGAGTAGTTGGTTAGGTGCTACGTGACGTGGTGAGCACGATGGACACCAAGTGGTGGCCGGAGGGTGACCGGGAGCACGTCGGCGACGAGCTCCGCGGCGGTGGGTGTGGTTGAGCTCCGGGAGGTCACTACAAAGCTTGGGGGCAAGAAAAGAAGGGAGGGGAAGATGGCTAAGCTCACAGGGAGTTCGACGAAGCACTTGGTGCAGCTGGGGACGGGCCGGAGCGACAACGGCGTTGAAGGGGATCTCCGGCGACGGCGGTTCGGTCGAGGTTGATGCGGTGGACTCGGGCCTTGCAATGGCTCGGGGCTCGGCTTGCTCGAAGGAGTGGAGGACGGCGGAGCTTCTGGACACGGTGGCGCGGCGTGGAGATGACGGAGAGCACGCCTACGGCGGCGGAGCGGCGACGGTGGCGTCGGTCATGGCGTGGGAGCGCGAGGGAGAGGAGCTGGGGGCGAATGGAGGTGTCCTGGGGGTTCACGGCTCGACGTGGAGTTCATCCAGGCCAGCTAGGCGGCAAGAGGAGGAAGCAGGGCGACGTGCAGCTGCGTGGCGTGTTGCAGTGCTGCCGTCGAGCACCTGCCTGCCTGCCTGGCCGGCAAGCAGCTCGCTGGCGCGGCACTGGGCTGGGCCGGCAGGTGGGCCAGGTGCTGGGCGCCAGGTAAGTTTCCTCTCCTGTTATTTTCCTTTTCTATTTTTCTGCAACTTTGTTGAATTATTAAAAATACTTAGGTAACTCCTAAAATCACCAAACTGCTCCTGGTCCATAGTTGGATTATTTCCAACATGAAACATTTTAGTTTGGAGATATTTGAGCATTTGAAATATTTTATATAATTTTAAATGCCCAAATTCAAATATTTATGATTTAATTCAAAGACCCTAAGATGACCTAGGAAATTGTGCATCACTTTTGGCAGAGGTTCTGAACCAAGACAAAAATGATGGACATTTTAGAAGGGCATTTCAGGTTCATTGAAAAAGTTTTTAGTAAACCCTAGTTGGTTTCAGAGGGGGCTAGGGGTTCTGTCATCCCCATTTCAAGTTTCTGATGAAAAAAAATAGACATGATGCAACACTCTAATGCATAACTACCTAGGGTGTGACAATATATTGCCATGCAACTTCCATCATCATCATATACATGACTTGAGCATTCATTGTCATATTTCTTTGCATGATCGTAAGATAGCTAGCATGATATTTTCATGGCTTGTCTGTTTTTTGATATCCTTGCTATGCTAGATCATTGCACATCTTGGTACACTGCCAGAGGCATTCATATAGAATCATATTGTTCTAGGTATCGATTTGTGATTTTTATTTCTTTTGAGTTGTAAGTAAATAGAAGTGTGATGATCATCATTATTCATTATTAGAGCATTGTCCAATGAGGAAAGGATGATGGAGATTATGATTGCCCCACAAGTTGGGATGAGACTTCGGACAAAATTTAAAAAGGGGGGGAAAAGAAGCCAAAAAGAACCCAACAAAGAAAGGAAAAAAAGAAGGGAAAAAAGAAGAAAAATGAGAGAAAAAGAGAGAAGGGGCAATGTTTACTATCCTTTCCACACATGTGTTTCAAAGTAGCACTATGTGTTTCATGTAGAGAGTCTCCTATGTTGCCACTTTCATATACTTGTGGGAACTTTTTATTATGGAACTTGAGTTGTATATTCTGATTATGGGCTTCCTCAAATGCCAGAGGTTTTCAAGCAAGCAAGTTGGATGCACACCCACTTAGTTTTCATGTTGAGATTTCATACACTTATAATTCTTAGTGCATCCGTTGCATGGGAATCCCTACTCCTTGCATTGATATCAATTGATGGGCATCTCCATAGCCCGTTGATTAGCCGCGTCGATGTGATACTTTCTTCCTTTTTTGTCTTCTCTATGTTTACCCCTATCATCATACTAGCTCTATTCCACCCATAGTGCTATGTCCATGGCTTGCGCTCATGTATTGCGTGGGGGTTGAAAAAGCTGAAGCGCGTTAAAGAGTATGAACCAATTGCTCGGCTTTTCATCAGGGTTGTGCATTATAAATACTTTGTGTTAAGAAGATGGAGCATGACAAGACTATATGATTTTTTAGGGATAATGTTCTTTAGCATTGATATTTTGAAAGACATGATTGTTTGTTGGGATGCCTAAGTGTTGATGTCTTTATGTCAAATTATAGACAATTGCTTTGAATCACTCTGTCTTAATATTCATGCCATGATTAGATATATAATCAAGATTATGCTAGGTAGCATTCCACATCAAAAATTATCTTTCTTATCATTTACCTACTCAAGGACGAGCAGGAATTAAGCTTGGGATGCTGATACGTCCCCGGCGTATCTATAATTTATTATCGTTCCATGCCAATATTATACAACTTTTATATACTTTTGGTAACATTTTATATTTTTTTGGGACTAACATATTGATCAGTGCCCAGTGTCAGTTCCTGTTTGTTGCATGTTTTTTGTTTTGCAGAATATCCATATCAACAAAATCCAAACACGATAAAAATTTATGGAGAACTATTCTAGAATATATGTGATTTTTGGGAGGTGGAATCAACGCAAAAGGAGGCCCACAGCCTCCACTACCCACCAGGGCGCGGCCAGCCCATGTGGCATGTGGTGGTGCCTAGTGGCCACACTGTAAGCCAGTTGGGGCTCTTCTTCGGCCGCAAGGAAGCTTATATCTGGGGGGAAATCGTGTTAAAATTCCAGTGCAATCGGAGTTATGGATCTCCGGAAATTTAAGGAACGGTGAAGGGCCAAAAAAGAGTAACACGAAACAGAAGTGCCATGGAGGCCATGGACCAGAGGGGGAACTCTCCTCCCGTCTAGGAGGAGGCCAAGGAAGAATAAGGAGGGGGGCTCTCTCCTCCTCTCTCCCGGTGGCATCAGAGTGCCGTCGGGACTAGGATCATGACGGTGATCTGCACCAACAACCTTGCTACCGTCAACACCAACTTTATACCCCTCTATGCAGAAGTGTAACCTCTCTATTCCCACTGTAATTCTCTACTTAAACATGGTGCTCAACACTATATATTATTATCCAATGATATGTGGTTATCCTATGATGTTTGAGTAGATCTGTTTTGTCCTATGGGTTGATTGATGATCATGATTCATTTGAGTTGTATACTTTATTTTGGTGCCGTCCTATGGTGCCCTCCGTGCCGCACAAGCGTGAGGGATCCCCGCTTTAGGGTGTTGTAATATGTTCATGATTCTCTTATGGTGGGTGGCTAGTGACAGAAGCTTACACCCGAGTAAGGCGGTTGTTGCGTATGGGAGTAAAGAGGACTTTATACTTAATGCTATGGTTGGGTTTTACCTTAATGATCTTTGGTGGTTGCAGATGCTTGATAGAGTTCCAATCATAAGTGCATATGATCCAAGTACGAAAAGTATGTTAGCTCATCCTCTCCCTCATATAAAATTGCAATAATGATTACCGGTCTAGTTACTGATTGCCTAGGGACAAATCTTTCTCTTGTGTTACAAAAAGCTTTCTATTAAACTACTAAATTTATTATCTTGCAATTTATTCGTAATTTTATTCTTGCAAATTATTTCCAGTTTTATTCTTGTTCCAAGTAAAGCGAACATCAAGTGTGCGTAGAGTTGTATCAATGGTTGATAGAACTTGAGAGTATAAATTCTACCTTTAACTCCTCATTGCGTTTCGCACTCTTATTTATCAGAAAACTACAATCGATCCCCTATACTTGTGGGTTATCAACTATGCTTTGTAACTTTTAAGGCCTCTCAAGCTCTCCCATTCAATTCTTTTATTTCACTATGTTCCCCTATTTTGAAGCTCTTTCATTCAACTAAGGTATTCAATTTTGGATTTGGTTTGCGATCTTGACCGGGCCAACGATTTTTCGAATCAATCAACAGCAACAGGCCTATAAAAATATATCAATCCCGCACATCTCCAACCACCTAGAAAAAAGAAGCACCACCATGTGATAGTGTAGCTCCAATATAGTACATGGAACCATCGATACAATAAAATTCCCACATAAATATAGGTTGGTTAGCGGATAGTATAAAATCTCACCACGAAAGGCCCACAAAATAACTGCATTATAAATGAAAATAAAACACAATTTATCTTCCCCCCAAACTAAATACCCCCCCCCCCCCCCCCCCCCCGCCAAACTAAATGTTTCATCGTTTCCAAAATATAAGTGGTATTTGTTTTTTAGAAAGTCAATTTTTTTAACTTTGACCAAGTTTAGTGCAAAAATATCACATCCATAATATTAAACAAAAAATTGTAGAAATTCATTTCATGATGAATATAAAGTCGATTTGATATTTTGGATTTGATATATTTCTCTACAAACTTGATCGAATTTAAAAGATCGGACTTTTCAAAAAAAGAAACACACCTTATATTTTAAAACATGATGATTATTTTTGTAAGAAACCCAACAACACCAATAGCACAACAAAGCGCGTCAACCCTTCTTTTTCCAAAATGGGGCACTTTATTACTTAAAATATTTAAGCATTACACCCGGCCTCTGTGTCGGTGTACTAGAGTAGGGGTACCCTAGCAACCCGAACTTGTGCACGGGCAGTCGCAGCACCCCGCGGCAAGGCTTGCCGGATGACCGCCAAGGTCCTCCGTGATTCCTTTGGAGCCATTCAAGAACAAAGTATTCAAGCCAAGGAGACAAGACCCCGGCAAGAGGAGCTTGCCGGGAAGGCCAACCGAGGCATCTCAAGGAACTTGCCTCGACGCGCCACGCGTCCCGGAGAGGCCCGGTGAGCGACAGGCTTCTGGACACGACAAGACAACGACCGCGGCAAGGCGCTTGCCGCGGCAAGCTACCACTCTATACCTGCGCTCCAGCACATCCACCAACGTGTCGCCCTGGGACCTTTCCAGGTGCGCGTGGCGAGAGGCTGTGCAGCCAACGGTGCGAGGTGGCAAGCGACGCTGACAAGATTGCCATCGTGGCAAGCGGTGGCGCCCCTGACGGTCCCTTTTTGCACTGTTTGGGCGACATAGACGGGCATTTAATGCCTTTGTCCCCTGCCGTCGGGGTTAGGTATGATACACTATACAAGTAGTTGTACCAACCGCAATTCTTTTCCATTTTTACCCTTGTCTACGTTGCCACCTGTCGGTGACCCCTTGAGCATATAAAATGAGGCCCATGCGCAATGTAGAAGGGGGTGGGAAGCCAGAAAACACTCACGCTCGGTGTCGTTAGCAGCTAGTGTGTACTGTAGCACTCAGCGCTCCCGAGCAAGAACTCAATACACTCAGACATGTAGCAGTAGGAGTATTATCTCTCCGGAGAGCTCCAAAGCTGGGTAAACTGCTCGTGTGCTTCACCTCGATCTGCTCTTCGCGCGACCTCCGCCCCCCGCCAAACCGAAAGGGGCTCGGTCCGCCGGTCCCATAGGTGTTCGTGGATCAGCGTCCCACGACATCTTTGGCGCGCTAGGTAGGGGGCGTCGAGGCTGCGTGAACCTGATCCGGCGTTCACACGAGCTAGATCTTCATCTTCTCCATCGACATGCCGCCGAAGAAGAAGGCTTCGGAGGTGGCTGCTCCGTCCGCGTCAATCCCACCGCCACCAGAGCAAACGGGTGGTGGGGTAGACGCCAGCGGAAGAACGTGCGTCGACGGGGGAGCTCACGGTGCTGCCAGGTCCATGGACAAGGCTGCGCAAACCTCGGCGTCCGTACATGCACCGCGCCCATCTCAGGAGGCGCGGGACCGACAGCGTCATGGGTACTCGTGGTACCATATGTTCGTTGGATCAATTCGAGCCGGTGGATCTCAGGGTGCTCAAGACCAGCATGCACGCCAACATGCTGGCACGAGCAAGACACGGTCGCCCGGACGGGATACTGCTCCTTCTAACATAGTTAGAAGTCCGAGCATATCCTACTCCTCGCACCGTTCGCCACTGCCACCCACCACTCCAGCAGAAGCTTTGGCATGAGCTCAACTGCTCCTGGATTACCCTCCAGCAGCGGACAAGATCGACGAATGGAGGGCCACCTTTCAAAGTCTCATCGGCTTCGCCAACGGCGACACTCCACGGCAGCCGAGTACATCGCAGCCGCGGCAAGATTGCCAGGCACGAGCCGATGGCGACAAAACCGGTTGGGGTGCAACCACCATGCACTCTCCGCCCGAAGGTCAAGATTGCCGACTCGCCGGATCAACCTCGACAATGACTCCACCGCATCATCAGATCCACGAGCTCGTCGCGATCAGCGCCAAGTTCTCCACGAACGACAGCAAGAAGACGCTCGTACTCGCATCGAGCGTCGAAGAGAAGCGCGGCATCAATCGGACCAGCGCGCTGGGCCCTCTGTCGACATGCATGCGCCAGGGGAACCAGGCGACTTGCCGTACGCGGTAGGTTGCCCTGCGTTCACTCGTGAGCTGCGACAAGTCCAGTGGCCCAGCACGAAGAATTTCAAGCCAGACGTACCAGAGAAGTACGACGGCAAGTCGCATCCGTCGGAGTTCCTCAGCATCTACACCATCGCGGTGCAAGCTGCTGGGGGGCGGGACGACAAGATCCTTGCCAACTACTTCCCGCTGGTGCTCAAGCCCAATGTCAGGTCCTGGCTCATGCACTTGCCGGACAACTCCATATCCTCCTGCGCAGACATGTGCCATCAGTTTGTCAGCGCCTTTACAGGCGGCCACAAACCTCATGGCCAAGAGAGCGACCTTCATCTGCTCGCCCAGAAGGAAGGAGAGCCCCTGCGCAAGTACATTCAGAGATTCAGCCGTGTACAGCACAACATCCCAGATGTCCACCCTGCCGCGGTCATCAGCGCGTTCCATCAGAACGTGCGAAACCGCAGGATGCGGGAGGATATGGCGATGTGCAAGATCAGAGACGTCAGCGAGCTATATGCACTGGCCGACAAGTGTGCACGTGCTGAGGAAGGGAGGAAACTCCCCGGAGAGGATACAGGAGCAGGAGGATCTGACAGCGAGGATGCTGCCCCGACAAAGAAAAACCGGCGGCGGAACAACAGGAAGAAGAAAGGAAAAGATGTACTAGTCGTTGAGCAGTCCGGCAACGGAGGTGGTGCCGAGAAAGCCAAAGCTGGTAGCTCCGGCGAGGCTGTCGCGGTCGCCGACAAGCAGGACGGCACCAACAAGCGGTACTGCAAGATCCACCGCACCAAGGGCCACGATCTCCAGAGCTGCAAGAAGGTCGAGCAACTTGTCGAGCAGCAAAAGGCCGAGTACGAGCGACGCGACAAGGAGAAGGCCCAAGAAGGTACTGGAGGATCCGGCAAGAAACGCCCCGGCCGAGGAGGACGCCGCGGCAAGGCCAAGCAGCGGCAAGGAGACAGACCTCCCCGCGGCCGCGACAAGGATGAAGATGATGACGATGATGAAGATATGGACGATGACGAGGCCGATGAGCAGGAGTTCCAGAAAGCCACAGAGGTCCTGTGCGTTGACGGCGGTGCTTCTCTGCATACTTCACACTGCCAGCTCAAGCAGTGGGTGCGGGAAGTCAATGCGGCAGAACCACCTGTCGAGTCACGCAAGCCTCTGAAATGGTCCAGCACGCCTATCATCTTTGATATTGAGGACCACCCTGATCGCATAACTGCGGTCGGGTGCCTGCCGATGTTGGTTTCACCAACTATCCACAACCTCAAAGTCACTAAGATGCTAGTTGACGGCGGGGCCGGCTTGAACCTGATCTCCTCCGCGGTACTCCAGAAACTCCAGATCCCTGACAGCGAGCTCGAAGAGACCGGCACATTCCAAGGAATCAATCCGGGAAGGAGCAAGCCGAAGGGAAAGATCACGTTCCCGGTGACATTTGGCAGCGAGTTGAACTTCAGGACTGAGAGGGTCACTTTTGACGTTGCTGACTTTCCATTGCCTTACAATGGGATACTCGGCCGTCCAGCACTCGCCAAATTCATGGCAGCCTCTCACTATGCATACAACATGCTGAAGATGCCAGGCCCGATAAGTGTCATCTCTGTCCCTGGCGACAAGCAGGATGCTCTTATCTGCGCCGACAAGATCTACCGGGAAGCAGCAGCCGCAACAGATCGCAAGTCACTTGCCGTTGAAGCTCCTGGGGGGAGGAAGAAGACCAAGTCCGGAAAGAGTTCTGATGCCCACTCCGGCAAGCGCACCTCTTTGGAGTGTTGCGCTACCGTCGAGGACGCACCATCGAGCTCCACCGGCAAGCATAAGAAGACAATGGCAGCTCCGCCAAAGACCAAGAAGGTGTCCGCCAAGGAGGACGGCACTGGTGGTACCTTCACCATCAGTGCCACTCTCGACCCTAAATAGGAAAGGGCGCTCGATGCTTTCCTGCGGGCGAACGTCGACGTGTTTGCGTGGCAACCGTCTGACATCCCCGGTGTTCCCAGGAAAGTAATCGAGCACCATCTTGCCGTCTGTCCTCATGCGCGGCCCGTCAAGCAGAAGGTCAGGAAACAAGTAGTGGAGCGCCAAGAATTCATCGCAGAAGAAATCAAGAAATTGGAAGCAGCAGGCCTTGTCAGAGGAGTGCTCCATCCTATGTGGTTGGCCGATCCTGTAGTCATGCGCAAGGCAAACGGGAAATGGAGGCTTTGTATCGACTTTACCGATGTCAATAAAGCTTGTCCCAAAGACCCATTTCCCTTACCGCGCATTGACCAGATTGTTGACTCCACGGCCGGATGTGACTTGCTTTCATTTCTTGACGCATACTCAGGATACCATCAGATCTTCATGGCAGAAGAGGATGAGGAGAAGACCGCATTCATCACTCCATGTGGCACATACTGTTTCATACGGATGCCTTTCGGTTTAAAGAATGCTGGTTCAACATTTGCAAGGGTAGTCCATGACGCTTTTGAGCCACAAATGCACAGAAATGTGGAAGCCTACATGGATGACATAGTGGTCACGAGCAAGGACAAGGCAACTCTGATTCAGGATTTAGACGAAACCTTTGCAAATCTGCGCAAGATCAACCTCAAGCTTAACCCCGAGAAGTGTGTGTTTGGAGTCCCCTCCGGCAAGCTTCTCGGGTTCTTCGTGTCTCAGCGGGGAATTGAAGCCAATCCCGACAAGATCAAGGCCATTGAGCAGATTGAAGCACCAAAGCGCGTCAAGGATGTACGAAGACTTGCCGGTTGCGTGGCTGCTCTCAGCAGGTTTATCTCTAGGTCTGCTGAGCGCGCCCTGCCGTTTTTCAAAATATTGAAAAAGGCAGGTCCAATGAAATCGACTCCGGAAGCGGAGGCTGCGCTGCAGGACTTAAAGAGATACCTGTCCTCCACTCCAACACTTGTCGCACCTAAGCCACAAGAAAAGCTGCTGTTGTATATAGCGGCAACCAATCAAGTGGTTAGTGCTGCATTAGTAGTGGAGAGGGAGGCGGATGATGAGCCAGCAACCACGGCAGATGCATCCGGCGACAAGCAGAGGACTTCACCGACAAGCTCTGGTCCCGACAAAGAGGGATCTGCGCAGGCGCGTGAGGAGATACAGAAGAGAATGGTGCAGCGCCCAGTTTACTTTGTCAGTTCCCTTCTACAGGGGGCTAGGTCAAGGTATTCTAGTGTGCAGAAATTGCTTTTCGGCCTTCTCATGGCCTCGAGAAAGCTGCGCCATTACTTCCAAGCACATGAGATCACAGTTGTCACTCGTTTTCCGCTGAAGAGGATACTGCAGAATCCAGAAGCAACAGGCAGGATTGTCGAGTGGGCACTGGAACTGTCAAGCTTTGGCCTCAAATTTGAGAGCACTTCAACTATCCAAAGCAGAGCATTGGCAGAATTCATAGCAGAGTGGACGCCAACACCAGATGAAGAAATTCCAGAAACAAGCATCCCCGACAAGGAGGCAAGCAAAGAGTGGCTGATGTACTTTGATGGTGCCTTCTCGCTGCAAGGCGCCGGTGCGGGCGTGCTACTTGTTGCGCCCACCGGAGAGCACCTCAAGTACGTGGTCCAGATGCACTTTCCCAAGGAGCAAGCAACAAACAATACCGCAGAGTATGAAGGTTTGCTTGCCGGTCTCAGGATCGCAGCAGACCTTGGGATCAAGAAGCTCATTGTCAGGGGTGACTCGCAGCTTGTCATCCGCCAAGTGAACAAGAATTATCAGAGTCCGTTGATGGAAGCTTACGTTGATGAAGTAAGAAAGTTAGAAGAGCACTTTGACGGCCTACAGATGGAACATGTTCCAAGAGCTCAGAACGACATTGCCGATGGCTTGTCGAAGTGCGCCGCACTTAAGTTACCTGTGGAACCAGGGATTTTTGTGCTCAAACTGACTCAATCGTCCGTAACACCATCAACTGGATAGAGCAAAAAGAAGAAGTTGATTTCTGGTGACTATTTTCCGGCAGAGCTCCCTGAAGCCGCCGCCAAGAAGGTCCCCAAGATCAACACCAAAAGTGCTGAGGAGCAGTCTGCTCCGGCAAGCCCTAGGGTTTGTTCCGTTGAAGCAGACGCTCCCGACAAGTTTCGCTCCGGCAAGCTTGTCGGGGAACGTCAAGCTCCGGCTGAACCGCAGGTTCTCGCCGTAGAAGCGGATGATCCCACAGCAGCAGATGTGCCTTTAGTCCTTGTTGTCGAGCCGCAAGCTCCAGCATGGGCACAGCAGATTGTCCGTTTCCTTCAGGCAGGAGAACTTCCCGAAGAGCAAGAAGAAGCGGAAAGAGTAGCCCGGCAGTCAAGTATGTACCAGTTTGTCCACAACACACTGTACAGAAGAAGACTCCACGGTGTGAAATTGAAGTGTATTCACCGGGAAGATGGACAAAAGCTGTTGGCAGAGGCATATGTGGTCACCACATTGGCGCAAGAGCGCTTGCCGGCAAAGCATTCTGGCAAGGTTTCTTTTGGCCGACAGCCCTCCAGGATGCAACTGCACAAGTAACCAAGTGTGAAGCGTGCCAGTTCCATTCCAAGCAGATACACCAGCCAGCTCAAGCTCTCCAGACGATCCCTTTATCCTGGCCATTTTCGGTCTGGGGGCTCGACATCCTCGGCCCCTTTCCCAGAGCTGTCGGGGGCTTTGAGTACTTGTACGTTGCAATCAACAAGTTCACAAAGTGGCCGGAAGTGGAAGCAGTGAGGAAGGTGACAGCACAGTCAGCAGTCAAGTTCTTCAGGTCGATTGTTTGCCGTTTCGGGATCCCTAACAGGATCATCACCGACAACGGCACACAATTCACGAGCCGCACCTTCATGCAGTACGTCCAAGATCTTGGCGCCAAGGTCTGCTTCGCTTCTGTTGCTCATCCGAGAAGCAACGGTCAAGCGGAGAGGGGAAATGCTGAAGTGCTGCGCGGGCTCAAGACGAGGACTTTCGACAGGCTGCACAAGTGCGGAAAGAACTGGATTGAGGAGCTGCCGGTGGTTCTTTGGTCGATCAGGACGACGCCAAATCGAGCCACTGGCCAGACACCTTTCGCTCTAGTCTATGGAGCAGAGGCAGTTCTCCCCACGGAACTCGTATACGGGTCGCCTTGAGTGCTCGCCTATGATGGGCTTGAGCAAGAGCAGCTGCGACAAGATGACGCGCTGCTCCTTGAGGAGGACCGTCTTCAGGCTGCTGTACGAGCTGCTCGATACCTGCAAGCTTTGCGCCGCTACCATAGCCGCAAAGTTAATGCCAGAAGTCTCGAGGAAGGCGACCTTGTTCTTCGGCGCGTTCAGTCCCCAAGAATTCCAACAAGTTGACGCCGAAGTGGGAAGGCCCTTACCGGGTGAAATGAGTCACTAGGCATGGCGCTGTCCGCCTTGAGACCGAAGATGGCACTCCGGTGAGCAACTCCTGGAACATTGAGCATCTTCGTAAGTTTTACCCGTAAGGCGCGGTTGCCGGAACCTGTTTCGGCAACCACCTTTTGTACAAGTCTTGCCGCTGTTGCATGTAATCCTTTGTACAAAGACGAGCGCAGACCCCGTGCATAAGTAAAGCTCATGTGCTCCGCACATCTTGTCAATTTCATGCTTTCTATTTTTTTGCATGTGTTATCTGACACTTTGTGCAGTGCCTACCCCCAGTAAGCAATAACGAGCCGTAAGGCTCCATATCTTTATTTTCTCTTCTTTCCCTTTCTCAAAGAAAGGAAGGTTCCCACGCCCACAAGTTTGCCGGGGGGAAAGGAGAAGATAATGGTGTGGACCAGGCGTCGTTCAAGAAAGTTTTGCCTTACCGGGACGCAAACGACAGAAAAGCTAAGTTGCCAAAGTTTGAGCAATCGGTTTTAACATTTTTAAGTTATCTTCCTTGAACGACCGTACTTTGTATGGAAAACCTGTGCGCGGAGGAACCAACTCGTAGCTAGTTGCGCCCTTACTTTGTTTCGAGTCCGCTCAACAACTTAAGTGAGCTGCGACTAGTTGCGACAAGGTTTCCTGTCGGTTGCGGCACCGCCAGCAGGCTGCTGATGTTCCGCACTCAGCGCTCGCGGCTAAGGTGCCTGCACCGGCAAGTTCCCTAAAAGCGTAGGGTAAAAAAACATACAAAGGAAGGAATCAAGTAAAGGAAATAACATAGCAATCGATACCCAAAATAAAGTTATATTACAAGATAGCTTGTCGCAGCTCTAATAGATTGTTCTCGTAACATGACCAACGGCGACAAGAAAAGGAGAAAACGGGCGGCCTAATCTACGCGATCGCCCTCGACCCTCTTGATCTCGCTCACCTTGTCCACAATGGGTGCGACAAGGGTCTTGAGCGCTTCCAGATTAGCATCCGGCGGCAGCTTCTTGAGGACATTGGTGAGGTTGAGGCCCGGGTTGCGGAAAGCCACCTTCACCAACACCTTTTGAAGAACTCCCGCGCAGATCTTGCGCGACTCGTCGGCCAGCTGCTTTGGGATCCTTTCCTGGAGTCGCTGGAGGGCCGTCGCCACGCCTTTGAAGAACAAGCTGAGCTTGGCACTGGGTTGGAGGTTCTCATCGGAGGGATACCCGAAATCCTCCATCCCCAGCTGCGCCAGCTCCCTGTCGATGGCTGCGGCAACATCCATGAGACCCTCCGTCCAGTGCTCCACATTCTCCCTAAAAGTGTTCTGGGTGGCAGCAGCACTCACCAGCAGCGCCTCGTCGGCCTTGATCTGCTTCTTCAAGGCCGCCTCCTGCTCCCTGGCGCCGTCCAGCGTCTTGGTCAAAGTAGCCAGCTTCAACTCAAGATCTGCGTTGGAGTCCTTGGCGGCGCTAAGCTCCTTGCCCTTCTCGACGAGATGACCCTGCAGCTCGCCAAGGGTGTAGGCGTCCTTCTCGCGCTCATGCTTGAGCGCGGCAAGCTCTTCACTGCTCGTCTTGAGATCGGCCTCCAGCTGCGCCACCTTCGTCTCCAGCTCCTTGTTGGCGGCCTCGGCAGCTGCGGCAGCATCCTCTGCTTCCTTGAGAGCCCCGCCGAATGTTTGCTCGCGCGCAGCAAGCTCCTCCTCGTGGCTGTCAAGGTTAACCTTCCGCTGCGCCAACTCGCCTTCCCGCACAAACAGCTCCTCGGCGGCAAGCCGCTGTTGCTCTTCAGCTTCGGCCTTCTCGAGGAGGAAGGCTTTCCGCGCCTCGACGAGTTGCTCCCGCTCCTTTGCCAGGGACCGGAGATTTTCCTGGTTAAGATCCCGGAGCTCCTCCACGCGCTTTTCGATGTCCACTCCCGCCTTCGCGACAAGCGCTTCTCAGGATTCCACCTTGGCCTGCGAGCGCAGTAGAGCGACACCAGCTTCCGCAGCAGCCGCTCCTCCTCAGACTCGTCGCTGCTGCTGCTCGGCGCGTCAACCAGCGTCAGCCCAGCGGAGGCGAGCACCTCTCCATCAAAGGTTTCTCCTTCGACCGGCACCCTGGAACTTGATGCCCAGGGGAGCTTGATTAAAACGCCATCGCCGGCCTTCAGATAGGCGCCGGGCTGGGGCTCTTCGGAGCCTGACGCTGCGGCAGCGGCGGGGGGATCGGCAGTCGGTGTAGCGCCTGATGCTCCTGCGGCCTCGGGGCCGTCAGTGCGATCGTCAGACCCTTCGCCAGCTCCTGCGGCGGCAGCTTTGGCGGCCTCTTCGCCGGCGGGATCATCAGCGTCAGCTGCTTCTTCGGTGGCAGCGGCATCGTCGGTGTTGCCACACGCATTCTCCTCGCCGGCGACCTCTGTCTCCATCGGCTCCGTGGAAGAAGGATCTGACGGCTGGAAAAAGGGGAAAAGTCAAGCAAATATCCAAAAAGAAAATCAGAAGAAGAAGAACCCAAGGGAAGTTTTCAAGCAAGGGGATTACCTGCACTGGGTTCTACAGTCACGGTGTCTGCCACCAAGGGGTCGCTGGTACTGTCCCTTGCCGGAGAACTCTCCCTTTCCGGAGACTTCTCCCTTGCCGGAGAATGCTCCCTTGCCGGGGAATCCTCCCTTGGCGGTGTAGTCGAAGCAGATGGCATGTCGGGGGCGGCTTCCGGGCGCTCCTGGTGAGGCTGCTCTGCTCCTACACAAACCAATAGTCAGATGTCAGCAAAGAAAGAGCACTCATGCACGCCTAACAGCGGAAAGTAAACCATATACTTACGCTGGGGGCTGCGCTGGGGGCTGCTTTGGAGAATATTTGCCGGGTCCGGCAAGATGGTCTCGGACACACCCCGCGTCGTCGTGGTGGGTTCGTCCTCGATGACAATCACCGGGACCTTGGCTCTCTTTGCCGCTCTCTGGGCCAGCGTCCTGAAAAGGAATGAGTTCGGAGTAAAGCAAACCAGATACAAGACAAAAACAGCAAGAATTGAAGAACTACAAGTACAACAAAGAATCTTACTCTTCTTCTTCCTCGTCGGAGCTGAGCGCAGAGAGGTCGAAGTCCGGCCCACCTTCGGCGCGACGAGGCGGAGGAGTAGGTTCCCTTAGCTTCTTGGCGGGGGCAGTGGCGGTGGTCCGGGACGACCCCGCTCCAGTTGCCGCATCGGCGTGAGGTGCTCCCGCGGCGACAGTGCTTGCCACGGTGGAGCGTGTCGCGCGGCGCGGCGGCTGTTGACTCGTCCGCCGCCCCGCCACGTCCCCAACCTTGCGGAGACGCCTTCTTGGTGGAGCTGGGGGCTCTGCTTGCGGCGGGCTGTCTGAAGACGAGGAGGAAGAGGAGTTGGTCTCCAACGAGCTGCTCGCACCCTCGGCGGGATCGCTCGACTCGACATCAGGCCCGGCAAGCTCTCCCTCGCCGGCAAACTCCTCCCGCTCGGCAAGGCTTGCCGCCTCTGCTGCCTCTGCCTCCTCTACGGTGAATCCAAACTTGCCCGCGGCAGCGGCTGCCGCCGCCTCTTCCGCCCTAGTGGCGATGCGCTGCATCTCTGCATTGGTGGTGTCGCGGGTGAGGCTCTTCTGTTCATCAGAGCGAACCAGCACTTCTACCAAGCCGTCGAAGAACTCCTGCACGACGTCGTCTACAGGCTCTTGCCAAGTTGGGACAATCCCATGCGAATCGCACAGTGGCATCATTGCACGGATGCGGTCGAGCGAGGAGTTATTGCACAGCGGAACGACACCCTTCGGCAACCTGGACCATTCGGGATGTTGAGGGTCGTGCTTGAACAATTCCTTGAGCATCGCGTCCAGTTCCAGGACAGTGAAGTTGAAGTTGAGGCCCGGGCGCAGCCTCATGATGTCCACCGCACCCCCGAACTCCCAGGCGGGTCTCCTCCTCTCCTGCAGGGGGGCGATGCGGCAGCAAAGGAAATCTGCGCCAACAGCGCCTACAGTAAGCCCGGCAAGCCTGAGGCGTAGGATCCGGGTGATGGCAATCTTCATCCTATCATCTTCCGGGGCCACGCTGCTCCAATCGTTGCCGCGCGCTACTGGGGCTTGGCGCTGGGCGGTAAACGGCCGCGGGTTCTCCTCGACAATCCGGCACCAGTCTGCTCTCCATTCGTCCCACTTGCCACGGAGCTCTCCCTCTAGATAAGCTTCCTTCTTGCCGGTTCTAGAGATCCAGGCGATTCCGACGGATAAAGGCTCCCCTCTCTCAACTCGGGGCATAAAGAAGTGGCTGAAAAGAGCTACATTTGGATGGACTCCGACAAAGTTTTCGCAGAGATGTGCGAAAACTGCCATGGTCAGAACGGCATTGGGGGTGAAGTCAAGGAGGTGGAACCCGTAGGTGTTCATAATATCGTAGAAAAATTCAGAGAAAGGTGGGCAGAGCCCGCAGTAGAAGAACAACGCGAAGAAAGGGGGTAGCGGCGGAGGATTTTTGAGATTGGAGTAGCAACCGGCGGAATGGGCGAACTGCCTCTGTTTCCCCTGCTTATAAAGAGGGAGGGGGCGGACGTTCCGTCTTTCTGATTAAAGAAACCACCCACGATCTCTCCCACGACGCCGCATTCAATGCGTGCCGTTCGGGGAGGGCGTGGTGGATACGGAGTAAGATATGGCGTAACCCAGGCCGCACGTGCCCGTGCCCTGTTTTGGGCCTGGCCCAACAGCGCTCGGCACCGTGTGTGGCCCAGGCCCGGGGGCTCCTGTCGGTGTACTAGAGTAGGGGTACCCTAGCATCCCGAACTTTTGCACGGGCAGTCGCAGCACCCCACGGCAAGGCTTGCCGGATGACCGCCAAGGTCCTCCGTGATTCCTTTGGAGCCATTCAAGAACAAAGTATTCAAGCCAAGGAGACAAGACCCCGGCAAGAGGAGCTTGCCGGGAAGGCCAACCGAGGCATCTCAAGGAACTTGCCGCGACGCGCCACGCGTCCCGGAGAGGCCCGGTGAGCGACAAGCTTCCGGACACGACAAGACAACGACCGCGGCAAGGCGCTTGCCGCGGCAAGCTACCACTCTATACCTACGCTCCAGCACATCCACCAACGTGTCGCCCTGGGACCTTTCCAGGTGCGCGTGGCGAGAGGCTGTGCAGCCAGCGGTGCGAGGTAGCAAGCGACGCTGACAAGATTGCCATCGTGGCAAGCGGTGGCGCCCCTGACGGTCCCTTTTTGCACTGTTTGGGCGACGCAGACGGGCATTTAATGCCTTTGTCCCCTGCCGTCGGGGTTAGGTATGATACACTGTACAAGTAGTTGTACCAACCGCAATTCTTTTCCATTTTTACCCTTGTCTACGTTGCCACCTGTCGGTGACCCCTTGAGCATATAAAAGGAGGCCCATGCGCAACGTAGAAGGGGGTGGGAAGCCAAAAAACACTCACGCTCGGTCTCGTTAGCAGCTAGTGTGTACTGTAGCACTCAGCGCTCCCGAGCAAGAACTCAATACACTCAGACATGCAGCAGTAGGAGTATTATCTCTCTGGAGAGCTCCGAAGCTGGGTAAACTGCTCGTGTGCTTCGCCTCGATCTGCTCTTCGCGCGACCTCCGCCCCCCGCCGAACCGAAAGGGGCTCGGTCCGCCGGTCCCATAGGTGTTCGTGGATCAGCGTCCCACGACACTCTGCATAAGTAAGATGCACACCGCCAAACAAGATCCTCTCACACAAATGAAAAATAAAAAAGGCGAAATACAAAGAGACATGTAGAGTCCGTATAACGCCTAAAGCGTGGGGGGGATCCTAAGATCATACTGACACCCATGTTCGGTAAAAGTATCCCTCATCGTAGCCTCCAATCGCATACACACCTCCGTAAATAGGTCTCGATTCTCCATGCGTTGTAGAGAGGACAGTAAACGACGAGTCCCGATACATCTATAGATTGTAACATCCCAAATTTTCAATTTGGAATGTTATACATTAGATCATCATTGCATATCATATTCTATTGCATTTTGGCTTGATCCTAGAAATTCTACGCAACTCAAGGACCCACGGAGAGAGTTGGGGATTTCGTTATTTTCATATTTGAGTTTTCTCAAATTTTGAAAATAGGATCATTTTATTTTATTTATTTTATCTTCAATTATTTCTATTATAAAAATATGAGAGAGGGAATAAAATGACTTTCCCAAAATAAAGAAATATTGAGGATTTAACAAAAAATCAAATAAGATTTTATTTCGAAGTTTTTGGCTATTTTATTTGAATTTAGGAAAAATACGCATTTTTAAAAATTGCATTTAGGCCCCAAATAAATGTTCATCTTGTCTGGCTCGATTTTAGAAGTTGTGGGAAATTTATTTCGGGATTTTTGGAGTCCATTTAGTATTTCTTTTATTTGTTTTTCTACGCGTAATTTATCTTTTTAAAAAAAAAAAGTCAAACCGACTCCGGGCCGTACGCGAGCGGGACACCGCCCGGGGGGGCTTTATAAGCCGGGGGCCCCCTGCCCCCAAAGCCCACCGTCGCCCCCAGCCCAGCCCGCGCCCCCGCCGAAACCCTAGCGCCGCCGCCGCCGCCTGACCCCGCCGCCGCCGGACCCCGCCGCCGCTGGAGCCACCCGCCACCGCCGGAGCCTCCCGTCCCACCGGAGCCGACCGCCGCTGTCGCAGCCCGTTGACCCACCGGAGGTAGTCCCCGTCGTCACTGTGGTTTTCGAGAGAAAACCGTCGGTTTTTTTAGGAACCCGGTTTATTTTTTATATAGATCGGTCTTTTTTTTGGTTTAGTTAATTAGCGAACGCCCGTTCGTTCGTTCGTTTTAATGAATGGGTTTCGTCGTTTAGCCGCAGACAGCGAACGTTCGTTCGTTAGCCTATTCATTCGTTTTTCTTTTTATCAGATTTTCCGCGATTATTCCAGATCGCGATTTCTGATCCAATTTTCGTTTTAGTATAACTCTTCGCTCGTTTATCGGAATCAGGCGATTCAAGCGCCTAGAGTTTCGTCTCGAAACCCTCTTTCCATTTAAGCTACTCAAACAAGTTTTTTTTGCTACTGTTAAATTTGGCTGAGGTCCATATTAGTAAACGAAGCTTGTTTCTTTCGCCGTTTGACTTTCGTTGCTTCGTTTGATTTGATTCTTTTTGCAAACCGGAGTTCTTAAGTTGAACTTTCTGGTTAGATCTCTTATTTGAGTTTTACCACTGCATTAGATGAGTGCTTATTGTATGCTTGTTTGTTTGCGATAGAGTACCCGGAGTGCGCCGCTTGCTACTTCGAATCTCTAGGTTTCACGGATCATGAGCAAGGCAAGTAACACTTTGATCATACCTCTTTACTACCCAGTTTTATTGCATTAGATCAATCCTCAAACAACTGCATGGTTAAGATTTGATTTAATATGTGGGTTTTGGGAAGTAGATGAGGTAGAACCTATTACCTATTTTATTATCAAACCTTTGGGAGTTCTTCTACATTTGCTTATATTGCTAAGCTATGCTAGTAGACATGGATTGGGTGAGTGTATCCATAACAAATGTGAGATTGTTAATTAATGGTTTACTTAAGGTGGCAACTTAAATTCACATCTGGGTGGATTGAGGCACCTGGGGAACCTAGTGTTGCCCGTATTTTTGGAAATCCCGGGGTACGTGTGATTCTCCTATGGACCGCCACCCAGGCTCAAAGGGATCATGAGATTATTTCATGCTAGAAACTTCTGTGTGCAGCCGCAAGCTACTATGGGCTCTAGCATAGTTGATTAAGTTGCGTGAGCTCTTGAAGAGGTAGACTAGCAGATGTAGTTGGTTGTAGGTTGGTACTATCTACCCGGAGTAGAGAGTTAATGCTTCTGAAAGACCGTGCCTCGGTCATCCGTTTCTCAAACACCATGTAGTGAGATAAATCAAGCGGAGGAAATCGAGTCTTGCAGGGATAAGTGCGCAAACCTCTGCAGAGTGTATAAACTAATCATGGTTAGCTGTGTCCCCGGTTATGGACGTTTTGAGTATCTAGTACTTGGATTATCATGTGAATCTCATCATGTTACTTAATTTAATTTTGTTGGGTTAATGATGATGCTTAATTGGGATCGAGTTGGAGTACCCTTCTCAATGTTTATCAACCACCATGATAGTTAAATGAAATTTATTCCTTTGCAGTAGGGAAAATTTGGCTTTATGAAAAACTGTAACCATAGAGCTTTCCACCAGCCATATATGCATGTAGTGATAGCATTAATCTGTTCATTACTCTCTGTGTGTTACATGCCAGCATATTCCATGTGCTGACCCGTTTTCGGGCTGCAACATTCATGTTGCAGACTTTTCAAACGACGAGTAAGGTGCCTTAGGTTGTGATCTTATACTCAGTGATGCCGTTGGAGTTGATGGACTCGCTTATCTTCCAAGCCTTCCGCTGTTATCGTTATTAGATGGCCTTGAGCCATATTTATTGTAATAAGTTCTCTTTTGAGACATTTGATGTAATAAGTGTGTGATTGCTACTCTGTTATAAATCCTTTAAGTACTGTGCGTGTCAGCATTACCGATCCAGGGATGACACTGATGCACAGAGATCAGACTGTTTGAGGTTTGGTCGCTACAAGATGGTATCCGAGCACACGCTGACTGTAGGACACGACCACTAAGCTAAAGCCCTATATCACTACTCTCTCTTATCATTCTGACTCCTCATCTATTCTACTCTTTTAGGATGGCGGATGCAAGGAAAAAGTTCACGCAACCGGATGAAGATACACCCTTTGGATGCCACTTGAAGGAAGTTACTACGTACCTGAACATCGGAGTACCAAGCTTCACCGGGACCTACATCGCCACTTTACCAGGAGAGGAGCGTTGGATGATTCAAGTTCAAGTTCTAGGAAGGACGTTCATGCCCGTCAGTGAGCCCATAGAGTTTTCCTTTGATGCGCCAACCTGGAGTCTAGGAAAGAGCATGGCAGCCCACATCACAATGGGATACATTGGAGAAGTTTACCACAAGGATCTCAAGGATACTATCTACCAGATTTGTGGGCGTCGAGATGAGCAATGGGAGATGATCAGCACCAGGAAGGATAGATCAATTGCAGCTTTCATCCAGGAGTTAAACCAGCACATTCGTCACTAGGAGAACTAGATGTGCGCAGGCATGATTGATCTGAAGAAGGCTATGACCAAGATCACGGAGCTGGAGGAAGAACTTACGTCTACAGGCGATGGATATGAGGACGAAATAGCAACGCTCGTGGAGAAGAATGAAGATTTGAAGAAGAAGCTAAAAGTATTCATGGGATTTCCCGCAACTGGAGGAGAAGACGACGACTGCACTTGCCCGGAGAACTACATCATCATCAACGACACCAACTCGGACCCAGATGATAGCGATGATGAATTTGTTGATGAAGCTGCAGCAGATATCATGGAGTCTTCGACCGAGCAGTTTTTCTAGTCAACCACCATAACAGTAGTAGAATTCCCCCATGTATATAGTATAGTCCGAGCACTTTTGTAACGATAGTTAGACCGTTGTATGCCCTTGTTTGATTGATTGAAGTGATATTGTTTGTATTTGTCTCATGTGCATATGGGTAGTGTTTTTCTCTCTAGACCTCACTCTATTTTGTTTTCTCTTCTTTTCTAAAACCCTCGGATGTCTTCGAGACGTGACAATGGATTTGCTTTCCCATCGGAGCTCACTCAGTTGATCCAGCAGCAAAATAGATTGATGAAACTTCTAGTCCAGAATCAGAACCAGGGGAACAACAACAACAACAACAACAACCCACCACCACCACCAGATGATCACTTAGCCCGTTTCTTGAGGCTGAATCTGCCAGTGTTCTCCAGTAGCACCGAGCCGATAGTTGCAAATGATTAGCTCCGCAAGATGGGAAGGGAGTTGACCACTACAGGATGCACAGATGCAGAGAAGGTGCGTTTTGCCGCACATCAGCTTGATGGACCCGCAGCATCATGGTGGGAGAATTTCACAGCCACTTATCCTATCGACACTGTCACATGGGATCAGTTTCAGCAGGCTTTACGTACTGCCCATGTTTCAGCAGGAGCTATGGCTATGAAGAAGCGTGAGTTTCGCAATTTGCGCCAAGGAGGACGTACTGTTGGCCAGTATGTGGATGACTTTAGTAAGCTAGCATGTTATGCCCCAGATGACGTTGCTACTGATGCAGCTAAGCAGGAGAAGTTTTTGGAAGGACTGAATGATGAGCTGAGCATGCAGTTGATGGTAGCAACCTTCAACAACTACCAGGAGTTGGTAGATAGAGCTCTCGTGATTGAAGGGAAGCAGCAGCAGATTGACAGCTGCAAGAGGAAGTATGGACAAGGGAAGTATAATTCTGGATCTCAGCAGAAGCCTCACTTTACCCCGAACTCGGGAGGACATTTTTAGCATACCCATGGAGGAGGTAGTTCGCACAACCATAGTGGCGCCAAGAATGGTAATGGGAATGGAGGAAGCAACAGACAAAATCGCACCAACCCATCAACACCAGCCAAGAGGGATCTGAGCCACATTACCTGCTACAAATGCCAGAAGACTGGACATTATGCCACTGAATGTCCTGAAGCGAAGAATGGAAATGGCAATGGAAGCTCTAGGAAGAAGCCCAACCCTTTCAACAAAGGACAGGTGAACCACGTTAGCGTGGAGGAGGTTGAAGCCGAGCCAGATGCAGTAATAGGTAAGTTATAGTTAAGACATTTACTGCAATCGTTCTTTTTGATACTGGTGCATCACATTCATACATATCAAGGGGATTTGTGGATAAGTATAAGCTGCCAACCCAAGCCCTTAGGTCACCCATGTTAGTAACCTCGCCAGGAGCAGAGTATATGGCTAGTCTATGGTGTGATCGGTTACCATTAAGGATTGGTAACTATGTGTTTCCCTCTGACCTAATAGTATTGGAGTCGCAAGGACTGGATGTGATATTAGGCATGGATTGGTTATCGAAGTATGGAGGGCACATTGAATGCACCAGTAAGTCGATTTTGCTTACCACGCCAGCAGGAGGAAGGATCAAGTATGTATCCCGGCATGTGCCGAAGAGGACTCAAGTAAATTCCTTATCAGGAGTTGTATAGGAGGAAGTACCAGTGGTGAAGGATTTTCCTGATGTATTTCCAGAAGAGTTTCCAGGCATGCCACCGGATAGAGACATTGAGTTTTTGATTGATCTTTTGCCAGGCACAGGGCCTATTTCTAAGAGACCGTACAGGATGCCCGCAAAAGATTTGGAAGAAATTAAGAAGCAGATTAAGGAGTTACTGGATAAAGGTTATATTCACCCAAGTTCGTCACCTTGGGGATCACCAGTCCTTCTAGTGGAGAAGAAGGATGGATCATTAAGGATGGTTGTCGATTATCGAGGATTGAATGAAGTGACAATCAAGAACAAGTACCCACTGCCAATGATCAATGACTTGTTTGACCGATTGCAAGGAGCTAAGGTATTTTCCAAGATCGATCTACGATCAGGATACCACCAGTTGAAGATTCGAGAGAAGGATATACCTAAGACGACTTTTACCACCAGGTACGGGCTGTAGGAGTATACCGTTATGTCATTTGGTCTGACTAACGCACCTGCCTATTTCATGAACATGATGAACAAGGTGTTTATGGAGTTTCTAGATAAGTTCGTCGTGGTGTTCATCAATGATATTTTGGTCTACTCAAAGAATGAAGAAGAGCATAAGGAGCATTTGCGTTTGGTACTGGAGAAGCTTAGAGAACATCAGTTATATGCCAAGTTCAGCAAGTGTGAGTTTTGGTTGAAGGAAGTTGGATTCCTCGGACATGTTATATCCGGAGAAGGAATAGCAGTAGACCCCACCAAAGTTGTTACTGTAACAAACTGGGAAGCCCCAACGACAGTTGGAGAGATCCGGAGTTTTCTTGGACTCGCAGGATACTACCGGAGGTTCATTGAGAATTTCTCAAAGATTGCTAAGCCCATGGCAGAGTTATTGAAGAAGGATACCAAGTTCAAATGGACTGATGAATGTGAGGCCAGTTTCAGGAGTTGAAGAAACGTTTGGTTACATCACCAGTGTTGATTCTGCCTGATCAGTGCAAGGATTATGAAGTTTATTGCGACGCTTCTCGTCGAGGACTTGGAGCAGTGCTTATGCAGGAGGGAAGAGTTGTTTCATATGCCTCACGACAGCTTAAGCCCCATGAGTTGAATTATGCTACACATGATTTGGAGTCAGCAGCCGTAGTGCATGCATTGAATACATGGAGACATTTTCTCATCGTAAACCATTGCGAGGTGTACACGGATCACAAGAGTTTAAAGTACATCTTCACGCAGAAGGAGTTGAATCTTAGGCAAAGGAGATGCTTGGAGCTCATCAAGGATTATGATATGAGATTGCATTATCACCCCGGAAAGGCTAACATAGTACCCGATGCGTTGAGCCGCAAGAGCCATGTCAACACACTCATGACCGGGGAGTTACCAAAGGAGTTAGCCGAGGATCTTCGCGAGCTATGTTTGGAGATAGTTCCGAGAGGCTATGTAGCAGCATTGGAGATTCAGTCTACTTTGATAGATAAGATCAGAGAAGCTCAGAAGACCGACAAGGAGATTGCCGGGATAAAGGAGAAAATGAGCAAAGGAAAAGCTAAAGGATTTCGTGAGGATGAGCACGATACCCTATGGTTTGAGTACCGCGTTTATGTGCCCAATGACCCGGAGATCAGGAAGTTGATTCTGCAAGAGGCCCATGATTCGCCGTACTCGATTCACCCAGGAAATACCAAGATGTATCTGGATTTGAAGGACACTTTCTGGTGGACCGGAATGAAGAAGGATATTGCGGAGTATGTAGCAGTATGTGATGTATGTCAGAGAGTGAAGGCAGAGCATCAGAAGCCAGCAGGATTGCTACAGCCATTGCCGATACCCGAATGGAAGTGGGATAAACTAGGCATGGACTCTATCACGGGATTACCTAGGACTCGTTCAGGCTATGACTCGATATGGGTTGTAGTCGATCGTTTGACGAAGGTAGCTCATTTCATTCCAGTAAAGACCACCTACACCAGTGCTAAGTTGGCAAAGATATACATGACCAGGATCGTATGTCTGCATGGAGTTCCGAGGAGCATCGTATCAGATAGAGGAACCCAGTTTACCTCAAAGTTCTGGAATCAGTTGCACGGAACTTTGGGTACCAGGCTAGAGTTCAGTACAGCCTTTCGCAGACAGATGGACAGACCGAGAGAGTCAATCAAATTCTGGAGGACATGCTGGGTGCTTGTGCGCTAGATTATGGATCTAGTTGGGATGACAATTTGCCGTGTGCGGAGTTCTCTTACAACAACAGTTACCAATCCAGTTTGAAGATGGCCCCTTTCGAAGCCTTGTACGGAAGGAGGTGTAGGACACCATTGTTGTGGGACGAAGTTGGAGACCGCCAGTTGTTTGGACCAGATTTAATTAAGGAGTCTGAACGGAAGTTGCAGTTGATTCGCGATAGGGTCAAGGTGGCCTAGTCCAGGCAGAAGAGCTACGCCGATTCTAAACGCAAGGAGACAGTTTACAAAGTCGGAGACAGAGTTTATCTTCGTGTATCTCCACTTCGAGGAGTTTAGCACTTTGGAGTTAAAGGAAAGTTAGCGCCACGTTTTGTCGGACCATATAAAGTTTTGGAGTGTATGAGAGAAGTTGCTTACAAGTTGGAATTGCCCAAAGGATTGTTAGGAGTTCATGATGTGTTTCATGTTTCCCAGTTGAAGAAGTGCCACGCAGAGATGGCTGATATTCCGTTGAGAGATACAGTGCCACTGGAGGCGATTCAGTTGGATAGTGATTTGACCTACGAGGAGAAACCAGTCAAGATTCTCGAGTTTGACAGCCGAGTCACACGCAGCAAGGTTATCAAGTTTTGCAAAGTTCAGTGGAGCCACCATACCGAAGATGAAGCCACCTGGGAGTGAGAGGAAGATCTGCTGAAGGACCACCCTCACCTATTTTCTAGCCAACCTGAATCTCGAGGGCGAGATTCATCTTAAGGGGGTAGGTTTGTAACATCCCAAATTTTCAATTTGGAATGTTATACATTAGATCATCATTGCATATCATATTTTATTGCATTTTAGCTTGATCCTAGAAATTCTACGCAACTCAAGGACCCACGGAGAGAGTTGGGGATTTCGTTATTTTCATATTTGAGTTTTCTCAAATTTTGAAAATAGGATCATTTGATTTTATTTATTTTATCTTCAGTTATTTCTATTATAAAAATATGAGAGAGGGAATAAAATGAATTTCCCAAAATAAATAAATATTGAGGATTTAATAAAAAATCAAATAAGATTTTATTTCGGAGTTTTTGGCTATTTTATTTGAACTTAGGAAAAATGCGCGTTCTTTCAAAATTGCAAATAGGCCCCAAATAAATGTTCATCTTGTCCGGCTTGATTTTAGAAGTCGGGGAAATTTTATTTCGGGATTTTTGGACTCCGTTTAGTATTTCTTTTATTTGTTTTTCTGCGCGTAATTTATTTTTAAAAAAAGTCAAACTGACTCCGGGTCGTACCCGAGCGGGACACCGCCCGGGGGGGCGTTATAAGCCGGTGGCGCCTGCCCCCGAAGCCCACCGCCGCCCCCAGCCCAGCCCGCGCCACCGCCGAAACCCTAGCGCCACCGCCGCCCGTGATCCGCACCGTCGCCGCCGCCGGTTGCCGCCACCGCCGCCCATTTCGCCGCCGCCGCCGGACCCCGCCGCCGCCGGAGCCACCCGCCGACGCCGGAGCCTCCCACCCCGCCGGAGCCGACCACCACCGCCGCCGCCCGTTGACCCGCCGCCACCGCCCGTTGACCCGCTGGAGGTAGTCCCCGTCGCCGCCACGGTTTTCGAGAGAAAACCGTCGGTTTTTTTAGGAACTCGGTTTATTTTTTATATAGATCGGTTTATTTTTCGGTTTAGTTAATTATTAAACGCCCTTTCGTTCGTTCGTTTTAACGAACGGATTTCGTCATTTAGCCGCAGACAGCGAACGTTCGTTTGCCCGTTCGTCCGTTTTTCTTTTTATCGGATTTTCCGCGATTATTCCAGATCGTGATTTCTGATCTGATTTTCGTTTTAGTATAATGTTTCGCTTGTTTATCAGAATCAGGCGATTCAAGCGCCTAGAGTTTCGTCTCGAAACCCGCTTTCCATTTAACCTACTCAAACAAGTTTTTTACTACTGTAAAATTTTACTTAGGTCTAGATTAGTAATGAAGCTTGTTTCTTTCGCCGTTTGACTTTCGTTGCTTCGTTTGATTTGATTCTTTTTGCAAACCGGAGTTCTTAAGTTGAACTTTCTGGTTAGATGTCTTATTTGAGTTTTACCTGTGCATTAGATGAGTGCTTATTGTATGCTTGTTTGTTTGCGATAGAGTACCCGGAGTGCGCCGCTTGCTACTTCGAATCTCTAGGTTTCACGGATCATGAGCAAGGCAAGTAACATGTTGATCATACCTCTTTACTACCCAGTTTTATTGCATTAGATCAATCCTCAAACAATTGCATGGTTAGGATCTGATTTAATATCTGGGTTTTGGGAAGTAGATGAGATAGAACCTATTACCTGTTTTATTATCAAACCTTTGGGAGTTACTTCTATGTTTGCTTATATTGTTAAGCTATGCTAGTAGACGTGGATTGAGTGAGTGTAGCCATGACAGATGTGAGATTGTTAATTAATGGTTTACTTAAGGTGGCAACTTAAATTCACGTCTGGGTGGATTGAGGCACCTGGGGAACCCAGTGTTGCCTGTATTTTTGGAAATCCTGGGGTACCGTGTGATTCTCCTATGGACCACCACCCAGGCTCAAAGGGATCATGAGATTATTTCATGCTAGAAACTTCCGTGTGCAGCCGCAAGCTACTATGGGCTCTAGCATAGTTAATTAAGTTGCGTGAGCTCTTGAAGAGGTAGACTAGCAGATGTAGTGGGTTGTAGGTTGGTACTGTCTACCCGAAGTAGAGAGTTAATGCTTCTGAAAGACTGTGTCTCGGTCATTGGTTTCTCAAACACCAAGTAGTGTGAGAAATCAAGCGGAGGAGATCGAGTCTTGCGGGGAAAAGTGCGCAAACCTCTGTAGAGTGTATAAACTAATCATGGTTAGCTGTGTCCCCGGTTATGGACGTTTTGAGTATCTAGTGTTGGAAATGTGCCCTAGAGGCAATAAAAAAATGGTTATTATTATGTTTCCTTGTTCATGATAGTTGTATATTGTTCATGCTATAATTGTATTGATCGGAAACCGTAATACATGTGTGAATACATATACCATAACATGTCCCTAGTGAGCCTCTAGTTGACTAGCTCGTTGATCAACAGATGGTCATGGTTTCCTGACCATGGACATTGGATGTCATTGATAACGGGATCACATCATTAGGAGAATGATGTGATGGACAAGAACAAATCCTAAGCGCAACACAAGATCGTGTAGTTCGTTTGCTAAAGCTTTTCTAATGTCAAGTATCAGTTCCTTAGACCATGAGATTGTGTAACCCCCAGATACCGTAGGAGTGCTTTGGGTGTACCAAACGTCACAACGTAATAGGGTGACTATAAAGGTGCACTACAGGTATCTCCGAAAGTGTCTGTTGGGTTGGCACGAGTCGAGACTGCGATTTGTCACTCCGTATGACGGAGAGGTATCTCTGGGCCCACTCGATAATGCATCAGCATAATGAGCTCAATGTGACTAAGAGGTTAGTCACAGGATCATGCATTATGTAACGAGTAAAGTGACTTGCCGGTAACGAGATTGAACGAGGTATTGGGATACCGACGATCGAATCTCGGGCAAGTAACGTACCGATTGACAAAGGGAATCGTATACGGGATTGCTTGAATCCTTGACATCGTGGTTCATTCGATGAGATCATCATGGAACATGTGGGAGCCAACATGGGTATCCAGATCCCGCTGTTGGTTATTGGCCGGAGAGCTGTCTCGGTCATGTCTGCATGATTCCCGAACCCGTAGGGTCTACACACTTAAGGTTCGGTGACGCTAGGGTTATTAGGAAGACTTGTAAGTGATTACCTAATGTTGTTCGGAGTCCCGGATGAGATCCCGGACGTCACGAGGAGTTCCGGAATGGTCCAGAGGTGAAGATTTATATATGGGAAATTGTCATACGGTCACCGGAAAAGTTCGGGGGCATACCAATATTGTATCGGGGCCACCGGAGGGGTTCCGGGGGTCCACCGGGAGGGGCCACCTCTCTCGGAGGGCCTCATGGGCCATAGTGGGAAGGGAACCAGCCCTTGGAGGGCTGGGAGCATCCTCCCCTTGGGCCCATGCGCCTAGGGTTGGGGGGACCCTAAAGGGGGCGCCCCCCCTTTGCTTGGGGGGCAAGCCCCCTCCCCTTGGCCACCGCCACCACCCCCACTCTAGATCTCATCTAGAGGGGGTCGGCCCCCTCCCCCCTCCTCCTATAAATAGAGAGGCGAGGGGAGGGCTGCAGCATGACATTCAAGGCGCAGCCCCTCCCCTCCCCAACACCTCTCCTCCTCCGTAAGAGCTTGGCGAAGCCCTGCCGGAGTACTGCCTCTCCATCACCACCGCACCGTCGTGCTGCTGTTGGAGCCCTCTTCCTCCTCCTTGCTGGATCAAGGCGCGGGAGACGCCTCCGCTCCGTATGTGTGTTGAACGCGGAGGTGCCGTCCGTTTGGCGCTAGGATCATCGGTGATTTGGATCACGACGAGTACGACTCCATCAACCCCGTTCTCTTGAACGCTTCCACTCGCGATCTACAAGGGTATGTAGATGCACTCCTCTCTCTCTCGTTGCTAGATGAATCCATAGATTGATCTTGGTGATGTGTAGAAAATTTTAAATTTCTGCTAGGATCCTCGACAGTGGCATCATGAGCCAGGTTTATGCGTAGTTTATATGCATGAGTAGAACACAATTTTTGTTGTGAGCATAGATTTTCTCAATTTACTTGCCACTACTAGTCTTATCTTGTTTCGGCCGCATCGTGGGATGAAGCAGCCCGGACCGACCTTACACGTACGCTTACGTGAGACAGGTTCCACCGACTGACATGCACTAGTTGCATAAGGTGGCTAGCGGGTGTCTATCTCTCCCACCTTAGTCGGATCGAATTCAATGAAAATGGTCCTTATGAAGGGTAAATAGAAATTGGCATATCACGTTGTGGTTTTGACGTAGGTAAGAAACGTTCTTGCTAGAACCCTATTGCAGCCACGTAAAAACACGCAACAACAATTAGAGGACGTCTAACTTGTTTTTGCAGCATATGCCTTGTGATGTGATATGGCCAAAAGGATGTGATGAATGATATATATGTGATGTATGAGATTGATCATGTTCTTGTAATAGGAATCACGACTTGCATGTCGATGAGTATGACAACCGGCAGGAGCCATAGGAGTTGTCTTAATTATTGTATGACATGCGTGTCATTGAATAACGCCATGTAATTACTTTACTTTATTGCTAAACCGTTAGCCATAGTAGTAGAAGTAATCATTGGCGTGACAAATTCATGAAGACACGATGATGGAGATCATGATGATGGAGATCATGGTGTCATGCCGGTGATGATGATGATCATGGCCCCCCGAAGATGGAGATCAAAAGGAGTAAAATGATATTGGCCATATCATGTCACTATTTGATTGCATGTGATGTCTATCATGTTTTTGCATCTTATTTGCTTTGAAAAATGGTAGTAAATAAGATGATCCCTCATAATAATTTCAAGAAAGTGTTCCCCCTAACTATGCGCCGTTGCGAAAGTTCGTTGTTTCGAAGCACCACGTGATGATCGGGTGTGATAGATTCTAACGTTCACATACAACGGGTGTAAGACAGATTTACACATGCAAAAACACTTAGGTTGACTTGACGAGCCTAGCATGTACAGACATGGCCTCAGAACACAAGAGACCGAAAGGTCGAACATGAGTCATATAGAAGATACGATCAACATGAAGATTTTCACCAATGATGACTAGTCCGTCTCACGTGATGATCGGACACGGCCTAGTTGACTCAGATCATGGATCACTTAGATGACTAGATGGATGTCTATCTGAGTGGGAGTTCATTAAATAATTTGATTAGATGAACTTAATTATCATGAACTTAGTCTAAAACTTTTGCAATATGTCTTGTAGATCAAATGGCCCACGCTAATGTTGCCCTCAACTTCAACGCGTTCCTAGAGAAAACCAATCTGAAAGACGATGGCAGAAACCATATGGACTGGGTCCGGAACTTGAGGATCATCCTCATAGCTGCCAAAAGAGCATATGTCCTAGATGTTGGGGAACGTTGCAGAAAATTAAATTTTTTTCCTACGGTTTCACCAAGATCCATCTATGAGTTCATCTAAGCAACGAGTCATGGAAGAGAGATTGCATCTACATACCACTTGTAGATCGCGTGCGGAAGCATTCAAGGGATGGGTGATGATGGAGTCGTACTCGCCGTGATTCAGATCACTGATGACCAAGTGCTGAACGGACAGCACCTCCGCGTTCAACACACGTACGGGATGGACTATGTCTCCTCCGTCTTGATCCAGCAAGGAGGAAGGAGAGGTTGAGGAAGATTGCTCCAATGGCAGCATGACGGCGTGGTGATGTTGGTGCAGCAGTACTCCGACAGGGCTTTGCCAAGCACGTAACGGAGGAGGAGAGGTGTTGGGAAGGGGAGGGGCTGTGCCTTGGGTTGTGTCCAGCAGCCCTCCCCTCACCCCTCTATTTATAGGGGAAGGGGCAAGGGGAGCCGACCCCTCTAGATGGGATCTAGAGGGGGGGCGCGGCCAGGGAGGGGGACTTTCCCCCCAAGCAAAGGGGGCGCCCCCCTAAGGGTTTCCCCCCCCCCCCCAACCCTAGGCGCAAGGGCCCAAGGTGGGGGGCACGCCCAGCCCTCCAGGGGCTGGTTCCCTGCCCCTTGCGGCCCATGTAGCCCTCCAAGAGGGGTGGCCCCTCCCGGTGGACCCCCGAAACCTCTCCGGTGGCCCCGGTACAATACCGATATGCCCCCAAAACTTTCCGGTGTCCGCATGATAACTTCCCATATATAAAACTTCACCTCCGGACCATTCCGGAACTCCTCGTGACGTCCGCGATCTCATCCGGGACTCCAAACAACATTCGGTAATCACATACAAGTCTTCCTAATAACCCTAGCGTCACCGAACCTTAAGTGAGTAGACCCTACGGGTTCGGGAGACATGCAGACATGACCGAGACGATTCTCCGGTCAATAACCAACAGCGGGATCTGGATACCCATGTTGGCTCCCACATGTTCCACGATGATTTCATCGGATGAACCACGATGTCGAGGATTCGATCAAACCCCGTATACAATTCCCTTTGTCAATCGGTATGTTACTTGCCCGAGACTCGATCGTCGGTATCCTAATACCTTGTTCAGTCTCATTACCGGCAAGTCACTTTACTCGTACCGTAATGCATGATCCCGTGACCAACCACTTGATCACTCTGAGCTCACTATGATGATGCATTACCGAGTGGGCCCAGAGATACCTCTCCGTCATACGGAGTGACAAATCCCAGTCTCGATCCGTGTCAACCCAACAGACACTTTCGGAGATACCTGTAGTGCACCTTTATAGTCACCCAGTTACGTTGTGACGTTTGGTACACCCAAAGCACTCCTACGGTATCCGGGAGTTACACGATCTCATGGTCTAAGGAAAAGATACTTGACATTGGAAAAGCTCTAGCAAACGAACTACACGATCTTATGCTATGCTTAGGATTGGGTCTTGTCCATGACATCATTCTCCTAATGATGTGATCCCGTTATCAACGACATCCAATGTCCATAGCCAGGAAACCATGACTATTTGTTGATCAACGAGCTAATCAACTAGAGGCTTACTAGGGACATATTATGGTCTATGTATTCACACGTGTATTACGATTTCCGGATAATACAGTTATAGCATGAATAAAAGACAATTATCATGAACAAAGAAATATAATAATAATACTTTTATTATTGCCTCTAGGGCATATTTCCAACAGTCTCCCACGTGCACTAGAGTCAATAATCTAGTTACATTGTGATGAATCGAACACCCATAGAGTTCTGGTGTTGATCATGTTTTGCTCGCGAGAGAGGTTTAGTCAACGGATCTGCGACATTCAGATCCGTATGTACTTTGCAAATTTCTATGTCTCCATCTTGAACATTTTCATGGATGGAGTTGAAGCGACGCTTGATGTGCCTGGTCTTCTTGTGAAACCTGGGCTCCTTGGCAAGGGCAATAGCTCCAGTGTTGTCACAGAAGAGTTTGATCGGCCCCGACGCATTGGGTATGACTCCTAGGTCAGTGATGAACTCCTTCACCCAAATTGCTTCATGCGCTGCCTCCGAGGCTGCCATGTACACCGCTTCACATGTAGATCCCGCCACGACGCTCTGCTTGCAGCTGCACCAGCTTACTGCTCCACCATTCAACATACACACGTATCTGGTTTGTGACTTAGAGTCATCCAGATCTGTGTCGAAGCTAGCGTCGACGTAACCCTTTACGACGAGCTCTTCGTCACCTCCATAAACGAGAAACATGTCCTTTGTCCTTTTCAGGTACTTCAGGATATTCTTGACCGCTGTCCAGTGTTCCTTGCCGGGATTACTTTGGTACCTTCCTACCAAACTTACGGCAAGGTTTACATCAGGTCTGGTACACAGCATGGCATACATAATAGATCCTATGGCTGAAGCATAGGGGATGGCAGTCATCTCTTCTTTATCTTTTGCCGTGGTCGGGGATTGAGCCGAGCTCAATCTCACACCTTGCAACACAGGCAAGAACCCCTTCTTGGACTGATCCATTTTGAACTTCTTCAAAATCTTATCAAGGTATGTGCTTTGTGAAAGACCTATGAGGCGTCTCGATCTATCTCTATAGATCTTGATGCCTAATATATAAGCAGCTTCTCCATGGTCCTTCATTGAAAAACACTTATTCAAGTAGGCCTTAATGCTGTCCAAGAGTTCTATATTATTTCCCATCAAAAGTATGTCATCTACATATAATATGAGAAATGCTACAGAGCTCCCAGTCACTTTCTTGTAAACGCAGGCTTCTCCATAAGTCTGCATAAACCCAAACGCTTTGATCATCTCATCAAAGCGAATGTTCCAACTCCGAGATGCTTGCACCAGCCCATAAATGGATTGCTGGAGCTTACAAACTTTGTTAGCGTTCTTAGGATCGACAAAACCTTCCGGCTGCATCATATACAGCTCTTCCTTAAGATGTCCGTTAAGGAATGCCGTTTTGACGTCCATCTGCCATATCTCATAATCATAGTATGCGGCAATTTCTAACATGATTAGGACGGACTTCAGCTTCGCTACGGGAGAGAATGTCTCATCGTAGTCAATCCCTTGAACTTGTCGATAACCCTTAGCGACAAGTTGAGCTTTATAGATGGTAACATTTCCATCCGCGTCGGTCATCTTCTTAAAAATCCATTTGTTTTCTATCGCTCGCCGATCATCGGCAAGTCTGTCAAAGTCCATACTTTGCTTTCATACATGGATTCTATCTCGGATTTCATGGCTTCAAGCCATTTGTTGGAATCTGGGCCCGCCATCGCTTCTTCATAGTTCGAAGGTTCACCATTGTCTAACAACATGATTTCCAGGATAGGGTTGCCGTACCACTCTGGTGGGGAACGTGTCCTTGTGGACCTACGAAGTTCAGTAGCAACTTGATCCGAAGTACCTTGATCATCATCATTATTTTCCTCTTCAGTTGGTGTAGGCATCACAGGAACATTTTCCTGAGCTACACCACTTTCCCGTTCGAGAGGTAGTACTTCATCGAGTTCTACTTTCCTCCCACTTACTTCTTTCGAGAGAAACTCTTTTTCCAGAAAGCATCCGTTCTTGGCAACAAAGATCTTGCCCCCGTTTCTTAAGTAGAAGGTATACCCAACGGTTTCCTTAGGGTATCCTATGAAGACGCATTTTTCCGACTTGGGTTCGAGCTTTTCAGGTTGAAGTTTCTTGACATAAGCATCGCATCCCCAAACTTTTAGAAACGATAGCTTAGGTTTCTTCCCAAACCATAATTCATACGGTGTCGTCTCAACGGATTTAGACGGTGCCCTATTTAAAGTGAATGTAGCTGTCTCTAGAGCGTATCCCCAAAATGATAGCGGTAGATCGGTAAGAGACATCATAGACCGCACCATATCCAATAGAGTGCGATTACGACGTTCGGACACACCGTTACGCTGAGGTGTTCCAGGCAGCGTGAGTTGTGAAACAATTCCACATTTCCTTAAGTGTGTACCAAATTCGTGACTTAAATATTCTCCTCCACGATCTCATCGTAGGAACTTTGTCTTTCGGTCACGTTGATTCTCTACCTCATTCTGAAATTCCTTGAACTTTTCAAAGGTCTCAGACTTGTGTTTCATCAAGTAGACATACCCATATCTACTCAAGTCATCAGTGAGAGTGAGAACATAACGATATCCTCCGCGAGCCTCAACGCTCATTGGACCGCACACATCGGTATGTATGATTTCCAACAAGTTGGTTGCTCGCTCCATTGTTCTGGAGAACGGAGTCTTGGTCATTTTGCCCATGAAACATGGTTTGCATGTGTCAAATGATTCATAATCGAGAGACTCTAAAAGTCCATCAGCATGGAGCTTCTTCATGCGCTTGACACCAATGTGACCAAGGCGGCAGTGCCACAAGTATGTCGGACTATCGTTATCAACTTTACATCTTTTGGTATTCACACTATGAATATGTGTAATATTACGCTCGAGATTCATTAAGAATAAACCATTGACCATAGGGGCATGACCATAAAACATATCTCTCGTATAAATAGAACAACCATTATTCTCGGATTTAAATGAGTAGCCATCTCGTATCAAACGAGATCCAGATACAATGTTCATGCTCAAACTTGGCCCCAAATAACAATTATTAAGGTTTATAACTAATCCCGTAGGTAAATGTAGAGGTAGCGTGCCGACGGCGATCACATCGACCCTGGAACCATTCCCGACGCGCATCGTCACCTCGTCCTTCGCCAGTCTCCGTTTATTTCGCAGCTCCTGCTGTAAGTTACAAATATGAGCAACGGCACCAGTATCAAATACCCAGGAGTTACTACGAGTACTGGTAAGGTACACATCAATTATATGTATATCAAATATACCATTAGTGTTGCCGGCCTTCTTATCTGCTAAGTATTTGGGGCAGTTCCGCTTCCAGTGACCCTTCCCCTTGCAATAAAAGCACTCAGTCTCAGGCTTGGGTCCATTCTTTGACTTCTTCCCGGTAACTGGCTTACCGGGCGCGGCAACATCCTTGCCGTCCTTCTTGAAGTTCTTCTTGCCCTTGCCCTTCTTGAACTTAGTGGTCTTATTGACCATCAACACTTGATGTTCTTTCTTGATCTCAACCTCTGCTGACTTCAGCATTGAATATACTTCAGGAATGGTCTTCACCATCCCCTGCATATTGTAGTTCATCACAAAGCTCTTGTAGCTTGGTGGGAGCGACTGAAGGATTCTGTCAATGACCGCCTCATCAGGGAGGTTAATGTTCAGCTGAGTCAGGCGGTTGTGCAACCCAGACATTTTGAGTATGTGCTCACTGACAGAACTGTTTTCCTCCATCTTACAACTATAGAACTTGTCGGAGACATCATATCTCTCGACCCGGGCATGAGCTTGGAAAACTAGTTTCAGCTCTTCGAACATCTCATATGCTCTGTGATGCTCAAAACGCTTTTGGAGCCCCGGTTCTAAGCTGTAAAGCATGCCGCACTGAACGAGGGAGTAATCATCAGCGCGAGACTTCCAAGCATTCATAACGTCTTGGTTCTCTGGGACGGGAGCGTCACCTAGCGGTCCTTCTAGGACATATTGTTTCCTGGCAGCTATGAGGATGATCCTCAGGTTCCGGACCCAGTCCGTATAGTTGCTGCCATCATCTTTCAGCTTGGTTTTCTCTAGGAACGCGTTGAAGTTCATGTTGACATGAGCGTTGGCCATTTGATCTACAAGACATATTTGCAAAGGTTTTAGACTAAGTTCATGATAATTAAGTTCATCTAATCAAATTATTCAATGAACTCCCACTCAGATTAGACATCCCTCTAGTCATCTAAGTGTTACACGATCCGAGTCGACTAGGCCGTGTCCGATCATCACGTGAGACGGACTAGTCATCGTCGGTGAACATCTTCATGTTGATCGTATCTTCCATACGACTCGTGTTCGACCTTTCGGTCTCTGTGTTCCGAGGCCATGTCTGTACATGCTAGGCTCGTCAAGTTAACCCTAAGTGTTTTGCATGTGTAAAACTGTCTTACACCCGTTGTATGTGAACGTAAGGATCTATCACACCGATCATCACGTGGTGCTTCGAAATGACGAACTTTAGCAATGGTGCACAGTTAGGGGAGAACACTTCTTGAAATTGTTGTAAGGGATCATCTTATTTACTACCGTAGTTCTAAGTAAACAAGATGCATAAACATAATAAACATCACATGCAATTATATAGTAGTGACATGATATGGCCAATATCACATAGCTCCATTGATCTCCATCTTCGGGGCTCCATGATCATCTTGTCACCGGCATGACACCATGATCTCCATCATCATGATCTCCATCATCGTGTCTTCATGAAGTTGTCACGCCAACGAATACTTCTACTTCTATGGCTAACACGTTTAGCAATAAAGTAAAGTAATTTACATGGCGTTCTTCAATGACACGCAGGTCATACAAAAAATAAAGACAACTCCTATGGCTCCTGCCGGTTGTCATACTCATCGACATGCAAGTCGTGATTCCTATTACAAGAACATGATCTCATACATCACAATATATCATTCATCATTCATCACAACTTCTGGCCATATCACATCACCTGACAATTGCTGCAAAAACAAGTTAGACGTCCTCTAATTGTTGTTGCATCTTTTACGTGGCTGCAATTGGGTTCTAGCAAGAACGTTTTCTTACCTACGAATAACCACAACGTGATTTTGTCAACTTCTATTTACCCTTCATAAGGACCCTTTTCATCGAATCCGCTCCAACTAAAGTGGGAGAGACAGACACCCGCCAGCCACCTTATGCAACTAGTGCATGTCTGTCGGTGGAACCGGTCTCACGTAAGCGTACGTGTAAGGTTGGTCTGGGCCGCTTCATCCCACAATACCGCTGAAGCAAGAAAAGACTAGTAGTGGCAAGCAAGTTGACAAGATCCACGCCCACAACAAAATTGTGTTCTACTCGTGCAATAGAGAACTACGCATAGACCTAGCTCATGATGCCACTGCTGGGGAACGTTGCAGAAAATTAAAAAAATTTCCTACGGTTTCACCAAGATCCATCTATGAGTTCATCTAAGCAACGAGTCATGGAAGAGAGATTGCATCTACATACCACTTGTAGATCGCGTGCGGAAGCGTTCAATGGATGGGTGATGATGGAGTCGTACTCGCCGTGATTCAGATCACCGATGACCAAATGCTGAACGGACAGCACCTCCGCATTCAACACACGTACGGTATGGATGACGTCTCCTCCGTCTTGATCCAGCAAGGAGGAAGGAGAGGTTGAGGAAGATTGCTCCAACGGCAGCACGACGGCGTGGTGATGTTGGTGCAGCAGTACTCCGACAGGGCTTCGCCAAGCACGTAACGGAGGAGGAGAGGTGTTGGGGAGGGGAGGGGCTGCGCCTTGGGTTGTGCCCAGCAGCCCTCCCCTCACCCCTCTATTTATAGGGGAAGGGGCAAGGGGGGCCGACCCCTCTAGATGGGATCTAGAGGGGGGCGGCGGCCAGGGAGGGGGGACTTGCCCCCCAAGCAAAGGGGGCGCCCCCCTTAGGGTTTCCCCCCAACCCTAGGCGCATGGGCCCAAGGTGGGGGGCGCGCCCAGCCCTCCAGGGGCTAGTTCCCTGCCCCTTGCGGCCCATGTGGCCCTCCAAGAGGGGTGGCCCCTCCCGGTGGACCCCCGGAACCTCTCCGGTGGCCCCGGTACAATACCGATATGCCCCCGAAACTTTCCGGTGTCCGCGTGACAACTTCCCATATATAAAACTTCACCTCTGGACCATTCCAGAACTCCTCGTGACGTCCGGGATCTCATTCGAGACTCCGAACAACATTCGGTAATCACATACAATTCTTCCTAATAACCCTAGCGTCACCGAACCTTAAGTGTGTAGACCCTACGGGTTCGGGAGACATGCAGACATGACCGAGACGATTCTCCGATCAATAGCCAACAGCGGGATCTGGATACTGTAGCGACCCGACCTCAGATGGTCAAGTCTCTGTGCTCAGGTGTCATCCCTGGATCAGTAATGCTGACACCACACAGTACTTCAAAGGATTTATAACAGAGTAGCAATCACACACTTATTACATCGTTGTCCAAAAGAGGACTTATTACAATAATCATGGCTTAAGGCCATCTAAAAACGATAACAGCAGAAGACTTGGAAGATAAGTGAGTCCATCAACTCCAACGGCATCACTGAGTATAGAACCACGACCTAAAAGCACCTTACTCGTCGTCTGAAAAGTCTGCAACATGAAAGTTGCAGCCCGAAAACGGGTCAGCACATGGAATATGCTGGCAATGTAACACATAGAGAATGATGAATGATAAGCCTATACTACATGCATATATGGCTGGAGGAAAAGCTCTATGGTTACAGTTTTTGCATAAAGCCAATTTTTCCCTACTGCAAAGGAATAAATTTATTTAACTATCATGTTGGTTGTTAAACATTGAGAATGGTTGACAGCATTCTCAATCCCAATTAAAAAGTACTCATTAACAAACCCAACAATATTAATTAGAGTAACGTGTTGAGATTCACATGATATTCAAGTACTAGATACTCAAGATGTCCATAACCGGGGACACGGCTAATCATGATTAGTTTGTACACTCTGCAGAGGTTTGCGCACTTTTCCCAACAAGACTCGATCGCCTCCATTTGGTTTCTCGCACTTCATGGTGTTTGAGAAACGGATGACCGAGACATAGTCTTTCAGAAGCGCTAGCACCTTACGATGGGTAGACCCGTACACCTACATCCCCTACATCTGCTAGTCCACCACTATAAGAGTTCGCACGACTTAGTCAACTATGCCAGAGCCCATAATGGCTTGTGGCTGCACACGGAAGTTACTAGCATGAATTATCTTATGATCCCTTTGAGCCTGGGTGGCGGTCCATAGGAAAATCACACGGTAACCCCGGGATTTCCAAAAAAATAGGCAATCACTGGATACCCCAGGTGCCTCAATCCACCCAGATGTGTATTTAAGTTGCCACCTTAGATAAACCATTAATTTTAACAAACTCACATCTGTCATGGATATTCACTCACCCAATCCACGTCTACTAGCATAGCATGGCATAATAAGCAAACGCAGAAGTAACTCCCAAAGGTTTCATAAGTAAAACAGGTAATAGGTACTACCTCATGTACTTCCCATCCCACAATTTAATTAGATCCTAATCATGCAATGTTTGAGGATTGATCTAATGCATAAAAACTGGGTAGTAGAAAAGGTATGATCAAGTGTTACTTGCCTTGCTGATGATCCGCGAAACCTAGAGATTCGAAGTAACAAGCGGCGCACTCCGGGTGATCTATCGCAGACAAACAACAAGCATACAATAAGTACTCATCTAATGCACAGGTAAATCTCGAATAAAAGATCTAACCAGAAAGTTCAACTTAAGAACCCTGGTTGCAAAAGAATCAAATCAAATAAAGCAACGAAAGTCAAACGGCGAGAGAAAACAACTCGGTTCTAGCAAGTTGAAACTAGGTCAAATTTTACAGTAGCAAAACTTTGTTTAAGTTGATTAGTCGGAACGTCGGTTTCGAAACGAAACTCCAGGCGCTTGAATCACCTGATTCCAATAAATGAGCGAGAAGATAAACTAGAACGAAGATCGGATCTGAAATCGCGATCTGAAAATAACGGCATAAATCCGATTAAAAAGAAAAACAACGAACGGTTAAACGAACGGACGTTCGTTAACCGGGAATAACCGGTGGTCACGTTCGTTAAGACGAACGGTCCGGCGAACGCTCGCTAAACAACAAAATTGAAAAAAAACCGATCTAGGGTTTCGAAAAAAACTGAAACGACGAAAAAGAAAAGCGGAATGGTTTTTTATAAAAAAAACCGAACCGAGGGGAGGGTGGCGCAGCGCGGCTACCTCGACGAGGCGGGGCTCCGGTGGGGCGGCGGCTAGGCGGCGGGGCGACGGCGACGCGGCGGCGGCGGCGGCAGGCGGCGGCGGCGGCGGCAGGCGGCGGCGCTAGCGGCGGCGGCGGCGCAAGCGGGCAGCGGCTGCGGTGGCGCGCGGCTACTGCTGTTGCTGGGTGGCGGCTGCGGGTTGGGGAGGAGAGAGGGGGGTGCTGGGGTATTTATAGGAGGGGGAGGGTGGCTTGGGGGAGGGGGCAAGACAAGGGCGGCGGCGGTGGCGGAGTCCGAGTAGGACTCGGCGGCGGCGGCGGTACTGCGCGCGGGCGCGCGCGCGAGGGAGGCGGGCGGCTGGGCCGGCTGGCCAGCTGGGCCTTGGCCCAGGCGGCGGGGCTCTGCAGTTTTTTTATTATTATTTTTTTATAAATATCTCACGCAGAAAAACAAACAAAATAAAATCTAAACGAACTCCAAAAATTACAAAGTAAATTTTCCCCTACTCCTAAAAATGAGTCGAACAAAATGAACTTTTACTCTGGGCCTAAAATGCAATTTTTTGAAAACACGCATTTTCCCTAAGGCAAATAAACTCTGAGAAAATCCAAAATTTGATTTATTTATTAAATCTTCATTTTTCCTAAATTTTGGGAAAGTCATATTATTCCCTCTCTTATTTTTGATATTGGAAGAATTTTGAAGATAATATAAATAAAATCAAATGATCCTCTTTTCATAATTTGAGAGGACTCAAATATGAAAATTTCAAAATCTCCAACTCTCTCCGTGGGTCCTTGAGTTGCGTGAAATTTCTAGGATCGTCAAATGCAAGAAAATATGTAATGCATGATGATCTAATGTATAACATTCCAAATTGAAAATTTGGGATGTTACAAACCTACCCCCCTTAAGATGAATCTCGCCCTCGAGATTCGGGTTAGCTAGAAAATAGGTGAGGGTGGTCCTTGAGGAAATCTTCTTCTCTCTCCCAGGTGGCTTCATCCTTAGTGTGGTGGCTCCACTGAACTTTGCAAAACTTGATAACCTTGCTGCGAGTAACTCTGCTGGCATAATCGAGAATCTTGACTGGTTTCTCCTCATATGTTAAATCATCCTCCAACTGAATTGCTTCAAGTGGCATTGTATCTCTTAGCGGTACCTCTGCCATCTCGGTGTGACATTTCTTCAACTGAGAAACATGGAATACGTCATGAACTCCTGACAGTCCTTCTGGTAATTCCAACTTATAAGCAACTTCACCCATGCGTTGCAAGATCTTATACGGTCCAACAAAACGTGGTGCTAATTTTCCTTTAACTCCAAAGCGTTTCACTCCTCGAAGTGGGGATACTCTAAGATAAACTCTGTCTCCAACTTCATATTCTATCGCCTTGCGTTTTGAATCCGCATAGCTTTTCTGTCTGGACTGGGCTACCTTGAGCCTGTCGCGAATCAACTTAACTTTCTGTTCAGACTCCTTAATCAAATCTGGTCCAAACAACTGACGGTCTCCAACTTCGTCCCATGACAATGGTGTCCTGCACCTTCTTCCGTATAAAGCTTCGAAAGGTGCCATCTTCAAGCTGGTTTGGTAACTGTTGTTATAAGAAAACTCTGCATACGGCAAGTTATCGTCCCAACTAGATCCATAATCTAGTGCACAAGCTCTCAGCATATCTTCCAAAATCTGATTGACTCTCTCAGTCTGTCCATCTGTCTGTGGGTGAAAAGCTGTACTGAATTCTAGCCTGGTCCCCAACGTTCCGTGCAACTGATTCCAAAACTTTGAGGTAAATTGGGTTCCTCTATATGATACGATACTCCTCGGAACTCCGTGCAAACACACAATTCTGGTCATATATATCTTTGCCAACTTAGCACTGCTATAGGTAGTCTTGATTGGAATGAAATGAGCTACCTTCGTCAAGCGGTCGACTATAACCCAAATCGAGTCGTAGCCTGAACGAGTCTTTGGCAAACCTGTGATGAAATCCATGCCTAGTTTATCCCACTTCCATTCGGGCATCGGCAATGGTTGCAACAATCCTGCTGGCTTTTGATGTTCTGCCTTCACTCTCTGACATACATCACAAACTGCTACATACTCCGCAATATCCTTCTTCATTCTGGTCCACCAGAACGTTTCCTTCAAATCCAAATACATCTTGGTATTTCCTGGGTGAATCGAATAGGGTGAATCATGTGCCTCTTGCAGAATCAACTTCCTGATCTCCGGGTCATTTGGCACATAAACACGGTCCTCAAACCATAGGGTATCGTGCTCATCCTCACGAAATCCCTTTGCTTTTCCTTCGCTCATTTTCTTCTTTATATTCGCGATCTCTTTGCCATTTTTCTGAGCTTCTCTGATTTTATCCATCAAGGTAGACTGAATCTCCAATGCTGCTACATAGCCTCTCAGAACCATTTCCAAACATAGCTCACGAAGATCTTCTGCTAACTCCTTTGGTATCTCTCCCGTCATCAGCGTATTGACATGGCTCTTGCGGCTCAATGCGTCAGCTACTACATTAGCCTTTCCGGGATGATAATGCAATATCATATCATAATCCTTGATGAGTTCCAACCATCTCCTTTGTCTAAGGTTTAACTCCTTCTGCGTGAAAATGTACTTCAAACTCTTGTGATCCGTGTACACCTCACAATGATTTCCAATAAGGAAATGTCTCCATGTCTTCAATGCATGCACTACGGCTGCTAACTCCAAATCATGTGTGGCATAATTTAATTCATGAGGTTTCAGTTGTCGTGAAGCATACGAAACAACTCTTCCTTCCTGCATCAGCACTGCTCCAAGTCCTCGACGTGAAGCATCGCAATACACCTCATAATCCTTGGTCTGATCTGGCAAAATTAACATTGGTGAGGTAACCAATCTTTTCTTCAACTCCTGAAAACTTGCCTCACAATCCTCAGTCCATATGAACTTGGTATCCTTTTTCAGCAACTCCGTCATAGGCTTTGCAATCCTTGAGAAATTTTCAATAAATCTCCGGTAGTATCCTGCGAGTCCAAGAAAACTCCGGATTTCTCCAACTGTCGTTGGTGCTTCCCATTTGGTTACGGTCTCAACCTTTGTGGGGTCAACTGCTATCCCTTCTCCGGATATAACATGTCCAACAAATCCAACTTCCTTTAGCCAAAACTCACATTTGCTGAACTTGGCATATAACTGATGTTCCCTCAGTTTCTCCAAAACCAATCGCAAATTTTCCTTATGTTCCTCTTCATTCTTCGAGTAAACCAAAATATCATCAATGAACACCACGACGAACTTATCCAAAAACTCCATAAACACTTTGTTCATCAGGTTCATGAAATAGGCAGGTGTGTTAGTCAGTCCAAATGACATAACGGTATACTCATATAGTCCATATCTTGTGGTGAACGCTGTCTTAGGTATGTCCTGCTCTCGAATCTTCAACTGATGGTACCCTGATCGCAAATCAATCTTGGAAAACACATTAGCTCCTTGCAAACGATCAAATAGATCATTTATCATTGGTAGTGGGTACTTGTTCTTGATTGTTACTTCATTCAATCCACGATAATCAACAACCATCCTTAACGATCCATCCTTCTTTTCCACTAAAAGTACGGGTGATCCCCAAGGCGAAGAACTTGGGCGTATATAACCTTTATCCAATAGCTCCTTGATCTGCTTCTTGATTTCTGCCAAATCTTGTGCGGGCATCCTGTATGGTCGCTTCGATATTGGGCCTGTACCTGGCAACAGCTCAATCAAAAACTCAATGTCTCTATCCAGTGGCATTCCTGGCAGTTCCTCAGGAAATACATCAGGATAATCTTTCACCACTGGTACCTCTTCCTGCACAACTCCTGATAAGGAATTTACTTGTTTCCTATTTGGTCCATGTCGTGATACATACTTGATCCTTCTTCCTTCTGGCATTGTGAGCAAAATCGTCCTACTTGCGCAATCGATGTTTCCTCCATACATCGACAGCCAATCCATACCGAGAATCACATCCAATCCTTAGGATTCCAGAACGATCAACTCCGTTGGGAATACATGCCTTCCTATACTCAATGGCACTTGAAAACATCCTTGTCTGGCCATGTACTCTGCTCCTGGTGAGCTTACTAGCATAGGGGTTACAAGAATCTTAGTGGGCAGGCTATACTTTTCTACAAATCCCCTTGATATGTATGAATGAGATGCACCAGTATCGAAAAGATCAAGTGCAGTAAATGACTTAACCAAAAACTTACCGATTACTGCATCGGGGTGAGCTTCAACCTCCTCCACATCAATGTGGTTCACCTGTCCCCTGTTGAAAGGGTTTGGCTTCTTTCCAGAGCTTCCATTTCCACCTTGGCCTTCGAGACAATCATTTGCATAATGTCCGGTCTTGGAACACTTGTAACATGTGACATGGCTCAGGTCTTTCTTGGTTGGGGTTGATGGTGTGGTCCGGTTCTGTCCGTTGCTTCCTCCATTCCCATTACCATTCTTGTGGCCATTATGGTTGTGCGAACTACCTCCTCCATGGGTATGCTAAAACTGAACTCCCTGTTTATGTGTATAACGGGGCTTTTGCTGAGCTCCAGAGTTATACTTCCCTTGCCCATACTTCCTCTTGCGATTCTCAATCTGCTGTTGCTTTCCTTCAATCATGAGGGCGCAGTCTACCAACTCCTGGTAGTTATTGAATCTTGCTACCATCAACTGCATGCTTAACTCATCATTCAGTCCTTCCAGAAACTTCTCCTGCTTAGCTGCATCTGTAGCAACGTCATCTGGGGCATAACGTGCTAACTTACTAAAATCATCCACATACTGGCCAACAGTCCTTCCTCCTTGGCGTAAGTTGCGAAACTCACGCTTCTTCATGGCCATAGCTCCTGCTGAAACATGGGCAGTGTGGAAGGCTTGCTGAAACTGATCCCATGTGACAGTGTCTACAGGGTAAGTGGCTGTGAAATTCTCCCACCATGCTGCTGCGGATCCGTCAAGCTGATGTGCAGCAAACTTCACCTTCTCACCATCTGTACATGCTGCAGTGGTCAACTCCCTTCCTATCTTGCGGAGCCAATCATCTGCTACAATCGGCTCAGTGCTACTGGAATACACCGGCGGATTCAGCCTAAGGAAACGAGTCAAGTGATCCGCAGGTGGTGGTGGTGGTGGGTTGTTGTTGTTGTTGCCTTGGTTCTGTACCAATGTTTGAATCAAGGTATTCTGCTGCTGAATCAACTGAGTGATCTCTGGCGGGAAAACAAACTCGGGGTCGCGTCTCGGAGACATCTGAAGGGTTTAGAAAAGACGAGAAATTAAGAATAGAGTGAGGTCTAAGGAGAAAACACTACCCAAATGCTCATGAGACAAATGCACACAAAATCACTTCATTCATTCAAACAAAAGGGCATACAACGGTCTAACTATCGCAAAAGTGCTTGTACTATAATGTGTACATGGAGGGAACACTACTAATATGTGGGGGTCATCTATTAATTTGAACCGGTGGAAGACTCCATGATGTCTGCTCCAGCTTCGTCTTCAAAGTCGGGTTCACTTGGATCCGAATCAGTGTCGTCGATGATGATGTAGTTGCTCGGACAGTCGACGTACTTGTCTTCATTCTTGAGCGCTAATTTCTTCTTGAGTTCTCCAATCTCATACTTAAGATCGCCATTGTGCCTTACGACAGCTACGATCTCGTCCATGTAGTCCTTGCGTGTAGTCTTCAGCTCTCCTTGAAGTTCGATGATCCTTCCCTTCGCATTCTTCAATTCTATCATATCATTGCACATCTGGTTCTCCTGGCGTCGAATGTGCTGGTTTAACTCCTGGATGAAAGCTGCAATGGATCTATCCTTCTTGGTGCTGACTATCTCCCATTGTTCATTCCGGCGTCCGCAAATCTGGTAGATAGTGTCCTTGAGGTCTTCTTGATAAGCTTCTCCAATGCGTCCCATGGTGATATGAGCTGCCATGCTCTTTCCCAGACTCCAGGTTGGTGCACTGAAAACACTATCTATGGGCTTGGTGATTGGGGCGAATGTCCTTCCCGGAACGTGAGCTTGAATCTTCCAGCGCTCCTCTTCAGGCAAAACGGCGTTGAAAGTCCCGGTGAAGCTTGGTAGTCCAATGTTCAGGTACTTGGCGACTTCCTTCAAGTGGAATCCAAAAGGTGTGCCTTCATCTGGTTGAGCGTACTTGATCTTTGCGTCCGTCATCCTAAAAGAGTAGAAAAGATGAGGAGTTAGAAAATGAGAAGAGAATAGTGATCTATGGCTTTAACTTAGTGGTCGTGTCCTACAGTCAGCGTGTGCTCTGATACCATCTCTGTAGCGAAGGATTTATAACAGAGTAGCAATCACACACTTATTACATCGTTGTCCAAAAGAGGACTTATTACAATAATCATGGCTTAAGGCCATCTAAAAACAATAACAGCGGAAGACTTGGAAGATAAGTGAGTCCATCAACTCCAACGGCATCACTGAGTATAGAACCACGACCTAAAAGCACCTTACTCGTCGTCCGAAAAGTCTGCAACATGAAAGTTGCAGCCCGAAAATGGGTCAGCACATGAAATATGCTAGCAATGTAACACATAGAGAATGATGAATGATAAGCCTATACTACATGCATATATGGCTAGTGGAAAAGCTCTATGGTTACAGTTTTTGCATAAAGCCAATTTTTCCCTACTGTAAAGGAATAAATTTATTTAACTATCATGGTGGTTGTTAAACATTGAGAATGGTTGAGAGCATCCTCAATCCCAATTAAAAAGTACTCATTAACAAACCCAACAATATTAATTAGAGTAACGTGTTGAGATTCACATGATATTCAAGTACTAGATACTCAAGATGTCCATAACCGGGGACACGGCTAATCATGATTAGTTTGTACACTCTGCATAGGTTTGCGCACTTTTCCCCACAAGACTCGATCGCCTCTGTTTGGTTTCTCGCACTTCATGGTGTTTGAGAAACGGATGACCGAGACATAGTCTTTCAGAAGCGCTAGCACCTTACGATGGGTAGACCCATACACCTACATCCCCTACATCTGCTAGTCCACCACTATAAGAGTTCGCACGACTTAGTCAACTATGCCAGAGCCCATAATGGCTTGTGGCTGCACACGGAAGTTACTAGCATGAATTATCTTATGATCCCTTTGAGCCTGGGTGGCGGTCCATAGGAAAATCACACGGTAACCCCAGGATTTCCAAAAAAATAGGCAATCACTGGATACCCCAGGTGCCTCAATCCACCCAGATGTGTATTTAAGTTGCCACCTTAGATAAACCATTAATTTTAACAAACTCACATCTGTCATGGATATTCACTCACCCAATCCACGTCTACTAGCATAGCATGGCATAATAAGCAAACGCAGAAGTAACTCCCAAAGGTTTCATAAGTAAAACAGGTAATAGGTACTACCTCATCTACTTCCCATCCCACAATTTAATTAGATCCTAATCATGCAATGTTTGAGGATTGATCTAATGCATAAAAACTGGGTAGTAGAAAATGTATGATCAAGTGTTACTTGCCTTGCTGATGATCCGCGAAACCTAGAGATTCGAAGTAACAAGCGGCGCACTCTGGGTGATCTATCGCAGACAAACAACAAGCATACAATAAGTACTCATCTAATGCACAGGTAAATCTCGAATAAAAGATCTAACCAGAAAGTTCAACTTAAGAACCCTGGTTGCAAAAGAATCAAATCAAATAAAGCAACGAAAGTCAAACGGCGAGAGAAAACAACTCGGTTCTAGCAAGTTGAAACTAGGTCAAATTTTACAGTAGCAAAACTTTGTTTAAGTTGATTAGTCGGAACGGCGGTTTCGAAACGAAACTCCAGGCACTTGAATCACCTGATTCCGATAAACGAGCGAGAAGATAAACTAGAACGAAGATCGGATCTGAAATCGCGATCTGAAAATAACGGCATAAATCCGATTAAAAAGAAAAACGACGAATGGTTAAACGAACGGACGTTCGTTAACCGGGAATAACCGGTGATCACGTTCGTTAAGACGAACGGTCCGGCGAACGCTCGCTAAACAACAAAACCGGAAAAAAAAACCGATCTAGGGTTTCGAAAAAAAACCGAAACGACGAAAAAGAAAACCGGAACGGTTTTTTATAAAAAAACGAACCGAGGGGAGGGTGGCGCGGCGCGGCTACCTCGACGAGGCGGGGCTCCGGCGGGGCGGCGGCTAGGCGGCGAGGCGACGGCGATGCGGCGGCGGCGGCGGCAGGCGGCGGCGCTAGCGGTGGCGGCGGCGCAAGCGGGCGGCGGCGGCGGCGGCGGCGGTGGCGGCTGCGGTGGCGCGCGGCTGCTGCTGCTGCTGCTTGGGGCGGCGGCTGCGGGTTGGGGAGGAGAGGGCGGGTGCTGGGGTATTTATAGGAGGGGGGAGGGTGGCTTGGGGGAGGGGGCAAGGCAAGGGCGGCGGCGGTGGCGGAGTCCGAGTAGGACTCGGCGGCGGCGGCGGGGCTGCGCGCGGGCGCGCGCACGAGGGAGGCGGGCGGCTGGGCCGGCTGGCCAGCTAGGCCTTGGCCCAGGCGGCGGGGCTCTGCAGTTTTTTTTATAAATATCTCACGCAGAAAAACGAACAAAATAAAATCTAAACAAACTCCAAAAATTACAAAGTAAACTTTCCCCGACTCTTAAAAATGAGTCGAACAAAATGAACTTTTACTCTGGTCCTAAAATGCAATTTTTGAAAACACGCATTTTCCCTAAGGCAAATAAACTCCGAGAAAATCCAAAATTTGATTTATTTATTAAATCTTCATTTTTCCTAAATTTTGGGAAAGTCATATTATTCCCTCTCTTATTTTTGATATTGGAAGAATTTTGAAGATAAAATAAATAAAATCAAATGATCCTCTTTTCATAATTTGAGAGGACTCAAATATGAAAATTTCGAAATCTCCAACTCTCTCCGTGGGTCCTTGAGTTGCGTGAAATTTCTAGGATCGTCAAATGCAAGAAAATATGTAATGCATGATGATCTAATGTATAACATTCCAAATTGAAAATTTGGGATGTTACAGATACCCATGTTGGCTCCCGCATGTTCCACGATGATTTCATCGGATGAACCACGATGTCGAGGATTCGATCAAACCCCGTATACAATTCCCTTTGTCAATCGGTACGTTACTTGCCCGAGACTCGATCGTCGGTATCCCAATACCTTGTTCAGTCTCGTTACCGGCAAGTCACTTTACTCGTACCGTAATGCATGATCTCGTGACCAACCACTTGATCACTTTGAGCTCATTATGATGATGCATTACCGAGTGGACCCAGAGATACCTCTCCGTCATACGGAGTGACAAATCCCAGTCTCGATCCGTGTCAACCCAACAGACACTTTCGGAGATACCTGTAGTGCACCTTTATAGTCACCCAGTTACGTTGTGACGTTTGGTACACCCAAAGCACTCCTACGGTATCCGGGAGTTACACGATCTCATGGTCTAAGGAAAAGATACTTGACATTGGAAAAGCTCTAGCAAACGAACTACACGATCTTGTGCTATGCTTAGGATTGGGTCTTGTCCATCACATCATTCTCCTAATGATGTGATCCCGTTATCAACGACATCGAATGTCCATAGCCAGGAAACCATGACTATCTGTTGATCAACGAGCTAGTCAACTAGAGGCTTACTAGGGACATATTATGGTCTATGTATTCACACGTGTATTACGATTTCCGGATAATACAGTTATAGCATGAATAAAAGACAATTATCATGAATAAAGAAATATAATAATAATACTTTTATTATTGCCTCTAGGGCGTATTTCCAACACTAGATGCACCGCTAGGTGAAGCACCCATTTTCCCAGCAACTCAAGACGTTATGAACGCCTGCCAGTCGCGTAGTGATGATTACTCCCTGGTTCAGTGTGGCATGCTTTACAGCTTAGAACCGGGGCTCCAAAAGCGTTTTGAGCAGCACGGAGCATGTGAGATGTTCCAAGAGCTGAAAATGGTTTTCCAAGCTCATGCCCGGGTCGAGAGGTATGAAGTATCCAACAAGTTCTATAATTGTAAGATGGAGGAGAATAGTTCTGTCAGCGAGCACATACTCAAAATGTCTGGGTTGCACAACCGCTTGTCTCAGCTGGGAGTTAACCTCCCGGATGACGCGGTCATTGACAGAATCCTTCAGTCGCTCCCACCTAGCTACAAGATCTTTGTGATGAACTACAATATGCAAGGGATGGTGAAAACTATTCCTGAGGTATTTTCAATGCTGAAATCAGTGGAGGTAGAAATCAAAAAGGAACATCAAGTGTTGATGGTCAATAAAACCACTAGTTTCATGAAAGGCAAGGGTAAGAAGAACTTCAAGAAGGACGGCAAGGGAGTTTTCGCGCCCGGTAAGCCAGTTGCTGGGAAGAAGCCAAAGCATAGACCCAAACCTAAGACTGAGTGCTTTTATTGCAAGGGAAGCACACACTGGAAGCGGAACTGCCCCAAGTACTTAGCGGACAAGAAGGCCGGCAACACCAAAGGTATATGTGATATACATGTAATTGATGTGTACCTTACAAGTACTTGTAGTAGCTCCTGGGTATTTGATACCGGTGCGGTTGCTCATATTTGTAACTCAAAACAGGAGCTGAGGAATAAGCGGAGACTGGCGAAGGGCGAGGTGACGATGCGCGTTGGGAATGGTTCCAAGGTCGATGTGATCGCCGTCGGCACGCTACCTCTACATTTACCTATGGGATTAGTTTTAAACCTCAATAATTGTTATTTAGTGCCATATTTGAGCATGAACATTGTATCTGGATCTCGTTTAATACGAGATGGCTACTCATTTAAATCCTAGAATAATGGTTGTTCTATTTATATGAGAGATATGTTTTATGGTCATGCCCCGCTGGTCAATGGTTTATTCTTAATGAATCTCGAACGTGATGTTACACATATTCATAGTGTGAATACCAAAAGATGTAAGATTGATAGTGATAGTCCCACATATCTGTGGCACTGTTGCCTTGGTCACATTGGTGTTAAACGCATGAAGAAGATCCATGCGGATGGGCTTTTTGAGTCTCTTGATTCCGAATCATTTGACACGTGCGAACCATGCCTCATGGGCAAAATGATCAAGACTCCGTTCTCCGGAACAATGGAGCGAGCAACCAACTTATTGGAAATTATACATACTGATGTGTGCGGTCCAATGAGTGTTGAGGCTCGTGGTGGCTATCGTTACGTTCTAACCCTCACTGATGACTTAAGTAGATATGGGTATGTCTACTTAATGAAACACAAGTCTAAGACCTTTGAGAAGTTCAAGGAATTTCAGAATGAGGTAGAAAATCAACGTGACAGACAAATAAAGTTCTTACAATCAGATCGTGGGGGAGAATATTTAAGTCACGAGTTTGGTACGCACTTAAGGAAATGTGGAATCGTTTCACAAGTCACGCCACCTGGAACACCTCAGCGTAACGGTGTGTCCGAACATCGTAATCGCACTCTATTGGATATGGTGCGGTCTATGATGTCTCTTACCGATTTACCGCTATCATTTTGGGAATAAGCTTTAGAGACAGCTACATTCACTTTAAATAGGGCACCGTCTAAATCCGTTGAGACGACACCGTATGAAGTATGGTTTGGAAAGAAACCTAAGCTGTCGTTTCTAAAAGTTTGGGGATGTGATGCTTATGTCAAGGAACTTCAACCTGAAAAGCTCGAACCCAAGTCGGAAAAATGCGTCTTCATAGGATACCCTAAGGAAACAATTGGGTATACCTTCTACCTCAGATCCGAAGGCAAGATTTTTGTTGCCAAGAATGGGTCCTTTCTGGAGAAAGAGTTTCTCTCGAAAGAAGTAAGTGGGAGGAAGGTGGAACTTGATGAAGTACTACCTCTTGAACCGGTAAGTAGCGCAGCTCAGGAAGATGTTCCCGTGGTGCATACACCGACTGGAGAGGAAGTTAATGATGATGATCAAGGTACTTCAGATCAAGTTACTACTGAACTTCGTAGGTCCACAAGGACACGTTCCACACCAGAAAGGTATGGCAACCCTGTCCTGGAAGTCATGTTGTTAGACAACGGTGAACCTTCGAACTATGAAGAAGCGATGGCGGGCCCAGATTCCAACAAATGGCTAGAAGCCATGCAATCCGAGATAGGATCCATGTATGAAAACAAAGTATGGACTTTGACATACTTGCCCGATAATCGGCGAGCAATAGAAAACAAATGGATCTTTAAGAAGAAGATGGACGCGGATGGTAATGTTACCATCTATAAGGCTCGACTTGTCGCTAAGGGTTATTGACAAGTTCAAGGGGTTGACTACGATGAGACTTTCTCTCCCGTAGCAAAGCTGAAGTCTGTCCGAATCATGTTAGCAATTGCCGCATACTATGATTATGAAATATGGCAAATGGACGTCAAAATGGCATTCCTTAACGGCTATCTAAAGGAAGAATTGTATATGATGCAGCCGGAAGGTTTTGTCGATCCTAAGAATGCTAACAAGGTATGCAAGCTCCAGCGATCCATTTATGGGCTGGTGCAAGCATCTCGGAGTTGGAACATTCGCTTTGATGAAATGATCAAAGCGTTTGGGTTTATGCAGACTTATGGAGAAGCCTGCGTTTACAAGAAAGTGAGTGGGAGCTATGTAGCATTTCTCATATTATATGTGGATGACATACTTTTGATGGGAAATGATATAGAACTTTTGGACAGTATAAAGGCCTACTTGAACAAGTGTTTTTCAATGAAGGACCTTGGAGAAGCTGCTTATATATTAGGCATCAAGATCTATAGAGATATATCGAGACGCCTCATAGGTCTTTCACAAAGCACATACCTTGACAAGATATTGAAGAAGTTCAATATGGATCAGTCTAAGAAGGGGTTCTTGCCTGTGTTGCAAGGTGTGAAATTGAGCTCAGCTCAAAGCCCGACCACGGCAGAAGATAGAGAAAAGATGAGTGTCATCCCCTATGCCTCAGCCATAGGGTCTATTATGTATGCCATGCTGTGTACCAGACCTGATGTAAACCTTGTCGTAAGTTTGGTAGGAAGGTACCAAAGTAATCCCGGCATGGAACACTGGACAGCGGTCAAGAATATCCTGAAGTACCTGAAGAGGACTAAGGATATGTTTCTCATTTATGAAGGTGACGAAGAGCTCGTCGTAAAGGGTTACGTTGATGCTAGCTTCGACACAGATCTGGATGACTCCAAGTCACAGACCGGATACGTGTATATTTTGAATGGAGGGGCAGTAAGCTGGTGCAGTTGCAAGCAAAGCGTCGTGGCGGGATCTACATGTGAAGCGGAGTACATGGCAGCCTCGGAGGCAGCACATGAAGCAATCTGGATGAAGGAGTTCATTACCGACCTAGGAGTTATTCCCAATGCGTCGGGCCCGATGACTCTCTTCTGTGACAACACTGGAGCTATTGCCCTTGCCAAGGAGCCCAGGTTTCACAAGAAGACCAGGCACATCAAGCGTTGCTTCAACTCCATTCGTGAAAATGTTCAATATGGAGACATAGATATTTGTAAAGTGCATACGGATCTGAATGTCGCAGATCCATTGACTAAGCCTCTTCCGCGAGCAAAACATGATCAACACCAGAACTTTATGGGTGTTCGATTCATCACAATGTAACTAGATTATTGACTCTGGTGCAAGTGGGAGACTATTAGAAATGTGCCCTAGAGGCAATAATAAAATGGTTATTATTATATTTCCTTGTTCATGATAGTTGTCTATTGTTCATGCTATAATTGTATTGATCGGAAACCATAATACATGTGTGAATACATGGACCGTAACATGTCCCTAGTGAGCCTCTAGTTGACTAGCTCGTTGATCAACAAATGGTCATGGTTTCCTGACCATGGACATTGGATGTCATTGATAACGGGATCATATCATTAGGAGAATGATGTGATGGACAAGATCCAATCCTAAGCGCGGCACAAGATCGCGTAGTTCGTTTGCTAAAGCTTTTCTAATGTCAAGTATCAGTTCCTTAGACCATGAGATTGTTTAACTCCCGGATACCGTAGGAGTGCTTTGGGTGTACCAAACGTCACAACGTAACTGGGTGATTATAAAGGTGCACTACAGGTATCTCCGAAAGTGTCTGTTGGGTTGGCACGAATCGAGACTGGGATTTGTCACTCCGTATGACGGAGAGGTATCTCTAGTCCCACTCGGTAATGCATCATCATAATGAGCTCAATGTGACTAAGTGGTTAGTCACGGGATCATGCATTATGTAACGAGTAAAGTGACTTGCCGGTTACGAGATTGAACGAGGTATTGGGATACCGACGATTGAATCTCGGGCTAGTAACGTACCGATTGACAAAGGGAATCGTATACGGGATTGCTTGAATCCTTGACATCGTGGTTCATCCGATGAGATCATTGTGGAACATGTGGGAGCCAACATGGGTATCCAGATCCCACTGTTGGTTATTGGCCGGAGAGCTGTCTCGGTCATGTCTGCATGATTCCCGAACCCGTAGGGTCTACACACTTAAGGTTCGGTGACGCTAGGGTTATTAGGAAGACTTGTAAGTGATTACCGAATGTTGTTCGGAGTCCCGGATGAGTTCCCGGACGTCACGAGGAGTTCCGGAATGGTCCTGAGGTGAAGATTTATATATGGGAAGTTGTCATACGGTCGCCGGAAAAGTTCGGGGGCATACCGGTATTGTATCGGGGCCACCAGAGGGGTTCCAAGGGTCCACCGAGAGTGGCCACCTCTCTCGAAGGGCCTCATGGGCCGTAGTGGGAAGGGAACCAGCCATTGGAGGGCTGGGTGCTGCTACCTCTTGAGCACTGCATTGGATTTCCCCGAAGAGGAGAGGATGATGCAGCAAAGTAGCGTAAGTATTTCCCTCAGTTTTTGAGAACCAAGGTAACAATCCAGTAGGAAACCACGCACAAGTCCTCGTACCTACACAAAACGATAGCTACTCACAACCAACGCTTAGGGGTTGTCAATCCCTTCACGGCCACTTACGAGGGTGAGATCTGATAGAGATGATAAATAATATTTTTGGTATTTTTGATAGATAGATGCAAAGTGAAAAGTAAAAGGCAAAGTAAAAACAAAGCAAGTAAATAAAGTGATAGAGATTGATATGATGAGAATAGACCCGGGGGCCATAGGTTTCACTAGTGGCTTCTCTCAAGAGCATAGGTATTCTACGGTGGGTGAACAAAATACTGTTGAGCAATTGACAGAATTGAGCATAGTTATGAGCATATCTAGGCAATGATCATGTATATAGGCATCACATCCGAGACAAGTAGATTGAAATGATTCTGCATCTACTACTATTACTCCACTCATCGACCGCTATCCAGCATGCATCTAGAGTATTAAGTTAAAAACAGAGTAACACCTTAAGCAAGATGACATGATGTAGAGGGATAAATTCATGCAATATGATAAAAAAAACATCTTGTTATCCTCGATGGCAACAATACAATACGTGCCTTGCTGCCCCTTCTGTCACTGGGTAAGGACACCGCAAGATTGAACCCAAAGCTAAGCACTTCTCCCATTGCAAGAACTACCAATCTAGTTGGCCAAACCAAAAAGGATAATTCGAAGAGACTTGCAAAGATAACTCAATCATACATAAAAGAATTCAGAGAAGAATCAAATATTTTCCATAGATAATACTAGATCATAAACCCACAATTCATCGGTCTCAACAAACACACTGCAAAAAGAAAATTACATCGAATAGATCTCCACGAGAGAGGGGGAGAACATTGTATTGAGATCCAAAAAGAGAGAAGAAGCCATCTAGCTACTAGCTATGGACCCGAAGGACTGAAGTAAACTACTCACACTTCATCGGAGAGGCTATGGTGTTGATGTAGAAGCCCTCCATGGTGGATGCCCCCTCCGGCGGAGCTCCAGAACAGGCCCCAAGATGGGATCTCGTGGATACAGAAGGTTGCGGCGATGGAATTAGGTTTTTGGCTCCTGTTCTGATCGTTCGGGGATACGTAGGTATATATAGGAGGAAGGAGTACGTCGATGGAGCAGCAGGGGGCCCACGAGGTAGGGGACGCGCCCTCCACCCTCGTGACCGCCTCTGGCACTGCTTGGAGTAGGGTCCAAGTCTCCTGGATCACGTTCGGTGAGAAAATCACGTTCCCGAAGGTTTTATTCCGTTTGGACTCCATTTGATATTCCGTTTCTCTGAAACACTGAAATAGGCAAAAAAAACAGCAATTCTGGCCTGGGCCTCCGGTTAATAGGTTAGTCCCAAAAATAATATAAAAGTGGAAAATAAAGCCCAATATAGTCCAAAACAGTAGATAAAGTAGTATGGAGCAATCAAAAATTATAGATACGTTGGAGACGTATCAGGCATCCCCAAGCTTAATTTCTGCTCGTCCTCGAGTAGGTAAATGATAAAAAAGAATTTTTGATGCAGAGTGATACTTTGGCATAATTTCAATGTAAATCTTCTTAATTGTGATATGAATATTCAGATCCGAAAGATTCAAGACAAAAGTTCATATTGACACAAAAATAATAATACTTCAAGCATACTAATCAAAGCAATCATGTCTTCTCAAAATAACATGGCAAAAGAAAGTTCATCCTTACAAAGATCATATAGTTAGGCTATGCTTCATTTTCCTCACACAAAGATGTTCCCAACTTCTATACCCCCGATGACAAGCCAAGCAATTGTTTCATACTTAAATAATCTCAAACTTTTTCAATCTTCATGCAATACATGAGCGCGAGCCATGGATATAGCACTATGGGTGGAATAGAATGGTGGTTGTGGAGAAGATAAAAAGGAGGGAAGATAGTCTCACATCAACTAGGCGTATCAACGGGCTATGGAGATGCCCATCAATAGATATCAATGTGAGTGAGTAGGGATTGCCATGCAAAGGATGCACTAGAGCTATAAGTATATGAAAGCTCTACAAAAGAAACTAAGTGGGTGTGCATCCAACTTGCTTGCTCACGAAGACCTAGGGCATTTTGAGGAAGCCCATCATTGGAATATACAAGCCAAGTTCTATAATGAAAAATTCCCACTAGTATATGAAAGTGACAAAATGAGAGACTCTCTATCATGAAGATCTTGGTGCTACTTTGAAGCACAAGTGTGGTAAAAGGATAGTAGCATTGTCCCTTCTCTTTTTTTTCTCTCATTTTTTTTATTTTTATTTGGGGCCTTTCTCTTTTTTTTTGCCCCCCTTTTTTTTATTTTTCGTCCGGAGTCTCATCCCGACTTATGGGGCAATCATAGTCTTCATCATCCTTTCCTCACTTGGGACAATGCTCTAATAATGATGATCATCACACTTTTATTTTTCTTACAACTCAACATTTACAACTCGATACTTAGAACAAAGTATGACTCTATATGAATGCCTCCGGCGGTGTACCGGGATATGCAATGAATCATGAGTGACATGTATGAAAGAATTATGAACGGTGGCCTTGCCACAAATACGATGTCAACTACATGATCATGCTAGCAATATGACAATGATGGAGCGTGTCATAATAAACAGAACGGTGGAAAGTTGCATGGCAATATATCTCGGAATGGCTATGGAAATGCCATGATAGGTAGGTATGGTGGCTGTTTTGAGGAAGGTATATGGTGGGTGTATGATACCGGCGAAAAGTGCGCGGTATTAGAGAGGCTAGCAAAGGTGGAAGGGTGAGAGTGCGTATAATCCATGGACTCAACATTAGTCATAAAGAACTCATATACTTATTGCAAAAATTTGGAAGCCATCAAAAATCAAGTACTACGCGCATGCTCCTAGGGGGATAGATTGGTAGGAAAAGACCATCGCTCGTCCCCGATCGCCACTCATAAGGATGTACAAGCCAGGTACACATCATGTTTCAAATTTGTTACACAACTTTAACCATATGTCCATGCTACGGGACTTCCAAACTTCAACACAAGCATTTCTCAAATTCATAATCACCCAACTAGCACGACTTTGATATTATCACCTCCACATCTCAAAACAATTATCAAGCATCAAACTTATCTTAGTATTCAATTCACTCAAAAGAAAGTTTCACATATCTTGAATACCAAGTATATTAACATTAAGCAAATTACCATGCTATTAACGACTCTCAAAATAATCTAAGTGAAGCATGAGAGATCAATAGTTTCTTTAAAACAAATCCACCACCGTGCTCTAAAAGATATAAGTGAAGCACTAGAGCAAAAATTATCACGCTCAAAAGATATAAGTGAAGCACTATGAGCAAAACTATCAAGCTCAAAAGATATAAGTGAAGCACATAGAGTATTCTAACAAATTCCAATTCATGTATGGCTCTCTAAAAAGGTGTGTACAGCAAGGATGATTGTGGTAAACTAACAAGCAAAGACACAAATAATACAAGACGCTCCAAGCAAAACACATATCATGTGGTGAATAAAAATATAGCTCCAAGTAAATTACCGATGGAAGTGGACGAAAGAGGGGATGCCTTCCAGGGCATCCCCAAGCTTTGACTTTTTGGTGTCTTTGTATTATCTTGGGGGTTCCATGGGCATCCCCAAGCTTAGGCTCTTGCCACTCCTTGTTCCATAATCCATCAAAAGAATTCACCCAAAACTTGAAAACTTCACAACACAAAACTCAACAGAAATCTTGTGAGCTCCGTTAGAGAAAGAAAACAAAAGACTACTTAAGGTACTGTAATGAACTCATTGTTTATTTGTATTGGTGTTAAACCTACTGTATTCCAACTTCTCTATGGATTATAAACTATTTACTAGCCATAGATTCATCAAAATAAGCAAACAACACACGTAAAACAGAATCTGTCAAAAACAGAACAGTCTGTAGCAATCTGTAACTAACGCAAACTTATGGAACTCTAAAAATTCTAACAAAATAATAAGTCCTGGTAATTTTGTTTATTGAACAGCAGAAAAAATAATCAATGCAAAATCACGTTCGTGTGATTTAACAAAACTATATTCGTGCGCGCAAAGTTTCTGTTTTTCAGCAGAATCAAATCAACTGTCATCGTAGGTTATCCTATAGGTTCTACTTGGCACAAACACTAATTAAAAGATAAAACCACATCCAAACAGAATCTAGATGGATTATTTATTCCTAAACAGGAGCAAAAACAAAAAACACAAAATAAAATTGGGTTGCCTCCCAACAAGCACTATCGTTTAACGCCCCTAGCTAGGCATAAAAGCAAGGATAGATCTAGGTATTGCCATCTTTGGTAGGCAATCCATAAGTGGCTCTCATGATAGATTCATATGGTAATTTTATTTTCTTTCTAGGGAAGTGTTCCATGCCCTTCTTTAAGGGAAACTGGAATCTAATATTCCCTTCCTTCATATCAATAATTGCACCAATCGTTCTAAAGAAAGGTCTACCAAGAATAATAGGACATGAAGGATTGCAATCTATATCAAGAACGATAAAATCTACGGGCACATAATTCCTATTTGCATCAATAATAACATCATTAATTCTTCCCATAGGCTTTTTAATAGTGGAATCCGCAAGATGCAAGTTTAGAAAGCAATCATCAAAATCACGGAAATCTAGCAAATCACACAAAGCTTTGGGAATAGTAGAGACACTAGCACCCAAATCACACAAAGCATGAAACTCATACTCTTTAATTTTAATTTTAATAGTAGGTTCCCACTCATCATAGAGTTTTCTAGGGATAGAAACTTTCAACTCAAGTTTTTCTTCATAAGATTGCATCAAGGCATCAACAATGTGTTCGGTAAAGGCCTTATTTTGACTATAAGCATGAGGAGAATCTAGCACGGATTGCAACAAGGAAATACAACCAATCAAAGAGCAATTTTCATAATTAAATTCCTTGAGATCCAAAATAGTGGGTTTACCAACATCTCGGTTTTTATTTATTTCAATCCCACTTTCATCAATTTCATCAGCAAGATCTAGAAACTCCGAATTCTTAGAACGCCTTCGAGGTAAAGGAAGATCATATTCAGTTTCATCAAGATTCATATTGCAAAACAAAGATTTGATAGGGGACACATCAATAACTTTTAGATCTTCATCTTGATTTTCATAGGAATTGGAAGAACACGCTTTAATAAAGGCATCTTTGGAAGCACACGTCCTAGCGGTTCTTTCCTTGCACTCATCAATGGAAATTCTCATGGCTTTGAGAGACTCATTGATATCATGCTTAGGAGGAATAGATCTAAGCTTTAAAGAATCAATTTCAAGAGAAATTCTATCAACGTTCCTAGCCAAATCATCAACTTTAAGCAATTTCTCTTCAAGCAAAGCATTAAAATTCTTTTGTGAATTCATAAACTCTTTAACACTACTCTCAAATTCAGAGGGCATCTTATTAAAATTTCCATAAGAGTTGTTGTAGGAATTTCCGTAATTATTAGAGGGATTACTAGGATAAGGCCTAGGATTAAAATTCCCTCAATATGCGTTGTTTCCAAAACTATTCCTACCAACAAAATTCACATCCATAGATTCATTATTATTCTCAAGCAAAGTAGATAAAGGCATATCATTGGGATTAAGAGGAGTATTTTTAGGAGCAAACATCTTCATAAGTTCATCCATATTTTCACTTAAAACATTGATTTCTTCTATAGCATGCACTTTTTTACTAGAAGATCTTTCGGTGTGCCATTGAGAATAATTAGCCATAATATTATCAAGCAATTTGGTAGCATCTCCTAATGTAATTTCCATAAACGTGCCTCCCGCGGCCGAATCTAAAAGATTTCTAGAAGCAAAATTCAATCCGGCATAAAAATTTTGTATGATCATCCATAAATTCAAACCATGAGTAGGGCAATTGCGAAGCATTAATTTCATTCTTTCCCAAGATTGGGCAACATGCTCATGATCAAGTTGTTTAAAATTCATGATATCGTTCCTAAGAGTGATAATCTTAGCGGGAGGAAAATACTTAGAGATAAAAGCATCTTTGCACTTGTTCCAAGAATCAATACTATTTTTAGGCAAAGAGGAAAACCAAACTTTAGCACGATCTCTAAGTGAAAACAGAAATAACTTCAATTTGACAATATTGTTATCTGTATCTTCCTTCTTTTGCATATCACACAAATCAACAAAATTATTTAGATGAGTAGCGGCATCTTCACTATGAAGGCCGGCGAGTTGATCTTTCATAACAAGATTCAGCAAAGCGGTATTGATTTCACAAGACTCGTCATTATTAAGAGGAGCAATCGGAGTACTAAGGAAATCATTATTATTGGTATTCGAGAAGTCACACAATTTGGTATTATCTTGCGCCATGGCAACAAGTAATCCAACACACAAGCAAATAGAAAAGCAACGGGAAAAAGGCAAACGAGAAAGAGAGGAGGAGATTGGGAAAGAGAGGGTGAATAAAACGGCAAGGGTGAAGTGGGGGAGAGGAAAACGAGAGGCAAATGGCAAATAATGTAATGCGAGAGATAGGGATTGCGATGGGTACTTGGTATGGTTGACTTGCTTGCGTGAGCCTCCCCGGCAATGGCGCCAGAAATTCTTCTTGCTACCTCTTGAGCACTGTGTTGGATTTCCCCGAAGAGGAGAGGATGATGCAGCAAAGTAGCGTAAGTATTTCCCTCGGTTTTTGAGAACCAAGGTATCAATCCAGTAGGAGCCCATGCACAAGTCCCTCGTACCTACACAAAACGATAGCTACTCGCAACCAACGCTTAGGGGTTGTTAATCCCTTCACGATCACTTACGAGGGTGAGATCTGATAGAGATGATAAATAATATTTTTGGTATTTTTGATAGATATATGCAAAGTGAAAAGTAAAAGGCAAAGTAAAAACAAAGCAAGTAAATAAAGTGATAGAGATTGATATGATGAGAATAGACCCGGGGGCCATAGGTTTCACTAGTGGCTTCTCTCAAGAGCATAGGTGTTCTACGGTGGGTGAACAAATTACTGTTGAGCAATTGACATAATTGAGCATAGTTATGAGCATATCTAGGCAATGATCATGTATATAGGCATCACATCCGAGACAAGTAGATCGAAACGATTCTGCATCTACTACTATTACTCCACTCATCGACCGCTATCCAGCATGCATCTAGAGTATTAAGTTAAAAACAGAGTAACGCCTTAAGCAAGATGACATGATGTAAAGGGATAAATTCATGCAATATGATAAAAAAAACCATCTTGTTATCCTCGATGGCAGCAATACAATACGTGCCTTGTTACCCCTTCTGTCACTGGGTAAGGACACCGCAAGATTGAACCCAAAGCTAAGCACTTCCCCCATTGCAAGAACTACCAATCTAGTTGGCCAAACCAAAAAGGATAATTCGAAGAGACTTGCAAAGATAACTCAATCATACATAAAAGAATTCAGAGAAGAATCAAATATTTTCCATAGATAATACTGGATCATAAACCCACAATTCATCGGTCTCAACAAACACACCGCAAAAAGAAGATTACATCGAATAGATCTCCACGAGAGAGGGGGAGAACATAGTATTGAGATCCAAGAAGAAAGAAGAAGCCATCTAGCTACTAGCTATGGACCCGAAGGTCTGAAGTAAACTACTCACACTTCATTGGAGGGGCTATGGTGTTGATGTAGAAGCCCTCCATGGTGGATGCCCCCTCCGGCGGAGCTCCGGAATAGGCCCCAAGATGGGATCTCGTGGATACAGAAGGTTGCGGCGGTGGAATTAGGTTTTTGGCTCCTGTTCTGATCGTTCGGGGATAGTAGGTATATATAGGAGGAAGGAGTACGTCGGTGGAGCAGTAGGGGGCCCACGAGGCCCTGGGCGCGCCCTCCACCCTCGTGGCCGCCTCTGGCACTGCTTGGAGTAGGACCAAGTCTCCTGGATCACATTCGATGAGAAAATCACGTTCCCGAAGGTTTTATTCCGTTTGGACTCCGTTTGATATTCCGTTTCTTCGAAACACTGAAATAGGCAAAAAACAACAATTCTGGGTTGGGCCTCCGGTTAATAGGTTAGTCCCAAAAATAATATAAAAGTGGAAAATAAAGCCCAATATAGTCCAAAACAGTAGATAAAGTAGTATGGAGCAATCAAAAATTATAGATACGTTGGAGACGTATAAGGCGCATCCCCCCCCCTTGGGCCCATGCGCCTAGGGTTGGGGGGAACCCTAAAGGGGGCGCCCCCCTTTTCTTGGGGGGCAAGCCCCCTCCCCTTGGACCCACCCCCCTCTAGATCTCATCTAGAGGGGGCCGGCCCCCTTCCCCCTCCTCCTATAAATAGAGGGGCGAGGGGAGAGCTGCAGCACGACATCCAAGGCGCAGCCCCTCCCCTCCCCAACACCTCTCCTCCTCCGTAAGAGCTTGGCGAAGCCCTTCCAGAGTACTGCCTCTCCATCACCACCACGCCGTCATGTTGCTGTTGGAGCCCTCTTCCTCAATCTCTTCCTCCTCCTTGCTGGATCAAGGCGCGGGAGATGTCTCTGCTCCGTACGTGTGTTGAACGCGGAGGAGCCGTCCGTTCGGTGCTAGGATCATCAGTGATTTGGATCACGACGAGTACGACTCCATCAACCCCGTTCTCTTGAACGCTTCCGCTCGCGATCTACAAGGATATGTAGATGCACTCCTCTCTCTCTCTCTCGTTGCTAGATGACTCCATAGATTGATCTTGGTGATGCGTAGAAAATTTTAAATTTCTGCTACGATCCCCAACATCTAGTACTTGGATTATCATGTGAATCTCATTATGTTACTTAATTTAATTTTGTTGGGTTAATGATGATGCTTAATTGGGATTGAGTTGGAGTACCCTTCTCAATGTTTAACAACCACGATGGTAGTTAAATAAAATTTATTCCTTTGCAGTACGGAAAAATTGGCTTTATGCAAAACTGTAACCATAGAGCTTTCCACCAGCCATATATGCATGTAGTGATAGCATTAATCTGTTCATTACTCTCTATGTGTTACATGCCAGCATATTCCATGTGCTGACCCGTTTCCGGGCTGCAACGTTCATGTTGCAGACTTTTCAGACGACGAGTAAGGTGCCTTAGGTCGTGATCTTATACTCAGTGATGTCGTTGGAGTTGATGGACTCGCTTATCTTCCAAGCCTTCCGCTGTTATCGTTATTAGATGGCCTTAAGCCATATTTATTGTAATAAGTTCTCTTTTGAGACATTTGATGTAATAAGTGTGTGATTGCTACTCTGTTTTAAATCGTTCAAGTACTGTGTGTGTCAGCATTACCGATCCAGGGATGACACTGATGCACAGAGATCAGACTGTTTGAGGTCTGGTCGCTACATAGATAACCTGCATCAGAGAAGTACTTTTGTCATTAAAAACTTTATCATTTCTAGATAGCCAAAGCGATAAAATAACGGCAAGCGCTCCCACCCTGAGAAGAGTTCCAAACATGTGATCAATCACATGTAACCAGTTGCCAAATGCATTAGCAACACTACAAGGAGGATACAAGCCAGAAGCTATTTGGATGACTGACCATATAGAACAAGCCAATTTGCATTGGAAGAATAAATATTTTATTGTCTCATCATGATGACAAAAGACATAGTGCGTACTTCCATGCCAATTCCTCTTAATAATGTTATATTTATTAAGAATAACTCCGCGACGAAGATGCCATGCAAATGTTTTATTCTTAAGAGGTATCTTCATTTTCCATATTTTCTTTTTATTATCAACTGGCACATCAGACTGGATTAACGCTATATACATTGACTCCACCGAGAATTGTCCATTCCCATGGAGGTTCCATCATAATACATCAGCCCATGTGACAATTGCACCATGGACAACCGCTAGAGCAAGATGTTCCACGGTTGGAGTATGGGTCCAATTAAATCTCTTCTGAATATCATATTTGGCGGAAATGATTTCATTACCGTGGCGATAGCATCACCCTTGTGGCGCACAATATTGTATAGAGCCGAATATTGTTCCTGGAGTGTGGCACTTTCTAGGAAATATCTCCTCCTAAATTCTAATTTTTGAGCCGTCCTTAATTGAGAAGGATCCATAGCAGAAGAAATATTTCTTCGTAGCCATTAGACCCGCTCAAAAGTAGGAATCCCCAAGCTTCCAATATACTTGAGATACCACCTTGGAACAGACATGTTTCCATCTTAAAAGGGTTTGCCAGACACCATCTTCCGTCAGTAATTTAAACAACCATTTGCCGAAGAGGGCCCTATTCTTAACCACATGGTCATGAATGCCCAACCCGCCTTGATCTTTAAGACGGCAAATCACAATCCATTTAGCCAGTCGATAGTTCACTACAACCTACAATTTCTCTTATTCCCCTGCCTCCCAGCGTCTAAGCATCACTTAGACTTCGCATTTTTCTAACAGAGCCAAAAACGCACCTAGGAAGCTATATGTCCTTTGCTCTGTTTCCTCACGGTGAATTGAGGATGAATGCTACGACTTCCTTCTTTAGCATTTTCAGTAACTTTGTGGCAGTAGCTAGCACGGCATCACATGTCTCGTTCTTCTTAGGTAAAGCCATCATGGCTTGCTTTATTAACATAAATCACACTTACACCGTTCGCAAGAATTACGAGTAAGCAACTGGCTAGGGGATCATCGTCTCGTTATTAGTTATGCTCAAAGTTTGGAGACGTGCGTGACACTTGCCCTACGGAAAAAATATACTAGTAGAACAAGTATACAAGAAAAGACAACCAGGGAGCGCAATGCATGGGCGAGGCAGGATGGCGAGGTGGAGTATTCACTGCAATTAATCCGCAAGGAGCCGTACCAAGAACAGTCCTCTCTCTATATTTTGGGCCTGTTCGCGTTGCGTGTGTGGGCATGAAGGGGACAGTTGGGATCAACTCGATCCAAGGACCAAAAACACAAGCAGAATTTTCTCATTCTTCCCGCAACTAATAATAAGAACCAAAATGTGGACCCTAGGGAAAAGCCGGGCACAGCGAGAGAGAGAGAGAGTGAAGGTACACATTTTTTTATTAGCTTATACTCCCAAGCAGCAGTCCCCCATCACCTTCAGTCTCGAGAGAGACGGGGAGAGAGAAAGGGGAGGGGGTATAAATTTCGGGCAAGTGTGGCGCTCTCATTCGATGGTGGCCTCGCCCTCGCCTCTCACAGCCATACGGAGAGATCACACACGGGAAAGAAAGGGAGTCCAGCATCAAGCTAGAGCTTAGCGCCAGTTCTCCAGTACTCTCGATCGGCGTCTCCTTTTCCGCTCACCGCTGCTGAATCTCGTCTCCGGCTGCTCGTGCCGGCGGCGGCAATGGAGGAGCAGCTGAGCCCGGTGGCGGTGACGCACCTGCTGCAGCACACGCTCCGGAGCCTCTGCACCAGCGACGCCTCGCAGTGGGTCTACGCCGTCTTCTGGCGCATCCTCCCCCGCAACTACCCTCCCCCCAAGTGAGCCCTGCCTTCTCCTCCCCTTCCTTCCTTCCATCCATCAATCTTCATCACGCGCCTGTAAACCAAACCATGGCCGCCACCGCCATCAACCAACGTCCTGATGCCGCACCGCGCTCCCTTTGGCGATTGCTAATCTGTTTGCTCGCTCTGTCCGTTTGTTTGAGCAGATGGGATCTCCCAGGTGTGGCGTATGACAGGACCAGAGGAAACAGGAGGAACTGGTACGCGCATCACATACACACACGCAGACCACCCCGAGTCTTTTACCGTCGTCTGGGACTTACTGTGTCGGGGTTTTGGTTTCTTGCACCCAGGATCCTGGCGTGGGAGGACGGGTTCTGCAACTTCGCGGCCACCACCTCTGCAGCCGCCTGCGGCCAAGAGGGGGCAGGAGCCGCCGCAGCTGCGTACGCGGACTGCGAGGCTGCCGCCGCCGCAGCAGCGCAGGAGGCGAAGCAGGGCCTGGGCCTGGGCCTGCAGCCTGAGCTCTTCTTCAAGATGTCCCACGACATCTACAACTACGGCGAAGGGTCAGTACTCCCCACGGTTAACTGACTGGCTTATGATCAGATTAGGTAGATAAGCAGGCGATCGGCCGGTCACCGTCACCGGTCACCGGTGCTGCTGGATGATGGTTAACTTAACTAACCAGGCTACCTCTCTTTTCTTGGCCGCTTGCCTGCAGGTTGATAGGGAAAGTGGCGGCGGACCACAGCCACAAGTGGATCTTCAAGGAGCCCCCCGAGCAGGAGATCAGCCTCATCTCCTCCTGGAACAACCCCGCCGACTCCGTAAGCCGCTCCTCTGCCCCCCAAACAAACATTCGCCGCCAGCTTACTGCGCTAATGCAGTGCCCCATCATCTCCTTAAGACCTTCACTAACCATGCTCCATGAAATTATTGACCCGGTGCAGCAACCGAGGACATGGGAGGCTCAGTTCCAGTCTGGAATCCAGGTACGCCTTGACAAATCGCAATCGCCGCCGGCCTTTTGATCAAAAGCTCTCTGCCTGCCTGCCTGCTCCATCATCCTCTGCCCCTTGATGCCTTCTCTGCTGCCGCATCGTTTCCCGCGCCGCATGCAGCTACCTCAGCTGAAAGCTGATGCTGCCATCGTAGCGTAGCATTACTACGGAGTAGTTTCTTTCTTTTCCTATTTCTTTCTCTCATTCTTGTGTGGCGCGTGCAGACCATCGCGTTGATCGCCGTCAGGGAGGGCGTGGTGCAGCTCGGCTCCATGAAAAAGGTGCGCCCCCCTACTAGCTGGATTAGCCCGTGTGTTTATAGCCCACTGCGTGCTCGCCGGTCTTATTCTACCGGGCTTTAATGGAGTCTCTCCCGAGAACGGAAGCCAACATGTGGCGCACGCGCGACCGTGCAGCGCTGCTGCTAGTGGCAGCGGCAGCGGCAGTGGCTTTAATTGATACTAGTATTTGGTCGCACGAGTGAGTGAGTGGTTGTGTAATGATGATGTGATGCTGCTTGCTTGCTGGTTTGATCGATGGATCGTGGTCGTCAGGTGGCGGAGGACCTGAGCTACGTGGTGACGCTGCGCCGCAAGTTCGGGTACCTGGAGAGCATCCCGGGGGTGCTGCTGCCGCACCCGTCGTCGGCCGGCGTGTTCCCGGTGGCGGACGTGGCCGCCGCGGGCTGGCCGGGCATGATGCCGCCGCCGGACATGTACGTCGACCCCTACGTCCCCGGGCCTGCGCCCATGCACATCATGCCGTCCATGAGCAGCCTCGAGGCGCTGCTCTCCAAGCTGCCGTCCGTGGTGCCGGCGCCCCCGCAGCCGCCGGGGTCCATGCCGGGCGTGGCGCCGCCCTCGGACGCCGCGGCCAAGGAGGAGGCGGAGGAGGACTACGCCCACTGCCACGCCATGGACATGTCGTCCGTGCCGAGCAACGGCGGCGAGAGCACGAGCACGAGCGCCGCCGCCGCCGCCACTCCCATGTCGTCCTACTTCCTCGACGTGGGCGGCAAGCCCAGCGAGGCCGGGTTCTAGGCAGGCCATCCACGGCCGTCGCCGTCGTCGTCGTTGCTCTACTAGCTAGTGTAAAATCAATTAATCGATCATATTATTCCCACGACCATCCATCCATCCCACGCCAAACGACCACGGACTAGTTAACCCCAAATCATTGGCACAGTGTCTGATTATATCGTCGTACTAGTTCCGTCGGACTTGATCTGGCCGTACGTACTACTACAATGTGTAACAGCTACGAAGTAGCGGTGTGCATGCACGATTGGATTTGTCCATCGCATTTACACATGCTTGTTATGAGATGAGAGGTGCATGACACCTGAGGGAGCAAGGACACGGCAATGGCCGGCGTGCCCCAATCGATCGGACCGCCGTCCTTCCCCTTCCCCGTCGCGATCCGATGGAAGCGCGTTCCTTTGACTACTCCTTTCCCGCCGGGGCCCAGGTGCCTCCTCTCCGGCCAACTAATGCACGTCCGATACGACCAATCTCAACTCCTCGACCTTAGTAGCTAGGTACGGACCATGGAGTACTATCTTTGATCCTTGTGTGTGCTCGGGATCGGATGAAATTTTTCGAAGATTTTAATGGTGGAGGCGCGGTCATAAGTCATAACTGAGCACAGTGCCATGGAGCTTTATGCATGAAGGAGCTCTGTAAGAAAATTTTCTGACGCCGGCGGTCTTCGCTCGTCTGCGGAGAACTATTGTGGGTTCATGAGTCGTTCAAGCGGCGGCAGAGGCGGCGTGCCCCACCGTCCCGGCGGCAACAGTGTCGCACAACACAATCATCAGTGCGGGAAGAGGACGTACTACGCGGGAGCGATGGAATGATTGTTGCGCGCCGGCCTTGAGCGAGGAAATGCATGCAGTGCAGCGCAGGCGAGCAACAGCGGCGCTGCTGTCCGCTTCCGCCCTGCCACTAACGGATCCCGCGGCGCTGTCGACGGCGGCCGCCGCGGCTGGCTGGCTGGCGCCGAGACTGTAGACGGCTCAGAGGGTGGGTGTGGGGGCGCGGAGGAGGGCTATGTATTCAAGCTGCTTCAGATTCAGTCAATCAGCATCGCCGGACGTGGATTGGTCGTTGGTCCCGGCCGCCGGGGCGGGGCCGGGAACAACCTAATCTGCGCCGGGGACCCACGCCGCCATCATCACCTGACTGCGATTGCTTGCCATTGCCATTGCCGGGGCGGGGCGCGCGTCGGCTCGCAGCTTATGATTCGGCAGGAGCGTTCTGTCGAGGCGTGAGTGGTGCGTGCGGCGCACACGCGGAGCGCGCGCGCACGCGCGTACTGTCTTCTCCACTGGCATGGCATTCTGCGTGAACTTCCAGGTACGATGAGAGTTGACTACAGCCCGTGTACGTACGTGCTCGAGGCCGCACGGCATGCCGTCGTCGTCGTGCGGGTCGCGTGATCACATCGCGGTGGCGTCACAAATAGCCTGCCCACGCAATGCGATCGGCAGCGCCAGCGCGCGAGCTGGACCGGATCCGCTACGTTCACGCCGCACCGGCACCGCCGCGTGCCTTGCCACTGCGTTCCTGATCATCAAACAGCCCCGCCACTGTGCGGCATTCACGGCGCTCCTCTAGGGCGGCGTCCACAGACGCTGCACCTACGTCTGGCGCCGCTGAGCGGCGCTCGTGCGTGCATGCGGCCACGTACGGCGTCGATCGGGCCGGCCGGCCGGCCACCGCTATCGGGACAGGCTCGACGCGCGCATGCCACGGATCGACCGACTCGGTCGTGGCGGCGGTACGTAGCGGGGTGCGATCGACGTGCGTCCACGCACGTAGCGGCGCCGCGCGGTGGTCCTTGGTACGGACAGGCACGGCTAGCTACGGATGCGTGTGGACCGGCGGCGTCTCGGCGTCGAGCAAATGATTGGCCGGAGAGGCGGTTTCCGCGAGGTTGCGGTGCCCGGTCGATCGGGTGGCCGGTGGCGACGGGCTGGTTGGCGTCCGTCCAGGGGATGGATCCGACGAGACGACGCGCGCAATCATTGGCTAGTTTGGCCTCGATTTGTCCAAGCCAGGGGACGTGGCCCGAAGTTGGCCGGGTACAGAGCGAGAGTTCGCGCGCAGTGGCTCGAAGCCTCTCCTTCAGGAATTTCATATATGAATTCTTTTTTTTTAATTCTATATGGGATAAAATTCTTTATACCAAGTGGTCAGCTTGGTAAGCCATAAAAAAATTGCAATCAATGATAAACAACTATTTATAAGATTTTCTAGAACACTTTGTTTTTTTGGCGTGAGAGAACGTTTATAAGAATGGGTTCGTATTCCTATGTAGAATTTTTATATACTCTTCATATTTTAAAGGAAAATAAACATTAGTCTAGACTCAGTGAAAAAATATCCTTTGATCCAAATGACATCTCTTTTCCTATTCCTACTCATATGAAGTAACATACATGTCATCTCATTCTTTACAAGTTTCATATTCCTGTGATAATTCTAGTAAACTGTTGACACGTGTGACACGAACACATGGCAAATCCGAACTTTTTTATGCTAAATTTAGTGACGCGAGCATGGCAATTTTAGTTATCAAGCATCACAACTTCCTTTTCTGTCGGCAAGTTTCAGTTTTTCTTGGGGTATGTTTTTTCTTTTCGGATGACAACTTTAGTTGTAAAAAATGCTAAGACCAGATTGCTTAGTGTCACACGTATGGCACTTATCATTTGGGTAATTTTATCCTATGAACCAAAGGAGATCTCAGTTTCATACCGCTGGTCGCTGTTAGGTTATTAGCCATCGGAATGAAGCAGAAGGCGAGAGCATTTGCGGATGGACTCTTCCTCTTGATCTAGTATTTGGCGACGACCCTTTTTTGTGGGAAAGCATCTGGCGACGACCTGATGGGGAAGAAAGGCAATTCATTTTTAGGGGGATAAGTTCTAACATAATACAACAGACGTAGACGCTCATACATACACACATATACTCACTCCTATGACGCACATGCACCCCACCCTTATGTGCACTTCCGAGAGACTGAGAGGGCACATCATGTTGGGACTTGGGATTGACAAAGTCGCCGCAAATGCCTCATAGTCTATCCACTGAACGCATATTGTTGAAAGCCTGAAGTAAAGACAGAAAAATACGAGCACCGATGTCAAGTCCAAGACTTGAATTCTGATAGGCCGAAGGTACCTATGTCCTCCTAATCATTCAACCATAGGTTGGTCCGCTTTTTGAGTGCAAATGATTTTCCACTTTTAGGGAAGGGGGAATAATTTGTTGCTAGACCTCTCAAACACTAGTGCTTATCATTAACTGGCATGCGTGCCATGTTCCAAGGCTAGACGAATCCAGTCCTTGTTTTTGTCGTGACCATTGTGCTCAGTGTTCAATATTTAGAACTAGAAGGAGCAACTGAGGTTACCCCTTGTGGGAGACTTTTTTGATGGCATGGGAGGATGCATTTGGATCGAGCGACACATGAGGTGCTTCTGCGTGGCACTTTTTTTAATGGGCTTTATTGTCTTTCATTACCTTTGAAACACAAAGCTTTGCTTGGCGAAATCATATGGCACCGTTTGACTTACTTTCAAAGCTTTTAGCCTGGACGTGGCACTAAATCCTCCATCTCAACTAAAGAAAAATAGTACTCCCCCCGTTCGTAAATATAAGTCTTTTTTAGAGATTTTAAAATTAACTACATACGAAGCAAAATGAGTGAATGTACACTCAAAATACATCTATATATATCCATATGTAGTTTATATTAAAATCTCTAAATAGACTTATATTTAGGAACGGAGGGAGTAGAAGGTAATAGAGAAGTGGTGAGCCACACCCCCGCCACATGTCGTGTGGCGGGCGCTTTCTCTGGATTTTGTTTTTTCTATTTTTCTATACGAGCTTTTGGGTTTCAGATTGATTTTTTTTCTTCAGTTTTTTGGTTTTCACTCGGTTTTTCCAAGGTTTCACGAAAATAATGCACTGAGCTTTTGAAACATTTTGAAAGATGAAAGTGTCCTCTGCAAGTGCTACCGAGAATTAGAAACCAACCACAGCCTGAAGTCCTGAACTGGGCACGCTCATTGTAGCGAGCCGATTCACTAGAGCGAACTAGTGCACTATAATGAAGCACCGTAACAAGCCGTTGACCGTATCGAATCAGAGCACTGTAGCTAGCTATTTTTTTATCGACTGTTTTTTAATTCGTTTGTTTAATAAAAAAATGATCTTGTCCAAAATATAAGAACATTCTTGAAAGAACGTGAACATTATTACAAAAGCGAACATTTTTGCAAACATTGTTCATTATTTGAAAATCTCAGGAAAAAATATTTTACAAAGGGAACATTTAATGAAAATATGACCAATTTTGAAATTCTGGTTTCTTTTTCAAAAATACGTCAGATTTTAAAATTTAATCTACAAATCATGAACATTTTGCAAACAGGGAAACAAGTTTTTGAAAGGTGAATATGTTTTGGAAATTCCAAATTTTAATTTTTTTCATAATTTTTTTGAACTTTCTTTCAGAAGTTTTTTTTTTAGAAAACTTAGACTATGCAGACAAAAAACCTTTTTTGGAATATTCCTGAAACCACGATTCTGTAGGGCATGAGTTGGTCCATTTATCGGTCACTCAGCCGCTTGCCTCTGCAAAATATCGATTGATGTTCTTGGACTTTTCGGATGATGTGGTCTTTTCAGAGGGGCATGCATTGGTTGCTCCACTTCCAAATTGATAAGTTTTGCGGAAATCTCGTTGCTTCGCACAGGAGATCCAGCGATCGTTCGAATTGAGCTGGCCCGTTTAGGGGATTTTAGCTTTCCCAGTTTTGGGAACCTTCTCGAGGTTCCCAGCCGGTTGTCGAAAACTTCTAGAAGGTTCTTGCACCGACTTTTTTCTGCTATATCTTTTTCCTTTTTCCTGTTTCTTTTTTTCTTTTCTCTCCTTTTTTATTTTTCTGTTTATTTTCTTTACTTTTTTATTACTTTGTTTCTTTCTTTTCCTTTTTCCCATTTTCATTTTTCAAATAATTTTAGAAATTTAAAAAATGTTTGTATTTCTAAAAAGACAAAATTGTTCCTATTTTTCAAATTTTGTTCAGAAATTTAAAAAAATGCTTGGAAGTTCAAAATTTGTTTCTACTTTTCAAAACATGTACAAAATAAAAAAATGATTTTTCAAAAACGTTTCCATTTCCGTTTAAAAATTGTTTGTGTTTACAAAATTGTTTAGATTTTCAATTTTTTTCTTGTTTTCAAATATTTCTTCTCCAAATTCAATATATCATTGTCTTTTTTAAAAATGCTCTGGATTTTCAAATTTTTGTTCCTATGTTTTCGAAATTAAATATTTTTCTTATATCTTCCCACGTTCAAATTATATATATAAATCAAAAAATTTCCGTGACTTTCAAATATTTCTTCTCATGTTTAAATTTTGTTCTTTGTTTCAAAGTTTTGTTCTCTAAATTTAAAAATGTGCGGGATGTTCAAATTTTGTTCACACGTATCTTTTTTGCGTGTTCGTCCTTTTCCATCTCTGAGCCCTGTGGACCGGCCTAGTTTGCACGCAGCCCCACACCCTCTATGTCAGATTCCTATATGACCCAAAATGTGTCATATAGGAGGTCCCAAGTTGTTTTCAAAAAACAAAAAGGAGGTCCCAAGTATTGCCCACTGGTAGCAGTATCACATGGTCGGACCGACCCATCAATCATCACCAAGTGTTTATGTTGGAGGAAGGTCACGGAGCACCTCAGCCCGTTTAGGGAAGCTTCCAGGCAATTTATTTTTCTTCTATTTTTAATTTATTTTCCCTTTTTTTATTCCATTTTTGCATTTTAAATTCATAAATGTTGTTTGATTTTTTTGAAAATATTTTGGTTTCACCAATTTATTTTGAATTTATTAAGTTTTAGAATTTGCAACGTTGTTTGATTTTTCGTAATGTTTCTTTAATTCATAGGAGGGTTTTGATATTTTTAATTTTGTGATGTCACAGTTTGTTTTGAATTCACTAACATGCTTTCACATTCGTGTACATTTTTTAAATTATTAGTATTTAAAATTTTATAAAATATTGAATTTGTCGACACTGATGACTTCTCAATTAAGATAGGACTACATCAGGGGTCAGCTTTGAGCCCTTATCTTTTTAGCTTGGTGATGGATGAGGTCACAAGGGATATACAAGGAGATATCCCATGGTGTATGCTCTTTGCAGATGATGTGGTGCTAGTTGACAATAGTCGGACGGAGGTAAATAGTAAGTTAGAGTTATGGAGACAAACCTTGGAATCGAAAGGGTTTAGTCTTAGTAGAACTAAAATCAAGTACATGATGTGTGATTTCAGTACTACTAGGTGTGAGGAAGAGGAGGTTAGCCTTGATGGGCAGGTGATACCTCAGAAGGACACCGTTCGATATTTGGGGTCAATGCTGTAGGAGGATGGGGGTATTGGTGAAGATGTGAACCATTGAATCAAATCCGGATGGATGAAGTGGCGCCAAGCTTCTGGCATTCTTTGTGTCAAGAGAGTGCCACAAAAGCTAAAAGGCAAGTTCTACAAGACGGTTGTTCAACCCGTAATGTTGTATGGCGCTGAGTGTTGGCCGACTAAAATGCAACATGTTCAATAGTTAGGTGTGGCGGAGATGCGTATGTTGAGATGGATGTGTGGCCACACGAGGAAGGGAGTCTAGAATGAGGATATACAAGATAGAGTTGGGGTAGCACCAATTAAAGTGAAGCTTTTCCAATATCGTCTGAGATGGTTTGGACATATTCAACGCAGGCCTCAAAAGCTCCAGTCCATAGTGGACGGCTAAAGCATGCGGAGAATGTCAAGAGAGGTTGGGGTAGATCGAATTTGACATGGGAGGAGTCCGTTAAGAGAGACCTGAAGGATTGAAGTATCACCAAAGAACTAGCTATGGACAAGGATGCGTGGAAGTTTGCTATCCATGTGCCAGAGCCATGAGTTGGTCGCAAGATCTTAAGGGTTTCACCGCTAGCCTACCACAACTTGTTTGGGACTAAAGATTTTCTTCTTCTTCTTGTTTGTATAAAAAAATATTGAATATAGAAATTATATTTGAATTTTGATGTCACAATTTTAAATTTAGTAAACTTTTTTATATCCAGTTATCAAGTCCGCAGCTTGCCAAAATGTATGACTTTTTTTTAAATTTGCCGGAATTTTTTCGAGTCTGCAATAAAAATTGGAATTCATGCAAAAGTAACACGCGGCCATTGAAAACATTTCACAAACATTTTCTAATTCGCAAACTCTTTGTGAATTCATGAATTTTTTAATTCATAAATATTTTTGACCGAATTTATTTATTCATTTATATTTTTAAAGTTGTCACATTTTTTAATTCAGGAACATTATTCCAAATTCATGTACTTTTTAAAATCCAAAACAGTATTTTCTTAATCCTGATTTTTAAAAATATATAAAATTAAACTAGCCAAATTTAACGAAACGAAATGTAATAAGGGATAGAGAAAACAAGTGTGTGCTTTTGTTGCTAGATGTACTTGCGCTCGCTGGCCAAGCCAATGTCGACTGACCGCGTAAATGACGCAAGTTGTTTTGCTCGCTGCAAGCGACACATGGCAGCACCCCTCTGCATTGACAGCGCGGCGGGGGGCAATTCCGAGAGCAACTTAGTTCACAAGCGCTCCTTCGAAAGGCTCGCAACGATCAGCGTCAATTGGTGCGCTCTCGGCCGCCCGCAACTTGTCGCACTCTAGGCGCTCTCTCCGGATTTTGTTTTTTATTATTTTCCCACATGCGTTATTGGCTTTTTAAATGGTTTTTTCCTGGTTTTTCGACGTTTCGGTTTTCCACCGGTCTTCCTTAACTTTTGGAACAATTTTAAATAAACATTTTTTTTGCGCGAAAAAACGCGTTTTTTTTCGCAAAGTCACGTTTTTTACTTCCGCGAGAGGCACGGCTTTGCTTTCGCGAGAGTCACGGTCGTGACTCTCGAAAACGAAAAAAATGTGTTTTCTATTATTTTTCTCTCACGAGAGACACGATTTTGCTTTCGAGAGAGGCATTGTTGTGCTTTCGCGAGAGGCACCGCTGTGCCTCTCGGAAACGGAAAAAAAATGTCTTTTATGTTTTTTTCCATTTTGAGAGAGGCACGGTTTTGCTTCCGTGAGAGGCACGGTTGTGCTTTCACGAGTGGCACGGCCGTGCCTCTCAGAAACGGAAAAAAGACGTGTTTTTTCTTTTTTTTCTTTCACGAGAGGCATGGTTTTGCTTCGCGCGAGAGGCATAGTTGTGCTTTCGTCAGAGGCACGGCCGTGCCTCCTCGGAAACGAAAAAAAATACATTTTTTTTCTCTTTCGCGAAAGGCATGATTTTGCTTCCGCGAGAGGCACGGGCGTGCCTCTTTCGTAAAGGGAAAAACCCTGTGCTCCCGGTTCGATTTTTTCGCCTGGTTTTTTTATCTGGTTTTTTCATGAAAAAAAAGTTCATCAAAACCTATCAACATGAGATTTTGTTTTGGAGCTCTCAACGTGAGGAATCCAACGGTGAAAACGGTTCGAGATCTGGACGCACGGTTTAAGAGATAAAATATTTTGAATAAACAAATCTAAAACAAAAGAAAAACTCCCAAGTTGCGACAAGTGGCGCATATACAGCGCACCACTTGTCGCAGTCTGGGAAAGTGGGAGTGATCTTTGCAACTAGTGTCCTTAACTAGTGATTTCGGATAATTCCCGTCGGCTGCATTCTAGGTTATGTTTTCGGAAAATTCTATTCGGCGCTTAAGGCGCATACCCACTCGATATGCAACGGACCGGCCCACGTAGGTGCTTTTTTCTGTTTTGAGAACTTTCAATTTTCTATCGATGTTTCTTTAAAAAAATATCAAATTAGTGAACATGTTTGGATTTTTTAATTCGTTCTTCTTAAAAATTCAGGAACTTTTTGAATATTCATGCATTATTTCTAAAATTCTTGAAGATTTTTGAGATCTAACGAACAATTTGTATATTCATTAATATTTTTAAATTTGTGAGTATTTTTCAAATTCATGAAATTGTATTTAAATATTGCAAGTGGTTTTTGAATGTTCAAAATTTATAGAGATTTTAACTTGAACAAGTAGTGGAAGGGAGAGAGCTGAAAAGAAAGGGATCGAAAGAGGGAAATGTGAAGTCCAACTCCTATTTCGCGCTCGTAGCGCCGGTTATATAGCTTTTTGTTCGCGGCGCAGAACCCCCGCTTTGATTGTTTTTTATGTCGGCTGGCCATTCACTGGTATTCCAGCGTAAGTTCGTGTGCTGGTTTTGGGAAGCTTAAAAAATAATCTTCCGACCGGTTCTAGATAGCTTTTGGACGGTTTTTATTAGGATTTTTCTTATATTTTCTTTCCCTTTTTCTTTTCCTTTTCTTTTTTATTTTTTCTTTGCTTTTTTTCCTTTTCCTTTTCTTTCTATTTTCCTTTTCCTTTTCTTTTTTCTTCTTTTAAATACGTGAACTTTCTCAAATGTGTGAGTCTTTTTCAACTTCACGACCTTTTTTATGAAAATCGATGAACATTTTCCAAATCCGCAAACTATTTTCAATTTTCAAAACATTTAAAAATTTAAAAATTATTTTAAAGTCTTGAATTTTCTCAACTTGTGAATCTTTTTCAACTGCATGAACTTTTTTCAAATCTGCGTACTGTTTTTAGTTTTTGCTAACTTTCTACTTAATTTTTGTTCAAATTTCATGAAATTTTTTCAAAATCGTGAACTTTCTATCATTGTTTGCATATTATTTAGTACTTTTTTTAGATCCGCAAACTTTTCAAATTCTTGAAAAAAATTTAAATTGCTAACTTTTTTTATTTTTTCTTAGATTCTTATTGTTTTTTTTTCTAAAAGTCAACAGTCCACCGGCCGATCTGTAAACCGTGAACAGGCAAATAAAACGCGCCCTGGGTGACTGACCGCGTCGCCATGATGTTGGACCGGCTCAGAAATGTGGGTGCTTGGGCATTGGTTCTCCTAGCCGACGCTTACGCCGCCGACTAGGAGGTCTCTGCGATGTACTAATTGGCCGTGGACACCTCTGCTCTTCCAGAGAGTTAGCTACCTGAACAAGTTGTTGTGTTACCATCGTCTACATAATTTCGGTCTGGGGAAGATTGTCACTCTGGTGATCCCAGGTTTAAAAAGCTTCTAGGAGGTTTCTCTTTGATTTTTTTTTCATTTTCTCTTTTTTAGTCGATTCCTCAACAAATTTTAACCAATTGATTTTAATTTTTTTTGTTTTACCTTTTCTTTTTAAAATTATATAGCTTGTTAAAACATGTTCCCGAAATTACCAAATAGAAACAAAGAAATCGTGAACCAAGTACATCTCTTAGACAACGACACATCACAGTTGCCTAATGAACTAGGCCACCAACCAACACTCGAACACCTATGCGGCACCCCTCCATTTTGACGCTTATGGTCATTTCTGGCGTAACACGCTCGATACGGCCGCAAACGCGCACCCTGTAGATCTAGGTTAACGGACTTAGGGAGTTTTTTTTCCCATATCAAAGCTCGTCTGCCGAACTTTAGTCAGTTTTTCCCAAAAGAAAAGTCTAATCCAATAATTAGAAAATACTTCATGAATAAGGAAAATCTTCTTGATTTGCATTTTTATAAGTTGTTCATGATTTTTCTAATAAGTTCGAGAAATTTAGAAAAAAAGAACAAATAAAGTTTTTTAAAACAATATTCCTTTTTGCAAAATATTCCTAGAATTTAATATTTTTTTAAAAGTTCATCAATTTAATAATTATTTCTAAATTTTATTTTTGAGAAATATTGAACTAAGGTGTGTCTATTTTTAGAAATGTTCACAGATTTGGAAATATCCACAAATTTTAAATTGGTGATGAATTTTAATAAATTATGAATTTAAAGGGAAAGTAACAAAAAAACAAAGAAGAAAAGGTATAAGTAAACAAAAAACAAATAGGAAAAACATAAGAACAACAGCGAAAACACACAAAAAAGGAAAATCAGATGTAGAACCTTCTAGATCCATCCTAAAAATGAGTGGCGAAAAGGAAAGGTGGTTGTAATTGTTGGAAATATGCCCTAGAGACAATAATAAATTAGTTATTATTATATTTCCTTGTTCATGGTAATCGTTTATTATCCATGCTATAATTGTATTGATAGGAAATTCAGATACATGTGTGGGTACATAGACAACACCATGTCCCTGGTGAGCCTCTAGTTGACTAGCTCGTTGATCAACAGATGGTTACGGTTTTCTGACCATGGACATTAGATGTCGTTGATAACGGGATCACATCATTAGCAGAATGATGTGATGGACAAGACCCAATCCTAAGCCTAGCACAAAGATCATAGTTCGTATGCTAAAGCTTTTCTAATGTCAAGTATCATTTCCTTAGACCATGAGATTGTGCAACTCCCGGATACCGTAGGAATGCTTTGGGTGTACCAAACGTCACAACGTAACTGGGTGGCTATAAAGATGCACTACAGGTATCTCCGAAAGTATCTGTTGGGTTGGCACGAATCGAGACTGGGATTTGTCACTCCGTGTAAACGGGGAGGTATCTCTGGGCCCACTCGGTAGGACATCATCATAATGTGCACAATGTGACCAAGGAGTTGATCACAGGATGATGTGTTATGGAACGAGTAAAGAGACTTGCTGGTAACAAGATTGAACAAGGTATCGGTATACCGACGATCGAATCTCGGGCAAGTACAATACCGTTAGACAAAGGGAATTGTGTACGGGATCGATTGAGTCCTTGACATCGTGGTTCATCCGATGAGATCATCGTGGAACATGTGGGAGCCAACATGGGTATCCAGATCCCGCTGTTGGTTATTGACCGGAGAACGTCTCGGTCATGTCTACATGTCTCCCGAACCCGTAGGATCTACACACTTAAGGTTCGATGACGCTAGGGTTATAAAGGAAGTTTGTATGTGGTTACCGAATGTTGTTCGGAGTCCCGGACGAGATCCCGGATGTCACGAGGAGTTCCGGAATGGTCCGGAGGTAAAGATTTATATATGGAAAGTTGTTGTTCGGGTTCCAAAAAAAGTTCGGGTTTTTTCGGTATTGTACCGGGAAGCTTCCATAAGGTTCCGGAGGATTCCGGAGGGGTTCGGAGGTCCGAAAATTGTTCCAACACGTCCAATACAGTAGCATGGGCTGCAGGGGGGCGCCCTAGCCTTAATGGGCCAGGGGCACCAGCCCCCCCAAGGCCCATGCGCATGGGAAGGGGGAAACCCTAAGGGGGAGGGCCTCCACTTGACTTGGGAGGCACTCCTTCCCCCTTGGCCGTCGCCCCCAACCCTAGATGGGATCTAGGGGGGCCGGCCCCCTCTTTCCCCCACCTATAAATAGTGGAGGGGTGGGAGGGTAGTCGGACCCCAAGTTCTGGCGCAGCCCTCCCCCTCTCCCAAGTACTCCTCCTCTCTCGAGGGAGTCCTGAACTAGGGGGTGTCCGGATAGCCGGACTATCATCGTCAGCCGGACTCCAAGACTACGAAGATACAAGATTGAAGACTCCGTCCCGTGTCCGGATGGGACTTTCCTTGGCGTGGAAGGCAAGCTTAGCGATACGGATATGTAGATCTCCTACCATTGTAACCGACTCTGTGTAACCCTAGCCCTCTCCGGTGTCTATATAAACCGGAGGGTTTTAGTCCGTAGGACAACACAACCATTACAACAATCATACGATAGGCTAGCTTCTAGGGTTTAGCCTCCTTGATCTCGTGGTAGATCCACTCTTGTACTACCCATATCATCAATATCAATCAAGCAGGAGTAGGGTTTTACCTCCATCGAGAGGGCCCAAACCTGGGTAAAAACATCACATCCCTTGTCTCCTGTTACCATCCGCCTAGACGCACAGTTCGGGACCCCCTACCCGAGATCCGCCGGTTTTGACACCGACATTGGTGCTTTCATTGAGAGTTCCTCTGTGTCATCACCGATAGGCTTGATGGCTCCTTCAATTAACAACGACGCAGTCCAGGTTGAGAATTTTCTCCCCGGACAGATCTTTGTGTTCGGCGGCTTTGCACCGCGGGCCAATTCGCTTGGCCATCTGGAGCAGATCGAAAGCTACGCCCCTGGCCATCAGGTCAGGTTTGGAAGCCTAAACTTCACGGCCGACATCCGCGGAGACTTGATCTTCGATGGATTCGAGCCACAGCCGAGCGTGCCGTGCTGTCATGATGGGCATGATTTAGCTCTGCCGCCGGATAGTGCCCTGGAGGCCGCACACGAGTCCTCTCTGACCCATAGTTCGGAGCAGACCGTGCAGATCGAGGACAGGTGGCTGGACACCGCCTCAGGAGCTGCAACTTCTACGGTGATGGAGCCGAATACCGACCTTGTCCCTTATAAAGCTCGTGACTCCGAGGCGCCGGACTCCTTGCCGGACTCTGAACCTCCTGCGCCCCTGCCAATCGAATCCGATTGGGCGCCGATCATGGAGTTCACTGCCGCGGACATCTTTCAGCACTCACCCTTTGGCGACATCCTAAATTCGCTGAAGCATCTCTCGTTATCAGGAGAACCTTGGCCGGACTGCGATCAGGATGGTTGGGGTGCGGACGACGAAGAAATTCAAAGCCCACCCACCGCCCACTTTGTAGCCACTGTCGACGATCTAACCGACATGCTAGACTATGACTCTGAAGACATCGACGGTATGGACGACGATGCCGGAGACGATCAAGAACCAGCGCCTACAGGGCACTGGAAGACCACCTCGTCATACGACATATACATGGTGGACACCCCAAAGGATAGGGACGGCGAAGAAGCAGCGGAGGCAGATTCTTCTAAGAAACAGCCCAAGCGCTGACGTCAGCGGCGCCGCTCTAAATCCCGCCACAGCAAGAATGAAGATTCCGGCACCGGAGATAATAACACCCCAGAGAGTGCCGAAGACAACCCCCTCCAGCAAGATTCAGCACAGGGGGACAGGGAAGCCAGCCCTCGAGAGAGAGCGGCAGACGAGGAGGATGAAGACTACAGCCTCCCTCCGGAGACGAAGCAAGCCTCAACAACGACGAATTCATCATGCCAGAGGATCCCGTCGAACAAGAGCATTTTAAACGCAGGCTTATCGCCACGGCAAATAGCCTAAAGAAAAAGCAGCAACAGCTTCAAGATGATCAAGACCTGTTGGCCGACAGATGGACCGAGGTCCTCGCGGCCGAAGAGTATGAACTCGAACGCCCCTCCAAGAGCTACCCAAAACGCAAGTTGCTCCCCCGACTAGAGGAGGAAGCATACAAACCTTCATCACCAGCGCACAATATGGCAGACTGACCACCCCGTGGTCGCGACAGAGAGGCATCTAGGCCCTCCATCAAGACCGTACCCCGGCACCGCTCGAAAAGTACGAAGCCACGAGGGAATGCGCCGGACTTGCGGGATATATTGGAGGACAAGGCAAGACAATCCAGATCTATCTACGGATCACATGGGCGCCCCACGACCCACGACGACTACCGTCGCGCCGGATACAACAACTCCGGCCGGGCCGAACACAGCAGACAACGCTCTCTTGAGCTACGTCGTGATATTGCTCAATATAGAGGGGCCGCACACCCACTATGCTTCACAGACGAAGTAATGGATCATCAAATCCCTGAAGGGTTTAAACCCGTGAACATTGAATCCTACGATGGCACAACAGACCCCGCGGTTTGGATCGAAGATTATCTCCTTCATATCCATATGGCCCACGGCGACGATCTCCACGCCATCAAGTATCTCCCACTCAAGCTTAAAGGACCAGCTCGGCATTGGCTTAACAGCTTGCCCGCAGAGTCAATTGGGTGTTGGGAGGACCTGGAAGCCGCATTCCTCGACAACTTCCAGGGCACATACGTGCGACCACCAGACGCCGATGACCTAAGCCACATAATTCAGCAGCCAGACGAATCGGCCAGACAGTTCTGGACACGGTTCTTAACAAAGAAAAATCAAATCGTCGACTGTCCAGATGCAGAGGCCGTCGCAGCCTTCAAACATAACATCCGCGATGAGTGGCTGGCCCGGCACCTAGGACAGGAAAAGCCGAAATCCATGGCAGCCCTCACATCACTCATGACCCGCTTCTGCACGGGAGAGGACAGCTAGCTAGCTCGCAGCAACAACCTCAGCAAAAACGCTGGCAGTCCGGATACTAAGGACCACAATGGCAGGTCGCGTCGAAACAAAAACAAACGCCACGTTAACGGCGATAACAATGAGGATACGGCAGTCAACGCCGGATTCAGAGGCTCTAACCCGGTCAGCGGAAGAAGCCATTCAAAAGAACTACTCCGGGTCCGTCCAATTTGGACCGAATACTCGACCACTCTTGCCAGATACATGGCACCCCTGAAAAGCCAGCTAATCACACCAACAGAGATTGTTGGGTATTCAAGCAGGCAGGCAAGTTAATTGCCGAAAACAATGACAAGGGGCTGCACAGCGACGACGAGGAGGAGACTCGGCCGCCGAACAGTAGAGGACAGTAGGGTTTCCCCCCACAAGTGCGGACGGTAAACATGATATACGCAACCCATATACCCAAGAGGGAGCGGAAGCGTGCACTTAGGGACGTATATGCGATGAAGCCAGTCGCCCCGAAGTTCAATACATGGTCCTCTTGCCCGATCACTTTCGATCGAAGAGACCACCTGACCAGCATCCGCCATGGCGGATTCGCCGCATTGGTTTTAGACCCAATCGTCGATGGATTTCACCTCACTAGAGTCCTGATGGACGGCGGTAGCAGCCTGAACCTGCTTTATCAGGATACAGTGAGCAAGATGGGCATAGACCCCTCAAGGATTAAACCTACAAAGACGACCTTCAAAGGCGTCATACCAGGTGTGGAGGCCAATTGTACAGGCTCAGTCACACTGGAAGTGGTCTTCGGATCCCCGGATAATTTCTGAAGCGAGGAGTTAATCTTCGACATAGTCCCGTTCCGCAGCGGCTATCACGCTCTGCTCGGACGAACCGCGTTTGCAAAATTCAACGCGGTACCGCATTATGCATACCTTAAGCTCAAGATGCCAGGCCCTCGTGGAGTCATCACGGTCAACGGAAATACTGAACGCTCCCTCCGAACAGAGAAACACACAGTGGCTCTTGCGGCAGAAGTACAGAGCAGCCTTTTAAGGCAATTTTCGAGTCCGGCAGTTAAACGACCGGACATAGCCAAACGCGCCCGGAGTAACATCAATCAAGACCACCTGGCACGTCCCGAGCACGCGTAGCAATGCGGCCCCAACCCCAGCCCTTGCATGATTGCAAGACCAGCTCTTCGCATACATCATTACGCTCTGGAGATACCATGGGCATAGGGGGAGGGGCACGACCACGACAGGCCCAGAGTGCGGCTTAACCACACCAGGGGCTCCCAAGTGTGTCACTCTTTTTTCTTCTTTTTTTATTTTTTCATAGGACTCCGTTCACCAGAGGCCCTGTCCGGCAGTAGATCTGCCGAACTCACAATGCAACAGCCAGGGAGGGACAAAGGCTACGACGAACACTCAGGTGGTCTCCATTACGAGCATTAAATTTGTTAAATACACCATTCTGCAGCCTACCCCTGGAGGGAGACACTTCTAATAGTCTAGCCCTTGCTTACCGCACTATTTGGATCGTTCTGCACTCATGGCAGAATCTCTTGAATAAACAATGCATCACTTTTTGTTTATAATTGCATTTCCTTTTTACATATATGTTTATTCTTGACATCTTGCACCCGTACATTTTGGTACGGCCGAATACACCAGGGGCTTATGTTTCCCGCATTATGGTGTGATAAGTCCGAACACTTTCACAAGTGCGGCACCCCGAACTTATAGCATTATATGCATCGGCTCCGAATCATGTCTTGGGTCAATAGTTGGGTTTGCCCGGCTCCCATGTTTTGGTACCTTACGTTCCGTTCTGTCGGCTAAGGTAGCACTGGGAGAACCACTGCAATTGCGCCCCGGTTGAGCTGGGCGAGCGCCTCAGTGGAGAAAGCTAAAACTGACTGTCATGATAAGGCGAGAGACTGGTCGCTGTTCGAGAGGTCTTTTCGAGTCCCTAAAGACTTATGCCGCTTCGAGCGAGGAACCGGCTGTGTCCGGCCCAGGCGTGGATAGCGCCCCGAACTCGGTCTTCCGAATACTAGGGGCTTCGCCGAAATTTAAAATTATAGAATTCTATGGCTAAGTGAGAGTGTTCAAGCATTATAAGTCCGGTTGCCTTGTTCGTTGTGTTGAGCGCCTCCCTAGATGGACCCAAAAATGGGAACAAGAGTGCTCAAGTTTATCCCGAACACCCCAGCACTCGTGGCATGGGGGCTGAAGCCGACGACTTGCCATCTCTCAGATTTAATAAACGGCCGCACAGAAGGTAATATTTTAAATCAATAAGCGTTGCTTAGCGCATATGAATAAAGTTTTCAGCGCACAGGATAACACATTGCGAGTTTACTCAATAATTACATCTCTGGGGCACTCATCCGCAATCTTGTGGGCACCCTTCAGGACAGTCTTATAGTACATCTCGGGCGTACGATACTCCTTGCCCGCTGGCGGCGCGTCAGTGATAAGCCTCTCCGCATCCAGCCTGCCCCAATGCACCTTTGCGCGGGCAAGGGCCCGACGGGCACCTTCAATGCAGGCGGAGCGCTTGATGACTTCCACCCAGGGGCACGCATCCACCAGCCGCCGCACGAGGCCGAAGTAGCTCCCAGGCATGGCCTCTCTAGGCCACAGCCGGACTATGAGGCCCTTCATGGCCTGCTCAGCTACCTTGTGGAGTTCGACCAGCTGCTTCAGCTGGTCTCTAGGGGGTACCGGATGTCCGGCCTCAGCGTACTGAGACCAGAAGACCTTCTCTGTTGAGCTCCCCTCCTCGGCTCGGTAGAATGCGGCGGCATCAGACACACTGCGAGGCAGATCTGCAAACGCCCCTGGAGAGCTCCGAATTCGGGTAAGTAACAGGTAATTTACATTAACATGCTTGCTTTGCATGAAAAATGCCTTACCCGCCGCTATTTTCTTCACATCCTCAACCTCCTGGAGGGCCTTACGGGCCTCGGCCTTAGTGGCTTTGGCACTTTCAAGAGCCGAGGCAAGCTCGGACTCTCGAGTCTTCGAGTCGCGCTCCAAACTCTCATGCTTTTCCATGAGAGCCTGGAGCTCTTACCGCACCTCCGCCACCCGCGCCTCTTGCTTCTCTCGCTCCGCTCGTTCCGCGGCCGCATTGCGTTCGGCCGTGGACACGGCCTCCTTCAGGGTCGCCACCTTGTTCGTGGCCCCTGCAGTACCCACGTTATCCTTGTTATTTCTATTGCAACCAAAATCCTTTTCTGTAAGGTACAAATTTTAAAGTGGTGTTCCTCACCTTCTTTGTCCTCGAGCTCCTTCTTGGCAAGGCCGAGCTCTTGCTCGGACCGCTCGAGGTCCTGCTTCAAAGCACCGACCTCCGCAGTCAGTGTGGCAGAGGTCAGCAGCGCAGCCTGCAAACCCATATTGACATAATTTTTAGCACTCATGCGTATATCTTTTTTAGATCCTCAGTCTGGTTTTTCTTTCCGAACACCGAACCGAGTATCAGGGGCTACTGTCTATGCGGTATTACATTACATATTTTAAACTTCTTACCTCAAAGCCTGTTAGAAGGCTACTGCAGGCTTCGGTCAGCCCGCTCTTGGCGAGCTGAACCTTCTGAATCACCGCACTCATGATAGTGCGGTGTTCTTCCTCGATGGAAGCGCCGTTAAGCGCCTCCAACAAGTTGTCCGGCGCCTCCAGTTGGACGGAGGCTGCCGGCGTCACGGTCTTGCCCTTCTTACGAAGGGGCCGCCTGCCGGACTCCGGAACCACTGCGGGTTCCGGCATAGAGTCCGGCGCAAAGTCCGGGAGGCTGCCTTGCGGCACCTCCAAAGCCTCCTCCTGATGGGTCCCCTCCTGGGATCCCACGTCAACGTCGTCAGCGTCACGAGGGGTGGAGGCGGTCGGAATGGAATCCACATCCGACGGAGCCAAGGACCCGCTCGATGAAGCGGGAAGATCATCATCGGCCGGACTACAGGCAGTGTGCGGCATTAGAAGGACACTATGTGACACAAAAGATAAATTATAAATCATCCAGGAATCCGGATACTTACGATCTTGCCGGAGGCCTGGTCCTTGAGGGCCACTCTTCGTCGCCAATGTTGGCGTTGGTGGAGCTGTCCGGGGGAAGGGTCCTTCCCCTCTTGGACCCTTCGGCCTCCCCCGTTGGGGAAGCCTTCCTCTTCCTCTCTCCCTCCTCTGGGAGAGAGTCCTCTTTCTCCTCCTCGTCTTCGGGGGAGGAGTCCGCCTCAGAGCCATCGGACGATGAGTCCGGTATCACCTGGCGCCGAGAACTTCTTCGAGTTCCCGTGGCCTTCTTCTTGGCCTTCTTCTCCGGCACCACATAAAGTGCCGGGACTAGCAGCCCCGTTAAACGGGCGTCCGCTGGGTCTTCGGGAAGGGGAGCCGGACAGTCTACCTGTCCGGACGTCCTCTGCCAGTCCTGTCAAAGGCATTGGGAGTTTCTAAAATCCCACATAGAGTCAAACTATGAAAGAAAATAAGTGTCCCATAGAGGATAACAAAGCTTACCTCGCCGGCCGGGCGCTTGGTGCTGAATCCGCGGTCTTCCGTCGCGGATGCGGGGGCTTCTCCGCCCTTGAACAGCACCCTCCAGGCAGCTTCGTACGTCGTGTCGAAGAGCCCGCTCAGGGTCCGGTGCTGTGCCGGATCGAACTCCCACAAATTGAAGGCCCGCTGTTGGCAGGGGAGAATCCGGCGGACGAGCATGACCTGGATCACGTTGACAAGCCTAAGCTTCTTGTTCACCAAGGTCTGGAGACAGGACTGAAGTCCTGTCAGCTCCTCCGAACTGCCCCATAGCAAGCCCTTCTCTTTCCAGGAGGTGAGCTGCATAGGGATACCAGATCTGAACTCGGGGGCCGCTACCCATTTAGGGTCATGCGGCTCGGTGATGTAGAACCACCCCGATTGCCATCCCTTGATGGACTCCACGAAGGCCCCCTCGAGCCAGGTGACGTTGGGCATTTTGCCCACCATGGCGCCTCCGCACTCTGCTTGAGCGCCCTTCACCACCTTTGGCTTGACATTGAAGGTCTTGAGCCACAAGCCGAAGTGAGGCCGGATGCAGAGGAAGGCCTCGCACACGACGATAAACGCCGAGATGTTGAGGATGATGTTTGGCGCCAGATTGTGGAAGTCCAGGCCGTAGTAGTACATGAGCCCCCGGACGAAGGGATGAAGTGGGAAGCCCAGTCCGCGGAGGAAGTGGGGAAGGAATACGACCCTCTCATGGGGCCTGGGGGTGGGGATGAGCTGCCCCTCGTCGGGCAGCCGATGCGCGATGTCGTTGGAAAGGTATCCGGCGCCGCGCAGCTTTTCGATGTGCTCCTCCGTAACGGAGGAGGCCAACCACTTGCCTCCCGCTCCGGACATGACTGGAGGAGGTTGAGACGAGATGTGTGGACTTGGGCGCTGGAGCTCGAGTGCACGGAGATGGATAAGCAAAGGAGGAAGAAGGCGTAGGTAAAAGGTGGATCCTTATCCCCTTATATATAGGCGGACGAAGACTATGCGTCCCCACGGGCCTGGTAAAACTTGCTTATCTCCCAAGCGCCACCATCAATGGCGCGATTGGGTTACCCACGTCCGTATTGATGGGAATCCCAGAATAAGGGGAACACGATCTCTGCTTCGACAAGACGTGCCAAGGAAACCGCTTCGCTAAACGCGCTGAGGTGGTATAATAAAACGATTCAAGTAAAGGCTTAGTGGTGGTGTGATGTCATGCCACAAAATACGTCAGCAGATTGAACTTGTGTACATATTATTCTCTCTACGGTGGAATGTGGAATTTATTTTGCAGAGACGGACACTATCCTGGCGTTCACAATCTTCTACGAACTATTCGGAGGAGGAACCCGCCTTGCAATGCCGAACAATATGCGCGCCGGACTCATCGTCATTGAAGCCTGGTTCAGGGGCTACTGAGGGAGTCCTGGACTAGGGGTGTCCGGATAGCCGGACTATCATCGTCAGCCGGACTCCAAGACTATGAAGATACAAGATTGAAGACTCCGTCCCGTGTCCGGATGGGACTTTCCTTGGCGTGGAAGGCAAGCTTGGCGATACGGATATGTAGATCTCCTACCATTGTAACCGACTCTGTGTAACCCTAGCCCTGTCTGGTGTCTATATAAACTAGAGGGTTTTAGTCCGTAGGACAACACAACCATTACAACAATCATACCATAGGCTAGCTTCTAGGGTTTAGCCTCCTTGATCTCGTGGTAGATCCACTCTTGTACTACCCATATCATCAATATCAATCAATCAGGAGTAGGGTTTTACCTCCATCGAGAGGGCCCGAACCTGGGTAAAAACATCGCGTCCCTTGTCTCCTGTTACCATCCGCCTAGACGCACAGTTCGGGACCCCCTACCCGAGATCCGCCGGTTTTGACACCGACACCCCCAAGGCCCATGCGCATGGGAAGGGGGAAACCCTAAGGGGGAGGGCCTCCACTTGACTTGGGAGGCACTCCTTCCCCCTTGGCCGCCGCCCCCAACCCTAGATGGGATCTAGGGGGGCCGGCCCCCTCTTCCCCCCACCTATTAATAGTGGAGGGGTGGGAGGGCAATCAGACCCCAAGTTCTGGCGCAGCCCTCCCCCTCTCCCAAGTACTCCTCCTCTCTCGCGGTGCTTGGCGAAGCCCTGCAGGATTGCCACGCTCCTCCACCACCACCACGCCATTGTGCTGCTGCTGGATGGAGTCTTCCTCAACCTCTCCCTCTCTCCTTGCTGGATCAAGGCATGGGAGACGTCACCGAGCTGTACGTGTGTTGAACGCGGAGGTGCCGTCCGTTTGGCACTAGGATCTCCGGTGATTTGGATCACGATGAGTACGACTCCTTCAACCCCGTTCTCTTGAACACTTCCGCTTAGCAATCTACAAGGGTATGTAGATGCACTCTCTTTCCCCTCGTTGCTGGTTTCTCCATAGATAGATCTTGGTGACACGTAGGAAAATTTTGAATTTCTGCTACGTTCCCCAATAGTGGCATCATGAGCTAGGTCTATTGCATAGATTCTTTGCACGAGTAGAACACAAAGTAGTTGTGGGCATTGATTTTGTTCAATATGCTTACCGTTACTAGTCCAATCTTGATTCGGCGGCATTGTGGGATGAAGCGGCCCGGACCGACCTTACACGTACACTTACGTGAGACAGGTTCCACCGACTGACATGCACTAGTTGCATAAGGTGGCTAGCGGGTGCCAGTCTCTCCCTTTAGTTGGATCGGATTCGATGAAAAGGGTCCTTATGAAGGGTAAATAGCAATTGACATATCACGTTGTGGTTTTTGAGTAGGTAAGAGACGTTCTTGCTAGAAACCCATAGCAGCCACGTAAAACATGCAAACAACAATTAGAGGACGTCTAACTTGTTTGCAGGGTATGCTATGTGATGTGATATGGCCAAGAAGAATGTGATGAATGATATGTGATGTATGAGATTGATCATGTTCTTGTAATAGGAATCACGACTTGCATGTCGATGAGTATGACAACCGGCAGGAGCCATAGGAGTTGTCTTTATTTATTGTATGACCTGCGTGTCATTTAACGATGCCATGTAATTACTTTAGTTTATTGCTAACCGGTAGCCATAGTAGTAGAAGTAATAAGTTGGCGAGACAACTTCATGGAGAAACGATGATGGAGATCATGATGATGGAGATCATGGTGTCATGCCGGTGACGATGATGATCATGGAGCCCCGAAGATGGAGATCAAAAGGAGCAAAATGATATTGGCCATATCATGTCACTTTTTGATTGCATGTGATGTTTATCATGTTTATGCATCTTATTTGCTTAGAACGACGGGAGTAAATAAGATGATCCCTCATTAAAATTTCAAGAAAGTGTTCCCCCTAACTGTGCACTGTTGCGAAAGTTCGTCGTTTCGAAGCACCACATGATGATCGGGTGTGGTAGATTCTTACGTTCACATACAACGGGTGTAAGCCAGATTTACACAGGCGAAACACTTAGGTTGACTTGACGAGCCTAGCATGTACAGACATGGCCTTAGAACACAAGAGACCGAAAGGTCGAGCATGAGTCGTATAGTAGATACGATCAACATGAAGATGTTCACCGATGATGACTAGTCCGTATCACGTGATGATCGGACACGGCCTAGTTGACTCGGATCATGTAATCACTTAGATGACTAGAGGGATGTCTATCTGAGTGGGAGTTCATAAGATGAACTTAATTATCCTGAACATAGTCAAAAGATCTTTGCAAATTATGTCGTAAGCTCACGCTTTAGTTCCACTGTTTAAATATGTTCCTAGAGAAAATATAGTTGAAAGTTGACAGTAGCGATTATGCGGACAATAGAAAGCTTATGTCCTTAATGCACCACTCAGTGTGCTGAACCCCAAACATCGTCTGTGGATGTTGCGAACATCGGACATACATGTTTTGATAACTACGTGATAGTTCAGTTAAACGGTTTACAGTTGAGGCACCAAAGACGTTTTCGAAACGTCGCGGAACATATGAGATGTTTCAAGGGCTGAAATTGGGATTTCAGGCTCGTGCCCACGTCAAGAGGTATGAGACCTCCGACGATTTTCTTAGCCTGCAAACTAAGGGAGAAAAGCCCAATCGTTGAGCTTGTGCTCAGATTGTCTGAATGCGACAATCACTTGAATTGAGTGGGAGTTGATCTTCCAGAGATACTGATGTTTCTCCAAAGTCATTGCCACCAAGCTGCTAGAGCTTCGTGATGAACTATAACATATCAGGGATAGACATGATGATCCTTGAGGTATTCGCGATGTTTGACACCGCAAAAGTAGAAATCAAGAAGGAGCATCAATTGTTGATGGTTGGTGAAACCACTAGTTTCAAGAAGGGCAAGGGCAAGAAGGGATACTTCATGAAACGACAAATCGGCTGCTGCTCTAGTGAAGATACCCAAGGTTGAACCCAAACCCGAGACTAAGTGCTTCTGTAATAAGGGGAACAACCACTGGAGCAGAATTACCCTAGATACTTGGTAGATGAGAAGGCTGGCAAGGTCGATAGAAGTATATTAGATATACATTATGTTAATGTGTACTTTACTAGTACTCCTAGTAGCACTAGGGTATTAAGATACCGGTTCGGTTGCTAAGTGTTAGTAACTCGAAATAAAAGAGCTACGGAATAAACGGAGACTAGCTAAAGGGGAGCTGACGATATGTGTTGGAAGTGTTTCCAAGTTTGATGTGATCAAACATCGCACGCTCCCTCTACCATCAAGATTAGTATTAAACCTGAATAATTGTCATTTGGTGTTTGCGTTGAGCATAGACATGATTGGATTATGTCTATCGCAATACGGTTATTCATTTAAGGAGAATAATGGTTACTCTATTTATTTGAATAATACCTTCAATGGTCTTGCACCTAAAGGAATGGTTTATTGAATATCGATCGTAGTGATACACATTTTCATGCCAAGAGATATAAGATAGTAATGATAGTACCACTTACTTGTGGCACTGCCATGTAAGTCATATTGGTGTAAAACGCATGAAGAAGCTCCATGTTGATGGATCTTTGGACTCACTCATTTTGAAAAGTTTGAGACATGCGAACCATGTCTATTGGTGTATACGCATGAAGACACTCCATGCAGATGGATCGTTTGGACTCACTTGATTTTGAATCACTTGAGATATGCAAATCATACCACATGGGCAAGATGACTAAAAAGCCTCATTTTCAGTAAGATGGAACAAGATAGCAACTTGTTGGAAGTAACACATTTTGATGTGTGCAGTCCAATGAGTGCTGAGGCATGCAGTGAATATCGTTATGTTCTTACTTCACAGATGATTCGAGTAGATGTTGAGTATATTTACTTGATGAAACACAAGTCTGAATTATTGAATTGTTCAAGTAATTTCAGAGTGAAGTTGAAGATCATCGTGACAAGAGGATAAAATGTCTATGATATGATCATAGAAATGAGTTTCTGAGTTACGAGCTTTGGCACGCAATTAAGACATTGTGGAAATTATTTCACAATTAATACCGCCTAGAACACCATAGTTTGATGGTGTGTCCGAACATCATAGTTGCACCCTATTGGATATGGTGCGTACCATGATGTCTCTTATCGAATTACCACTATCGTTTATGGGTTAGGCATTAGAGACAACCACATTCACTTTAAATAGGGCACCACGTAATTCCGTTGAGATGACACCGTATGAACTATGGTTTAGAGAAACCTAAGCTGTCATTTCTTAAAGGTTTGGGGCTGCGACGCTTATGTGAAAAAGTTTCAGGTTGATAAGCTCGAACCCAAAGCGGATAAAATGCATCTTCATAGGACACCCAAAACAGTTGGGTATACCTCCTAATTCAGATCCGAAAGAAATAGGGATTGTTTCTTGAATCGGGTCCTTTCTCGAGGAAAAGTTTGTCTCGAAAAGTTGAGTGGGAGGATGGTGGAGACTTGATATGGTCATTGAACCGTCACTACAACTAGTGTGTAGCAGGGCACAGGAAGTTGTTCCTGTGGCACCTACACCAATTGAAGTAGAAGCTTATGATAGTGATCATGAAACTTCGGATCAAGTCACTACCGTACCTCGTAGGGTGACAAGGATGCGTACTGCTTTAGAGTGGTACAGTAATCCTGTCTTGAAGGTCATGTTGCTAGACAACAATGAACCTACGAGCTATGGAGAAGCAATGGTGGGCCCAAATTCTGACAAATGGTTAGAATCCATGAAATCCGAGATAGAATCCATGTATCAGAACAAAGCATGGACTTTGGTGGACTTGCCCGATGATCGGCAAGCCATTGAGATAAATGGATCTTTAAGAAGAAGACGGACGTGGACGGTGATGTCACCGTCTATGAAGCTCGACTTGTGGCAAAGAGTTTTTCACAAGTTCAAGGAGTTGACTACGATGAGATTTTCTCATCCGTAGCGATGCTTAAGTCCGTCGGAATCATGTTAGCATTAGCTGCATTTATGAAATCTGGCAGATGGATGTCAAAATGAGTTTCCTTACCAGTCTTCGTAAGGAAAGGTTGTATGTGATACAATCAGAAAGTTTTTGTCGATCCTAAGGAAGCTAAAAGGTATGCTGGCTCCAGTGATCCTTCTAAGGACTGGAGTAAGCATCTCGGAGTTGGAATGTGCGCTTTGATGATCAAAGATTTTGGGTTTATACAAAGTTTATGATAAACTTGTATTTCCAAAGAAGTGAGTGGGAGCACTATAGAATTTCTGATGGGTATATGTTATTGACATATTGTTGATCATAAATGATGTAGAATTTCTGGAAAGCATATAGGGTTATTTGAAAAGTGTTTTTCAATGGAAAACCTGGATTAAGCTACTTGAACATTGAGCATCAAGATCTATAATGATAGATAAAAAACGCTTAATGGTACTTTCAAAATGAGCACATACCTTGACATGATCTTGAAGGTGTTCAAGATGGATCAGTCAAAGAAGGAGTTCTTTCCTGAGTTGTAAGGTATGAAGTTAAGACTTAAAGCTCGACCACGGCAGAAAAGAGAGAAAGGACGAAGGTCGTCCCCTATGCTTTAGACGTAGGCTCTACAGTATGCTATGCTATGTACCGCACCGGAAGTGTTCCTTGCCATGAGTCAGTCAAGGGGAATGATCCAGGAATGGATCATTCGACAGAGGTCAAAAATTTTCCTTGGGGTAAATAAGGACATGTTTCTTGATTATGGAGGTGATAAAGAGTTCGGCGTAAAGGGTTACGTCGATGCAAGCTTTAACACCTATCCGAGTGACTCTGAGTAGCAAACCGGATACGTATAGTTGAGCGACCATTTGGAATAGCTCCAAGTGGAGCGTGGAAGCAACATTTACAGAATGACCTAGAGATTTGCGAAGTACAGACCCGTTGACTAAAACCTCTCTCACAAGCAAAACATGATCAAACCCCAGAACTCATTGAGTCTTAATCACATGATGATGTGAACTAGTTTAATGACACTAGTAAACTCTTTGGATGTTGGTCACATGGCGATGTGACGTGTGAATGTTAATCACATGACGATGTGAACTAGATTATTGACTCTAGTGCAAGTGGGAGACTGTTGGAAATATGCCCTAGAGACAATAATAAATTAGTTATTATTATATTTCCTTGTTCATGATAATCTTTTATTATCCATGCTATAATTGTATTGATAGGAAACTCAGATACATGTGTGGGTACATAGACAACACCATGTCCCTAGTGAGCCTCTAGTTGACTAGCTCGTTGATCAACAGATGGTTACGGTTTCCTGACCATGGACATTAGATGTCGTTGATAACGGGATCACATCATTAGCAGAATGATGTGATGGACAAGACCCAATCCTAAGCCTAGCACAAAGATCGTAGTTCGTATGCTAAAGCTTTTCTAATGTCAAGTATCATTTCCTTAGACCATGAGATTGTGCAACTCCCGGATACCGTAGGAATGCTTTGGGTGTACCAAACGTCACAACGTAACTGGGTGGCTATAAAGGTGCACTACAGGTATCTTCGAAAGTATCTGTTGGGTTGGCACGAATCGAGACTGGGATTTGTCACTCCGTGTAAACGGAGAGGTATCTCTGGGCCCACTCGGTAGGACATCATCATAATGTGCACAATGTGACCAAGGGGTTGATCACGGGATGATGTGTTACGGAACGAGTAAAGAGACTTGCCGGTAACGAGATTGAACAAGGTATCGGTATACCGACGATCGAATCTCGGGCAAGTACAATACCATTAGACAAAGGGAATTGTATACGGGATTGATTGAGTCCTTGACATCGTGGTTCATCCGATGAGATCATCGTGGAACATGTGGGAGCCAACATGGGTATCCAGATCCCGCTGTTGGTTATTGACCAGAAAACGTCTCGGTCATGTCTACATCTCTCCCGAACCCGTAGGGTCTACACACTTAAGGTTCGATGACGCTAGGGTTATAAAGGAAGTTTGTATGTGGTTACCGAATGTTGTTCGGAGTCCCGGATGAGATCCCGGACGTAACGAGGAGTTCCGGAATGGTTCGGAGGTAAAGATTTATATATGGAAAGTTGTTGTTCGGGTTCCGAAAAAAGTTTAGGTTTTTTCGGTATTGTACCGGGAAGCTTCCAGAAGGTTCCGGAGGATTCCGGAGGGGTCCGGAGGTCCAGAAATTGTTCCACCACGTCCAATACAATAGCATGGGCTGTAGGGGGGCGCCCTAGCCTTAATGGGCCAGGGGCACCAGCCCCCCCAAGGCCCATGCGCATGGGAAGGGGGAAACCCTAAGGGGGAGGGCCTCCACTTGACTTGGGAGGCACTCCTCCCCCATTGGCCGCCGCCCCAACCCTAGATGGGATCTAGGGGGGCCGGCCCCCTCTTCCCCCCACCTATAAATAGTGGAGGGGTGGGAGGGCAGTCGGACCCCAAGTTCTGGCGCAGCCCTCCCCCTCTCCCAAGTACTCCTCCTCTCTCGCGGTGCTTGGCGAAGCCCTGCAGGATTGCCACGCTCCTGCACCACCACCATGCTGTTGTGCTACTGCTGGATGGAGTCTTCCTCAACCTCTCCCTCTCTCCTTGCTGGATCAAGGCATGGGAGACATCACCGAGCTGTACGTGTGTTGAACGCGGAGGTGCCGTCCGTTCGGCACTAGGATCTCCGGTGATTTGGATCACGATGAGTACGACTCCTTCAACCCCGTTCTCTTGAACACTTACACACGGAATAGGAATTCGGGCGTGGCATGTTTGTTAAATATTTTTAGGTGAAGGAAATTGTTGCAGCTGGGGCATGGTACATATGGTGGCAAAGACGAGAGATCATTAACGGACAACAGTTAGCTCCTCCGACAAGAACGGCTTTCGCCATTCAGGATTTCATGACAAATCACTCTACCAAGCGTGTAAGGATTACACATGAAATATCATGGACAAACCCACCTAGAGGTTTTTACAAACTGAATATCAAGGCTACGTCTTTTGAGAATGGGATTGGTGCCAGTGAAGCAGTTACTCGCAACGATTGAGGTAAGGCCATGATAGGAACACCTGAGAAATATTTAATGTGCTTAGCCCAACCACAGGAGAAGCCCGAGCGCTTGGAAAGGGGCCGACTATGGTGGATCGATTGGGATGTTCTCGAGTCATTGTTGAATCAGATTCTATGGAGCTTATCCAATTATGCACCGTTGAGAAGGAAGTCATGACTCCATATGCGGTAAGTTTGGCAGAATGTTTCATTATAGCTCAAAGGATAGGGAACATTATGTTCCAACACTGCCCAAGGGTGCAAACAGGGTGGCCCATACTATTGGGCATGCTTTTGATTCAGACTCTAGTTTATCTTGGGATGGAGATCCTCCCAATTTTGTTATACCTGATGTCATAGACGATATAACTATTTACAACATTCAAAAAGCCACCAGGCATTTTCTTTCAGAAAAACATTTTTTCTTTATCCTTTCCCATATTTTATTTTGTTTGCATTTTTATTTTTATTTATTTATTTGTTGCACTCAGATTTTGTAACTATTTTAGAAAAGTTGCACTCTCAAATGTTGTGTTTTTAAGCGTAACTTCCGAACACCTCAATTCTCCCCTATAATTATATGCATGTACTAAAATAACTTCATCTCTTCTCATGTGCACTCCGTCCTTCAGTTACATGCATGTGCTTTTCTTTCCTCCAAAGAAAGAAAAGGAAACTCGCCACCGCCGCTAGGGGTCTCCCCTGCTGCTGCCCTCCGGCAGCTCCCCTCCTTAGGAGACCTTGTTCGTCGGTGATGAGGGGGGTCGCCGGGTCCACGCGTGTGAATAGTTTATATGTTGGAAATATGCCCTAGAGGAAATACTAAATTGGTTATTATCATATTTCCCTGTTCATGATAATAGTTTATTATCCATGCTAGAATTGTATTGATCGAAAACTCAGATACATGTGTGGATACATAGACAACAACGTGTCCCTAGTGAGCCTCTACTAGACTAGCTCGTTGATCAAAGATGGCTATGGTTTCCTAGCCATAGACATGAGGTGTCATTTGATAACGAGATCACATCATTAGGAGAATTATGTGATGGAAAAGACCCAAACTATGAACATAGCATATGATCTTATCAAGTTTATTGCCATCGTTTTCAGCATGTCAAGTATATGTTCCTATGACCATGAGATCATGCAACTCACTGCCACCGGAGGAGTGCCTTGTGTGTACCAAACATCGCAACATGAAAGCAAAAGTGCTCCCTGGGTGATTTTGGTAATTAATGTCAACATATCTCTTGTTGGACTAATACTTCTATCTAGTATATTTCAAATGAGTTCAACATTGGAGTGACAGGACAAGAGGATGTGGAACCCCTTCAAGATGCTAAGGACAAACATTGGCAAAGGCTCAAGACTCTACATTTTCATTTTAGTAATGCAAGATCACATTGAGTCCATAGGAAAGCCAATACTATTGAAAGGGTATGAGGTGTTGCTTAATGGCTTGCTTGCTCAAAGTGCTTAGTGATATGCTCCAAAAGCCCTCAACCACTTTCTATTTTTCCACATATATCCTAAACCTTAAGTCAAACTCGGCCCCATCGATTTGATCTATCCGGCGCCACCAAGTTCTCTTGACATAGCCATTGCCAGAAACCGTAATCAATTCGGTCTCACTGATGGGATCTCGGTCTCACTGAGATGGCCTTGCAAACTCTCTATTACCTATTGCAGTTATTTTGGTCTCACCGAAATGTGCGGTCGGTCCCATCAAGTTTGCTTGACCAAGTCTCTGTTTGCTTATTGCTGAAATCGGTCTCATCGAGTTCACGCAATCGGTCTCATTGAGATGAGGTTTTGCCTAACCCTAACACATTGGTCTCGCCGAGTTGACCTTGTCAGTCCCACTGAAAACTCTAACGTTCACATTTTGAACCATATCGGTCTGACCGAGTTTCACTATTCGGTCCCACCGAGTTTGGAAGATTGTGTGTAACGACTAGATTTTGTGTGGAGGCTATATATACCCCTCCACCCCCTTCTCCATTTGTGAGAGAGCCATCAAAACGTACCTACACTTCCACTACTCATTTTTGAGAGATAACCACCTAATCATGTCTTGAGACCAAGACATTCCAATCCAATGACAAGAATCTTGATCTCTAGCCTTCCCTAAGTTGCTTTCCACTCAAATCATCTTTACACCATAGCCAATTGTGAGAGAGAGTTGAGTGTTGGGGAGACTATCATTTGAAGCACAAGAGCAAGGAGTTCATCATCAACACACCATCTATTACCTTTTGGAGAGTGGTGTCTCCTAGATTGTTTAGGTGTCACTTGGGAGCCTCCGTCAAGATTGTGGAGTTGAACCAAGAAGTTTGTAAGGGTAAGGATATCGCCTACTTCGCGAAGATCTACCCAAGTGAGGCAAGTCCTTCGTGGGCGATGGTCATGGTGGGATAGACAAGGTTGCTTCTTCGTGGACCATTCGTGGGTGGAACCCTTTGTGGACTCGCGCAACTGTTACCCTTCATGGGTTGAAGTCTCCACCAACATGGATGTACGATAGCACCGCCTATCGGAACCACGTCAAAAATCTCCATGTCTCCAATTGCGTTTGCACACTCCAATCCCATCCCTTTACTTTCTTGCAAGTTGCATGCTTTACTTTCCGCTGCTCATATACTCTTGCCATGCTTGCTTGAATTGTATTGTGGATGCTTGAAATTGTGCTAATTTCTAACCTCAACTTGAAGAACTTTAAAACTTCTACCTTTACTTGTTGAGGGTCTAATCACCCCCTCTAGACACCTCTTCTTGATCCTTTTAATTGGTATCAGAGCTTTGGTCTGCATTGCTTTGGTTTAAACACCATTGGAGGAAGATGGATGAGTCTACGATTGAGAGTATTAGACATAGAGTGCCTATGCTTGATGGAGAGTTCTTTATTGCTTGAAAAAATGAGATGCTTGAGATTTTCAACAAATATCACTTGAACAAGTACATTACTACCCCTTGTACGCCCCTTGTTAACCCCTTGCATCCTACCCCTGATGAGTCTCTTGATATGATCCACAATCTTAGAACTGTCAATCTTATCACTAGAGGATTACCTAGAAATTTGATTGCTTGTTTGCCAAATCTTGAATGTGCTTACACTATATGGAGATTTCTTGAGGAACGATTTCCAAACTATTCCTTGAAAAACTTAGATGCGATTCTTCACAAGTCTATTGCTTTGAATAAGATGAGTCCCAATGATCCTAAGTTTGGTGATTGTCTATTTGAGCTTCGTGATCTTATGCGTGCCAAAGGAGATGTTTGAATTATTAGCAACATCATTTCCAAAGTCATTAGAATTCATAGAGATGCACATTGTCATGATCACAAAAGTAATGAATCACTCTCTCTAGGAAATGATCAATCACAAGATGATGTTGAACATGGATACTATGATGAGGATGATGATAGTGACTATGATCTCGATGAGTCTATGAGACACTTTGGTCTTATGGCTAACCTTCGTGGCTACATGGCTGGAGGAAAGGAATGGGTTCTTGATAGTGGATGTACCGATCACATGACCGGAGACAAGGATATGTTTTGTGAGCTTGCTGAAAACGACGGCCCTCGAAAGTATGTCACTTTTGGTGATAACTCAAAGGGTAAGGTGGTTGGCCTCGGTAAGGTGGCCATCTCACATGACAGCTCCATACAAAATGTTATGCTCGTCGAATCTCTTGGCTACAGTTTACTTTCTGTATCTAGACTAGCCGATTTCGGTATCAGTGTCCTATTTACTGAAGTAGATTGCCAAGTGTTTCAAAGATATAATCATAATATGGTCTTTATCGGCATAGGTAGAGGTGATCTATACATTGTCGATTTCACTAAAAAGTCTCAACCTAGAACTTGCTTAATTGCTAAATCTTCTAAAGGCTGGTTGGGGCATAGACGGTTAGGTCAGGTGGGCATGCAAAATCTTGACAAGCTTATTAAAGGTGATCATATCCTTGGTGTTAAAGATGTTATTTTGACAAGGATAGACTTTGCAGTGATTGCCAAGCAGGAAAACAAGTTGGAGGAATTCATCCCGTGAAGAACATCATGACCACGAGAAGACCACTCGAGCTACTTCACATGGACCTTTTCGGTCCCAACGCCTATAAGAGTCTCGATGGTAAATCATTCAGATTGGTCATTGTTGATGATTTTTCAAGATTTACATGGGTGTTCTTTCTTGATGATAAATCGTGGGTCCAAAAGATCTTCAAGAACTTCGCTAGGAAGGCCCATAATCAATTGAAGTGAAGATCAAGAAGGTTCGCAGCGATAACGGAACGGAGTTCAAGAACACCAATGTGGACACCTTTCTTGACGAAGAAGGGATTTCACATGAGTTCTCGGCTACGTACACACTTCAACAAAATGGAGTTGTTGAGAGGAATAACCGAACACTCATCAAAATGGCGAGAACGATGCTTGATGAGTACAAGACGCCAAAATATTTTTGGGCGGAAGCAGTAGAGACAGCTTTGTTGAAACGTGATAACTTTGTATTTATTTCCGACTGATTCTCCTCTTATCTCTAGCCTTGTATAGATTGATCTCTAGAGATATTGTAGGGTTAGTTGGCTTGTCACGCAAGACACCTCCTGTATATAATGTAACCTACTCCGATGGAATACAATTGAGTTGCATCCTATAGTCTTCTACATGGTATCAGTTTTACCGTGATCCTCTCTCGCTTCCGCAACCCGCCGCCGCCGCGCCTAGCCCTAGCCGCCACCGCGCCCACTCCTCCTGCCGCCACCGTCGCTACCCCTCCGTAGCCACCGCCGCCTCCTTCTTCCCATCTCCCATAGCCGCCTCCACCGCCGCTACTCCTCTTCCCTCTGCCGCTACTCCAACCCTCCCAAAACCCTAAAGGCCGCGACCGCTCCTCCCCTACCTCCTGTAGCCGCTGCCGCCCTACCCCTCTCACCCAAAAACCCCAACCACCCAACCATCTCCATGGCCAAAGTTGCTGCCTCCGACGCCGGCTCCTTCTCCGGTGCCATGTTCACCTCCGATCGCCTCAACGAGATCCACATCAAGGACCACGTTCCGGTCATCCTCGACCTCGACTCGCCGTCCTACAACGCATGGCGCACGTACTTCGCGCTGTTGTTCCGCTCCTACCGTCTCATCGAGCACGTTGACGGGAGCATTGACTACAGCGACATGAAGGATGACGACGAGTGGCTTGCTGTGGACGCCTGCATCGTCAGGTGGCTCTTTCTCACCATCTCTCCCGGCATCTTCAACATGGTGAACTCCCGCGATCCGTCGGTGTACACTATGTGGACAAGGCTGTGTGATCTCTTCCTCGACAATCAACTCCAACGCCGCGTCTTCCTCCAAGGTGAATTTTTCACCATGCAACAAAACGATCTCTCAATCGACGAGTACTGCACGCGGATGAAGGTTCTTGCGGACGAACTCCGCGACGTCGGCATGAACAGCAACGACTCCGTCCTCCTCACTAACCTCCTTCGTGGCCTCCACCCCGACCTCGGCCAATCCGCCACTAACCTCTCCCTCCTCACGCCAACGTACGCCAAGGCGGTCACGTACCTTCGCATGGAGGAAAAGCGCCTTCGTCACGCAGCGCAGCAAGCTCCTCTCGCCGCCCTCCATGCCGGCACCACCAAGGGCATCACCGCCATCCCGCAGCCTCCCCGCGCGCCGGCTCCACAGCCGCCCGCCGCCCCTGACCAGGGCCGCCAGAAGAGGCGGGGAGGTCGCGACAGCCGCGGCCGCAACGGCGGCTCTCAGCCCCGCCAGGCGCCTCCGCCCGCTCCTGCTCAGGCCGTGGCGCCCCCGCCCTGGCTCACGGGGTACAACCCCTAGACAGGGGTGGTGCATGCCTACTCGATGCCCCTTCCGCGGGCACCTGCTCCAGGCATCCTTGGCCCTCGCCCGGGCCTTCATCAGGCTCTCCTGGCCACGCCAGGAGGCTCCGGACTCGGCGGCTGTTCGGCGTACACCGGGGCCATGGCTCCCGGTGCTGCTGCGTCACCATCCTACGGCACTGCACCCACCGGCTACACCTACGACCCGGCGCTCCTAGCCGCCCTCCACGCCGCCCCTTCCCCAAGCAACTACTCCGGCGGCGGGGACTGGTATATGGACACAGGCGCCGCTGCTCATATGGCGTCCAACCCCGGTATCCTCTCTCGTGTCTCCCCGTACCCTCTTTCTTCTCGCATTGTCGTCGGTGATGGATCCACTCTTCCCATCACCCACCACGGTGCATCCTCCCTCCCTCTCTCGTCATCTTCCCTACCTCTCAATAACGTACTTGTGTCTCCATCCTTAATCAAAAATTTATGTTCTGTCCGCACTCTTACTCGTGAACATCCTGTTACTGTTGAGTTTGACAAACATGGTTTTTCTGTCAAGGATGCCCACTCCCGGAAGGTTCTGCATCGATGTGACTCCCCCGGCGATCTTTACCCGTGTGGCCAAACGACAAGCAGTGGTCCCGTCGCCCTCCACGCCGATGTGTCTCTCTGGCATGCTCGCCTTGGCCATCCCGGCGCCGACGCTCTTCATAAAGTTTTGCAGACTTTTCCTTTTTCATGTAATAAATCGGCAGCACACACTTGTCATGCCTGTCGCATAGGAAAACACGTTCATTTGCCGTTTTCATCTTCATCATCCATTGCTACTTTCCCCTTTGATGTTATTCATTGTGATGTGTGGACATCTCCCGTGCCTAGCAATTCGGCTTTATCATATTACCTTGTGATTTTGGATGATTTTTCTCACTTCACTTGGACCTTTCCGTTGCGCCGCAAATCCGACGTTGCTCCTTCCCTTCATGCCTTTTACGCCTATGTTGCCACCCACTTTCACCGCACCATTGCTCATCTCCAAACCGACAACGGAAAGGAATTCGATAACCTCGCCATTCGCACTCTTTTATCCACTCATGGCACTATTTTTCGTCTCACATGTCCATACACATCTCAGCAAAATGGTCGTGCCGAACGTGTTCTCCGCACTCTTAACGAGAGTGTTCGCGCATTGCTCTTCCATGCACACATGCCGGCTCGGTTTTGGCCCGATGCCCTCGCCACAGCTACCCTTCTCCTTAACATCCGGCCTTGTAAACCCCGATGGAACTACACCCCTCATCACCTCTTATTCGGGTCCCCTCCGTCATACGATGATCTTCATGTTTTCGGTTGCCTTTGTTATCCCAATATCACCGCCACGACACCACATAAGCTCGCGCCTCGCTCTATCGCTTGTGTCTTTCTTGGCTACCAACCAAACACCAAAGGCTTCCGTTGCTACGACCCGGAGTCCCATCGTGTGATCGTGTCTCGGCACGTGTATTTTGATGAGGTTGTTTTTCCGTTTCAGCAGGCTGCATCGCGTCCCTCGCCACCTCTGGACGCCTCTCCTCACCGGCCTCGTGGAGCCCTTGCGCTCCCACCGCCTCGCCGCTCGGGCGCGGCTACGCCTTCGTCGCCTGCTGCCTCGACGCCCTCGGCGCTCCCTTCGCCGACTCAGGAGGAGTCGGCCTCCCCGGCCATGCTGGGCCCCCGCTTCTTGGCTCTGGAGGAGCCGGTCTCCCCGGCCTCGTCAGGTCGTCGCCTCCCGGCTCTGGTGGAGTCGGGCGCGACCCCAGCCGGGCCATCAGGCGCCTTGTTGGCTCAGGCGGAGCCGGGCCCTTCGGGCTCCTCTATGCCCCCATCGCCGACCGAGCCAGCGCCCCCCGGCTCCCTGACGGCTCTGGAGGAGCCGACCCTCTCGGCCCCGCCGGCCGGGCCCTCGACATCAACACCCGTCACATCGCCGGTCTCTTCTTCGTCCTCCGAGCCAGCTGTTGTGGCACCTCGGCGCCGCGGTCCACGCCCGCCTCCTCTGCCACCTCACCATCATATGGTGATGCGTGCCAAGGCTGGTGTGCACCAGCCGAACCCGCGCTACCACAACCTCAGCGTCACGACCCTCTCTCCGGTTCCGCGATCGGTGCGTTCTGCGTTGAGTGATCCGCATTGGACCGCCGCTATGCGCGCTGAGTACGACGCTCTCGTTGCCAACCGGACCTGGACCCTTGTTCCTCGTCCTCCTGGAGCGAACATCATCTCGGGCAAGTGGGTTTTTCATCACAAACTCCATCGGATGGCTCTCTGGATCGATACAAGGCTCGCTGGGTTGTCCAAGGATTTGCACAACGTGCTGGCGTTGACTTCTCTAAGACTTTCTCTCCGGTCCTCAAACCCGCCACGATTCGTGTGGTCCTTCAGCTGGCTGCTTCTCGCCACTGGCCTGTCCATCAGCTCGACATCAACAACGCTTTTCTGTACGACCATCTTCAGGAGTGAGTCCTCTGTCAGCAGCCGACTGGGTTCGTTGACCCTCAGCGACCGGATGATGTTTGTCTATTGTCCCGGTCCTTATATGGCCTCAAACAGGCTCCGCGCGCCTGGTACCAGCGCATCACCGGATTCCTTGGTCTTCTTGGGGTTTCGCAACACCACATCTGACACGTCACTATTCGTGCTGCATCGGGCTGATCATGTGGCTATGCTTCTGCTCTATGTTGATGATATTGTCATCACTGCCTCCCGCACGGATCTCCTTCGTGACATCATTGGTCGCCTCGGCTCTGAGTTTCGACTGAAGGATCTTGGCGCGCTACACTTCTTCCTCCGCATTAATGTGCGACTTGACGCCACTGGGTTCTTTCTGCATCAGGGACAGTATGCTCTTGATCTTCTGGACCGTGCCGGCATGACTGACTGCAAGCCAGCCGCCACACCTACTGAGGCCAAGCCGAAGCTCTCCGCCACCGCAGGCCAGCCCGCCACCGATGCTGCCCTTTACCGCAGTATTTTGGGTGCCCTTCAGTACCTCACGATCACCAGACCAGACATTCAGTTCGCAGTACAACAAGTTTGCTTGCATATGCACTCGCCTCGTGATGTCCACTGGTCTTTGGTCAAGCGCATTCTTCGGTACATTCGTGGCACCCCGACCTACGGTCTTCGTCTATGTGCATCCGCCTCGACTGAGCTCCTTGCTTATACTGACGCAGATTGGGCTGGCTGTCCAGACACTCGTCGCTCCACGTCTGGCTATTGTGTCTTCTTCGGTGACTCTTTGGTCTCCTGGTCCTCTAAACGGCAGCCCACTGTCTCCCGATCGAGTGCTGAGGCCGAGTACCGCGCTGTCGCCAATGTTATTGCGGAGACTTGTTGGCTTCGTCATCTTCTTGGTGAGCTTCGGATTTCTCTTCCGAAGGCTACTGTGGTCTTTTGTGACAATGTATCGGCCACCTATCTCGCGGCTAATCCGGTGCAGCACAAGCGCACCAAACACATTGAGCTCGATGTTCACTTTGTCCGCGAGAAGGTTCAGTTGGGTCAGCTTCGTGTACTTCATGTACCGACCACCCAACAGTTTGCCGATATCATGACCAAGGGATTGCCTACCGCTGCATTCTAGGAGTTCCGTTCCAGTCTTTGCATCGCCGACGCCGATGCTTCGACTGCGGGGAGGGGGGGGGGGGTGTTGAAACGTGATAACTTTGTATTTATTTCCGACTGATTCTCCTCTTATCTCTAGCCTTGTATAGATTGATCTCTAGAGATATTGTAGGGTTAGTTGGCTTGTCACGCAAGAAACCTCCTGTATATAATGTAACCGACTCCGATGGAATACAATTGAGTTGCATCCTATAGTCTTCTACAAGCTTGCCATGCAACGTATCGTCTATATCTTCACAAGCTACTTGGCAAGATGGTATACGAGCTTCTCACCGGTAATAAACCCCAAGTTGGATACTTTCGGGTATTCGGCTCAAAGTGCTACATTCTTGATAAGCATCGTCGTTCGAAATTTGCTCCTAAATCTCATGAAGGTTTCCTACTCGGTTATCGCTCAAACTCCACACATATAGTGTCTACAACAATTTCACCCGAAAGGTTGAAGAGACGGTGGATCTGAAGTTTGATGAATCTAACGGCTCGCAAGTAGAGCAATTGCCAATTGATGTAGGTGACAAAGATCCTTCGGAAACTATACAAGACTTCTCTATTGGCAAGATTCGCCCAACAGAGGTGAAGGAAAGTACCTCGTCTGTCCAAGTGGAAGCCTCAACTTCACGTCAAGGTAAACCACAAGTTGACTTGGAGGCATCCACAAGTGGGATGCATCAAGATGATGAAAACGAGGATGTACAACAAGAAGAACCTCATCGACCTCCTTCTCCACCTCCACGAGAGAACAACAACGCCAACAACAACGAAGAAAGACAAGAAGAAGAACAAGATAATGAAGAGGATGTTCCACCACGACCCAAACAAAAGCTCTCATGAGTTCGAGCAAGAGTCTCAAGAGATCATCCCATCGAACAAATCTATGATGATATTCAAACCGGGAGAATTACTCTCTCTAAAACTCGTTTGGCTAACTTTTGTGAACATTACTCATTCATTTCTAGTATTGAACCTATGAAGGTTGAATATGCTCTTGATGATCCGGATTGGGTGAACGCAATGCATGAAGAGCTACACAATTTCAAGAGGAACCAAGTGTGGACGTTGGTTGAAAAGCCCGATGAGAAGCACAATGTCATTAGAACCAAATGGGTGTTCCGGAACAAGCAAGATGAAGATGGACAAGTTGTAAGGAACAAGGCTCGTCTCGTTGCTCAAGGCTACACTCAAGTCGAAGGTATGGACTATGGTGAGACATATGCACCCGTTGCTAGACTTGAATCCATTCACATCTTACTTGCTTATGCCAATCATCATGACATCACCTTATATCAAATGGACATTAAAAGTGCTTTTCTTAAAGGTGAAATTGAGGAAGAAGTTTATGTTAAACAACCTCCTGGCTTTGTTAATCCCAAGAAACCCGATCATGTTACAAACTTCACAAAGCTCTTTATGGCCTTAAACAAGCTCCTAGAGCGTGGTCTAAATGCTTGACTAAGTTCCTTATTGAAAAGGGATTTGAGATTGGAAAGATTGATTCTACACTTTTTACTAAAAGGGTTAATGGTGAATTATTTGTGTGCCAAATTTATGTGGATGATACCATATTTGGTTCAACTAACCCTGATTTTAGTGAAAAGTTTGGAAGGCTAATGTCAGAGAAGTTTGAGATGTCTACGATGAGTGAACTCAAGTTATTTCTTGGTTTGCAAATCAAGCAAACTAAGGAGGGTACCTTTGTCTCTCTAACAAAGTACACCAAGGACTTGTTCAACAAGTTCAACATGCAAGAATGCAAAGATATGAGTACCCCCATGCCTACTAGTGGACATCTTGACTTCATAAAGGATGGCGAACTGGTTGACCAAAAGGTTTACCACTCTATGATTGGTTCATTGTTATATCTATGTGCCTCTCATCCCGATATTATGCTAAGTGTGTGCATGTGTGCACGATATCAAGCGGTACCCAAAGAATGTCATCTTAAGGCTGTGAAAAGGATAGTGAGATACTTAATTCACGCACCAAACTTTGGCATTTGGTATCCTCAAAGGTCTTCCTTTTGATCTTGTTGGCTACTCCGATTCGGACTATGCCGGTGACAAGGTTGATAGAAAGTCCACTTCGGGTACTTGTCAATTTCTTAGTAGATCTCTTGTGTCTTGGTCCTCCAAGAAACAAAACTCGGTATCCTTACTCATAATATCGGGATGAGAGGCACATAGATATAACAATGAACAAATCATAGAGTGGTAAACCTTTTGGTCAACCAGTTCGCCATCCTTTATGAAGTCAAGATGTCCACTAGTAGGCATGGGGGTACTCATATCTTTGCATTCTTGCATGTTGAACTTGTTGAACAAGTCCTTGGTGTACTTTGTTAGAGAGACAAAGGTACCCTCCTTAGTTTGCTTGATTTGCAAACCAAGAAATAACTTGAGTTCACTCATCATAGACATCTCAAACTTCTCTGACATTAGCCTTCCAAACTTTTCACTAAAATCAGGGTTAGTTGAACCAAATATGATATCATCCACATAAATTTGGCACACAAATAATTCACCATTAACCCTTTTAGTAAAAAGTGTAGAATCAATCTTTCCAATCTCAAATCCCTTTTCAATAAGGAACTTAGTCAAGCATTTAGACCACGCTCTAGGAGCTTGTTTAAGGCCATAAAGAGCTTTGTGAAGTTTGTAACATGATCGGGTTTCTTGGGATTAACAAAGCCAGGAGGTTGTTTAACATAAACTTCTTCCTCAATTTCACCTTTAAGAAAAGCACTTTTAATGTCCATTTGATATAAGGTGATGTCATGATGATTGGCATAAGCAAGTAAGATGTGAATGGATTCAAGTCTAGCAACGGGTGCATATGTCTCACCATAGTCCATACCTTCGACTTGAGTGTAGCCTTGAGCAACGAGACGAGCCTTGTTCCTTACAACTTGTCCATCTTCATCTTGCTTGTTCCGGAACACCCATTTGGTTCTAATGACATTGTGCTTCTCATCGGGCTTTTCAACCAACGTCCACACTTGGTTCCTCTTGAAATTGTGTAGCTCTTCATGCATTGCGTTCACCCAATCCGGATCATCAAGAGCATATTCAACCTTCATAGGTTCAATACTAGAAATGAATGAGTAATGTTCACAAAAGTTAGCCAAACGAGTTTTAGAGAGAGTAATTCTCCCGGTTTGAATATCATCATAGATTTGTTCGATGGGATGATCTCTTGAGACTCTTGCTCGAACTCATGAGAGCTTTTGTTTGGGTCGTGCTGGAACATCCTCTTCATTATCTTGTTCTTCTTCTTGTCTTTCTTCGTTGTTGTTGGCGTTGTTGTTCTCTCGTGGAGGTGGAGAAGGAGGTCGATGAGGTTCTTCTTGTTGTACATCCTCGTTTTCATCGTCTTGATGCATCCCACTTGTGGATGCCTCCAAGTCAACTTGTGGTTTACCTTGACGTGAAGTTGAGGCTTCCACTTGGATAGACGAGGTACTTTCCTTCACCTCTGTTGGGTGAATCTTGCCAATAGAGAAGTCTTGTATAGTTTCCGAAGGATCTTTGTCACCTACATCAATTGGCAATTGCTCTACTTGCGAGCCGTTAGATTCATCAAACTTCAGATCCACCGTCTCTTCAACCTTTCGGGTGAAATTGTTGTAGACACTATATGTGTGGAGTTTGAGCGATAACCGAGTAGGAAACCTTCATGAGATTTAGGAGCAAATTTCGAACGACGATGCTTATCAAGAATGTAGCACTTTGAGCCGAATACCCGAAAGTATCCAACTTGGGGTTTATTACCGGTGAGAAGCTCGTATACCGTCTTGCCAAGTAGCTTGTGAAGATATAGACGATACGTTGCATGGCAAGCTTGTAGAAGACTATAGGATGCAACTCAATTGTATTCCATCGGAGTTGGTTACATTATATACAGGAGGTGTCTTGCGTGACAAGCCAACTAACCCTACAATATCTCTAGAGATCAATCTATACAAGGCTAGAGATAAGAGGAGAATCAGTCGGAAATAAATACAAAGTTATCACGTTTCAACCCCCCCCCCCCCCCCCCCCCCCCCCCCCGCAGTCGAAGCGTCGGCGTCGGCGATGCAAAGACTGGAACGGAACTCCTAGAATGCAGCGGTAGGCAATCCCTTGGTCATGATATCGGCAAACTGTTGGGTGGTCGGTACATGAAGTACACGAAGCTGACCCAACTGAACCTTCTCGCGGACAAAGTGAACATCGAGCTCAATGTGTTTGGTGCGCTTGTGCTGCAACGGATTAGCCGCGAGATAGGTGGCCGATACATTGTCACAAAAGACCACAGTAGCCTTCGGAAGAGAAATCCGAAGCTCACCAAGAAGATGACGAAGCCAACAAGTCTCCGCAACAACATTGGCGACAGCGCGGTACTCAGCCTCAGCACTCGATCGGGAGACAGTGGGCTGCCGTTTAGAGGACCAGGAGACCAAAGAGTCACCGAAGAAGACACAATAGCCAGACGTGGAGCGACGAGTGTCTGGACAGCCAGCCCAATCCGCGTCAGTATAAGCAAGGAGCTCAGTCGAGGCGGATGCACATAGACGAAGACCGTAGGTCGGGGTGCCACGAATGTACCGAAGAATGCGCTTGACCAAAGACCAGTGGACATCACGAGGCGAGTGCATATGCAAGCAAATTTGTTGTACTGCGAACTGAATGTCTGGTCTGGTGATCGTGAGGTACTGAAGGGCACCCAAAATACTGCGGTAAAGGGCAGCATCGGTGGCGGGCTGGCCTGCGGTGGCGGAGAGCTTCGGCTTGGCCTCAGCAGGTGTGGCGGCTGGCTTGCAGTCAGTCATGCCGGCACGGTCCAGAAGATCAAGAGCATACTGTCCCTGATGCAGAAAGAACCCAGTGGCGTCAAGTCGCACATTAATGCGGAGGAAGAAGTGTAACGCGCCAAGATCCTTCAGTCGAAACTCAGAGCCGAGGCGACCAATGATGTCACGAAGGAGATCCGTGCGGGAGGCAGTGATGACAATATCATCAACATAGAGCAGAAGCATAGCCACATGATCAGCCCGATGCAGCACGAACAGTGACGTGTCAGATGTGGTGTTGCAAAACCCAAGAAGACCAAGGAATCCGGTGATGCGCTGGTACCAGGCGCGCGGAGCCTGTTTGAGGCCATATAAGGACCGGGACAACAGACAAACATCATCCGGTCGCTGAGGGTCAACGAACCCAGTCGGCTGCTGACAGAGGACTCACTCCTGAAGATGGTCGTACAGAAAAGCGTTGTTGATGTCGAGCTGATGGACAGGCCAGTGGCGAGAAGCAGCCAGCTGAAGGACCACACGAATCGTGGCGGGTTTGAGGACCGGAGAGAAAGTCTTAGAGAAGTCAACGCCAGCACGTTGTGCAAATCCTTGGACAACCCAGCGAGCCTTGTATCGATCCAGAGAGCCATCCGATGGAGTTTGTGACGAAAAACCCACTTGCCCGAGATGATGTTCGCTCCAGGAGGACGAGGAACAAGGGTCCAGGTCCGGTTGGCAACGAGAGCGTCGTACTCAGCGCGCATAGCGGAGGTCCAATGCGGATCACTCAACGCAGAACGCACCGATCGCGGAACCGGAGAGAGGGTCGTGACGCTGAGGTTGTGGTAGCGCGGGTTCGGCTGGTGCACACCAGCCTTGGCACGCATCACCATATGATGGTGAGGTGGCAGAGGAGGCGGGCGTGGACCGCGGCGCCGAGGTGCCACAACAGCTGGCTCGGAGGACGAAGAAGAGACCGGCGATGTGACGGGTGTTGATGTCGAGGGCCCGGCCGGCGGGGCCGAGAGGGTCGGCTCCTCCAGAGCCGTCAGGGAGCCGGGGGGTGCTGGCTCGGTCGGCGATGGGGGCGTAGAGGAGCCCGAAGGGCCCGGCTCCGCCTGAGCCAACAAGGCGCCTGATGGCCCGGCTGGGGTCGCGCCCGACTCCACCAGAGCCGGGAGGCGACGACCCGACGAGGCCGGGGAGACCGGCTCCTCCAGAGCCAAGAAGCGGGGGCCCGGCATGGCCGGGGAGGCCGACTCCTCCTGAGTCGGCGAAGGGAGCGCCGAGGGCGTCGAGGCAGCAGGCGACGAAGGCGTAGCCACGCCCGAGCGGCGAGGCGGTGGGAGCACAAGGGCTCCACGAGGCCGGTGAGGAGAGGCGTCCAGAGGTGGCGAGGGATGCGATGCAGCCTGCTGAAACGGAAAAACAACCTCATCAAAATACACGTGCCGAGACACGATCACACGATGGGACTCCGGGTCGTAGCAACGGAAGCCTTTGGTGTTTGGTTGGTAGCCAAGAAAGACACAAGCGATAGGGCGAGGCGCGAGATTATGAGTGAGAAAGTATTTTGCCGTTTGAGAGGTGAATTGAACATCATTGATGCCTCAAACTTGGAGTATAAACTCCATTTGGATGCATGCAAGGCATGAGCCTTTCTTTGACTAATCCTTGATATTTCTCTTATGATGATGAGCATATGTCTTGGATATACTTGTACTATTGCATGCCATCTAACCTTTGTAGGTACTTGGATAAGCTCCACTCCATGAGATTGCAATTCAATCACTCTATAAGCAATCTCTACATCTCCAAGTCCCTACAATATGGTGGTTGAAGACAAGGAAGCATGAATCCTTTCTATATATCCTTGACAATGTCTATATATCAAATTTCATTTGGTATCCAACTTCATGATTGTCATTTTGGATACACAAGTGCTCTTCCTTGCAAAACTAACCCATGTACGAAGATGAACTCAAACTACAAGCGGTGCTCCCAACTCTTGATGAACTACATCAACTTTGAGCATCCTACACAAGTTCACCTACATGATCAAGATCAACACCACCACCGAGGTATGCCATTCCATCTTAGAGAAGCTTTACCCCAAGTGTCAGTGTCAAAACCGGCGGATCTCGCGTAGGGGTCCCGAATTGTGCGTCTAAGGCTAATGGTAACAGGAGGCAGGGGACACAATGTTTACCCAGGTTTGGGCCCTCTCTATGGAGATAATACCTTACTTCCTGCTTGATTGATCTTGATGAATATGAGTATTACAAGAGTTGATCTACCATGAGATCGTAATGGCTAAAAACCTAGAAGTCTAGCCTATGATTATGATTGTTGTTGCCTCTACGGACTAAACCCTTCGGTTTATATAGACACCGGAGGGGGCTAGGGTAACACAAAGTCGGTTACAGAGAAAGGAATCTACATATCCGAATGGCCAAGCTTGCCTTCCATGCAAAGGAGAGTCCCATCTGGATACGGGAAGACGTCTTCTATCTTGTATCTTCATAGCCCAACAGTCCGGCCCATGTATATAGTCTGGCTGTCCGAGGACCCCTTAATCCAGGACTCCCTCAGTATCCCCTGAACCAGGCTTCAACGAAGATGAGTCCGGCGCGCAGATTGTCTTCGGCATTGCAAGGCGGGTTCCTTCTCCGAATACTTTAAAGTAGATTTCGTACACAAGAATCATGTCCGGCTCTGCAAAACAAATTCCACACACCACCGTAGAGAGTATAATATTCCACGAGTCCAATCCACTAACAACTTTTTACAACGTGACATCATGTCACCACCTCGTTATTATTCGAACCATTTTTTAGCCTGCCGCTCCGTATTTTGAGGTGCGGTTTTATTGGCATGTCTTGTCAAAGCAGAGATCGTGTCCCCTTATCATGGGATTCTCATCAATACAGGCATGGGTAACCCAACCGTGTCATCTGCACGGTTGGGGAATAGGCGAATTTTTAGGCGAGTGGGGAGGCACATGACTTTTACTGCCTTCATAAAGGGATAAGGATCACCTTTTTTTACCCACGCCTTCTCCTTCCTCTGCCCATCCATTCTCGAGCTCCAGCGCCCAAGCTCTCACCTTCTCCGCCCAAAAAAGCACTCTAATCATGTCCGGATCCGGAGTAGGAGGCAAGTGGATGACCTCCTCCATCAAGGAGAAGGACATCACGAAGCTCCGTGAGGCCGGGTACTTGGCCCCGGAAACCGCTCATCACCTTCCCCACCCCGGAGCCCCAGGAGAGGGTGGCGTTCCTCTCACACTTCATCCTCGGGATGGGATTCCCTCTCCACCCGTTCATCCGCGGACTAATGTTCTATTATAGGCTGGACTTCCGCGATCTGGCCCCCAACTCTATCCTCAACATGTCGGCATTTATTGTCGTGTGTGAGGCCTTCCTCCGCATCCCACCTCACTTTGGGCTATGGCTGAAAACCTTCAATGTGAAGCCGAAGGTGGTGAGCGGCCAACAAGCAGAATGCAGAGGTGCCATGGTGGGCAAGATGCCCAATGTCACCTGGCCCGAAGGCTCCTTCGTGGAGACTGTTAAAGGATGGCAGTCGGTGTGGTTCTACACCATCGAGCCGCGCGGCACCAACTGGGCGGCGGCTCCCGCATTCCGTTCCGAAGTCCTGATGCGAATCACCTCCTAGCAAGAGAAGGGACTAACCTGGTCTTCTTCGGATGAGCTGACAGCGCTCCAAACGCGTGTTCAGAGCATGATAAACAAGAGAATCAAGCTCGTCAACGTGATCCAGGTGATGCTCGTTCGCCGGATCCTTCCGTGCCAACGCCAGACTTGCTATCTGTGGGAGTTCGATCCGGCCAAGCACCAGACGCTACTAGAGCTCTTCGTCACAATGCACGAAGACATCTGGAAGGTGCTCTTCAAGGCCAACGAGATGCCACCGCCCACGAACGAGGATCGTGGGCATGAATTAACTCACCCTGCTAATCCGATAAGTTCTTTCATGTTTTCAAGGTATGCCCTTTACTTGCACACCCGAGGAAGGCATCTAAGCCTCCCTATCAATTTTTTCAGGACTCGACAGAGATGGCGGAGCGGAGTAACTGTCCAGCTCCGCTGCCCGAAGGCCCAGAAATCTGCTTCTGACGAAGATGCTGGTTCCGGCGTCTTATCAGGTGCCGGAGAAGAAGGCCAAGAAGAAGGCCAAGGGGACCAGAGGTGGTCTCCGCCGCAAGGGCAATTCGAACGTGACGTCTGAAGATGCCGAGGCGCACTCCTCTGCCGCCGAACCCAAGAAGGAAGAGGAGGAGGAAGAAGAAAGCCGTTCCCCCACTGCAGGGGGGAGAAAGAAGAGGACGACCTCTACGCATCTGGAGGCCGCGGCATCCAAGAAGGGGAAAGCTTCCCTTTCGGACAGCTCCACAGAGGCTGATGACCCACAAGTGTAGGGGATCTATCGTAGTCCTTTCGATAAGTAAGAGTGTCAAACCCAGCGAGGAGCAGAAGGAAATGACAAGTGGTTTTCAGTAAGGTCTTCTCTGCAAGCACTGAAATTATCGGTAATAGATAGTTTTGTGATAAGGTAACTCATAATGGGTAACAAGCAATGAAAGTAAAGAAGGTGCAGCAAGATGGCCCAATCCTTTTTGTAGCAAAGGACAAGCCTGGACAAGCCGGGGAGGCGCGGGGAGCGGCAGCGGGACGCAGGTGGCCGGCGACGGGGGTCGGAGCAGCTCCGGCGAGGATGGCGGGCGGCGGGAGGCTCCAGGGTGGCGCGGGCGGCACCCGAAGACGGCGCCGGCCGGAGGCAGCGGACGGCGAGAGGCGACCGGGCGGAGCGGGAGGCCGGCGAGGAGGGCGAGGCGGCCGGGGCGGGGCCGGAGGCGGCGGACGGCGAGCGAGGCAAGGGCGGCGCCGGGGTGGCGCGACGGCCGGCGGCGAAGAAGCACGGCGGCGGGGCGGCGAGGCGCTCCGGCGCGGGCGGCGGGGTCCGGCACCGGCGGGCGGCAGGTCCGGCCAGGAGGCGCGGCGGCGCGGGCCGAACGGGCGGACGGTGGCGGTGGCGCGGGCTCGCGCGGGCCCGATCCGGATCCCGCGGGCCGCACGGAGGTGGGTGGAGAGAGAGGGTGAGGTGGCGGCTGCGGATTGGGCGCGGAGGTGGAGGCGCTGAGGTGGCAGCCTGCGATTGGCCGCGGTGATGTGGTCGGCGGACACGTCCGACGCGGGTGGACATGTCCGGCTGCGGGAGGAGGAAGAAGGCTAGGGTTAGGGTGGATTCATCCGCAAATTTCGGGGGAGGGTGTGTTTATATAGGTAGGAGGAGCTAGGAAGCTCCAAATGAGGTGCGGTTTTCGGCCACGCGATCGTGATCGAACGACCCAGAGAATGGAGGGGAGTTTGCTGGGTTTTGGGCCACCTTGAAGGGGGTGTTGGGCTGCACACAAAAGAGGCTTTAACGGTTACCCGGTTAACCGTTGGAGTACCAAACGACCTCCAAATGGCACGAAACTTGACAAGCGGTCTACCGGTGATATACCAAGGCCGCTTGGCAAACCTCGGGCCATTCCGAGAAAGTTTAACACCAACTCACAACAAGAGACAAAAGGGGGACGCCGGAGAACATAGGAGTGCCGGATTGCAAAACGGACAACGGGGAAAATGCTTGGATGCATGAGACGAACATGTATGCAAATGCGATGCACATGACGACATGATATGAAATGCATATGATGACATGGCAAAGTGCAACACGCAAGCAAATGATAGGGCAATGACGGCGAATAACTGGCAAACACCTGGCGCAACGGATGCGGGGCGTTACAGGTAATGTCAACAATAATAGTTCATGCTAACTTACATCCAATTGGGTATATATATGGTGATCTTTCCAATACAAGGTGCTTGCCAAAGGATAAAATATAAAAGGGAAGGGTGAAGATCACCATGACTCTTGCATAATGTATAAGAACAAAAAAAAGTAAAAGATAGGCTCTTCGTAGAGGGAAGCAGAGGTTGTCATGTGCTTTTTATGTTTGGATGCACGAAATCTTAATGCAAAAGAACGTCACTTTATATTGCCACTTGTGATATGGACCTTTATTATGAAGTCCGTTGCTTTTATTGCTTCCATATCACAAGATCGTATAAAGCTTAGTTTCTCCACACTAATAAGTCATACATATTTAGAGAGCAATTTTTATTGCATACAACATGACAACTTACTTGAAGGATCTTACTCAATCCATAGGTAGATATGGTGGACTCTCATGGCAAAACTGGATTTAAGTATATTTGGAAGCACAAGTAGTATCTCTACTTGGTGCAAAGAATTTGGCTAGCATGAGGGGGAAAGGCAAGCTCAACATGTTGGATGATCCATGACAATATACTTTATTTCGGATATAAAAAAACATAACCCATTACGTTGTCTTCCTTGTCCAACATCAACTCTTTAGCATGTCATATTTTAATGAGTGCTCACAATCATAAAAGATGTCCAAGATAGTATATTTATATGTGAAAACCTCTCTTTCTTTATTACTTCCTATTAATTGCAACGATGACCAAAACTATGTTTGCCAACTCTCAACAACGTTTATTTATCATACTCTTTATTGTGAAGTCATTACTCCCCATAAGATCAATATGATCTCTTTTATTTCTTTTTATTTTTTCTCAAGATCATAGCAAGATAGCAAAGCCCTTGACTCAACACTAATCTTTATTATATATAGCTCACGGACTCGATTACATAGAAGGACCATAAAGCAAACTCAAAACTAAATCATACCAAAACTTTATTCTACTAGATCAAGATATTACCAAAAGGATCAAACTAACAAAAATGGTAAAGATAGGAGTGTGATGGTGATACGATACCGGGGCACCTCCCCCAAGATTGGCAGTTGCCAAGGGGAGTGCCCATACCCATGTGTTTATGTCTCCCTCTTCGGAAGTGGTGATGATGGAGTTGTTGATGATGTAGGCTTGTCGTCCGTCTTCCAAGGCATAGGCTCACCATCATAGAAAGATGATCGAGTCTCCGGGATCCTCAAATCTGCAGCCAAACTCATCCTCTTGAATCTATATTTATACTCACAGTTTTGGTTTTGTAGGTCATAGATCTGGGCTTGGAGGTGCTCGATTTTCTCATGAAGCTTGAAGATGGTCTCCCCAATGTTCTTGGCATCCAGCTTGTGGTTGTTGGTGAACTCCGCGATCATCATCTGGTTGGCGTTGAGTCCGCGTTCCACCATCCCTTGGCACTTGAAAACTTGTTGTTCCATTGCTTCGAGTCTTGTCTCCACGCTTGCGGTCCTCCTTGGTCCCTCAACATCGCGGATGTGCATCACCCCCTCACGCATCTCAATGGTTTGAGGGTGACGCAGCACCTCCGCGAGGTAGGGGTTGATGACGTCATGGTGCTCTAGATCTGTCAGGAAAACAGCTCGAAACAAAGACAGAGGATATTTGCATGATACGGTGGTCAAAACCTTTGGGAGATTATATAATGAAATTTTACCGACCAAAAGAAGTATTGTGCAAGAAAACGGAGTTCGGAGAGCACACGAGGTGCCCACGAGGCAGGAGGGCGCGCCTAGGGGGGTAGGGCGCACCCTCCACCCTCGTGGACGCCTCGTGTCCTTCCCGGACTACTTCTTATTTTCCTATTTTCTAAATATTCCAAAATAGAGAAAAATTGCTATTAGAACTGTTTTGGAGTTGGTTTACTTACCGTACCACATACCTATTCCTTTTCGGAGTCTGAAACGTTCTGGAAAGTGTCCCTTATGTATTCCTCCGGGGTTACAGTTTCAATAACATTAGTTTCAACATTTATTGGGTTACCTGAGATGTAAAGTTTGATTCTTTGACCGTTCACCACCCTCGGACTTCTGCCTTCGAAGTTGTTGATTTTTATGGCATCGGAACAATAGACCTCCTCGATAACGTAAGGGCCTTCCCATTTAGAGAGAAGTTTTCTTGCGAAAAATCTTAAATGAGAGTTGTATAGCAAAACATAATAACCTACGTTAAACTCATGCTTTTGTATCCTTTTGTCATGCCATCTTTTAACTTTTTCTTTAAGCAGTTTGGCATTCTCATAGGCTTGAGTTCTCCATTCATCAAGTGAGCTAATGTCAAAAAGCCTCTTCTCACCGGTAAGTTTGAAATCATAATTGAGCTCTTTAATGGCCCAATATGCCTTATGTTCTAGCTCGAGAGGTAAGTGACATGCTTTACCATAAACCATTTTATATGGAGACATACCCATAGGATTTTTATATGTAGTTCTATAAGCCCATAATGCATCATCAAGTTTCTTGGACCAATTCTTTCTAGATCTATTAACAGTCTTTTGCAAAATTAATTTGAGCTCTCTGTTACTCAGTTCTACTTGGCCACTAGACTGTGGGTGATATGGAAATGCAATTCTATGATTAACATCATACTTGGCAAGCATTTTACGAAAAGCACCGTGAATAAATGAACCACCATCAGTCATTAGGTATCTAGGGACTCCAAACCTCGGAAAAATAACTTCTTTAAGCATCTTAATAGAGGTTTTATGATCAACACTACTAGTTGGAATAGCTTCTACCCACTTAGTAACGTAATCAACAACAACTAAAATATGTGTATACCCATTAGAGGAAGGAAACAGTCCCATATAATCAAAGCCCCAAACATCAAATGGTTCAATAACAAGAGAATAATTCATAGGCATTTCTTGACGTCTACTAATATTACCAATTCTTTGGCATTCATTACAAGACAAGACAAACTTACGGGCATCTTTGAAGAGAGTAGGACAATAAAAACCGGATTGCAATACCTTATGTGCAATTCTATCTCCAGCGTGGTGTCCTCCATATGCCTCGGAGTGAGTGACACTTGCGTAGGATCTGTTCCTGTTCATGCTCAGGTACACAACATCTAATAACACCATCTACTCCTTCTTTATAAAGGTGTGGGTCATCCCAGAAGTAATGTCTTAAATCATAGAAGAAGTTTTTCTTTTGCTGGTATCTGAAACTAGGTGGTACAAATTTAGCAACAATGTAATTAGCATAATCAGCATACCATGGAGCAGTACGAGAAGCATTTATGACAACTAATTGTTCATCAGGAAAGCTATCATCAATAGGTAGTGGGTCATCAAGAACATTCTCTAACCTAGACAAGTTGTCTGCAATGGGGTTCTCAGCTCCCTTTCTATGAATAATATGCAAATCAAATTCTTGTAGCAAGAGAACCCATCTAATAAGTCTAGGTTTAGCATCTTTCTTTTCCATAAGATATTTAATAGCAGTATGATCAGTGTGAACAGTTACTTTAGAATCAATAATACAAGGTCTAAACTTATCACAAGCAAATACAACTGCTAAAAATTCTTTTTCAGTAGTAGCATAATTTCTTTGGGCACTGTCTAGAGTTTTACTAGCATATTGAATAACATTTAATTTCTTATCAACTCTTTGTCCTAGAACAACACCTACGGCATAATCACTAGCATCACACATAATTTCAAAGGGTAAATTCCAATCAGGTGGCTGAACAATAGGTGCAGAAATCAAAGCTTTCTTAAGTATCTCAAATGCTTCTACACAATCATCATCGAAGACAAAAGGAATATCTTTTCGTAAGAGATTAGTCAGAGGACTAGAAATTTTAGAGAAGTCCTTAATGAACCTCCTATAAAAACTAGCATGACCAAGGAAACTTCTTATACCTTTAATGTCCTTGGGACATGGCATCTTTTCAATAGCATCAACTTTAGCTTTATCAACTTCAATACCTCTTTCAGAAATTTTATGCCCTAAGATAATGCCTTCATTAACCACAAAGTGGATGTCGGATGTTGGGTTCCGGCAGACCCTTAAGGTTCGAACTCTGGGGTGCGCACAAAGATCTCTCCCCTACCGACCTACGCCCGATCGCCTTGTGAGATCTAAGTTGAAAACGATGAACAACACAAGGGACACAAGATTTATACTGGTTCGGGCCACCGTTGTGGTGTAATACCCTACTCCAGTGTGTGGTGTGTTGGATTGCCTCTAGGGCTGGTGATGGACAGTACAAGGGAAGAACGACCTCGCGAGAGGTGTTCTTGAGCTGGTGCGATGAACTGCTTGGGTGAGTTCGATCGCCTCTCTCTCTCTAGTTTTCCCCCAAATCTAGATCTTTCTCTACTATGGTGGATAGTCCTATTTATAGAGGCCCTGGGACTCTTCCCAAATATTGAGCGGGAAGGGCGCCAACAACGGCCATTTTGAAGGGGAACATCCAGTACAAGTTATCCTGACTAAAGTTGGTCTTCGGCTGCCAAAAGCACTGGCGATGACGCCGTCTTGGGCTCCACAGTGACCTCCATCCTGCCGCTCCGCTGGTATTGGCCTTGTTGCACTGAAATGGCAACCTTTGCCTGATGCCTCGGTACTCCACGTCTGTGCTTGCCCCCTTTGCACCAAAGAGGAAACAAGGACACTGCTCAGGCCAGCGCCCGCCTGGCGCCCGCCTGGCCTCGACCGTCATGGCTTGCGTCACGAGCACCTCGCGAGGTACACTTCCTTGATCTCTCCGCCTCCTCGCGAGCCTGCCTGGAGAGGCCGTCCCTGAGGAAGCCTTGCGTCGTCCGCCCTGCGAGGCCTGGCCCCTCGCGAGGGTCTTGAGTCTTGTGCTGATGAAGATGGGCCGTACTGGGCCACCACTTGAGCCACGCCGCAGGCCGTAGGCAGGCAAGTCTGGGGACCCCCGTTCCCAGAATGCTGACAGTGGCACTTCTCCCAATTCAAGACAAGACTAGTATCTTCGCATCTCTGCAAAACTCGATCAAGGTTGCTCAAGCAATAATCAAAAGAAGATCCATAAAAAGAGAAATCATCCCTGAAAACCTCAACAATCTTTTCACAAAAGTCAGAGAATATAGCCATCATGCATCTTTGAAAGGTAGCAGGTGCATTACATAAACCAAAAGGCATACATCTATAAGCAAAATTACTGAAAGGACAAGTAAAAGTGGTCTTTTCTTGATCCTATGCTGACACAAGTATTTGAGAGAAATGAGAGTAACCATCTAGAAAGCAAAAATGTGTATGTTTAGATAATCTTTCTAGCATTTGATCAATAAAAGGTAGAGGGTAATGATCCTTTTTAGTAGCTTTATTTAATTTGCGGAAATCAATTACCATCCTATAACCTGTAACAATTCTTTGTGGGATCAATTCATCTTTATCATTAGGAACGACAGTAATACCTCCCTTCTTAGGAACACAATCGACATGACTTACCCACTAACTATCAGCAACGGGATAAATTATACCTGCCTCCAGGAGCTTTAACATTTCCTTTCTTACCACTTCTTTCATCTTAGGATTTAACTGTCATTGGTGATCAATAACTGGTTTGGCGTCTTTCTCCAATTTTATTTTGTGTTGGCATAGAGTGGGACTAATGCCCTTAAGATCATCAAGAGTATATCCAATAGCAGCACAGTGCTTATTCAGAGTTTTCAATAATCTCTCCTCTTCCTTCTCTGAAAGGTTAGCACTAATAATAATAGGATATATCTTCTTTTCATCAAGATAAGCATATTTAAGAGTATCAGGTAGTGATTTAAGCTCAAACACGGGATCACCCTTGGGTGGAGGAGGATCCCCTAGAATTTCAACAGGCAAGTTCTGTTTCAAAATAGGTCCCTGTTTAAAGAATACTTCATCTATATCCCTTATTTCATTCATAAACATATCAATTTCATGGTCTAGCAAATATTATTCTAAAGGATCATTAGGAGGCACGACAATGGAAGCAAGACCAATAATTTCATCCTTACTAGGCAATTCTTTATCATGGAGTTGTCTACGAAATGTAGAAAAATTAAACTCATGAGATGTATCCCCCAAACCAATAGCAACAACATCCTTTTTGCAATCTATCTTAGCATTAACAATATTCAAGAAGGGTCTACCAAATATAATGGGACAAAAGTCATCTTGTGGGGAACCAAGAACAAGAAAATCAGTAGGATATTTAAATTTCCCACACAAGACTTCAGTATCTCTAACAATCCCAACTGGTAAAATAGTATCTCTATTGGAAAGCTTAATTGTAACATCAATTTGTTCTATCTCAGCAGGTGCAATATCATGCATAATTTCTTTGTATAAGGAATGAGGTATTGCACGAGCACTAGCACCCATATCACATAAGCCATGATAACAATGATCTCCTATTTTAACAGAAATAACAGGCATGCCTACAACAGGTCTATGCTTATTCTTAGTATCAGGTCTAGCAATTCTAGCGGCTTCATCATAGAAATAAATAACATGCCCATCAATATTGTCAGCCAAGAGATCTTTAACCATAGCAATACTAGGTTCAACTTTAATTTGCTCAGGTGGTGTAGGTGTTTTAGTATTACTCTTACGAACCACAGTTGAGGCTTTAGCGTGATCCTTTATCCTAACAGGGAAAGCTGGTTAAACCACTTCTCCTTGGGGAGGTCAACAAGAGTAGCAAATGATTCACAGAAAGAAGCTACTATCTCAGAGTCAAGTCCATATTTAGTGCTAAATTCACGAAAAGCATCGGGTATCCATAAAAGATTTAACACAATCAAACTTAGGTGTCATACCTGACTCCTTACCTTCGTCGAGATCCCTATCTTCAGAGTTGCATTTAATTCTTTCCAATAAATCCCATCTGAATTCAATAGTCTTCATCATAAAGGAACCAGTACAAGAAGTATCGAGCATGAAGCGATTGTTGAGAGAAAGCCGGCCATAAATTTTTTGAATAATTATTTCTCTTGAGAGATCATGATTGGGGCATGAATATAACATTGACTTAACCCTCCCCCAAGCTTGAGCGATGCTTTCTCCTTCGCGAGGCCAAAAATTATATATATAATTACGATCACGATGAACAAGATGCATAGGATAAAACTTCTGGTGAAATTCCAATTTCAATCGGTTGTAGTTCCATGATCCCATATCATCACATAGCCTATACCATGTCAATGCCTCTCCCTTCAAAGATAAAGGGAAGACCTTCTTCTTGATAACATCATCGTGCATACCTGCAAGCTTAAATAATCCACAAACTTCATCCATATAGATTAGGTGTAAATCGGGATGCAATGTTCCATCTCCTGTAAAGGGATTAGCTAGCAGTTTCTCTATCATACCCGAAGGAATTTCAAAGTAAACATTTTCAGTAGGTTCAGTAGGTTGAGGAGCAACTCTTTGCTCTAATGGTTGGGGTGAAGATACCCCGAACAAGCCCCTCAAAGGATTATGTTCCATAGTAACAAGTGACAGTAAATTTCAGCACACTATATAAATTTTTCCTTACCAAGTTCCACTCACCAAAGGCGCTTCACTCCCCGGCAACGGCGCTAGAAAAGAGTCTTGATGACCCACAAGTGTAGGGGATCTATCGTAGTCCTTTCGATAAGTAAGAGTGTCAAACCCAACGAGGAGCAGAAGGAAATGACAAGCGGTTTTCAGTAAGGTATTCTCTGCAAGCACTGAAATTATTGGTAACATATAGTTTTGTGATAAGGTAACTTGTAACGGGTAACAAGCAATGAAAGTAAATAAGGTGCAGCAAGATGGCCCAATCCTTTTTGTAGCAAAGGACAAGCATGGACAAATTCTTATATGGAGAAAAGCGCTCCCGAGGACACATGGGAATTATCGTCAAGCTAGTTTTCATCACGCTCATATGATTCACGTTCGTTACTTTGATAATTTGATATGTGGGTGGACCGGTGCTTGGGTACTGCCCTTTCTTGCACAAGCATCCCACTTATGATTAACCCGTATTGCAAGCATCCGCAACTACAAAAGAAGTATTAAGGTAAACCTAACCATAGCATGAAACAAATGGATCCAAATCAGCCCCTTACGAAGCAACGCATAAACTAGGGTTTAAGCTTCCGTCACTCTAGCAACCCATCATATACTTATTACTTCCCAGTGCCTTCCTCTAGGCCCAAACAATGGTGCGTTTACATAACACCACTAGAGGAGAGACAACATACATCTCATCAAAATATCGAACAAATACCAAATTCACATGACTACTTATAGCAAGACTTCTCCCATGTCCTCTGGAACAAACGTAACTACTCACAAATCATATACATGTTCATAATCAGAGGGGTATTAATATGCATTAAGGATCTGAACATATGATATTCCACCGAATAAATCAACTAGCATCAACTACAAGGAGTAATCAACACCACTAGTGACCCACAGGTACCAATCTAGGGTTTGAGAGGAGATGGTGCTGGTAAAGATGTTGATGGAGATTGACCCCCTCTCGATGAGAGGATCGATGGTGATGACAATGGTGATGATTTCCCCCGCCCGGAGGGATGTTTCCCCGGCAGAACAGCTCCGCCGGAGCCCTAGATTGGTTCCGCCAAGGTTTCACCTCGTGGCAGCGGTGTTTCATCCCGAAAGCTTGCTTATGATTTTTTCCAGGGTAAAAGACTTCATATAGCAGAAGATGGTCACCGGAGGCCTGCCAGGGGGCCCACGAGGCAGGGGGCGTGCCCAAGGGGGTAGGGCGCGCCCCCCACCCTCGTGGCCAGGGTGTGGGCCCCCTCTGGTACTTTCTTCGCCCAATATTTTTTATTAAATCCAAAAATGACTTTCGTGGAGTTTCAGGACTTTTGGAGTTTTGCAGAATAGGTCTCTAATATTTGCTCCTTTTCCAGCCCAGAATCCCAGCTGCCAGCATTCTCCCTCTTCATGTAAACCTTGTAAAATAAGAGAGAATAGGCATACGTATTGTGACATAATGTGAAATAACAGCCCATAATGCAATAAATATCGATATAAAAGCATGATGCAGAATGGACGTATCAGCGGCCACAGACAGCAGTTGGGAGTGGGAGCCCAGGGAGAAGCCCCTGGCCAAATCGTAAGTGTGCGGACACATTCATATATCCGGCCTCTTTACTTCATTGTTTTAATGTGCTAAATTATGCATTTGCAGTCCGGCTCGGTCCAACCTCGAGCGATCCTTATCTTCAGAGGATTCGCTGGACCCGGCGGCGATGGACAGTGGGACCCTTCCATCGACCTCCTCACCCAGGGGCTTGGATGGCACCGAGGCGTTGTTCCGTAGGATCCCCGTCCCGGGAGAGAATCCAGAGGCCGTCAGGGAGGCGCCGGAGGGTGAAACCTCGGCTGCCGGACACATGGGGGAGCAAACCCCCATGGATACTGACGATGGGGGCCATATCCAAGTCGGCCCCCAACCGAATATAGTTCCGGAGACATATGCGGCTTTGGAACTAGGCCAGCCGCCACTTTCAAAAGAAGGCAGTGCGCCTATTCAACCGGTGGCCTCTGTCCATCAAGAGGCACTGGATAATTTGCTGGAAGCACTGCAAGGCGCTTCCATTGTTGAAGAACACCGTACCCTTATGGGTACGGTGATTGAGAGGATCCAGTCCGTGAAGAGCAGACTGACCGAAGCATGCACGAGCCTTCTAACAGGCTTTGAGGTAAGCATTGCGACTATAAAAAGAATATCACAGTATAGACAGTAGCCCCTGTTACTCTGTCCGGTGTTCGGAAAGAAAAGCCTAACAGAGGATCAAATAATTTTCGTAGGAGTCTAATCTAAAATTTCTATGTGAATAAGGAGGCATCGCTGCTGGCTGTGACCTCTCACACTGCGAAAGTCTCCGGACTAAAGCAGAGTCTGCAGCGGGCCGAGGAAGAACACGGCCACGTGAAGAAGCAGCTGGAGGACAGTCAAGGTATGCAGTAACCTTTGTATATATTTAGGAAGGATGAATGATTCGTTCTGACTAAAGTGCCATGAAATTTATTAGGGACAACGACCGAAGTAGAGGCCCTCAAGAAGGCGCTGGCCGAGGCCAAGGACAGATCGGCCAATGAACAAGCCGCACGCGAAAAGCATGAGGCCCGGGTCAGTGAGGTCCAGCAAGAGCTCCAGGACACCGTCAAGAAGTGCGAGTCCTTGGAGCGCGACTTTAAGGAGAAAGAGTCTGAACTTGCCAAGGCCCGCCGGAGCGCACACGATGCTTGAGCCAAAGCCCAGGGCACCCTCCAGGAAATCCAGGCGGCCAAGAAGATCGCGGTGGGTAAGGCTTTTATTATGCAGAGCAGATATGTGAAGGAAATGTTCCTCTTACTGACCCAGATTTGGAGTTCTCCAGGGGCATTTGCAGATCTTTCGCACAGCGTGTCAGATGCTGCGGAATTCTATCGAGCCAAAGAGGGGAGCTCCAGGGAGAAGCTGTTCTAGTCAAAATACCTTACGCCAAAACATCAAGTGCCCTTTAGCGATCAGCTGAAACAGCTGGTCGAGCTACATAGTGCGGCCGAACTAGCCATGAAGGATTTAATAATCCGGGTATGGCCTGCCAAAGCCATTCCCAGCAGCTACTTTGGACTCGTGAAGCGGCTTGTCAGTGCCTGCCCTCGGCTTGATGCCATCAAGCGGTCGGTCTGCATCGAAGGCGCGCGACTGGCCTTCACCTGCGCCAAGATGCACTGAGCGAAGATGGACGCCATGAAGCTGATGATCGAGGGACCGCCTGCGGGCAAGGAGCACCGCACACCCCAACTGTATTTTGACAGTGTCCTGGAGGGATCCCGCCTTGGCGGAGCAATGTACTAAGGATATAATATTCCCATGAATATACTCATGTTATCCTGTGTGTGTACTATGAAACAGATCCGTTATGTAATATAATGTCTGTTATTTAAAATTTTACCTCCTGTGCGGCCGTTTTGTTAAATCTGAGAGTTGGCCAGTCGTCGGCTTCTACCCCCACATAGGTAGTACGGGGGTGTTCAGGATAACTCTAAACACTCTTTATCCAAGGTTTTGGTCCTTCAAGGAGGTGTTTAGTGCAACGAACCAGGCAATCAGACTATGCGGCTTTACTACTCTCACTTAGCCATAGGAGTTTGACGAGAAAAATTTAGGCACAGCCGCTGGTGTTCAGAAGTCCGAACTTGGGGCGCTATACACGCCTGATCGGATGAAAACCGATTCGTCACATAATGCGGAACAAATCGCTAAAGATTTGTAACCTCTAGAACAGCTGACCGGCTCTCGCCGCATCATGACAGTCAGTTTTCGGCTTTCTCTACTGAGGTGCTCATCCGAAAGAACCGGGACACAATTGTAGTAGTTCTCCCTTACTACCCTAGCCGATATAGCAGAACTTAAGGTAGTAAGCACAGGAGCCAGGCAACCCAACTATTGACCAAAGACATGATTCAGAGCCGATGCATATAATGTTATAAGTTCGGTGTGCCGAACTGTACTGTAAAAGTGTTCGGACTTTATTGCCGTATTTGTGGGTTATGATGAAGCCCCTCGTGAAATAAGGCGTACTAGAGTGTACGGGCGCAATTGATAAGAATATAAAGAAAAAGGAAAAAAAATCAAGTAATAAGCTGACGCCGCAAATATTGAGCCGCAAATTATTTTCCATTGTAATTTGATTAATACATCAAGGCATATTTGTACAAGTAATGCGATAAGCAAATAGGGCTCTTTGACATGCCACGACCAAGGGCGAGCTGCGTGCGGGTTTTTAAAACAGGTATAACAATCGTTAGCAGAGACCACCTGGGGGTTACCTTGTACGTCAAAGCTTCTTGCCTTCTTGGTGTATTCGTCCCTTCATAGGTATGATGACAGGTTATCAAGAAAAAGCCTTGGGGAGAGAAGAACCTGAAATGAAAAGGAAAAAGTGAAGGTATGCGGGTCCAGGAGCGGTTGAGCCGCATTGTGGACCATGATCTAGCTGTGCCTCCGTCCATGCCCATGGTATTTTAAGTGCATAGTTATGTACGCACGACATGAGTGTCGCCGCTTTGTTGGGACTGGGACGGAGGCCAAATTGCTAGTCAAGCTTTGGACGAGCTGGACTATCCTATTGCAGAGTAGTTCAGACTCGCTTGATGGTGTTTGTGGGCTTGACTGCTGAATTGCGGTTATGCCTGAAAAGGCCGCTCAGTACTTCTGCTGCAAGGGCTGCGGTGTGCTCCTCTGTACGGAGGGAGTGTTCCGTGTTTCCATTGACTATTATAACACCGCGTGGCCCGGGCATCTTGAGCTTGAGGTAAGCATAGTGCGGCACCGCATTGAAGTGAGCAAATGCGGTTCGTCCAAGTAGTGCTTGATAGCCACTGCGGAAGGGGACGATATCGAAGGTCAAGTCTTTGCTTCAGAAATTATCCGGGGATCTGAAGACCACTTCCAGTGTGATTGAGCCCGTACAGCAGGCCTCTACACCTGGTATGACACCTTTGAAGGTGGTTTTTGTGGGCTTGATCCTTGAGGGATTGATACCCATTTTGCACACTATATCCTAATAGAGCAGGTTCAGGCTGCTGCCGCCATCCATGAGGACTCGCGTAAGGTGGAATCCAACAAAGATTAGGTCAAGGACCAGTGCGGCTGAACCACCATGACTGATACTGGTCGGATGGTCCCTGCAATCGAAGGTGATCGAACAGGACGACCATGAGTTGAACTTTTGGGGCGACTGGCTCCATCGCGTAGACGTCCCAGAGTGCGCGCTTGCGCTCCCTCTTGGGGATATGGGTAGCGTATATCATGTTTACCGTTTTAACTTGGGCGGGGGGACTTCTTTTGTCCCCCTGTGTTCGGTGGCCCGGGCTCCTCGTCATCATCATTGCTTTGCGACCCCTTCTCCTTGTTCTCGGCATTTAACTTGCCGGCCTGTTTGAAGACCCAACATTCTCTGTTGGTATGACTGGCTGGTTTATCAGGAGTGCCGTGGATTTGACATGGATGATTGAGTATGCGGTCCAAACTGGACGGGCCCGGATTGTTTCTCTTAAATGGCTTCTTCCACTGACCGGACTTGGAGCCACTAAATCTGGTGTTGACAGACGTGTCTTCGGCATTTTCGCCATTGTTTCGACGCTTGTGTCTGTTCCGTCGGGGCTTTTCGTTGCTGTTTCTGGCTTCAGAAGTGCCAGGTTCGCCTGTGTTGTTATTGCTATGGGCTAGAAAGCTATCTTCGCCCGCACAAAAGCGGTTCATGAGTGTCGTGAGGGCTGCCATGGACTTCGGCTTTTCTTGGCTGAGGTGTCGGGCGAGCCATTCGTCACAGATACTATGTTTGAAGGCTGCTAAGGCTTCAACATCGGACGGTCGACAATCTGGTTCTTTTTAGTTAAGAACCTAGTCCAGAATTTCCTGGCCGACTCTTCGGGCTGTTGAACTATGTGACTTAACTCGTCGGCATCCGGAGGTCAGACGTATGTGCCTTGAAAGTTGTCGAGGAAGGCATCCTCCAAGTCATCCCAGCTGCCAATGGAGTTTTCGGGCCGACTGTTCAACCAGTACCTGGCTGGTCCCTTGAGTTTGAGCGGGAGGTATTTGATGGCATGAAGATCATCACAGTGGGCCATGTGGATATGGAGAAGAAAATCCTCAATCCATACCGCGGGGTCTGTTGAGCCATCATATGATTTGATGTTCATGGGTTTAAACCCTTGTAGGAATTCATGTTCCATTACTTCGTCAGTGAAGCAAAGGGGATGTGTGACGCCTCTATATCGGGCCAAGTCGTGACGTAGCTCGGATGGAGTTCGTCTATGGTTTTCAGCCCAGACGTGGTTATGTTTGTCGCGTTCAGCCGGATGGACATCATCATGCATCGGGGCACGCCCCCACGATCCATAGGTTGATCTTGTCTGACCTGCTCTGTTTTCCAAGTCACACCGCAGATCATGTGTGTATCCCCGAGCTGTTGTATTTCTGTTTCTACGGCGAGGTAGTGCGGGCTGGTGTTCGGCTCGAGGTGCCGGTTTGTCTTGGCCACGTGGTGGCAGTCAGCCGCATTATGCCTTGGTAGGACGGGCTCTGTCGCCTCGTCATCGAACTGTGGTAACAGTTTGCGCTTCGGGTAGCTTTTGGTTGGGCGCTCGATGCCATATTCCTCGGATGCCAGGACATCAGTCCATCTTTCATTGAGCAGATCTAGATCAGCTTGAAGCTGCTGCTGCTTCTTTTCCAGGCTCCTTGCAGTGGCAATTAGCCGACGCTTAAAGCGTTCCTGATCGTTGGGCTCCTCAGACACGATAAAATCTTCATCACTGAGGCTCACCTCGTCCTCCGAGAGTGGAAGGTAGTTGCTATCCTCCGAGTCTTCATTCATGGCCTGCTCGTCAGGGCTGACTCGCCCATCCTCCTGTTCCTCCTGTTCGGAGGTTGGCTCAACGGGGTCTTCATTGTCTTTGGTGTCGTCCAGAGTGTTTTTTTCTCATATGAGGGTGTTGCTGTTTTTACTACGGCGTGGCTTAGAACAGCGCCGCTAACGTTGGCACTTTGGTTGTATCTCAGGAGGTTTATCCTCGACTGGATTTTCATTGTCGCTGTTGTTCTCTTTGGGTGGATCCACCATGTATATGTCGTACGAGGAGGTGGCTGTCCAATGCCCTGTAGACGGTGGTTCCTGTTCCTCTCCGGCATCGTCATCCATACCGTCGATGTCCTCAGAGTTGTAATCAAGCATGTCGGTTAAATCGTCGACAATGGCTATAAAGTGGGTGATGGGTGGGAAACGAAGTTCTTCGTCATCCGCTTCCCATTCAAGCCGGACATAGTTCGGTTGAGAGTCCCCCGACAAGGAGAGGGATTTCAATGAGTTTAACACATTGCCTAGAGGTGAGTGCTGGAAGATGTCGACGGAGCTGAACTCCAAGATCGGCACCCAATCAGATTTGATGGACGCGGATGCACGCGGTCCGGAACCTATGGCTGGAGACGAGTTCGAGGTTCCGGTGACACAAGCCCAGCTCGATGTTGGGTCTGTGTGCGGCTCGAGCGCCACTGAGTCTGCGGCTTTGTGGCAGGGTTAAGCTTCCCGTCTTCGGACGACGCGGTCCGCTCCGGATCTAGGGCCAGAGCGGTTACAGGCGCTATCTCCTGAGCACGGCCAGATGATAGATTTAGGTCATGTTCATCGTGGTGGTAGGGGACAACCTTCATGGGCTCAAATCCGTCGAAGATCAAGTCTCCACGAATATTGGCCACAAAATTTAGGCTTCCAAATCTGACCTGATGGCCAGGGGCGTAGCTATTGATCTGCTCTAGATGGCCAAGCGAGTTGACCCGTAGTGCGAAGCCGCCGAATACGAAGATCTGTCCGGGGAGGAAGATCTCCCCCTGGACTGCGTTGTTGTAGATGATTGATGGAGCCATCAAGCCTTCTGGTGATGATGCAGTGGAACTCTCAATGAAAGCACCAATGTCTGTGTCAAAACCAGCGGATCTCGGGTAGGAGGTCCTGAGCTGTGCGTCTAAGGCTAATGGTAACAGGAGGCAGGGGACATAATGGTTACCCAGGTTCGGGCCCTCTCTATGGAGGTAATACCCTACTTCCTGCTTGATTGATCTTGATGAATATGAGTATTACAAGAGTTGATCTACCACGAGATCGTAATGGCTAAAACCCTAGAAGTCTAGCCTATGATTATGATTGTTGTTGCCTCTACGGACTAAACCCTCCGGTTTATATAGACACCGAAGGGGGCTAGGGTTACACAAAGTTGGTTACAGAGAAAGGAATCTACATATCCGAATCGCCAAGCTTGCCTTCCACGCAAAGGAGAGTCCCATCCGGACATGGGAAGAAGTCTTCTATCTTGTATCTTCATAGCCCAACAGTCCGGCCCATGTATATAGTCCAGCTACCCAAGGACCCCTTAATCCAGGACTCCCTCACCAAGACATGGGTCAAAGCAGCTCAACAAGATGTGAATACATCAAAATGCTTAAACGAAAAATGGCAACCCCATTTTGAGCTTAAACGTTGAGTATGACCTATGATCAAGTGTCTTCACTTGACTCCTAAGTCAATATACTCTAACATAGGTGACTTTGTCGCCGACCAATTCTAGATGACGTTCTCTAGTATTTTTCTGTGTTCTTGTATTTGTCTCTTGCTTGTTTGTATCCCCTTTCAAAAACAAACTTCTTCTAGATTTCATTTCTTTTCTCTGTTTTTTTTCTGCATTCCCTGCATTTAATTCATTGCAAATCCTTTACCTAATTCCCTACAAATCTTTGTGAGATCCTATTTGCCTAGTGAGCCGAGATGACAAAATCTTTCTCTGTGATGAACTCGGCCTCACCGATCTTTTCTTTTCGGCCAGACCGAAACAACTCGGTGTCACCGAAGAAAAGGACTCGGTGTTACCAATTTCACTACTGTGGAAACATTTTGCCATTTGCATCCTGCATTTCGAATCCAGCCCCACTCTATGATTCTTATCCTCTACCTGCATCACATTCTACATGCTGCTTTGTCATGTGACTCAAGGACCAGACCTATTTGACTTATACAAAAGATCCCTTCTTGGAAATTAATGTCAAAGGGGGAGAGAGAGATCACATCAAAGCTTAATCACATCAAAGGGAGAGAGAGACCCTATGGGAGAGAGAGAGAGACATCATAGCTTTTCCAGATGCCTGGTATTCAAAGAGGAGAGAAGTCACATATCTTTAAGATGGGAAATACATGTTAGTTGAAGATGTTTCTTTGTGACTTTTGCTTTGTTTTTCATTTTCTCTGATTTTCTATTACCCTATCTTCTCCCATTATCCACTGTCAGATTCAGGGGGAGAAAGACATCTAAGGGAAGAAAATCTTTGGAATTCATTGCATATCTTTATCCTTGGGGACATGTCGATATCCAACTAGAGTACTAATTGCTCACTCACTACATGTCATCCCAGTCTTGGTAGTCATGTGGTTTCTCGTTCTTTCTCTGATTAGTAGATGTTCCTGTGTTGTCTAACCCTGTTTTCTCAGGTTCATCTCTTCCAAAGTTAGCTCAAGACCACAAGGTAAGTGTATGCATTACACTCATGTGCATGAGGATCTCTTGCTGATGTACATAATATTTGCAAGGACTCATGAACATGTAGGTATATTTTCTGTATTTCACATCATTTGCTTTGATGCATATAGCCAAGATACATGTAACTCATTGCTTGCTCTGACATGTTTATGCTTTCACATACTCTTATACTCTATCCTCACATGATTGCATACATGTAGGGGGAGCTAATGCATGTTGCATGTCCTTCCAAAGCTTTACTTGTTTTACTTCATATCTTTATCTAAAGCTTTGATGTATGTTGTCATCAATTACCAAAAAGGGGGAGATTGAAAGAACAAGTGCTCCCTGGGTGATTTTGGTAATCAATGTCAACATATCTCCTTTGGACTAATACTTCTAACTAGTATATTTTAGTTGAGTTCAACATTGGAGTGGCAGGACAAGAGGATGTGGAACCCCTTCAAGATGCTAAGGACAAACATTGGCAAAGGCTCAAGACTCTACATTTTCATTTTAGTGATGCAAGATCACATCGAGTCCATAGGAAAGCCAATACTATTAAAAGGGGATGAGGTGTTGCTTAATGGCTTGCTTGCTCAAAGTGCTTAGTGATATACTCCAAAAGCCCTCAACCACTTTCTCATTTCCACATATGTACTAAACCTAAAGTCAAACTCGGCCTCACCGATTTGATCTATCCGGTGCCACTGAGTTGTCTTCACATAGCCACTGCCAAAAACCTTACTCAGTCCAGTCTCACCGAAGGGATCTTGGTCTCACCGAGATGGCCTTGCAAACTCTCTATTACATATTGTAGTTATTTTGATCTCACCTAAATGTGCAGTCGGTCCCATTGAGTTTGCTTGACCAAGTCTTAGTTTGCTTATTGCTCAAATCAGTCTCATCGAGTTCACGCAATCGGTCTCACTGAGATGAGGTTTTGCCCTAACCCTAGCACATCGGTCTCACCGAGTTGACCTTGTCGGTCCCATCGGAAACTCTAACGTTCACATTTTGAACCATATTGGTCTGACCAAGTTTCACTATTCAGTCCCGCCGAGTTTGGAAGATTGTGTGTAACGGCTAGATTTTGTGTGGAGGCTATATATACCCCTCCACCCCCTTCTCCATTTGTGAGAGAGCCATCAGAACATGACTACACTTCCACTACTCATTTTCTGAGAGAGAACCACCTACACATGTCTTGAGACCAAGACATTCCAATACAACCACAAGAATCTTGATCTCTAGCCTTCCCCAAGTTGCTTTCCACTCAAATCATCTTTCCACCTTAGCCAAATCTGTGAGAGAGAGTTGAGTGTTGGAGAGACTATCATTTGAAGCACAAGAGCAAGGAGTTCATCATCAACACACCATCTATTACGTTTTGGAGAGTGGTGTCTCCTAGATTGGTTAGGTGTCACCTGGGAGCCTCCGTCAAGATTATGGAGTTGAACCAAGGAGTTTGTAAGGGCAAGGAGACCGCCTACTTCGTGAAGATCTACCCAATTGAGGCAAGTCCTTCGTGGGTGATGTCCATGCTGGATAGGAAAGGTTGCTTCTTCATGGACCCTTTGTGGGTGGAGCCCTTTGTGGACTCACGCAACCCTTACCCTTTGTGGGTTGAAGTCTCCACCAACGTGGATGTACGATAGCACCACCTATCGGAATCACGCCAAAAATCTCCGTGTCTCCAATTGTGTTTGCACACCCCAATCCCATCCCTTTACTTTCTTGCAAGTTGCATGCTTTACTTTCTGCTGCTCATATACTCTTGCCATGCTTGCTTGAATGGTATTGTGGATGCTTGAAACTGTGCTAATTTCCAACCTCAACTTGAAAAACTTAAAAACTACCACCTTTACTTGTTGAGGGTCTAATAACCCCCCTCTAGACACCTCTTCTCGATCCTTTCACAATGTAACTGGGTGACTCTAAAGGTGCTTTACAGGTATCTCCGAGGGTGTCTGTTGAGTTGGCATGGATCAAGGGATTTGTCACTCCGTATGACGGAGAGGTATCTCAGGCCCACTCGGTAATACAACATCACAATAAGCTTGCAAGCAATGTGACTAAAGAGTTTGCCACGGGATCTTGTATTACAGAACGAGTAAAGAGACTTGTCGGTAACGAGATTGAACTAGGTATGGAGATAGCGATGATCGAATCTCAAGCAAGTAACATACCGATAGACAAAGGGAACTACATACGGGATTAGTTGAATCCTTGACATCGAGGTTCGACTGATAAAGTTCTTTATAGAATATGAAGGAACCAATATGGGCATCCAACTCCCGCTATTCGTTATTGACCGTAGAGGTGTCTTGATCATGTCTGTATAGTTCTTGAACCCGCAGGTTCTACACACTTAAGGTTTGGTGATGATATAAGTATAATTGAGTCATTATGGTGGTTACCGAAGGTTGTTCGGAGTCCCGAATGAGATCCTAGACATGATGAGGAACTTCGGAATAGTACGGAGGTGAATATCGATATATTGGACGAAGGGTATTTGTCGGCATTCTGGGAACGGGGGTCCCCAGACTTGCCTGCCTGCGGCCTGCGGCGTGGCTCAAGTGGTGGCCCAGTACGTCCCATCTTCATCAAATCAACCTCAAGACCCTCGCGAGGGGCCAAGCCTCGCGGGGCAGACGACACAAGGCTTCCTCAGGCTCGTGAGGAGGCGGAGAGATTGAGGTAGGGGTACCTTGCAAGGTGCTCGTGATGCAAGCCATGACGATCGAGACAAGGCAGACGCCGGCCTATGTAGTGTCCTTGTTTCCTCTTTGGTGCAAAGGGGGAAAGCGCAGGCGCGGAGTACCGAGGCATCAAGCAAAGGTTACCATTTCGGTGCAACGAGACCAAGACCAGCAGAACGGCAGGACGGAGGTCACCGTGGATCCCAAGACGGCGTCATCGCCAGTGCCTTTGGCAGTCGAAGACCAACTTTAGTCAGGATAACTTGTACTAGATGTTCCCCTTCAAAATGGCTCTTGTTGGCTCCCTTCCTGCTCAATATTTGGGAAGAGGACCAGGGCCTTTATATATAGGGATAGCCACCACAGTAGAGGACATCTGATAAAGGGCTCATCAGATCCAGAGGTGATCGAACTCACTCAAGTAGTTCATCGCACCAGCCTAAGAACACCTCTCGCGAGGCTGTTCTTCATCTATACTGTTCATCATCAGCCCCTGAGGCAATCCACCACACCGCACACTGGATTAGGGTATTACACCACAACGGTGGCCCGAACCAGTATAAACATTGTGTCCCTTGTGTTGTTCATCGTGTAGCTTAGATTCACAGCGAGGCGTTGGACGTGGATCGGTAGGGGGAAGATCTTCGTGCACACCCCAGAGTTCAAACCTTAAGGGTTTTGCCGGAACCCTATATCCGACATTTGGCGCGCTAGGTAGGGGTGCGCCGGAGCTCTCCCTTCCGTCGACCCGCTCTCCATCAGCACCGCGCTTCATCCTCATGGCGGACAACGTGCCGCCCGCTCCGGCTATCAACGCCGGCACTGGGGCCAGGGGGCTCCGAGCCTTGGCCCCCGCCTTGCGACAGGTGCAGTGGCCAAACAAGTTCAAACCAGAGATGCCGCCGCGCTACGACGGCGCAACGGATCCACTGGCTTTCCTGCTGGCATATGAGGAGGCCGTTCTCAAGGCCGGCAGCGACGACAGGGTCATGGCTAACTGGTTTCCCATGGCCCTCACCGGCGTTCCGCGCATGTGGCTGCTCCATCTGCCAACGACTTCAGTGGCCTCCTGGGAGGGGCTGCGCAACCTCTTCCTCGCCCACCATGCTGCGCCGGCGCCCCCGGTCGTAGCAATGTTCCTAGGCGGCTCGCAAGCGCCGCCCTTGAGACGCCACGTCAAGCCATTCGTCCGCTAGATCGGCGCCTTCCTCACGCGCCATGAAGCTCCTCCGGGTCGGGTGGCACCCAAGGCCGACCTGACCTTCTGCTCGGATGATCACCCCGCCAACACGGCCTGCTCGGGTGTGCTCCCAATGATGTGCACTCCCACCATCTGCCAGGTGGCCGTCACTAGAACCCTCATCGACAGTGGTGCCGGACTCAATGTGCTCTCGGTGGAGGCCTTCAGCCTCCTCCACGTGCCGCTGGAGAGACTCCGACCCAGCAAGCCCTTCTCGGGCGTCAGAGGTAGTTCCACCGGCTCCCTGAGGTAGATCCGTCTCCCGGTGACCTTCGACACTCACGACAACTTCCGCACGGAGCTGGTCGACTTCGACATCGCCCCCATCGGCCTCCCGTACAACGCCATCCTCGGCTACCCTGCCTTGGCCCAGTTCATGGCAACGACTCACCCGGCCTACAACCTCATGAAGATGTCCGGGAGCAGCGGCGTCCTCACCGTGTCTGGAGATACAAAAGATACTCTGCAGGCGCTCAAGCTTGCCTTCAAGGAAGCCGCAGTGGCGCAGCCCGCCAGCGCCGACACCCTCAAGGCCAAGGGGGCTGCGCCAACCAAGAAGAAGCAGCTGTTCACCCAAGACAAGGCGGAGACCAAGCAGGTACCAGTCGATGAGGATGGATCCTCCGGCGCCACCTTCACCATAGGCGCCAATCTCAACCCCGAACAAGAGGAGGCTCTGGTGAAATTCCTGCGTGCAAACAAGGAGGCGTTCGCGTGGGAACCCAAGCAACTAGCAGGGGTCCCAAGGGAGGTGATCGAGCATCATCTGAACATGTGCCCCAACGTGCGCCTCGTGAAGCAGAAAGCAAGGCGACAATCCACTGAGAAACAGGCCTTCATCATCCAAGAAACCCGCAAGCTGGAAGCTGCGGGTGTCATTCACGAAGTTCTCTATCCTGAATGGCTGGCCAACCCTGTTGTTGTGCTGAAGAAGGGAGGAAAGGAGCGCATGTGCATCGACTTCACCAACCTCAACAAGGCCTGCCCTCAAGATCCATTCCCGCTCCCCTGCATCGACCAAATCATCGACTCCACCGCTGAGTGTGACCTGTTGTGCTTCCTGGATGCCCTTCTCAGGCTATCATCAAATCAAGATGGCGGTATAGGATGTGGAGAAAACGGCCTTCCTGACCCCGTGCGGGGTGTACTGCTACACCTACATGCCGTTCGGATTGCGCAACACAGGCGCAACCTTTCAGCGGCTGATGCATATCGCCTTGGGCCGACAGCTCGGGAGAAACACCGAGGCTTACGTCGATGACATTGTGGTGAAGTCTCGGGAGGCAAAGACCCTGATACAGGACCTGGAAGAAACCTGTGCGAGCCTTCGTGAAGTGGACCTGCAGCTCAACTCGGAGAAGTGCGTGTTTGGTGTTCCTTCTGGCAAGCTTCTGGGCTTTCTCGTGTCCCACAGAGGTATCAAGGCCAACCCAGAGAAGGTCAAGGCAATCAAAGACATGAGTCCGCCACAAACCCTCAGGGAAATGCAGAAGCTCACCGGGCGAGTAACCGCGCTAGGGCGCTTCATCTCCAAGCCGTGGGAGCGTGCCCTGCCCTTCTTCAAGCTGATGAAGAAGAAGGGTCCGTTCGAATGGACTCAAGAGGCTGATGAAGCGTTCCAAGACCTCAATAAGTACCCTCCAGTGATGGTGGATCCATGCCCTCGGGAGCCCTTGGTGCTCTACCTCACTGCCACACCCTACTCCGCTAGTGCAACTCTAGTGGAGGTACAGGAGGAGCGCCAGGTCAAGGCTGCATGACGACCGGCCATAGCCCCGGCCGCGGCAACACAAGACCAAGAAGGCCTCGCGAAGACCACGGCCTTAGTAGATGGAGACCAGCCTCAACAGGGAGATGCCCCCAGAGCAGAAGAGGCCGCACCAGGTAGCCAGGTGTTGGGGGCTCTGTCGTCTCAGGAGGCGCCTGACCCTCCGGAGGGCACGGACCTCGCCAGCACGCCCATCCTCGTCGAGCATCCGGTGTATTTTGTTAGCACGGTGCTGCGGGATGCAAGGGCACGATAGCCCATGCCCCAGAAGCTTTTACTCGCACTATTAGTGGCCTCGTGAAAGCTACGACACTACTTTCAAGGTCACCCCATCAAGGTCGTCTCGGTATATCCATTGGATAGGGTACTCAGGAGTCCCAACTCAGCTAGAAGGGTCGCCGAATGGAACATCAAGCTGCAAGCATTTCATTTGGAATTCAGCACAACCAGGGTCATCAAAGGAGCCGCACTTGTAGATTTTGTGGCAGAATGGAAAAAGGCCCCAGGGCTCGAGGCAGGCGAGGATCAGTCACTTTCCCCAGGAAGCGAGGCACCAGATGACTGGGTCATGTACTTCGATGGGGCGTTCTCGCGACATGGTGTGGGGGCTGGTGCAGTGCTTATATCCCCCATTGAGGACAAGCTCTATTATGCCGTGCAGCTCTGTTTCCAGCATGGCGAGAAGGTCACCAACAACATAGCAGAATACGAGGGCCTCATAGCAGGCTTGAAAGCCACAACAGCATTGGGGGTGAAGCGCCTCATCATCAAGGGAGATTCACAGCTCCTCGTCAACTTCTCCAACAAGGTGTACGAGCCGAAGGACGAGCACATGGAAGCGTATCTTGCAGAGGTCCACAGGATGGAAAATCAGTTTTGGGGGTTGGAGTTGCAGCACGTGCCCCGCGGCACCAATCAAGAGGCTGACGACATCGCCAGGAGGGCATCCAGGCGGCTGCCTCAGGAGCCTGGTGTTTTCGAGGAACGACTCTTCAAGCCCTCGACAGTACCATTGCTATCAAGCATAGTGCAACCTCGAGAGGAACTCCCTCAACCGCCTGCCTCAGGAGCTTCGGCCTGTGACCCGACCTTAGGAGCACGCTTGCTCCTGAGCTGGAGCCTCAGGAAGGATGGTGGACCGCGGAGCTCAAGGATTACCTGATGCAAGGGACTTTACCAGAGAGAGAAGAGGATGCGGAACGCGTGGCCCGGTAGGCCACGACCTACTGCATCCAAGACAGAGAGCTTTAACGGAACCGGCCAAACGGTGTTTCCCTGCGTTGCATCACTAGGGAACAAGGGAAGGAATTGCTGGAAGACATTCACAGTGGAGACTGCAGGCACCACTCGTCATCACGGACCCTCGTCGGCAAGGCATTTTGCAACGGGTTTATTGGCCTACAGCACTCAACGACGCAATCGAGCTGGTCAAGGCTTGTGAAGCCTGTCAATCCACGCCAAGCAGATTCATCGGCCAGCTCAGGGCCTGCAGACCATTCCACTCTCATGGCCGTTCGCGGCTTGGGGGCTGGACATTTTGGGACCGTTTCCTCGGGCACCAGGAGGCTATCGCTACCTCTACGTCGCCATTCACAAGTTCACCAAGTGGGCAGAGGTGGAAGCTGTCCACACCATCCCAGCTGGCTCCGCAGTCAAGTTCATCAAGGGCCTCGTGAGCAGATTCAGGGTGCCTAATTGCATCATCACCGACAATGGTTCGCAGTTCACCAGCAATCTCTTCAAAACATATTGTGCTAACCTTGGAACGCAGATATGCTATGCTTTAGTGGAACACCCTCGGAGCAACGGCCAGGCTGAACGCGCCAATGCAGAGGTCCTGAGGGGCCTCAAAATCAGGACCTTCAAGAAGAAGCTGGAGGCCTGCAGCAGGGGCTGGTACGACGAGCTCTAGTCCATGCTATGGTCCATCCGCACTACCATCACCAAGTCGACCGGCGAAACCCCGTCCTTCCTCGTCTATGGAGCAGAGGCGGTCCTCCCTCACGAGGTCAGGCGTTGCTCCATGTGGGTCCTGGCGTTCGATGAAGCGCAGCAGGACACCATGCGGGGGATGGATCTCCTATTGAGGGAGGAACACCGTCGGGAGGCTGCGCTGCGAGCGGCAAGGTACAAGCAGGCGCTGCGGCGGTACCACTGCCGCAACATCTGCCCCAGGAATCTCGAGGTAGGTGACCTCGTGCTCAGGCTGGTGCTCTCCAGGGAAGGGATGGACAAGCTCTCGCCCATGTGGAAGGGCCCGTTCAAGGTTGTTCATGTTTCCAGACCTGGCGCCGTGCGCTTGGAGACCCAAGAAGGGGTGCCCATTCCGAACGCGTGGAATATTCAGCACCTCCAGAGATTCTACCATTGAAGTAAGGCCCAGTACCTGTAAAGAAGGCCCGATGCCTGTGAAGAAGGGCCCAGTGCCTGCAGAGAAGGCCCAGTGCCTGTGAAGCTCGCCACTACAAGAAAAGGCCCGGTGCCTGTGAAGAAGGCCAATGCCTATGAAGCTCGCCGCCAGTGACACTCTCACATAATAATGAGTTGGGGCTATACACGCCCCGGAGTCTCCGGAGTGCCGCCCTTGGGCCTCGGGGGCTCCCGCCCACGCCCAGTGGCAGCACTTAGCTCCGCGCTGGTGAGAAGACATCAAAGACTAGACTAGGTGCCGGACGCGGCTTTTCATTTGCTTTCCGCAGTTGACTTGTTCACCCTTGTTTGAAACTTTATTGGAGTTGCTTCTAGTGTTGTTTGCTGTCCCCTGCCTGTGATTCTTTGCCTCTGTTTTTCGCCTGACTTATTCTCTTTCGCAAGCCTCACGAGGGGGCTACGCGGGCACCCTCGTGAGCACTTTCTTGCCTAAATTCGTGAGGCTCCCTCACTCAAGTCCACAACGGGAGCACCCCTCCCGGTTCGTGCCTCACGGGCATCGCGGCGCAAACACAGGACCTGAGCCGGTCACCCTCGCGACAAAGGTTCGAAAGCTATCCTTTCGGCTAATTTTTGTAGGCCTCAAGATGCCCGACGAGGCCTCAAGCGGGTACCTCGCGAGGCGACAACGGCAGCGAGCCCCCTGAGCTAAGTTGTTCCTACGCACCAGCACGCAGCCGCAACACTACAACACGGCATAGGAATAATGGAAATAGCATAATAATTAAAGGCAATAGTCCAGCACGCCCCTGCGGGGCTCCGTACTTCTCTCTCTCTCTATGCAGGAAAAGGAGGAAAACAAAATAAACGCGGCGTGCCCGGCGATGGCTTGTGAAGGGGGTCCACATCACTCTCCTGAGCTCAGTCACACTCCTCCTCACGCTTCACCGAGGCGCGACGGCGGGATGACCCACTACCACCCTCGAAGCGGGCGTGGCGGCTGGTCGCGACCACCACTAGAGGAGCTGTCACCAGAGGGGGAGCCACTGAAGCTTGGCAAGCTGCGGACGCCGCTAGGAGCAGGCTCGCCTCCGTCCTCACCACGGTTGTCGCCAAGGCCAAGCACCCGGTCACCATCATCGTCTTCAGGGCAGCACCCAACGCGGCGGCCATCTTCTCCGAACACCCTCACATAGAGGGCGACGTCGCCGTCGAACTTGAAGTGTTAGGTGCACCGCTGGCCCAGGCCATGCGCGCGGGCAAACGTCTGCCAGCCGCGGGCCTAGGCCACGTTTCCGGTGACGGAGACCTCCACCGCGACCCAGGAGGCTCTACTGTAGCAGCCATTAGCCGGCGAAGAAGCGGGGGAGTTGGAGCCAGTTGCTGGTCGGGCCCGCCAACCACACAACAAACTCTGGCAGCTCCTCTCCCGAGTGAAAGCACGGACGAGGAGGCCGCGCAGCCACGGCGCGTCTCCCCCACCAATCGAGCGGCCTTCACCGCGCGAAGGAGCACCGCCGCGACCACGAGCAGCCACTGCGGGAGTCACGGGGTGCTTGCGGGGATGACCTCGGCCGCGCTTGGGCGGAGGAGAGCCAGGCCCTTCCTGGCGAGCCTTCCCCTTTTCTGCGGCCGAGAACCTCTTCGTAGGCACCATGGGAAAGCGGCGAGCAGCTGGAGGAAGGAGGAAGAAGAAGCAGACGGGGAGATGGGAGATGTGCAACGGGGGCTCGCGCCCCTCCACCTTTTTAGCCCAGAGGAGGCCAACCATCGGCCTCCATGATCGTAGGTAATCATGACCCATTTTGCATGCAGGGACTCGACTAATCGGGCAGTTGCCGAGGTAGCATGGGGAAGCGGAGACGCCCACGTCCAATCAACCGCCACGCGGCGACCAAGGCTGCAGGCTGTTGGGGCCCGCGACACTCCGCACTTGCCCCTTCGCTTTGCCGCTAAGCCAAGTTCGAGCGCCTTGGGCCCGGGGGCTACTGTCGGTGTTCTGGGAATGGGGGTCCCCAGACTTTCCTGCCTGCGGCCTACGGCGTGGCTCAAGTGGTGGCCCAGTACGGCCTATCTTCATCAACTCAAGCTCAAGACCCTCGCGAGGGGCCAAGCCTCGCGGGGCGGACGACACAAGGCTTCCTCAGGGACGGCCTCACCAGGCAGGCTCGTGAGGAGGCGGAGAGATCAAGGCAGGGGTACCTCACGAGGTGCTCGTGATGCAAGACATGACGATCGAGACCAGGGGGGCACCAGGCAGGCGCCGGCCTGCACAGTGTCCTTGTTTCCTCTTTGGTGCAAAGGGGGCAAGTGCAGGCGCGGAGTACCGAGGCATCAAGCCAATGTTACCATTTCGGTGCAACGAGACCAAGACCAGCAGAGTGGCAGGACAGAGGTCATCGTGGAGCCCATGACAGCGTCATCTCCAGTGCCTTTGGCACCCAAAGACCAACTTTAGTCAGGATAACTTGTACTAGATGTTCCCCTTCAAAATGGCCGTTGTTGGCTCCCTACTCGCTCAATATTTGGGAAGAGGACCAGGGCTTTATATATAGGGATAGCTACCACAGTAGAGGACATCTGATAGAGGGCTGACCAGATCCAGAGGCGATCGAACTCACACAAGTAGTTCATCGCACCAGCCCAAGAACACCTCTCACGAGGCTGTTCTTCATATGTACTGTTCATCATCAGCCCCTGAGGCAATCCAGCACACCACACACTGGATTAGGGTATTACACCACAACGGTGGCCCGAACCAGTATAAACCTTGTGTCCCTTGTGTTGTTCATCGTGTAGCTTAGATTCGCAGCGAGGCGTTGGACGTGGATCGGTAGGGGGAATATATTCGTGCGCACCCCAGAGTTCGAACCTTAAGGGTTTTGCCGGAACCCTATATCCGACAGTATTGGAGTCCGGAATTGTTCTGGGGGTACCAGGTGATGACCAGCGTGATTAAAAGGGGTTTCGACGGGCCCCGACAAGTGTTGGCGGGCCTCATGGGACAAGGGGAGAGGGCAAACCAGCCCCCTAAGGGGCTGTGCGCCCCTCACCCCATCTCACGTGGCCAGGAGAGGTGGGGCGCCCCACCTAGGGTTCCCTCCACCTGTCTTGGGGGGCAAGTCACCCTAGGGTTTCCCCAGGGGAGATCCCATCTGCCTAGTGGATGCCGCCCCCTTAGATGGGATCTAGGGCGCGCCCTCCTCCCTTCCCCTATGTATAGAGAGGTAGAGAGAGGTTAGTCGCACCCTTGAGAACCCACCTATGCCACGTCGCTGCCCTCCCTCTCCCTCGTAGTCCTCTTTCTCTCTGTAGTCTTAGCGAAGCTCTGCTGAGATTCCACCACCACCACCGCCACCACGCCGTCATGCTGCCGGAGGGCTCGGGCAACTACTTCACCATCGCTCGCTGGTTCGACGAGGTGAAGGCGTCATCAAGCCGTACGTGTGTTAAACACGGAGGTGCCGTCCGTTCGGCACTAGATCGGGAGTTTGCGGGATGGATCGTGATTGGATCGCGAAGACATTCAACTACATCATTAGCGTTTCTTAATGCTTCCGCTTAGAGATCTACAATGGTATGTAGATCTAGCTCTCCTCTCATAGATGTTCATGCCCTAGATTGATATTGGTGAGCGTAGGAAAATTTTGTTTCCCATGCGACGTTCCCCAACAGTGGCATCATGATCTAGGTCTATGCGTAGATGACATCAGGAGTAGAACACAAAGGAGTTTGTGGGCGTTGATTTTCAGATTGCTTCCTTCCTTGGTCTTTTCTTGATTCGGCAGTCAATACAAAAAATACACTTTCGTGATGATACGTGTCTGTTATAGTAGGTCACATTTCTGTCTTGCATGTACATCCATGACGATTTTATGACAGAATCAAGATAGTCATACTTATGCTGTCGTTGAAGTGTTCCATGACAATACCAAAATTATCATCATGGAAGTGTTCACTTTCGACGATAAATGGCGCATCATGGAAGTGTTCCGTCAAGGGTAACCGACACGTGGCATCCACCATAATAGGTCGCCTTTAAGCTATTGGTTCCGGTTTTGGATTTGATAACCCGTTAACAACAACGACCAATGGCGATTTTCCACGTGTAAACTCATTGGCCGAAAGAAACACGTGTCAACTCCTCGTTGGGACAGATGTCATCCAGCGAGTGGACATGACACACATATGATGTGTTGACACGTGGATCAGACCAACAGTGGCCCATTCAGATCAAAAGGCCGACCCATTTGACTTTGTCAACAGGTGGCGGGCCGGCCCATGGAAAGCCAGTTAACGGCCTGTTCACATATTGCCCATTTATAGCCCGCTAACTCACGGCCCGTTATGGCCTATCCGAATCTGGCCCAGTACCGTCATCTGGGCCGTCCAATATGATTCCAGCCCGTTGTAACTTCCGGCCCATGTATGGCCCATGACGTCTTTTCGCCCATATGAGGCCCTTTGTAACTCTTGGCCCATTAACGGCCCATGGTGAAACTAGCCCATAATAAACAGTGTATCGCTTTATACCCATTAACGGCCCATTATTCCATTGAGCCATTTCCAGCTCGTGTAATCTTTCGGCTTCTCATGGTCCATTTATTCTTGGGCTGATTTGCAGCATTCGATTACTTACGGTCTGTTACTGGCCTGTTCCGGTTGTGGGCCAAATTCAGCCCATGGTTAAAGTGGGCCCGTTAATCTATTGGGCCATTTTCTTAGCATCATCAAATACGACTGATTAACAACGGCCCATTATGGTTGATGGCCCATAATGCGGTCTGTTATTGGACCATGTTTGGCCAATCGATCATACGGCCCGTAGAAGGCTCGTTGATTCTACGACCCGTAGAAGGCCCATTGTTTCTAAGGCTTGTAGTAGGCCCATTGTTTGTACGGCCCGTAGAAGGCCCATTGTTTCTACGGCCCATAGAAGGCCCAAGGTCACTACAGTAGATATGTAGCCAATGGTTATTGTGGCCTAGTTTAAAAAATAGGTTATTGCGGCCACTAGCAAACCGCGGAAAAAGAACAACACAAACTACAAATAAACAAGACAACAAGGAAATAAATAAGCAAGCAACTTATGCTAGGCTATCATGGCTATTACACATCTTATATCCACTGGGCATCAAAGTTCACCACAAGTGCAAATATAGGGAACAAAGCAACATATCACATACACTGGTTGTCAAAGTTGGCAACCAATGCAAATAAACTGTAATGCCTGGATAATTAAGCTACAGTAACCCCCTGCTAATGATGCCAGGTCATCACTCCTACTGTTGCTAGTCCTCACTTGAGTTCCAACATCGCTCAAATTCTAATTCAAATTAAAGTTCAAAATTCAAATTTCTCAAACACGCAAACAAAAATGTACAAACTATGGAAAATAATTCATAAGTATTATTGTGGAGAAACCAAACTTTTATAAAATGTTGAAGTGCTTAAAATAATTAAAACAGTGGCTTAAACAATTATATAAATGCCTTTTATAATTTCTAGAATAGAAAACTACTTTAAATAAAGTCCAAACTTTTTGTGGCTGCTACCTCTTGAGCATGTGTTGGTTTTCCCTTGAAAAGGAAAGGGTGATGCAGCAAAGTAGCATAGTATTTCCCTCAGTTTTTGAGAACCAAGGTATCAATCCAGTAGGAGGCTACACGCAAATTCCTTGTACCTGCACAAACAAATAAGAACCTTGCAACCAAGGCGATAAAGGGGTTGTCAATCCCTTCACGGCCACTTGCAAAAGTGAGATCTGATAGAGATAATAATAAGATAAATATTTTTGGTATTTTTATGATATAGATTGGAAACTAAAGATTGCAAAATAAAATAGATCGGAAACTTATATGATGGAAAATAGACCCAGGGGCCATAGGTTTCACTAGTGGCTTCTCTCAAGATAGGATACGTATTACGGTGGGTGAACAAATTACTGTCGAGCAATTGATAGAAAAGTGCATAGTTATGAGAATATCTAGGCATGATCATGTATATAGGCATCACGTTCGCGACAAGTAGATCGAAACGATTCTGCATCTACTACTATTACTCCACACATCGACCGCTATCCAACATGCATCTAGAGTATTAAGTTCATAAGAACAGAGTAACACATTAGGCATGATGACATGATGCAGAGGGATAAACTCAAGCAATATGATATAAACCCCATCTTTTTATCCTCGATGGCAACAATACAATACGTGCCTTGCTGCCCCTGCTGTCACTGGGAAAGGACACCGCAAGATTGAACCCAAAGCTAAGCACTTCTCCCATTGCAAGAGAGATCAATCTAGTAGGCCAAACCAAACTGATAATTCGAATAGACTTGCAAAGATAACCAATCATACATAAAAGAATTCAGAGGAGATTCAAATATTGTTCATAGATAATCTTGATCATAAACCCACAATTCATCGGATCTCGACAAACACACCGCAAAATGAGTTACATCAAATAGATCTCCAAGAAGATCGAGGAGAACTTTGTATTGAGATCCAAAGAGAGAGAAGAAGTCATCTAGCTAATAACTATGGACCCGAAGGTCTGTGGTAAACTACTCACACTTCATCGGAGAGGCTATGGTGTTGATGTCGAAGCCCTCCATGATTGATTCCCCCTCCGGCGGAGCGCCGGAAAAGGCCCCAAGATGGGATCTCACGGGTACAGAAGGTTGCGGTGGTGGAAATAGGGTTTCGTGGTGCACCTGGATGTTTTCAGGGTATATGAGTATATATAGGCGAAGGAAGTAGGTCAGGGGAGCCACGAGGGGCCCACGAGGGTGGGGGCGCGCCTACCCCCTGGGCGCGCCTCCCTGCCTCGTGGCCGTCTCGTTTCTTTCTTGACGTCCACTCCAAGTCTCCTGGATTGCGTTTGTTCCAAAAATAACTCTCCCGAAGGTTTCATTTCGTTTGGACTCCGTTTGATATTCCTTTTCTGTGAAACACTGAAATAGGCAAAAAACAGCAATTTCGGCTGGGCCTCCGGTTAATAGGTTAGTCCCAGAAATAATATAAAGTGCTTAGTAAAGCCCATTAAACATCCAAAACAGGTAATATAATAGCATGGAACAATCAAAAATTATAGATACGCTGGAGACGTATCAGCGGCATTGTATATATTTGCATCTCTAATTGCAGGCCAAGTCTCTTTTTTCTTAAAGGTAATTTGCTATTTGAAATTGAATAAAACTATAAAAGAAAAATTATGGCCGAAAAGAAAAGGAGGAGGACCTAAGCTACTGGGCTTGTGAGCCCACCTAACTAAAGGCCAGCCCGCATACCCCTCCTCCACCTCCTATTCATGGGGAGGGGGCCGTGGCAGCCATCCACGGTGCCTTGCCGCGGTGGCAGCCATCGACCAGCTGCCCCTCCCTATTTAGTCGATCCCGACGCCCCAGCTTCTTCGAACCCTACTCCCCGGAGCCACTCCTCCTCGCCCGTGGATCGGAAAGTTGCCCGTCGCTGCCCGAGGTCCTCATGTAGTCCTCGTCTCCGCCGGCCTCCGCCTTGTCGTCTGGTGCCCTCAGCTGGAACCGGGGAGCCCTGCAGCCGCCGATTCATCCTCGGCCCCATCTCCGGCAACCGCGACATCACCATTGCTCCACCAACCCTTTGTTGATACTAAACCGCTCGCCGGCCTCCTTGTGCCGCTCGGTGAGCTGCCCGATGAATCTCCTCTCCCGCCATAGCTCACCCGCGCCCCACTTGCACCCCTGCTGGCCACCCTGCGACCCCGCGCATGGCCTGCGCTGCCTGCTGTTGCATTCGTGTGCTATTGCCTGCTGTTCTCCCGTGCCGCGCCTTGGCCCCGTCCCTGCTCACGCACTAACCCCGTCGGCTACTCGACATGCTGCTGTTGCCGTGACCCCGCACAGCCGCACGCATGCCATGCCCCCGCCCCCGCTTGCTCAGTTCGGCCACTAAACATGTAGCCGCGTGCCCTGCTGTATGCCTCGCGCCAGCTCGCCGTGCTGCGTGCTGCTACAGACCGCAGCCATCGTTGCCACTGCCCTCAACCCACCATCCGCGCCCTCACGTGCTCACCACGCCCGTACTGCGATGCGGCTGCGCGCGCCGGTCCTAGCCACGTAGCCCACCCCGCCTCCGCTAGCTCCGGCTGCTGCCGCAGACTACTCGCGCCTCCCGTTGCCCTTGCCGCGCTAGCCGGCCGCCCTCTCCTCCTCCCGCGGCTGCCTCCACCCATGTTGCCGCGCCTCCCTGCTTGCCTCACAGCTGCATGTTGTTGGTGGTACCGCAGGCATCCCGCACCACCCACTCGCCACCACGCTGGCCCCTGTTGCCTACCCGTCGGCTGATACGTCTCTGTCGTATTTATAATTTTTGATTGTTCCATGCCAATATTATTCAACTTTCATATACTTTTGGCAACTTTTTATACTATTTTTGGGACTAACATATTGATCAAGTGCCCAGTGTCAGTTCCTGTTTGTTGCATGTTTTTTGTTCCACAGAAACCCAATATCAGACGGAGTCCAAACGGGGTAAAAATGGACGGAGAATTAATTTGGAATATTTGTGATTTTTGGCTGGAAGAATCAATGCGAGACGGTGCCCAAGGGGGCCAGGAGACAGGGGGCACGCCCTAGAGAGGCAGGCACGCCCTGGACTCTCCTGGGCCCCCCGTAAGGAGGTTGATGCTCTTCTTTTGCCGCAAGAAAGCAAATTTTACGAGAAAGATCTGGGCGAAAGGTTCACCCCAATCTGACTTACGGATCTTCGGATATAAAAGAAACGGTGAAGGGGCAGAATCTGAGAACACAGAAACAGAGAGAGATAGAGAGATAGATCCAATCTCAAAGGGGCTCTTGCCCCTCCCATGCCATGGGAGCCAAGGACCAGAGGGGAAACCCTTCTCCCATATAGGGAGAAGGTCAAGGAAGAAGAAGAAGAAGAAGGGGGCCCCTCTCCCCCTTGCTTCTGGTGGTGCCGAAACACCGCCGGGGGCCATCATCATCACCGCGATCTTCACCAACACCTCCATCATTTTTACCAACACCTCCATGACCTCCCCCCATCTATATTCAGCGGTCCACTCTCCCGCAACCCTCTGTACCCTCTATTTGAACATGGTGCTTTATGCTTCATATTATTATTCAATGATGTGTTGCCATCCTATGATGTCTGAGTAGATTTTCGTTGTCCTACCGGTGATTGATGAATTGCTATGATTAATTTAATTTGCTTGTGGTTATGTTGCTGTCCTATTGTGCCCTCCGTGTCGCACAAGCGTGAGGGATTCCCGCTGTAGGGTGTTGCAATACGTTCATGATTTGCTTATAGTGGGTTGCTAGAGGGACAGAAGCTTAAACCCGAGTAAGGGGATTGTGGCGTATGGGATAAAGGGGACTTCATGCTTTAATGCTATGGTTGGGTTTTACCTTAATGATCTTTAGTAGTTGCGAATGCTTACTAGAGTTCCAATCATAAGTGCATATGATCCAAGAATAGAAAGTATGTTAGCTTATGCCTCTCCCACATAAAACTTGCTATCGGTCTAGTAAAGTAGTCAATTGCTTAGGGACAATTTCACAACTCCTATCACCACTTTTCCACACTCGCTATATTTACTTTATTGCTTCTTTATCTAAACAGCCCCTACTTTTTATTTACGTCCTCTTTATTATCTTGCAAGCCTATCCAGCAACACCTACAAAGTACTTCTAGTTTCATACTTGTTCTAGGTAAAGCAAACACTAAGCGTGCGTAGAGTCGTATCAGTGACAGATAGGACTTGAGAGAATATTTGTTCTACCTTTAGCTCCTCGTTGGGTTTGACACTCTTACTTATCGAAAGAGGCTACAATTATCCCCTATACTTGTGGGTTATCAAGACCTTTCTCTGGCGCCGTTGCCGGGGAATCATAGCGTGGGGTGAATATTCTCGTGTGTGCTTGTTTGCTTTATCACTAAGTAATTTTTATTTGCTGTTCTTAGTTGTTTTGTATATTTAGTTATGGGTAGGAAATGCAAAATACCAAAAAAATTAGCTGTACCTACTCAACCAATGGTTGAAGAACCACTCAAAATCTATCACACTACTGAAGCTTTTTACTTGGATCATCTTCGATCCCTTTGTGCTCGTGCTGAAACCCCCACTAGCTTAGTTGAGGGCAAATCTTTAGATGATCATGCTTGTTATGCGTGACACCGTATATCTGAAAAGATGAAAATTTTAATGGATCAAATTCATCGTTTGCAATGCTATGCTTGGACTTTATGTGAAATATATGATGTTACTTGTTGTTCTGAAAACCCTAAGAAACACCTTCCCTACCAATGTGAGGTTATTGATAATGGAATCGTATCTTCGTATGCTAAGGGTGTTTATAATTACTATGATGTTCAACAAACTGAAGAATTTGTTGCTTTTAAGGGTGCTTATGAAATTGCTTCTTTGATTGAAAAGTATGATGCTACTCTCTACAAATCTAATTTTTTTTGCCATACTTGAATATTGTTATGATAATTATGCTTCTAATGCCTATGTTAAACCATATATTGAGAAATTCTCCGCTATCCAAGAAGAGACTAATATTTTGCAGGAGTCTATGGAATAAGAAATTACTAAAACTGTGACCTCATTGGATGAAAAAGATGATGAGGAGAGCGAAGAATAAAAGAAGGAAGAGCGGATTAGCTACCCATGCCCACCTTCTAATGAGAGTAACTCTTCAACTCATACATTGTTTTATTCCCCTTCGTGCTTACCGGAGGATGATTGCTATGATGGTTGTTATGATCCCGTTGATTCTCTTGAAATATCCCTTTTTTATGCTACTTGTGGCCAAGATGCCAATATGAATTGTGCTTATGGAGATGAACTTGCTATAGTTCCTTATGTTAAACATGAAATTGTTGCTATTGCACCCACGCATGATAGTCCTATTATCCTTTTGAATTCTCCAAACTACACTATATCGGAGAAGTTTGTGCTTATTAAGGATTATGTTGATGGGTTGCCTTTTACTACTACACATGATGATTTTGATGAATGTAATATGCATGTGCTTGCTGCTCCTACTTGCAATTATTATGAGAGAGGAACTATATCTCCGCCTCTTTATGTTTCCAATATGATAGAATTGCAAGAAACTGCTTATACTATGCATTTGCCTTTACGTGGTGTGCATGAATTGTTCTTTTGTGACATGCCGATGCATAGGAAGAGAGTTAGATTTCGTTGTTGCATGATATATTTTACTTTGTGCTCACTACTAAATTACAAATCATTGTTAATTAAAATTGGCTTTGATATACCTTGGGATCCGTGTGGATTCATTACTTGAGCACTATATGCCTAGCTTAATGGCTTTAAAGAAAGCGCTGCCTGGGAGACAACCCGGAAGTTTTAGAGAGTCATTTATTTCTGTTGAGTGCTTTCATTTAGTTTAAAAACAAAAAAATAAAGAGGGGAACCTAAAGCTTTTCAAAAAGGAAAGTGAAAGTGAAAAAGACAAGCATTGTTGAAGTGGGAGCTAGCCTTGAACTTTGTTCATGCTCACGGAAAATTTGTGAATCTTGATTACAGAAACTTTTCAACAAAAATAATTATCCCCTTGTACAATTCCCTTGTATTATAAAAATAACGTGCCAAGGTTTGCCTTTAGGATGTTTACAATGCTTGTTGGTTTGTACGGTGCAGGACAGAAACTTTGGCTGTAGTGCGCGATTTTACATTTTTAGATTGAACGTCAACTGGTTCTGATTCTTTCTGCACTGTCTTTATGTACAAATTTTTTATTTTTACTAATTTTGGTAGAATTTTTGGGGTACTAGAAGTATGGTGGATTTTCAGATTGCTACAGACTGTTCTGTTTTTGACAGATTCTGTTTTTGATGCATAGTTTGCTTGTTTTGATGAATCTATCATTTTATATCAGTGGATTAAGCCATGGAAAAGCTATATTACAGTAGACACAATGCAAAAACAAAATTTGAATTGGTTTGCTACAGTACTTAGAGTGGTGATTTGCTTTATTGTACTAACAGATCTTACCGAGTTTTCTGTTGAAGTTTTCTGTGGATGAAGTGTCTAATCGAGGAGGTCTCGATCTGAGGAAAAGGAAGAGAGGCAAGAGCTCAAGCTTGGGGATGCACGAGGCACCCCAAGTAAATATTAAAGAAGACTCAAGTGTCTAAGCTTGGGGATGCCCCGTAAGGCATCCCCTCTTTCTTCAACAAGTATCGGTATGTTTTCGTATTCGTTTCGTTCATGCGATATGTGCGAGTCTTGGAGCGTCTTTTGCATTTAGTTTTCACTTTTATTTTATGAACCATGCTGGTATGAGATAGTCCTTGGTTGATTTATAGAATGCTCATTGCACTTCACTTAAATCTTTTGAGTATGGCTTTACAGAATGCTTCATGTGCTTCACTTATATCATTTGAAGTTTGGATTGCCTATTTCTCTTTACATAGAAAACCGCCATTTGTAGAATGCTCTTTTGCTTCATTTATGTTTGTTAGAGCATGGAAATATCTTTTGTATAAAGAATTAAACTCTCTTGCTTCACTTATATCTATTTAGAGAGATGACAGGAATTGGTCATTCACATGGTTAGTCATAAAATCCTACATAAACTTGTGGATCACTGAATATGATATGTTTGATTCCTTGCAATAGTTTTGCGATATAGAGATGATAATATGTGGGAGGTACTAGTAGATGGTTGTGTTCAGTAAGGATGTTGGTGTTAAGGTTTGTGATTCCCGAAGCATGCACGTATGGTCTACTAACTATGTAACCAAATTGGCGCGCATTGTATTTTGATTGTTTATCTTTGCGTGAAGGTCGGGCGTGCGCGATGGTTAACTCCTACCAACCTCCCCCTAGGAGCATGCATGTAGTACTTTGTTTCAAGGGCTAATAAATTTTTGCAATAAGTATGTGAGTTCTTTATGACTAATGTTGAGTCCACTAATTATACGCACTTTTACCTTTCCATCATGGCTAGCCTCTTCGGTACCGTGCATTGCCCTTTCTCACCTTGAGAGTTGGTGCAAACTTCACCGGTGCATCCAAACCCCATGATACGATACGCTCTATCACACAAAAGCCTCCGTATATCTTCCTCAAAACAGCCACCATACCTACCTATCATGGCATTTCCATAGCCATTCCGAGATATATTGCCATGCAACTTCCATCATCATCATATACATGACTTGAGCATTCATTGTCATATTGCTTTGCATGATCGTAAGATAGCTAGCATGATGTTTTCATGGCTTGTCCGTTTTTCATGTCATTGCTACGCTAGATCATTGCACATCCCGGTACACCGCCGGAAGCATTCATATAGAGTCATATCTTTGTTCCAGTATCGAGTTGTAATATTGAGTTGTAAGTAAATAAAAGTGTGATGATCATCATTATAGAACATTGCCCCATGAAAAAAAAGAAAAAAAAGGAAAGGCCAAAGAAGCCTAAATAAAAAAAGGGGGGGCAAAGAAGTCCACCCAAAAAAAAGAAAAAGAAAAAAAGAAAAAAAAAGAAAAAGAAAAGGGGCAATGTTACTATCCTTTTACCACACTTGTGCTTCAGAGTAGCACCATGTTCTTCATATAGAGAGTCCCCTATGTTATCACTTTCATATACTAGTGGGAATTTTCATTATAGAACTTGGCTTGTATATTCCAACGATGGGCTTCCTCAAATGCCCTAGGTCTTCATGAGCAAGCAAGTTGGATGCACACTGTCGGTGTCAAAACCGGCGGATCTCGGGTAGGGGGTCCTGAACTGTGCGTCTAGGCGGATGGTAACAGGAGACAAGGGACACGATGTTTTTACCCAGGTTCGGGCCCTCTCGATGGAGGTAAAACCCTACTCCTGCTTGATTGATATTGATGATATGGGTAGTACAAGAGTGGATCTACCACAAGATCAAGGAGGCTAAACCCTAGAAGCTAGCCTATGGTATGATTGTTGTTGTGTCCTATGGACTAAAACCATCCGGTTTATATAGACACCGGAGAGGGCTAGGGTTACACAGAGTCGGTTACAATGGTAGGAGATCTACATATCCGTATCGCCAAGCTTGCCTTCCACGCTAGTTCGGCTATCCAGACACCCCCTAGTCCCATCCGGACACGGGAAAAAGTCTTCAATCTTGTATCTTCATAGTCTTGGAGTCCGGCCGATGATGATAGTTCGGCTATCCGGACACCCCCTAGTCCAGGACTCCCTCAGTAGCCCCTGAACCAGGCTTCAATGACGACGAGTCCGGCGCGCATATTGTCTTCGGCATTGCAAGGCGGGTTCCTCCTCCGAATAATTCATAGAAGATTGTGAACACCAGGATAGTGTCCGGCTCTGTAAAATAAATTCCACATACCACCGTAGAGAGAATAATATTTACACAAGTTCAATCTGCTGACGTATTCTGTGGCGTGACGTCACACCACAACCAAGCCTTTACTTGAATCGTTTTTATTATACCACCTCAGCGCGTTTAGCGAAGAGGTTTCCTTGGCACGTCTTGTCGAAGCAGAGATCGTGTTCCCCTTATTCCGGGATTCCCATCAATACGGACGTGGGTAACCCAACCGCGCCATCAATTGTGGCACTTGGGAGATAAGTGAGTTTTACCAGGCCGGTGGGGACGCATAGTTTAGTCCGCCCATATATAAGGGGATAAGGATCCACCTTTTTTCCTGCGCCTTCTTCCTCCTTTGCTTATCCATCTCCGCGCACTCGAGCTCCAGCGCCCAAGTCCGCACATCTCACCTCGACCTTCTCCAGCCATGTCCAGAGCGGGAGGCAAGTGGATGGCCTCCTCCGTTACGGAGGGGCACATTAAGAAGTTGCGCAGCGCTGGATATCTGTCCAGCGACATCGCGCACCGGCTCCCCGACGAGGGGCAGCTCATCCCCACCCCTGGGCCCCATGAGAGGGTGGTATTCCTTCCCCATTTCCTCCGCAGACTGGGATTCCAACTCCACCCCTTTGTCCGGGGGCTCATGTTCTACTACGGCCTGGATTTCCATGATCTGGCCCCGAATTTCATCCTCAACATTTCGGCGTTTAGCGTCGTGTGCGAGGCGTTCCTCTGCATCCAGCCCCACTTTGGCTTGTGGCTCAAGACCTTCAATGTCAAGCAGAAGGTTGTGAAGGGCAGCCAAGCGGAGTGCGGAGGCGCCATGGTGGGCAAAATGCCCAACGTCACTTGGCTCGAGGGCGCCTTCGTGGAAACCATCAAAGGGTGGCAATCGGGGTGGTTTTATATCACCGAGCCGCGTGACCCTGAATGGGCAGCAGCCCCCGAATTCAGATTTGGCATCCCCATGCGGCTCACTTCCTAGAAAGAGAAGGGCCTGTAGTGGGGCGATTTGGAAGAGCTGACCGGACTTCAATCCTGTCTCCAAACCCTGGTGAACAAGAAGCTCAAGCTTGTCAACGTAATCCAGGTCATGCTCATCCGCCGGATTCTCCCATGCCAGCAATGGGACTTCAATTTGTGGGAGTTCAATCCGGCACAGCACCGGACCTTGAGCGGGCTCTTCGACACTACGTACGAAGATGCCAGGAAGGTGCTGTTTAAGGACGGCGAGGCCCCCGCATTCGCTACCGAAGATCGCGGATTTAGTTTGCAGCGTCCGGCTGGCGAGGTAAGCCAGCTTATCCTTTATGGGACACTTGCTTTTCATAGTTTGACTCTATGCGGGATCTAAACTCCCAATGCCTTTAACAGGCCTGGCAGAAGACGTCCGGACAGGTTAACTGTCCGGCTCCTCTTCCAGAAGATCCAGCGGATGCCCATTTGACAGGGCTGCTGGTCCTGGCACTTTATGTAGTGCCAGAGAAGAAGGCGAAGAAGAAGGCCACGGGAACCCGAAGGAGTTCCCGGCGTCAGGTGGTATCGGACTCATCGTCCGATGACTCTGAGGCGAACTCCTCCCACGAGGACGAGTTGGAGAAGAAAGAGGCCTCTCCCCCAGCGGGGGGAGAGAAAAATAGGAAGGCCTCCCCAGCGAGGGAGGCCGAAGGGTCCAAGAAGGGAAGGACCCTTCCCCTGGACTGTTCCGCCAACGTCGGTGACGGCAACGAGGAGTGGCCCTCAAGGGCCAAGCCCCTGGCGAGATCGTAAGTATCCGGACTCCCAAATAACTTCATGATTTTTCTTTTCGCCACACGGTGTCTTTCTAATGCCGCATACAACCCTGTAATCCGCCAAAGGACGATCTTCCCGCTTCGTCGAGCGGGTCTTTGGGTACGTCGGATATGGATTCTCTTCCGACCGCCTCCACCCCCCGCGATGCTGACGACGCCGAGGTGGGATCCCGGGAAGGGACCCACCAGGAGGAGGAGGCCCCGGAGGTGCCGCAGGGCAACCTCCCGGACTTTGCACCGGACTCCACGCCGAAACCCGCAGTGGTTCCGGAGTCCGGCGGGCGGCCCCTTTGTAAGAAGGGCAAGACTATGACACCGGCGGCCTCCGTCTAACCGGAGGCACTGGATAACTTGCTGGAGGCGCTCAATGGCGCTTCCATCGAAGAAGAACACCACACTGTCATGAGTGCGGTGATTCAGAAGGTTTAGTTCACCAAGAGCGGGCTGACCGAAGCCTGCAGCAGCCTTTTAACAGGCTTTGAGGTAAGAATTTTAATATGTGTAAACTAGTACCGCATAGACAGTAGCCCCTGATGCTTGGTTCGGTGTTTGGAAAGAAAAGCCAGACTGAGGATCTAAAAAGATATACGCAGGAGTCTTAAAAAATATGTCAATATGGGAATGCAGGCTGCGCTGCTGACCTCTGCCGCACTGACTGCGGAGGTCAATGCTTTGAAGCAGAGCCTAGAGCGATCCGGGAACGAGCTCGGCCGTGCCAAGAAGCAGCTCGAGGACAAGGAAGGTGAGTAACACCTTATTAGAGTTTTACCTTACAGAAAAGGATTTGGTTGCAAGAGGAATGACAAGGATAACGTGGGTACTTCAGGGGCTACGAACGAGGTGGCGACCCTGAAGGAGGCGGTATCCATGGCCGAACGCAATGCGGCCGCGGAACGCGCTGAGCGAGAAAAGCAGGAGGCGCGGGTGGCGGAGGTACGGCAAGAGCTCCAGGCTCTCGTGGAAAAGCACGAGAATTTGGAGCATGACTCGAAGACTCGAGAGTCCGAGATTGCGTTGGCTCTTGAGAGTGCCAAAGCCGCTAAGGCCGAAGCCCACAAAGCCCTCCAGGAGATCGAAGAATTGAAGAAAATAGCGGCGGGTAAGGCATTCTTTATGCAAAGCAAGCATGCAAAAGTGAATTACCTGTTACTTACCCGAATTCGGAGCTCTCCAGGAGCGTTCGCAGATCTGCCTTGCAGCGTGTCCGATGTTGCCGCTTTCTACAGAGCCGAGGAGGGGAGCTCGACGGAGAAGGTATTCTGGTCTCAGTATGCTGAGGCCGGACATTCGGCGCCCCTTAGCGACCAGCTGAAGCAGCTGGTCGAGCTCCACAAGGTGGCCGAACAGGCCATGAAGGGCCTTATAGTTCGGCTATGGCCCAAAGAGGCCATGCCTGGGAGCTACTTCGGCCTGGTGTGACAGCTGGTGCATGCGTGTCCCTGGGTTGAAGTCATCAAGCACTCCGCCTGCATTGAAGGTGCCCGTCGGGCCCTTGCCCGTGCTAAGGTGCACTGGGCGGGATGGATGCTGAGAAGCTTGTGACGGACGCGCCTCCGTCGGGCAAGGAGTATCGCACACCCGACATGTATTACAAGGGTGTCCTGAAGGGTGCCCGCATCATTGCGGGTGAGTGCTCCAAAGATGTAATATTTGATTAGACTCACATTTTGTTATCCTGTCGTCGAAAACTTTGTTCGTATGCGCTAAGCAACGCTTACTGATTTAAAATATTACCTTTTGTGCGGCCGTTTATCAAATTTGAGAGATGACAAGTCGTTGGCTTCAACCCCCATGCCACGAGTGCTGGGGTGTTCGGGATAAACTTGAGCGCTCTTGTTCCCATTTTTGGGTCCATCTAGGGAGGCGCTCAACACAACGAACAAGGCAACCGGACTTATATTGCTTGAACACTCTCACTTAGCCATAGAATTCTATAATTTTAAATTTCGGCGAAGCCCCTAGTGTTCGGAAGGCCGAATTCGGGGCGCTATCCACGCCTGGGCCGGACAAAGCCGGTTCCTCGCTCTAAGCGGCATAAGTCTTTAGGGACTCGAAAAAAAGCTCTCGAACAGCGACCGGCTCTCGCCTCATCATGATGGTCAGTTTTAGCTTTCTCCACTGAGGCGCTCGCCCAGCTCAACTGGGGCGCAATCGCAGTGGTTCTCCCATTGCTACCTTAGCTGATACAATGGAACGTAAGGTACCAAAACATGGGAGCCGGGCAAACCCAACTATTGACCCAAGACATGATTCGGAGCCGATGCATATAATGCTATAAGTTCGGGGTGCCGCACTTGTGAAAGTGTTCAGACTTGTCACACCATAATGTGGGGAACTTAAGCCCCTGGTGTATTTAGCCATACCAAAGTGTATGGATGCAACATGTCATAAATGAACATATGTATAAAAAAGGAATGCAATTATAGGCAAAAAGTGATGCATTGTTTATTCAAAAAATACTGCCTTGAATGCAGAATGATACAAATAGTGCGATAAGCAAGGGGTGGAACTATTTAGCATGTCCCCCTCCAGGGGTAGGCTGCAGAATGGTGTATAAAACAGATTTAATGCTCGTAATGGAGACCACCTGGATACTCATCGTAGCCTTTCTCCCTCCCTGGCTGTTGCATCGTGAGTTCGGCAGGTCTACTGCTGGACAGGGCCTCTGGTGAACGGAGTCCTGTGGATAAAAAGAAAAAAGGAAAAGAAAAAAAAAGGATGACACACTTGGGAGCCCCTGGTGTGGTTAAGCCGCATTCTGGGCCCGTCGTGGTCGTGCCCCTCCCCCTATGCCCACGGTATTTCCAGAGCGTAATGATGTACGCGAAGTACCGGTCTTGATATTTTGCAAGGGCTGGGGTTGGGGCCGCACTGCTATGCGTGCTCGGGACGTGCCAGGTGGTCTTTTTGTAGGTTACTCCGGGCGCGTTTAGCAGTGTCCGGCCGCTTAACTGCCGGACTCGAGAATTGCCTTAAGAGGCTACTCTGTACTTCTGCCGCGAGAGCCGCTGTGTGTTCCTCCGTTCGGAGGTTTCCGTTGACTGTGATGACTCCTCGAGGGCCTGGCATTTTGAGCTTGAGGTATGCGTAGTGCGGCACCGCGTTGAACTTTGCGAACGCGGTCCTCCGAGCAGAGCATGATAGCCGCTGCGGAACGGAACTATGTCAAAGATTAACTCCTCACTTCGGAAGTTATCCGGGGATCCGAAGACCACTTCCAGTGTAACTGAGCCTGTACAATTGGCCTCTACACCTGGTATGACGCCTTTGAAGGTCGTCTTTGTTGGTTTAATCCTTGAGGGGTCTATGCCCATCTTGCGCACTGTATCCTGGTAAAGCAGGTTCAGGCTGCTGCCGCCGTCCATCAGGACTCTAGTGAGGTGAAACCCATCGACGATTGGGTCTAGGACCAATGCTGCGAACCCGCCATGGCGGATGCTGGTGGGGTGGTCCCTTCGATCAAAAGTGATCGGGAAAGAGGACCATGGATTGAAATTTGGGGCGACTGGCTCCATCGCGTGTACGTCCCTGAGTGTGCGCTTCTGCTCCCTTTTGGGTATGTGGGTTGCGTATATCATGTTCACCGTACGCACTTGTGGGGGAAACCCTTCTGTCCTCTATTGTTCGGCGGCCGGGTCTCTTCCTCGTCATCGCTATGCAGCCCCTTGTCATTGTTTTCGGCAATTAACTTGCCTGCCTGCTTGAATACCCAACAATCCCTGTTGGTGTGATTAGCTGGCTTTTCGGGGGTGCCGTGTATCTGGCAAGAGCGGTCGAGTATTCGGTCCAAATTGGACGGACCCGGAGTAGTTCTTTTGAATGGCTTTTTCCGCTGACCGGGTTTGGAGCCTCTGAATCCGGCGTTGACTGCCGTATCCTCAGTGTTATCGCCGTTAATGCGGCGTTTGTTTTTGTTGCGACGCGACCTGCCATTGCGGTCCTTGGTATCTGGACTGCCAGAATTTTTGCTGAGGTTGTTACTGCGGGCTAGCCAGCTGTCCTCTCCCGCGCAGAAGCGGGTCATGAGTTATGTGAGGGCTGCCATGGATTTCGGCTTCTCCTGTCCTAGGTGCCGGGCAAGCCACTCATCGCGGATGTTATGTTTGAAGGCTACGAGGGCCTCTGCATCCGGACAGTCGACGATTTGATTTTTCTTTGTTAAGAACCATGTCCAGAATTGTCTGCCCGATTCGTCTGGCTGCTGAATTATGTGGCTTAGGTCATTGGCGTCTGGTGGTCGCACATATGTACCCTGGAAGTTGTCAAGGAATGCGGCTTCCAGGTCCTCCCAACACCCAATTGATTCTGCTGGCAAGCTGTTAAGCCAATGCCGAGCTGGTCCTATAAGCTTGAGTGGGAGATATTTGATGGCGTGAAGATCGTCACCGCGGGCCATGTGGATATGAAGGAGATAGTCTTCGATCCAAACCGCGGGGTCTGTTGTGCCATCATAGGATTCAATATTCACGGGTTTGAACCCTTCGGGGATTTGATGATCCATTACTTCATCTATGAAGCATAGTGGGTGTGCGGCGCCTCCGTATTGGGCTATATCACGACGTAGCTCAAACAAGCTTTGTCTAATGTGTTCGGCCCGGCCGGACTTGCTGTATCCGGCGTGATGGTTATCGTCGCGTGTCATGGGGCGCCCATGCGATCCGTAGATCGATCTTGATTGTCTTGCCTTATCCTCCAATATATCTCGCAAGTCCGGAGCGTTCCCCAGTGGCTTTGTGCTTTCGAGCAATGCCGGGGTACGGTTCTAGTGGAGGGCCTAAAGGCCTCTCTGTCACGACCACGAGGTGGTCGGTCAGCCGTATTGTGCGCTGGTGATGTAGCTTTATATGCCTCCTCCTCTAATCGGGGGAGCAGCTTGCGTTTGGGGTAGCTTTTGGAGGGGCGTTCGAGTTCATGCTCTTCGGCCGCAAGGACTTCAGTCCATCTGTCGGCTAGCAGATCTTGATCAGCTCTAAGCTGTTGCTGCTTTTTCTTTAGGCTGTTTGCCGTGGCCCTAAGCCTGCATTTAAAACACTCTTGTTCGACGGGATCCTCAGGCACGACGAATTCGTCGTCGTCGAGGCTTGCCTCTTCTCCAGAGGGAGGCATGTAATTATCATCCTCTACCTCTTCGTCTGCCACTCTCTCATGAGGGCTGGCTTCCGCGTCCTCCTGTGCTGAATCTTGCTGGAGGGGGTTGTCTTCGGCACTGTCTGGGGTGTTATTATCTCCGGTGCCGGAATCTCCATTCTTGCTGTGGCGGGATTTAGAGCGGCGCCGCTGACGCCGACGTTTAGGCTGTTTCTTGGAGGAGTCTTCCTCCGCTGCTTCCTCGCCATTCCCATCCTTTGGGATGTCCACCATGTATATGTCGTATGACGAGGTGGTCTTCCAGTGCCCCGTAGGCACTGGTTCTTGGTCGTCTCCGGCATCGTCATCCATACCGTCGATGTCTTCGGAGTCGTAGTCTAGCATGTCGGTTAGATCGTCGACAGTGGCTACAAAGTGGGTGGTGGGCGGGCTTTGAATTTCTTCGTCGTCCGCATCCCAACCGTCCTGACCGTGACCCGGCCAGGGCTCTCCTGATAACGAGAGATACTTTAGTGAATTCAGGATGTCGCCAAAAGGCGAGTGCTGAAAGATGTCCGCAGCGGTGAACTCCATGATCGGCGCCCAATCAGATTCGATTGGTAGGGGCGCAGGAGGTTCGGAGTCCGGCGAGGAGTCCGGCACCTCGGAGTCACGAGCTTCACAAGGGACAAGGTCGGTATTTGGCTCCATCGCCATAGATGTAGCAGCCCCCAAGGCGATGTCTAGCCACCCATCCTCGATCTGCGCAATTGGCCCTGAATTAAGGGTCGGAGCGGACTCGTGTGCGGCCTCCAGGGTACTGTTCGGCAGCAGAGCTAAATCATGCCCATTGAGACAGTGCGGCGCGCTCGGCTGTGGCTCGAATCCATCAAAGATCAAGTCTCCGCAGATGTCAGCCGTGAAGTTCAGACTTCCAAATCTGACCTGATGGCCAGGGACGTAGCTTTCAATCTGCTCCAGATGGCCAAGCGAATTGGCCCGCAGTGCAAAGCCGCCGAATACGAAGATCTATCCGGGGAGAAAAGTCTCACCCTGGACTGCGTCGTTGTTGATGATCGAAGGAGCCATCGGGCCTATATGCGACGGCACAGAGCAACTCTCAATGAAAGCACCAATGTCGGTGTCAAAACCGGCGGATCTCGGGTAGGGGGTCCCGAACTGTGCGTCTAGGCGGATGGTAACAGGAGACAAGGGACATGATGTTTTTACCCAGGTTCGGGCCCTCTCGATGGAGGTAAAACCCTACTCCTGCTTGATTGATATTGATGATATGGGTAGTACAAGAGTGGATCTACCACGAGATCAAGGAGGCTAAACCCTAGAAGCTAGCCTATGGTATGATTGTTGTTGTGTCCTATGGACTAAAACCCTCTGGTTTATATAGACACCGGAGAGGGCTAGGGTTACATAGAGTCGGTTACAATGGTAGGATATCTACATATCCGTATCGCCAAGCTTGCCTTCCACACCAAGGAAAGTCCCATCCGGACACGGGACGAAGTCTTCAATCTTGTATCTTCATAGTCTTGGAGTCCGGCCGATGATGATAGTTCGGCTATCCGGACAACCCCTAGTCCAGGACTCCCTCACACACCCACTTAGTTTTCAGTTTGAGCTTCCATACAATTATAGCTCTAGTGCATCCGTTGCATGGAAATCCCTACTCCTCGCATTGACATCAATTGATGGGCATCCCCATAGCCCGTTGATTAGCCACGTCGATGTGAGACTTCTATTCCACCCTTTTTGTCTTCTCCACATAACCCCCACCATCATATTCTATTCCACCCATAGTGCTATATCCATGGCTCATGCTCATGTATTGCGTGAAGGTTGAAAAAGTTTGAGAATACTAAAGTATGAAACAATTGCTTGGCTGACACCGGGATAGGCATGAGGGGTACCTTGTGTTAAGAAAAGGGAGCATACCAGACTATATGATTTTGTAGGGATAACGTTCTGAATTGATATTTTGAAAGACATGATTGTTTGTTGGGATGCCCTAAGTATTATTATTTTTATGTCAAATGATAGACTATTGCTTTGAATCACTCATGTCTTAATATTCATGCCATGATTAGACATATGATCAAGATTATGCTAGGTAGCATTCCACATCGAAAATTATCTTTTTATCATTTACCTACTCGAGGACGAGCAGGAATTAAGCTTGGGGATGCTGATACATCTCCGTCGTATCTATAATTTTTGATTGTTCCATTCCAATATTATTCAACTTTCATATACTTTTGGCAACTTTTTATACTATTTTTGGGACTAACATATTGATCCAGTGCCCAGTGCCAGTTCCTGTTTGTTGCATGTTTTTTGTTTTGCAGAAACACAATATCAAACAGAGTCCAAACGGGATAAAAATGGACGGAGAATTATTTGGGAATATTTGTGATTTTTGGGAGGAAGAATCAATGCGAGACGGTGCCCGAGGGGGCAAGGAGACAGGGGGCGTGCCCTAGGGAGGCAGGCGCACCCTGTTCTATCCTGGGCCCCCCTTAAGGCGGTTGACTCTCTTCTTTTGCTGCAAGAAAGCTAATTTTATGAGAAAGATCTGGGCGAAAGATTCACCCCAATAGGAGTTACGGATCTCCAGACATAAAAGAAACAGTGAAGGGGCAGAATTTGAGAACGCAGAAACAGAGAGAGACAGAGAGATAGATGCAATATCGGAGGGGCTCTCGCCCCTCCCACGCCATGGGAGCCAAGGACCAGAGGGGAAACCCTTCTCCCATCTAGGGAGAAGGTCAAGGAAGAAGAAGAAGAAGGGGGCCCCTCTCCCCCTAGCTTCCGGTGGCGCCGGAACGCCGCCAGGGGCCATCATCATCACCGCGATCTTCACCAACACCTCCATCATCTTCACCAACACCTCCATCACCTTCCCCCATCTATATTCAGCGGTCCACTCTCCCGCAACCCGCTGTACCCACTACTTGAACATGGTGCTTTATGCTTCATATTATTATTCAATGATGTGTTGCCATCTAATACGTCTCCAACGTATCTACTTTTCCAAACACTTTTGCCCTTGTTTTGGACTCTAACTTGAATGATTTGAATGAAACTAACCCGGACTGACGTTGTTTTCAGCAGAACTGCCATGATGTTGTTTTATGTGTAGAAAAGAAAAGTTCTCGGAATGTCCTGGAAATCCACGGAGGCACTTTTCAGAATTAATAAGAATTTTTGGCGAAAGAATCAAGGCCAGGGGGCCCACGGGCTGTCCACGAGACAGGGGGGCGCGCCCTCCGATCTCATGGGCCCCCTGGACACCTCCCGACCTCAACTCCAACTCCATATATACCGTCTTGGGGAGAAAAAAATCAAGGAGAAAGTTTCATCGCGCTTCACGACACGGAGCCACTGCCAAGCCCTAATCTCTCTCGGGAGGGCTGATTTGGAGTCTGTTCGGGGCTCCGGAGAGGGGGATTCGTCGCCGTCGTCATCATCAACCATCCTCCATCACCAATTTCATGATGCTCACCGCCGTGCGTGAGTAATTCCATCGTAGGCTTGCTGGATGGTGATGGGTTGGATGATATTTACCATGTAATCAAGTTAGTTTTGTTAGGTTTTAATCCGTAGTATCCACTATGTTCTCAGATTGATGTTGGTATGACTTTGCTATGCTTAATGCTTGTCACTAGGGCCCGAGTGCCATGATTTCAGATCTGAACCTATTACGTTTTCATCAATATATGTGTGTTCTTGATCCTATCTTGCAAGTCTATAGTCACCTATTATGTGTTATGATCCGACAACCCCGAAGTGACAATAATCGGGATACTTCTCGGTGATGACCGTAGTTTGAGGAGTTCATGTATTCACTATGTGCTAATGCTTTGTTCCAGTTCTCTATTAAAAGGAGGCCTTAATATCCCTTAGTTTCCGTAAGGACCCCGCTGAACACGGGAGGGTAGGACAAAAGATGTCATGCAAGTTCTTTTCCATAAGCACGCATGACTATTTACGGAATACATGCCTACATTACATTGATGAATTGGAGCTAGTTCTATATCACCCTATGTTATAACTATTGCATGAGGAATCGCATCCGGCATAATTATCCATCATTGATCCATTGCCGACGAGCTTTTCACATATTGTTCTTCGCTTATTTACCTTTCCGTTGCTACTGTTACAACTACTACAAAAACCCAAAAACATTTATCTTTACGTTTGCTACTGCTACTATTATTATCATACCACTTTTGCTACTAAACACTTTGCTGCAGATACTAAGTTATCCAGGTGTAGTTGAATTGACCACTCAACTGCTAATACTCAAGAATATTCTTTGGCTCCCCTTGTGTTGAATCAATAAATTTGGGTTGAATACTCTACCCTCGAAAGCTGTTGCGATCCCCTATACTTGTGGGTTATCAAGACTAATTTCTGGCGTCGTTGCCGGGGAGCATAGCTCTATTCTCTGAGTCACTTGGGATTTATATCTGTTGATCACTATGAAGAACTTGAAAGACGATCGAACTACTATTTTGCCCTCAACTACGAGGGGAGGTAAGGAACTGCCATCTAGCTCTGCACTAGAATCTCCTTCCGTTATAAGTAAGCTTGCGACACCTAAACCTGCTACTGCTATGAATTCTGATATGTCGCATGTTATTGATGATGCCACTTCTGCTATGCATGATGAAACTACTTCTGTGCTTGATACTACTGTGCCATTAGGTGAATTTCTAGATGAACAACTTGCTAGATTTAGGGGGAATGAAAATATTGAAGAACCTATTATATATGATAGTGATGATGAAGGTCCCCCCAATGATTATGTTTTACCTGTTGTTCCTAAGGGTTATGTTATGCATGAAACAGCTGCTATGGAAATTCTTGCTTGCAATGATAGAAATGATCTTAAGAAATTATTAGCTAAATGGAAGCAGCAGTCTCTTAATGCTAGGATGAAACCCGATCCTGCTTTTGCTACTTCACCTATCTATGTTACTAATAAGGATTATGAATTCTCTGTTGATCCTGATATTATTACTTTAGTTGAATTTGATCCTTTTTATGGCCTTGAATCTGAAACTGTTGTGGCACATCTTACCAAGTTGAATGATATAGCCACCCTATTTACTCATGATGAGAAGTCTCGCTATTTATATATCCTTAAGATATTTCCATTCTCATTAAAGGGTGATGCTAAGACTTGGTATAATTCTCTTGCTCCTGGTTGTGTGCGTAGTCCCCAGGATATGATTTATTACTTTTTTGCTAAATATTTCCCTGCTCATAAGAAACAAGCTGCCTTGCAGGAAATATATAACTTTGTGCAAATCAAAGAAGAGAGTCTCCCACAAGCTTGGGGGAGGCTTCTCCCGTTACTTAACGTTTTGCCTGATCATCCTCTTAAGAAAAATGAAATACTTGATATCTTTTATAATGGACTAACCGATGCTTCCAAGGACTACTTGGATAGTTGTGCTGGTTGTGTTTTCAGGGAAAGAACAGTCGACGAAGCTGAAATACTATTGAATAATATGTTGACTAATGAAAATAATTGGACTCCTCCCGAGCCAGTTCCTGAAGTAATTCCTGAACCAATTGAGCCAACTCCTGAGCCTATTCCTAAACCCACTCCAAAGAAGAGAGGTGTTTTCCTGAAGATATGCAAGAGGCAAAGAAATCAATGAAAGAAAAAGGTATTAAAGCTGAAGATGTTAATAATTTACCTTCTATTGAAGAAATACATGGTTTTAATTTACCGCCTGAAGAACCACATTGTCTTGATAACCCGACACAGGTAGTAAAGGTAAATTCTCTCTATAGATATGATAAAGTTGAAATACCCTCTACTAAATTTCATAGCCCATGCTTAGATGAATTTGATGACTTTATGGCTAGACTAATGCTTATGTTGGTAGAGAGTTGAAGAATAATACTTTCGAGATAGGACGTGTAGGTGTTTTTCTAGCTAGAGTTAAAGATGAACTTCACCGCGTTAGCAAATACGCTTCTAGGGTTTCTACTCAAGCTGGCAAGTACTTAAAGCTCAAAATGATTTGCTTGAGGAATTGAATAAAAATGACTTTGCAGTTAGAGTGGCTACTAGAACTGGTAGAATGACTCAGGAACCTTTGTATCCTGAAGGCCACCCTAAGAGAATCGAGCAAGATTCTCAGAGAAATAATTTAGAGGCACAGTTCTTCTAAAAAGAAGAAGAAGAAAAATGATAGAACTTTGCATGCTTCTAGTGAACCTACTATAGACACACCTGAGAATCCCAATGATATTTCTATTTCTGATGCTGAAACACAATCAGGTGACGAACATGAACCTAGTGATAATGTTAATGATAATGTTCATGTTGATGCTCAACCTAGCAAAGATAATGATGTAGAAATTGAACCTACTGTTGATCTTGATAACCCACAATCAAAGGATCAACGTTATGATAAGAGAGATTTTGTTGCTAGGAAGCATGGTAAAGAAAGAGAACCATGGGTTCAGAAACCCATGCCCTTTCCCCCTAAACCATCCAAGTCAAAGGATGATGAGGATTTTGAGTGCTTTGCTGAAATGATTAGACCTATTTTCTTACGTATGCGCTTAACTAATATGCTTAAAGTAAATCCTTATGCTAAGTATATGAAGGATATCATCACAAATAATAGAAAGATACCGGAAGCTGAAATTTCCACCATGCTTGCTAATTACACTTATAAGGGTGGAATACCAAAGAAACTTGGAGATCCGGGTGTACCAACTATACCATGCTCTATTAAAAGAAATTATGTTAGAACTGCTTTATGTGATCTTGGAGCCGGTGTTAGTGTTATGCCTCTCTCTTTATATCGTAGACTTGAATTGAATAAGTTGACACCTACTGAAATATCTTTGCAAATGGCCGATAAATCAACTGCTATACCTGTCGGTATTTGTGAGGATCTGCCTGTTGTGGTTGCAAATGTCACTATCTTAACGGACTTTGTTATTCTTGATATTCCTGAGGACGATAGTATGTCTATTATCCTTGGTAGACCTTTTCTTAATACTGCAGGGGCTGTTATTGATTGCAACAAAGGCAATGTCACTTTTCATGTTAATGGTAATGAGCACACGGTACACTTTCCGAGGAAACAATCTCAAGTTCATAGCATCAATTCTATTGAAAAAATTCCAACTATCATTTTTGGAGCTTTTGAATTTCCTCTCCCTACTGTCAAGAAAAAGTATGATATTCTTATTGTTGGGGATTTTCATATCCCCGTTGAGGTAACTTAGTGTTATTCGAAACTTCTCTGGCTCCGTGTTATTCAGAATGAGTTTGTTAACAAGACTTGATCAACCTTGTTAGTGGGTTCATTTTCATGATAACGAGATGGATGAAACTAGAAGGCACAACCTTCTGTACCCTCCTTTTACTTTCTGTTATTTAGATTAAATAAAGCAAAAATAGTATTATCCGTCTGTTTTCTGAATTATCCGTGCGTTCAAAAATAGTCCAAAAATAAAAGTGCTCCAAATGCCCTGCAAATTTAGTATGAATTTTTCTGGAATATTTGAGATTTTAGGCGCTTAAATCACTGCAGGAGGGGCAAGAACCAGGCCACGAGAGAGGAGGGCGCGCCCCCCTATCTCGTGGGCCCCTGGTGTCTCCCCTCCACTTATGCCAGCACCCACACACTTCATCTTCTACCCAAAAAAATCCCCATCCAGCTCAAACCCGAGTTCTAGCTCGTTTTGCTGTGATTTTCGATCTCTTAGCTCAAAGCTCCATTCGCAAAACTGCTTTGGGAGATTGTTGCTTGGTATGTGACTCCTCCATTGGTCCAAATAGTTTTTGTTCTAGTGCTTTATTCATTGCAAATTTGTGCTGCATAGGTGACCATGTTCTTGAGCTTGCATGTTAAATTTTTGAGGTCCCAAGCAATTCCAATGCATGATATAGGCTCTAGGCACTTGTAGGAGTAGTTGCTATCAATCTTGTTTAGTTTTATTCACTTTCATTTTGAAGTTACTAAAATTTCAGAAATTTTCAAAAAAAGAAATATGCTTAGAAGAATGTACCAAGGTGGTTCCTCGGTAGAGAAAGGGCCAAGGATTGCTATACGTGAACAAGATGTTAATTTGCCAAGGGGCGCAAATGTACGGGCTTGCGAGTGGCCATCCGATGGTTTTATGGTTGAAGCAGGTTTCAAGGGGGAATTTGATGCGTATGTGCGTAATGCTGAGCTTGAGGACATCTTACAAGTGTCCCCAATATTATCAATTGACTGATTCCTTTGTGCGGAGGTTCAAATATATTTATTCCCGTAATTCTCCTAGTGTTATGTTTGATATTTATGATACATCTTATACCATGGATTTAGAGGATTTCACAACTGCTTGCAAACTCCCGCAGTGGGGTAATATTAATGATCCTCCCAAATCTGAAGTTAGAGATTTTCTTGCTAGTATTACTGTGGGAGAATCTAGGGATGTAACACAAGCTACCATAGGGAGCATTCATTTTCCTGCTATACATTACTTTGCTCTCTTTATTGGTAGATGCATTAACGGTAAGGATGAAGTATGTCACATGTGTGCCCCTGATCTTTGTGTCCTCAAGAGTGATGTGTCAAGTTATAGAGGTTATAACTTGGGGGCAATAGTTGCACGTAGGTTTCATAATAATAATAGAAGGGGAGATTTCTTTGGAGGAATTTATGCGACCCGTGTGGCTAATTTTCTTAATATAGCCCCACGAGAGGGGGATATGATTGTACCTCCTGTTTATTTGGATAAAGAAGCTATGTTTGATCATCATTTTCTTGAGAGGAATGAAAAATTCCTCCATTATCGACTAACCTATAACAGACGCAACGTCATCCCTGTTACTCTTCCTGCTCCCTACCTTTTTGATTATCAGACAAAAGGAAGATTTGTTGTCACCAGGGAAGAAGCCACTGATTATGAGAGGGGAATGGAGGCAGCTCGCCAACACGTTGCTGCTCACGAGGCGGTCGCCTCTTCATCTCAGTACTACCCCGGCTACTCTTATGAATATCAGCCAGGCGGTCATTGGTATTAGACCAACTTAGGCCAAAAGCCTAAGCTTGGGGGAGTACGTATTTCTCACCGACTTTACATTCATGTTCACACACTAGTCGTCGGTGCTCACACTCTTTCATTGTATTATCCATGTTAGTTTAAATTTATTTTTCTAGTTTTCTTCTTTTGTGTTTGTTAAAACCTTAAGAAAAACCAAAAATTAGTTAGTTTAATTTCCTTTCTTGTAGTAGAAATTAAAATGAAAAACCCAAAAAGATTTCTCGTTCTTCTTTTACTTGTTGGGAGCTTTCCCGTGTAAATAGTTTTCTTTTCTTTTCTTTCTTTTGGGGTTCGAGAAGACTATATTGAAAATGCTTAGTGGCTCTTATATGCATGATTGTTTATTTAACTTAGAGCCCATATTACTTATCTTCTCTCTTGAGTTGAATACTTGCAGATTCCAGCTTAGTCCAATGCATGTGCACTCTTATTATTATACACATCGTTCGGTCGTGCAAGTGAAAGGCAATAATGACGATATATGATGGACTTATTGGGATGAGAAAAGCTGTATGAACTCAACCTCTCTTGTTTTTGTAAATATGATGATTCATTGTTCCTGAGTCAGCTATTATGAAGTAAACATATTTGCAATGACATTTAGAGATTATAGTTGCTTGTGCCATGCTTGATTAGCTATGAGTTATAATGGTTTACCTTGCGTGCCAACATGCTATTATAATGATTATGATGTGGTATGATGGGATGGTATCCTCCTTTGAATGTATTAAGTGACTCGACTTGGCACATGTTCACGCATGTAGTAGAATCAAATCAACATAGCCTTCATGATATTTATGTTCATGGTAGATTATATCCCACTCATGCTTGTACTCGGTGTAAATTAATTTTAATGCATGTTTACGACTATTCTCACTCTCTCAGTTGGTCGCTCCCCAGTCTTTTGCTAGCCTTCACCTGTACTAAGCGGGAATACTGCTTGTGCATCCAAACTCCTTAAACCCCAAAGTTGTTCCATATGAGTCCACTATACCTTCCTATATGCGGTATTTACCTGCCGTTCCAAGTAAATTTGTATGTGCCAAACTCCAAACCTTCAAATGAAATTCTGTTTTGTTTGCTCGAGCAGCTGATGTTTCAACTAGGGCTGCCTATATCTTCCATGCTAGGTGGGTTATTCTCAAGAGGAGTGGACTCCGCTCCTCATTCACGAGAAAGGGCCGGTAACTGGGATGCCTAGTCCCATGATGCAAAAAAGATCAAAGCAAATCAAAATAATTAAACAAAACTCCCCCAGGGCTGTTGTATGTTGGAGGCACTCGTTGTTTCGAGCAAGCCATGGATTGATGCTTGTTGGTGGTTGGGGGAGTATAAACCTTTACCATTCTGTTTGGGAACTGCCCATAATGCAAGTAGTATGGAAGATACAGCCATCTCATAGTTGTTGCGTTGACAGCGAAAGTATGCTGCTCAAAATGTTATTCAATCTCTATTTTAAAATCGAGCTCTGGCACCTCTACAAATCCCTGCTTCCCTCTGCGTAGGGTCTATCTATTTACTTTTATGTTGAGTCATCACCCTTCTTATTAAAAGCACCCGCTGGAGAGCACACGGTCATTTGCATTCATTATTATTGGTTTATATTGGGTATTGACTTGACTAGATCTCTTTTACCATGAATTACAATGTTTAGTCAGTCCTTGATCTTTAAAGGTGCTCTGCATTTATGTTTTGCGGTCTCAGAAAGGGCTAGCGAGATACCATTTTGTTATATCATGTTATGATTATTTTGAGAAAGTGTTGTCATCCGAGTTTTCTTATTATGGCTCGCTAGCTTATTATGTTATTGATATGAGTAATTGTGAGACCTATGTGTTATTGTTAGTATGGTTAGTTCATAATATTTGCTGAAACTTGAATGTTGGCTTTTCATGTTACAACAACAAGAGCAAACAGAGTTTGTAAAAGTTTTTCTTTATCACTTTCAGTTTATCAACTGAATTGCTTGAGGACAAGAAAAGGTTTAAGCTTGGGGGAGTTGATACGTCTCCAATGTATCTACTTTTCCAAACACTTTTGCCCTTGTTTTGGACTCTAACTTGCATGATTTGAATGAAACTAACCCGGACTGACGCTGTTTTCAGCAGAACTGCCATGATGTTGTTTTATGTGTAGAAAAGAAAAGTTCTCGGAATGTCCTGGAAATCCACGGAGGCACTTTTCAGAATTAATAAGAATTTTTGGCGAAAGAATCAAGGCCAGGGGGCCCACGGGTTGTCCACGAGATAGGGGGGTGCCCCCCCTAGGGCGCGCCCTCCTATCTCGTGGGCCCCCTGGACACCTCCCGACCTCAACTCCAACTCCATATATACCGTCTCGGGGAGAAAAAAATCAAGGAGAAAGTTTCATCGCGTTTCACGACACGGAGCCACCGCCAAGCCCTAATCTCTCTCGGGAGGGCTGATCTGGAGTCCGTTCGGGGCTCTCGGAGAGGGGGATTCGTCACCGTCGTCATCATCAACCATCCTCCATCACCAATTTCATGATGCTCACCGCCGTGCGTGAGTAATTCCATCGTAGGCTTGCTTGACGGTGATGGGTTGGATGAGATTTACCATGTAATCAAGTTAGTTTTGTTAGGGTTTGATTCCTAGTATCCATGATGTTCTGAGATTGATGTTGCTATGACTTTTCTATGCTTAATGCTTGTCACTAGGGTCCGAGTGCAATGATTTCAGATCTGAACCTATTATGTTTTCATCAATATATGTGTGTTCTTGATCCTATCTTGCAAGTCTATAGTCACCTATTATGTGTTATGATCCGACAACCCCGAAGTGACAATAATCGGGATACTTCTCGGTGATGACCGTAGTTTGAGGAGTTCATGTATTCACTATGTGCTAATGCTTTGTTCCGGTTCTCTATTAAAAGGAGGCCTTAATATCCCTTAGTTTCCGTAAGGACCCCGCTGAACACGGGAGGGTAGGACAAAAGATGTCATGCAAGTTCTTTTCCATAAGCACGTATGACTATTTACGGAATACATGCCTACATTACATTGATGAATTGGAGCTAGTTCTATATCACCCTATGTTATAACTATTGCATGAGGAATCGCATCCGGCATAATTATCCATCATTGATCCATTGCCTACGAGCTTTTCACATATTGTTCTTCGCTTATTTACTTTTCCGTTGCTACTGTTACAACTACTACAAAAACCCAAAAACATTTATCTTTACGTTTGCTACCGCTACTATTATTATCATACCACTTTTGCTACTAAACACTTTGCTGCAGATACTAAGTTATCCAGGTGTAGTTGAATTGACAACTCAACTGCTAATACTCAAGAATATTCTTTGGCTCCCCTTGTGTCGAATCAATAAATTTGGGTTGAATACTCTACCCTCGAAAGCTGTTGCGATCCCCTATACTTGTGGGTTATCACCATCCTATGATGTCTGAGTAGATTTTCATTGTCCTACCGGTGATTGATGAATTGCTATGATTGGTTTAATTTGCTTGTGGTTATGTTGCTGTCCTATTGTTCCCTTCGTGTCGTGCAAGCGTGAGGGATTCCCGCTATAGGGTGTTGCAATACGTTCATGATTCGCTTATAGTGGGTTGCTAGAGTGACAGAAGCTTAAACCTGAGTAAGGGGATTGTGGCGTATGGGATAAAGGGGACTTGATGCTTTAATGCTATGGTTGGGTTTTACCTTAATGATCTTTAGTAGCGAATGCTTGCTAGAGTCCCAATCATAAGTGCATATGATCCAAGAAGAGAAAGTATGTTAGGTTATGCCTCTACCACAAAAAACTTGCTATCGGTCTAGTAAAGTAGTCAACTGCTTAGGGACAATTTCACAACTCCTATCACCACTTTTCCACACTCGCTATATTTACTTTATTGCTTCTTTATCTAAACAGCCGCTACTTTTTATTTACGTGCTCTTTATTATCTTGCAAGCCTATCCAACAACACCTACAAAATACTTCTAGTTTCATACTTGTTCTAGGTAAAGCAAACACTAAGTGTGCGTAGAGGCGTATCTGTGTTAGATAGGACTTGAGAGAATATTTGTTCTACCTTTAGCTCCTCATTGAGTTCGACACTCTTACTTATCGAAAGAGGCTACAATTATCCCCTATACTTGTGGGTTATCACCGGCCAGCCGCTGCGCCCCCCCCCCCCTTCGCGGTGCCACTCCGGCCGAAGCCTAGTCAGGGATGGCGCCCAGCGCCCGCGCCCCCATCGGCTCCGCCCGCCGTGGCCGTCGCCCCTGGTGGCCTCGGTCTCGGGCGCGAACGCCCACTACCGGTTAACCCCCCTGGGCTGGCCTTGAGCCACTGCCAGCGGGCCCCAGCGCCAATCCCCTTGTCAAAAAGGGTTTACAAAATATATTAATAAAAATAAATAAATATGAAATTTAATTAACTATTTAACTTAATTAACTCCATTTAGTTACTCTAATTAACTAGGTTAACTAACTATATCTGTTTAATCAAGTTGTTTCAATGATAGCGGGACCCACCTTTAAGTTTGACCCAGTCAACAGCCGTGTTGATTGCTGACATCATGCTGATGTCATAACCCTATTTTACTTTTTACTAAATATTTTAATTCCAGAATATTGCTAAAACTTTAGAAAATCATATAAAATAATCCGTCGCTCGGATGAAAAAGTTTTATACATGAAAGTTGCTCAGAAAGACGAGACAAATCCGGATATGCTCTCCGTTCATCCGCCAGACTACCCTAGCATAGCGAACATCAAACCTTTCCCCTCTGGTTCGTCTATCCGAAAATGCCTAACTCCGGGAAAACTTTCCCGGATGTTTCCCCCTTCTCCGGTATCGTGTAACACTGTGTTAGAACACCCCTAGCACCGCTTATTGTCTTGTTATGCATATGTTTGTGTGTATTTACTGTTTCTTCCCCCTCTTCTTTCAGGTAGACCTCGAGACCGCTGCTGATGCCACTGTGATGAACTACGTCGACGACGACCCTTCTTCCCTTTCAGCGGAGCTTCTAGGCAAGGCCCCCTTTGATCATCCCGATATTGCCCATTCCATTATATAATGCTTGCATTAGATTTTGCTCTTGTAATTGATTGCTCCTTCATCAGTATAGGTTGGTTAGTGATCCATCAGTGACCCCTACCTTGTCCTTGTTGCCCCTTCTTCATCATCAATGACTCGATCAACGTGAGCGATGACCAGAGCCCGACACCTCACATCACATCACACCCCTTTTGTTGCTCGGCTCTGTAGAGCTACTATCGAGTGCCGAGGGTGATACCTCATGACGCACTCCTGATGATAATTCTATAGTGTAGCTATTCAGTCGTGGTCAACGAGGGTGGTTCCTCCTTCACCATTCCCGATACGGCTCTGTCATGCAACACCTCAAGTGTGAACCTCGAGGGTGGTTCCTCATATGTTCACCTTGATGAGTACCTCGAGGGGGAATCCATCGAGGGTGATTCCTCGGGTTTTCCCCTTGATGTTTGGACACACGGTTACCCAAACTTTACTTGATACCATTCTTGAAGTCGGGTCGGCCCTAAGGGGTACCCGCGAGTTGATGTGAAAGTCGGGCGGGCTCGGAGAGCATCCGCGAGTTTTCCATGTGGCACGGCCAGGCAGTCTGGGACCTTGCCGTAAGTCCATGAGGCGGGGCGACGGGGTCACATTATCATGAGCTTCTGCTCGTCTCCGCAGGCCCCCAATGCACTAACAGGTTTGGGTATTTGAAAGTGCAACTATCCCTAGGTGGTTTTGGTAATTCATAACAACATATAGCTCATTGAGCTAATGCTATTCCAAGACAAATATTTCAGGAAAGCTCAATGAATGGCATGGAATGGATGATGAAAGTGGATCCCTCAAAATATTAAGGACAAAGGATTGGCTCAAGCTCAAAAGCTCAAGACTCTACATTTTACATTTTAGTGATCCAAGATCACATTGAGTCTATAGGAAAAGCCAATACTATCAAGGAGGGATGAGGTGTTGCTTAATGAGCCTCTTGCTTCAAGTGCTTAGTGATATGCTCTAAAAACCCTCAACTACTTTCTCACATCCACATATGACCTAAACCCAAAGTCAAAATCGGTCCTACCGATTCTTTCTATCCGGCGCCACCGAGTTCAAATGTCATAGCCACTGCCACAAACCCTAGGCAAATCGGTCTCACTGATAGGGATCTCGGTCTCACCGAGATGGGATTGTAATCTCTCTGTTTCCCTTCGTAACGTTTCGGTCTAACCGAAGTGAGCGATCAGTCCCACCGAGATTGCAATGTAAACTCTCTGTTTCCCTTTCGTAACATTTCGGTCTCACCGAAAAGAGCGAATCGGTCCCACCGAGTTTACCTGACCAACTCTTTGGTTAGCTAATTACCAAAATTGGTCTCACCGAGTTTGTGTAATCAGTCTCACCGAGATTACGTTATGCCCTAACCCTAACCATATCGGTCCTACCGAATTGCTCGTCGGTCCCACCGAAATTCCTAACGGTCACTAGATTTGCTAAAACGGTCTGACCGAGTCTTTTGATTCGGTCCCACCGAGTTTAGTAAATTATGTGTAACGGTTAGATTTTGTGTGGAGGCTATATATACCCCTCCACCTCCTCTTCATTTGTGGAGAGAGTCATCAGAACAAACCTACACTTCCAACTTACCAGTTCTGAGAGAGAACCACCTACTCATGTGTTGAGGCCAAGATATTCCATTCCTACCATATGAATCTTGATCTCTAGCCTTCCCCAAGTTGCTTTCCACTCAAATCTTCTTTCCACCAGATCCAAATCCTATGAGAGAGAGTTGAGTGTTGGGGAGACTATCATTTGAAGCACAAGATCAAGGAGTTCATCATCAACGCACCATTTGTTACTTCTCGGAGAGTGGTGTCTCCTAGATTGGCTAGGTGTCACTTGGGAGCCTCCGACAAGATTGTGGAGTTGAACCAAGGAGTTTGTAAGGGCAAGTATGTCTCCTACTTCATGAAGATCTACCGCTAGTGAGGCAAGTCCTTCGTGGGCGACGGCCATGGTGGGATAGACAAGGTTGCTTCTTCATGGACCCTTCGTGGGTGGAGCCCTCCGTGGACTCGCGCAACCGTTACCCTTCGTGGGTTGAAGTCTCCATCAACGTGGATGTACGATAGCACCACCTATCGGAACCACGACAAAAACATCCGTGTCTCCAATTGCGTTTGAATCCTCCAAACCCTTCCCTTTACATTCTTGCAAGTTGCATGCTTTAATTTCCGTTGCTCATATACTCTTTGCATGCTTGCTTGAATTGTGTGCAGATTGCTTGACTTGTCCAAAGATAGCTAAAATCTGCCAAAGTGTATAACTGGGAAAAGGTTAAGTTTTTAATTGGTCAAGTAGTCTAATCACCCCCCCTCTAGACATACACAAGGTTCTACAAGTGGTATCAGAGCTTTGGTCTCCATTTGCTTTGATTCCCATAGCTTTTGGTGGTCATGGCCTTGGTTTCACAACCTAGGAGAGTATGGCGTCTAGCGAGGGAAATTATCACCGTAGAGGTCCTTACTTTGATGGCACTAATTTTGCTAGTTGGAAGCATAAGATGAAAATGCATATTCTCGGACATAACCCCACCGTTTGGGCTATTGTGTGTATTGGCTTGCAAGGTGAATTCTTTGATGGGAGAGAGTCGAACCGTGAAGCTAGCGTGGATGAATTGAAGATGCTGCAATACAACGCTCAAGCTTGTGATATCCTCTTCAATGGCTTGTGCCCCGAAGAATTCAACAAAATCAGCCGTCTTGAGAATGCAAAGGAAATTTGGGATACTTTGATTGATATGCATGAAGGTACCGACTCCCTCAAGGAATCCAAGTTGGATGTGCTCCAAAGTCAGCTTGACAAGTTCAAAATGACGGATGGTGAAGGTGTTGCTGAAATGTACTCTAGGCTTGCTCTTATCACAAATGAGATTGCCGGCTTAGGAAGTGAAGAGATGACCGACAGATTCATCATCAAGAAGATCCTAAGAGCATTGGATGGAAAGTATGATACCGTATGCACATTGATCCAAATGACGCCAAATTACAAAGATCTCAAGCCAACGGAAGTCATTGGAAGAATTGTTGCTCATGAGATGTCACTCACACTACTAGAAAAAGGGCCATAGATGGGATTGACACTAATGGCGCACCAGACAAGTGGTGCGCCATTAGTATATACTAATGGCGCACCACCTTCTGATACGCCATTAGAGTTGAAACTACTAATGGCGCACCTGGCCCAAGGTGCGCCATTAGTATCAAATTTTTTTTTGAACTAGTGCGCCTGTCCAAACATACTAATGGTGCATCTAGACTCAATGCGCCATTACTAGTTGTAACTAGTAATGGTGCACCTGTCGGAAAGTGCGCCACTAATGTTGTTTTTTATTATATTTTTTATTCCTTTTTTGCAAAACTACTAATGGCGCACTGTTCCACCGTGCGCCATTACTAGTTTAAACTAGTAATGGCGCACTGTGGAACAGTGCGCCATTAGTATGTTTTTTTTTTCAAAACTACTAATGGCGCACCACCAGAAGGTGCGCCATTAGTAACCTGGATTACTAATGGTGCATTTAGAGTTGGTGCGCCATTAGTAAGTGGGCAGCAACAAGATATTTTGGACAGCCTCTCCTACCCACACTCACTTTCTCCCCACTTCATTCTCTCCACCTCCTCCTTGTCTCGGGTGCCTCCTCTTTTTCACCTCATTTCCACCATAGATTCATTCAAATTAAGTGGTTAAATTACCTTGTTTTGATAGGTAAGTAAGGGGGGAAGCTATATTTATGTTGTTCTCCCTACAACAATGTGCACATGCACTTTTTATGGCCTAGCTAGATCTATGTATGTTCGTGGTGTTGCATATGTTTTTGGTGTTGCATATGTGTTTGTGTTTGGAGGTGTACCGGTATTTGAAATGCGATAGTTGGCAATATTTTGCCGGAATGTTGATTCATTTCCGTTTCGGCGAGAATTTTGGCATTAAGCATTCTTTTTGGTCCTATTTTTAGGGAAAGTCATGCCAAATTTTTTCTTGGTTCTAAAATATCGTTTTGCTCTACCCCGCAGGCGACCATGGTCCGCACGATGACCGAAGGCATCGTGAATAGGTTTTTGAGATCCGCGAAGGCCGAGATGCTTAAAAAGAACGAGACGGAGATAAGATGTCCGTGTCGAAGATGCAAGCTGAAGAGCCTTATTGCGGACCCGGATTTCGGGCAGGTGCGGGACCACCTGCTCTTGCGTGGTTTCATGGATGGCTATCAGTGGCAAGGTGATGAAGATGACTACGAAGTCGTCCATGGGGGCCGGGCAAGAAATGAGGAAGGGCAGCAAGACAACCACCGCGGCTCGGGCGGGCGAGAAGACGAAGAATCCCCAGGAGATGATCACGACGGTGATGCTGTACACAATCATCATGTAGAAGATGCAGGACATGATGATGAGGAAGATGCCGGAGCAGACGACGGGCATGATCATGAAGATGATGATGCCGGCGGAGCAGACGACGCTGGACCATCGATGGGCTGGGTGCAGGACCCTCATATTCAAGAGCTGCTTCTCAAGCAGACGAATAACGCAAGAGCTGCCACCCGAGAGAAAGCCAAGATGGATCAACTTGAGTTAGACGCGGTTACTCCATTGTATGAAGGATGCAGGCCCGAGGATACCCGCCTGAAAGTAACGCTCATGGCTCTGGAAATGAAGGTAAAACACAAAATGACCGACGCATGCTTCGACGAGAACATGTCATTCTGGCACGAACGTCTTCCCAAGAGGAACAAGTGCCCGACCAGTTTGGAGGAGGCGAAGAAAATCGTGTGTCCTCTGGATTTACCGCACGTGAAATACCATGTGTGCATGAACAATTGCATCATTTATCGGGACGAGCACGCAGAGTCTACCATATGTCCGGTGTGCGGCGTCACTCGATACAAGAAGAGGAAGAAAGCTCCTCGAAAAGTGGTGTGGTACTTTCCGATCACTCCTCGTCTGCAGCGGTATTTCGCGGACCCTAAGGTAGCAAAGCTCCTGCGTTGGCACGCGGATAGGGAGGAGAAGAAGCGAGAAGATGACGCAAATGATCCGGAGATAGATAAAAAAGACAAGATGCTGAGTCACCCTAAGGATGCGAGCCAGTGGCAAGCGTTGAACTTCAAAGACCTAGAATTTGGGAACGATCCAAGGAACATCGTGCTGGGTGCAAGCACCGATGGAGTCAATCCGTTTGGCAGCCAGAGAAGCACACATAGCACCTGGCCTGTGTTTGTGTGGATGTACAACCTTCCCCCCTGGTTGTGCATGAAGAGGAAGTACATTCACATGAGTATGCTAATTGAAGGACCGAAACAACCAGGGAATGACATCAATCTGTATCTGGGGCTGCTGAAAGAGGAGCTTGACACGCTGTGGAAAACGCCAGCCAATACGTGGGATGCCGCAGAGAAAGAATATTTCCCTATGAGAGCCGCACTGCTCACGACGGTGCACGACTATCTCGGTTACGGATATCTCGCGGGGCAGGTAGTCCACGGATTTTCTGGATGCGTAAGGTTCATGGATGACACAACGTATCCCCAGCTAGATAGAGATCCCGGGTCTTCGAAAACCGCGTTCATGGGACATCGAAGGTGGCTTCGCGACGATGACCCGTGGAGGAAACGCAAGGATCTGTTCGATGGTGAAACCGAACCCCGAAAACGCCCGTGTACGAGGAGCGGCGAGGAAATAGACAAGCTGTTGAAAAATTGGAAAGACTGCCCACTGCCAGGAAAGAAGCAAAAGGTGCCAGAGCCGGGAAAGAAGCGAAAGGCGCCAGAGCCGTTGCTGAAGGTACGGAAAACGAGGTCTGTTTTCTGGGACTTGCCGTACTGGAAGATCCACCGTGTGCCTCACAGCCTTGATGTCATGCATATCACGAAGAACGTGTGCGAGAGTCTGCTTGGTACCCTGCTCAACATGCCAGAGAGGACCAAAGATGGGCCGAAAGCAAGGGCAGACTTGAAATCAATGGGCATCAAGCAGGAGCTTCACGCTAATGATGATGATGATGATGATGATGATGATGATGATGATGATGATGAGGCGAAGAAGGACACAGAAAGTCGTCGCAAAGGAAAAAAGGCCAAGAAGACCGGAAATGACTACCCTCCCGCGTGCTTCACTCTAAGTCAGGAGGAGATCGAGCAGTTTTTTACCTGCCTCCTAGGAGTAAAACTTCCTTACGGTTACGCGGGGAAGATAAGCAGATACCTAGACTCAACGAAGCAGAAGTTCAGCGGGATGAAGTCTCACGACTGTCACATGCTGATGACGCAGATACTTCTAGTTGCAATCCGTGGGATCATTGACGCGCACGTCCGTGAAATGCTATTTGGCCTATGCAACTTTTTAGACGTCATCTCTCAGAAGTCGGTTGGCGTGAGGCAACTCAGAAGGCTACAGGAAGAGATCGTGGTGATACTATGCGAGCTTGAGATGTACTTCCCGCCCGCATTCTTCGACATTATGGTGCATCTGCTAGTCCATATCGTGGAGGATATCATCCAACTCGGGCCGACATTCCTGCACAGCATGATGTCGTGCGAAAGGATGAATGGTGTCATCAAAGGATACGTTCGCAGCATGTCACGTCCAGAGGGAAGCATAGCCAGGGGCTTTCTGACCGAAGAGTGCATCTCCTACTGCACGAATTATCTAGGCATCGAGAACCCCGTTGGTCTGCCCGTCAACAGGCACCTCGGCAGGCTCGCTGGATGGGGTCACCATGAGGGTCGCCGCGAAATCCATGTCGACTTAGAGGGTCGACTCGCCGACTTTGAAAGAGCAAACTTAGTCGTGCTACAACACATAGACGTGGTCGATCCTTGTGTGGTAGAGCACAAAACCTTTATTAAGAAGACGTACAATGACCGAGGCCAACAGAGGACGGACGGAGATATAATCAAAGAGCACAACTCATGTTTCACGCGTTGGTTCAAGCAGAAGCTTCTGTCGTACCCTTTACATGAGGATTCTTCCGCAGAAGAACAACTCATATTCGCCTTGTCACAGGGCGCCGAGCACAACCTGATGACCTATGAGGCGTACGATATCAACGGCTACACATTCTACACCGAGGCCAAGGACATGAAGAGCGATGGTTATCAGAACTCCGGGGTAACGATGGAATCCTACACCGGTAACGACAAGGACAGATACTACGGAAGGATCGAGGAGATCTGGGAGCTGAGCTATGCTGGAGAGAAGGTCCCGATGTTCCAAGTCAGATGGGCGAAGAGAGTCCTAAAAGAAGACCGGTATTTCACCACCATGGTTATACCCGAAGCCAAATCCAAGACCGCGGGCGCAAACGTCACCGCGAAAAATGAGCCATGGGTACTGGCTTCCCAAGTGGACCAATGCTTCTTCATTACCGACCCGTCAAAGCCCAGTCGTGTTGTCGTGAGGAGAGGCAAAAGGAAGATCATCGGAATGGATGGAGTAGCCAATGAGCAAGACTTCGACAAGTACGGCGACCCGAGGATCGAACATGACGACGATGATGAAGTAGCAGCATACACCACAAGAAGAAGCAGGACCACCCTACCTAAAGGACGCCCATTCCACAGAAGAACTCCATTTGTGAAAAAGAAGGGCAAGAAGATTGTGAACAGATAGCTAGCTAAGATCGATTGTATTTAAATCGTAGCCTTCATTTCTCGATTGTATTTCATGGGCACTTTTTGAACTATCATGAATATTTTTAAATTTCATGGACACTCGATCTCGATCCCCCTCCATCTCGATCGCTATCCCACCTCTCGAGATCCGGTCCCCCTCGCCGCCGAGCACCCCCCGGTCCACCAGCCGCCGCCGCCGACCCCCCGCACCCTCGATTCCCCTACTCAACCGCCGCCGCCGACCCCCCGCACCCCTCCCCAACTCAACCGCCGCCGCCGACCTCCCGCACCCCGCGCACCCTCCCCCGCTCCACCGGCATTACTGTTTGATGATATTTTAAAAAAAATTATTATTATCTTATAAAAAAATATTACTGTTATGATTTAAACAAGTTTGAACATATTTAAACACAAATAAGTATCAAACAGCATTTTAAATGCATAAAAAAATTGTGGAGCCTGGGAATCGAACCCAGGACCTCCTGGTGTGAGAACTGGCTGCTGACCAGTCGAGCTAGTAGAGGGAACTTGGTGTGGATCAGGTCAGGTGGAAGATAACCCGTTGGCTCGAGCAGAAATCAAAAAAAAATACTAATGGTGCACCAAGGTGAGGTGCGCCATTAGTATGGATGTACTTATGGCGCACCGAGGGGTGGTGCGCCATTAGTATTGTGCCGCCCCATCCATATTTCCTCCCCGGCCCAAACCTATCCCATCTCTCTCCCTCGCCCTCGCCCTCGATCCCTTTCCCCTCTCCTCTCCCGACGCCGCTGCCCCGCCGCCTCGACGCCGCCCCTACGCCGCGACGCCGCCACGTCGTCCTCGTCTTCGCCCCGACGCCGCGACGCTGCCCTCTCCTCACCCGACGCCGCCGCCCCGCCGCCCCGTCGTCCTCGTCTCCTCGGCGCCGCTCTCCCCGTCGCCCCACCTCGTTGGACGCCATCGCCCCGCCGCCCTTGTCGCCGGTGGCCCGGACGCCGCCCCGTCCACACCACCGTCGCCGGAGCACCACCACCACCCGGACCTCGTCGCCTCCCGGACCTCGTCACACCATCACCACCCAGACCTCGTCGCCCCACCTCGTCGCCCCGTCCACACCACCGCCCCCGTGAGCTCCCCCTCCTCCTCTCCCCCTCTCCCCCTCGCAAGCTGGATCTTCCTGCCGGTAGGAGGATTTCAACGGAGACTGGCAGTAGATAGATCTAATCCCTGCAGTGCACATTCTGATTCAGTCATGTACTAAGCATTCAAATGTAAATCTGTTCAAGTGACAAAATTTATTAGATCCCCTAGCTAGTAGATGGATCTAATCCCTGCAGATTCAGTCACATTCAGATTCAGTCATGTACTTGGCATTCAAATAGTATAAATCTGTTCAAATGGCATAATTTACTTGCTGATAGATAGTATAAATCTGTTCATTGTGAAGAAATATGTTGGTGGCTCGGTTAACTCCTAGGGTTTTAGCAGTTATGTATAAAAAACATAGAAAAGCCCGGCGGAATTAACTTTGGATTTTCTGCATTTAACTAAAAAACCCATAAAGAGTATAGTTGATTATTGAATAAAATGAAATGGCAGTTTATTTAGAAATTTGGAGCAGTTGTTCTATGGTTTTTTAGCACAAAAAGTCTGATTATATAAGCAAAAACAATTGTTAGCTTTTAGATGTTGTGGTGGTTCACTTGGGGGTATGTGTAGCAGTTAGCAAAAACAGAGGACTAAAGTGCTCTGTTTTGGCAAACTAGTGCATGCATGCCTTTTTTCTTCTTCTTTTTTTCACTGACGACGAATGCTGGCAACTCGACAGCAGCTAGCTAGCAGGTGTTCCTTTACAAGCATAGTAGAGCATAATATGGATTCTAATGTTCAACTCTGACTAAACAGGTTCTGCAAACGGTCTTTTACTGCACTTGACTGAAGAAGTAGGTGTATGCTATATCCTGCACTTGAGGTGAGTTGTGTTCTCAGGTTTACATTGCAATGGGCACTCTTCTTGTAAACACAAATTCAGATTGATATACTATATGCTAGCATGACTGTTTTTATTAGGCAGGACAGTGCAGTAGTTGATGTATCTTGGGTTGATTATAAAGTTGCTTGGGTTTAATATTACCCAGCATGATGGTGTATCAATGTAGCGTTAGCATATGATCCAAGTGCTAGTACTTCTAGTAAATAGCTAATACAGTTAATGAAGAAGAAAAAAACTGCTAGTACAGTTAATGAAGAAGAAAAAAACTGCTACTACTACTAGTAACAGCATCAGACTGAATGTCTTTTATATATGGCCAATACAGTCTGATGGACAATACAGTTATTGAAGAAGAAGAAAAACTGCTAGTACTGCTAGTAAATAGCATCAGACTGAATGTCTTTTATATATGGTACTGCTAGTAAATAGCTTCTTCTATGTACTAATTTGCATCAAAGTGTAGAACAAAGCATCAGACTGAATAACTAACAGTGGGTAATTAACCTAACTATTCGTTTTTCCTTAGGTTAATATTAAAATGTCCAGTGCATATATATTTGAAAATGATTGCTGCTAGATGTTAATTTGCTGGTACTAGCTAGAATTTGGCACTGAAAAGCAAAAGCAAAAGCTAATTAACTGCTGGGTAATAGCACTGGTACTAGGTAGCTAAAATATGTGTTCTGAAACACTGAGAGCAGAAACACTTACTACATACATATGCTCAAGGAACACTTACTAACCAGAAAAGGTTTTGACTTGAAATGTTAATAGCACAGAGAGCACCACAAGTTAAAGACCTTAATCTGTTAGTATTTGTCTGCATTTTCTCACATTCTTCTTGTATCTGATCCAGTATTGCTTGTAGTGGTTTGTCCAAAATGTTGAATGATACTTCTTGGAGATGCATATATTGTTTCACCTCTTCACATGCCAATGTATTTTCCATGTTGTGATGGAGGCCTTTTTTTCCTTGTCCACCCGAGAGGCCCTTGAGTTTGCTGGAATGTCGATTAACTTCCGTTCCAGCAAATTCGGGTACTCCGTATGTCCTATTTTCAGCAAAGGTCATGCTGAAATTTTCCGTGAATTTTAGCATGACTTTGCTAAAAATAGGACATATGGGGTACTTGTGACTAATGCATGGGCCGGGGTACTTATGACTCATGATGAAAGCTTAGGCTTTTAGGGTGCCTCGGCGTCGAAAAACCCTCAATGATAAAAGCTTAGCTTTTAGGATGCCTCGGTGTCGACAAACCCTAAATGATGAGACCGTGATCTTGTTCCTTGACAATAACCAACTTTTTGACCAAACTTTGTTCCTATTTAGAGAGAAACATGGCCAACAACGATGAGGCCGGGGGTTCGGGCGGCAAGGCATTCTGGGAGTTGTCATAGGAGATGGAGGTACAACCTCACTTGTATGAGGACGCCGCCTTCCCCACCGATCCTGAGACCACTGATGGTACCGCCGAGGATGACCCCACTGATGCCACCACTGATGGTGCCACCGAGGATTCCACCACTGATGATGGCGGCGCACACACAGATGGCAGCCAACCGAAGAGGCAACGGAAGGACCGGCGCCCGATCGTGCTCCTCACCCTCAAGGAGGAAGTTACTAAAGTGGACTCCGACGGGAATCCAACGACGCCTGAACGAATAGTCAAGGGGTACTCGCTTCAGCTCGGGTGCATTCTCTGGAGCACCGTCTCGATCAACACCGAGAACCTGATGCATCCTGGCCGAGGGATTTTGCGCCTCCTCCTCTTTACGAAGCTGCACGAACGATACAAGTTCCCTGCTGAATTTGAAAACACAAGCCTCAAAGGGAATAAAGTGAACAATGCTGCCCTCACGAAGATGAGCAAGGCCCTGTCTACTTGGAAAAGCAATGTGAAGAGAATGATCGAGAAAGATGAGAGTTATGAGAAGATCAAGGAGAAAAATCCTTCGATCACCGAAGATGACTACAACGACTTCAAGATCAATTGCTCGAGCACCGCAAACTCCCAATCAAGTCAGTGGGGGAAAGAAATGTGGGAGCTGAACATAGGGGAACACACACTCGGTCCCGGCGTTTACAGAGTGGCGGAGCCTATATGGGACAAGGAGGAGGCGGACCGTGCCAAGCAAGGCCTACCGCCCCTCTTCGATAAATACGGTGACAAGCAGACCAGGAACTTTGTTAGGGCCCGGTACAAGAAGGACCCGAAAACAAAGGAGCTTACCACGGATCAGAAGACCAGGGCGCTTGAGCTTGTTCTGGTAAGGAATACACCCCCGCGTAATTAGCTCCATATGGTTGCATTCTAATTAATGAAGCCAAATTTCTAAATGGTTCACATTCCTTCCGCAAGCGACTGAAAGCAGTAGCGCGGGGTCGACTAAGAGAAACCCTTGGGACACCACTATAAATAGGGCGTTGAATGTAATGAAGAACAAGGATAAGCTCAGTAAGCCGACGTCAGCTGGTCGTGTGGCCGACAAAGGCTTGTCGACAAAATGGTCGTCATACTATAACAATGGTGGGTGAAAGGAGAAAAAGACCAGCTCGGAATGCCAGGCGCGTGAGGTTCAAGAACTCAAGGCACAGGTGGCGCGGATTCCGGAGATTGTCCAAGAGCAAGTGCAACAACAACTCGAAGTGACGATCACCGCCATTGCGCCTACCTTGATCGAGGGGTTGAGTGTGTGGATTGTGGGCGGCCAATAGGGGCCGCCCCCGATTCCTAGCTTCATGGCCAGCAACTCGCAGAATGTGATGGCGGGGCCATTGGTGTCTCCGCAGAGGCGGCATTGGTGTCTCCGACGCCGGCACGGGATCTTAATGCACCCGGGTGTACGCCGGCCGGCACCTCTGCAGCAAGCGGCCCCTCCGTCAACTGCACGCCAGCCGTTGGCGGTGCCTCGACATTAGCCGAGCTCGACGCCATCATCACGGTAACTAATTAAGCCTCTATCGGCCGAGGACTTCATCTCCTTGCCTTTGACTGGGCATCCCTGACGCCCTACATGTTTTCGCAGGGCGCCGCCAACGTTCCGTGCACTCTCCTCCACTTCATGAACAACGAGTTGGTCGATGTTGCCAAGGGCAAAATCGTTCAACCGGGCAACCCCTTGTTCCACAGTACCCAGATGCCACCCAACTTGTTTAGGGTTCAACTGGTTCGGGTGCTGCCAGGCTGCGACGAGTTGTTACCTCCGATTCGACCCGTCGGGGCCGATGACGATGACGTGATGACCCTCAACGCCTGCCTGAGCTGGCCCCTGCTTTGGCCGAAGAGCCAGATTCGTTTGGGGGCGGGGGACACCACCCCAAAGACAACACCGCCAGTCGTGCCGGCGCCAAGTCGGCCCCATGGCAAGACCGCCGCAACGGTGCCGGACATCCCTATGCCACTGGATCCAAACATGCATATGGCACAGGATCAGAACGACGACGACGATGATACATTTGCCAACGTCGATCAGTACTTTGCCGATCATGGGTACGATGGCGACTTCATGGAGCCTCCTTCTCAAGAACCCAACCCAACAAAAGACGTGCGCGATCTAGCTGGTACCTCGGAGAAGCCAAGTTGCAATAGGCGTCGTCTGCCGTTCAGCTCTCAGGAGACGCCTCCAGCTGCCAACTTCACCGAGCCTCAGATAGGCGAGGTGCGAAATATTATCAGCCCCAACACACTCAAGAAGGTGGTCTGTGAGCAGAACTCGGTCCCATTACAGGAGAAGAAGAAGGCACGCAAAAGAAAGACTAACAAGGGTGCGAGCCAGCTGGCACCGAGTACGATCCGTGCTTAGGACGGGCCACCTTCACCTAAGGATATCTCGAGGAGGGTGCATGTGGCGGGTAGGGCGATGCTACCGACAAATATGCTCAATGCTGCAACCGGTGCTATGCGGAGTCTGCATGACAATGTTCTTTCTTTGGAGAAGCGGCATCTCAAAGAGAAGGATGTGGCATACCCGGTTTTCGCGGCCAAGGTGCCAGAGGGCAAGGGCTTTGTGGATAACTCCATCGGGCGTACGATCGTCCTGCGGTTTGATCACATCCACGCTATGTTGAACCTTCATCCGCTGCACTACACCTTCGTTCAACTATTTTCACTGAGTATGGAGATGCGGATCATTGACGACAAGACCCTGGACATCGTGATAGTCGACCCCTTCTACATGCGTGCCAAGATCTTGGGCAGCACTGGGGACCGGCAAGTCGCGAGTTCTTACCTCGAAGGCGTCATTCTGGCAAACCAAGATAAGGACAACTTCCTCGTGCCTTACTTTCCCGAGTAAGTCCTCCCCTCAACCGGCCCGTAACATATGAATTCTTAGATTTCGATTGTGTTTCTTTTAACATTCCGTGTTTTCTGTAGTGACACACATTGCATGCTCATCCTCCTAAGCCCCAAATATTCCATGGCCACGTATTTCGACCCGGACCGTCAGTCGAATGTAGACTACACAAATGTCAAGAAGGTTCTTGATGATGTTCTCCCCGGCTACGCCAAATCTGGAGGCACCTTCACCAGGCCTATTCGTAAGTACGACAAGCACGTGTTCTCCCACAATACGATGTTCTGCTGCGTCAAGCAGCCTCCTGGCGGTCAGAAGGGTGCCTACTACGCCATCCATCACATGCGGGCGATCGTACGGGACCATCATCAACTTCTGCTACCGAGTAAACTCAAAGATTGGGCCGCGAGCGTGTCGGCAATCCAGGACGCGGACATCAGACAAGAATTCTTTCGCATCCAGTCGGAGTTTGCGGAAATCATCCATCAAGATGTCCTTCGTACCTCGGGGCAGTTCTACCTTAGAAATCAACCGTCCAATAGTGACATCGACACAATGCTACAAATGCAGGCTGACAACGACCGTTATTTTATGACTCACACGATAGACGGCGGCTTCATCCATGCTCCGGTCCCTTGAGTCGAGTCGAAAGCAGTGATGCTGTGTCTAGTTCTGAAACATCGATTGGCTCATGTTGTAATTAAACTTTAATGAACTTGTAGTATGTCTCTTTGGTTTCGAGAGTCGTTCAACTTAGATGTAATCGATGCTATTAATGTCTTGCTTTTCTCTTCCGATCGTTCTGCTGCATACTTATATATTGCTTATGTATTGTCTGTGAATTGGTACTAACGTTTCGTTTGGCTAGTGCATAGCGATGCCGTCGTATGTCGTGTACAAGGGTAAGGTTCCCGGAGTCTACGACGACTGGGAGGAGTGTCGGAGACAGGTTCACCGATTCAGCGGTAACAGTTACAAAGGGTACACCACTAGGGCCGAGGCCGAATCTAGATACGCCCGCTATCTAGCGGGAGAGGGGAGGGAGCGTTGGAGGAACCGGATGAAGACGAGTTTCATCGTGATGATGCTCATCGTGATGACCGCAGCTCTCTTCTATGTGATGGTAGTTTAGATGATCGATATCGACTTGTAATGTGAAGACAAACTCGCTACTCGCGGTCTCGAGACTTGTAATATAATGTTCTATCTTTGTTCGGTCTTTTTAATTCGGAGACTAATATGATGAATTGTATTCGGAGACTAATATGATGAATTGTATTCAAAGACTAATCTTCTATTGTATTCGATGAATCTGTTGTTGATGTGTGCTATCTATATTTTGTCCAATTATACATTTTGTAACCTGTGCAAAAAACAGAAAATTAAAAAATAAAAAAAACCTAATATTCATACTAATGGCGCATCACATCACAGTGCGCCATTAGTATGCCAAAGGATACTAATGGCACATCATTAAATAGTGCGCCATTAGTATGCCGAAGTTACTAATGGCGCATCTTGTTGTTGTGCGCCATTAGTATGCCAAAGCACCTGGGTATACATGGCCCCCTGGGAGGCATACTAATGGCGCACTATTGTATATACTAATGGCGCATCTGAGGTCCGCCATTAGTATACCAGATACTAATGGCGCACCAGTGGTGCGCCATTAGTAAAATATACTAATGGCGTGGCACTAATGGAGCACCACTAATGCGCCATTAATGGCCAAATTAGGTGCGCCATTAGTAGGCCTTTTCCTAGTAGTGTCAAGGATAAGGAGGAACTTCACAACAAGTCAAGTGGTGCTTACAAGGCCTCATGTGAAGCCCCCACATCATCAAGTAAGAAACAAACCTTCAATGAAGAATTGAGCTTAATGGTAAAGAACTTCAACAAATTCTACAAGAGTAGAAGCAAAGAAAGAAGCTCTAAGTCAAGGTCCTACAATGACAAAAGATCTTCTAGTCGAGAGCGCAATTGCTACAATTGTGGGAGACCCGGACACTATTCCAATGAGTGTACGGCACCCTACAAAAGAAGAGAAGATTCTCCAAAAAGAAGAAGTAGACGAGAAGAATCACCACCAAGAGAGAGAAGGAGTAGAGATGATCGTTATGAACGAAGACCCTCACGGAGAAGCAAGGATTCGGAAAGGAAGAACAAGTCATCAAAGAGCTACACAAAACGAAGACATCAAGCTCATGTTGGTGAATGGGTATCCGGCTCCGACTCTGACAATCACTCCGAGAGAAGCTATCACTCCGACTCCGAATATACTCAAAATGAAGGTGTTGCCAGTCTAGCACTTGTGTCAACCAACTCCTACGACATATTTGATTCACCAAATGAAGGAATTGGAAGATGCTTCATGGCCAAAGGTCCTAAGGTAACACATCCCGAGTATGTTGATTTTAATAGTGATGGAGATGACTTGCTAGGTGATGATGATTTACTTATTGACAACTCTAGTAATGAATACTATGATGAAACGTCAATTAATCATGCTAATCAAGATAAAACGAATGATAATGATAAGGAGAAGATTGATCTTCTAACTAAAGAACTAAACACTCTTAAGTTAGCTCATGAAACTATCTTCGAAGATCATCGAGAACTTTTAAGGGCTCATGAGAAGTTATGCTTTGAAAAGCTCAATCTTGAGCAAGAGCATGAGTTCTTAAAGGCAATCAATGATGATCTCCGTAAGAAAAGTTCTTCTTACATTGCCAAGCATTTACTCTTATCTACTTACATGCCTCAAGTCAACTCTAGTAACAAGAACAAGAAAGATTCTTCCTCTAGTACTAACAATAATAATGCTAAATCCAATATTGTTGCTTCTAGTAGTTCTCTTGATTCCACTAATGGTTCTCTTAGCCAAGTTACACTTGAGCAAGAAAATAGCTTATTGAAGGGAATTATAGAGAAAGGTGTATACAAGAGCCTTGCCGGGAGTAAGCAATTCGAGGAAATTGTACGCAAGCAAGGAAGGCACCGGAAGAATCAAGGTGTTGGTTTTGAACGAAAGTTCAATGCCAATGGAGTTGAGTGGGAAGAAGATCAGTACCCCAAGACGAAGTTTGTTCCTCAACAAGTGAAGTATGATCCTACTTCCTTCAAGGGAACACAAGCACAAGATGATCTTCCACCACAAGACCACAAGAACAAAGGCAAGGACAAGCTTCAAGAGGAGATTGATGCATTTGAAGAAGCACATAAGGCCTTGGTCAAGTGGGTTCCCAAGACTACGTCAAGTTCTACTTCATCAAGTACAACTACAACTCCAAGGATTCACATCAAGATGATGTGGATCCCGAAGAAGAAGAACTAGAGTGTTCTTGAGGGTGACTCCGCCAACATTCTTCACTCATATCATTATGGCAAGGACAAGTGTAATCAACTTCCATATCTTGCACTAGTTCAAGGAGTCACAAACCCTCATGTTGGTAAGGCAAGGGACAAGGTAACCTAATGGTTCCATGGACATCATCTTGTGTGTGCTTCACTCCATGTCTATGGATATTCTTGTTTGTTCCTTGTGGGACTAACCCATGTAGGTATTGAAAGTGCAACTCACTCCAAAGGATTGCTCCAAATGATCTACATCAACATTGAGCATCCACATCTTCAACACCTACATGAAGTCATCATCGACAAAACCCAAGGTTAGTTCATCCCTCTAAGGGGGGATCTCACATCTAGGGGGAGCTTAACTCTAAGAATTGAGTCAAAGCAACTCTAATGATGTGAACACATCAATGCATTATGTAAAAGTGGTAACCCCACTTGAGCTTAAACGATGAGTATGACCTATGATCAAATGTTCTCATTTGACTCCTAAGTCAATATACTCATATATAGATGACCTAGTCATCGCCAATTGTTTGATAGATGCTAGAATTGGTTGTGCATGCTTTGCCACATATTTGCCATTCTATTGTGTGAGCATGTTGGTTGCATATTTTACTCATTCGAGGACATCCACTTGTTGTTTTGATTGATTGACTTATTTTTCTTTGGCCAAGTGGATGGACAAGAATGCCTAAGAACCTTCTCTAGCTATCTATGCTTTTCTCATCTCAAACTCTATTCAAGCTACATCATAAAATTTGATCAAGTCAGATTCGAACCACTCTGTGTGAGGAGCACTCGGTGTACCCGATTCGTCATAGAATTAAACTTCCAAAACTTCTTTGTGCTTTTCGGTCTGACCGATTCTTCCATTTCGGTCATACCGAGATCACTAAGTCGATCTAGGTTTTTCAATCTCGGTGCAACCGATTTGAACTTTTCGGTCACACCGAGTTGCTTTAACTGTCAACAGTTATGCATCTCGGTGCCACCGACTCGTTCCACTCGGTCACACCGACAGTGACAGGCTATATATTCACACGGGCAAAAATTTGGAAAGCTTTCTCCAAACCTCTTCGCCCGCGCATAGCTCGCTCTACCTCCTAGGTCTCCGGATCATCGACTTCGTCACCAGCCGCCTCCTGTCGCTGTTCTTCGCCGCCGTCAACGGATTTCATCTCTGCCATTGCCGCCGTAGCGAGTTCATCACCGAACTAGGGTATGAACTCGATCACAGTGCTATCCTCGTCTTATTCTTAGCACATTGTGTTCACTATGATTCTTGCCACGATTGAAACACCTCTATCCAGTCAAAACAATCCTTAGAATAGATGCGATTTGAAAATTTAGGGTTAGGTTTCCGCCGAAACCATCTCGGACCCACCGAGTTGAAAAACTCGGTCCCACCTATTCGGCTAACGCCATTGCACTAGTAACTCTTGGTCTGACCGAGAATTGCTAATCGGTGTGACCGATTTTAGAACTTTGTGAAACCTTAGCAGTCTCGGTGCCACCGAACTGTGACTTGGTCTGACCGAGTTCACTAGTTTAGGTTCCAAAACTGCTTCGGTATCACCGAGTTTGAAAATCGTTTGATCCGAAATGCTTTCTGTGGAAAACTAAAACTAATTTTTTGAATCATTCTTTTGCAAAAATCTCCGCATTTTGTGATGCTCATCCATTCTATCTCATCTATAACTATTCACAGGGTCAGCAGTCAGTGTATTCACCATGTCAGACCAAAGTGACAGCCAGAATAGGGAAGAAGAGCAGGTTCACATGAGTGAGGGCACTAGTCCCTCTAGTTCTTCAGATGATGGCAGCAGAAGCACTCCTAGCAATTTGCCTAAAGCAGCCACAAGAGCCTGGAGAGGATCATGGAGCAGAAGTTCTACAATTTAGATGTGAAGGTGACTGAGATCCAGTTTGTTGTTGAGTAGCTTCAGGATGACATGGAGGAGAGGAAGGGCAAGACAACCATAGATGCATTTGCCAGAGTGCCTAGAGCTCAGAGATCAGCTGCAGTGCCAGTGACAGACACCAGAGCCACTTCATCTGCACCAGCTACAGCTCCTACAGCTCCAGTGCAACCAGCTTCAGCACCCACACCTCCAGCTCCATCTACATCAACTGATGCTTTCGTCCATGGCGTTCTATCTACACCAGCACCTGAAGACCAAGCCTGAGAGACGATATAGTACTATGCATTTTCTAGGAACTTTTTGGTAACTTGTTGCCAAAGTGGGAGAAAAATGTATAGATCATAGGCTTCGAGAGAGAGTGTTGCTTTTTGTTCTCTCTTGCTTTGGTGGTTAAACTTTATTTGCTTGTTTGAGATACTAATGTCGGATTTTGGGTTTCGGCAGACCCTTGAGGTTCGAACACTGGGGTGCGCGCGGAGATTTCGCCCTCTACCTACCTGCTCCTTGCCGAATCGCTAGGATCTAAACTACGAATAGAACAACACAAGAGACACAAGGTTTATACTGGTTCAGGCCACCATTGTGGTGTAATACCCTACTCTAGTGTGTGGTGTGGTGGATTACCTCTTGGGCTGATGATGAACAATACAAGGAAGAACAGCCTCGCGAGGGTCTGTTCTTGGCTGGTGTGATGAACTTCTAGGAGGAGTTCAATCGCTCTATCTACTGGTTTCTTGGTGAGGATCCAGATTCTAGATCAGGTCCAGCTGCTGATCCAGAGGCCTCTACCCTGGGGGTGGCTAGTCCTATTTATAGGCAAAGGCCCTGGGCCTCTTCCCAAATATTGAGCGGGAAGGGCGCCAACAATTGGCCATTTTGAAGGGGAACAGCGGGTACACTTATCCTGACTAAAGTTGGTCTTCGCCTATCAAAGGCTCTGGTGGTGACGCCTGCTTGGGCTCCACAATGACTTCCTCCCTGCCGTTGGGCTGGTCTTGGTCTTGTTGCAACTAATTGGATGCCTTTGCTTGATGCTCTCGCCTGCGCTTGCTCCCTTTGCACCAAAGAGGAAAGGAGGACAATGCGCGGGCTGGCGCCCGACTGGCGCCCTTGGTCGTCATGGCTTGCGTCATGGGCACCTCGCGAGGTACCCCGCCTTGAACTCTCCGCCTCCTCATGAGCCAGCCTGATGAGGCCGTGCCTAAGGAAGCTCCTTGTCGTCCGCCCCGCGAGGCTTGGCCCCTCGCGAGGGTCTTGAGCTTGCATTGATGAAGATGTGCCGCGCTGGGCCCCCCTTTGAGCCACGCCGCAGGCCGCAGGCAGGCAAGTCTGGGGACCCCCGTTCCCAGAATGCCGATAGTAGCCCCCGGGCCCACGGCGCGCCCGGACTTGGCCGAGCGGAGAGGCGAAAGGGCAAGTGCGAAGCGTCGCGGGCCCTAACAGCCTGCGGCCTTGGGCACCGCATGGCGGTCGATTGGACGTGGGCGCCTCCGCTTCCTCACGACGCCTTGGTAACCGCACGGATTCGACAAGTCCCTACATGCAAAGCGGGTTATGATTACCTGCGATCGTGGAGGTCGACGGTTGGCTTTCGCCGGCTATAAGTACGGAAAGGCGCACGCCCTTCAAGTCTATCTCTCTTCGCTTCTAATTCTTCCTGGGCCTTGCTCCGTCTTGCTGCAATGGCTCCGATCTGCCGGTTCTCCGCGGCAGAGAAGGGAAAGGCTCCCCAAGAGGATCCTGACCCGCTTCCACCGAAGAAACAGCTTGCCCTCTGCCATTGGGGTGAGGGCGCCCGCCAGGAAGTGTCGAGGCCCTGGTGTGAGCGGGCACCCCCAGGGTTCCCACTTCCCTTGTACGCCCATATCGGGGGCTCTGAGGGAGTCGACGCCAAACGCCACGGGCGGCGCCGCTGTCCGCGCCGGCAGATGACGAAGGTGTGCATCCTTCCCCCTAGAGTCCATGCTGAAGGCTACTCCCGAGAGTTCGTGCTTCACGCCGCCACGCCTCCTAAGTCTTGGATTCGCCTTCCCCCTTTCTTCGCCTCCGTCATCCCGCAGGGGGAACCCCTGGGGCTTTGGCCGCAGCATGCTGGCTGTAGCACCCTCGCGACCAGGGCAGAGGTCGAGGTCGTTGCCCCGGGCGAGGTCTTCATGACTCGAGGCTGGGGCGAGGTCGCCTGGGTCTGCAGAGCAAGGGGCGCCCTTGCGATCTATCTGGAGTACGACGGTGCTTCGGTGATGTCCTTCAAGGTCTTCGACGCGGAGGGTCGCCGGCTGGAGTGCTGCCCCGGAAGAGGTGGTCGGGACCCTGCGGTGGTGAGACGGAGACCGGCCAACCACTCCCTTGGCAGCTCCTCAGGTGACGGGAGCGCCGGAGGATCCAGCGAATCCGCCGAGCTCCTCGCGACCCCAGAGACGAGCGACGATAGCTACGAGCCCGCGAGCCTGCGCCGCTCCCGGAGCAGGGCGGGCTCGTCAGGCCGTCGCCGCCCCTGATCTGGATGGGGTTGGCGCCGGTGCTGGACGGCCCCCTGTTGATGATGGCATCTGCCGCGATGGTCCCTGTAGTTAGGACTCCTTAGGATTCGCGTCTTTTGTTCCTGCGAGGAGCCAAGAATATACCCCGCGGGGGCTTGTAAGATGTTTGTAGCTCCGTTTGTCAATATGATTCTCATTGTGAAGCAGTGCGAGATGCTTAATCCGTCTTAGCTTAGTTTCTTCCTTTCAGACCTCGTGAGGGCTTGATGCTCTGCGCCGACAGGTCCCAGTCCCAAGGCGGCTTCAGCCGTCACTGGTATGCCAGGTCGCGATGCCGTGGTCAAGGCCAGGAGGTGAGCGGCCCGAGGTCCGATAAGAGCCCCTGAGTCGCGATGCTCAGGAGGTCCCCCTTAGCGCTCAAGCAGCCATCATTCGGTGAGAAAGGAGAGCGACGTTGCTAACACGGGATTGCATTAGGTGCGGGGATGGTGCTGCGATAACTAGTGTTTCCGGAGAGTGACTTATCTCGAGGGTCAGGAAACGCTTCCTGGTGCGGTGCTAAGTCCGTGCCTTGGCCAGTGAGGGGTTGCTTGGCGAGCTCCTCGCGTGCTCCTCCCCTCTCGCCTTCGCTCCCCTTTCTGCTCTACGTCCTCGGGTCCCGGCCCTCGAGCGAGTCTCAGCCGTCGCTGGTATGCCACGTCGCGATGCCGTGGACAAGGCCAGAGGGTGAGGGCTGGAGAGCTAGTAGGAGCCCTGAGTCGCGATGCTCAGGTACCCCCCCTTTAACGTGCAAGCGGTTTGCACGGACGAGAGTGAAGAAGACACCGTGAGAGCCTCGCCTGACGATTCTCCTTGGAGGGACCCTGCAGGCTCATCACAAAAGGAACGAGAGTTCCCCGTGGCAATCGACAGTTAGCCGTTAGTTGCTTTGGAGAGGCGACGAGGCACGAAAGGCCTGGCGAGGTGTGTTGGGGCACCCGTGAGCCAGCACGGGACTCACGGGGCCCAACCCCAGGGCAGCTTGCACCCGGCACTAGGCCTTATCTTGGAGTATGTTCCTGCAAATTTGGCTAGATGCCGGTGCTCTACGTCCTCGGGTCTCGGCTCTCGAGCCGGTCTCAGCCGTCGCTAGCATGCCAGGTCGCGATGCCATGGACAAGACTAGAGGGTGAGGGCTGGAGAGCCGGTAGGAGCCCTGAGTCGCGATGCTCAGGCACCCCCCCTTTAACACGCAAGCTGGGTTAGATGTCGAAACTCTACGTCCTCGGGTCCCGGCCCTCGGTCTGGTCTCAGTGGTCGCTGGTATGCCAGGTCGCGATGCCGTGGACAAGACCAGAGGGTGAGGGCTGGAGAGCCGGTAGGAGCCCTAAGTCGCGATGCTCAGGCACCCCCCTTTAACGCGCAAGCTTCCGACATCTAGGAAGAAAAGGTGCCACGGACAGGCACCAAATAACAAGCATGATAGGTCGAAAGCATGGCCCTAAGATAAACGCAAGAAGGGTACATGCCGCTGGGTCAAACCCGAGCGGCTTGGGGATGATGCAGCCCGAGGGGCTCCCCCAATAAGGTAAGCTAAGAATATGAAATAAAAGGGATACATGCCACAGGGACGGACCCACGCGGCCCGGGAATAATGCGGCCCTGAGGGCGCTCCCAGCTGGAAATGAAACTTGAAAGATGTCACCTGATGATGTTGGGGACGAAGGGGTGTTGGTGTAGCAGACTCGGTGGGCTGCGGGAGCCGATCCTCACGAGCCCCCGGTCCCAGGGGCCTCGGGAGGCTCCAAAGGCGCTGGCGCCTCCTCGCGGACCATCTCCATCTCCACCAGGGCTGCGGAACGCCTGACCTCTTGAGCCTCCAGGATGGCCCTCATGAGGCGCTGGTACGTAGCAGTCCCGCTCGGCAAGCCATAAGGCATGCGAACGTAGCTGTGGGGCGGACCCTCGCAGCGTCCCACTTGCGAGGGCCAGAGGCGCTCCTGAGACGCGGCTCGGTTGAGCCCTGGTATGTCGATGCAGACGCGCAGCCCACCATCCTCGCCTGGATGGGGGGCCACAGCGGGTAAACGGCGGCTGCATCTCATGACTCTTGACTCCTGTAGCTCCTGAATGGCCTTGCTGACGAACTCTGAGGATTTGGCCCTCCTTGCCTTGCTCCTTCTTGATGGAAACGTGCTTCGAAACACGCCTCCACATGGCGCCCAAGCGCCTCCCTCGTGACCTTGGCGAGGTCGGCGGCCCTCCAGGGGAGAGCCCCCGAGCCCTGCCTGAGGAGGGCACCGGGCACGCTTCCCTATGCGATGGAAGGAGGCTCCCCCTGAGCAGGCGCGGGCCCTGAGGGGCCTGCCTCCTGAGGGGCCGGGCCGGACGATGTCTTCTTCTTCTTGGGGGCGGCCTCGGGAAGCCTCCTGCTTCCGTGATCCGGGTCTTCCAGTGATGCGGCCTGAAAGGCTTGCTCCAGGGAGCACACTGCGTCCCTCTCCTCGCAGGGCACCGTGATGACCCCGCCACTTCCTGGCATCTTGAGGACGTTGTAGCCGTGGTGGGTTACGGCCATGAACTTGGCCAGCGCCGGGTACCCGAGGATGGCGTTGTACGGCAGGCGAATGTGGGCGACGTCGAATTCGATGAGCTCGGTGCGGTAGTTGTCGCGTGCCCCGAAGGTGACAGGAAGGTGGACCTGCCCAATCGGGACCGTGGAGCCGTCAGTGACTCCGGAGAAAGGCTTGGTTGGCTGAAGCTGATTGTAGGGCACTTGGAGATTGTTGAACATTTCCACGGACAGGACGTTGAGCCCTGCCCCGCCGTCGATGAGGGTCCTGGTGACTAGCACGTTGCTGATGATTGGGGATCAAAGCATCGGGAGGACTCCGGCTGTGGCCGCGCACTTGAGCTGATCCGCTGAGCTGAACGTGATGGCGCATGCTGACCACCTGAGAGGGCGCGTGGCCTCGAGCTTGGGGAGGACTGCATTTACTTCGCGGGCGAACTGCTTGAAGATGCGCTGAGAGGCTGGGGCTTGAGATCCACCCAGGATGTAGGCGATTGCACATGGTTCCTGGAAGCCCCCAGCCCCCTCGTCCTGATGACGATCTTCATTTCTCCTTGGCTGCGGCGGCAGCGGAGGGAGGCCTGCGTTCCCTTGCTGGCGATCCTCGCGAGGCTGATCCCTCCAGCCTCCCTCGCGAGGCGGGTCCCGCCAGTGATCCTCACGAGGTTGGTCGCGCCACCCTTGGCGTGGGCCGCGGTCTTCCCAACGTCATGCGTTCCTTCCTCCTCCTCGGCCGTAGCCCCGGTCACTGCGAACGGGACGTCTGCCGACCCTTCCTTCACGCACGGCCCGGAGCTCTTGGCATTCATTGGTGTTGTGGGTGTGGAGGTCGTGGTACACGCAGTACCGACTGCCCTTGGAGGATTCGGGTTGATCTCTGCCCCGCTTGGTGTCTGGCTCTGCCGCGAGCATGGCAGCCCCCTTGCGCTTCACGTCCTTGGCCTTGGGCTTCTTCTCTTCTAGGTCTGCGGCAGGCTGCTTGAGGAGGGAGAGGCGTCCTTCCTCAGCCCTGGCGCACTTGGTCGACAAGTTGAACAGCTCCAAGGAGGTGCACATGTCTTCATGCATCGCCAGTTCCTCCTTCATCTTGACGCCGCGCACGCCGTCGGAGAAGGCTGAGATGATGGCCTCCTCCGTTACCTTGGGGATCTGCAGGGTTTCCCCTGGTTACTGCTTGATACGGCGCATGTCGCTCACGGCGGGTGGCCGGTCGCGAGTACCCTGGAAGTAGGTGATGAAGCGGGTGCGCATCTCGTCCCAGGAGGAGATCGTGCCTGGAGCCAGATTCAGGAGCTAGGTGCGGGCCCCGTCCTTGAGCGCCATGGGAAACCAGTTTGCCATGACCTTTTCGTCTCCGTTGGCGGCCTCGATGCCCAGCTCATAGGAGGAACTCTGCAGGGTCAGCAGTGCCGTCATAGCGAGGAGGCAGGTCTGGCTTGAACTTGTCGGGCCATGCGACGCTGCGTAGCTCGGGGGTGAAGGCGCGGCAGCCCGCCGCGGCCACGGGTGGCCTTGGGCGACAAAGAGCTTGGTCCTGCGGGTCCCCATGCGCTGCAGCTGGGAGCAGCGCCGGGTCTTGACGTGCTGGAGCAGGGAGTGCTCGGGCAGCTTCTCGAGGGCGAGCGACTTCTTGGCAGCTCTGCTCTTGCCGCGCTGGCGCCTGACGGAGCAGGTTCCGCCCAGAGGCCGCGTGACTTGGGGCCAGGGCGCCTTCTTGAGGGGGAGGCGGCTGAGGCGCCCCAGGAGCTCCATTGCCCGCGCAGGGCGGGGCGCGGTGCAGCGAGAAGGACGGCGCGGGGGAGCCCCCAGCGGCGCGGACAAGCTCGGCGACTCGGTCGAGTCACTCTTCGTAGACGTCGTCGATTGGGCGGTAGCGCAGGAGCTCGTTTGCCGCAATGAGCGCGGCTCGAGCCTCCATGGCCGTGCGGGGCGCGCGGGATGAAGAACCAGCGGGGGTGAGCGAGGGTGTAGCAGTGCGGCCATCTCGCCTCATGGATGGATGCCGGGACGATGCTTGCTGCTCGTTCCCCGCTGGGCCGGTCGCGGCGTTGACGGCAGGTGACGGGGAACGACGAGGGCGCCCGCCGACGGGAGCCGTCTGGGCGACGCGGGAAGCGAGGGCGGCTCGGCGCTCGGCGCGAGCCCGACAAGCGTCAGACATGGATGCGATGGTCGGAGAAGAACAAGATGACGGAGGGCAATTTCCGGCGCACCCCTACCTGGCGCACCAAATGTCAGATTTCGGGTTCCGTCAGACCCTTGAGGTTCGAACACTGGGGTGCGCGCGGAGATTTCTCCCTCTACCTACCTGCTCCTCGCCGAATCGCTAGGATCTAAACTACGAACATAACAACACAAGAGACACAAGGTTTATACTGGTTCAGGCCACCATTGTGGTGTAATACCCTACTCCAGTGTGTGGTGTGGTGGATTGCCTCTTGGGCTGATGATGAACAATACAAGGAAGAACAGCCTCGCGAGGATCTGTTCTTGGCTGGTGTGATGAACTGCTAGGAGGAGTTTAATCGCTCTATCTACTGGTTTCTTGGTGAGGATCCAGATTCTAGATCAGGTCCAGCTGTTGATCCAGATGCCTCTACCCTGGGGGTGGCTAGTCCTATTTATAGGCAAAGGCCCTGGGCCTCTTCCCAAATATTGAGCGGGAAGGGCGCCAACAATTGGCCATTTTGAAGGGGAACAACGGGTACACTTATCCTGACTAAAGTTGGTCTTCGCCTGTCAAAGGCTCTGGTGGTGACGCCTGCTTGGGCTCCACAATGACTTCTTCCCTGCCGTTGGGCTGGTCTTGGTCTTGTTGCAATGAAATGGATGCCTTTGCTTGATGCTCTCGCCTGCGCTTGCTCCCTTTGCACCAAAGAGGAAAGGAGGACACTGCGCGGGCTGGCGCCCGACTAGCGCCGTTGGTCGTCATGGCTTGCGTCATGGGCACCTCGCGAGGCACCCCGCCTTGAACTCTCCGCCTCCTCGTGAGCCAGCCTGATGAGGCCGTGCCTGAGGAAGCTCCTTGTCGTCCGCCCCGCGAGGCTTGGCCCCTCGCGAGGGTCTTGAGCTTGCGTTGATGAAGATGGGCCGCGCTGGGCCCCCCTTTGAGCCACGCCGCAGGCCGCAGGCAGGCAAGTCTGGGGACCCCCGTTCCCATAACGCTGACAACTATGCTATTATCTGTGAGACATTGATGATCATGTGTTTGATCATAACCTACACTTATGCTTGTTAGATGATATCATCTTACTTATCCTTATATGATCATTCACTTTTCTTGGTGATGAGTGCATGTATTCAATCTTTATTATTTTGAGCGCTCCACCAAGATGTATGTGACATGGAAGAGTAACCCATGAGCCTAATTCCTTGTGCATTTGCAGTCCAAAGCAAATCTCAAACTATGCACAAATTTAGGGGGAGCTCTGGCTTATCACATACTTCTCAAAGCGACGATGGTTTTCAAATCTTATTATCTTATGTCGAAGCTTTGATCTATATGTTGTCATCAATTACCAAAAAAGGGGAGATTGAGAGTGCAACTATCCCTAGGTGGTTTTGGTAATTCATAACAACATATAGCTCATTGAGCTAATGCTATTCCAAGACAAATATTTCAGGAAAGCTCAATGAATGGCATGGCATGGATGATGAAAGTGGATCCCTCAAAATATTAAGGACAAAGGATTGGCTCAAGCTCAAAAGCTCAAGACTCTACTTTTTACATTTTAGTGATCCAAGATCACATTGAGTCTATAGGAAAAGCCAATACTATCAAGGAGGGATGAGGTGTTGCTTAATGAGCCTCTTGCTTCAAGTGCTTAGTGATATGCTCTAAAAACCCTCAACTACTTTCTCACATCCACATATGACCTAAACTCAAAGTCAAAATCGGTCCTACCGATTCTTTCTATCCGGCACCACCAAGTTCAAATGTCATAGCCACTGCCACAAACCCTAGGCAAATCGGTCTCACCGATAGGGATCTCGGTCTCACCGAGATGGGGTTGTAATCTCTATGTTTCCCTTTGTAATGTTTCGGTCCAACCGAAGTGAGCGATCAGTCCCACCGAGATTGCAATGTAACCTCTCTATTTCCCTTTCGTAACATTTCGGTCTCACCGAAAAGAGCGAATCGGTCCCACCGAGTTTAACTTACCAACTCTCTGGTTAGCTAATTACCAAAATCGGTCTCATCGAGTTTGTGTAATCGGTCTCACCGAGATTACGTTATGCCCTAACCCTAACCATATCGGTCCTACCGAGTTGCTTGTCGGTCCCACTGAAATTCCTAACGGTCACTAGATTTGCTAAATCGGTCTGACCCAGTCTATTGATTCGGTCCCACCAAGTTTGGTAAATTGTGTGTAACGGTTAGATTTTGTGTGGAGGCTATATATACCCCTCCACCTCCTCTTCATTCGTGGAGAGAGACATCAGAACAAACCTACACTTCCAACTTACCAGTTCTGAGAGAGAACCACCTACTCATGTGTTGAGGCCAAGATATTCCATTCCTACCATATGAATCTTGATCTCTAGCCTTCCCCAAGTTGCTTTCCACTCAAATCTTCTTTCCACCAGATCCAAATCCTATGAGAGAGAGTTGAGTGTTTGGGAGACTATCATTTGAAGCACAAGAGCAAGGAGTTCATCATCAATGCACCATTTGTTACTTCTTGGAGAGTGGTGTCTCCTAGATTGGCTAGGTGTCACTTGGGAGCCTCCGACAAGATTGTGGAGTTGAACCAAGGAGTTTGTAAGGTCAAGGAGATCGCCTACTTCGTGAAGATCTACAGCTAGTGAGGCAAGTCCTTCGTGGGCGACGGCCATGGTGGGATAGACAAGGTTGCTTCTTCGTGGACCCTTCATGGGTGGAGCCCTCCGTGGACTCGCGCAACCTTTACCCTTCGTGGGTTGAAGTCTCCATTAACATGGATGTACGATAGCACCACCTATCGGAACCACGACAAAAACATCCGCGTCTCCAATTGAGTTTGAATCCTCCAAACCCTTCCCTTTACATTCTTGCAAGTTGCATGCTTTAATTTCCGCTGCTCATATACTCTTTGCATGCTTGCTTGAAATGTGTGAAGATTGCTTAACTTGTCCAAAGATAGCTAAAATCTGCCAAAGTCTAAAATTGGGAAAAGGTTAAGTTTTTAATTGGTCAAGTAGTCTAATCACCCCTCCCCTCTAGACATACTTCAAGGTCCTACAGTATTTGATCTGAGTTGGCCTTTGGCCTTTACGCACTAACCATCATGCGAGAATAGTTATGGGCCTCGACGTCGCAGTATCAGCCGAAGCTTTGTTAGACGTCCAATTCAGCATTGTGGCCAGGCCGGATCGCGCCTTCTAGGTAGAGGTAGTGCTAGTATCCCCTTGTGCACAACGACCCGGAGTGCAACAGAATAGGCCCAGACCCCGGTGTGCTTAGGGTGTAGACCGGCGGGGACCTCTCTACTGATCCTAGGTAGGGCTGCGACATGTTGATCTTCCGAGGCCGGGCATTAACCCAAAAAAGTGTGTCCGACCAAAGTAATCAAGCGTGTTGGAAAACATGGTGCACCCCTGCAGTGAAGGTTATCTATTAATAGCCGTGTCCACGATAACGGACGCTCAGACTTATATCCTGATCTATTATAACTAGAAATGGATACTTGAGATATGTGGCCCCGGGATTGCTTTTTCGGAGGGAGTCGAGAAAGGATCTCTGGGCGTTAATGTTACAACATGCTTGTTAAATGTTAAAATGCTATTCTTTACTCTTCTACATGCTGCAAGATGCTCGGAGCTTCTTGAAGATGCTTGTCTTTGATAGGCTAGGCCTTCCCCTCTATTCTGGTATTCTGCAGTTCAGTCCACAGATACATACCTTCCTTTGATACCAATGCATACTTAGTATAGGTCTGATGCTTGCGAGTACTTTGGATGAGTACTCACAGTTGCTTTGCTACCCCTTTCCCCCCTTCTTTCTTTTTTCCAGTTGATACAACCAGATGGTGGATCCCTGGAACCAGATGCCACCGCCGACAGATACTACTACGCGGAGACCGCCGACGACCAGGAGTAGTTAGGAGGTCCCAGGTAGGAGGCCTTGCCTCTTCGATCGTGTTGATTTTGTGCTAGCCTTCTTAAGGCATCTTTGTCTAACTTATGTCTGTACTCAGATATTGTTGCTTCCGCTGACTCTCTTGTGTATCAAGCTATGTATTCGAGCCCTCGAGGCCCCTGGTTTGTAATATAAAGCTTATATTATTTTGATTTGTGTCTAGAGCTGTGTTGTGATATCTTCTCGTGAGTCCCTGATCTTGATTGTACACATTTGCGTGTACGATTAGTGTATGTAATCGGGGCGTCACAAGTTGGTATCAGAGCGGACTGCCTGTAGGATCCCCCTTTCCAACTCCTTGCCCGAAGTTGAGTCTAGTTCTTGGAAAACTGTTTTACTAACATGACTGTGTGTCTTGCAGGCCCATGTTGCCAAATGGATGGTATTAGGATCTTTTACTCTTCATCTATGCTCTGGGACTTTGAACTCTCTTCTACTCGGGTTAAATGATTTCGCTAAATCTAACATTAGGATATCATGATCACATCTACCCGGAGAAATGTAATACCCCCTTTCTCGAATTGAGGGCCAAGTTCTGCTTCATAATATTCACTGGCCACAGGATCCTCTTGTCGAGGGCATCTGCGCCATCACTTTCAAATCCCTCACTCTAGTGGTTATCTTCGACGTTGATGTAGCCTTTGCTATGTCCCGTTGTTGTATCCGCCCATCACGTGCACGCGTGCCGCTATGTCTTGGATGTTTCTCTTATCCAAACTCATACGAACAACGTGTAATTGGCTCTATATATGTATTAGTATGTCTTCAATGACTACTGCTTTGTACATACTGTGCCTTTGCTCATTGTTCTGATTACACCATGAATGATTCCTTACACTTGCTCCATCCCTTGCTAAACTACCCCCCTGTTGCATTTAAGGAGGATGGTGAGACCCACTAGTTGTGGTCGTGGTGGCGACAATCCACCACCTCCCAAATACTTGGCAGGAATGATACAGCGGTTTGAGCTGAATCGCCAGTTTATCAAAATATTCATGGCCCAGTTCCCGTGTCCCAATATGAAACAGCAACGAGCCCCAATGACTCTGCAAGAGTTTGCGCCTCTCAACTCTATCAGCTACCGCAGCTTAACCCAGCCCCTTGATGCTGATGATTGGCTCTGTGATATCACTTTCGAGTTCGAGTCTGCTGATGTAGCCCCTGCCAACTATGTCACCTTCGCGGCTTACTATCTGAAAGGTCCCACTGCTCAATGGTGGGATAGCCTCAGGCGTTCCTTACCTGTTGGAACCGCCATCACTTGGCCGGAATTCCAAGCTGCATTTCGCGGGCCAATGCCGAACCACCATGGTTCGTCCCAATGTCCCGGTTCAAATTGAAGGATTGGAATTCCATGTTTCCCCCATTGTTTTGAATTCATCCAATATCGACCGTATTCTGGGTATGTAATGGTTGAAATCACATACCGTTTCTATCACTTGCACCACAATAACCGTCCATCTACTACATTCTTCAAGTGAGATAGTAAGCTACCATGCTCATCTTGTTCTAAATGCCGAAGCACAGATTTATTCCTTGAATGCGTGAAACGCTTCTCCTCTTGTGAGAATCGAAAACGCTCCTTCACCAATGATTGCACTGAAGTTGTGGCGACTTATCCTTCTTGGTAACCGTTGCGAGATCTTCACTGATCATCAAAGTCTGAAGTATTTGTTAATCAGCTAGATCTGGATCTCCGTCAGCAACAATGTATAGAAAATAATTACAACCTATGACTACGGTATTTCTTATACCCTTGGCAAGGCTAATGACATGGCTGATGCCTTGAGTCGCAAGTCTTATTGCAATAACCACTTGGCTTATAAAGCTCGACCCCTGCAGGATGATCTCACTTTCAAAAAGCATCCGATACATGTTCTCGTTCAGGTTGAACATCGTACCCTTATGAGGGATATCAAATTTCTTAAAGTTTAGTGGTCAAATCATTCTGAAGATGAAGCCACTTGGGAGCGTGAGGATCGTCTTCGTGATGAATACCTCGCTCCGTCTCCTTTTACCTCCTAAAATCTTAGGACGAGATTCCTTGTAGTGGAGGAGATTTGTAACGTCCGGATAATTAAGCTACAGTAACCCCCCTGCTAATGATGCTAGGTCATCACTCCTATTGTTGCTAGTCCTCACTTGAGTTCAAACATCGCTCAAATTCTAATTCAAATTAAAGTTCAAAATTCAAATTTCTCAAACGCGCAAACAAAAATGTACGAACTATGGCAAATAGTTCATAAGTATTATTGTGGAGAAACCAAACTTTTATAAAATGTTTAAGTGCTCAAAATAATTAAAACAGTGGCTTAAACAAATATATAAATGCCTTTTATAATTTCTAAAATAGCAAACTACTTTGAATAAAGTCCAAACTTTTTGTGGCACTGTATATATTTGCATCTCTAATTGCGGCCCAAGTATCTTTTTTCTTAAAGGTCATTTGCTATTTGAAATTGAACAAACATTATAAAAGAAAAATTATGGCCGAAAAGAAAAGGAGGAGGACCTAAGCTACTGGGCTTGTTAGCCCACCTAACTAAAGGTCGGCCCACATACCCATCCTCCCACCTCCTGTTCATGGGGAGGGGGCCGTGGCAGCCATCCACGGTGCCTTGCCGCGGTGGCAGCCATCGGCCGGCTGCCCCCTCCCTATTTAGTCGACACCGACGCCCCCCTCTACGTCGAACCCTACCCCCCAGAGCCACTCCTCCTCGCTCGCCTGGATCAGAAAGTTGCCCGTCGCCGCCCGAGGTCGCCGCATCGTCCTCGTCTCCGCCGGCCTCCGCCTCATCATCTGGTGCCCTCAGCTAGAACTGGGAGCCCTGCAGTCGCTGATTCGTCCTCGCCCCCATCTCCGGCACCTCGAATCGTTGTTGCTCCACCAACCCTCTGCTACTACTAATCCGCTCGCTGACCTCCTTGCGCCGCTCGGTGAGCCGCCCGATGAATCCCCCCCGGTAGCTCACCCGCGCCCCTGTTGGCCACCCCGCAACCCCGCACGTGGCCTTTGCTGCCTGCCGTCGCTCGCTCGTGCTGTTGCATTCGTGCGTTGCTGCCTACAATTCTCCTACGCCGCGCCTTGGCCCCGTCCCCGCTCACGCACTAACCCCATCGGCTGCTCGACCCGCTGCTTCTGCCGCGGCCCCGCACAGCCGCGCGCCACGCCTTCGCCCGCGCCTGCCCTGTCCGGCCACTGAACGCGCAGCTGCGCGCCCCTCTCTATTCCTTGTGCCCGCTTGGGAAGCGGATTTTTAGAGCATCTGCGCAGGGGCCCTGCTATCATGGCCGTCGCTTCAGGGCCTGGTTCTCGAGATGTGTGATGACCTGGTCGGGTTAACCACCATTATTAGAGCATGGTTAATAGTATAGCCAGCTGCTGGCTATAAGCCAGTGCCATGTCATCTACAGCCCATCATCTTATAGTCAACATGTACAATAGTAGATCAAAAGAGTGTACTACTTTTTTATTATGTGACCCACCTTCCATTCTCACAAAGTGCCTAGGAGCACATGCTAGAGCTGGCTCTTCATGAAGAGCCCGCTTACCTTCTCTCTCCTCTTCTTTTTCCTTCAACTAAGCAGATATATACTAGTTTATTCCTTATAGCCCGCTGACTCAGCTCTATTATACTTGCTCTTAGCAGCATTTGGCGCAAGAGTCACAGTGGGCTTCATAGGTTCATATAGCTGGAATCGATACAGGCCATAGGCTCTGTCCCATTTTGTTTTGTTCTGCAGCCCAAGATGCCCACGAATGCAAACAATGGAATCGACAGAACAGACGGTCGGCACACTTTCAAATCCATCAGACGACTAGGCAACAAGATCCAGCTCCCCGGTTCTCATCTCCATATCCTTCACGTCCATGGGCTTAGCATCTTCTGGGAAGCATGATCTCTCCATATTTGGATCTCTCATTCTCATGAGTTGGGCGCTTGTCCACCATGAATACAAGATGGAGCTCATGCAAGTGAAGGTAGAGAGAGAAGACCGAGCTAATATAACCAGCTCTAGCTAGACTCTCATGGTACTCCCTATCTCTCTCACTCTCATTTTCTTTGTTTCGGTTCCTGAGATGAGCAACCGAGAATATGGACAGGCCATCTATGCTGCTTTCATTTTTATAAACAGGAGCAATGGAAAGAGCAAGAGGCAAGAAGCGGACGCGTGCGGTACAGCGATTCTTCATGGATTCCAAGAAATTTGTCTGGCTCGGATGTATTTAGGGTGAACAGTTGTGGTAGAAACAGTGCCCTACAGCTCCATGAATTTGTCTGCTTGCAGTGCCGCTAGGCTTGGTCGCAACTGTCAGGAACAGGTACAGTACCCTAGCTCCAGACGAGCGCCGACAGACACAGATGGGATTAAGATTGAGTACCTGCTGAGAGGCTTTGACCACATGACAACCCTGTCAATCCCAAGGAATACCAGCGGCCAGGATATCGCGACCCCGGTGCAGATGCTCTATTAAACATTTTCGTGCCCGGTTGCCGTGTTGTGTGCTGCTACGGACCGCATCCGCCGTCGCCCGTGCCCTCAACCCACCGTCCGCGCCCTCACGTGCTCACCGCGCCCGTACTGCGATGCGGCCGCGCGCCCCGGTCCTAGCCGTGCAGCCCGCCCCGCCTCCGCTAGCTCCGGCCGCCGCCGCAGACTACTCGCGCCTCCCGCTGCCCTTGCTGCGCTCGCCGGCCGCCCTCTCCTCCTGCGGCCGCATCACCGCGTCTACCCGCGTCGCCGCGCCTCCCTGCTCGCCTCGCAGCTGCGTGCTGCTGGTGGCACCGCAGCCGTCCCGCAACACCCACTCGCCACCGCGGCGGCCCCTGTCGCCTCCCCGTCGGCCAGCCGCTGCCCCCCCCCCCCCCCCCCCCCCCCCCCCCCCCCCCCCGCGCCGCTCCGGCCGAAGCCCAGTCGGGGCTGGCGCCCAGTGCCCGTGGCCCCATCGGCTCCGCCCGCCTTGGCCGTCGCCCTTGGTGGCCTCGGTCTCGGGCGCGAACGCCCACTGCCCGTTAACCCGCCCCGCTGGGCTGGCCTTGAGCCACTGCCAGCGGGCTCCAGCGCCCACTCCCCTGTAAAAAAAGGGTTTAAAAATATATTATTAAAAATAAATAATTAATTTACCTTTAGTTAATTATTTAACTCCGTTTAGTTACCTTAATTAACTAGGTTAACTAACTATATCTGTTTAATTAAGTGGTTTCAATGACAGCGGGACCCACCTGTAAGTTTGACCCACACAACCGCCCTGTTGACTGATGACATTATGCTGATGTCATGGTGATGTCATAAACCTGTTTTCCTTTTTATTAGATTTGTTAATTTCAGATTATTGCTGAAACTTTAGAAAATCATATAAAATAATCCGTCGCTCGGATGAAAAAGTTTTATACATGAAAGTTGCTCAGAAAGATGAGATGAATTCAGATACGCTCTCCGTTCATCCGCCAGACGTCCCTAGCATAGCAAACACCGAACCTTTCCCCTCCGGTTCGTCTATCCGAAAATGCCTAACTCCGGGAAAACTTTCCCAGCTGTTTCCCCCTTCACCGGTTTCGTGGAAGACTGCGTTAGAACACCCCTAGCACCGCTTATTGTCTTGTTATGCATATGTTTGCGTGTATTTACTGTTTCTTCCCCCTCTTCATTCCGGTAGACCCCGAGACTGCTGCTGATGCTACTGTGATCGACTACGTCGACGACGACGCTTCTTCCTTTTCAGCGGAGCTTCTAGGCAAGCCCCCCTTTGATCATCCCGATATTGCCCATTCCATTCTCTCATGCTTGCATTAGATTTTTCTCTTATAATTGATTGCTCCTATTCTGATGCATAGCCTGCTTTTGTAACCTGGTTATCCTAAATTGCTTAGTATAGGTTGGTTAGTGATCCCTCAGTGACCCCCACCTTGTCCTTGTTGCCCCTGCTTCATCATCGACGACTCGATCAACGTGATCGACGACCAGAGCCCGACATCTCACATCACATCACGCCCCTTTTGTTGCTCGACTCTGCAGAGCTACTATTGAGTGCCGACGGTGATACCTCGTGACGCACTCCTGATGATTATACTGTAGTGTAGCTATTCGGTCGTGGTCAACGAGGGTGGTTCCTCTTTCACCATTCCCGACACGGCTCTGTCATGCAACACCTCAAGTGTGAACCTTGAGGGTGGTTCCTCATATGTTCACCTTGATGAGTACTTCGAGTGGGAATCCACCGAGGGTGATTCCTCGGGTTTTCTCCTTGATGTTTGGACACACGATTACCCAAAATTTACTTGAGACCATTGTTGAAGTAGGGTCGGCCCTGAGGGGTACCCGCAAGTTGATGTGAAAGTCGGGTGGGCCTGGAGTGCACCCGCGAGTGTTCCACGTGGCACGACCGGGCAGTCTGGGCCGTTGCCGTAAGTCCATGAGATGGGGCAACGGGGTCACATTATCGTGAGTCTCTGCTCGTCTCCGCGAGCCCCGAATGCACTAACAGGTTTGGCTATTGGATCTAAGTTGGCCTTTGGCCTTTACGCACTAACCACCACGCGAGAATAGTTATGGGCGTCGGCGTTGCAGTATTAGCCGAAGCTTTGTTAGACGTCCACTTCAGCATTGTGGCCGGGCCGGATCGCGCCATCCAGGCAGAGGTGGTGCTAGTATCCCCTTGCGCACAACGACACGAGTGCTTAGGATGTAGACTAGTGGGGACCTCTCTGCTAAGTCTAGGTAGGGCTGCGATGTGTTGATCTTCCGAGGCCGGGCATTGACCCAGAAAAGTGTGTCCGGCCAAAGTAACCAAGCTTGTTGGAAAACGTGGTGCACCCCTGCAGGGAAGATTATCTATTAATAGCCGTGTCCACGGTAATGGACGCTCAGACTTATATCCTGATCTATTGTAGCTAGAAATGGATACTTGAGATATGTGGCTCCGGGATTGCTTTTTCGCAGGGAGTCGAGAAAGGATCTCTGGAAGTTAATGTTACAACATGCTTGTTAAATGTTAAAATGCTATTCTTTACTCTTGTACATGCTGCAAGATGCTCGGAGCTGCTTGAAGATGCTAGTCTTTGATAGGCTAGGCCTTCCCCTCTATTCTGGCATTCTGCAGTTCAACCACAGATACATACCTTCCTTTGATACCAATGCATACTGTATAGATCTGATGCTTGCGAGTACTTTGGATGAGTACTCTCGGTTGCTTTGCTACCCCCTTTTCCCCCTTCTTTCTTGTTTCCGGTTGATGCAACTAGATGGTGGATCCCTGGAGCCAGATGCCTCCACCGACGGATACTACTACATGGAGACCACCGACGACCAGGAGTAGTTAGGAGGTCCCAGGCAGGAGGCTTTGCCTCTTCGATTGTGTTGCTTTTGTGCTAGCCTTCTTAAGGCATCTTTGTCTAACTTATGTCTGTACTCAGAAATTGTTGCTTCTGCTGACTCTCTTGTGTATTGAGCTATGTATCTGAGCCCTCAAGGCCCCTGGTTTGTAATATAAAGCTTGTATTATTTTGATTTGTGTCTAGAGTCGTGTTGTGATATCTTCCTATGAGTCACTGATCTTGATTGTACACATTTGAATGTATGATTAGTGTATGTTGAATCGCGAGGGTCACATAAACGTTGCAGCAAAACAAGTACAGAACTGAAACCACTTCAGAAGAGCTCAAGAAACAATATCTTGGGTACCCAACCTGCTGGCAAGATGCTTAACAAGCTTATTAACTTTCTCTTGTTTGGCTCCTAAATCCTCTAGCGCTTGGTGTTGCACCAGAAAGTATGCATCTGAATTGTGCCGGGACTTCCTCAGTCCTTCGGTTTCCTGTCGCAGCACATCTGATCGATGTCTTTCAACTTGAAGTTGAGACTCAAGAATTTAGACTAGTTTAGGCAAAGAGTTTGAAGAGCTTGTGCCAGCAATAGTGGCTAGTAACTCAAACACTACATCAAGATATGACTTTGTGGATGTCTCACTGTCTTCAAGATAGTTTTTATCAGCTTTCTTGGAGACTAACAGGGATGTCTCACTATATTGAACCTTATCTGCATTACTTCCTTTACTAGTTCATAACATGGTACTCTTTTGCAATATTTTGTCTGCATTCTAAAAGAGAACAAACAAGCAGACACATCACAAGTTTACCATGTTGTATACGAAACTCATTTTGGTTAACCAGTTCAGCAGTAAGGTGGATAGGATAACATCAGGAAACAAACATATATATATATATATATATATATATATATATATATATATATATATATATATATACTATGGTCACTGTATGGTCCATATCATTCTAGTGTATGTTGTCAAATCAAGATAGAGACAGTTCAAATCATATCTGTTCAAGACAAAGTAGCATACACTACAAAAAAAGACACATCCGTGACATTTTGGGCCGAATAAATTTTTTCTGTCATACTTATGACACTTCTATGACGATAATTGTGACAAAACCCGGTATCATCATAGACGTGGTGGGCTCCTACTTCTGTGACAAAAAATCATGACAGAAAATGGGCTTTTCGTCCTAGGCGGGCCGGAGATGCAGCTGCATGACATTCTTTGGGCCGTCCATGACGGAAAAAACCGTGGTAGAAGCGAGGGCGAGGAAAATTTCGGGGAGTTCCCGGTTATGGTGGGTGGTCGGGGGCCGAGCGATGCGCGTTTCTCTCGTACACGTACGTGCGTGTGTGCGAGGCGTTGGGTTCTAACTGAACCCGAGCGAGGCGTCACCTAACTGAACCCAAGTGATTGCACTGCAGGCTACGCATTACTGAACCCGAGCGATCGATCGATGGTTGTTAACTGAACCCTATCAAGCGATTCCTTCGCTACTGCTGCTAACTGAAGCCGATCGATGCTGCCTCTGGACGAACAGTGAGCGTTGCAGGGGGGTTTGGATGAACATTGAGCATTGCGGGGGGGGGGGGGGGGGGGAGGGGGTTTGGATGAACAGTGAGCAGTGGGGGTGAATGAACAGGACACCGTGGCTTTGCCTCTGGATGAACAGGACCCCGATCGATCGAGCTGGTTGGGGCTGGATGAACAGGACCCCGTGGAGGGCTGGATGAACAGGACGACCCCGTGGAGGGCTGGATAAATAGTAGATGATGGAGGGGTGGATGAACAGTAGCCCGTGGAGGGGTAGTTGAACAGGAGCCCGTGGAGAGGGGTGGTTGAACAGTAGCCCGTGGAGGCTGAAGGAGGTCGACGGTGGAGATGAACAATATCCCGTGGACTCCCGTTTTGCAGTATGCCACACCCCTCCCGATGAACAGGACCCCCGTTTCGACCGTAGTGCTTCAACAGAAGTCTGTTTCGTCTGTTTTGCGGTACGCCACACCCCTCCCGATCAACAGGACCCCGTTTCGACCGTAGGAGGTCCAATCCAAGTCCGTTTCCTCCGTTTTGCGGTATGCCAGACCCCTCCCGATGAACAGGATCCCGTTTTGAACGTGGCCGGTCGAACACAAGGTCGTTTCCTCCGTTCTGCGGTACGCCAGGCCTCGTTTCCATCGGCTGTTCCGTCCAAGCCCTCCCGATAAACCTGCTGGTTGGCTCCCCATGAACACGACGACGATGATGTTTCTCCGTTCCAACCCATCCATGTACATGAGCCCTGGCCATACGTATGCGTGAGTAGGCGTTCGAGACCCCGCCCGTATGTACGTACGTGGCCGTAATTTCTTTCTTGCACACTGGCCATTGTACGTACGTGTACATGCTACGTGTGCGCCTCTACTACGACACGTGCGCGCCTCTACATCCACCAGCATGTACGTACACGTTCGCGACCAGAATGACAATGCTATGTACGCTTCGACCAGGTGGGTCCCGACTGTCAGGCACTTCCTTGCGTGCGAAGATGTAGCTGATGGGTCCCAGTAGTCAGGGGGCGAATCGTTTTTTGTTGCCTGGGCACACTTCCTTGCATGCGAAGATGTAGCTAGTGGGTCCCAGCAGTCAGGGAGCGAATCATTTTTTCACGAAATACGGTGGCCCATCCGGTGGGTCCCTGCTGCCAGGTGGAGGAATAATTGTTTTGCGCGTAATAAGGAGGCACTTCCTTGCGGCCGCCATGGACCCAACTGTCAGCCTCTCCACGTACAGTACTCCGATGGAAGTCGTTCCTTGACCACGTTGACCACGCCGCACGGAGAGCACCAGGGCGGTGGACGACGGCGAGACCTAGGAAGGGGACGACATGGAGCTGGGGAAGACGCGACAGTGGAAGCCCACGCGGAGAGGAGTACGAGGGTTCACTTGTTCGCCTATGGTGTGAGGATGCCGTCGCCGCAGAATAACAGGGGGTGTGGGTGAGTAGAGGGATGGCCTGGCCAGCGGTGGGAGTAGTAGGAGCGGTGAGGCCTCCGCGGCATCACAACCGCCCATGGGAGGCAGGAGCACGCGACACGACCGGTGATGGTTTGGGCGGCTGGAGCAAGAAGACCAGAGGTTGAAGAAGCACTACGACTGTTGGATGAACATCGTACAGAAACAAGAGCTAGAATCATTCATATTGACTAAGTTGACAAAGCCCTCCGTCCCCGTCAACTTGGTAGGCCCAAGTCAGCCTCCCACTATGCTGGGTTCCAGCTGGCAGGGGGAGTATTCATTTTTTGTGCGTAATAAGGAGGCACTTCCTTGCGTGCGAAGATAGCTGGTGGGTCCGACCTGTCAGTGGGGGGTGTTGGAGTCATGTACCTAGGATAGGGTCATAGACCTGATCTAAGTACCCTACCCAAGGACACCATTATTGTAAGAGACTACCTTCCAGTCGACCAAGGAGGACACCACTCGACGGACTCGAAGGACTCGACCACGAAGACGCACTCGACCACCAGAAGGCCAAGAAGCACTCTATACCGTAACGGTCTGTAGTTAAGTAGACTTTATGGTATTTAAGACACTTTATGTGGGGCGCTACCAGTAACGCCCCAGACTTAATGTACTTTAAACCCTGCATTACTGAGGGCCGGAGGGGGCTCGCAGGCACTATATAAGCCACCCCCACCTCAGTGTAAAGGGTTCGCACCCCTGTAATTCATATACACATAATCCACTCGACCGCCTCCGGGCTCCGAGACGTAGGGCTATTACTTCCTCCGAGAAGGGCCTGAACTCGTACATCTCCTGTGTTTACAACTGCTCCATAGCTAGGACCTTGCCTCTCCATACCTACCCCCCACTCTACTGTCAGACTTAGAACCACGACAGTTGGCGCCCACCATGGGGCAGGTGTCTTAGCGATTTTTTGGAGAAGTTGCAGTTCTTCCGAGTACTTTCATCATGGTTGCTGGTGGAGTTTTGGTCGAGGGTCGTGAGATCCGTCTCGGCGCCCTCACCTTCATCGCCGACGACTCCGCTTGGCTCCAAGAGGCTCCACTCGACGTTGATGCGCTCCCCGTCCGCGGTGCGATGCATTTTCGTGCATGTGTCCGCGGCGTTCTGCTGCGACAACCGTCGACCCCGTATCGGTCGACTCCCCTATCGATCACCCTCCCGGTCTCCCACCAGCGCAAGCGCTCTGGTCGGTCGAGGCTCCAGCGGTGGGTAAGGCACGCGGTGGCTCGCCAGACGGCCACCGCCCAAGTTGCGGCAATCGAGCCCGACGAATCCCTCTACGGCCTGTTCGATCTGTCAACTGGCTTCGTAGAGACTGCATCCGAGTGCGATTGCAGTGATCCGGTGGCGGAAATCTTGATGGTCAACGGACCTCGCAGTCCTCCTGGCTTCGCCCACGAAGGCGGAGTAGACGGTGGAGGCGACCCCGCACAAGGCCACGAAGAGTACCAACCTGAGCCACTCAATTCTCTGCAAAGAGAAGAGCTTTGCCGTAGGAACATGGATGCCCTGCATACTCCCATCGCGGGAGAAACCCCCGAGGCTCGCGCCTTGGAGGAGGCACGTTTGGCCAACTTGGCTGAATGCGCTCGTCTGGAAAATCTTCAGCGAGCACTCGATGAGCGCGCGCGGCAACGAGCACCCAACGCCAATTGACATCAGCTCTTCCCGCCGACTCAGGTATATCGAACCCCGATTCAGAATTTAGCAGCTGCAACCTGTATAGTAGAATCCATCCAGCCCTCTTAGTCGGAAGCTGGCAGAGGCTTGATGCAGATCAGAGATTTGCTCCGAGCAGCAGGAGATCAGAATTCAGCCGTGTCGCAGTCGCGCAACAGAATTCACAGTCGTTCCGTCGCTGTGAATATGGTTCAGTCGGCCCACAGTCCTAGATCGCCTCTGCGGCGTGAAGGACGCGAGAATCGGCGAGACCAGTACGGTGACCGACACGATCGTGATGATAGGCGTCGAGTACCCACTCCTCCCCCGAGAGGTGGGTCTTACGCTCGTCGGCAGCAGGACGACAGGCGTCAGCTCAGTGTGGGGCGAAGAGCTCCAGTCGACCCCCGGGAACCAGGCTTCAACGCGCGATCCATCATCGTGCAAGGCTTGGTCGACCGAAACAGAGCCCATCGGGGCAGCCCCGACAGAGATGCGCCCACAAGCAGTCGAGTGCATGTTTCAGGTCCAGAATGTTTCAGCAAGGCTATCAGAGCCGCGGTGATTCCCCCCAACTTCAGGTTGGCAACCGGAGTAAGCAAGTTCACTGGTGAGTCTAAGCCTGAAACCTGGCTTGAGGACTACCGAGTGGCGGTTCAGATTGGTGGTGGGAATGACGAGGTGGCCATGAAGCATTTGCCCCTCATGTTGGAAGGTTCTGCCAGAGCATGGTTGAATCAGTTACCTCCTAGCAGCATTTACACTTGGGAAGATCTGTCCCGAGTGTTCGTCAGAACATTTGAAGGAACTTGCAAGTGACCAGCTGGATTGACAGAGCTGCAAGTATGTGTTCAGAAGACGAATGAGACTCTCAGAGAGTACATTCAGAGATGGATCACTTTGCATCATACCGTGGAGAACGTGTCTGATCATCAGGCAGTCTGCGCCTCCAAGGATGGTGTCAAGAACAGAGAATTGAGCTTGAAGTTTGGTCGAACCGGAGACATGACCCTGAGTCGGATGATGGAGATTGCTACCAAGTACGCCAACGGCGAAGAGGAAGACCGACTCCGAAGCGGCGAGTACAAGCCGAGTCAGTCGGAGAAGGGAAACACCAGTCGGAAACAGAAGCGGAAAGCCGAACCAGCAGCTCCTGGAGAGGCTCTGGCCGTGACTCAGGGAAAATTCAAAGGGAAACGTAAAGGATCCTGGAACCCTAAAAAGGTGAAGGATAAAGAAGGGAATGACCTGATGGATATGCCGTGTCACATCCACACGAAGAAATATGAAGAGGGCAATATCATTTACCCAAAGCATACCACTCGCCAATGTCGACTCCTGATCCAGCAGTTTCAAGGAAAACAGTCCAAGGACAAGGAAAAGGAGTCGGACAAGGCCGAAGACAAGGAGGACAGTGAGGGAGGATATCCGCATGTCAACTCCACTCTGATGATCTTCACAGACGTGGAAAGCAAGAGCCGACTGAAGGTCATTAATCGTGAGGTGAACATGGTTGCCCCAACGAAACCAAGTTATCTGAGATGGTCCCAAACACCCATTACATACGACCAGTCTGATCACCCGACTCATATTGCCACCCCTGGGAGGCAAGCTTTGGTGGTCGACCCAATTGTCGAAGGCACTCGACTGACGAAAGTGCTGATGGACGGTGGTAATGGACTGAACTTGTTGTATGCAGACACACTAAAGGGAATGGGCATTCTGATGTCCCGACTGAGCACCAGTAACATGAGCTTTCATGGAGTTATACCAGGAAAGAAAGCCAAGTCACTCGGCCAAATAGCTCTGGATGTGGTGTTTGGAGATTCAAAACATTTTCGCAAGGAGAAGTTGACGTTTGAGGTCGTGGATTTTCAGAGCGCGTACCACGCCATTTTGGGAGACCAGCTTTCGCACGGTTCATGGCTCGACCATGTTACGTGTACCTCAAACTGAAGATGCCCGGCCCCAAAGGAGTGATCACTGTCACCGGTGATCGGAAAAAGGCAGAAGAGTGTTTTCAGAAGGGCTCAAAGATTGCCGATTCCCAGGTGACAATGGTCGAGTTTGAAGAATATAAGCAAAACGCAGATCCGAGTGATTTGCTGCGATCCAAGAAGCCCGCCACAGAATCTGCATTTTAGTCGTCCGGTGAGACGAAGCCTGTCCACATTCACCCGACCGACCCCAATGCAGCCCCAACCCACATCTCCACAACACTCGACCCGAAATAGGAAGAAGCGCTCATCCAGTCCCTCCGTGAGAACTGGGACATTTTTGCATGGAAGCCAGCTGACATGCCAGGTGTTCCCAGGGGACTGGCTGAGCATCGTCTTAGAGTCGACTCATCAGCAAAACCAGTTAAAGAGCATCTTCGGCGGTCCGCCGTCCAGAAGAGAAAGGCTATTGGTGAGGAAGTGGCTCGACTGTTGGCGACAGGATTTATCCGAGAGATATACCACTCCGAGTGGCTCGCTAATGTTGTCATGGTTCCTAAGAAGGACAACTCACTCCGGATGTGCATTGATTTCAAGCACATCAATCGGGCCTGCCCGAAAGATCATTTTCTTCTCCCTCGCATTGATCAAATTGTTGACTCGACCGCAGGATGCGAGAGGTTGTCTTTTCTAGACGCCTATTCTGGGTACCATCAGATCCGTCTGTACGGGCCCGATGAAATAAAAACAGCTTTCATCACTCCATTCGGGTGCTTCTGCTATATCACCATGCCATTCGGCCTCAAGAATGCCGGAGCCACGTTTATGCGAATGATTCAGAAGTGTTTGCTCACTCAAATCAGTCGGAATGTGGAAGCGTATATGGATGATATCGTGGTCAAGTCGCGAAAAGGTTCCGACCTGCTCACTGACCTCGCCGAAACATTTGCCAACCTCAGAAGGTATGATATCAAGCTCAATCCATCAAAGTGCACATTCGGAGTTCCTAGTGGCAAGTTACTCGGTTTTCTCGTTTCCGAACGAGGGATCGACGCAAATCCAGAGAAGATCGGCACTATTCTCCGAATGAAACGCCCTGTGCGAGTGCACGATGTCCAGAAACTTACTGGATGCTTGGCCGCATTAAGTCGATTCATCTCACGACTCGGTGAAAAGGCATTGACTCTTTACTGATTGATGAAGAAGGCAGGCAAGTTCGAGTGGACTCCAGAAGCTGATGCAGCGTTTGCCGAGCTAAAAGCTCTGCTCTCCACCCAGCCGGTGCTTGCTGCTCCAATCAGTAAAGAGCCTCTGTTGCTTTATATTGCAGCCACAGGACAAGTCGTCAGTACAGTACTTACGGTCGAGCGGGAAGAAGAAGGGAAAGCCTTCAAAGTTCAGCGCCCAGTGTACTATCTGTCTGAAGTTTTAACTCCATCCAAGCAAAGGTACCCTCATTATCAGAAGCTTGTGTATGGGATATACATGACCACGAAGAAGGTTGCTCACTATTTCTCTGATCATTCCATCACAGTCGTCAGTGACGCTCCACTTTCAGAGATTCTGCACAACAGAGATGCAACTGGTCGAGTGGCGAAATGGGCGATTGAACTTCTTCCCCTTGATATCAAGTTTGAGGCAAAGAAAGCCATTAAGTCCCAGGCAATAGCAGATTTCCTCACCGAGTGGATTGAACAACAGCAGCCGACTGAAGTTCACTCGGAGCATTGGACCATGTTCTTTGATGGCTCTAAGATGCTGAATGGTTCCGGTGCTGGGGTGGTCTTGGTTTCCCCCAGAGGAGATAAGCTCAGATATGTGCTCCAGATTCACTTTGATTCCTCCAACAATGAGGCAGAGTACGAGGCCCTTCTGTATGGGTTGCGCATGGCCATTTCACTCGGTGTCCGTCGCCTTATGGTTTATGGCGACTCGGATTTAGTGGTCAACCAAGTGATGAAGGAGTGGGACATGAGAAGCCCAGCCATGACTGGATACTGCAATGCAGTGAGGAAGCTGGAAAAGAAGTTTGAGGGGTTAGAGCTCCATCACATACCCCGACTGAAAAATCAAGCAGCTGATGATCTAGCAAAAATAGGTTCCAAGAGAGAAGCCATTCTGAGTGGTGTGTTCTTGGAGCATATCCATACTCAATCAGTTAAAGAAGATCCTTTCACCGAAGAAGCTCCACAGCCCAAGAGTGCCACAGACCCGACTGAGGTTGAGGTCCCAGCAGTGGTCGACTTGGTCATGGAGGTCTTAGTGGTCATTCTCGACTGGACAGTTCCATATATCGCGTATATCCTGAGAAAAAAGCTCCCGGATGATGAGGAAGAGGCTCGACAGATCGTCCGTCGATCCAAAGCCTTTACCGTAATCAAAGGACAATTGTACAGAGAGAGCGCGACTGGAGTTGGTCAGAAGTGCATAACGCCAGAAGAAGGTCGAATCATCCTCGATGATATCCACTCGGGGACCTGTGGTCATCATGCGTCCTCTCGGACCATCGTGGCCAAAGCATACCGAGCCGGATTTTACTGGCCAAAGGCGAATGAGATGGCAAAGGAAATAGTGGACAAGTGCGAAGGATGTCAGTTCTACTCAAATATGTCGCACAAGCCTGCATCAGCTCTGAAGACCATTCCACTCGTCTGGCCCTTCGCAGTATGGGGATTGGATATGGTTGGCCCCTTGAGAACAGGTCGAAGCGGTTTCACTCATGTACTGGTAGCAGTCGACAAGTTCACCAAGTGGATTGAGGCAAAACCCATCAAGAACCTTGACGCCGGTACTGCTGTTAGCTTCATCAGGGAACTGATATTCAGATATGGAGTCTCGCACAGCATCATTACAGATAATGGGTCGAACTTTGACTCAGAGGAATTCAAGGATTTCTGCAACTCTCAAGGCACTCGAGTCGACTACGCTTCAGTCGCCCATCCACAGTCGAATGGACAAGTAGAGCGAGCCAATGGCTTGATCCTCAAAGGGTTGAAACCCCGACTGATGCGTGATCTCAAACATGCGGCTGGAGCATGGGTCGACGAACTTCCCTCGGTACTTTGGGGTCTGCGGACCACGCCTAATCGGTCGACCAGGAGAACTCCATTCTTCTTAGTCTATGGAGCTGAAGCAGTTTTGCCAAGTGATCTTCTCCACAATGCTGCTCGGGTTGAACTCTACAATGAAGCAGAAGCTGAACAAGCACGGCACAATGCAGTCGACCTTTTAGAGGAGGAAAGGGAGATGGCCTTGATCCGATCGACCATCTACCAACAAGACTTGCGTCGCTTCCACGCCAGAAATGTGAAGAGTCGAGCCTTCCAGGAAGGAGATTTAGTTCTCCGAGTGGATCAACAGAAAGAACACAAGCTTGCTCCTTCATGGGAAGGACCCTTCATCGTCACTAAAGTTCTCCACAACGTAGCATACCGCATCTACAACGTCAAGCACAATATCGACGAGCCCCGGGCTTGGAACGCGGAGCTACTCCGCCCATTTTACACTTAAAGTTTTCACTCGGATGAGTTGTAATAAAATACTTCTGTAGTTCATGGATTACAAAATAATAGTGTCATAATTTCTCCATAATTTTGTCACTTTTTATTTGTCCAATAAAATTTTCCCCTAAGTGGGTGACTTAGCTGCGAATCCGTTTCGCCTAAGTTTGTAAAAAATCCTTATCGAGTGCTGAGCCAGACTCCCACTCGGAAGGCTTAGCTGCGAATCCGTTTCGCCTAAGTTTAAATAAAATCCTACCGAGTGGTGAGCCAGACTTCCACTCGGGGGCTTAGCTGCAGTCCAAGTACTCGCCTAAGTTTAAATAAAATCCTACCGAGTGGTGAGCCAGACTCCCACTCGGGGGCTTAGCTACAGTCCAAGTACTCGCCTAAGTTTAAATAAAATCCTACCGAGTGGTGAGCCAGACTCCCACTCGGGGGCTTAGCTGCAGTCCAAGTACTCGCCTAAGTTTAAATAAAATCCTACCGAGTGGTGAGCCAGACTCCCACTCGGGGGCTTAGCTGCAGTCCAAGTACTCGCCTAAGTTTAAATAAAATCCTACCGAGTGGTGAGCCAGACTCCCACTCGGAGGCTTAGCTGCAGTCCAAGTGCTCGTCTAAGTACAAGTACAATATGCGCTCGCAAGGAGGACGAGATGCAGGTCGACTGCGACCCTCTCCTCTGAGCTACGCCATAAGTACAATGTGCGGTCGAAAGGAGGACGAGGTGCAGGTCGACTGCGACCCTCTCCTCCGAGCTACGCCATAAGTACAATGTGCGCTCGCAAGGAGGACGAGATGCAGGTCGATTGCGTCCCTCCCTTCTGAGCTACGCCACAAGTACAACGGGAAAATCCTACCGAGTGAAGAGCAAACCTCTCACTCGGGGGCTTAGCTGCAGCCCAGTGCTCGCCTAAGTTATAAAAATCCTACCGAGTGGAGAGCACACCTCTCACTCGGGGGCTTAGCTGCAGCCCAGTGCTCGCCTAAGGTATAAAAATCCTACCGAGTGAAGAGCAAACCTCTCACTCGGGGGCTTAGCTGCAGCCCAGTGCTCGCCTAAGGTATAAAAATCCTACCGAGTGAAGAGCAAACCTCTCACTCGGGGGCTTAGCTGCAGCCCAGTGCTCGCCTAAGGTATAAAAATCCTACCGAGTGAAGAGCAAACCTCTCACTCGGGGGCTTAGCTGCAGCCCAGTGCTCGCCTAAGGTATAAAAATCCTACCGAGTGGAGAGCACACCTCTCACTCGGGGGCTTAGCTGCAGCCCAGTGCTCGCCTAAGGTATAAAAATCCTACCGAGTGAAGAGCAAACCTCTCACTCGGGGGCTTAGCTGCAGCCCAGTGCTCGCCTAAGTGAATTAAAGAGAAAGTCGATTGCGGTAGGCACCTTGCTTTAAAAACCTGCAAAAGACATTTCAAGCCAAAAACATGAGTATTCAAACGTCGAATCCAAGTTCAGATGGATACCTAAGGGAACCGAAAGTGCTCAGGCACTAAGCCTGTTAAGGTTTATCGGTTACAAAATCACTCGGCATACCAAGGCAAATTTAAAGTGTCGAGCTCAAAGAAGTTTTTTACCCCTCCTATGGAGGGCTGGAAGGTGCAACAAACTCATCAAGGTCAATTCCGTCCGCGATCCGAGTGGCAGCAGCGATGAAGGTCTCCATGAAGGACCTGCAGTCGTGCTTCTTGGTGTTGGCCACCCGAAGAGCCACCAACTTATCTTCTCGCGCATCCTTGCAGTGGACTCGAGCCAGACACAGAGCAACATCTGCGCCACACCTCGCAGAGGACTTTTTCCACTCCTGCACTCGACCAGGAACTGTGTTCAGTCGAGCCATCAGAGACTCGAGGTCGTTCTGGAGTGTCTCCCTGGGCCAGAGCGTGCTGTCGATGCGGGAAGTGGCGACTTTCAGCCTTGCAAGATAGTCAACAACAGCAGCAATGCGGGACTCAAGTCGGAACACATTCATGGCAACTTCATCGTTCACTGGAGAGTTGACGGGGTCCAGGTTTGGTTCCAGTTGACTAGTTTCCTCTTCAAAGTTTTGGCAAAATTCTGCAAGTACAATTACTGAGTCAAGGCAATGGTTGAATGGAAAGATCACTGTAAAGATGGTTGTTTGACGCAAAGGATTACCTTCGAGCATGAGGAACAACTTCTTGGCAAGTCCACTCAGAAAGGCCTGCAGATCTTTCTTCTTCCCAGCCAATTGACTGGCCTTGTCATTCAGAGCAACTTTGTCGTTTTTCAGTCGACTAACCTCCTTGTTGGAAATCGCAAGAGCAGCTTTCAGATTAGTATTTTCCTCTTCGAGCCTGGTGACTGAAGCTAATTTCTCGTCAGCAAGTTTGGTCTTCTCAGCCAGTTCAAGATCTTTCTTCTTCTGGGCCTCCTTCACCTTGCCTGTAAAGCAGATGAAGGTCAGATTTTTAAAACAGATGAAGGACAAAAACAGTCGTCGAGGTCTCACCAAACATACCTTTGGTCTCTTCCTTCGCCTTCATCAGATTCTCTTGGACCAGCTTCAGATCCAGCTCGAGCTGGATGTGCTTGTTCTCCAGCTCGGTATAATGAGCCGCAAGGTCACAAGATTTTTGCGAAGAACCAATCGACAAAATGTCAAGGATAATTCACTTCCGAGTGGATAAGAGAAAATCATGCGTTTCTACGACTACAGCTGAATACAAACATTCGACCGTAGTCTCGGGGACTACACCCAGTGGGTGCACTCAGCGTGCCCCCACTAGTTCTATTAAAGACAGAGTCGACCAGTCGACCCACAAAAAAAACAAGACGTATTCTTCAGACCGTAATCGACTGCAAGCATTCGACTACAGTCTCGGGGACTACACCTAGTGGGTGCACTCAGCGTGCCCCCACCGGTTTGAGAAATCCATTCGACCTAGTCGACTGACGAAAAAAGCTTAACTTCTAAAGCCTATGGTCGACTGCCAGCAGTCAACCATAGCCTTGGGGACTACACCCAGCGGGTGCACTCAGCGTGCCCCTGCTAAACCGGAGTTTCAATCGACACACCCAGTGGGTGATTGCTATGGATTCAGGAAAGAAAAGCTTTTTGATAGCATATCCTAACAGAACAGGCGATTCGACTTACCTGAACATTGCTTTGAAGAGCAGAACTGGCGTCGTAAGCTGCCTGGCTTGCCTCCCGGATGGCCTTCACCTGCTCCATCATGATCCCCGCCTGGCGTATCGCTTCCTTTGCAGCACTGGCTTGGTCCTCTGGGACGTGGTGCGTCGTGAAGAGGGAAGGCTGCACAGCACTCGACGAAGCGGGGAGAGCACTCGTCAGCGGCACCGCAAAGGACACGGTGTGCCGAGTGGTGTCCTCCTCCCCCGCGACCAGAGTCTCGGGTGCCGTCACATCCTGGGCCACCTTGCCGGCAGACGCTTTCCTGCTCCTCCTGTGCTTCAGCGGTTCCTCGTCGTCGTCGTCAGGAAGGGTGATAACGACATTGGATGAAGCTTCCGAAAAGAATCAGAATTAGAGACGAAGAGTCAATCGACTAAAAACGGAATTAAGAGAGTGGTACCAGGTTTTGAAGTTGCGGCATCCTCCATCTCATGATCGTCAGCTCTGGCTGAGGTATCAGAAGTAGCAGCACTGCAATTCCAAAAAATCAGTCGGCTAACTCAAGTGTCAATCAAAGATAAAACTCGCACAAAACAAGATGACTCAAGCAGCATCTTTACCCTGATATGGTGGGGATGGACACCTTCATCTTCGGCAGGACCTTGGTCGGCTTTGACGGTGCCACCCTGGACTGCTTCGGTGCCTTTTCAGTCGGCGCCGGAGAAGTGGTCTGAGAGCGCTTGGTCGACTGCGCGACAGTCGCAACCCCCTTACCACGTTCAGTCGCAGGGTCGTGGGCAAGCTTCGACCGCCTTTCCAAGCGCGGTGGAGCGACCTCCTCCTCCTCCTCTTCTTCTTCATCCTCATCGTCATCATCATCATCATCATCCTCAGCAGCATCCGAGTCCCACTCCTCCTGGCTCTCGCCCCCGCTCGCTTCTCCCTCTTCAGTCGGAGTCTGTGCTCCATTGGGCACCGAGTACAGCTCGGTGAGGGCCTGTTAGACATCAAGACAAAGATCAATCGACCAATTTGCGGAGAAAACAGGAATAAATATGGCAAGAATATAATTGGAGGTAGAGTGGGCATACCTTGTCTGGAATGCTGCGATGGTCGAGTGGAGGAATCCTCCTGGCTCCACGAGGGTTATCCTTGTTCCCGGTGACCGCGGCCATCCACCTTTCCAGCGTGGCATCGTCGACTGCTTCTGGATTGATCCGAGTCTCATCTTCAGTCCCGCGGTACAACCACATGCAATGGCTCCGGAACTGAAGAGGCTGGATACGCCGCCTAAGAAAAACCTCCAGGAGATCCATACCCATCACTCCCTCCCGAACCAACTGGACTACGCGCTCCATCAGCATCTTCACGTCGGCTTTCTCCTCTGGAATCACCTTCAGAGAGGAGGGTTTGTTGACTCGGTCCATGGTAAACTGAGGGAGTCCACTCAACTGCCCCGGCGTTGGCTCATTCTGGCAGTAGAACCAGGTCGACTGCCAGCCTCTGACCGACTCGGCGAACGTCATGGCTGGGAAGGTGCTCTTGTTCCTCATCTGGATCCCTAGACCTCCACACATCTGGACAACTTTGGTTTTGTCGTCATCTGGACTCGCCTTCTTCACGGTCTGAGAGCGACACGTGAATATGTGCTTGAACAGGCCCCAGTGCGGTCGGCAACCCAGAAAGTTCTCACACATGGACACAAATGCGGCAAGGTAGGCGATAGAATTCGGGGTGAAGTGGTGGAGTTGCGCTCCAAAGGAGTTCAAGAAACCACGGAAGAAAACACTCGGTGGCAAAGAAAATCCACGGTCGACGTGGGTAGCCAGAAGCACGCACTCACCCTCTTCCGGCTGGGGCTGCCACTCGTTCCCCGGGAGCCTTGCTGCTCCGTGGGGGATCAGACCATCGTTGGCCATGTCGAGGAGATCCTTCTCCGTGATGGTCGACCGGATCCAATCTCCTTGGACCCAGCCGTTCGGCAGACGAGATCTAGACGAAGACCCGCCGCGACTGGTGGTCCTCCCTTTCGCCTTCGTCGTTGCCGACGCCTTCTTCGTGCGTTCCAGCGCCGCCGTCTTCTCCTTGACCATGGATGCCGGCGAGACGCGCGAGGAGCGGTTGTGCGAAGGCGAGAGCGGGCGCGGTGGGCGGAGGCGAGGAGAGCAGAGAGAGAATGCAGAGATACTGTTCAAAGACCCTCGCCGGGCGCCTTTATAAGATCCCTTCCGAGTGGATGACAGGTGGGCCCGGCCGATCCAATCACATCCCGAAACAGTCGCGCGAACGCGATACGTGGCGAAAAAGGCGGTGCAAGAATCAAGGCGTTTATGCCCTATCCCATCCGAGCGCCGCGGTCCGCCCCGCTTCGCGCGCTTCCCCAAATTTCATATCCCGCAGAATCCGCGAACGGCAGATCGGTCTGTCAGACGCGGGATTTCCTGCGATCCGTCGCTCGGAAATTGTTAAGTTCAAAAGGTCACTCGACGAAAGAAAAGAATGGATCAAGTCGACTGAAGAAAAGTTGATGATTATCAACGAAGAGATTATTGGTCCAAGGTAACACATGTCCAGAACGCAGAAGCCAGTCGGAAATAATATCAACTCCTTCCTCACTCAAGCCTCAATCCATTCGGGGGCTAATGTTGGAGTCATGTACCTAGGATAGGGTCATAGACCTGATCTAAGTACCCTACCCAAGGACACCATTATTATAATAGACTACCTTCTAGTCGACCAAGGAGGACACCACTCGACGGACTCGAAGGACTCGACCACGAAGACGCACTCGACCACCAGAAGGCCAAGAAGCACTCTGTACCGTAACGGTCTGTAGTTAAGTAGACTTTATGGTATTTAAGACACTTTATGTGGGGCGTTACCAGTAACGCCCCAGACTTAATGTACTTTAAACCCTGCATTATTGAGGGCCGGAGGGGGCTGGCAGGCACTATATAAGCCACCCCCACCTCAGTGTAAAGGGTTCGCACCCCTGTAATTCATATACACATAATCCACTCGACCGCCTCCGGGCTCCGAGACGTAGGGCTATTACTTCCTCCGAGAAGGGCCTGAACTCGTACATCTCCTGTGTTTACAACTGCTCCATAGCTAGGACCTTGCCTCTCCATACCTACCCCCACTCTACTGTCAGACTTAGAACCACGACAGGGGGCATGTTTTTTTCACGAAATACAGAGGCCCTTCCGATGGGTCCCAGATGTCAGGTGGAGGAATCATTTTTTTACGCGTAATAAGGAGGCATTTCCTTGTGTGCGGTCGTGGACCCAGCTGTCAGCCTCTCCATGCACAGTCTACTTCCGATGGTGTCGTTCGTTGACAAGGTTGACCATGCCGCGCCGAGTGCATCCAAGGTGGTGGACGACGGCAAGGCCCCAGACAACAACGAGCCGGAGATGGGAAGACGCGGAAGTAGAGTGCAGGCGGAGAGGTGTACGAGGGTTAACTGGTTCTAGTGCTGTGTGGTTCGGCAGTTGGTGGAGAAGAACAGGAGGTGTGGAGGGATGGAGGGATGGCCTGGCCAACTGTGGAGTAGCGCTTCATAGCGAAGCGTGCTAAGCAGAGCTGCTAGCAGCAGGAGGCGGCGCTGGAGGAAGAAGACGAGAGATTGAAGATGGATGCCGATCGTTGGATGTAAATCCAACGGCTAACATGTCAGAATCATTTGTTGACTAAATTGACAACGACTTGCATTGGCTTCGACCTGTTGGCCCATATTTCAGCCTCCAAAAATGTGGCACATATTCAACCCATTTTTTTTCAGAATTTACAGTCTTTTTTTTGCACGGTAGAATTTACAGTCAATTTGATCTTTTTTTGAATTACAGTCCATTAGCTGGGCTGGGTGAACAAATAATGTAGCGTCCATGCGGCCCATTTATTTTATTTCCTAAAAAATTACAGGCCATTTGCACTTTCTCGAAATACATGATTTTGCTGGGCTGATTCTAATTATAATGTTGGGTTGGGCTAGCAATGTTATCAAAAAATAAAAAGGGGCTGAACGTTTTGTTATAAATATATTTAAATAATGAGTGATATTATTACATTCGTCCTTAAATCTTATCAAGCTTTTGTACACAATCACTGGGATTTTCGTGCCAAAACAATCCAGGATTTTATTGTTAAGAAATTATTTTTATAAGTTAATAAGATGTGGGGTATTGTTTTCTTACATATGTAAGTATCTGTTAAATATATGATGACAATAAAAATAATACATAATAACATATAAAATAATTTAGATATATATAATATAGTTAGAAGGGAAACATAAGTTGGACCTGGGGTTCCTATTCTTATATAGAAAAATAGAACAGACCTTTGCGTTTTCTTCAAAAAAAAATACATAAATTGGGATGCCGATGTTTCAGGAAAAATAAAACCTCGGATGGGAAGGTCCATAGGCCGGTCGATACATGACGGCCGTCAAGAAAATACAAACATGCCTATGGACCTCCCATCCGAGGTCGTGGGTTGCGCATGTTAAAAATGAAAGCCTAGACGGGGCAGCCCAAAACCCAGCTGATACTTGCTGCCCCAGTGATAAGAAATGATACCTGCCAGCTCCCCAGTTTCGTTGTGAATTTATCTCCTATAGTAACTACGTTGAAGCACCTAAAAAATGTAACTATGTTGACAAACCCATGGGCCCCAATGTTAGTATAGCATTAGGAGGAAGTATTTTCTCGATGAGGCACTTTCTTGCGTATGTCCATAGACCTGGTGGGTCCTGACTGTCCGCCTCTCCACATACAGTCCTCTCCGGATTCCTCTCATTTGTTCAGTGTGTTCACAACGGCAGACAGCGGCGTTGCGGTGAGCGCACAAAGGCGCAAGGAGGGGATCCGACCACCTGAGGAAGTGCCTTATTATTAACGAAACTACTGAACTAGCCTAGTGGCCAAGTGACACTACCCAACAGCTGTTCCGCCCAGGTTCAATTCCACCTATGCAGGGAAAATATATCCAAATTTTTTGCCTCTGCCTTTATTGACATGTGGGTCCCCATTGTCATCTACGCAAACCACGTCCAACACTTGCCAAAATTTCGTCCCTCGTTTTCTCTGTGTTTCGCACACTCGACATTGTGTGGGCATTTTGACTGTGCATCATATGAAGATGCGCTATGCATGAATGTTGATCTGCATGATGTTAACTGGCTGGTAGTTCCATTTTCGACCATGAATAAAACTTCCAACATGATGTTAACCCTGTTTCAAAAGGCCGTGTTAATATAAATGCTCTACCTCTGAAAGTTGCAGTTTCTTATCTGAAACGGAACTTGCAGTTTCCTATCTGAAACTGAAACTTGCAGTTTCTTCTCTGAGAATCACATTGTCTGCACTTTTATACTCCTATGAAACTACATTTTTTAAGTGCTAAAAATAGATCTCTAGAATTCATAAAATACTTCATATGCTCAATACTGCAAATCTGAAATTCAAAAGACATTCATATCTGAAAGTACTCTCAAAATACACAACACAAAACACAATTCACAACCTGCAAATACTGACAACCCTAAGCTCCTCCTGACAATTCACAACCTGCCCGACTATTGGGCTAGGGGGGCAGTCCCCTCCTATTCCTTGGCGGTAGACAGCCGACCTATGAGACGATGTGAACGGCGAGGGAGAGGATGACCGGGAAGCGTCGTCGGGCCAACTGCTTTTCTCCTCTTGCAGTTGGGTTAAGTCGACGAAGACTCCCCTGGCTCACTCTGGCAGGACACCCTCACAAACGACACCCTGTAGATGCTCGATCCTTCAATCTATGCTGGATGCTCCATCTGGGATCAATACTCCCACCACCGCTCCCACACGATCGGATTTGGTGAATCTGTTTGCTCCATGGCCCAGAGGAGTAGCTCTATGTACTCCCGCGCGACTCCCTCCAGGAGTATCGTCGCCTTTTCGCTCTGTTGCAGATATTTGGCCATGGATGTCATCGTCGCCGCTAGTTGGTCCTTGTTGTCAAACCAAGACTGTATCTCCAACATCCTAGCTAGCTTCACAGGGTCACCATCTGCGATCCTCATGTATCGGTTGTACTCCTCCATCGATCTACTTCTCCACAGCACCTTCACTCGCCGGCGGTGGTTTTTGAATGGAAGAGGAGAGGAGCAGTGTTGGTTTTGGATTAGAACGGGAGAGGAGCGACGCTGGTTTTGGACTGGAACAGGAGATGAGGGGCGGTGTTTTTGAAATGGAAGAGGAGAGGAGCGGCGCTGGATTTAGATTGGATCAGGAGAGGAGCGGCGATGGTTTAAGAGGAGAAGAGCGGAAGAGCGGCGCTGGTCTTGGAAGTAATTTTTTGTTGTTTTGCGTATTTTGGGTCAAAGTTTGACCATGTACTGTATTTGACAAGCAAAATGTGAATGCATGTCACCAAAAATTGTATCGTTTGGTTCGTATCTGAATGTACTTTCAAATTATATTATTTTTGCAACGTATAACATATATTTTTTGTGCAAAAATCATGGTCAATATGACCCAGAATAAAAGGGAGACTAGTTAATGTGGGGTCGCTTTCTTAATTGAAGGGTAAATTGATTTTGATTTTGATCCAGTCACAGGGCGCCGGCCCTCTCGTCCAATCCTAAATCGCTGCCGCATGCTCCTCTCCCTCTTCTCCATTGCAAAACCACCTCCTCTCCTCTCCATCATCTCCATTCCAAAACCACCATCTCGCCTCTCCCTCTTCTGATCATCTCCATTGCAAAACCACCTCCTCTCCTCTCCATCATCTCCATTCCAAAACCACAGTCTCTCCTCTCCCTCTTCTCTATTGCAAGACCACCCTCTCTTCTCCCATCTTCCAAAGCTACCACCGGACCACTCAGAAGGACATCTATGGAGAGGATGCAGCAGTGAATCAGGAAGATCGCCGGCGGTGACCAGGCAAAGTTAGCCAGGTTGAAGGAGATCCTTACTTGGTTTGACAATGAGTGGGAGATTTTGAGGATGGTGCAGGCCATGTGGCAATGTATACGAAATAGCAAGACGGCGGCGATGAGGGCAGCGATGTACATGTACTCCTCAGCGGTAGTGACGCCGCAGTCCTCTGATTTCATTGAGTATCTCCTCTGGGTGATGGAGCAGACAGATTCGCCCGAGGCGACAGTCAGGCGGAGGTGGTGGGCATACAGGTCAAAGGTCGAGCACCTAGAGGATAACGAATCGATCGAGTATGGTGTGCCGTTCGTGAGGGTGCAGAGCCAGCCGGAGCCACAGGAGTATTCGTTCTCCCACCGCAAGAGGAGGCCGGATGGCGTGACATCGCTTCCCCGCCGTTCTCCATGGTTCCCTCGATGCTCGCCCCGTTTCAACGGTGGCGGTAGGGTTTAAGGTAAGCTTCGCACTAACCTAATCTTCCACCTGCTCATGCTTACAATCAGTGTGACAACTAATGAAAATCATGCTTACAATCAGTCTCCGAGTACTACGCCAATCACCCTAAAATAGCTCTGGACCTTTGGGTCAAAGTTGTGACACAGTGTACAAATAAAGAAAAATAGATTGGTTCTTCTTTCAGAAAAGAGTACTCCCTAGAAAACTGCCAATATAAGCTACTAGTATTTGGTTAGAGGATTTGCTGCCGAGAAAGACCCGTCCACAGAGAGCACCACACATCCCACTGGTGGTGGTCGATGCTAGTGCGTGCATGTAGCATGGTTGGTGTCGGTAATTTTTACTTGGCACACCTCGCACTCTGCATATATGCCGGTTCCATACGTACATTTGTGCAGTTCCACCAAAATGCAGCTGAATAACCCTGTTTGCACAGATAATGAAAAAGCGTGATTACATTATAGTGGCACTAGTTGATGAAACACACAAAATAAACAGAAGAAAATATTGCGATAGTATCATAGTATGCCATGCTACAAGGGCGAGATGGGCCCTGCGACGCCTCAGACGGTACGCCTCATACTAGAAATCGTCCCAAGTCTCCCAGATACACCTTCTGCCAATGATGAACATCAGTGTACAACAGTAGTACAAGGAGGCACCTTGAGACATTCAAATCTCTATTTTTGTACAGATCAACTAAAATTAAGCACCCCAGTTTGCAGAAACGCTTAAACATTAACAATGACACTAGTTGATGAAACATACATAAACAAAGAGAAGCACTTTCTTTATATACATTGGAAATGAAATGATAGAGAGGACACTCGCTCTATTTTAACTATATTATTACTTCATTTTATCAGTGACACTAGGGTCGAGCAGGTGGCAAACGAGGTGTACCGTGCGTTGCAAGGATGGAGGCCGGGGGTGCTTAGACTGGGATGCTGAAGATGGCTCTTTCAGTCACCAACATGGATGATTCAATTCATGGGACCTTTTGGTGCAGTTCACCTAAAATGAAGCAATGCCCCGTGAGCTAGCAGTTTCTTCTTCATTTTTTTAAGAAAAGGGCTCCAGCCCCGGTTCCATTTCCATCAGAAAACGAAACCCACAAAGCTTCTTCTTCATTAGTTGCAATAAAATTGAGCAACGTCAAGGTTGGTTGTGATGCTCCTAGAATGTTCAGTTATAATTTGGATATCATTTGTGCAGTTCAACTAAGATCGAGCGTGAAATGTATATCTCTGTTTGCACAAAAAAGGTGGAAAGGAGGGTGACTAACAAGTGATGAAACATGCATCAAATGAAAAGAAGCATGTTCCTTATCTGAATGGCAATCCTACAAGGACAATAACAATTTCTAAAGCAGTGGCATTGCTAGATATTAGTGTGGGCATTAGGATTAACTATGACAACCGTTAAATACGACATTACTTTTGGCACGGGAGAGTAGGCGGACCAGGACAATTGCATTTCTAACAAAAAGAACCAACTTATCTTAATGGGAAATTTAGCAGGACATGTAAAAAAGTGCCATTGATTCATATTACTGGAGGCATTACATTGAAAACAACATTGGTTTAACGTGTCCTTACTTTTAACAGTGCGACTGCTACATTTTACAAGTGGCATTACATAAGAGTGGCTCGGGGCAACAAACATCAGAACATGATATCTGGGTTGGTCCCATTTTTGTTCGGTATAGCCACCTTATACTGTGTGAGGCTAGCAAATCTAGTGTTGGACTTACTCTGTTGACTTGTCCCTCAGTCCCCACTTTCTTTCCTTTTTCAACAAATAGATCGGGTTTATATTGAGTTTGTACTGTGTTTCCCTTTATTTCCCTATTAGACCTAGAGACTAGTTGGATAGCCAGTCTCTGCTACTTTTTGCCCCCATTATTTCCTCTTTCGACCAAGTCCTAGATTCAGGTAACAAATCCTCCCCCACCCCCACCCCCTTTCTTCCTTGTTTGAACCAAGTAGTACTAGATTCGAGTGCATGAACTAGTTTTACCTCTTAAACATAAAAAATTAGGTGGTTTTCGAACAGTTGATCGATCCTATCTACGAGGGCCCCTGAGAAATAGTAAAAGATACAAATATAGCGACGTCAGGAGCTTGGGAAGTAGAGCAAGGCAAGTTTTGAAGGAAGTTATACCTGATGGTCGCTGGGATGTCGCTAGGTGGGCGGCGTGAGGCGGATTTGCCCACACTATAGTAGCGAGGAAGAAGGGGTCGGAGGCCCTCCCTCGCCAGCGGTGCTTGGGAGAGAACGTCAAGGCACGCTGATCGGGGCGCGCCAAGGACGACCGCTTGAATGTTGCACCTTCTCACCCTCCCCGGCGGAGAGGATTCGGCTGGATCTGTGACCAGAGGTGAGTAGAGAGAGAGAGAGTGTGTGTGTGTGTGTCGCCACCGCTGTCGTGTTTAGATCTGGAGAGGACGAGACAGTGTGAAGAGAGCAACACTAGCAAGCAAGCGTGGAGGATCCTGCCTATATAGTGGAGTACTAGTTTTCTTTTGTCTACCGGAGCCGGCTTGACCTCGTCAATGACTGTCGAGAATTATTCATGCATGTGGCCCGGAGGCGCAGTTGTCGTCATTTTGATCTGAAGCACCGGATTATAACATATAACACGAAAAAATGCCACATGACAAGAAATCATAACCTCACTGCCCAAAGGAGACAACATGAATCCCGACGGACAAACTAGATGAGGAACAAAGCTCAAATTAAAGATAAACTCATAGAAAAGGGGTCCGTCAATAGATGTCCTAATTAACATAGCCGGCTTGACCTAGATGGCAACCGAGTAGTCTTCATGCATGTGCCCCCAATGACTAGCCCAACTCAGTTGTTGTTGTTTAACCCTCGCAGTGATCCGAAGCACATGACACCTAATTTTGCAAGATGACAAGAAACCTTTTTTTAGATTTCTCACCACAACTACAGCCATGTACAACACAGCCTGCACGATATGTAGACGGTAGCCAATCTAGGTGTGTCTGCTGGAGTCTGGTCACATGCATGGACGAACTGATCTTCCGTGTCTTGCAGGGATTGTCCAGGCACCAACGTAGTACAACACTTCTCTAGTACTATCGCTCGTCTCCCTCTTCTATTAAGTCACCCGACTTGCGGGGCCGAGGAGTGTGCCTATGGTCGGTTCTCAATTGCGGTCCAACATGTGTGTGCAAACGCAATATGATGCGCGTTCCATTCGCAGAGCAGCGTGCCAGACCGACCGACCGTCTGGGGTGTGACACGAACGCGACGAGCGTGCTGTATACTTCGTACATGTGTACAGCTGTTTTCTAGAGCCTTTGCTCCATGGCGCAATCCATGGATACAAAATTAGTATACTGTACTATTTAAAAGTTGAGGGCGGGGCTTTTCCTGTGCGATAGGCGGGGCAGTTCCGCCTAGTCGGTTCGACAGAGATGTGAGAAGATGAGGGAGTAGGCTGCTGCAAACGTAGGGCTGTGTGATTTGACAGCGAGTTACTACTGGACAGGCGGGCCCCCGTGATTTGACTTGTCATTACCATTTTAACTGCGGCGCTACGATCGGCGTGAGTCTCCTGATTCCTGATCACCTCCATACAGGTGCCTCTCCCAATGCTCCACCATGTAGTAGAGGCTAGCTCTTGCATGAGAGCGCACTTCTCCACTTTTTCCTTACCTCTCTTTCCTCCACACATCCAAAAATTCCATGTCAAGCGCACTATTGTACTTACTTGCTCCTACAGGTGCTAAGTTTGCCACATAGGCATAAAGTCTGATGTGGCAAGTTAATCAAGAAGAGAGAGACTAGTTTGGTGATCCAAGGAAGAAATGGTGCTAAGCGCGTGTACCTAGGTGAAAGACAATTTTGAGTCTATAGCTAATTAAATGAAGCAAATTTAGCAACAAAAAACTAATAAGCACACCATTTCATTGGAAGAGGTCACTCCTTGGCAAATGCAATAAATACTACCCCCTCTATCCCATAATATAAGAATGTTTTTGGCACTACACTAGTGTCAAAAACGTTCTTATATTATGGGACGGAGGGAGTATGAAGAAAGAGATAGAGAGAAGTAAAAAAAAAAAATATACTTATAGCCAACCTTATAGCTAACCTTGTTGTAGTATGAGCGACTAAGTGATGACATGCCAATATCAGATAGCCTAACGCACCGTGTTAAATATCCAAGGGCGCGACCGCGCGAGCGACGCGACGGTCGTGGTAGGCACGACAATGATACAGGCTGCTGCAGCCCTTGGATCTGAGATCAAACGGTCGCATGCTAAGTTGCTGAAAATTTGCAGAATAACCCTCTAGGATAGGATATTCACCCATAGGTCTAGAATCACGCCATGCAACCGTTCGATGTCAGATCCAAGGGCTCTCGGAAGCCCGTATCATGGGACAATGGAAAGCCACTACCCTGTCGTCCGCACGCTGGCAGTTTGCTCCTACTCGTCCCCACACATCCTTTAATATTACGACGGTTCGCTCCTAGTCGTCCTGTCCTTTCACATTACGACGGTTCAACTAATCCTAACCATCCTCCCAAATCCATGGCGTCCCAAATCTCCATGATCGGCGGTGAGTACAAGGTTAGAACCATCACCGGTGATGAGTTCGACGTCATCTACACCCGTTCTTCCATGACGGTGAAAGGATGCCTTTCTCGCTTCAGATGCATGTTCAAAAACTCAGATGATGAGTGGGTCACTAGGCTAGATGTTGAGTACACCACAGTCCTGGGATGAGAGAAGGATCCAAAGGACGAAGAGAGGAAGAAGCCCGCTGTGATCCAGGTTTGCATGCATGACTTATGCTTGGTCTACCACATATGCCATGCCGATGTTGAATGCCTGGATTTTAAGAACTTCCTCGAGAGCAACCTAGTCAAATTCGTTACTGTAGACTTTACGAATGACAAAGAAGTCCTGGGTTGGATCGGGCTCGTTGTAGGTAACCCCTTTAACCTCCAGAAGAATCGGATGCTGCCCTCCGGTGGCCAGCCTTCAATGCTGACCCTGGCAGGAGCCATGGTTCATCCTTCGTACGGTAAACTGGAGAAACATCCATACACATTTCATCGTTATGCATGGCAGCGGAATGTACGAGATATAGACGACATCCACTACACTGCAATGGATGGCTACCTTTGTTTCAATATCTACAAGGGTTGGATGAAGAGCAAGAGCCAAGTGTGCGGTTCAAGCAAAGAAGTATCGGCCAAGAGGAAGAGGGAGAAGGACGAAGTCGAGGATGTGGACAGGACTTCGAGTAAGGTGGCAGTGTTGTTGCTCATGGTGGTTCTAATGCAGTGTCTACCGAAATAGTTGCAAAGTTTAATTTCAGGTGTGCTTAGTTTAATTTGAGGGGTGTGTTGTGCTGAGCCCCCAGCAGAACTCTGTTATGTTTCTGCTTGTTATTTTAACTCTTCAGTATGTACATACTAGTATTTCTTACATTTCATCTTTTAGTTGGTATAATACTACCACTCGTTTCTTCACATTATATACGTACAATATGTATGGCCAACATCATATAGCCAGCAGTTTAGTTGTCAAAGAATTTCAGGGTGCTTATTTTTGTCAAAGAATTCCAGGATGCTTAGTTTTATTTGAGGGGTGGGTTGTGCTGGACACCATTATTGTGACTAGCCTTTTTAATAGTACTATATGCATAATTTGGCGACGAGCGCTCTCTATATGTACCACCTTTTTTTTTAATTTCAAGTTTTGCTCCATGGCGCAATCCATCGATACTACTACTGTACAAAAGTTTACATTTTTTAATAGGCTAGAGGGTGGGGGTAGTCTAGCTTGGTCGGTTTCACGAGAGGCGAGGGCCTTTGTGATTTGACGGCTCATTATTGCTGGAAGGCGGGGCCTTGTGATTTAAATGCTCGTATAAATGCGCCGACGACCTGAGGAGGAGCAAAGAACCATGCGGTGTACTCAAGTTTTCCACTAGGGTAGTACTACGACGGAGGAGCACGAAACACGGCAGCCCAGTGCCATATGGCGATAAAAAATGATCTAATTTGCTAGTCATCTCATTGTTAGCATGGTTCTATTCATTCCCTCAAAAAAGCATTGTTCTATTCATGCCTCGTAGAGAACGTGACACGTGCGGCGAAACACCCAAAGCAAAATATGAAACACAGGAGCAAAAGAAGAAGGAAGATTATCACCCCAAATGATCTAATTCGCCGCGGAGTCGTAACTGCTTCTTCATCGCCTCCACGACCTCCATCTCCTTGCGTGTCTCCTCTACCATCTTCTTCATTCTATCAATGATGCAGCATTTCTCGACGCGAGCCTTCATCATCTGTTCCACGGCCGCATTACGTACCTTGACAGCAGCCGGGTGCTCGATGCGGAGCTTCGCCAACTCCTCCTTCTGTTCCATGACGAGGGCCTGCAGCATCTTCATTGAGGAACTACTATTCTCATGCAGCTTCTTCCAGCCGGCGTTCTTCTCCTTCAACAGGTCGAGCTCATGGCAGAGCTTCGCCTTGTCCTCCTGAAGTTGTAGGATTTCGCCGGTCGCCTTCTTCTCCGAGGCAATGATCTTCTTTAGTAGCATCACCAAGCCGACGGTCAACTCCCCCTGCTTATTGAGCTCAGCGGGCATGTTGTCGAGGCTCTCCTTTAGCAGGTCCACCATGCCTTGGATGAACTCCTTCTACTTATTGAGGTGCTTATTGAGCTGATCGGGCATGCCGTCGTGGGATAATGACTCCAGCGCCGCCGGCTCGGCATGTTCGCCTCTGCGGCTAGGGCGCTCCTGGGAGCCATCGCCTGCCCATGAGAGATCTTTTGAGGTCTCTGCGTGGCGGCGAGCCCTCTTTTTTTTCACAGCCTTGGTTGCCGCTCCCTTGTTACGAGTAGTTCTCGACCTAGAGCTCTGCTCACCGGCCATGGAAAGGACGGACGAAGAAGAAGCACTTATGAGGAGGAAAGGTAGAGTAATTTTCGGTTAGGTAGTTCTCCTTTTTATAACCTAAGTACTAGCACTAGTACTAATACCTGCATAGTGGGAACACGTTCAGGTTTGGTACGTACTAGTAGGTGTGAGCAGGCTTTCGAATGGGATAGGAACAAGGTAAAGATTAATTGATGGTTTTGGTTTCGAGGCCCGAAATGGCGCCCGATGAGTTTAGTGGAACATAAATTTCAAGTAGACTACACTGCTCAAATGTGTAAATATCATGTTACTGTCAAAAAATGGCACAAAATATGAAGGAGGCCAATGGAAGTACTACTAGTAACCCATGATTTAATTACTCGCATGCGCGCAGTGGAGTAGTAATGTCTTTCTTCCGCCCTCACGTCCACTCAATTTGCATGCACTGTATTAATTGACCATCAATGAAGTGAACGACTTTACACGCTTTAAATTATCACATTGGGTGGATCTTGGTACAAAATTACGTCCGCCCGTGTACCCGCCTGTGCGTGCGAGGGAATGAGTGCGTGCGTGGCGTGCGTGCACATCTTCGCTTCGTGCATGTACCGACAGTATGGCTCACGGAGGACAAGTATATTCTTCTGGAACCAGCAGCACGTCACTGTGATCAATCCACACAAGGAGGTCGCGACAATGCCTCCACATGTGCCACGTGGCTTCATGAATGTAGCTTGCCATTGGAATTCTAATTTACGTGTTTTGCACATACTCGAAGTACTAGTAAGGTACACGTGCATTGCACGCATCAGATTTTGCAACAAAATTATGAATAAATACCACACTATAGCATGTAAGCTCTGAGTCATATATGCCTGATGTAGACCTTCGTTTAATTCTTATAATTCATCTCATTCAAAATCAATTAGTTTTTATAAAAAAAACTAGGGCCTCTTGGAGTCGTAGGACTTGCAAAAGGTGGGAATAGGAAAAGCATGGGATTATAGTGGAATGTCGTCTTGAATGCTACAGGACTGTACGAGTGTTTGATTGTGCATAGAAAAAACGCAGAATTCTTTCATATAGGTTTGACTGGATGGGATGTTTCCTATGAAATCTAGTGCAAATGAATCATATGGAAAAATTCCTATGGTTTACAATCCTACGAATCAAACAACCAAGATAGGAAAAGTTCCCAAGGATTAGAATCCTCCAAAATTCCTTTGAGAATCCTTTGAATCAAAGAAGCCCTTAATATATTTTATGATTCATGGAATTGTGCGTTGTAAAGCATGAAGTAAAAACAAATAATGACAATTCAACTAGAAAAAAAGTTTGGGCAGTTATGATACGGAAGATTCTAGAACAAAAGAGAACCACTGTTGTTTTGAGGCTTGTGCATTATGCTTAAGTTCAACCATGGAGTCTGCTAGATTGTACATGTGGCAAAATCCGGTGGGGGGCTAGAAGATGGTGTGAGGGGCCGAGTGGAGGGAGACTATGAAGGAGTGAACAAGTGTGAGATCGATATTTAGAGAGATGGGGGCGAGAACGTGCGCTGTTGCGCAGTGGGGGAGCCATTAAAAATAAATGAGCTAGGGAGCCAAGCATTGCTAATCCTTTACGAGGAGGGTCAATTCATGAACTTAAACCATTTTTAGCAGCAATTGTCTAATGATCACATTCATATTAGCCTCGATATATAGTGATGTTAGGGGGGCAAGGCCCTTGCTTCCCCCTGTCTTTGCCATTGTGCGCGCGTCTGAGAGATGAAGTGGAAGGCGTGGATGATGAGAGGGGGACCTTGGATATATAATTAATGTGGGTGTATTAGCTATATATGTTAATCCTATATAGAGAGGTATAGATTGATCGATGTGGACGTGGGAAAGAGGGTGAGACCTCACTGGATATATCGATTGATCGGTTTGTGTGGAAAACTATGAAAAACCTAGCTATATACACACATACATAGAGGAACATCGATCGTTGCGCATGCACGCATGAGAGATAAAGAATGCCCGATATGATGGAGAGGGGGATGTGTGCGGGTGTATGCCTTCATGGGAGACCGACCTGATGAAAAAGATTGCAGGTGTGCGATGGATAATGCCGACTGGTAGTGTGTGTGCATGCATGCACGAGAGAAAGTTAGTGGTACAATTATAAAGAGAAGACGACTGTGTGGGTGTAAAAGACTAGGTGAGGTCATAATCAATGTAAAGTTGAATTCAAATATTTGAATAAGAGATCCTGATGTTTGAAACCCATGCATGCATGAATATAACGGAGATCTGTGCGGTGTGGTTTGGAAATGAGCATGTTGTAATGTATACACACTGAACAAGGTCACACTGATTTGAATTTGAGATACCGACGGCGGACATCATTTGGCCACGTTGCATCCGTGCATGGACACACTATTGTGTGCGGGTAACTTTAACTTTGAAATATGGTCGTTGGATGAGGCGAATCCGATGGTCCAAAGATGGCAAATTTGAGCACTACTGGCCGTTGAATATCATCTAGATTCCACCAGATTTCGCCACATGTATATTCTAGAAGACTCCATGGTTGAACTTAAGCATAATGCACAAACATCAAAACACAAGCACTTCTTCTTTGTTCTAGAATCTTCCGTATCCGAATTGCCCAAATGTTTTTCTACATGATTTGCCATTATTTGTTTTTACTTTATGTCTTACAACGCACAATTCCATGAATCTTAAAATAGATTAGCTTTCTTATAAGAACTAGATGATTTTGAATGAAATGAATTATAAGAATTAAACAAACATCTACATCATGCATATATGACTCAAAGCTTACATGCTATAATGTGGTATTTATTCATAATTTGGTTGCCAAATCTCATGCGTGCAATGCACGTGTACCTTACTCTAGTCTAAATGGTGTTTGTGTGTGTTGAGGTGCAGATTGTCTTTTTTTGGGTACACGTTAAGCTTGTTCTCCCGAAATTTCAAGCCGCGCCTTGTTATGCCGAAAATTCAAGCTAGCGTCTCTGTCTATCGTGCTGCGAAACTCCCGCCTCTTCAACCCGCGCCTTGTTTGCCCGAAATATTTAAGATATATCTTTGTCTCATTGTGCTCTGACAACTCCCTCCATCTCAACCCGCGCCTTGCTATTCCGAAATTGCAACGCGCACGAAAACTCCCACCTCCTGTGAAATCCCGACATGTGAAATGCCCATGGTACCCCTGAACCGAAAGAACCACGTTAAATTGGTGGGGGTACTTCCATAACTTACCCCACATTTCGGACAAGCACGTCCCTAAGCCATGGTTCCCCGCTGCCATCTCATCCGCCCACCCATTCGTACACCAAGGCTGCGAAAACCCGCGACGAAGCCCCACATCCTGCTCCGTTCGCCACCCAGCCGGAGCCTCTTCCCCGACGATGTAGTCCACAAAAACACCTCGACGTCCCTCATCCACCGTACCGGATGAGGATCCGTCGTCGATGCTGCTTCAATTTAGCTACACTTCAGTCGACTGAATCGACTTTTGAGTCAGTCGATTTTCAGGGGGTGGGGGGGGGGGGCTCGCCGAGGTGAAGGAAGAACCAGCCACAGCAGGGAGGGGGGCTCGCCGGAGAGGTACCCCACTATCTATCTTAGGGTTCATGGTGGGGGCGGTGGTCGCCGGTGGTGGCGGGGCGGTGGCGTGGGGATCGCCGGAGAAAAAACTCGGCACGGGGGGGGGGGGGGGCTAGAGGGATGGCCGGGGCGGCGACTGTCGTGGTTCTAAGTCTGACAGTAGAGTGGGGGGTAGGTATGGAGAGGCAAGGTCCTAGCTATGGAGAGGTTGTAAACACAATGGATGTACGAGTTCAGGCCCTTCTCGGAGGAAGTAAAATCCCTACGTCTCGGAGCCCGGAGGCGGTCGAGTGGATTATGTGTATATGAGTTACAGAGGTGCGAACCCTTCTGCCTGTGGAGGGGGGTGGCTTATATAGAGTGCGCCAGGACCCCTGCCAGCCCACGTAATGAAGGGTTTAAGGTACATTAAGTCCGGGGCGTTACTGGTAACGCCCCACATAAAGTGTCTTAATTATCATAAAGTCTAATTAATTACAGACCGTTGCAGTGCAGAGTGCTTCTTGACCTTCTGGTGGTCGAGTGAGTCTTCGTGGTCGAGTCCTTTAGGTCAGTCGAGTGAGTTCCTCGTAGGTCGACTGGAAGGTGATCTCTTCTAAGGGTGTCCTTGGGCAGGGTATTTAGATCAGGTCTATGACCCTACCCTAGGTACATGACTCCATCATTAGCCCCCGAATGGATTGAGGCTTGAGTGATGAAGGAGCTGATGCTGTTTCCGATTGGCCTTCGCATATTGGTCGTGCGTTGTTTTGAACCAAAAAATCTCTTTGTTGACAGCGAGCAACTTTTCTTCAGTCGACTCGATCCATTCTTTTCTTCTGTCGAGTGATCTTTTGGACTTCATCGATTTCCGAGCGACAGATCGCAGGAAATCCCGCGTCTGACAGACCGATCTGCCGTTCGCGGATTCCGCGGGATACGAAATTTGGGGAGGCGCGCGAAGCGGGGCGGACCGCGGCGTTCGGATGGGATAGGGCATAGACGCCTCGATTCCCGCGCTGCTTTTTTCGCCACGTATCACGTCGCTTGACTGTTTCGGGATATGATTAGATCGACTGGGCCCACCTGTCATCCACTCAGAAGGGACCTTATAAATGCTCCCGGCGAGGGCTTTTTGAACAGTGCCTCAGCATTCTCTCTCTGCTTCCTTCGTCTCCGCCCAACGCGCTCGCTCTCGCCTCCGCACAACTTCTCCTCGCGCATCTCGCCAGCCGCCATGGTCAAGGAGAAGACGGCGGCGCTGGAACGCGCGAAGAAGGCGTTGGCGACGGAGAAGGCGAAGGGGAGATCCACCAGTCGCAGTGGGTCTTCGTCTAGATCTCGCCTGCCGAAAGGCTGGGTCCAGTGAGATTGGATCCGGTCGACCATCACGGAGGCGGATCTCCTCGACATGGCCAACGATGGGCTGATCCCCCACGGAGCCGCAAGGCTTCCGGGGAAAGAGTGGCAGCCCCAGCCGGAAGAGGGTGAGTGCGCGCTTCTGGCCACCCATGTCGACCGCGGCTTTTCTTTGCCACCGAGTGTTTTCTTTCGTGGTTTCTTGAACTTCTTTGGAGCGCAACTCCACCACTTCACCCCGAACACCATCACCTATCTTGCCGCGTTTGTGTCCATGTGTGAGAATTTTCTGGGTTGTCGACCGCATTGGGGCTTGTTTAAGCACATATTCACGTGTCGCTCTCAGACCGTGAAGAAGGCGAGCCCAGGCGACGAAAGAACCCAAGTCGTCCAAATGTGTGGAGGTCTGGGGATCCAGGTGAGGAACAAGAGCACCTTCCCAGCCATGACGTTTCCCGAGTCAGTTAGAGGCTGGCAGTCGACCTAGTTCTACTGCCAGGATCAGCCGACGCCGGGGAAGTCGAGTGGACTCCCTCAGTTCACCATGGACCGAGTGAACTAGCCCTCCTCTCTGAAGGTGATTCCGGAGGGAAAAGCCGACGTGAAGATGCTGATGGAGCGCGTAGTTCAGTTGGTTCGGGATGGAGTGACGGGTATGGATCTCCTGGAGGTTTTTCTTAGGCGACGAATCCAGCCTCTTCAGTTCCGGAGTCATTGCATGTGGTTGTACCGCGGGACTGAAGATGAGACTCGGATCAATCCAGAAGCAGTCGACGATGCCACTCTGGAAAGGTGGATGGCCGCTGTTACTGGGAACAAGGATAACCCTCGTGGAGCCAGAAGGATTCCTCCACTCGACCACCGCAGTGTTCCAAACAAGGTATGTCTGCTCCACTTCCCATTGTATTCTTGTCATATTTATTTCTGTTTTCTCTCCCAATTGGTCGATTGATCTTTGTTTCGATGTCTATCAGGCCCTCATTGAGCCGTACTCGATGCCCAATGGAGCACAGGCTCCGACTGAGGAGGGGAAAGCGAGTGGGGACGAGAGCCCGGAGGAGTGGGACTCAGATGCCGCTGAAGATGACGATGATGATGATGACGATGAGGAGGACGAAGAAGAGGAGGAGGAGGAGATCGCACCACCGTGCTCGGAAAGGCGGTCAAAGCTTGTCCATGACCCTACGACTGAACGTGGCAAGGGGGTTGTGATTGTCGCGCAGTCGACCAAGCGCCCTCGAACCACTTCTCCGGCGCCGACTGAAAAGGCGTCGAAGCAGCCCAGTGCGACCCCGTCAAAGCCGACCAAGCTCCTGCCGAAGATGAAGGTGTCCATCCCCACCATATCAGGGTAATCATGCTGCTTAAGTCTTCCTGTTTTGTGCAAGCTTTATCTCTGGTTCACGCTTGAGCTAGATGACTGATTCTTTGAAATTGCAGTGCTGCTACTTCTGAGACCTCAGCTAGGGCTGACGACCATGAGATGGAGGACGCAGGAACCTCAAATCCTGGTACTATACTCTTGATACTGTTTTTAGTCGACTGACTCATGATCTCTAATTCTGACTCTTTTCTGTAGCTCCATCCAATGTTGTTATCACTCTCCCTGATGATGATGAAGATGAGGAACCGCTGAAGCACAGAAGGAGTAGGAAAGCATCTGCCGGCAGGGTGCCCCAGGATGTGACGGCGCCCGAGACTCTGGTCGCGGAGGAGGAGAACACCACTCGACACACTGTGTCCTTCGCAGATCCACTGACGAGTGCTCTCCCTGCTTCGTCGAGTGCCGCACAGCTCTCCCTCTTCACGACGCACCACGTCCCGGAGGACCAAGCTGGCACCACGAAGGAGGCGATACGCCAGGCAGGGATCATGATGGAGCAGGTGAAGATCATCCGGGATGCGAGCCAGGCAGCTTATGACGCCAGTTCCGCCCTTCAATGCAATGTTCAGGTCAGTCGACCATTGCTTGTTCTGTTAGGATATGCTATCAAAACTTTTTCTTTCCGGAATTCATAGCAGTCGCCCACTGGGTGTGTCAATTTAAACTCCGTGTTAGCGGGGGCACGCTGAGTGCACCCGCTGGGTGTAGTCCCCAAGGCTAAGGTCGACTGCTGGCAGTCGGCCTTAGGCTTTATAAGTTGAATCTTTCCGTCATTCGTCTGAGGCGAATGGATTTCCCAAACCGGTGGGGGCACGCTGAGTGCACCCACTGGGTGTAGTCCCCGACACTGTGGTCGACTGCTTGCAGTCGATTACAGTCTTAAAGAATACATCTTGTTTTTTTTTGAGGTCGACTGGTCGACTCTGTCTTCAATAGGATTAGTGGGGGCATGCTGAGTGCACCCACTGGGTGTAGTCCCCGAGACTATGGTCGAATGCTTGTATTCGGCTGTAGTCTTAGAAACGCATGATTTTTCCTTTTCCACTCGGAAGTGAATTATCTTTGACATTTAGTCGATTGGTTCTTCGCAGAAATCCTGTGACCTTGCGGCTCGCTACACTGAGCTGGAAAACATGCACATTCAGCTCGAGCTGGATTTGAAGCTGGTTCAGGAGAATCTGACGAAGGCAAAGGAGGAGACTAAAGGTATGTTTGGTGAGGCCTCGACGACTGCTTTTTCCCTTTGTTTGTTTCAAGATCTGATCTTGCTGTAACTTGCAGGTAAGGTGAAGGAGGCCCAACAGAAAAAAGACCTTCAACTAGCTGAGAAGATCAAGCTTGCTGACGAGAAGTTAGCTTCAGTCACCAAGCTTGAACAAGAAAATACCAATCTGAAAGCTGCTCTTGGGATTGCCAACAAGGAAGTCAGTCGACTGAAAACTGACAAAGCTGCCCTGACCGACCAAGTCAGCCAATTGACTGGGAAGAAAAATGATCTGGAGGCCTTCCTAAGTGGTCTTGCCAAGAAGCTGTTCCTTATGCTTGAAGGTAACCCTTTACTCTCAATAATCATTTTCAACTGTGATTTTTCCATTCGACCATTGCCTTGATTCAGTGATTGTCCTTGCAGAATTTTGTCAAAACTTTGAAGAAGAGACAAGCCGGCTGGAACCAAACCTTGACCCCATCAATTCTCCGGTGAACGACGAAGTTGCTATGAATGTTTTCCGACTGGAGTCCCGTGTTGCAGCTGTCGTGGACTATCTTGCAAGGCTGAAGGTCGCCACATCTCGCATCGACTCATCGCTCTGGCCCAGGGAGACACTCCAGAATGACCTCGAGTCGCTGATGGCTCGCCTGAACACGGTCCCTGGTCGAGTGCAGGAGTGGAAAAAGTCGTCGGCTCGGTGCAGTGCAGATGTTGCTCTGTGTCTGGCCCGAGTTCACTGCAAAGATGCACGAGAAGACAAGCTGGCGCCTCTCCGAGTGGCCAACACCAAGAAACAGGACTTCAGGTCCTTCATGGAAACCTTCATTGCTGCTGCCACTCGGATCGCAGATGGAATTGATCTTGATGAGTTCGTTGCTCCTTCCAGCCCTCCACAGGAGGGGTAAAAAACTTCTTTTAAGCCCAACACTTTAAATTTGCCTTGGTATGCCGAGTGGAGTTGTAACCGATAAACCTTAACAGGCTTAGCGCCTGAGCACTTTCGGTTCCTTTAGGTATCGATCCGAACTTGGATTTGATGTTTGAATGCGATTGCTTTTGGCTCGAAATGTCTTTTGCAGGTTCAAAGCAAGACGCTTACTGCAGTCGACTTATTCCTTAATCCACTTAGGCGAGCGCTGGGCTGCAGCTAAGCCCCCGAGTGTGAGGTTTACTCTACACTCGGTAGGATTTTTATATCTTAGGCGAGCACTGTGCTGCAGCTAAGCCCCCGAGTGAGAGGTTTGCTCTTCACTCGGTAGGATTTTTATATCTTAGGCGAGCACTGGGCTGCAGCTAAGCCCCCGAGTGAGAGGTTTGCTCTTCACTCGGTAGGATTTTTATATCTTAGGCGAGCACTGGGCTGCAGCTAAGCCCCCAAGTGAGAGGTTTGCTCTTCACTCGATAGGATTTTTATATCTTAGGCGAGCACTGGGCTGCAGCTAAGCCTCCAAGTGAGAGGTTTGCTCTTTACTCGGTAGGATTTTCACGTTGTACTTGTGGCGAAGCTCAGAGGAGAGGGTCGCAGCCGACCTGCACCTCATCCTCCTTACGAGCACACATTGTACTTATGGCGTAGCTCAGAGGAGAGGGTAGCAGTCGACCTGCACCTCATCCTCCTTTCGAGCGTACGTTGTATTTGTGGCGTAGCTCAGAGGAGAGGGTCGCAGTCGACCTGCACCTCGTCCTCCTTACGAGCGCACATTGTACTTATGGCATAGCTCAGAGGAGAGGGTCGCAGTCGACCTGCACCTCGTCCTCCTTTGAGCGCACATTGTACTTATGGCGTAGCTCAGAGGAGAGGGTCGCAGTCGACCTGCACCTCGTCCTCCTTTCGAGCGTACGTTGTATTTGTGGCGTAGCTCAGAGGAGAGGGTCGCAGTTGACCTGCACCTCGTCCTCCTTGCGGGCGCACATTGTACTTAGGCGAGTACTTTGGACTGCAGCTAAGCCCCCGAGTGGAAGTCTGGCTTGCCACTCGGTAGGATTTTTATAACTTAGGTGAGTACTTGGACTGCAGCTAAGCCTCCGAGTGGAAGTCTGGCTTGCCACTCGGTAGGATTTTTATAACTTAGGCGAGTACTTGGACTGCAGCTAAGCCCCCGAGTGGAAGTCTGGCTTACCACTCAGTAGGATTTTTATAATTTAGGCGAGTACTTGGACTGCAGCTAAGCCTCCGAGTGGAAGTCTGGCTTACCACTCTGTAGGACTTTATTTAATCTTAGGCGAAACGGATTCGCAGCTAAGCCCCCGAGTGGGAGTCTGGCTCACCACTCGGTAAGGATTTTTACAAACTTAGGCGAAACGGATTCGCGGCTAAGTCACCCACTGAGGGGAAAATTTTATTGGACAAATAAAGAGTGATAAAAACTATGGAGGAATTATGACACTATTATTTTGAAATCCATGAACTACAGAAGTACTTTATTACAACTCATCCGAGTGATAAACTTAAGTGTAAAATGGGCGGAGTAGTTCCGCGTTCCAAGCTCGGGGCTCGTCGATATTATGCTCGACGTTGTAAAGACGGTACGCCCCATTGTGGAGAACTTTGGTGACAATGAAGGGTCCTTCCCAAGAAGGAGCAAGCTTGTGTTGTTTCTTCTGGTCCACTCAGAGAACTAAATCTCCTTCCTGGAAGGCTCGACCCCTCACATTTCTGGCGTGGAAACGACACAAGTCTTGTTGGTAGATGGTCGATCGGATCAGAGCCATCTCCCTTTCTTCCTCTAAAAGGTCGACTGCGTCCTGCCGCGCTTGTTCAGCTTCTGCTTCGATGTAGAGTTCAACTCGAGGAGCATTGTGAAGAAGATCACTCGGCAAGACTACTTCAGCTCCGTAGACCAAGAAGAATGGAGTTCTTCCGGTCGACCGATTAGGTGTAGTCCGCAGTCCCCAAAGCACCGAGGGAAGTTCGTCGACCCATGCTCCAGCCGCATGCTTGAGATCACGCATCAGTCGGGGTTTCAATCCCTTGAGGATCAGGCCATTGGCTCGCTCTGCTTGTCCATTCGACTGCGGATGGGCGACTGAAGCGTAGTCGACTCGTGTGCCTTGAGAGTTGCAGAAATCCCTGAATTCTTCCGAGTCAAAGTTCGACCCATTATCCGTAATGATGCTGTGCGGGACTCCATATCTGAATATCAGTTCCCTGATGAAGCTAACAACAGTACCGGTGTCAAGGTTCTTGATTGGTTTAGCCTCAATCCACTTGGTGAACTTGTCGACTGCCACCAGTACATGCGTGAAGCCACTTCGACCTGTTCTCAAAGGACCGACCATGTCCAACCCCCATACTACGAAAGGCCAGACGAGTGGAATGGTCTTCAGAGCTGATGTAGGCTTGTGTGACATATTCGAGTAGAATTGACATCCTTCGCACTTGTCCACTATTTCCTTTGCCATCTCATTCGCCTTAGGCCAGTAAAATCCGGCTCGGTATGCTTTGGCCACGATGGTCCGAGAGGACGCATGATGACCACAGGTCCCCGAGTGGATATCATTAAGGATGATTCGACCTTCTTCTGGCGTTATGCACTTCTAACCAACTCCAGTCGCGCTTTCTCTGAATAACTGTCCTTTGATCACGCTAAAGGCTTTGGATCGACGGACGATCTGTCGAGCCTCTTCCTCATCCTCCGGAAGCTCTTTTCTCAGGATATACGCGATATATGGAACTGTCCATTCGGGAATGATCACCAAGACCTCCATGACCAAGTCGACCACTGCTGGGACTTCAACCTCAGTCGGATCTGTGGCACTCTTGGGCTGTGGAGCTTCTTCGGTGAAAGGATCTTCTTTGACTGACGGAGTGTGTATATGCTCCAAGAACACACCACTCGGAATGGCTTCTCTCTTGGAACCTATCTTTGCTAGATCATCAGTTGCTTGATTTTTCAGTCGGGGTATGTGATGGAGCTATAACCCCTCAAACTTCTTTTCCAGCTTCCTCACTGTATTGCAGTATCCAGTCATGGATGGGCTTCTCACGTCCCACTCCTTCATCACTTGATTGACTACTAAATCTGAATCGCCATAGACCATCAGGCGACGGATGCCGAGTGAAATGGCCATGCGCAATCCGTATAAGAGGGCCTCATACTCTGCCTCGTTGTTGGAGGAATCAAAGTGAATCTGAAGTACATATCTGAGCTTATCTCCTCTGGGGGAAACCAAGACAACCCCAGCACCGGAACCATTCAACATCTTAGAGCCATCAAAGAACATGGTCCAATGCTCCGAGTGAACTTCAGTCGGCTGTTGCTGTTCAATCCACTCGGCGAGGAAATCTGCTATTGCCTGGGACTTAATGGCTTTCTTTGCCTCAAACTTGATATCAAGGGGAAGAAGTTCAATCGCCCATTTCGCCACTCGACCAGTTGCATCTCTGTTGTGCAAAATCTCTGATAGTGGAGCGTCGCTGACGACTGTAATGGAATGATCAGAGAAATAATGAGCAACCTTCTTCGTGGTCATGTATATTCCATACACAAGCTTCTGATAATGAGGATATCTCTGCTTGGATGGAGTCAAGACTTCAGACAAATAATACACTGGGCGCTGAACTTTGAAGGCTTTTCCTTTTTCTTCCCGCTCGACCGTAAGCACTGTACTGACGACTTGTCCTGTGGCTGCGATATAAAGCAACAGAGGCTCTTTGCTGATTGGAGCAGCAAGCACCGGCTGGGTGGAGAGCAGAGCTTTTAGCTCGGCAAACGCTGCATCAGCTTCTGGAGTCCACTCGAACTTGTCTGCCTTCTTCATCAGTCGGTAAAGAGGCAATGCCTTTTCACCGAGTCGTGAGATGAATCGACTTAATGCGGCCAAGCATCCAGTAAGCTTCTGGACATCGTGCACTCGCACAGGGCGTTTCATTCGGAGAATAGTGCCGATCTTTTCTGGATTAGCATCGATCCCTCACTCGAAAACGAGAAAACCGAGTAACTTGCCACAAGGAACTCCGAATGTGCACTTTGATGGATTGAGCTTGATATCATACCTTCTGAGGTTGGCAAATGTTTCGGCGAGGTCAGCGAGCAGGTCAGAACCTTTTCGTGACTTGACGACGATATCATCCATATACGCTTCCACATTTCGACTGATTTGAGTGAGCAGACACTTCTGAATCATTCGCATAAATGTGGCTCCAGCATTCTTGAGGCCGAATGGCATGGTGATATAGCAGAAGCACCCGAATGGAGTGATGAAAGTTGTTTTTATCTCATCGGGTCCGTACAGACGGATCTGGTGGTACCCGGAATAGGCGTCTAGAAAAGACAATCTCTCGCATCCCGCGGTCGAGTCAACAATTTGATCTATGCGAGGGAGAGGAAAATGGTCTTTCGGGCAAGCCCGGTTGATGTGCTTGAAATCAATGCACATTCGGAGCGATTTGTCCTTCTTAGGAACCATGACGACATTAGCGAGCCACTCAGAGTGGTATATCTCTCGGATAAATCCTGCCGCCAACAGTCGAGCCACTTCCTCACCAATGGCCTTTCTCTTCTGGACGGCGGACCGCCGAAGATGCTCTTTGACTGGTTTTGCTGATGAGTCGAATCTTAGGTGATGCTCAGCCAGTCCCCTGGGAACACCTGGCATGTCAGCGGGCTTCCATGCAAAAATGTCCCAGTTCTCATGGAGGAACTGGATGAGCGCTTCTTCCTATTTCGGGTCGAGTGTTGTGGAGATGTGGGTCGGGGCTGCATTGGAGTCGGTCGGGTGAATGTGAACAGGCTTCGTCTCACCGGACGACTGAAATGCAGATTCTGTGGCGGGTTTCTTGGATTGCAGCAAATCACTCGGATCTGTGTTTTGCTTATATTCTTCAAACTCGACCGCTGTCACCTGGGAATCAGCAATCTTTGAGCCCTTCTGAAAGCACTCTTCTGCCTTTTTCTGATCACTGGTGACAGTGATCACTCCTTTGGGGCCGGGCATCTTCAGTTTGAGGTACACGTAACATGGTCGAGCCATGAACCGTGCATAAGCTGGTCTCCCCAAAATTGCATGATAGGCACTCTGAAAATCCACGACCTCAAACATCAACTTCTCTTTGCGAAAATGTTTCGAATCACCGAACACCACGTCCAGAGCTATTTGGCCGAGTGACTCGGCTTTCTTCCCTGGTATAACTCCATGAAAGCTCATGTTACTGGTGCTCAGTCGGGACATCGGAATGCCCATTCCTTTCAGTGTGTCTGCATACAACAAATTTATCCCACTACCACCGTCCATCAGCACTTTGTTAGTCGAGTGCCTTCGACAACTGGATCGACCACCAGAGCTTGCCTCCCAGGGGTGGCAATATGAGTCGGGTGATCAGATTGGTCGAATGTGATGGATGTTTGGGACCATCTCAGATAACTTGCTTTTGCTGGGGCAACCATGTTCACCTCACGGTTAATGACTTTCAGTCGACTCTTGCTTTCCACATCTGCAAAGATCATCAGAGTGGAGTTGACATGCGGATATCCTTCCTCACTATTCTCCTTGTCTTCGGCCTTGTCCGACTCCTTTTCCTTTTCTTTAGACTGTTTTCCTTGAAACTGCTGGATCAGGAGTCGACATTGGCGTGTGGTATGCTTTGGGTAAATGATATTGCCCTCTTCATCTTTCTTCGTGTGGATGTGACACGGCATATCCAGCACGTCGTTCCCTTCCTTATCCTTCACCTTCTTAGGGTTCCAGGATCCTTTTGGCTTCCCTTTAAACTTTCCCTGAGTCACGGCTAGAGCCTCTCCAGGAGCTGCTGGTTTGGCCTTCCGCTTCTGTTTCCGACTGATGTTTCCCTTCTTCGACTGACTTGGTTTGTACTTGCCGCTTCAGAGTCGGTCTTCTTCTTCACCGTTGGCGTACTTGGTAGAAATCTCCATCATCCGACTCAGGGTCATGTCTCCGGTTTGACCAAATTTCAGACTCAATTCTCTGTTCTTGACGCCATCCTTGAAGGCGCAGACTGCCTGATGATCAGACACATTCTCCATAGTATGGTGCAAAGTGATCCATCTCTGAATATACTCCCTGAGAGTCTCATTGGTCTTCTGCACACAGACTTGCAGCTCCGTCAATCCAGCTGGTCGCTTGCAAGTTCCTTCAAACGTTCTGACGAACACTCGGGACAGATCTTCCCAAGTGTAAATGCTACTAGGAGGTAACTGATTCAACCATGCTCTGGCAGAACCTTCCAACATGAGGGGCAAATGCTTCATGGCCACCTCGTCGTTCCCACCACCAATCTAAACCGCCACTCGGTAGTCCTCAAGCCAAGTTTCGGGCTTAGACTCACCAGTGAACTTGCTGACTCCTATTGCCAACCTGAAATTGGGGGGGGGGGGATCACAGCGGCTCTGATAGCCCTGCTGAAACATTCTGGACCAGAAACATGCACTCGACTGCTTGTGGGCGCATCTCTTTCGGGTCCACCCCGATGGGCTCTTTTCCGGTCGACCAAGCCTTGCACGATAATGGATCACGCGTCGAAGCCTGGTTCTCTGGGGTCGACTGGAGCTCTTCGCCCCACACTGAGATGACACCTGTCATGTTGCTGCCGAGGAGCGTAAGACCCAGCCCTTGGAGGGGAAGCGAGTACTCGATGCCTATCATCTCGGTCGTGTCGGTCTCCATACTGGTCCCGCCGATTCTCGCGTCCTTCTTGCCGCGGAGGCGATCTGGGACTGTGAGCCGACTGAACCGTATTCGCAGCGACGGATCGACTGTGAATTCTGTTGCGCGACTGCGACACGGCTGAATTCTGGTCTCTTGCTACCCGGAGCAAATCCCTGATCTGCATCAAGCCTCTGCCAGCTTCCGACTGAGAGGGCTGGATTGACTCTGCTATACGGGTCGCAGTTGCTAAATTCTGGATTGGGGTTCGATATACCTGAGTCGGCGGGAAGAGTTGACGTCGATTAGCGTCGGGAACTCGTTGCCGCGCGCGCTCGTCAAGTGCTCGCTGAAGATTCTCCAAGCGAGCGCGTTCGGCCAAATTGGCCAAACGTGCCTCCTCCAAGGCGCGAGCCTCGGGGGCTTCTCCTACGATGGGAGTATGCAGGGCATCCATGTTCCTGCGGCGAAGTTCCTCTCTTTGCAGAGAGTCGAGTGGCTTGGGCTGGTACTCTTCGTGGTCTCGTGCGGGGTCGCCTCCGCCGCCTGCCCCGCCATCGTGGGCGAAGCCAGGCGGACTGCGAGGCCCGTTGACCATCAAGATTTCCGCCACTGGATCACTGCTATCGCATTCGGATGCAGTCTCTACGGAGCCAGTCGACAGATCGAACAGGCCGTAGAGAGATTCGTCGGGCTCAATTGCCGCAACTTGGGTGGTGGCTGTCTGGCGAGCCACCGCGTGTCTCACCCACCGCTGAAGCCTCGACCGACCAGAGCGCTTGCGCTGGCGGGAGACCGGGAGGGTGGTCGATAGGGGAGTCGACCGATACGGGGTCGACGGTTGTCGCAGCAGAATGCCGCGGACACATGCGCGAAAATGCGTCGCACCGCGGACGGGGAGCGCATCAACGTCGAGTGGTGCCTCCTGGAGCCAGGCGGAGTCGTTGGCGACGAAAGTGAGAGCGCCGAGACGGATCTCGCGACCCTCGACCAAAACTCCAGCAGCCACCATGATGAAAGTACTCGGAAGAATCACAACTTCTCCACAAAATCGCTAAAACACCGGCCCCGCGGTGGGCGCCAACTGTCGTGGTTCTAAGTCTGACAGTAGAGTGGGGGGTAGGTATGGAGAGGCGAGGTCCTAGCTATGGAGATGTTGTAAACACAAGGGATGTACGAGTTCAGGCCCTTCTCAGAGGAAGTAAAAGCCCTACGTCTCGGAGCCCGGAGGCGGTCGAGTGGATTATGTGTATATGAGTTACAGAGGTGCGAACCCTTCTGCCTGTGGAGGGGGGTGGCTTATATAGAGTGCGCCAGGACCCCTGCCAGCCCACGTAATGAAGGGTTTAAGGTACATTAAGTCCGGGGCGTTACTGGTAACGCCCCACATAAAGTGTCTTAATTATCATAAAGTCTAATTAATTACAAACCGTTGCAGTGCAGAGTGCTTCTTGACCTTCTGGTGGTCGAGTGAGTCTTCATGGTCGAGTCCTTCAGGTCGGTCGAGTGAGTTCCTCGTAGGTCGACTGGAAGGTGATCTCTTCTAAGGGTGTCCTTGGGCAGGGTATTTAGATCAGGTCTATGACCCTACCCTAGGTACATGACTCCATCAGCGGCGGACCGGCGGTGGGGAGTGTTTTCAGGGCGGGCGGGGCGGTGCACCACCGGCCGCGGGCGGTGGGGGGCTACTGTTTGGCCGGTGGTGGCTGGCGGCTCAGGGGGGTGGAGGTTGAAGATGAACTGCAGGCCCTTGATTTCGTATCCAACGGCTGCAAAATCGACTGACCAGAGATGAAAAAGTCAGTCAACCGAAGTGTAGCCTCACCTTGCTAGTGCGTTCAGTTTCGACAGCAAAATTCAGTTTCGACAACAAAATTTAGTTTTGACAGTTAAGTTCAATTTCGACAGTTAGGTTCAGTTTCGACAGTTAAATTCAGTTTTGACAGTTAAGTTCAGAGATGAGCGGCTGATGTCTTTTACATCTAGCACTTTGTGGTTATGTATTTTATGTCATGTATTGGAGATGCTATTAGAATTCCACTCAGGTTAACGTTGTCTCTCTTGTCCTGCTGCAGCCTCGGCGTCGTACAACTCACCGGAGCTGCTCCAACAACGGAACCCTCCATCACAGTGGAGCAGTACCTTGGGCTTCATCTCCAGACGCCTAAGATCTTCTTCCCCTCCTCCCACAGCCAAGTCAGCCGGAGCATCCTCACCGGCCAACCCAATCACGCTGAGATCAACATGGCTTCACCAAAGAGGTTGTACACTTGTTGCATCTCTTTTTCACTCAACATGTTATATATATTGTCCACTGAGCATACGTAGTAACAGGAAATACGATTATTTTATCCTACTGTATGACAAGCAGTGAGGTACCAGGCAACCTAGCTATCCGTGATGGACTCTCTTGAACGCCATCATTATTTATCTCTGCGCGTTTGAGCTGTGCATTTGTCAATGGGCCTGGGAGTTGAGCTAGTATGGCAGTGGCCTGGGTCCAAAGTAATAAAAGTGGCACAAAAACATTTTTTAGTGTATGATTTTCCTCACTCAAGCCTGCCTACTAGAATCGCCCGTGCTTGAAAGGAAAAGTGAATGAAAAACATAGGAATTGGAAATTTTCCTATGGTACTTCCTTTCATGAATTTGGTGCAAAGGAATGGAGCAAAGGAAAACTGTAGGATTTGTTCCTTTAGTGTCTGCTTGAAAGAAAAACCATAGGAATTCTAATTTCCACTTGTCCTCCTTTCCATATTCCTATTCATCAAGCACAAGACTAGGAGGTAGTAGCATAATAGCATTATAACAGTACATTTTCTTGTGTTTGACTTAATCTCACCATGCTTTTTTGCATCCTATAATCTTCCAATTGTTATGAATCAAACAGTTGTTGTGAATCAAACACCCAGATTGGCAGAAATCCTGTGTTTTTAAATTCTCTGTTTTGCACGTGCATTCTTATCCTATTCCTGTCTATTTCCTATCCCTGCATTGTTAAAATCCTCAAATTCAAACAAGCCCTTACTCAATTACTTCTGTTACAGATATATGTCAAAGAAAACCTTGTGTGGTTTGTCCTGCTCCTGCAGCGCTGTGTTCCACCCCAGCTCAGCTGCTCCAACAACGGAAGGGTTCACCACAGCAGGGATCCGCTCTCCAGACTGTCTTTCGCCGCCTCAGATCTTCTTCCCCGCCGCCGACAGCCACGACAACTGCATTACCATCATCAACTAAGCAGATGACCTTGAGGACTACACGGGTCCGCAAGAGAGGTCGCACTCTTTCATGTCTGCTTACGTTATGCATCGTTTAATGTGATGACATGCTACATTATCATCGTGTTCTCCTATTAGACTCCATGTCAGGTCCAAACTAATGCTGAAACTTGAGTTTTTAAATGGTTGTGGGGTACATATTGGGGCAGCAATCAGTACTATCTGTCTACTATCTGGTTAATCTCGGGTGTCTACTATGAGTTTCATGTTGGGTGCAAACGAACATTAAAGGAGCCATTATCTGTATTTTTTAACTAAAGCTATTATCTGCCTGCTATCATTGGTTTTGGGTCTATCCACAGTTTGCTACCATCACTCTGGATTTGTGCATGCACTCCTTACATAATCTCACTATGTTTTATTCCTATGCATGCCAGCTATTGTACACAATGGAACTGATCACGTAGAGCAAAAGAGACGAGCCTTGTGTGGCAATAAAATTTCATGCAGACGTCACTCCATGGTGGGCGCAAAGGCATCCCCCCTCCACCCATTTCGGATCATAATCAAGAGGAAGATAAATGTTCTGTGGGGGATTCAGAAGGAGAAGACCACTCCTATTTACCCCATGAGGTCTTCGCTCTAACTTGGTATGCTGATGTTGGTAATATCATGCATATGGTGCCTTGCATTGCTTACTGTATACATTAAAGATGCCATCTGCTTAGTTTAGACATGCTTTGTGTCAATGCCATCTGTTTAGTTTCTTTATCATATATGTGAGTCATGCAATGCCATCTTGTTTAGCCAGGCATCATATATGTGAATTTTGCAATGTCACCCTGGTTAGCTAGTCATCTTATATGTTAATTATATCATGCCATCATTTTTTTTATTACGTGTTAAATTTGTCAAAAAAATTTGTACATTCAATTACTCTTCCTGTGCATCAGCCATTCGGCACGGTCATGGAAAAAAATTTGGAGTGGAAACAAGGTCTTCAGAGCAGACAATGCTATCTGACGAAGCGCATGTCTTGCTGGTTACTGATAGCTCCTCAGAGAAGGATTCAGAGACAGATGACTAGTCATATCCCCCCCGAGGTGCATGCTCTAACTTGGCAGGGTTATGTTGCTCATATCGTGCGTATGGTATCTTGCATTGCTATGTCATTTGCTTAGTTTAGACATGCTTTGTGTGAATGCCACCTATTTAGTGTCTAATTACCATATATGTGAATTATGCAATGCCATCTTGTTGCAAGACATTATATATGTGAATTATGCAATGTTATCTTGTTGCAAGGCATTATGTATGTGAATTATGCAATGCCATGCTGTTTAGGCAAGCGTCATATATGTGAATTATATCATGCCGTCCTTTTTTTGTATTTCTCATTGCTTTTATCGACAATGTTTGTATATTCAACTGCTGTTCCTGTGCATCAGCCATTTGAATTGGTGATGGAGAAATCTGGAGTGAAAACAAGGTCTTCAGAGCAGACAATGCTACCTGTGAAGCAGATATCTTGCTGGTTACATATAGCTCTTCAGAGGAAGATTCAGAGGCAGATGACCCGTCCTATTATCCCCCTGAGGTGTATGCTCAAACTTGGCAGGGTTATATTACTCATATCATGCATATGTTGTATTGCAATGCTTAGTTTTTACATCATATACACAATATTGAATGCCATCTCCTTAGTTGACACATCATATATGCGATTGCCCTCTGCTCACTTCCTTAGTATATAAATCATATATTATGTCATGCCATGATGTTTACATAGACAACATGTATCTGAATTATGGCATGCCAACCCATTTTCTAAAGACATAATATAGTTATATCATCTCATCCTGTTTACATAGTCCTCATATTTTAAATTATGTCATTCTATCCATGAATTATATCATGCCATCATGTTTCCATCGACGGCATGTTTGTGATTTATGGCATGCCAACCACTTTAATAGAGACATCGTATAGTTATATCATGTCATCTTGTTTACATAGTCATCATATTTTGAAGTATGTCATTCTATCCTGTTTAGTTAGCCATCATACATGTGAAATTGTGTCATGCTATCCTGTTTAATTAGCCATCATATATGTGAAATTATGTCCTGCTATTCTGTTTGGTTTGACAACATAAATGTGAATTATTTCATGCCCTTTTTCTTCCCTACTATCCGTTGCACCTATCTTTTTTACAATGTCTGTACATTCAATTACTTTTCTTGTTTATCAGCCATTTCAATTGGAGGGAGTGATGGCAGTATGTGTGGGAGTAAAAACACGGTCTTAAGAAAAGATCGTGCTACCTGTCGATGCAGATAGAACCACAGTTGTAGTTGCCCAAGAACCAGCCCCACCACACATAACCCACACTCATGCAGATTGTACCCCTACCCAGTTGGACAGAGAACCAGCTACACCCCTTCTAACCCCAACCCTAGCAGATAGTAACCCAGTTCCCGTTGACACAACACCGTCTCCACCACAGAGCACCCAAACACGAGCAGTTAGTAAGGCAACTGTAGTGCCCAAAGCACGAGGACCACCACTCCGAACCCCAAGTCAACGCTTAAAGAAGAAGAATAATTGTTCTCAGGTCAGGTTCCGTAGCTATGGTTCATACTACTTTGCTCTTGCATCATTGTATTTACTCATACCAACTAATTTCAAATTTGAAGGATGCAATTGAAACTCCAATGGTGCAACAGGTATGTTTTAAACCTGTTTCTTTAACGTGTTTGGCTGTTTGCTGTTGTAACTTGCTCTATGTTGATTTTAGTTTCAATTGAATAAACAGTTATGTTCTCATGCCATGCACATTACAAGTGTTGTTATTGCTGTGTAGTTTCCCACACTTATATTCTGTCTATGCTTCTTTGTCTTAGATAGATATGATTCGAACTATATCTATCTTGATTTGGCAACATAAACTAGAATGATATAGACCATACAGTGAGCATACTACATAGATATATGTTTGTTTCATGATGTTATCCTGTCCACCTTACTACTGAACTGGTTTACCAAAATGAGTTTCATATACTACATTGAAACCTGTGATGTGTTTGTTTGTTTCTCTTTTAGAACGCGGATAAAATATTGGAGAAGAGTACCCCGTTATGCAATGGTAAAGGAAGTAATGCAGATAAGGTTCAAGATAGTGAGACATCCCTGTTGGTCTCCAAGAAAGCTGATAAAAACTATACTGAAGACACTGAGACAACCCCAAAGTCCTATCTTGATGTAGTGTTCGAGTTACTAGCTACTATTGCTGGTACCAGCTCTTCGAACTCGTTGCCTGAATCAGTTCGGCTTCTTGAGTCTCAACTTCAAGTTGGAAGACATTGATCAGATGTTATGCGACAGGAAGCCGAAGGACTAAGGAAGTCCCTGCAGAATTCAGATGCATACTTTCTAGTGCAACAGCAAGTGCTGGAGGACTTAAGCGCCAAACAAGAGAAAGTTAATAAGCTTGCTAAGCATCTTGCCAGCATTATGGGTACCCAGGATATTGTTTCTTGAGCTCTTCTGAAGTGGTTTCAGTTTTGGACTTGTTTTGCTGCGACGTTTATATGTTGCCGTGTTCCCTATATTTGCACTGGTGGCGAACTTTGATGCCCAATGGATGTAATATGTGTAATAGCCGTGATAGCCTAGCATAAGTTGCTTGCTTATTTATTTCCTTATTTTATTGTTTATTTCTTTGCTTGTAGTCAGTGCAGTTCTTTTTTCACGTTTTCTAGTGGCCGCAATAACCTATTTTTTAAAACTAGGGCACAATAACCATGGGCTACATATTTACTGTAGTTACCATTTCCCTCCTACGGGCCGTAGAAACAATGGGCCTTCTACGTGTCGTAGAAACAATGGGCCTTATACGGGCCGTAGACACAATGGGCCTTCTACGGGCCGTATCATCAATGGGCCTTGTACGGGCCATATGATCGGTTGGCCAAACATGGGCCAATAACAGACCGCATTATGGCCATAAACAGGCTAGAGTTTGAATCGTCTGTTCATGGGCCGACCATAATGGGCCGTCGTTAATCGGCCGTATTTGATGACGCTATGAAAACAGCCCAACGTATTAACGGGCCACAAAACGGACCAACTGTATCCTCAGGCTGAATTTAGCCCACAAGAAAAAAATGGCAGTGACGGGCCATAAGTAAAAGAATGCTGGAAATGAGCCCAAGAATAAATGGGCTCTGAGAAGGCCGACAGATAACATGGGCTGGAAATGGCCCAATGGAATAACGGGTTGTTAATGGGTATAAAGTGACACTGTTCATTATAGGCCAGTTTCACCACGGGTCGTTAATGGGTATAAAGTGATACACTATTCACTGCGGGCCAGTTTAACAACGGGTCGTTAATGGGCCACGAGTTACAAAGGGCCTCATATGGGCCGAAAGACGTCATGGGCCATACATGGGCCAGAAGTGAAAATGGGCTGGAATCATATTGGATGGCCCAGATGACGCTACTGGACCTAATTTGGATAGGGCGTAACGGGCTTCGGTTAGCGGGCTGTAAAAGGGCTATATGCGAACATGCCGTTAACAGGCTTTCCATGGGCCGGCTCGCCACCTTTTTACCAAGTCAAACGGGCTGGCCTTTTCACAGGAATGGGCCTCTATTGGGCCATGCCACGTGTCGACATATCATAGGCACCCTCTGTCCAATGAGTGGATGACATCTGTCCCAACGATGAGCCAACACGTGTTTCCTCCAGCCAATGATGATTTTACACGTGGAAAATCCCCATTGGTCCGGGCTGTTAACGGGTTATCAGATCCAAAACCCGACCCGATAGCTTAACGACGTTCCGTTACGGTGGATGCCACGTGTTGGTCACCCTTGACGAAAGCACTTCTGTGAAGCGTGATTTATCGTCATGGAAGTCGACACTTCCGTGATGATAATTTTGGTAATGTCATGGAACACTTCTACGACAGCACAGGTATGGCTATCTTGATTCTGTCATAAAATCGTCTTGGATGTACATGCACGACAGAAAATGTGACCTACTGTGACAAACACATATCATCACGGAAGTGTATTTTTTTGTAGTGATAGACAAAATATAAGTGCGGGAAACCACACAACATGACATGAGAACGTAACTGTTTATTCAATTGAAACTGAAATCAACATAGAGCAAGTTACAACAGCAAACCAGTTAAAGAAACAGGTTTAAAACATACCTATTGCACCATTGGAGTTTCAATTGCATCCTTCAAATTTGAAATTAGTTGGTATAAGTAAATACAGTAATTCAAGAGCAAAGGAGTATGAACCATAGTTACGGAACCTGACTTGAGAACAATTCTGTCAGCGTTCTGGGAATGGGGGTACCCAGACTTGCCTGCCTGCGGCCTGCGGCGTGGCTAAAGGGGTGGCCTAGTACGGCCCATCTTCATTAGCACATGCTCAAGACCCTCGCGAGGGGCCAATCCTCGCGGGGTGGACGACAGGAGGCTTCCTCAGGCACGGCCTCGCCAGGCTGGCTCGCGAGGAGGCGGAGATATCAAGGCGGGGTACCTCACGAGGTACCCGTGACGCAAGCCATGACGACCAAGGCCAGGCGGGCGCCAGGTGGGCGCTGGCCTGCGCAGAGTCCTTGTTTCCTCTTAGGTGCAAAGGGGGCACGCGCAGGCAAGGGTATCAAGCAAAGGCAACCATTTCGGTGCAACAAGACCAAGACCAGCAGGACGGCGGAACGGAGGTCATCGTGGAGCCCAAGCCGGCGTCATCGTTAGGGTCTTTGGCAGGCGAGGACCAACTTTAGTCGGGATAAGTGTAATGGATGTTCCCCTTCAAAATGGCCAATTGTTGGCGCCCTTCCCGCTCAATATTTGGGAAGAGGCCCGGGGCCTTCGCCTATAAATAGGACTAGCCACCCACAGGGTAGGGCATCGAAGGAACAAGGATAAAAAGACAGAGAGAGAGAGAGAGAAGCGACTAAACTCCCCCTAGCAGTTCATCGCACCAGCCAAGAACAGACCCTCGCGAGGCTATTCTCCCCTTGTACTGTTCCTCGTCAGCCCCAGAGGCAATCCACCACACCGCAAACTGGAGTAGGGTATTACACCACAATGGTGGCCTGAACCAGTATAAATCGTGTGTCCCTTGTGTTGTTCTTCGTGTAGTTTTAGATCCTGGTGAGGCGGCGAGACATGGGTAGGCAGGAGGTGTGATCTCCGCGTGCACCCCAGTGTTCGAACCTTCAGGGTCTGCCGGAACCCGAAATCCGACATTTGGCGCGCCAGGTAGGGGTGCGCTGGAGCTTTCCCTTCCACCAACCCGCTCTCCATCAACACCACGGTTCGCCCTCATGATGGGCAACGTGCCGCCCGCTCCGGTCGCCGGCGCCAGCACGGGTGCCGGAGGGCTCCGAGCCTTGGCCCCCGCCTTGCGGCAGGCGCAATGGCCGAACAAGTTCAAGCCGAAGATGCCACCGCGCTACAACAGCATGGCCGATCCGTTGGCTTTCCTGCTGGCATACGAGGAGGCTGTCCTCGAGGCCGGAGCGACGACAGGGTCATGGCCAACTAGTTTCCCATGGCCCTCACTGATGTCCCATGCATGTGGCTGCTCCACCTGCCAACGGCTTCCGTGGCCTCCTGGGGGAAGCTGCACAGCCTCTTCCTCGCCCAGTACGCTGCACCAACTCACCCAGTCGTCGCAGCTCTCCTAGGCGGCTCGCAGCCACCACCTTCAAGCCACCACATCAAGTCATTCGTGCGCCAGATCGGCGCCGCTTCCGTGCCGCGCGGGGCGCCTCTGGGCTGGGCGGCACCTAAAGCCGACCTGGCCTTCAGCTCAGATGATCACCCCTCCAACTTGGCCTACTCGGGCGCGCTCCCAATGCTATGCACCCCCACCATCTGCAACGTGGCGGTCACCAAGACCCTCATAGACGGCGGTGCTGGCCTCAGCGTGCTCTCGATGGAGGCCTTCAGCCTCCTCCACGTACCGCCGGAGCGACTGCAGCCCAGCAAGCCCTTCTTGGGCGTCGGAGGCGGCTCCACCGGCTCCCTGGGGCAGATCCGCCTCCCGGTGACCTTCGGCACCTACGACAGCTTCCACACGGAGCTAATCGACTTTAACATCGCCCCCATCAGCCTCCCATACAATGCCATCCTTGTCTACCCGGCACTAGCCCGGTTCATGGCCGCAACTCACCCAGCGTACAACCTCATGAAGATGCCCGGGAGTAGCGGTGTCCTCACCGTGTCTGGAGACATAGGGGATTTGTTGCAAGCGCTCAAGCTTACCTTCAAGGCCGCGGCGGTGGCGCAGCCCACGGGCTCAGACGCCCCCGAGACCAAGGGGGCTGCACCGGCCAGGAAGAAGCAGCTATTCACTCAGGATAAGGCGGAAACCAAGCACGTACTGGTCGACGAGGACGGATCTACCAGTGCCACCTTCACCATAGGCGCCAACCTCGAGCCCGAACAGGAGGAAGCCTTGGTGAAGTTCCTGCGCGCGAACAAGAAGGTATTCGCGTGGGAACCTGATCAGCTAGTAGGGGTCCCGTGGGGCGTAATCGAGCATCACCTCAATGTGTGCCCCAACATGCGCCCAGTGAAGCAGAAGGCGAGGCGGCAGTCCACTAAGAAGCAAGCTTTCATCGTCCAAGAGACCCGCAAGTTGGAGGCGGCGTGGGTCATTCACGAGGTCCGCTACCCAGATTGGCTAGCTAACCCTGTTGTCATGCCGAAGAAGGGGGGAAAGGAACGCATGTGTGTCGACTTCACCAACCTCAACAAGGCCTGCTCGCAGGATCCATTCCCGCTCCCTCGCATCGACCAGATCGTCGACTCCCCCGCTGAGTGCGACTTGTTGTGTTTCCTGGATGCTTTCTCCGGATACCACCAGATCAAGATGGCAGTAGAAGATGTGGAAAAGACGGCCTTTCTGACCCCGTGCGGAGTGTACTGCTATATGTGCATGCTGTTCGGGTTGCGCAATGCCGGTGCGCCCTTTCAACGGCTGATGCACATCGCCTTGGGCCGGCAGCTCGGGAGGAATGCTGAGGCTTATGTTGATGACATTGTGGTGAAGTCTCGGGAGGCAAAAACCCTGATACAGGACTTGGAGGAAACCTTCGTGAGCCTTAACGAAGTGGACCTGCGGCTCAACCCGGAGAAGTGTGTGTTTGGAGTCCCCTCGGGAAAGCTCCTGGGTTTCCTCGTATCCCACCGGGGCATCAAGGCCAACCCAGAAAAGGTAAAAGCAGTCGAGGACATGAGCCCGCCGAAGACCCTCAGAGAGATGCAGAAGTTCACCGGGCGCGTGACCGCACTAGGGCGTTTCATCTCGAAGTTGGGGGAACGAGCGCTGCCCTTCTTCAAGCTGATGAAGAAGAAGGGCCCCTTTGAATGGACTGAAGAGGCCAACAAGGCGTTCCAGGATCACAAAAGGTACTTATCCAGCCCTCCGGTGATGGTGGCTCCGCGTCCTCAAGAGCCCCTGGTGCTCTACCTTGCGGCCACCCCCTACTCTTCCAGCGCAGCCCTGGTGGCTATTAGGGAGGAGCGTAGGACCAAGAACGCGGCAACCGTCCGGGTTAAAGCGAGGCAGGACCAAGAGGGCCTCACAGAGACCGCAGCTGCAGGCGAGAAGGACCAGCCACAGCAGGTAAGCACACCCAAGATAGAAGAAGCCCCTCACCTAAGGGACCAGCCGCCGGGGGCTCCATTGTCTCGGGAGGCGCCCCAGCCTCCGGAGGGTGCCAGCAAGCGCCAACACTCCCCACCTCGTCGAGCACCCTGTGTACTTCGTCAGCACGGTGTTGCGGGATGTGAGGGCGCGGTACCCCATGCCTCAGAAACTCCTCCTCGCGCTGTTGGTAGCCTCGCGCAAGCTGCGGCACTATTTCCAGGGCCATCCCATCAAGGTCGTCTCAGCATATCCCTTGGAAAGGGTGCTCAGAAGCCCCAACTCGGCCGGAAGAGTCGCTGAGTGGAACATCAAGCTGCAAGTGTTTCAGATAGAATTCAGCACGACCAGAGTCATCAAGGGGGCCGCGCTTGCGGACTTCGTGGCGGAATGGGCGGAAGCGCCAGGCCTTGAGGCTGGCGAGGATCGATCACTCTCCCCAGGAAGTGAGGCACCGGATGGATGGGTCATGTACTTCGACGAGGCGTTCTCCCGACACGGCGCGGGGGCTGGTGCGGTGCTTGTATCTCCCACTCAAGACATACTCTACTACGCCGTGCAACTCTGTTTCCAGCACGGAGAAAAGGTCTCCAATAACATAGCAGAATACGAAGGCCTGATAGCAGGTCTGAAAGCCGCAGTCACCCTAGGGGTGAAGCGTCTCACCATCAAGGGAGATTCGCAGCTCCTCGTCAACTTCTCCAACAAGGTATATGAGCCAAAGGAAGAGCACATGGAAGCCTACCTCGCGGAAGTCCGCAGAATGGAGAAATAGTTCTGGGGGCTGGAGTTGCAGCATGTGCCTCGCGACACCAATCAAGAGGCTGATGACATCGCCAAAAGGGCATCCAGACGGCTGCTATAAGAGCCCGACGTCTTCGAGGAGCGACTCTCGGCGACGCCATCACTGTCAAGCACGGCACAGCCTCGGGGGGATATCCCCTAGCCCCCTGCCTCGGGAGCCCCGGTCTGCGGCCCGACCACAGGAGCGCGCCTGCTTCTGGCGCTGGAGCCTCAGGAGGGGTGCTGGATCACAGAGCTCAAGAGTTACCTGACACAAGGCACATTGCCAGAAAAGGAGGAGGAAGCGGAACGTGTGGCACGGCAGGCCACGGGATACTGCCTTAAGGATGGAGAGCTCTACTGAAGATGACCGAATGATGTGTCCCTACGCTTCATTTCCAGGGAGGAAGGGAAGGAGCTACTAGCAGACATACACGGTGGGGACTGTGGGCATCACTCATCGTCACGAACTCTCATTGGTGAGGCGTTCTGCAGCGGGTTTTATTGGCCCATGGCACTCAATGACGCTGTGGAACTGGTAAAAGCTTGTGAGGCCTGTCAATTCCATGCCAAGCAGATCCATCAGCTGGCAGAGGGCCTGCAGACTATACCCCTCTCGTGGCCATTCACAGTCTGGGGACTGGATATCCTGGGTCCGTTCCCTCGGGTGCCAGGAGGCTACCACTACCTCTACGTTGTCGTGGACAAGTTCACCAAGTGGGCTGAGGTGGAAGCTGTCCGCACCATCCCCGTAGGCTCCGCGGTCAAGTTCATCAAGGGCCTCGTGAGCCGATTTGGGGTGCCGAACCGCATCATCACCGACAACGGTTCGCAGTTCACCAGTAATCTTTTCAAAACATACTGTGCTAACCTTGGAACGCAGATATGCTACGCTTCGGTGGCGCACCCGCGAAGCAACGGTCAGGCTGAGCGAGCCAACGTGGAGGTCCTGATGGGCCTCAAAACCAGGACCTTCAAGAAGAAGCTGGAGGCCTGTGGCAGGCGCTGGTACAACGAGCTCCAGTCTGTGTTGTGGTCAATCCGCACGAACGCAACCAAGCCGACTGGCGAGACCCCGTTCTTTCTAGTCTATGGAGCTGAAGCCGTCCTCCCTCACGAGGTCAGGCGTCATTCCGCGCGGGTCCTGGCGTTCGACGAAGCGCAGCAGGAGGGCATGCGGGGGACGGATCTCGTGCTGGGAGAGGAGCATCGTCGAGAGGCCGCACTGCGGGCAGCAAGGTACCAAGCACTGTGGCGGTACCACTGCCGCAACATCCGCCCCAGAACTCTTGAGGTAGGGGATCTCGTGCTCAGACGGGTTCTCTCCAGGGAGGGACTGCACAAGCTCTCCCCCATGTGGTAGGGCCCGTTCAAGGTTGTTCATGTTTCCAGGCCCGGCTCCGCACGCCTGGAGACCCAGGAGGGGGTGCCCATCCGGAATGCGTGGAACATCCAACATCTCCGAAGATTTTACCCATGAAAAAGGCCCGGTGCCTGTGAAGAAGGCGAATGCCTGTGAAGTAGCCGCGTTTTGGAAAAGGCCCGGTGCCTGTGAAGAAGGCGAATGCCAGTGAAGTAGCCGCGTTTTGGAAAAGGCCCGGTGCCTGTGAAGAAGGCGAATGCCTGTGAAGTAGCCGCGTTTTGGAAAAGGCCCGGTGCCTGTGAAGAAGGCGAATGCCTGTGAAGTAGCCGCGTTTTGGAAAAGGCCCGGTGCCTGTGAAGAAGGCAAATGCCTGTGAAGCTCGCCGCCCGTGACACTCTCACGTAATAATGAGTGGGGCTGTACACGCCCCGGAGTCTCCGAAGAGCCGCCCTCGGGCCTCGGGGGCTCTCGCCCACGCCCAGTGGCAGCACTTAGCTCCGCGCTGGTGAGAAGACGTCGAAGACTAGACTAGGTGTCGGACGCGGCTTCTTTCATTTGCTTTCCGTAGTTGGCTTGTTTGTTTCTATTTAAAGTTTTTCTGAAGTGTTGCCATTTTGAACTTGCGACCCTTCGTCCATTTCACTTATCTGTTTCGTTTTCTCTTGCGCAAAGTCTCACGAGGGAGGAGCATGGGCACCCTCACGAGTGTTTTTCTGCCCAGTGATTTGGAACTTCCCTGTCCGAATCCGCTGCGGGAGAACCCCTCCCATTTCGTGCCCCACGAGCATCACACACGATCACGGGGCTTGAGTTGGTTCCCCTCGCTACCAAGGCTGGAGACTACCCCTACTGACTAAACTCTGCAGGACACAAGGCGCAGGACGAGGCCCTAGCCTCGGGAGGCGAGGACCGCGATGAGCCCCCCCAAGATAAGTGATTCCCACGCATAGGCACACAAAATGAAAATATAGCACATAAATAGTAGAAACTGTGCACCAATTAAACAGCAACAGTTCAGCATGCCCTGTGGGGCATCGGAGTACATTCTTTTCACGCAGGAGAGAAAGGAAAGCAAAAAGGGGGGACGACTCGCCCGGCGCCAACTCTCAGCGGAGGCTCGTACTGCCTCCAGAGCTCAGCTGGATTCCGCCTCCCACTTCACCGGAGCGCGGCGTCGGGCAGGCCCGCTGCCCTCTCCTAGGCAAGCGTGACAACGAGGGGGCTGGTTGCGACCGCCACTGGAGGAGCTGCCGTCCGAGGGGGAGTCACCAGAGCTTGGCGGGCCTCGGGCACCGCTGCCTGCATGCCCTCTGCCACCATTAACCCGACCAATGCTGGGGCTGGGCGCGCGGCTGCGGTCACCATCTTCGGGGCAGCATCCGGCACGGAGGCCGTCTTCCCCGAATACCCTCACGTAGAGGGTGGCGTCACCGTCAAACTTGAAGTGCAGAGTGCATCGACGGCTCAGGCCACGCGCGCGGGCAAATGTCTGCCAGCCGCGGGTCAAGGCCGCCTCCCCGGCGGTGGAGACCTCCAGGGTAGCCCAGGAGGCCCTGCTACAGCAACCATCTGCCTGAAGCCAAAGGCCGCCCGGGGCACCAGCCGGAAGTTCACCTATGAAGAAGCGGGGGAGCTGGAGCCAGGTGCTTGTCTGGTCCGCCGACCACACGACAAACTCCGGCAGCACCTCCGCCGAGTGAAAATGCGGCCTTGGGGGTCGCGCAGCCCCAACATACCCCTCGTTGGCAGCCGAACGCCCACCGCCACGTAGGGGACTGTTCCCATGGCCACGGGAGGTCACGGCGGAAGCCGTAGGGTGCTTGCGAGGGCGGCCCCGGCCACGCTTGGCCGAAGGAGAGTCGGGCCCTTCTTGGCGGGCCTTTCCTTTCTCTGCGGCCGAGAACCTCTTCGGCGGGGCCATGGGGAGGCCAACCGCCGGCCACTACGATCGCAAGTAATCATGACCCATTTTGCGTGCAGGGACTTGTGTCAAATCGTGTAGTTATCGAGGCGTCATGGGGGAGCCAGGACGTCCACGTCCAATCAACCGCCACGCGGCGCCCAAGGCCGCAAGCTATTGGGGCCCGTGGCACTTCGCACTTGCCTCTTTGCTTCTCTGCTAAGCCAAGTCCAAGTACGCCTTGGGCCCGGGGGCTACTATCAGCGTTCTGGGAACGGGGGTACCCAGACTTGCCTGCCTGCGGCCTGCGGCGTGGCTCAAGGGGTGGCCCAGTATGGCCCATCTCCATTGGCACATGCTCAAGACCCTCGCGAGGGGCCAAGCCTCGCGGGGCGGACGACGGGAGGCTTCCTCAGGCATGGCCTCGTCAGGCTGGCTCGCGAGGAGGCGGAGAGATCAAGACGGGGTACCTCATGAGGTGCCCGTGACGCAAGCCATGACGACCAAGGCCAGGTGGGCGCCAGGCGGGCGCCGACCTGCGTAGAGTCCTTGTTTCCTCTTTGGTGCAAAGGGGGCAAGCGCAGGCAAGGGTATCAAGCAAAGGCAACCATTTCGGTGCAACAAGACCAAGACCAGCAGGACGGCGGAATGGAGGTCATCGTGGAGCCCAAGACGGTGTCATCATCAGGGTCTTTGGTAGGCGAGGACCAACTTTAGTCAGGATAAGTGTACTAGATGTTCCCCTTCAAAATGGCCAATTGTTGGCGCCCTTCCTGCTCAATATTTGGGAAGAGGCCCGGGGCCTTCGCTTATAAATAGGACTAGCCACCCATAGGGTAGGGCATTGAAGGAACAAGGAAAAAAAGACACACACAGAGAGAGAGAAGCGACTGAACTCCCCCTAGCAGTTCATCACACCAGCCAAGAACAGACCCTCGCGAGGCTGTTCTCCCCTTGTGTACTGTTCCTCGTCAGCCCCAGAGGCAGTCCACCACACCACAAACTAGAGTAGGGTATTACACCACAATGGTGGCCTGAACCAGTATAACTCTTGTGTCCCTTGTGTTGTTCTTCGTGTAGTTTTAGATCCTGGCGAGGCGGCAAGACATGGGTAGGCAGGAGGTGTGATCTCCGTGTGCACCCCAGTGTTCGAACCTTCAGGGTCTGCCGGAACCCGAAATCCGACAAACTCTTCTTCTACCTTGAGCGTTGAGTTGGGGTTCAGAGTGGTGGTCCTCGTGCTTTGGGCACTGCAATTGCCTTACTAACTGCTCGTGTTTGGGTGCTCTGTGGTGGAGACGGTGTTGTGTCAGCTAGAACTGGGTTACTATATGCCGGGGTTGGGGGTTAGAAGAGGTGTAGCTGGTTGTCTGTCTAACTTGGTAGGGGTACTATCTGCAAGAGTCTGGTTTATGTGTGGTGGGGCTGGTTCTTGGGCAAGTACAACCGTAGTTCTATCTGCATCGACGGGTAGCACTATCTTTTCTGAAGACCTTTTTTTTACTCCCTTAGATACTGCCATCACCCCTCCAATTCAAATTGCTATTAAACAAGAAAAATAATTGTATGTATATACATTGTATGATAGACAGGTGCAATGGATAGTGGGTAATAAAAGAGGGCATGAAATAATTCACATTTATGTTGTCTAATCAAACAACATAGCATGACACAATTTGAAATATATGATGGCTAACTAAACATGATAGCATGACACAATTTCACATATATGATTGCTAACTAAACAAGATAGAATGACATAATTCAAAATATGATGACTATGTAAATAGGATGACATGATATAACTATATGATGTGTCTATTAAAGTGGTTGACATGCTATATTTCACATACATGCCTCTATGGAAACCAGATATCATGATATAATTCACGGATAGAATGAAAAAAAATTCAAATTATGATGACTATGTAAACAGGATGAGCTGATATAACTATTATGATGTCTTTATTAAATGGGATGGCATGGCGTAATTCAGATACATGCTGTCGATGTAAATATGATGGCATGAGATAATTCATATACTACATATGATTTTTGTACTAAGCAAGTAAGCAGATGGCAATCGCATCTATGATGTCTAAACTAAGCAGATGGCATATTTTGTATATGATGTAAAAACTAAGCAATGCAAGACAACATACGCATGATATGAGTAATATAACCCTGTCAAGTTTGAGCATACACCTCAGGGGCAAAATAGGACTGGTCATCTGTCTCTGAATCCTCCTCTAAGGAGCTATTTGTAACCCGCAAGATATCTGCTTCAGCAGGTAGCATTGTCTGCTCTGAAGACCTTGTTTTCACTCCAGATTTTTCGATCACCAATTCAAATGGCTGATGCACAGGAAGAGTAGTTGAATATAAGAACATTGTCGACAAATGGAATACGTGATACAAAAAAAGGATGGCATGATATAATTCACATATGTCGATGCTTAGCTAAACAACATGACATTGCACAATTTACATACATAATGCCTTGCAAAAAGATAGCGTTGCATAATTCACATATATAATGCCTTGCAACAAGATGGAATTACATAATTCACATGTATATGGTAATTAGACACTAAACAGGTGGCATTCACACACATAATGTCTAAACTAAGCAAATGACATAGCAAGGCAAGACACCATATGGACGATATGAGCAAGATAACCATGCCAAGTTAAGAGCATACACCTTGGGGGGGGGGGTAGGATTGGTCATCTGTCTCTGAATCCTCCTCCGAGGAGCTATCAGTGACCAGCAAGATATGCGCTTCGTGAGATAGCATTGTCTGCTCTGAAGACCTTGTTTTCACTCCAGATTTTTCCATCACCATGTCAAATGGCTGATGCACAGGAAGAGTAGTTGAATGTACTTACATTGTTGACAAATGTACTATGTAATGAAAAAAAAGAATGGCATGATATAATTCACATATAAGATGACTAGCTAAGCAGGATGGCATTGCGAAATTCATATATGATGCCGGGCTAAAGAAGATGGTATTGCATAATTCACATATATGATCTAGAAAGTAAACAGATGGCATTCACACAAAGCATGTCTAAACTAAGCAGATGGCATTTTTAATGTATAAAGTAAGCAATGCGAGGCGCCATATGCATGATATGACCAACATCAACATGGCAAGTTAGAGCAAAGACCTTAGGGGGTAAATAGGAGTTGTTTGCTTCCGCTGAATCTTCCTCTGAATAGTTATCTTCCTCTTGATTACAATCTGGAATGGGGGGAGGGGGCTGCCTTTGCGCCCACCATGGAGCGACGTCTGCATGAAATTTTATTGCCACGCAGGGCTCGTCTCTTTTTCTCTACATGTTCAGTACCATTGTGTACAATAACTAACATGCATAGGAATAAAACATAGTGAGATTATGTAAGGAGTGCATGCAAAAATCTAGAGTGACGGTAGCAACCTATGGACAGACCCAAAACCACTGATAGCAGACAGATAATAGCTGCCATTAAAAAATACAAATAATGGCTCCTTTACTATTTGTTTCCCACCCAACATGAAAGTCATAGTAGACACCTGAGATTAACCAGGTAGTAAAACGATAATATTCGTTGCTGCACATATATCTACCCCACAACCATTTAAAAACTCAAGTTTGAGCATTAGTTTGGAGCTGACTCAGAGTCTAACAGGTGAACAGGACGATAAAGTAGCGGGTAATATTAAGCGATGCATATGGTAATCAGACACAAAAGGGTGTGACCTCTCTTACAGGCCGTGTAGTCCTCAAGGTCATCTGCTCAGTTGATGATGGTAATGTAGTTGAGGTGGCTGCCGGCGGCGTGGAAAAAGATTTGAGGCGGCAAAGGACAGTCTAGAGGGCGGATCCCTGCTATGCTGGACCCTTCCATCGTTGGAGCAGCTGAGCTGGGGTGGACAACGGCGCGACAGGAGCGGAACAAACCACACAAGGTTTTCATCTAAACCTATCTGTAACAGAAGTAATTTTGTAAGGGCTTGTTCGAATTGGAGGTTTCTAACAATGGAGGGATAGGAAATACACATGAATAGGATAGGAATGCACGTGCAAACAGTGCATTTGCAAATATAGGATTTCTGTCAATCTGGGTGTTTGGTTCATAGGAATGCAAAGAAGCATGGTCAAATTAAGTCAAACCACAAGAAAATGTAAAGTTATAATGCTATTATGCTACTATCATTAGTCTTGTTCTTCATGAATAAGAATTTTAAAAGGAGGCAAGTGGATATTAAAATTCCCACGGTTTTTCTTTGAAAGAGACACTAAAGGAACAAATAATACTTTGGACCTAGGCCACTGCCCTACTAGCTAAACTCCCTGGCCCATCTACACATGCACAACTCCAACGCGCAGAAATAAATAATGATGGCTTTCGAGAGAGTCCATCACGGCTAGATAACTTGCCTAGTACCCATTCTTGTCATATAGGAGAAACTAATCATATTCCTCATTACTATGCATGCTAAGAGGACAATATATATAACCTATAAAGTAAAAAAATAATGCAACAAGTGTACAACCTCTATGGCAAAGCCATGTCAATCCCAACATCATTGGGTTGGTAGCTAAGGATGCTGGGGCTGATGTGGCTGTCGGGGGAGGGGAAGAAGATCATAGGCATCTGGAGGTGGAGTCAAGGGTACTGCTCCGCTGGGATGGAGGGTTTCGTCGTTAGAGAAGCTCTAGTGAGGTGTACAACGACAAGGCTGGAGTAGGATAATAGAGACAACGTTAACCTAAAGTGGTATTCTAATAGCATCTGCAATAGATGATGTAAATAAAATACATCACCAAAAAGTGCTAGATGTAAGATACATCAGCCGCTCATCTCTAAACTTAACTGCCAAAACTAAATTTAACTGTCGAAACTGAATTTAACTATCAAAACTGAACACACTAGTGGCAGAGGAGCAGTGGTCTAAATTCGTAGACGCTCCAGCAGGGAACGTACTACCAGAGAGTAGCCGGCGCAGCTGGTCCTGCAGTACCAACAATGCTCGGAGCAGCAGCGCGTGCGAGAGCCAGGGTAGCTGGTTGTGTAGCAGCATCTCAGGTAGCAGCAGCAGGGACTCGAGCGAGAGCTAGAGCTGCTGCTCGTGCAACAGCAACACGAGCAAGAGTAGAGTAGCAGAGCAAGCAAGAGCAAGAGCAAGAGCAATAGCGGGAGATAGAGCAAGAGCAGACGAGGCAGGGGATCGAGAGCAAGAGGAGAGCAACAGCATGAGCGAGGCCGAAGCAACAACAACAGCACGGCCAACGTGAGCCGGAGCAGAAGCTCCTACTAATGTGGACATCACCGCCGAGGGATCGACGGCGTGCAGGAAGTGGCCGGCGACACCGCCGTAGATGGAGCTGCGCCATGGCGGCTCCGGACCGAGTGTCGGCAGCACAGTGAGATCGAATCAGGAAGAAAATGTAGCGATTACTGTAGAACCACTTTGGTGGCGTCGATTAGGCCTGAGCTTCATCCTAGGAATCGGTGATGGTGCTACTCTTCCGGTGGTGCAAGTGAAGATAGCGCTGTGGGAATGTAGCTGGCGTGATAGACAAGGCGAACATTGGGGCAGCTCCTTGGAGGTGGAGGACGGGGTGACTGAGCAGGGACTTTCGGTGCAGGGGCATCACGGGAATTTCGCGTCTCAAGATTTCGCAGGAGGTGGGAGTTTTTGCGCGCGTTGCAATTTTGGGATAGCAAGGCGCGGGTTGAGGAGGGACTTTTAGGAGCACAACAAGACAAAGATATATCCTAAAATTTCAAGATAACAAGGCGCGGGTTGAAATTTCTGGACAAGCTTAATGTGTATACTATATTAAATCAATTAGCACTTCCCTCGACGAAAAAACCAAAAACAAATCAATTCGCACCACACAAAAGAGTCTAGTCCGGTGTACTGTACCAAATCAATTCGCACTACAAATGCCATTCAAAACTTTGAATCCATGTTATGTTCGATTAAAATATTTCTCTACGTGTTTAATGCATGCAACCTGCTACTCATATGAACATTTTAGTACATTTCAAACGTATATACTATGCTTCAATATGAACTAAATTTGAATTCGTTTCTCTATTTGAATAAGATATACAATCATGATTGTTGTCAACTTAAACCATTTGAATTCATTTCTCTATTTTAATAAGATCTACAATCATCATTATTGTCAAGTTAAACCATTGTTTGTATGTTATCTTCACAGCACACCACATGATTACTGTTGAGTTAGATATGAACTATGTGTACTATATGAACTTGAACTCGATTTTTTGAATCCACTTTATGTTGATTTCAAATCACAGTACATTTGAAGCTCTAGCTAGATCTTCATAATCTAAACCATGTCTCATATGTATAATGTGTTTATCACATAATGTATGGTGCCCCACCCCCTATGCCTACAAGTATTTAGTTGTGAGGTGCAAACACCACACATTATCAACAAATTCAAATAAAATGTGAGATGGTCGATAAGTATGGTTTAGACTATTCGATATGAGCCGCAAACGCCACATATTATCACAAAATCAAATAAAATGTGGAGATTGTTCGATATATGGTGTATGGTTTAGACTGTTCGATCTTTAGGTGTGAGTTGCAAACGCCATGAATTATCACATTATAGTATAACATGTCCAAAACCACACCACGCGGATCACCGCTATATTCATGCATGCATAGGTTTATAACACTACGATCTCTTATTCAAATATATGAATCCACTTTCATATCGAATTATGATCTTTGTTAGTCTCTTACACCCACACAATCCTCTAACCTTTGTAGCTAACCCTAACTTTCTCTCGTGCATGCACATGCCTCCCCCTCCCTCAGCATTCTATCCATCGCGCACATTCATTTTTTTCTTTATGTCATTCTCCCACGGTCTCCACAACTCCTTTCCAACACACACCGATCGATAAACCTCTCTAACGATGTCTACCTACCACATGCACACACACTTTCCATCTCCTCTTTTCTCTGTCCATGCCTTACATCTCTCATATGGTCCCACACACGTGTAAACTCTCGCCCCTCTTTTCATCGATCACACAATTGCACACTCCTCCCCTATCTAGCTAGTTGGCCTCTCGCACCACCTCCAAGCTCCATCTCTCTCTCTATCCATCTCTCTGGGCCTTATTTGCCTCTAACAAATGGATGTACACCGACCGATCTCCTCTATACATATAGCTCGCTAGGTAATCTATAACTCGTTTTCCGCACGTGCCGATCGATCTACCTCATTAGTTATGTCCCTCCCTTCCTCCAACACACAACAATTGATCTACCGATCTAGTTAGGTCTGCTTACCAAACACATGGTCCCCCTTCATCATCCATGCATTCCTCCCGAGACACATCTATCATGCACACGCACACACAAAAACACATCCCCACTCTTCTTGATATTGCAGTTGTACCCTCAATTTGTCTAGTAGGCCTCTCCCACCAGAGAAGCAACTCCACCACCCCTCCGGCACTCTACCTCTCTTTCTCTCTCTATGTCCCAACCTATTTCCCATCCTTCACTTATGTATGGATGTCGGCCGATCTCCCTCAAGACATGGCTAGGTCTGTCCTTCTCAACTCATATACGAGTCGATCTACCTCTCTAGTTAGGTCTCTGCCTCTCCTGTCACTCCCAATATGTGATCCTATCCGAGAGGAACTCAAAGGTCCCACCAAGGATATAGCTGCATATTGAAGATGCTTTTGTAAGGTGGATATCATTACATTGTACCATTATGTAATAGTTGGGGATACATACAAAGGCATACAAATGCCACATGAATACAACAACATCATACATAAGAGCAACATCCAACTAAGGATGAAACACAAACATAAACTCAAATGACATCCACCCTGCTAGCCCAGGCTACCGACCAGGAACCTATCCCTCAATCGAAGAAGAAGAGGAAGAACAACTCCGAAACAAGTAAACATCGCTCTCACGTCATGATCATCGCATTACATGTACCCGCAACTGTTGTTGTAGTAATCTGTGAGCCACAAGGACTCAGCAATCCCATTACCATGGGAATCAAGACTAGCAAAGCTTAATGGATATGGAATGGACAAGTGGTGAGGCTGCAACAAGCGACTAAGCATTGTATGGTGGCTAAATTACAAGTATAAGAATAAGATGAGAAACTACGCAAACAATTGCAAACTAGTAATGATCAAGAAGTGATCCTGAACTACTTACATTCAAACATAACCCCACCGTGTTCTATTCTCGACCTTACTCGAAATGAGACGATCGTGGTTACACACACGGTTTGTGTATTTTAATTCAGATCTGGTGTCAAGTTCTCTACAACCGGATATTAAAAACTCTCACCTGCCACATAACCGTGGGCATGGCTTTCGAAAGATTAGACCTTGCAGGGGTGTCCCAACTTAGCCCACGACAAGCTCTCACGATCAACGAAGGAAAATCCTCCTCCTGGAACAACCTGATCAAGCTCGAAATCCCAGTTCACAAGACATTTTAACAATGGTAAAACAAAACCAACAAGACCTCCCGACGTGCCGACACCCTGACAGTAGCCGTGCGTATCTCGTCTTAGGCCACGATCGGATAGGACAAGCTACGAGTAAAATGTTGGGAAATGTAGCATGCAATTTCAAGAAAATTCCTACGGTCACGCAAGATCTATCTAGGAGATGCATAGCAACGAGAGGGGGAGAGTGTGTCTACGTACCCTCGTAGACCGAAAGCGGAAGCATTTGACAACGCGGTTGATGTAGTCAAACTTCTTGTCGTTCTGACCGATCAAGTACCAAACATACGGCACCTCCGAGTTATACACACGTTCAGCTTGATGACGTCCCTCGAACTCTTGATACAATAGAGTGTCGAGGAAGTAGATGAGTTTCGTCAGCATGACGGTGTGGTGATGGTGATTGTCGGATATCTGGTTCCGGCAAAACCCTTAAGGTTCGAACTCTAGGGTGCGCACGAAGATCTTCTCCCTACCGAACTCGCCTAAAACCTCACCACGATTCTAAGCTAGCATGATGAGACACCAGATTTATATAGGTTCGGGCCACCGTTGTGGTGTAATACCCTACTCCTATGTGTGGTGTGGTGGATTGCCTCTTGGGATGATGATGAACAGTCTAGAGGAAGAACAACCTCGCGAGGGGTGTTCTTGTGGTGGTGTGCTTGGAGAAGAATTGATCTATCTCTGTGGGCTCTAGATGATATGATCTCTCTACTGTGGTGGCTATCTCTATTTATAGAGGCCCTGGTCCTCTTCCAAAATATTGAGCGGGAAAAGAGCCAACAACGGCCATTTTGAAAGGGGACAACTAGTACAAGCTATCCTGACTAAAGGTGGTTTTTGATTGCCAAAGGCACTAGCGATGACGCCGTCTTGGGCTCCATGGTGACCTCCGTCCTGCCGCTCTGCTGGTCTGGGTCTCGTTGCATTGGTATGGAAACCTTTACCTGATGCCTCAGTACTCCACGCCTGCGCTTGCCCCTGTTGCACCAAAGAGAAAACGAGGACACTGCGCAGGCCGGCGCCCACCTGGTATTGATCGTCATAGCTTGCGTCATGAGCACCTCGCGAGGTACCCCTCGCCTTGATCTCTCAGCCTCCTCGCAAGCCTGCCTGGTGAGGCCGCACCTAAGGAGGCCTTGTGACGTCTGCCCCGCGAGGCTTGGCCCCTCACAAGGGTCTTGAACTTGGGTTGATGAAGACAGGCCGTACTGGGCCACTGCTGAGCCACGCTGCAGGCCGCAGGCAGGAAAGTCTGGGGACCCCCATTCCCAGAACGTCGACAGTAGCCCCCTGGCCCAAGGCGCGCTCAGACTTGTCTTAGCGGCAAAGCCAAAGGACAAGTGCGGAGCTCCATGGGCCCCAACAGCCTGCGACCTTGGTTGTCGCGTGGTGACTGATTGGACGTGGGCGTCTCCGCTTCCCACGCTGCCTCGGCAACTGCTTGACTGACAAAAAGGCTAGCTTGGGTTACGCTTACCTTCATTGCTCTCATTCGCCTTGCTCCAGATCCCCTTCCTTGCTCTCCTGCTTCCGAAATCTCCACATCAGTTCCATCCTTCCCCTCTCAGCGAGCAATGGCGCCTCGCAAGACTGCGGCCGAGGCCCTGGATCCCCCCAACATGACGGAGAAGAATCTCGTTGGTACGCGCCTGATGACGGCAGCGCAGGGCAGCGAGATGGGGGAGACCGGGCTCCAGGCCGGCTCCGCTGTGCCGGAGGCTAAGGGGAGCACCTTCTACCCCTTCTTCATGAGCACCGTCATTGCCGGCCTGGTTCCTCCCTTCTCTGAGTTCTTCTACACCATCCTTCGCCATTACAGGTTGCAGGCCCTTCATATCCACCCCAACTCCATTCTCCTTCTGTCAATTTTCGCCTACTACTGCGAGGCGCACGTGGGGTTGATGTCGTCCGTGGCCTTGCTGCGCCACTTCTTCTCCCTCCGAATCACCGACGGTCATACCTCGACGTGCACTGGCTTCGTCGCGTACTCCAAGGCCAACGCGATCTCGAAGACCGGGAATAGGGTCGACGGCTTCCGAAACAAGTGGGTCATAATGGATGCCGGATGCATCCACTCTCGGTTGGTGCTACCAATGGAGCAGGCCCAGCCCGACAATGCATGGTCTTGTGCGAAACTTGATGACTGTCGGGCGAAGTCGATGCTGGAGAATATGAACACCGACCTGAGGCCGGGCAACATGAAGGCGGCCAAGATGACAGGGCCACGCTCCTAAGGGAATTCATGGCGCAACGGGTGGCTCCACTTAGGGCGCACTTGCGCCCACTGTGGATGCTTGGGGGCACGGACGACAATCTTTGCCTGAACTCGGCGGCCCTGGCCGATGAGGATCTAGCCGCAGCTCTCCGCCTCTTGGTTGGAGATGACATGGGAGGTCTGGAGGGTGCTCCTGCCCTCCTGTTCCTTCGCGACAACTGGCAATAGGTGGTGAATGCCATGCCCACCTTTGATGGGCGCGGTCTGGTGCCGGCGGTGCCTCCTGAGGGCCAGGGGGCGACGGTGCCGGTGGAGGTATCTTCTGATGATTACCGCAAGGTGGGAGAGGAAGATGAAGAAGAAGAGGAGCGTGACTCGGAGGCGACCGCTGAGGGGACGGGGGAGACTTCCCCCCGGCGCAGGGCCAGCATCCTCCGCACCCTGCCGGATAACGATGAGCCCGACGCCAGGCAAGAGGGAGAGGAGCCGCCCGTGATCTCGAAGAAAGACAGGTCGGGGCTGATCTCCCGAGGGGCTACCCCGGCCCAGGGACAACCCGAAGCCGGCTACAGCCATTCTGGTATGCCGTCTTCCACTCATGGACCTCTTGAGGCTGCGCCCCGGACCAAGAGGCTTATGGGCTTCAAGCTCGGCAAGAGGCCGCCAGCCTATGCCGTGATTGACCAGTAAGTGCTCGAGCTCCATCTTGTTGTTGCTTTGCTGCTAGGTCATGACGTTCTCCATCGCCTGGTTAGGCTGCCGCTTGCGGTGAAGAAGCTGAAGGGGGACATGGTGGCTCCCCCCGGGGCAGGATCATCTGCCGTGGCCGCGCCTTCGTCCGTGGGAAGGGGAGCCGGTGAAGTCCGCACTTCCCCTGCTCGATCATCCTCGCGAGGCTAGGAGGAGCGTTCTAATGGGATGCCAGCCCTCGTGGCCCCGCTGACTCTGGAGGTGCCTGTGCCTGATGTTACCGCTGTGGTGACCAGGGCTCAGGAGCCCCCAGACTCCCAAGCCGTGATCACACCGCCGCTCCTCCTCCTGCACCACTGGTTCCGGACTCCTCTGCCTCCTCCGCCGTCTTGGACCACGCCATTGCTGAGCTGGGCCAGCTACGAGGAGACCTCTAGGGTGCTAACCCCCGCCTAGTGGTCGGGCGCCTGGAGCTGATCTCTGGCTGGGTTCACTCTGATGCCTCTGTCCGAGCAGCGCTAAGCCAGGCTGCGGCAGCTTCCGAGGAGGAGAAGCAAACCGTAGCCCAGGTTGCAGCCGCCCGCGATGCGGTGCTGAAGGCTGCCATGGTCACCCAGGACCGTTGCAAGGCGTTGGAGACCGAGCTGCAGGGTCTGGGCGATCAGCTCGCCAAAGAAGCTCGCGGCCGCCAGGCGAAGGAGGAGGAGATGAAGGCTCGGGAGGTGCCATCGGGAACCACGACGCCGAGCTAGCCGCTGAACGCGGCCAACTAAAGACGCTGCAGCAGAAGTTGAAGACGGAGAGGGTCGAGCTGGACGCCAAGGCGAAGGTCCTGGCTGAGGACCGCGTGGCCTTTGCGGATCTTGAGGTGAGATCTAGCAAGGCACTGAAGACGCTCTACAATGGTGGCCTGGAGAAGCCGCTGGCTGGGGCCAAGGATGGCCCCGCCCAGCTGCTTCCCTTCTTGGTCGAAGCACTTGAGGAAGTCGTGACCGGTGTCAGCCCCATGGCCGAGGTTGAGGCTCGCGTCCTTTCTTCTACAGCGCTGACGCGGGTCCTCAGCCACGTCTACCTTCGTGACCCTGGCACCAACATCGATGAGCTGCTAGGGCCCGTGGATGACGGGCGCTCCGCCGCTATTGCTGAAGCTGTGAAGGGCCGAGCGGAAGCCCTGCTGGCGAAGTTCCACGCCTTTGCCACTGCGCCCAAGGCAGGTACTGCTGATCCTGCGGCCTCACGGGAGGTGGAGCTGACGGAGGCAACACCACCATGGAGGCGGGGCTCCTGGCGAATGATGGTGTTGCCCAAGGGTGATCCTCTCGCGGCTTCTTTCCTGTTTTAACTCCAGCAACATGCACCGTGCCTTGTGGAGGCATTTAAACTTGCGTTTGGTCTCATGAAGACAATTATGGTTTGTAATATTTGCTTCTGGATTTGCTTCGAGATTTTGCGGTTTCCTTCCTATTTGCTTTGTGTTCTACGTCGGCAGGGCCCGGCCCCACGCATACCTCAACCGCCGTTAGCCCCGACCAGATCACTAGGACGGAACCAAGGAGTGAGGGGCTACGTGACAAGTTAGGCTCCTGAGTCGCGATGCTCAGGAGTCCCCCTTGACGCGCAAACAACAAATAGGTAGGGAGTGTAGGGGTGGATCCGGCGTTCTACATTGGTAGGGCCCGGCCCCGCGCATACCTCAACCGCTGTTAGTCTTGCGGAACTAAGGAGTGAGGGGCTACGTGACTAGTTAGTCTCCTGAGTCGCGATGCTCAGGAGTCCCCCATGACGCTCAAACGGTCTTCATACCTTGGCTCCGCTCGGGTAGGGGCGCGCGACGACCAGGTCCGAGGGACCTGGCTGGGTGGCGTGCGCTCGGGCATGACCCGGGCATAGCCCCTGTGTCCAGCCCCCTCGTGTGGCGCTCCCGAGGGGAGGCATTGAAATGAGGCCAGACACTGAGCTCTGGGCTCCCTGAGGTTGATACGGACATGGGCCGCACTTAGTTGTTTATCACCAGCGTGGAGCATAGCGCTTCCGTATGTGTACGGGCATAGCCGCTCCTCGGCAGTGTCGTCAGCCAGCACGGAGCATGGTGCTTCCACTGGTACATGGGCATGGGGCCCCTCTGGGAGGGGCCCGCGGGGCATGTACAACCCCACCCTGACACGTGGCTTGCACGGCAGGGCTAGACGAGGTGTATCTGGACAGTCGTGAGCCAGCACGGGACTCACGAGGACCTACCTCAAGGCGGGTTGCGCCTGGTCTTGAGCCTTCACTACTAGAAAAAGGGCTATAGATGGGATTGACACTAATGGCGCACCAGACAAGTGGTGCGCCATTAGTATATACTAATGGCGCACCACCTTCTGATGCGCCATTAGTGTTGAAACTACTAATGGCGCACCTGGCCCATGGTGCGCCATTAGTATCAAATTTTTTCTGAACTAGTGCGCCTGTCCAAACATACTAATGGCGCATCCATAGGAAGTGCGCCATTACTAGTTGTAACTAGTAATGGCGCACCTGTCAGAAAGTGCGCCACTAATGTTGTTTTTTTATTTGTTTTTTTATTCCTTTTTTTGCAAAACTACTAATGGTGCACTCACCCGCGGTGCGCCATTACTAGTTTAAACTAGTAATGGCGCACCGTGGGGGAGTGTGCCATTAGTAAGTTTTTGCAAAACTACTAATGGCGCACCACCAGGGGGTGCGCCATTAGTAACCTGGATTACTAATGGCGCATTTGTGGTTGGTGCGCCATTAGTAAGTGGGCAGCAACAAGATATTTTGGACAACCTCTCCTCCCACACTCACTTTCTCCCCACTTCATTCTCTCCACCGCCTCCTCCTTGTCTCGGGTGCCTCCTCTTTTTCACCTCATTTCCACCATAGATTCATTCAAATTAAGTGGTTAAGTTACCTTGTTTTGATAGGTAAGTAAGGGGGGAAGCTATATTTATGTTGTTCTCCCTACAACAATGTGCACATGCACTTTTTATGGCCTAGCTAGATCTATGTATGTTCGTGGTGTTGCATATGTTTGTGGTGTTGCATATGTGTTTGTGTTTGGAGGTGTACCGGTATTTGAAATGCGATAGTTGCCAATATTTTGCCGGAATGTTGATTCATTTCCGTTTCGGCGAGAATTTTGGCATTAAGCATTCTTTTTGGTCCTATTTTTAGGGAAAGTCATGCCAAATTTTTTCTTGGTTCTAAAATATCGTTTTGCTCTACCCCGCAGGCGACCATGGTCCGCACGATGACCGAAGGCATCGTGAATAGGTTTCTGAGGTTCGGGAAGGCCGAGATGCTTCAAAAGAATGAGATGGAGATAAGATGTCCGTGTCGAAGATGCAAGCTGAAGAGCCTTATTGCGGACCCGGATTCCGAGCAAGTGCGGGACCACCTGCTCTTGCGTGGTTTCATGGATGGCTATCGGTGGCAAGGTGATGAAGATGACTACGAAGTCGTCCATGGGGGCCGGGCAAGAAATGAGGAAGGGCAGCAAGACAACCACCGCGGCTCGGGCGGGCGAGAAGACGAAGAATCCCAAGGAGATGATCACGACGGTGATGCTGTACACAGTCATCATGTAGAAGATGCAGGACATGATGATGATGCCGGCGGAGCAGACGACGCTGGACCATCGATGGGCTGAGTGCAGGACCCTCATATTCAAGAGCTGCTTCTCAAGCAGACGGATAACGCAAGAGCTGCCGCCCGAGAGAAAGCCAAGATGGATCAACTTGAGTTAGACGCGGTTACTCCATTGTATGAAGGATGCAGGCCCGAGGATACCCGCCTGAAAGTAACGCTCATGGCTCTAGAGATGAAGGTAAAACACAAAATGACCGACGCATGCTTTGACGAGAACAAGTCATTCTGGCACGAACGTCTTCTCAAGGGGAACAAGTGCCCGACCAGTTTGGAGGAGGCGAAGAAAATCGTGTGTCCTCTGGATTTACCGCACGTGAAATACCATGTGTGCATGAACAATTGCATCATTTATCAGGACGAGCACGCGGAGTCTACCATATGTCCGGTGTGCGGTGTCACTCGATACAAGAAGAGGAAGAAAGCTCCTCGAAAAGTGGTGTGGTACTTTCCGATCACTCCTCGTCTGCAGCGGTATTTCGCGGACCCTAAGGTAGCAAAGCTCCTGCGTTGGCACGCGGATAGGGAGGAGAAGAAGCGAGAAGATGACGCAAATGATCCGGAGATAGATAAAAAGACAAGATGCTGAGTCACCCTAAGGATGTGAGCCAGTGGCAAGCGTTGAACTTAGAATACCCAGAATTTGGGAACGATCCAAGGAACATCGTGCTGGGCGCGAGCACCGATGGAGTCAATCCATTTGGCAGCCAGAGAAGCACACATAGCACCTGGCCTGTGTTTGTGTGGATGTACAACCTTCCCCCCTGGTTGTGCATGAAGAGGAAGCACATTCACATGAGTATGCTAATTGAAGGGCCGAAACAACCAGGGAACGACATCAATCTGTATCTGGGGCTGCTGAAAGAGGAGCTTGACACGCTGTGGAAAACGCCAGCCAATACGTGGGACGCCGCAGAGAAAGAATATTTCCCTATGAGAGCCGCACTGCTCATGACGGTGCACGACTATCTCGGTTACGGATATCTTGCGGGGTAGGTAGTCCACGGATTTTCTGGATGCGTAAGGTGCATGGATGACACAACGTATCGCCAGCTAGATAGAGATCCCGGGTCTTCGAAAACCGTGTTCATGGGACATCGAAGGTGGCTTCGCGACGATGACCCATGGAGGAAACGCAAGGATCTGTTCGATGGTGAAACCGAACCCCGAAAACGCCCGTGTACGAGGAGTGGTGAGGAAATAGACAAGCTGTTGAAAAATTGGGAAGACTGCCCACTGCCGGGAAAGAAGCAAAAGGTGCCAGAGCCGGGAAAGAAGCGAAAGGCGCCAGAGCCGCTGCTGAAGGTATGGAAAACGAGGTCTGTTTTCTGGGACTTGCCGTACTGGAAGATCCACCGTGTGCCTCACAGCCTTGATGTCATGCATATCACGAAGAACGTGTGAGAGAGTCTGCTTGGTACCCTGCTCAACATGCCAGAGAGGACCAAAGATGGGCCGAAAGCAAGGGCGGACTTGAAATCAATGGGCATCAGGCAGGAGCTTCATGCTATATATGATGATGATGATGATGATGATGATGATGATGATGATGATGATGATGATGATGATGATGATGATGATGATGATGAGGCGAAGCAGGACACAGAAAGTCGTCGCAAAGGCAAAAAGGCCAAGAAGACCGGAAATGACTACCCTCCCGTGTGCTTCACTCTAAGTCAGGAGGAGATCGAGCAGTTTTTCACCTGCCTCCTAGGAGTAAAACTTCCTTACGGTTACGCGGGGAAGATAAGCAGATACCTAGACCCAGCCAAGCAGAAGTTCAGCGGGATGAAGTCTCACGACTGTCACGTGCTGATGACGCAGATACTTCCAGTTGCAATCCGTGGGATCATGGACGCGCACGTCCGTGAAATGCTATTTGGCCTATGCAACTTCTTCGACGTCATCTCTCGGAAGTCGATTGGCGTGAGGCAACTCAGAAGGCTACAGGAAGAGATCGTGGTGATACTATGCGAGCTTGAGATGTACTTCCCGCCCGCATTCTTCGACGTTATGGTGCATCTGCTGGTCCATATGGTGGAGGATATCATCCAACTCGGGACCGACGTTCCTGCACAACATGATGCCGTTCGAAAGGATGAATGGTGTCATCAAAGGATACGTTCGCAACATGTCACGTCCAGTGGTGCGCCATTAGTATTGTGTCGCCCCCCATACATACTTCCTCCCGGGCCCACACCTATCCCCTATCCCTCGCCCTCGCCCTCGCCCTCGATCCCCTTCCCCTCTCCTCTCCCGATGCCGCTGCCCTGCCGCCTCGACGCCGCCCCACCGCCTCGACGCCGCCCCGCCGCCTTGCCCCTGCGCCCATCACCGGCGCCCCGTCGTCCCTGTCGCCCGTCTCCAACCACCGCCGCCTGAGGCCCCGACGTCGGCGCCGCTCTCCCCGTCACCCACCTCGTTGGACGCCATCGCCCCGTCGCCCTCGTCGCCGGCGGCCCGGACGCCGCCCCATCCACACCACCGTCGCCGGAGCACCACCACCACCCGGACCTCGTCGCCTCCTCCCCTGCGTCGTCGTCGTCCCCGACATTCTCCCCGCGCCCCACTGCCCCCGTGAGCTCCCCCTCCTCCTCTCCCCCTCTCCCCCTCCTCCTGCCTCCGTGAGCATTGTTTTGTCAGTGCCTTTGAACTGTTGTGCCATGGTGATTTGTGAATAACGAAAAACGTTCAGAATAACTCAAGTTAGCATTTTGGTGTTATTTCTGTTCTTCAGTGATGGTTGGTGCTCCGATTTTTTGATATATGCAGTCAATTTGTCCACATATTAAGATCAGAGATAATGTGCCACGGTGTTTTGTGTATAACTAAAATTCAGAATGAACTCAATCTACCATGTGAGTGCCTGCGATACACTCAGTTTGCAGTTTCTCAAATACTGAATGTTTAGTCCCTTGAGACTCCAGATTTTGGCTCAACTTGCAGTTTTGTGAACTCTACTTCAGAATGTTATAGTTATACATGCGATGCTTTTTCTTTCTGAATGGCATGTGCAATTTCTGAAAGGGAAGATCCTAGAACACAGGAAACTTGGTTCTATCTGAAACAAAGAAACTATACACTAGATAAAATGGTCAGTATCTGAAGGGTTAAGCTTATTTTTGGTTAATCTACTGCTTCAAGTTTGCTTCATCAAATGATGCCTTTTTTGGCCATTTTAATATTTATTGAAATGGTTAGTATCTGGTACTTTAATCTTCCACAGTTCACCAAGAATCACTAGGAGTACTGTGCAATACACCACAAATAAAATAAATAAATAACTATGCAACAATAGAAGGCTGCGTGCATCAATCGATATTAAGTTCGGGGGTGCTATCAGTTTAGTTTATACAGGGGCTATGCTGCTGTATTATGCCTATAAAAACACTTGTTTGGTCAATTAAATAGGGCATTGAAAATTGACAGGGCATTTTTGTTTTCTATTGAACCTAAGCAATTTCATACGCTTGACAAAGTTGATGCTTTATTCTTTTGCTCTGCTCTGCTCTTGCTCTGCATGTGCTTCTCAGTTTGCTAGCTATATCTCTAGGTTCTTGATTGGCTTCACTAGTTGATTGGTTGTTTGCATTGTCTGTTTGTGTTACTTTCCCCCGAGCACCCATGATCTATAGTTCTTGTTACAGACAGAGAGTTGGTCCACTAGTTATGTAGTTTTTAGGAAAATGCTAGTAACTTGTGCTTTCATATCCTAGTTATGTAGTTTTTAGGCAAATGCTAGTAACTTGTGCTTTCATATCTCTGTATTGGTTCGTGTTGCTATTGTAGTTCTTGAATTTGTTCAGTTACCTCCTGGTAGGTTAGAAGCAGGTGATTAGTTTCCCTAGTTTAGGGTTTTCTCAGTGTATCAGATTTAATGAGTCAGCTCTGCTTTATTCCTGTGTCTATATGGTTTTCTAGTGCGTTTCACTGGATGTTTTTAAGTGTAATCCCCATGTGTTTTTAGCCCTGTATTGGTTCAGTAGGTGTTTCCTTTATTTTGTCAGTGTTAGATCATCTAACTAAATTTGTGTGTACAAGCCCTGCAGTGCAGATGTATTTTAGTGTAAGCTCAGCAATTTTCAGTGTAGCCCTGATGCTTCTTATATGTAATTACAGTATAAAACTTCCCCTAATAACAGTGTAAATTTTCCTATAATTATAGTGTAACCCTCATGCTTTCCATAATTTTTGTTACACTGAAAATAAGGCAATTAACTAGCTACTTACTTTTTTTGCCCATTGGCATTTGACTTTGTATGGAACCTGAAGCTGTATACCAACTTATCAGATTTATTGTGCTTCTTTGCCACATTTACAACTACCATGTTGTTTTGATACAAAAACAGTTTGGTAGCTGTCCGTGAACAATGTGGTAGCTGGTACAGTTACCAGGTCTTTTTTTTAATTGAACCAAACTGGTACAGTTACCAGGTCAGATGATGCTTAGACTAGGAAGATTGCTGCTAGATGTTAATTTGCTGGTACTAGCTACAATTTGGCACTGAAAAGCAAAAGCAAAAGCCCTTGAGTTTGCTGATATATATTTTTCCATGTTGTGATGGAGGCCTTTTTTGCCTTGTCCACCCGAGAGGCCCTTGAGTTTGCTGGAATGTCGATTAACTTCCGTTCCGGCAAATTCGGGTACTCCATATGTCCTATTTTCAGCAAAGGTCATGCTGAAATTTCCCGTGAATTTTAGCATGACTTTGCTAAAAATAGGACATATGGGGTACTTGTGACTAATGCATGGGCCGGGGTATCTTAGTAGTTAATTAAGTAGGATCAAGTGCCCCTTTATTCTAGCTGCATTAAACCATAGGCGTGCCTCGGCGTCGAAAAACCCTCAATGATAAAAGCTTAGATTTTAGGATGCCTCGGTGTCGACAAACCCTAAATGATGAGACCATGATCTTGTTCCTTGACAATAACCAACTTTTTGACCAAACTTTGTTTCTATTTAGAGAGAAACATGGCCCACAACGATGAGGCCGGGGGTTCGGGCGGAAAGGCATTCTGGGAGCTGTCCCAGGAGATGGAGGAACAACCTCACTTGTATGAGGCCGCCGCCTTCCCCACCGATCCTGAGACCACTGATGGTGCCGGCGAGGATGACCACACTGATGCCACCACTGATGGTGCCGCCGAGGATGCCACCACTGATGATGGCGGCGCACGCACAGATGGCAGCCAACCGAAGAGGCAACGGAAGGACCGGCGCCTGATCATGCTCCTCACCCTCAAGGAAGAAGTTACTGAAGTGGACTCCAACGGGAATCCAACGGTGCCCGAACGAATAGTCAAGGGGTACTCGCTTCAGCTCGGGTGCATTGTCTGGAGCACCGTCTCGATCAACACCGAGAACCTGAGGCATCCTGACAGAGGGAATTTGCGCAACCTCCTCTTCACGAAGCTGCACGAACGATACAAGTTCCCCGCAGAATTTGCAAACACAAGCCTCAAAGGGAATAAAGTGAACAATGCTGCCCTCACGAAGATGAGCAAGGCCCTGTCTACTTGGAAAAGCAATGTGAAGAGAATGATTGAGAAAGGTGAGAGTTATCAGAAGATCAAGGAGAAAAATCCTTCGATCACCGAAGATGACTACAACGACTTCAAGATCAATTTCTCGAGCACCGCAAACTCCCAATCAAGTGAGTGGGGGAAACAAATGCGGGAGCTGAACATAGGGGAACACACACTCGGTCCCGGCGGTAACAGAGTGGCAGAGCCTATATGGGACAAGGAGGAGGCGGACCGTGCCGAGCAAGGCCTACCGCCCCTCTTCGATAAATACGGTGACAAGCAGACCAGGAACTTTGTCAGGGCCCGGTACAAGAAGGACCCGAAAACAAAGGAGCTTACCACGGATCCGAAGACCAGGCAGCTTGAGCTTGTTCTGGTAAGGAATACACCCCCGCGTAATTAGCTCCATATGGTTGCATTCTAATTAATGAAGCCAAATTTCTAAATGGTTCACATTCCTTCCGCAGGCGACTGAAAGCAGTAGCACGGGGTCGACTAAGAGCAACCCTTGGGACACCACTCTAAATAGGGCGTTGAATGTAATGAAGAACAAGGATAAGCTCAGTAAGCCGACGCCAGCTGGTCGTGTGGCCGGCAAAGGCTTGTCGACAAAATGGGGGTCATACTATACCGCTGGTGTGCGGAAGGAGAAAAAGACCAGCTCAGAAAGCCAGGGGCGAGAGGTTCAAGAACTCAAGGCATAGGTGGCGTGGATTCCGGAGATTGTCCAAGAGCAAGTGGAACAACGACTCGGAGCGACGATCACCGCCATTGTGCCTACCTTGATCTCGGGGTTGAGTGCGTGGATTGCGGGCGGCCAACAGGGGCCGCCCCCGATTCCTAGCTTCACGGCCAGCAACTCACATAATGCGATGGTGGGGCCATTGGTGCCTTCGGCGGAGGCGGCATTGGTGTCTCCGACGCCGGCACGGGAGCTTAATGCACCCGGGTGTACGCCGGCCGGCACCTCTGCAGCAAGCGGCCCCTCCGTCAACTGCACGCCCGCCGTTGGCGGTGCCTCGACATTAGCCGAGCTCGACGCCATCATCACGGTAACTAATTAAGCCTCTCTCGGCCGAGGACTTCATCTCATTGCCTTTGACTGGGCATCCCTGACGCCCTACATGTTTTCGCAGGGCGCCGCCGACGTTCCGTGCACTCTCCTCCACTTCGTGAACAATGATTTGGTCGATGTCGCCAAGGGCAAAATAGTTCAACCGGGCAACCCCTTGTTCCACGGTACCCAGATGCCACCCAACTTGTTTAGGGTTCAACTGGTTCGGGTGCTGCCAGGCTGCGACGAGTTGTTACCTCCGATTCGACCCATCGGGGCCGACGATGATGACGTGATGACCCTCAGTGCCTAGCTGAGCTGGCCCCTGCTTTGGCCAAAGAGCCAGATTCGTTTGGGGCGGGGGACACCACCCCAAAGACAACACCGCCAGTCGTGCCGGCGCCAAGTCGGCCCCATGGCAAGACCGCCGCAACGGTGCCGGACATCCCTATGCCACTGGATCCAAACATGCATATGGCACAGGATCAGAACAACGACGACGACGACGATGATACATTTGGCAATGTCGATCAGTACTTTGCCGATCATGGGTACGATGGCGACTTCATGGGGCCTCCTTCTCAAGAACCAAACCCAAAAAAAGACGTGTGCAATCTAGCTGGTACCGCGGAGAAGCCAAGTTGCAACAGGCGCCGTCTGGCGTTCAGCTCTCAGGAGACGCCTCCAGCTGCCGACTTCACCGAGCCTCAGATAGGCGAGGTGCGAAATATTATCAGCCCCAACACACTCAAGAAGGCGGTCTGTGAGCAGAACTCGGTCCCATTACAGGAGAAGAAGAAGGCACGCAAAAGAAAGACTAAGAAGGGTGCGAGCCAGCCGGCACCGAGTACGATCCGTGCTCAGGACGGGCCACCTTCTCCACAGGATATCTCGAGGAGGGTGCATGTGGCGGGTAGGGCGATGCTACCGACAAATATGCTCAATGCTGCAACCGGTGCTATGCGGAGTCTGCATGACAGTGTTCTTTCTTTGGAGAAGCGGCGTCTCAGAGAGAAGGATGTGGCATACCCGGTTTTCGCGGCCAAGGTGCCAGAGGGCAAGGGCTTTGTGAATAACTCCATCGGGCGTACGATCGTCCTGCGTTTTGATGACATCCACGCTATGTTGAACCTTCATCCGCTGCACTACACCATCGTTCGGCTATTTTCGCTGAGTATGGAGATGCAGATCATTCGCGACAAGACCCCGGACATCGTGATAGTCGACCCCTTCTACATGCGTGCCAAGATCTTGGGCAGCGCTGGGGACCGGCAAGTCGCGAGTTCTTACCTCGAAGGCATCATTCTGGCAAACCAAGATAAGGCTAACTTCCTCGTGCCTTACTTTCCCGAGTAAGTCCTCCCCTCAACCGGCCCGTAACATATGAATTCTTACATTTTTATCATTTTTCTTTTAACATTCCGTGTTTTCTGCAGTGACACACATTGCATGCTCATCCTCCTAAGCCCCAAATATTCCATGGCCACGTATTTCGACCCGGACCGTCAGTCGAACGTAGACTACACAAATGTCAAGAAGGTTCTTGATGATGTTCTCCCCGGCTACGCCAAATCTGTAGGCACCTTCACCAAGCCTATTCGTAAGTACGGCAAGCACGTGTTCTCCCACAATACGATGTTCTGCTGCGTCGAGTAGCCGCCTGGCGGTCAGAAGGGTGCCTACTATGCCATCCATCACATGCGGGCGATCGTACGGGACCATCATCAACTTCTGCTACCGAGTAAACTCAAAGATTGGGCAAAGAGCGTGTCGGCAATCCAGGACGCGGACCTCCGACAAGAATTCTTTCGCATCCAGTCGGAGTTTGCGGAAATCATCCATCAAGATGTCCTTCGTACCTCGGGGCAGTTCTACCTCAACAATCAACCGTCCAACAGTGACATCGACACAATGCTACAAATGCAGGCTGACAACGACCGTTATTTCATGACTCCCACGATAGACGGCGGCTTCATCCACACTCCGGTCCCTTGAGTCGAGTCGAAAGCAGTGATGTTGTGTCTAGTTCTGAAACATCGATTGGCTCATGTTGTAATTAAACTTTAATGAACTTGTAGTATGTCTCTTTGGTTTCAAGAGTCGTTCAACTTAGATGTAATCGATGCTATTAATGTCTTGCTTTTCTCTTCCGATCGTTCTGTTGCATACTTATATATTGCTTATGTATTGTCTGTGAATTGGTACTAACGTTTCGTTTGGCTAGTGCATAGCGATGCCGACGTATGTCGTGTACAAGGGTAAGGTTCCCGGAGTCTACGATGACTGGGAGGAGTGTCGGAGACAGGTTCATTGATTCAGCGGTAACAGTTACAAAGGGTACACCACTAGGGCCGAGGCCGAATCTAGATACGCCCGCTATCTAGCGGGAGAGGGGAGGGAGCGTTGGAGGAACCGGATGAAGACGAGTTTCATCGTGATGATGCTCATCGTGATGACCGCAGCTCTCTTCTATGTGATGGTAGTTTAGATGATCGATATCGACTTGTAATGTGAAGACAAAATCGCTACTCGCGGTCTCGAGACTTGTAATATAATGTTCTATATTTGTTCGGTCTTTTCAATTCGGAGACTAATATGATGAATTGTATTCGGAGACTAATATGATGAATTGTATTCAAAGACTAATCTTCTATTGTATTCGATGAATCTGTTGTTGATGTGTGTTGTCTATATTTTGTCAAATTATACATTTTGTAACCTGTGCAAAAAACAGAAAATAAAAAATAAAAAAACCTAATATTCATACTAATGGTGCATCACATGATAGTGCGCCATTAGTATGACAAAGCATACTAATGGCGCATCACTGGACAGTGCGCCATTAGTATGCCGCGGTTACTAATGGCGCATCCCGTTGTCGTGCGCCATTAGTATGCCAAAGCACCTGGGTATACATGGCCCCTGGGAGGCATACTAATGGCGCACCAGTGGTGCGCCATTAGTAAAAATTACTAATGGCGTGCTAGTAATGCGCACCAGTGATGCGCCATTAATGGCCAAATTAGGTGCGTCATTAGTAGCGGTTTTTCTAGTAGTGCTTGGACGGCTGTGTGTTCTTGCGAGATGGTTAGATGCAAATTCTCTACGTCCTCAGGTCCCGGCCCTCGAGCGAGCTCAGCTGCCGCTGGTATGCCAGGTCACAATGTCGTGGACAAGGCCAGGGGGTGAGGGCTAGAGAGCCATTAAGAGCTCCTGAGTCACGATGCTCAGGAGCCCCACTTTTAACATGCAAGCGATTTGCATGAGGGAGAGAAGGCCCGCGGCAGGCGGCAAATGATAATCATAGGCAGGTTAAGCATGAAAGGCAAATCAGCTTAGATAAACGCGGAAGGGATACATGCCACTGGGCCAGGCCCGAGTGGCTTGGGGATGATGCAGCCCGCGGGGCGCCACCAGCAAGGTAAACTACAGACATAAGCAAAAGGGATACATGCCGCAGGGACAGACCCACGTGACCTGGGAATGATGTAGCCTTGAGGGCACTCCCAGCTAAAATGAACAAGAAAGATGTCACCTGGCTCCGTTGTAGAGGGGGTGTTGAAGTAGCTAAATATGTGCGGTGAAGAGGCCGATCCTCACGAGCTGTAACAACCCCAAAATTGGGTTATCAAATTTTGTGCTGTTATTCCTTCACGGCACTCCATTTTCAAAAATTTCTCCTGAGTTTGCTGGATGACTCTGAGAAATTTTGTCATTTCCAACCTTTCGAAACCCTGCTCATGTCTATGTCAGTGGGCAAGACCTCATTTGAATCATCTCAAATCCTCTCAAACCCTAATTCCAATTTTTTGGAATTTGAATGTGGCCTATGTGATTACAAAGGAGCCATCATTTTCCTTGATCTGTTGATCATCCCATCTGTTCCCACAGACCCTCCTATCCTCCTAATCCTTGGATATGCAAAAATATTGCCAAGTCCAATGCAATATTTTTGAAATATGATTTATTCCTTTTCTTGCCTTTCTATGGAATAAAACCCAAAGGCATAGCTAGCCATCTCCAAGATTCATGAGAATTGGTGGAGTTGATATTTATGCGTAATCCAAGATCTGGCAAAGATATTGGCCATAATTAAATATGGAAAATTGTCTTTTCCTATTTAATACCAATATTGCTTTTCTGCCATTTTCTAAAGGAATTACTATTTTTATAGCAGGAAAAATTCTCACATAAATTGTGGAGCTTGTCCTTGCTATATAATCACTAGTTCCATCCTTATCTCATGTTCCACAGATCAAAAATTGGGCACATGATCCAATGCAAGTTCCTGCCTTCTCTGAAATTTTGCATAGGAAGTGCTTTATTCCTAATTTATTTTGAGTTGTAATTTGGCATGGTTATTTACCTTGATAAATCACCCATGAATACCAAAGATGATCTCAATCCATTCATCCTAGCTCCCTGTGCAATTTTTCAAAGTTTCTGACCAGAATGCAACTTTGTGAAGGAAGTACCTTCATAGAGTTTCCAAATGGGATGAAACTTTGGCATCCTCTCAAGTATCCCAAATCATTAGCCTCCACCCAAATTAAGCTCATTTCAGTGATCTATGTGAGCACAGGAGCAATTCTTGTTATCTATCCAAATTTTCAGTTTGTGAAGCAAGTATATTTTATCTTGCTCCATTATGGCTGAAAATATTCCCAACCCTTCCCCATCCATATAAACGACCTACCCAATAGATTTTCTCATTTAATGTAGCCAATATTTTCCTAAAATTTTCTCAAGTTTCTGGTCAAAAGTGATGCTTGTGAAGCAAGTACCAATTTGTCAAGTCCATTTGGTATGATCTTTTTGCAGCATCTACATATGACCAAATCATGTGGAATTGCCAAGTTATAGCCAAATCCAACACTCCTAGTGAGTGCTCCTTCCACTTTTGTTTTCTGGGCCATATTTGACAGTTGCACTGCAACTATGTTAAATACTTGCCCAAATCCATTCGAACTTCCCAGGACCGTAGTCCTTGCTAGCCTAAACCTCCCAGACATCAATTTTTGTCCCTAAGCTCACTGTGTTGATCACCAACATGTTGCCAAGTTTGCAACAGCAAACTTGTCGAGCTTGGTTCCCTCTGCTCCCTTCACTTCTTCCTGAGCCATCACCTCATCTTTAATAAGCCTTGAAAGGACTTCATCACTGACAAGGTTTGGCACTTAGTTGACGACCAGAGCGCGCGATGTCGGTGGTGACCACAGGGATAGCAGGCCAAAATGGTGGTCTCGCCATTTTTGGCTACAGCAGCATCACTTCGACTGGCTCTGGCCCGTCCGAGCTTGTCAAACAGCTCAGCTTCATCGTCGTCGTGCGCCTTGACCCGTTTCCCCCTTCGTTTGCTTCCTCGTTGAGCCATCGCCGTCGCCGAACACAGTACGCGCCCGTGCACCGTCGTCTTCCTCGCTATTGTCCCCTTCTCCCTCTCGTCCGTGTCCCCCTCGTCGCCTTCCCGGCCCTCCCCGTGACCCTTGGCCGCGTGTGCGCGTCGTCGGCGCACGGACACGTAGCCGAGCTGCATGTCACCTCGCCCCTTGCCCTAGAGCTCATCCCCGCGGCTATTTAAGCATGCCCCTGAGCCCCTCGCAGTCCACAAGCCCCCCCGAACCTCTAGCTCAAGCTCAAGGAGCTCCCTGACCCCACCATCGTCATGGCCGCCGCCTCGGCTCCTCTGGAGTCCGGCCTCAACGAACCTTCCCACCCCCGTTCCCTTGGTCTTAGACATTGCCTTGGTTTAAACACCATTGGAGGAAGATGGATGAGTCTACATTGGGGAGTCTTAGACATGGAGTGCCTATACTTGATGGAGAGTATTTTCATGAGTGGAAAATTGAGATGCTTGTGATTTTCAATGAATATCATTTGAACAAGTAAATTGCTAGCCCTTGTGCACCTCATGTTGATCCCATGCATCCTACCCTTGATGAGTCGATTGACATGATTCACAATCTTAGAATTGTTAATCTTATCACTAGAGGCTTGCCTACAAACTTGATTGGATGTTTGCCTACCCTTAAGTGTGCCTACACTATATGGAAATTTCTTGAGGAACGTTTTCCAAATTATTCCTTGAAAAATCTAGATGAAATTCTCCATAAGTCTATTGCCTTGAGTAAGATGAACTCCAATGATCCTATGTTTGGTGATTGTCTATTTGAGCTTACAAACCTTATGGGTGCCAAAGGAGATGTTGGAATTATTAGTGATAGTATTTCTGAAGCTATTAAAATTCATAAAGAAGATCATTGTCAAACTCACTCTTACGAATCACCCTCTCTAGGATTTGATCCACCACATGATGTTGTTGAACATGGATACTATGATGAGGATGATGATAGTGACTTTGATCTTGATGATGCAATAAGACACTTTGGTCTTATGGCAAATCTTCAGGGATATATGGCAGGAGGAAAGGAATGGGTTCTTGATAGTGGATGTACCGATCACATGACCGGAGATAAATATATGTTTCGTGAGCTTGCTGAAAATGACGGCCCTCGTAAGTATGTCACTCTCGGTGACAACTCAAAGGGTAAGGTGGTTGGCATCGGTAAGGTGGCCATATCACATGATAGCTCCATTCAAAATGTTATGCTCGTTGAATCTCTTGGCTACAATTTACTCTCAGTATCTAGACTTGCTGATTTCGGTTTCAATATTCTATTTACCTAAGTAGACTGCCAAGAGTTTCGTAGAGATAATCATAAAATGGTCTTCACCAGTAGACGTAGGGGTGATCTTTACATTGTTGAATTCACTAAAAAGGGTCAACCTAGAACTTGTTTATTGCTAAATCTTCTAACGGTTGGTTATGGCATAGAAGATTAGGTCATGTTGGCATGAGAAACCTTGACAAGCTTACTAAAGGAAATCATATCCTTGGCGTTAACGATGTCGTATTTGATAAGGATAGACTTTGCAGCGCTTGTCAAGCAGGTAAACAGGTTGGAGGAAGGCATCCCGTGAAGAACATCATGACCACAAGGAGACCACTCGAGCTACTTCACATGGATCTTTTTGGTCCCAACGCTTACAAGAGTCTCGGTGGAAATTCTTTTGGTCTAGTTATAGTTGATGATTTTTCAAGATTTATGTGGGTATTCTTTCTCGATGATAAATCGAAGGTCCAAAAGATCTTCAAAAACTTCGCTAGAAAGGCCCAGAATCAATTTGAAGTGAAGATCAAGAAGGTTTGCAGCGACAACAGAACGGAGTTAAAGAACGCAAATGTGGACACCTTTCTTGATGAAGAAGGGATTTCACATGAGTTCTCGGGTACGTACACACCTCAACAAAATGGAGTTGTTGAGAGGAAGAACCGGACGCTCATCGAAATGGCGTGAATGATGCTTGATGAGTACAAGACGCCGAAGCACTTTTTGGCAGAAGCGGTTGAGACAGCTTGTCATGCAACAAATCGCTTGTATCTCCAGAAGCTACTCGGCAAGACGGCATACGAGCTCCTCACTGGTAACAAACCACAAGTTTGATACTTTCGAGTATTCGGCTCAAAGTGCTACATTCTTGATAAGCATCGTCGTTCTAAATTTGCTCCCAAGTCTCATGAAGGTTTCCTACTTGGTTATGGCTCAAACTCTCACACTTACCGTGTCTACAATAATTTCACCCGAAAGGTTGAAGAGACAATAGATGTGAAGTTTGATGAATCTAACGGCTCGCAAGTAGAGCAATTGCCAATTGATGTAGGAGACAAAGACCCCTCGGAAGCAATCCAAGACTTGTCTATTGGCAAGATTCATCCAACGGAGGTGAAGGAGAGTACCTCGTCCGTCCAAGTGAAAGCTTCTACCTCACGACAAGGTGAACCAAGAGTTGATACGGAAGCATCCACAAATGGGACACACCAAGATGAAGAAAACAAGGAAGTACACCAAGATGAACGTCAAAAACCTCCTTCTCCACCACGACAAGAGAACGACAACGCTAACAATGAAGAAGGCCAAGAAGAAGAACAGGATGAAGAAGATGTTCAACCAAGATCCAAGCAAAAGCTTTCACGAGTTCGAGCAAGAATTGCTAAAGACCATCCCTTCAAGCAAATCTACAATGATATCCAAACCGGGAGAATCACTCGCTCAAAAACTCATTTAGCTAACTTTTGTGAACACTATTCATTCATCTCTAGCATTGAACCTATGAAGGTTGAAGAAAGATTAAAAGATCCTGATTGGATAAACGCTATGCATGAAGAGCTACACAACTTTTAGAGAAATCAAGTTCGGACATTAGTGGAGAAGCCCGACAACAACCACAACATCATCGGTACCAAATGGGTGTTTCGCAACAAGCAAGATGAAGATGGACAAGTAGTTCGCAACAAATCACGTCTAGTCGCCCAAGGCTACACACAATTCGAAGGTATGGACTATGGTGAGACATATGCTCCTGTTGCTACACTTGAGTCCATTTGCATTTTACTTGCCTATGCTAATCAGCATGATATCACCTTGTACCAAATGGACAGTAAAAGTGCTTTTCTAAATGGTGAAATAGAGGAGGAAGTCTATGTTAAGCAACTTCCCGGCTTTGTCAATCCTAAGAAACATAATCATGTTTACCAACTTCACAAAGCTCTTTATGGACTCAAACAAGCTCCTAGAGCTTGGTATAAATGCTTGACCAAATTCCTTATTGAAAAAGGCTTTGAAATTGGAAAAATAGATTCTACTCTTTTTACTAAAAGAATTAATGGAGAACTATTTGTGTGCCAAATTGATGTCGATGATATTATATTTGGATCAACTAACCCTCATTTTAGTGAAAAGTTTGGAAAGCTAATGTCGGAGAAGTTTGGGATGTCTATGATGAGTGAACTCAAATTCTTTCTTGGTTTGCAAATCAAGCAAACTAAGGAAGGTACCTTTGTCTCTCAAACAAAGTACACCAAGGACTTATTCAAGAAGTTCAATATGCAAGAATGCAAAGGTATGACTACACCCATGCCTACTAGTGGACATCTTGATTTGACCAAAGATGGTGAACCAGTCGATCAAAAGGTTTATCGCTCTATGATTGGTTCATTGTTATATCTATGTGCTTCACGTCCTGATATTATGCTAAGTGTGTGCATGTGTGCACGATATCAAGCTGCTCCTAAAGAATATCATCTTAAGGCCGTGAAAAGGATAGTGAGATACTTAATCCATACACCAAAATCTGGTATTTGGTATCCAAAGAGGGCCTCTTTCGATCTTGTTGGCTACTCCGACTCGGACTATGCCGGTGACAAGGTTGATAGAAAGTACACTTCGGGTACTTGTCAATTTCTTGGTAGATCTCTTGTATCTTGGTCTTCCAAGAAACAAAACTCGGTATCGTTGTCCCCCGCCGAAGCGGAATACATCGCCGCTGGTTCATGTTGTGCTCAATTGCTTTGGATGACCCAAACTCTTAAAGATTATGGGATATATGTGAAACATGTTCCATTGCTTTGTGACAATGAAAGTGCGATCAAGATTGCTCACAATCCTGTGCAGCATTCTCGAACTAAGCATATTGAAGTTCGTAATCATTTCATTTGAGATCACGTTGCCAAAGGGGGCATTAATCTTAAGCATGTTCGCACCGAAAAGAAATTAGCTGATATATTCACTAAACCACTTGATGAGAAAGTGTTTTGCAGGTTAAGAGGTGAATTGAACATCATTGATGCTTCAAACTTGGAGTAGGAACTCCATTTGATACATGCAAGACATGAGCCTATGACTAATCCTTGATACTTCTCTTCTAATGGTAATCTTATGTCTTGGATATATTTGCACCTTGCATGTTATCTAACCCTTGTAGGAACTTGGATGAATCTAAATCTATGAGATTGCAACTCATTCACATCTTGAGCGGTCTCTACATCACCAAGTCTCTACATAATGGTGGTTGAAGACAAGGAAGCACGAAACCATTCAAACATATCCTTTGACAATTTCTATGTTGAGTTTCATGATTGGCATTTTGGATACACAAGTGCTCTTCGTTGCAAAAACTAACCCATGTAGGTAGATGAACTCAAATTCCAAGTGGTGCTCCCAACTCTTGATGAGCTACATCAACCTTGAGCAACCCACACAAGTTCAACTACATGATCATGATCAACACCACCACCCAAGGTATGTTATTCCATCTTAGAGAAGCTTTACTCCAAGTCATGAGTCAAAGCAACTCGACAAGATGTGAATACATCAAGATGCTTAAACGAAAAATGGTAACCCCATTTTGAGCTTAAACGATGAGTTTGACCTATGATCAAGTGATCTCACTTGACTCCTAAGTCAATATACACTAAAATAGGTGACTTCGTTACCGACCAACTCTAGATGAAGGTTTCTTGTGTTCCTCTCTGTGCTCTTGCATTTGTCTCATGCATATTTGTTTCCCCTTTCAAAAAAAAACTTCATCTAGATTTCTTTTCTGTTTCTGTCTGTTCTGCATTCCCTGCATCCAATTCATTGCAAATCTTTCAGTTAATTCCTTGCAAATCCTTGTGAGATCTTACTTGTCTAGTGAGCTGAGGTGACAAGTGTTTTCCTTGTGATGAACTCGGTCACACCGGACTGTCTTTTTCGGTCTAACCGAATTTTTCGGTGCAACCAAAGCATACAACTCGGTACCACCGATTTCACTACAGGAAAAACAGCTTGCCACTTGTTCCTATGTTGTTTTGATCCAGCTCCACTCAATGAATCTTGTCCTCTACCAGCATCACATTCAACTTGCTACTTTGTTCTGTGACTCAAGGACCAAACCCATCGTGACAAAATTCCATAAGTCCCTTCTTCGAAATTGATGTCAAAGGGGGTGAGAGAGATCATATCAAAGCTTAATCACATCTCTATGGGGAGACAATACTCAAGGAGAAAGAGTAATCATCGAGGACCCCAGATGTTTTGTGTTCAAGAGAAGAGAAGTTACATGTCTTCAAGAGGGGAAAGACATGTTCATATTTGTTTGCATTAGCTCTGTTTATTTTCTTTGAGCTCTGATTTTCTGTTCCCTATCTTCTCCCAGTATCCCATGCTAGATTCAGGGGGAGCAAGACATCTAAGGGAAGGAAATCCTTGAATTCATTGCACATCTTTACCTTTGGGGACATGTCTATATCCAATGTGGTACTCAATACTCACTCTCTACATGTCATCCAAATCTTGGTACTCTTGTGGGTTCTTTCATTTGCTCTCGCTAGTAGGTGCATCTGTGTTATCTAACCTTATTTTCATAGGTTCATTCCATCCTAAGCCAACTCAAGACCATAAGGTAAGTATATGCATCACAGTCATGTGTATGAGGAATTCTTGCTGATGTACTTACTGTTTGCAAGAAGGACTCATGAGCATGAAGGTACATTTTCCCACATTCATATCGTTTGCTCTGATGCATAGAGCCAAGATACATGTAACACATTGCCTACTATATCATGGTTATGCATTCACATGCTTCCATACTTCATATTTACTTTATTGCATACATGTAGGGGGAGCCTATGCATGTTACATGTCTTTCCAAAGCTTTACTGGTTATTCTCTATATCTTTATCTAAAGCTTTGATGTATGTTGCCATCAATTACCAAAAAGGGGGAGATTGAAAGCACAAGTGCTCCCTAAGTGGTTTTGGTAACTAATGTCAACATATCTCTTGTTGAACTAACACTTTTACCTAGTATGTTTCAGATAAGTTCAACAAATGAAGTGGTATGGACTAGAGGATGTGGAACCCCTTCAAGATGCTAAGGACAAAGGATTGGCTCAAGCTCCAAGAACAAGACTCTACATTTTCTATTTTAGTGATCCAAGATCACATTGAGTCTATATGAAAAGCCAATACTATCAAGGAGGGGGTGTTGCTTAATGGCTTTCTTGCTCAAAATGCTTAGTGATATGCTCCAAAGCCCTCAACTACTTTCTCACATCCACATATGACCTAAACCAAAAGTCAAACTCGGCCCCACCGATTATTTCTATCCGGCGCCACCGAGTTCATATGTCATAGCCACTGCCACAAACCCTAGGCAAATCGGTCTCACCGATAGGGATCTCGGTCTCACCGAGATGGGATTGTGATCTCTCTGTATGTATCTATTACCAAAATCGGTCTCACCGAGTTTGCGTAATATGTCCCACCGAGATTGCAATGTAAACTCTCTGTTTCCCTTTCGTAACATTTTGGTCTCACCGAAATGAGCAAATCGGTCCCATCGAGTTTACCTGACCAACTCTCTGGTTAGCTTATTACCAAAATCGGTCTCACCGAGTTTGTGTAATCGGTCTCACCAAGATTACGTTATGCCCTAACCCTAACCATATCGGTCCTACCGAGTTGCATGTCGGTCCCACCGAAAATCCTAACGGTCATTAGTTTCTCAATTCGGTCCCACCGAGATTGGCAAGTTGTGTGTAATGGTTAGATTTTGTGTGGAGGCTATATATACCCCTCCACCTCCTCTTCATTTGTGGAGAGAGCCACGAAATCCTGTGAGTGAGAGTTGAGTGTTGGGGAGACTATCATTTGAAGCAAAAGAGCAAGGAGTTCATCATCAACACACCATTTGTTACTTCTTGGAGAGTGGTGTCTCCTAGATTGGCTAGGTGTCACTTGGGAGCCTCCGATAAGATTGTGGAGTTGAACCAAGGAGTTTGTACGGGCAAGGAGATCGCCTACTTCGTGAAGATCTACCGCTAGTGAGGCAAGTCCTTCGTGGGCGACGACCATGGTGGGATAGACAAGGTTGCTTCTTCGTGGACCCTTCGTGGGTGGAGCCCTCCATGGACTCGCGCAGCCATTACCCTTTGTGGCTTGAAGTCTCCATCAACGTGGATGTACGATAGCACCACCTATCGGAACCACGACCAAAACATCCATGTCTCCAATTGCGTTTGCACACTCCAATCCCATCCCTTTACATTCTTGCAAATTGCATGCTTTACTTTCCGCTGCTCATATACTCTTTGCATGCTTGCTTGTTATGAATTGTGATTGTTAAACTTGTGCCAAAACTCCACTTAAACTTAAAGAAGTTAAAAACTGCAACTTTTGGTACTTAGTGTCTAATCACCCCCCCTCTAGACACCTCATCCGATCCTTTCAATTGGTATCAGAGCTTGGGTCTCCATTGCCTTGGTTTAAACACCATTGGAGGAAGATGGATGAGTCTACTTTGGGGAGTCTTAGACATAGAGTGCCTATACTTGATGGAGAGTATTTTCATGAGTGAAAAAATGAGATGCTTGTGATTTTCAATGAATATCATTTGAACAAGTACATTGCTAGCCCTTGTGCACCCCACGTTGATCCCATGCATCCTACCCTTGATGAGTCGATTGACATGATTCACAATCTTAGAACTTTTAATCTTATCACTAGAGGCTTGCCTAGAAACTTGATTGGATGTTTGCCTACCCTTAAGTGTGCCTACACTATATGGAAATTTCTTGAGGAACGATTTCCAAATTATTCCTTCAAAAATCTAGATGAAATTCTCCATAAGTCTATTGCCTTGAGTAAGATGAACTCCAATGATCCTATGTTTGGTGATTGTCTATTTGAGCTTACAAACCTTATGCGTGCCAAAGGAGATGTTTGAATTATTAGTGATAGTATTTCCGAAGCTATTAAAATTCATAAAGAATATCATTGTCAAACTCACTCTTACGAATCACTAGGATTTGATCCACCACATGATGTTGTTGAACATGGATACTATGATGAGGATGATGATAGTGACTTTGATCTTGATGATGCAATAAGACACTTTGGTCTTATGGCAAATCTTCGGTGATATATGGCAGGAGGAAAGGAATGGGTTCTTGATAGTGGATGTACCTATCAGATAACCGGAGATAAAGATATGTTTCGTGAGCTTGCTGAAAATGACGGCCCTCGAAAGTATGTCACTTTCGGTGACAACTCAAAGGGTAAGGTGGTTGGCCTCGATAAGGTGGCCATATCACATGATAGCTCCATTCAAATGTTATGCTCGTTGAATCTCTTGGCTACAATTTACTCTCAGTATCTAGACTTGCTGATTTCGGTTTCAATGTTTTATTTACTGAAGTAGACTGCCAAGTGTTTCATAGAGATAATCATAAAATGGTCTTTACCGGTATACGTAGGGGTGATCTTTACATTGTTGACTTCACTAAAAAGGCTCAACCTAGAACTTGCTTTATTGCTAAATCTTCTAAAGGTTGGTTATGGCATAGATGATTAGGTCATGTTGGCATGAGAAACCTTGACAAGCTTATTAAAGGAAATCATATCCATGGCGTTAACAATGTCATATTTGATAAGGATAGACTTTGTAGTGCTTGTCAAGCAGGTAAACAGGATGGAGGAAGGCATCCCGTGAAGAACATCATGACCACAAGGAGACCACTCGAGCTACTTCACATGGATCTTTTTGGTCCCAACACTTACAAGAGTCTTGGTGAAAATTCTTTTGGTCTACTTATAGTTGATGATTTTTCAAGATTTACGTGGGTACTCTTTCTCGATGATAAATCGCAGGTCCAAAAGATCTTCAAAAACTTCGCTAGAAAGGCCCAGAATCAATTTGAAGTGAAGATCAAGAAGTTTCGCAGCGACGACGGAACGGAGTTCAAGAACGCAAATGTGGACACCTTTCTTGATGAAGAAGGGATTTCGCATGAGTTCTCGGCTACGTACACACCTCAAAAAATGGATTTGTTGAGAGGAAGAACTGGACGCTCATCGAAATGGCACGGATGATGCTTGATGAGTACAAGACGGCGAAGCACTTTTGGGCAGAAGTGGTTGAGACATCTTTTCATGCAACAAATCGCTTGTATCTTCACAAGCTACTTGGCAAGACGACATACGAGCTCCTCACCGGTAACAAACCACAAGTTGGATACTTTCGAGTATTCGGCTTAAAGTGCTACATTCTTGATAAGCATCGTCGTTCTAAATTTGCTCCCAAGTCTCATGAATGTTTCCCACTTGGTTATGGCTCAAACTCTCACACTTACCGTGTCTACAATAATTTCACCCGAAAGGTTGAAGAGATGATAGATGTGAAGTTTGATGAATCAAACGGCTCGCAATTAGAGCAATTGTCAATTGATGTAGCTGACAAAGACCCCTCGGAAGCAATCCAAGACTTGTCTATTGGCAAGATTCGTCCAACGGAGGTGAAGGAGAGTACCTCATCCGTCCAAGTGGAAGCTTCTACCTCACGACAAGGTGAACCAAGAGTTGATACGGAAGCATCCACAAATGGGACACACCAAGATGAAGAAAACGAGGAAGTAAACCAAGATGAACGTCAACAACCTCCTTCTCCACCACGACAAGAGAACGACAACGCCAACAATGAAGAAGGCCAAGAAGAAGAACAAGATGAAGAAGATGTTCAACCAAGATCCAAGCAAAAGCTTTCACGAGTTCGAGCAAGAATTGCTAAAGACCATCCCTTCAAGCAAATCTACAATGATATCCAAACCAGGAGAATCACTCGCTCAAAAACTCAATTAGCTAACTCTTGTGAACAGGGAAGGGAGGGGAGCAGCCTTGGGGTGCCCCAAGTAGGAGGAATCCTACTTGTGGCCCTAGTCCAATTCGCCCCCCTTTCCTTTTACTGGAAGGGGCAATAAGGGAAGAGGGAAGGGAGGAAGGAAGGGGGGGGCGAACCCCCTCTTCCTTATCCTATTCGGCCTCCTGCCTCAAGGGAGTGGGGCACCACCCCTTGAGGGCTGGTGTGCTCCCCTCCTATGGCCCATAAGGCCCATTATTCCCCTGGGGGGTTTCGGTAACCCCCTCGGTAGTCCGATAAATACTCGATACTACCAGGAACACTTCCGGTGTCCAAATACTATAATCCTATATATCAATCTTTACCTCTCGACCATTTTGAGACTCCTCGTCATGTCCGTGATTTCATCCAAACTCCAAACAACATTTGATCAGCAAATCACATAAATCATATAATACAATATCGTCATCGAACGTTAAGCGTGCGGACCCTACGGGTTCGAGAACTATGCAGACATGACTTAGAAACCTCTCCAGTCAATAACTAATAGCGGAACCTGGATGCTTGTATTGGCTCCCACATATTCTGCGAAGATCTTTATTGGTCGAACCGTTATGACAACATACATTATTCCCTTTTATCATCGGCATGTTACTTTCCCGAGATTCGATCGTCGGTACCTTCATACCTAGTTCAATCTTGTTACCGGCAAGTCTCTTTAATTTACTCGTTCTGTAATGCATCATCCTCCAACTAACTCATTAGTTACTTTGCTTGCAAGGCTTCTTATGATGTGCATTACCGAGAGGGCCCAGAGTTACATCTCCGATACTCGGAGTGACAAATCCTAATCTCGATCTATGCCAACCAAACAAACACCTTCGGAGATGCCTGTAGAGCACCTTTATAATCACCCAGTTATGTTGTGACATTTGATAGTGCATTAGTTATTGGGGCACTTCATCTTGGCCAAAGCCCGCCCAAAGTTAGCGGCGGCGGAGGCGAGCTCTTCCTCCAGGTCGAAGTATGGATCAGTGCCGCTGACATGTGTACCTACAAGAAGCAAGTAAATGTTAGAAGCCAAACTACAATTGCACAAATGATGTAAAATACTGTAAGACATGCGATGCAGCTAACCTCGACGACAAACAACAGCATCGCCTTTATGGCCCCGTGTAAGTACATGGAAGAATGTTAAGTACAACAGGGTTAGCATCCACCAAAAATAGCAAATGGGCAACATCTCTAGTATATATCCATTGCGGAGAGTAGCACGGTAGCAAAGGGATAGATTAAAAAATGGATAAAAGTGTTAATTGCAACAGGCTTAACAACATCCTAAGTCATGGTTTATAAGTTTGTAGCCATAACTGTTTAAAAATGGATACAACTGTTAATTGCAACTGACCTAATAGACATTGAAACCAGTACTGATAAATGCAATTGGTAGAGTTAAATATCACAAGGCAGGTGCCGCCAGAGCAAAGAATGGCCCAGTTGTCTATAAAAAGGTAGGGGAAGTAGCTAAACATGCTAGGCATGTTTACTACAACATGCTTAATACATCGACCATACAAAACATAGCCGTTAATTGCAACTGGCATTGGTAAGATTGAACTGGTGAGTACATACTTGGTAAGTCCTGAGAGGTAGTTGCTAGGGCATTTCATCTTTTCCAGAGCCCGCCCAAAGTCAGCGGAGGTGTGCTGTTCCTCCGGGTTGAAGCATGGATCAGTGACACTAACATGTGTACCTACAGGCAACCAGTAAATGTTAGAAGTTAAACTGCAATTGCACAAATGATGTGAAATACTGTAAGACGTGGGATGCAGCTCACCTCGACGGCAAATAACAACATTGGCCGTTATGACCCTGCATAAGTACATGGACATGCATGTTAAGTACAACAGGGTTAGCATCCACCAAAAATAGCAAATGGGCAGCATCTCTAGTGATATCCTGAGTCATGTATTGTAAGTTTGTTGCTGGTATTGGTGAAATTGACCTGAAAAGTTAATACTTGAACATCACACAATGTGTAGTACTGAAGTAAACAAGGCACAAACATGCTTAATACATCAACCGTACAAAACATAGCCATTGCAAGTGGTATTGGTAAGATTGAGCTGGTCAGATCATACATGTTAAGTCCTGGGGGTAGTTGTTGGGGGCACTTCTTATGGGCCAGAGCCTGCACCAAGTCGGCGGCGACGGAGGCGAGGTGTTCCTCTGGGTCAACACGCACATCGGCCATCGCGCCATGGACCGCCATCGGCTCCTCGACCTCTACATGATATGTGGTTGGGATTGCATGGCGACGCTCTGGAGGTTGGGGCGGTGGGGATTTGGAGGCATGAGGATGTTTCGCAAGCGCCATTGAAGCAATCAGGCCGGGGCTATGATAGAGATCGGTGGGTTACCTGACTAGATCAAAGCAGAACATAGGTGTGGTTGAAGCTATGGTTGCGGCGGCGGCGGTTTGAGCTGCCAGTAGGGGGAGGGGGAGATACTGAGGAAATTTGGTGGGTGGGGATGTGGTTTGGAGGAATAAATTCTGAAATCGCGCGCCTAATGAAAATTTTGCTGCAAAACTTGAAACTTGGGTGGGGGAAACACACAACACGGACGAAGCGCGTAAAATACTCGTGTGTGAGAAAAGGGAAAATTGGCAGATCCCATCTCCAAAAAAATGTACACGTGTAGTTGATTTTTCCGGTTAATGGTACGCCTGATTTATTAGGAAAAATCACACAGGTAACTGACTGATTGATCATTAACACAAAAAATGCACACGAGTACGCCATAGAAACCATGTGTTTTGTGATCTTCTAATAATTCTTATATCTATCAGCATCTCCAACTGCACCTAATTTCAAAAATCTCTTTCATTGTATCAGGATTATTCAATCTACATGAACGAGACAAGGTGACACCCAATGAGCAATCATTGGTTTATGAAATACAATCAAGCGTCAACCTGCCTCACCCGCGTAGCCAAATTTGATCCTATGCAACAAGAGAGAAGCTGGCTACCATCCTTCGGCATGGCTATTTAAGCCAGTGTATGGACAACTCGCGCGGCGAGGTGGGACTAAAAACCAGCTGCGGCCAGCTCTAGTCTCCTCCGGTGGTTGCGGGCGGACGTTTTGGTAGTATTTGGGGCCGGGGTGCGGCTAAAAAACTTCAACGAACACGTGCTCATCAACTCTCAAAGCCCTCAAAGGATGCGCTTACCGACATTGTACGTTAATAATAGATAGTACCAACTTAAAGTACTACTGGTAATTTGCTCTAAGACTAGTACATATGTAGTACTAGTAGATGCTCATAATTAATTATGTAAACTTACGGGCAACACACGCACTAACTACTTCTCACATGCTGCCATCAGGGCATGCTGGCCAGATGCCGACGTTCTCCTTCCCGACCTTCACTACAAAAAAATACACTTTCGTGATGATACGTGTTTGTCATAGTAGGTCACGTTTTTTGTCATGCATGTACATCCATGAAAATTTTATGACAGAATCAAGATAGTCATACCTATGCTGTCGTAGAAGTGTTCCATGACATTACCAAAATTATCATCACGGAAGGGTCCACTTCCATGACGATAAATCACGCGTCATGGAAGTGCTTTCATCAAGGGTGACCGACACGTGGCATCCACCATAATGGTTCGCTGTTCTATCGGGCCCGGTTTTGGATCATATAACCCGCTAAAAGCCCAAACCAATGGGAATTTTCCACGTGTAAATTTCTCATTGGCCAGGGGACCATGTATCGGCTCATCATTGGGACAAATGGCATCCACTCATTGGACCGAAGGCGCCTATGATATGTTGACACATGGCATGGCCCAACAGAGGCCCATTCCGGTGAAAAGGCCGGCCCGTTTGACTTGGTCAAAAGGCAGCAGGCTGGCCCATGGAAAGCCTGTTAACGGCCTGTTCGCAAATAGCCCATTTACAGCCCGCGAAGTCATGGCCCGTAACAGCCTATCCGAATTAGGCCCAGTAGCGTCATCTGGGCCGTCCAATATGATTCCAGCCCGTTGTAACTTCTGGCCCATGTATGGCCCATGACCTCTTTCGGCCCATATGAGGCCCTTTGTAAATCTTGGCCCATTAATGGCCCGTGGTGATACTGGACCGTAATGAATAGTATATCGCTTTATACCCATTAATGTCCCATTATTCCATTGGGTTGTTTCCAGCCCATGTTTTCTTTCAGCCTTCATAGGGCACATTTATTCTTGGGATCATTTCCAGCATTCGGTTACTTACGGCCCATTATTGGCCTTTTCTGCTTGTGGGCCAAATTCAGCATGTGGTTAGTCGGCCCGTTTGTGGCCTATTAGTCCATTGGGCCATTTTTCATAGCGTCATAAAATACGGCCGATTAATGATGGCCCATTATGGTCAGGCCATGAACGGACAATTCCAACTCTAGCCTGTTTACGGCCCATAATGCAGTTTTTTATTGGCCCATGTTTGGCCAATCAATCATACGGCCCGTAGAAGGCCTATTGATGATATGGTCCATATAAGGCCAATTGTTTCTACGACCCATAGAGGGCCCATTGTTTCTACGGCCCGTAGAAGGCCCATTGTTTCTACGGCCCGCAGGAGGCCCATGGTCACTACAGTAAATATGTAGCCCATGGTTATTGTGGCCTAGTTTTAAAAAAATAGGTTATTGCAGCCACTAGCAAACCACGGAAAAAGAACTGCACCGACTACAAGCAAACAAATAAACAAGAAAACAATGAAATAAACAAGCAAGCAACTTATGCTAGGCTATCACGGCTATTACACATATTACATCCACTGAGCATCAAAGTTTGCCACCAGTGCAAATATAGGGAACAAAGCAGCATATGACATACACTGGTTGTCAAAGTTGGCGACCAGTGCAAATACACTCAACAGCAAAACAAGTCTAGAACTGAAACCACTTCAGAAGAGCTCAAGAAATAATATCCTGGGTACCCATAATGCTGGTGTAAGGGCATATTTATCCCCAAGGTGTTTTGGTGATTGATGACAATGCTTTTGCGGACTAATCGTGTGCGTTGAGATTTTCAGAGATTCATCCTTTCGCACGAGACGATACCCTCCCCTCCGTGTTTTATTCAAGACGGTGCAGCTCCTTCGTTTCTCTGTTGGTGGACTAGTTTCGTAGGAGTCACCGTACTATCAAGAGGGGGTCCGCTTTGGTAAGGCTAGGGTGGAATCAACACATACACATCCTTATCGCACCCTCTATTCCTTCCCGCTTCAATGGAGTTCTCCTTCCCCTCCTGGTTTGCCCTGTCTGGACCCAGCGGTAGTGCCGCGGGCCACAGCGGTAGTATCGCTGAAGCACAACAAGCGGTAGTACCGATCTTCAGCGGTAGTACCGCTTGCTGTCTTCCGCCGTAGTACCGCTGAGGCTCCGGGCTCCTACCGCCTCGACTCGAGCCGTCTTTTTATCGTGTCGGGTTTTGCGGTACTTGGTGCGGCAGTAGTGGCAGTAGTACCGCTCCCAAGTGGTAGTACCGCCCTTACCACCGTGGTAGTACCGCTCTAGGTCCAGGACCTTGCTCCCCTCATGTGTGTGGCAGTACCGCTAGGTGGGACGGTAGTACCGCTGGCTCAGCGGTAGTACCGCCCACCCAAGCGGTAGTACTGCTCTGTGCGGGGCTGCTTGGGGGGTAACGGTTGGATTGTTCCCCCCACTATATAAAGGGGTCTTCTTCCCCAAAGTTGACCTACCTCTTCCCCCAAAAGCTCCATTATTGCTCCAAGCTCCATTTTCACCCGATCTCTCTCCCTAGCCAATCAAACTTGTTGATTTGCTCGGGATAGGTTGAGAAGGCCCCGATCTACACTTCCACTAAGGGAAATTTGATTCTCCCACTAATCCCTAGTGGATCTTGTTACTCTTGGGTGTTTGAGCACCCTAGACGGTTGAGGTCACCTCGGAGCCATAGTCCATTGTGGTGAAGCTTCGTGGTGTCGTTGGGAGCCTCCAATTAAGTTGTGGAGATAGCCCCAACCTTTTCTGTAAAGGTTCGGTCGCCGCCTTCAAGGGCACCAATAGTGGAATCACGGTATCTCGCATTGTGTGAGGGTGTGAGTAGAATACGGTGGCCCTAGTGCCTTCTTGGGGAGCATTGTGCCTCCACACCGCTCTAACGGAGACGTACTTCCCCTCAAATGGAAGGAATTTCGGTAACACATCCTCGTCTCCATCGGCTCCACTCTTGGTTATCTCGTGCCTTTACTTGTGCAAGCTTTTTGTGTTGTATCCCTTGCTTGCTTGTGCACTTATTGTTGTTGCATCATATAGGTTGTTAACCTAGTTGCATATTTAGACAATGTAATTTGATGCAAAGTTTAATTTGGTAATGAAAAGCTAAAAATTGGTAGTTGCCTATTCACCCCCCCCCCCCTCTAGTCAACTATATCGATCCTTTTAGCTGGCAAGATGCTTAGCAAGATTGTTAACTTTCTCTTGTTTGGCGCTTAAATCCTCCAGCACTTGGTGTTGCACCAGAAAGTATGCATCTGAATTCTGCAGGGACTTCCTCAGTCCTTAGGCTTCTTGCCGCAGCACGTCTAATTGATGCCTTTTAGCTTGTAGCTGAGACTGAAGAAGCTGAAGTGAATCAGGCAGCGAGTTCGAAGAGCTTGTACCAGTGGTACTAGCGAGTAACTCGAACACTACATCAACGCAAGACTGTGGGGTTGTCTCACTGTCTACAAGATCGTTTTTATCACCTTTCTTGGAGACCAACAGGGTTGTCTCACTATATTGAACCTTATCTGCATTACTTTATCTATCAGTGCATAGTGGGGTGCTCTTCTCCAATATTCTGTTCGCATTCTACAAGAGAAACAAGTAGACACATCACAGGTTTAGCATGTCGTATACAAAACTCATTTTGGTAAACCGGTTCAGTAGTAAGGTGGACAGGATAACAACATGAAAGAAACATATATCTATGTACTATGGTCACTGTATTGTCCATATCATTCTAGTTTGTGTTACCAAATCAAGATAGAGACACAGTTCAAATCATATATTTTTAAGACACATCAGCATAAACAGAATATAAGTGTGAGAAACTCCAAATCACTGGCAACACTTGTAATGTGCATCACATGAGAACATAACTATTTATACAACCAAAACTGGAATCAACATAAAGAAAAAAGTTAGAATAGCAATCAGTTAAAGATATAGGTTTAAAACATACCTGTTGCGCCATTGGAGTTTCAATTGGATCCTTCAAATTGGAAAGAAGTTGGTATCAGTAAATACAGTGATGCAAGAGCAAAGGAGTATGGACCATAGCTACGGAATCTGGCTTGAGAACAGTTGCGATTCTACTTTAAACATGGAGTTTGGGTTCGCTGTGATGGTCTTCGTGCTTTGGGCACTGTAGTTGCTTTACAAACTGCTCGTGTGGGGGTACTCAGTGGTGGACATGGTGCTATGTCATTTAGAAGTGGGTTACTATCCGCTGCGGTTGGGGTTAGATGGGTTGTAGCTGGTTCACTGTCCAACGGTGTAAGTGTGTAATCTGGAAGAGTCTCTATTATGTTTGGTCGGGCTAGTTCGTGGGCCAGTACAACCGTGGTTCTACCTGCATCGATGGGTAGCACCGTATTTTGAGAAGAACGGGTTTTCTCTCCCGTAGATACTGCCATCACCCCCTCCAATTCAAATGGCTGATAAACAAGAAAAGAAATTAAACATACAAACATTGTATTGTAGACAGATCTGCTAATTCACATATATGTTGTCTAACCAAGCAGGACAACATGACACAATTTCACATATATGATGGCTACCTAAACAGGATAGCATGACACAGTTTCAGATGTATGATGGATAACTTAATAGGATATAATGGCATACTTCAACATATGATGAGAATCTAAACAGGATGACATGACAAAACTATATGATGTCTTTCTAAAATAGTTTGGGATGAAATAATTCACATACACGTTGTCTAAGTATACAGGATGGCATGATATAACAAACATAATTGATTCACATACTAAGTAGCTAGCACTCGCATGTATGATCTCTAAACTAAGCAGATGGAATTGAATATTGTGCATATGATGTCTAAAGTAAGCAATGCAAGACACCATATGCATGATATGAGAAATATAAACATTGAAAATTAGAGCATACACCTCAGGTGGGATATCGGACTGGTCATCTGTCTCTGAGTCCTCCTCTGAGGAGCTACCTGTAACCATCGAGATATATGCTTCAATAGGTACAATTGCCTACTGTGAAGACCTTGTTTTCACTCCTGATTTTTCCATAACCGGCTCAAATGGCTGATACACATGAAGAGTAGTTCAATATACACAGACTGTCGACAAATGGAATACGTAATGAAAAAAAAGGATGGAATGAGGTAATTCACATATATGATGCCTGGCTACATGGCGGTGCATAATTCACATATACGATAACTAGCTGAAAAACATGGCATTGCATAATTCGCATATCTGATATAGAAAGCAAACAAGAGGCATTCACACAAAGCACGTCCAATCTAAGCAGATGGCATGGCAATGCAAGATATCATATGCATGCTATGAGAAATATAACCCTGCCAAGTTAGAGCATGCACCTGGGGGGATACGACTGGTCATCTATCTCTGAATCCTCCTCTGAGGAGCTATCTGTAACCAGCAAGAAATCTGCATTGACAGATAGCACTGACTGCTCAGAAGACCTTGTTTTCACTCCTGATTTTCGCATGACCGAATCAAATGGCTGATGCACAGGAAGAGTAGATGAATGTATAAACATTGTTGACAATTGGAATACATTATGAAAAAATATGGCACAATAGAATTCACATATACGATGACTGGCTAAACATGATGGCATTGCATGATTCACGTATATGATGCCTGGCTAAAGAAGATGGCATTGCATAATTCCCATATACTCCCCCCATTCCTAAATATTTATCTTTTTAGGGATTTCAAATGGACTACCACATACGAATGTATATACACATATTTTAGAGTGTAGATTCACTCATTTTGCTCCGTATGTAGTGTCGGCGTTTTTGGGAACGGGCGTACCCAGACTTGCCTGCCTGCAGCCCACGGCATGGCTCCATCGACGACCTGGTACGGCCCGGCTTTGACATGGAAAACTCAAGACCCTCGCGAGGGGCCAAGCCTCGGGAGGCAGGCAACACTAAGACCTCCAAAGGGAGCAGCCTCCTCAGGCTGGCTCCCAAGGAGCGGAAATTTCTATGCAAGGCTCACCTCGTGAGGTTCAGGTGATCTGAGCCATGACGACCAAGGCCAGGCGGGCGCCAATGGGCGCAGTGTACCAGTTTCCTGTTTGGTGCAAAGGAGGCAAGCAGTAGGCGCGGAGTCCCGAGGAAGCAGCCAAATGTTTCCTTTCCTGTGCAACAAGACCAAGACCGCCAGGGCGGAGGTCATCACCGAGCCCACCATGGTGTCACAACCAGAGGCTTTTGCAGGCAAAGACCACTTTAGTCAGGATAAGATGTACTAGTTGTCTCCCTTCAAATTTGGACATTGTGGGATCCCTTTCCGCCTTCATTTGGGAAGAGGACCAAGGCCACTACAAATAGGACCTAGCCACCATCATTGACGGGGGGGATGAATCAAGTTGACCGAATCCGTTCCACCCTAACCAGCTCACTTGAGCTCAAGAACACACCTCCGGAGGTTGTTCACCATTGTACTAGTTCATCCTCAGCCCCACGAGGCAAACCCACCACAAAGCAGGAGTAGGGTTTTACACCGCAAGGTGGCCCGAACCTAGGTAAACTACTGTATCCCTTTTCCTTCGAGTTCATCATGCTAGGCTGTGAGATTTGTGAGCAGGTAAAGTGGGGAGGTTGAGATCTCTGCATGAACCCCAGAGTTCAAACCTCTCAAGGGTTTGCGGAACCCTAAATCTGACATTTGGCGCACCAGGTAGGGGTGCGTCAAAGATCCTCCGCTCCGTCCGTTGCGCTCTGCTGCTGGCTCTCATGGTAGGCGCTCCTTCGTCGACCGGATCGTCGCGCACCATCGGAGGAGTCCTAGGTCTCCGGGCTTCCACCCCCGCCTTGCGGCGTGTGTAGTGGCCACCCAAGTTCAGGCCGGAGTTGCCGCCCCGCTACGACGGCGCGGCAGATCCGGTAGGCTTCCTCCAAGCATACGAGGAGGCAATTTGGGCAACCGGCGGAGACGACAAGGTCATGGCCAACTAGCTCCCCATGGTCCTCGTGGGTGTGCCGCATGCCTGGCTGCTCAGCTTGCCAGAGTCTTCAGTGGCCTCCTGGGAGGAGCTGTGTGGCCTCTTCACTGGGCGCTTCATGGCGCCAGCGCCCCACGCCATCGCAGCCCTCCTCGGTGGCTCACAGAGCCGCCCTCGGACCGCCATGTCAAGCAGTTCTTCCGCCAAGTGAGTGCTACCCGCATGCAGCAGGGGGCTCCCCGAGCTAGGCGGCGCCCAAGGCCGGCCTCACCTTCGACTCAGGGGCTCACCCCAGTACCACCACAGCTGGCGCGCTCCCAATGCTCTGCTCGCCCATCATCAGCAATGTACTCGTCACCAAGACACTCATCGATGGCGGCGCATGGCTCAATGTTCTCTCTATCCAGACGTTCAAAAGGCTCCAATTTCCATACCACCAGCTTTATCCTACCAAGCCTTTCTCAGGAGTGACCAATGGCTCACCACCCCGTTGGGGCAGGTCCGCCTCCCTGTCACCTTCGACAAGCGCGAAAACTACCGCATCGAGCTCAACGACTTCGACGTCGCCAACATCCGTCTCCCGTACAACACCATCCTCGGGTACCTGGCCCTGGCCAAGTTCATGGAGGTCACCCACCATGGCTACAATGTCCACTAGATGCCAGGAAATTGCGGCATCATCACGGTCACCTGCGAAGAAAAGGACGCGGTGTGCTCTCTTGAGCGCGCCTACCAGGCTGCAGCGGTCGAGAACACAAATGACGAGGGTGCTCCCTACCCTCCGGAGGCCGTCCCCAAGAAGAACAAGCAACTGCTCCACCAAGGATCTCAGGAGGGTGGGGCGTCCAGCGATGCCGCCTCAAGCCTCGCGTCCACAGACGGGGCGCCTTCCCCTCTCGCATAGGAAGGCGTGCCCAGCACCCCTCTCAGGTTGGGCTCAGGGGCTCTCCTCTAGAGGGCCTCTGACCTGGCCAGAGTCATGAGGGAGGCACTCGGGCACCATATGGAGGCGTGCTTCAGCACGCCCTTCCATGAATGAAGCATAGGGCGTGAGGCACGAGGCACTCAGAAGTTCAACACCAAGGCAATCAACGAGAGCCAGGAGGCAAGAGCTGTGCGGGGCGATCGCCGCCCACCACCCGGCGTGGCTCCCTGCCCAGGCGAGGACGGGGAGTAACAGGGCCATGTCCCAAGAGCTCTTCTGGCCATCCCCTATTGGCCGATGCGAGGGTCCCCCTCACAGCTACATTCACATGCCCTTTGCTTTGCTGAATGCGGCTGTCGCATCCCAACGCCACATAAGGGGCGTCCTGGCAGCTCAGGAGGCCAGGCGCGATCTAGGCGGAGATGGCGATGGATCCTCACGAACCCCCCGGACCTCCTGAGCCTCCCGAGGTTCAGGTCCAGGGAGGCTCATGAGGAGCGTATTCTGCAACACACCTCTTCTACTACTCCAACGACTCTTCAGCAATGGTACTGTGACGCCCCCGATTCAATCATACACTAATCATGCACGCAAACATGTACGATCAAGATCAGGGACTCACGGGAAGATATCACAACACAACTCTAAAAACATAAATAAGTCATACAAGCATCATAATACAAGCCAGGGGCCTCGAGGGCTCGAATACAAGTGCTCGATCATAGACGAGTCAGCGGAAGCAACAATATCTGAGTACAGACATAAGTTAAACAAGTTTGCCTTAAGAAGGCTAGCACAAACTGGGATACAGGTCGAAAGAGGCGCAGGCCTCCTGCTTGGGATCCTCCTAAACTACTCCTGGGTGTCGTCAGCATCCTGCACGTAGTAGTAGGCACCTCCAGCGTAGTAGGAGTCGTCGTCGACGGTGGCGTCTGGCTCCTAGACTCCAGCATCTGGTTGCGACAACCAGAAAGAAAGGAAATGGGGAAAGGGGGGAGAAAGCAATCGTGAGTACTCATCCAAAGTACTCGCAAGCAAGGAGCTACACTACATATGCATGGGTATATGTGTAAAGGGCCATATCAGTGGACTGAACTGCAGAATGCCAGAATAAGAGGGGGATAGCTAATCCTATCGAAGACTACGCTTCTGGCAGCCTCCGTCTTGCAGCATGTAGAAGGGAGTAGATTGAAGTCCTCCAAGTAGCATCGCATAGCATAATCCTACCCGGCGATCCTCCCCTCGTCGCCCTGTGGAAAAGCGATCATCGGGTTGTCTGTGGAACTTGTCTGGGTGTGTTTTATTAAGTATCCGGTTCTAGTTGTCATAAGGTCAAGGTACAACTCCGGGTCGTCCTTTTACCGAGGGACACGGCTATTCGAATAGATTAACTTCCCTGTGGGGGTGCACCACATAACCCAACACACTTGATCCCATTTGGCCGGACACACTTTCCTGGGACATGCCTGGCCTCGGAAGATCAACACGTCGCAGTCCCACCTAGGCCTAACAGAGAGATCAGCACGCCGGTCTAACTCCTATGGAGCAGGGGTGTGGGCCCATCGCCCATTGCACACCTGCATGTTGCGTGGGCGGCCGAAAGCAGAACTAGCCCCCTAATACAAGAGCAGGCTTATCTTCCAATCCGGCACGCGCCGCTCAGTCGCTGACGTCTAGAAGGCTTCGGCTGATACCACGACGTCGAGTGCCCATATCTTTCCTGCGTAGTTGGTTAGTGCATATAGACCAAATGGCCAGACTCAGATCAAATACCAAGATCTCGTTAAGCGTGTTATTATGAAGCAACCGCGGACGCCGACCAGGACCAGGCCCACCTCTCGCCTAGGCCATCTCAACCTGCCCTGTCGCTCCGCCACAAAGATCCACACAAAGGGCCATCAGGACAAAGGTCCTTTTAGCCCCCAATCCGTGAATCACTCGCGGGTACTCTTCGAGTGGACCCGACTTTAGTCACCATCTGTAGCATGTATATATGTATAGTATATACCCGTGATCACCTCCCGAGTGATCACGGCCCAATAGTATAGCAAGGCAGACTGACAAGAATGTAGGGCCAATGGTGGTAAACTAGCATCTTATACTAAGTATTTAGGATTGCGGGTAAGGTATCAATGACTGTAGCAACAATGACAGGCTATGCAACAGAATAGGAGTAACCGAATAGTAACATGCTACACTACTCTAATGCAAGCAGTATAGAGAATAATAGGCGATATCTGGTGATCAAGGGGGGGGCTTGCCTGGTTGCTCTGGCAAGAAGGAGGGTTGTCAACTCCGTAGTCGAACTGGGCAGCAGCAGCATCGGTCTCGTAGTCTACCAGAGAGAAGAGGGGGAAGAAACAATGAATACAATGCAAACAGATGCATAACAATGCATGACAAGACAAGTAACGATGCTAGGTGTGCCCAAACGCGGTAGTAGGTGATACCGACGAAGGGGGAAAACATCCGGGAAAGTATCCCCGGTGTTTCGCATTTTCGGGCAGAGGTACCGGAGGGGGAAAGTTGCATGTTCGGTATGCTAGGGGTGTGTGGCGGACGAATAGGCTGCGTATCCGGATTCATCTCATCGTTCTGAGCAACTTTCATGTACAAAGTTTTTCCATCTGAGGTACGGTTTATTTCATATTAGTTTTTAAAGTTTTAAATCACTTTCTGAATTATTATTATTATATTAATTCGAAACTAGTATTATTGCATCAGCATGATGTCAGCATGAGGTCAGTAGTCAACAGAGGTGTTGATTGGTCAAACTGACATGCGGGACCCACCTATCATACACGGTTTAGGTTATTTAGGACTTAGCTAATCTAATTACTGTTTAACTAAACTAACTAGTTAATTAGATTAACTAAACATGATTAATTAACTTAATTAAGTCACTTAATTAATTAATTAATTATTAATCTTATTAATTCATTTTTTATTTCAAAGAAACGTTCTGGGGCTGGGCCCCTTTTGTCATAGGCCCTAGGGGCCAAACGGGCGCTGCTTAGCGGGTGTGGGCGCTTGGCTAACTAGGGCTTCGGCCCGATGGTGCAGGCGCGTGCGCCGGGCACCGAAGCGCGTGGCCAGGAGGGGAGGGGCCCTTACGTGGCCCAGCGCCAACGACCATGGCCGGAGCGGGGCGGGCGGTGAGGTCGTAGCGGTGCGCGCGGCCACGAGCGGGCGCTGGAGCGCGACGGAGATGGTGAAGGGCGAGGTGCAGGGTGCGGTTACGAGCGGCGCGACGAGCAGAGGGCCGTGACGGGCGCGGCGCGTGCGTGTGCGAGGTAGAGAAGGCCGGGGCATCGCGAACGGCGCTGGCGACAAAGGGAAAGGGGAAGGGGAGGGGTCCTCACAGCGGGTCGTAGGGGTCAAGGCAGTGGTGCTCGAGGTGGGGGACAGGGACGACACACGCAGGGGAGGCAGTCTGGCGAGGGAGCGTTCCGATGAGGCGGCACCGACGTGGTCCTGGTGGCGGCGTCGATGTCGTGCCCCGGTCCAGTTTTGGATCAAGGAGGAGGCGAGGACGGGGAGGCGGGCGACGGGGTCGAGGCAGCAAGGGCGGGGTGGCGCTGGAGACGACGAGTGGTGCCGGGGAACGCCGACGGCGAGGCGGTCAGTGGGGCCCCGGGGCCAGGGCCCGATCCGGATCGTGGGGGAGTGAGGGAGGAGAGGGGATCGTGCGGGGGAAGGTCCGTCGATGGGGAGGCCGTCGGGCGACGGCGGACGAGGCTGGCTGTCAGGGGCGACGCGATAGGCGCGGCGGGGTTGAGCCCCTCCCCGATCCTGATGGGATCGAGAGGAGAGGGGGAGAGACGTGGGTGAGTGGGTGGTGTCGGTTAGGGTTCTGGTAGGTGGGGGGATAAGGGAGTGAGGGGGGCGGCCTGGGCCGGTTTGGGCCGGCCGTCCAGCTAGGCTAGTGGGCGAAGGCCCTTGGGGAGCCTGTGGTTTTTCTTTTCTTTTCTTTACTCTTTATTTATTTTTCTTTTCTGTTTCATTTCTAGTTTACTTTTATTTTAGTTTCTGTAAAATATATACATAGCATCTAATTTAGTATTTCAGTTTAGTCCACCATCACAAAATGTCTAGTCCCCAATTAATTTTAGTTTGATAATTTATTAATTAGTAAAGGCACTTAATTATTTGTTTTTATTACTGTTTTATCTATTTCAGTGCAATTAAATACTTTATAAAAATGTGGATTCTCCACCATAATTATTTATACAATATTTGGCACATATAGAACATTTTAGTTTTAATGTTTGAAAACTTTTATTGTTTGCCTTGATTTGGAATTTTGAATTTGGACGGGATTGAATCATCGCGAGGTTTATGATTGTAAGAGTGGTGACGTGGCATCATTAGCAGAGTTTTACTGTAGCCTAATTATCCGGGCGTCACAGGTACCAGGTGACATCTTTAAGTTCGTTCAGTTGGGGGCACCCCTCGGGCTGCACTATCCCCAAGCCGCGTGGGTTCGTCCCCGTGGCATGTATCCTTCTTGCATTCATCGGAACTGGCTTACCTTCTTCCATAGTTGCTTTATGGTTATCATCCGCATGCTTGGAGGTCTATTACTTCTCGTGGCCTCTCCGCATTGCTGACCAGTCTCTTGCTTATCCCTCAACGGGGGCTACACACAGGCACAACGCTTATGCTCGGGTTCGTCCTTGCAATGCTGACAAATCTGACAGATCGAGCTCTGGGTGGCGGCCTGCCCCCCGCACGTCACCTCACCAGGTCCTTAGTTCCTTCATCTTCTTGCAGAAAGATCAATAGATAGGCAACAAGCGCGGTTCGGGGTCATATTCTCCTCCACAGGCTAACTTGCAGGGACCACCAAAGCTTAACCACGGGCAGGCCCGACGGTTTGCCCCTTCTCACGTGAGTTGCTTGCATGTTAAAGGGGGGGCTCCTAAGCACCGCACCTCAGAAGCACCTACTGGCTCTCCAGCCCTCACCCCCCGGCCTTGACCACAGCACCGTGACCTGGTATACCAGCGGCGGCTGAGCTTCGCTCAAGGGCCGGGACCCGAGGACGTAGAGCACCTAGGCGAGCGAGAAAAGGGGATGTCCAACGCGAGCCCTACCTAGAGGTGTCACCATTAAGGCACGATTGGGCACCGCGCAAGGGAATTGCCGCAGGCTCACTAAGATAAGTCACCAATCCATATCAGCGTGAACCTCATAGCTCCATTCCACGACCCTCGCAGTCTCGCTCGGGTAATGTCGCTTCCCTTTCCGTCCTTCAGGGAGCTACTTGCACACCTAAGGGGACCTCTCGAGCATCACACCTCAGGAGCTCTCATCGGACCTCGGGCCGCTAACCTCCTGGCCTTGACCACGGCATCGTGACCTGGCATACCAGCGACGGCAGAAGCTTGCCTGGGGTATGGATCCTGTCGGCGTAGAGCGCTAAGCTACCTTGAGAACGGAAAGGGAGAACCGTGCCGGAACGGGAAGCACTATTTCAACATAGTACTAGGAAGGATAAACATTGAAGCAAAATCATTACCATTTTTACATACCCCCACGGGGCTTGTCACAATTCCTTGCAGGGAAACAAAAGAAGAAAAATCTCGAAGGATCGGGTCGATGGGCATCACCGGCGCCGCCGAGCGGACGCTGCTGCCGCACTCCGGGCATGGCGGGAGCTCGACGACACGTAGCTATCATCGTTGTACTCCGGAGAGTCGCTGGGCTCGGGAGAGTCGCTGGATTCCCAGGAATCGTCGCTGCTGCTGGAGGAGGCACTAGCGAAGTCAGAGGTGGGCTTGACACTCGCAACCGCGCCCCGCTGGCTGCTTCCCCCGAGGCAGCACTCCAGCCGCCGGCCCTCCCTGTCGAAAACCTTGAAGAACAACATGGAGGCGCCATCGTACTCAAAGTAGATGGAGAGGGCCCCTTATGGGCGACAGGCACGGGCGATCTCGCCCCATCCACGGGTCATTGATAACCCACAAGTCTAGGGGATCGCAACAGCTTTCGAGGGTAAAGTATTCAACCCAAATTTATTGATTCGACACAAGGGGAGCCAAAGAATATTATTGAGTATTAGCAATTGAGTTGTCAATTCAACCACACCTGGATAACTTAGTATCTGTAGCAAAGTATTTAGTAGCAAAGTAGTATGATAATAAAGGTAACGATAGCAAAAGTAATATTTTGGGTTTCTTAGTGATTGTAACAGTAGCAACGGAAAAGTAAATAAGCGAAACACAAGATGTGAAAAGCTCGTAGGCATTGGATCAGTGATGGATAATTATGTCGGATGTGATTCCTCATATAATAGCTATAACATAGGGTGACACAGAACTAGCTCCAGTTCATCAATGTAATGTAGGCATGTATTCCGAATATAGTCATACGTGCTTATGGAAAAGAACTTGCATGACATCTTATGTCCTACCCTCCCGTCGCAGCAGGGTCCTAACGGAAACTAAGGGATATTAAGGCCTCCTTTTAATAGAGAACCGGAACAAAGCATTAACACATAGTGAATATATGAACTCCTCAAACTACGGTCATCACCGAGAAGTATCCCGATTATTGTCACTTTGGGGTTGTCGGATCATAACACATAATAGGTGACTATAGACTTGCAAGATAGGATCAAGAACACACATTTATTCATGAAAACATAATAGGTTCAGATCTTAAATCATGGCACTCGGGCCCTAGTGACAAGCATTAACCATAGCAAAGTCATAGCAACATCAATCTCAGAACATAGTGGATACTAGGGATCAAACCCTAACAAAACTAACTTGATTACATGGTAAATCTCATCCAACCCATCACCGTCCAGCAAGCCTATGATGGAATTACTCACGCACGGCGGTGAGCATCATGAAATTGGTGATGGAGGATGGTTGATGATGACGACGGAGACGAATCCCCCTCTCCGGAGCCCCGAACGGACTCCAGATCAGCCCTCCCCAGAGAGATTAGGGCTTGGCGGCGGCTCCGTATCGTAAAACGCGATGAAACTTTCTCTCTGATTTTTTTCTCCACAAGACGGAATATATGGAGTTGGAGTTGAGGTCGGCGGAGCCTCAGGGGGGCCACGAGACAGGGGGCGCGCCCAGGGGGGTGGGCGTGCCCCCGACCCTCGTGGACAAGGTGTGGGCCCCCTGGTCTTGATTATTTCGCCAGTATTTTTTATATTTTCCAAAAAGTGCCTCCGTGGATTTTCAGGACATTCCGAGAACTTTTGTTTTCTACACATAAAACAACATCATGGCAGTTCTGCTGAAAACAGCATCACTCCAGGTTAGTTTCATTCAAATCATGCAAGTTAGAGTCCAAAACAAGGGCAAAAGTGTTTGGAAAAGTAGATACGTTGGAGACGTATCAACTCCCCCAAGCTTAAACCTTTGCTTGTCCTCAAGCAATTCAGTTGAAAAACTGAAAGTGCTAAAGAAAAACTTTTACAAACTCTGTTTGCTCTTGTTGTTGTAAACATGCAAAGCCAGCATTTAGGTTTCAGGAAATATTATGAACTAACCATACTCGCAATAACACCTAGGTCTCATAATTACTCATATCAATAGCATAATTAGCTAGCGAGCCATAATAATAAAACTCGTATGACAACACTTTCTCAAAACAATCATAACATGATATAACAAAATGGTATCTCACTAGCCCTTTCTGAGACTGCAAAACATAAATGCAGAGCACTTCATAGATCAAGGACTGACTAAACATTGTAATTCATGGTAAAAGAGATCCAGTCAAGTCATACCCAATATAAACCAGTAATAATGAATGCAAATGATAGTGTGCTCTCCATCGGGTTCTTTTTAATAAGAAGGGTGGTGACTCAACATAAAAGTAAATAGATAGGCCCTTCGCAGAGGGAAGCAGGGATTTGTAGAGGTGCCGGTGCTCGATTTTAAAATAGATATTGAATAACATTTTGAGCGGCATACTTTTGATGTCAACGCAACAACTATGAGGTGGCTGTATCTTCCATACTACGTGCATTATAGGCAGTTCCCAAATAGAATGGTAAAGGCTTATACTCCCCCAACCACCAACAAGCATCAATCCATGACTTTCTCCAAACAACGAGTGCCTCCAACTAACAACAGTCCTGGGGGAGTTTTGTTTAGTTATTTTTATTTGCTTTGATCTTTTTGGATCATGGGACTAGGCATCCCGATTACCGGCCCTTTCTCGTGAATGAGGAGCGGAGTCCACTCCTCTTAGAACAACCCACCTAGCATGGAAGATATAGGCAGCCCTAGTTGGAACATGAGTTGCTCGAGCGTACAAAACAGAATTTCATTTGAAGGTTTGGAGTATGGCACATACAAATTTACTTGGAACGGCTGGTAAATACCGCATATAGATAGGTATGGTGGACTCATATGGAATAACTTTGGGGTTTATGGAGTTTGGATGCACAAGCATTATTCCCACTTAGTACAGCTGAAGGCTAGCAGAAGACTGGGAAGCGACCAACTGAGAGAGCGACCACAGTCGTAAACATGCATTAAAATTAATTCACACTGAATACAAGCATGAGTAGGATATTATCCACCATGAACATAAATATCATGAAGGCTATGTTGATTTGTTTCAACTACATGCGTGAACATGTGCCAAGTCGAGTCACTCAGTTCATTCAAAGGAGGATACCATCCCATCATACCACATCATAATCATTCTAATAGCATGTTGGCTCGCAAGGTAAACCATTATAACTCATAGTTAATCAAGCATGGAACAAGCAACTATAATATCTAAATGTCATTGCAAATATGTTTACCTCATAATAAGCTGAATCAGGAACGATGAACTCATCATATTTACAAAAACAAGAGAGGTCGAGTTCATACTAGCTTTTCTCATCTCAATAAGTCCATCATATATCTTCATTCTTGCCTTTCACTTGCACGACCAAACGATGTGTAAAACAATAATACTGCACGTGCATTGGACTAAGCTGGAATCTGCAAGCATTCAACTCAAGAGAGAAGACAAAATAATATGGGCTCTAAGTTAAATAAACAATCATGCATATGAGAGCCACTAAACATTTTCAATATGGTCTTCTACTCTCGACCCCCAAAGAAAAGAAAAGAAAAGAAAACTATTTACACGGGAAAGCTCCCAACAAGTAAGAAGAAGAACGAGAAATCTTTTTGGTTTTTTCACTTTAATTTCTACTACAAGCATGGAAATTAAACTAACTATTTTTTTGGTTTTTCTTAAGGTTTATCAAACACACAAGAAGAAAACTAGAAAAAGAAAATTAAACTAGCATGGATAATACAATGAAAGAGTATGAGCACCGACAACTAGAATAGTGTGTGAACATGAATGTAAAGTCCGTGAGAAATACGTACTCCCCCAAGGTTAGGCTTTTGGCCTAAGTTGGTCTAATGCCAAGGGTCGCTGCTACTCTCCTCCATGTACTGGGAGGTGTAATCAGGATACCACTGGCTGGCCATCTCCGGGTCCCACAGGTAAGATGATGCACGATAAGGGTCCAGTGCAGGTTCCGACTTAGGCTCAGGTTCTGGAGTGGATGCTTGGCCTCGATGAGTGTACACCGCTTCCGTCGTGACAAGAAAATTATCTGCAATCAAATCAAACAACATAGGCTCACACAAAATAATAGTCTCATTGTGTTTCTTATTAAATCTCAGGTTATACAAGAGCATCTTATCTTTGTTGTCAACAATGAACTCATGTGCTACCATGCTCTTGTAATCTAAAATATAAGGAGGCAATTTTGTTTCCTCTTTCTCATGGTGCCTAATAGGTATCTCAAAATGTCTAGCAAGACGTGAAGCATAGATACCTCCAAAGATGCGGCCTTTTGTACGATTCAGGCTTAGCCGTTGAGCAATGACGGCACCCATACTAAAACTATTATCTCCAAACAAGGCATGGTGAAGAATGATAATATCAGGAACATTGAAGTTTCCACTATTTCCACGACCAATCAATCATCTACTAGCAAATATGGCAAAGTAGCGTAAAACAGGAAAGTGTATGCTAGAGATTCTCGCATTGGAACCCTTCTTTGGATCCCCTATAGTGATAGTGTTAACAAAGCCATCCACATCTTTACGATGTGGTTCCTCTAATTTTCCCTCAAAGGGTATCCTACATACCGCGCAAAAATTACGTAAAGACATTTCCCTGAATTCATCATATAAATGAAATGATACTGAAGGCGGTGACTTCTTAGGATAATAATAAAAGTTTTGCACGAAAGTATTGGTGAGTAAGAGATACTGATCAATCCGGTCGTGGAGGAAATCGGTGAGGCCTGCATTCTCGATCAAAGAATAAAAATCTTCATGAATTCCAGCTTCTTTCAAGAAATTATCACATGGACATTCACACGGCCGTACTTCCGCTATGCGAGGAAAATTATACTTGGCTTTTTTCCTTCTCTTTAGCTTGTTTTTCCTGGGAGCCTTGTGTCACGCCCAATATGCGACCCTATCCAAAAGGAACTCGAAGGTCCCACCAAGGATAGACCCGCATATTGAAATGCTTTTGCAAGGTGGATATCATTACATCAACATTACATAAATAGATGGGGATACATACATAAGGCATACAATGCCACACGAATACAACATCATCTTACATAAGAGAACCATCCGACTACGGATGAAACACAAACAAAAACTCAAACGACATCCACCCTGCTAGCCCAGGCTGCCGACCTGGAACCTATCCCCTGACCGAAGAAGAAGCAGAAGAAGAACTCAACGCAAGCAAGCATCGCTCTCGCATCATGATCATCGCATAACCTGTACCTGCAACGGTTGTTGTAGTAATCTGTGAGCCATGAGGACTCAGCAATCCCATTACCATGGGTATCAAGACAAGCAAAGCTTAATGGGAAAGGAAGGGGTAAAGTGGTGAGGTTGCAGCAGCGACTAAGCATGATATGGTGGCTAACATACGCAAATAAGAGCGAGAAGAGAACAAGCGGAACGGTCGTGAAGCTAGCAATGATCAAGAGGTGATCCTGAACACCTACTTACGTCAATCATAACACAGAAACCGTGTTCACTTCCCGGACTCCGCCGAGAAGAGACCATCACGGCTACACACGCGGTTGATGCGTTTTAATTCGGATCTGGTGTCAATTTATCTACAACCGGACATTAACAAATTCCCATCTGCCACATAACCATGGGTACGACTCTCGAAAGTTTATACCCTGCAGGGGTGTCCCAACTTAGCCCATGACAAGCTCTCGCGATCAACGAAGGAATAGACCTTCTCCCGGGAAGACCCGATCAGTCTCGGAATCCCGGTTTACAAGACATTTCGACAATGGTAAAACAAGACCAGCAAAGCCGCCCGATGCGCCGACAATCCCGATAGGAGCTGCACATATCTCGTTCTCAGGGCAACATCGGATGAGACATCCTACGAGTAAAACCAGACCTCGAGTTGCCCCGAGGGGGCCCCGCAGTCTACTCGGTTTGGACCAGCACTTAGACAAGCACTGGCCCGGGGGGGGCTAAATAAAGATGACCCTCGAGAGAGCGACTCCCAAGGGAAAAGTAGGTGGTGGTGAGGCAAATGGTAAATCCAAGGTTGGGCCTTGCTGGTGGAGTGTTATTCAAAGCGAACTGTCAGGGGGGTCCCATAAATCACCCGACCGCGTTAGGAACGCAAAATCCGGGAACATAACACCGGTATGACGGAAACTAGGGTGGCAAGAGTGGAACAAAACACCAGGCATAAGGCCGAGCCTTCCACCCTTTACCAAGTATATAGATGCATTAATAATATAAGAGATATTGTGATATCCCAACCAAAAACCCTGTCCACCATGGTGAAATCTTCAACTTCACCTGCAACTAGCAACGCTATAAGAGGGGCTGAGCAAAGCGGTAACATAGCCAAACAACGGTTTGCTAGGAAGGGTGTCAAAGGTTAGAGGTTCATGGCAATTTGGGGGGGGGGCTTGAAGAGAAAAATGATAGGTAACGCAGCATAGCGATAGAACGAAGCAACTAGCATAGCAATGATAGTAGTGAGATCCAGGGTAGCGGTGATCTTTCCTGAAATCCCGCAAGGAAGAAGAACGAGCCCATGAAGAAGATGAAGCCACGAAGACGAACCACACGTAGACGAACGCATCCTCACGATCGCAACGAAAACAGTAACTAACAATAAGAAGCACACAACATGGTAAAACACACCACACATAACAAGACATGATGCACAACAAGCATGATGCATGACCAAGCTACATGAAGCTACTCATGGCAAGAGATGATGCAAACAAGAACAACACATCAAGGCAAGTTTAAATGAGGCCGGGAACAACATATAACAATTCCGGTAAGTCCTCATATGCATATTTCGAAATTGGTCCAGATCTGAATAAACCTTATGTTCAAGTTGTTAAACAGCGAGTTAAGATGCACCAAGATGATCTACACGAGATTCTAGTCAAGTTACATATAAAGTTCATTTAATTCGGAGCTACGGCCTAGAAGATATGAGCAAAACAAGTTAAACATGGCATTGATGCAAAATGCATACAAACATCAAGCAAACACAACAAAACAAGGATGCAACATGATAATATGAAACTACATGCAAAAACAAGCAAGTTTCATATAGAGCACACTCAAAACGGAGCAACGGTGCAACACACACACACTATACAAGTCATAGGAACAATCTGTCCATAACAGCAACTAGGCATCTTACAAGCATAAAAACAACATGCTACAGCACCCCAACATAATAACAAAAGGCATGAGCATGATGTACAGGTAAAGCATAACAAAACATGAACAGTGAGCTATCTCCAGAAATCACTAGAACATGCTCCAAAACACATGGTAAGATGGCAAATAATAACAGTTTCAGACTTATCAGGAAATAACATCAGGTTGCAATGTTTAGAGCAAGAAAACAACAAGCTACATGAACTTATCATCGCAAACAAAGGCATGACATGAATCTACTAATTGCATAGATCAAAAGTCCCTTACTGACCATCAGCCAAAAAGGATCAGAAAATATGATGGCACCCATGTAAACATGGCAAGTTATATTACAGATTCATACATGGCAGGAACAACAATAAGTAGGCATGTTGGTGAGCTTGAACCACTCACCACAGAGCAATACATGGCATGGCAAGGCAACCAACAGTAAGAAGACATGTTTGTGAAGCTATACATGGCAAGAGCAAGGTCATAGGGTGCATGGATCACTAGGAAAACACATGGAAACAACTGAACTTAATGTAAACAGGCTGACAGCAACATTATGAAGCAACTTTAGAGCAAGATTACAACAACTTACAGCAAGCTATAAATGCAACCAGGAGCATGAATGGATAGAGCAAGACATGTAGATCAAAACATGTGTATTGAACATCTCCATATTATGCATAGAATGATTGGTAGCAACATGTTTATATAGCATCACGAAATAACAGATTCAGCCTAGCAAAACAGCAACAGCAAGTACACTACTTAACAAGCTCGATTCACTCACCACAAGTCATTGCATGACAATATAAGCATAGCATCATCAAGAAGGCATGTTTGTGAAACAAACCAAGTCAAGAACAAGTCCATAGCATGCAAGGATCAACTATAGCAAGCTTGGCCATATTGAATAACATATAAACAATCTGCCAGGAAACATTTTGAAGCAAAAGTAGAGCACTCAAATGACATGCTAGACTACTCCATAATTCTAAACAAGGGCATGAATGGATAGACAACAACCATATGTTCAAAACACCCTTACTGAAGTATCTCAAAATATGCATGGATCTCTCTGTAGCATCAAGTTTACATGGCATCAAAATAACAGCAGAACAGGGACTAAAATCAGCAATATCACGAAGCCTAGTTTACATGCTTGTGCTAGTCACCACATTGATCACAAAAATACATGGCATACACCTCTGGAAATATGACATGGCATAGATCAAAACACATGAAGACATCAACCCCATAGGATGCACACATCAATCATGGCAAAAATGACAAATGAGCAAGTTATAATAGTTTCAGCAGATTAACATCAATATGCACTCTTCTCACAGCATTTCGGGCATCAATATGAGCTCAAATAAAAATGATGCAATGTAATGAAATGAAATACTCGTCGAGACGAACAATTTGACATATTACACGCATGAAACGGAGCTACGGATGCAGAGATACAAGGAGATGAACATGGCATGTTTATGTAAAAATCCTGAGGACTTGGGCATTCGGGGGTCAACCTCTGCACGGAAAACGATGATGGCCGGGGATCTCGCCGGAGTGCGCGGGCGTCGCCGGAGTTGGACGGGGGAGGCGGATCCGAGGCGTCTCCGGCGCGGGGGCGCTGGATCTGGCGCCGGCGGCGCCGGCGGCGGCCGAGACTCGGTCGGCGGCGCCCGGGCGGACGGGCGTGGCCGCGGAGGACGACGGGCAACGGCGTGGCGAGGCGGCGGCAACCGCGGGCGGCGCGTCGCGGGCGAGCCGCGGGCGCCCGGTCCGCGGGGCGGCGGAGGCGGAGACGGCGAGCGCGGGAGGCGCGGTCGGCGGCGGCGGCCGGCGCCGGTAGGAGGCGCGCAGGGCGACGCGGCGGCGGGGTCCGGCGAGCGGCGACCGGCGGCGGGGTCGGCGGCGGCGCGGGAGGCGGCCGGCCGGGCCTGCGCGGGCCCGCGATGGGCTCGGGCGGGCCGCGGCGCGGGGAGCGGCGGCGCGGGACAGGTGGCGGCTCCGGATTCGTCGGGCGGCGGCGGCGGACGCGTCCGGCGGCTGGACGGACATGTCCGGCGTCGCGAGATGGAGGGGGCTAGGGTTTGGACTGCGGAAATGTCGGGGGAGGCCACATATTTATAGGTAGAGGGAGCTAGGAGAGTCCAAATGAGGAGCGGTTTTCGCCCACACGATCATGATCAAACGAGCGAGAGCATGGAGGGGATTTAGATGGGTTTTGGGCCACTTTGGAAGGGATGTTGGGTTGCAACAAAAGAGGGCTCTGCGGTTACCCGGTTAACCGTTGGAGTACCGAACGACCTCCAAATGGCACGAAACTTGACAGGCGGTCTACTGGTGCTATACCAAGGCCGCTTGGCAAACCTCGGGCCATTCCGAGAAAGTTTAACACCCGCACATGAAAATAGACAAGAAGGGGACGCCGGGTGAGATAGGAGTGCCGGATTGCAAAACGGACAACGGGGAAAATGCTCGGATGCATGAGACAAACACGTATGCAAAATGAAATGCACATGACGACATGATATGAAATGCATAAGATGACATGGCAAAGTGCAACACGCAAGCAAAAGACATGGCAACTACGGCGAATAACTGGCAGACACCTGGCGCATCGAATCCGGGGCGTTACACCTTGGCTAGAAGAGCCCCTCAAAAGTCTCCTTAACATTTTCTGAAAATTTCTGAAATTTTAGTAAGTTCAAAATAAAAGTGAATAAAACTCAACAAGATTGATAGCAACTACTCCTACAAGTGCCTAGAGCCTATATCATGCATTAGAATTACTTGGGACCTCATAAAATTGACATGCAAGCTCAAGAACATGGTCACCTATGCAGCAAAAATTTGCAATGAATAAAGCACTATAACAAAAACTAATTGGACCAATGGAGGAGTCACATACCAAGCAACAATCTCCCAAAGCAGTTTTGTGAATGGAGCTTTGAGCAAGGAGATCGAAAATCGCAGCAAAATGAGCTAGAACTCGTGCTTGAGCTGGATGGGGATCATTTGGGAAGAAGATGGAGTGTGTGGGTGCTGGCATAAGTGGAGGGGGCCACCAGGGGCCCACGAGACAGGGGACGCCCGGGGGGGGGGGGGCGCCCTCCACTCTCGTGGCCTGGTGCTTGCCCCTCCTGAAGTGATTTCAGTGCCTAAAATCCTCAAATATTCCATAAAAAATCATACTAAATTTGCAGGGCATTTGGAGCACTTTTATTTTCGGGATATTTTTTATTGCACGGATAATTCAGAAAACAGACAGATAATACTATTTTTGCTTTATTTATACTAAATAACAAAAAGTAAAAAGAGGGTACGGAAGGTTGAGCCTTCTAGTTTCATCCATCTCATGATCATCAAAATGAATCCACTAACAAGGTTGATCAAGTCTTGTGAACAAACTCATTCTGAATAACACAGAACCGGAGAAATTTCGAATAACACTAAGTTACCACAACGGGGGTATGAAAATCCCCAACAATAAGAATATCATATTTTTTTCTTGACAGTAGGAAGAGCAAATTCAAAACCTCCAATAATAATAGTTGGAACTTTTCCAATAGAATTGATGCTATGAACTTGAGATTGTTTCCTCGGAAAGTGTACCATATGCTCATTACCATTAACATGAAAAGTGACATTGCCTTTGTTGCAATCAATAACAGCCCCTGCAGTATTCAAAAAGGGTCTACCAAGGATAATCGGCATACTATCGTCCTCGGGAATATCAAGAATAACAAAGTCCGTTAAGATAGTGACATTTGCAACCACAACAGGCACATCCTCACAAATACCGACAGGTATAGTAGTTGATTTATCAGCCATTTGCAAAGATATTTCAGTAGGTTCCAACTTATTCAATTCAAGTCTACGATATAAAGAGAGAGGCATAACACTAACACCGGCTCCAAGATCACATAAAGCAGTTTTAACATAGTTTCTTCTAATGGTGCATGGTATAGTTGGTACCCATGGGTCTCCAAGTTTCTTTGGTATTCCACCCTTAAAAGTATAATTAGAAAGCATGTTGGAAATTTCATCTTCCGGTATCTTTATTTTATTTGTAATGATATCCTTCATATACTTAGCATAAGGGTTTACTTTAAGCATATCAGTTAAGCGCATACGTAAGAAAATAGGTCTAATCATTTCAGCAAAGCACTCAAAATCCTCATCATCCTTTGTCTTGGATGGTTTAGGAGGAAAGGGCATGGGTTTATGAACCCATGGTTCTCTTTCTCTACCGTGCTTCCTAGCAACAAAATCTCTCTTATCATAACGTTGATTCTTTGATTGTGGGTCATCAAGATCAACAGCAGGTTCAATCTCCACATCATTGTTTTTGCTAGGTTGAGCATCAACATGAACATTATCATTAACATTATCAATAGGTTCATGTTCATCACCTGATTGTGTTTCAGCATTATATATAGAAATATCATTGGGATTCTCATGTGTGTCTACAGCAGGTTCACTAGAAGCATGCAAAGTCCTATCGTTTTTGTTTTTCTTCTTTTTAGAAGAACTAGGTGCCTCCAAATTGTTTCTCTGAGAATCTTGCTCGATTCTCTTAGGGTGGCATTCAGGATACAAAGGTTCCTGAGTCATTCTACCAGTTCTAGTAGCCACCCGAACAGCATGGTTATTTTTATTATTTAATTCATCAAGCAAATCATTTTGAGCTTTAAGTACTTGCTCAGCTTGAGTAGCAACCATAGAAGCATATTTGCTAACGAGTTTAAGTTCACCTTTAACTCTTGCCATATAATCGCTCACGCGTCCTATCTCGAAAGCATTATTCTTTAACTCTCTACCAACATAAGCATTAAAACTTTCTTGTCTAGCCATAAAGTCATCAAATTCATCTAAGCATGGGCTATGAAATTTAGTAGAGGGAATTTCAACTTTATCATATCTATAGAGAGAATTTACCTTTACTACCTGTGTTGGGTTATCAAGACAATGTGGTTCTTCAACAGGCGGTATATTAAGACCATGTATTTCTTCAATAGGTGGTAAATTCTTAACATCTTCAGCTTTAATACCTTTTTCTTTCATTGATTTCTTTGCCTCTTGCATATCTTCAGGACTGAGAAATAAAACACCTCTCTTCTTCGGAGTGGGTTTAGGAATAGGCTCAGGAGTTGGCCCAATTGGTTCAGGTTGCCTCAGGAATTGGCTCAGGAAGAGTCCAATTATTTTCATTAGTCAACATATTATTCAATAGTAATTCAGCTTCATCGACTATTCTTTCCCTGGAAACACAACCAGCACAACTATCCAAGTAGTCCTTGGAAGCATCGGTTAGTCCATTATAAAAGCTATCAAGTATTTCATTTTTCTTAAGAGGATGATCAGGCAAAGCATTAAGTAATCGGAGAAGCCTCCCCCAAGCTTGTGGGAGACTCTCTTCTACGATTTGCACAAAATTATATATTTCCCGCAAGGCAGCTTGTTTCTTATGAGCAGGGAAATATTTAGCAGAGAAGTAACAAATCATATCCTAGGGACTACGCACACAGCTAGGAGCAAGAGATTTAAACCAAGTCTTAGCATCACCCTTTAATGAGAACGGAAATATTTTAAGGATATAATAATAGCGAGACTTCTCATCATTAGTAAACAGGGTGGCTATATCATTTAACTTGGTAAGATGTGCCACAACAGTTTCAGATTCAAGGCCATAAAAAGGATCAGATTCAACTAAAGTAATAATCTCAGGATCAACAGAGAATTCATAATCCTTATCAGTAACACAGATAGGTGAAGTAGAAAAGGCAGGGCATGGTTTCATTCTAGCATTAAGAGATTGCTGCTTCCATTTAGCTAATATTTTTTTAAGATCATATCTATCTTTACAAGCAAAGATAGCTCTAGCAGCTTCCTCTTCCATAACATAACCCTCAGGAACAACAGGCAATTCATAATCATTGGGAGAACTTTCATCATCACTATCATCAATAATAGCATCTTCAATAATTTCATTCTCTCTAACCCTAGCAAGTTGTTCATCAAGAAATTCACCTAATGGCAAAGTAGTATCACGCACAGAAGTTGTTTCATCATAAGTATCGTGCATAGCAGAAGTGGCATCATCAATAACATGTCACATATCAGAATTCATAGCAGTAGCAGGTTTAGGTGTCGCAAGCTTACTCAAAACAGAAGGAGAATCTAGTGCAGAGCTAGATGGCAGTTCCTTACCTCCCCTTGTAGTTGAGGGAAAAATCTTGGTTCTTTCGTCTTTCAAGTTCCTCATAGTGATCAACAGATATAAATCCCAAGTGACTCAGAGAATAGAGCTATGCTCCCTGGCAATGGCGCCAGAAATTAGTCTGGATAACCCACAAGTGTAGGGGATCGCAAAAACTTTCGAGGGTAAAGTATTCAACCCAAATTTATTGATTCGACACAAGGGGAGCCAAAGAATATTATTGAGTATTAGCAGTTGAGTTGTCAATTCAACCACACCTGGATAACTTAGTATCTGCAGCAAAGTATTTAGTAGCAAAGTAGTATAATAAAGGTAACGATAGCAAAAGTAATATTTTTGGGTTTCGTAGTGATTGTAACAGTAGCAACGGAAAAGTAAATAAGCGAAACACAAGATGTGAAAAGCTTGTAGGCATTGGATCAGTGATGGATAATTATGTCGGATGTGATTCCTCATATAATAGCTATAACGTAGGGTGACACAGAACTAGCTCCAGTTCATCAATGTAATGTAGGCATGTATTCCGAATATAGTCATACGTGCTTATGGAAAAGAACTTGCATGACATCTTTTGTCCTACCCTCCCGTGGCAGTGGGGTTCTAACGGAAACTAAGGGATATTAATGCCTCCTTTTAATAGAGAACCGGAACAAAGCATTAACGCATAGTGAATACATGAACTCCTCAAACTACGTTCATCACCGAGAAGTATCCCAATTATTGTCACTTCGGGGTTGTCGGATCATAACACATAATAGGTGACTGTAGACTTGCAAGATAGGATCAAGAACACACATATATTCATGAAAACATAATAGGTTCAGATTTGAAATCATGGCACTCGGGCCCTAGTGACAAGCATTAAACATAGCAAAGTCATAGCAACATCAATCTCAGAACATAGTGGATACTAGGGATCAAACCCTAACAAAACTAACTTGATTACATGGTAAATCTCATCCAACCCATCACCATCCAGCAAGCCTACGATGGAATTACTCACGCACGGCGGTGAGCATCATGAAATTGGTGATGGAGGATGGTTGATGGTGATGACGGCGACGAATCCCCCTCTCCGGAGCCCCGAACGGACTCTAGATCAGCCCTCCCAAGAGAGATTAGGGCTTGGCGGTGGCTCTGTATCGTAAAACACGATGAAACTTTCTCTCTGATTTTTTCTCCGCGAGACGAAATATATGGAGTTGGAGTTGAGGTCGGCAGAGCCTCAAGGGGCCCACGAGACAGGGGGCGCACCCAGGGGGTGTGCACGCCCCCCACCCTCGTGGACAGGGTGTAGGCCTCCTGGTCTTGATTCTTTCGCCAGTATTTTTTATATTTTCCAAAAAGTGCCTCAGTGGATTTTCAGGACATTCCGAGAACTTTTGTTTTCTACACATAAAACAACATCATGGCAGTTCTGCTGAAAACAGCGTCAGTCCGGGTTAGTTTCATTCAAATCATGCAAGTTAGAGTCCAAAACCAGGGCAAAAGTATTTGGAAAATTAGATACGTTGGAGACGTATCAATCATGAAGATGTCGCTGGGGGGACGACCTCGACCTCTGCTCTAGTAGCCAGGCTGCAGCACCCGGCGTGTTGCAGCCACAACTCGAGCGGCCCTCTCAGCGGCATCTTCTCAATGAAGAACCTCGGGAACGAGATCCACGAGCGAGGCGACATCGCGGCCCACACTACGAACTCGCGTGGGTTGCCCTCAGCATGAGTTCGCGGGCCAACTGGTCACGCGACTTCAGCATGTCCACCGCTACCCCCAACCGTGTGACGGTGGGCACTATCGCCATGCACACGGGCATACAAGGGAAGCGGGAAGCCAGGCGGGGGCCGCTCATTCCAAGGCCGAGTCACTCCCTTCCCAGCGCCAGTGTTGCAAGGGCGGCTGAATCTCTTCTTCGGCAGAAGCGGTTCGGGCTCCGCCCGAGGGGCTTCTCCCTTTTCTGCCGCAGAGAATCTTCTGATCGGCGCCATGGACGATGCAGCAAGACACGGAGGAAGAAGGAATAGGCAGAAATAAGATGAAGATGGAGACAAGCGAGGGGGGCTCCGCCCCTCCCCTCATTTATAGGCAGAGGGAGGCCAACCGCCGGCCTCCACGATCCCATGCAATGATGGTTTTTCTCTGCATGCATCAGTGACCCATCAAGTCAAACAGTTGCCAAGGCAGCATGGGGAAGCGGAGACACCCACGTCCCATCAATCGCCACACGTTTCCCAACGCCACAGGCAGTTAGAGCCCACGGCGCTCTGCACATGCCCTTCAGCTTCGCCTCGAAACCAAGTCCAAGCTCGGCATTCTGGGAACGGGGGTACCCAGACTTGCCTGCCTGCGGCCCATGGCATGGCTCCATCGACGGCCTGGTACGACCCGGCTTCGACATTGACAACTCAAGACCCTCGCGAGGGGCCGAGCCTCACGAGGCAGGCGACACCAAGACCTCTAAAGGGAGCGGCCTCCTCAAGCTGGCTCCCGAGGAGCAGAGGTTTCTATGCAAGGCTCACCTCGTGAGGTTTGGGTGACATGAGCCATGACAACCAAGGCCGGGCAGGCGCCCGTGGGCGCAGTGTACCAGTTTCCTGTTTGGTGCAAAGGAGGCAAGCAGCAGGCGCAGAGTCCCAAGAAAGCAGCCAAAGGTTTCCATTCCCGTGCAACAAGACCAAGACCGCCAGGACGGCAGGACGAAGGTCATCATCGAGCCCACCACGGCGTCACGGCCAGAGGCTTTTGCAGGCGAAGACCACTTTAGTCGGGATAAGATGTACTAGTTGTCTCCATTCAAATTAGGCCATTGTGGGATCCCTTCCCCCTTCATTTGTGAAGAGGACCAAGGCCACTATAAGTAGGACCTAGCCACCATCATGGACGGGGAGGATGAATCAAGTCGACTAAATCCATTCCAGCCTCACCAGCTCGCTTGAGCTCAAGAACACACCTTTGGATCGTGTTCACCACTGTACTAGTTCATCCTCAGCCCCACGAGTCAAATCCACCACAAAGCAGGAGTAGGATTTTACACCACAAGGTGGCATGAACCTGGGTAAATTGATGTGTCCCTTTTCCTTCGAGTTCGTTCTGCTAGGCTATGAGATTTGTGAGCAGGCAGACTGGGGACGTTGAGGTCTTCGCATGCACCCCAGAGTTCGAACATCTAATGGGTTTGCAAAACCCAAAATTCGACATGTAGTCACTTATTGAAATCTCTAAAAAGACAAATATTTAGGAAGGGTGGGAGTATGATATAGAAACCTAACAGGTGGCATTCACACAAAGCAAATCTAAACTAAGCTGATGACATATAAGATGTATAATGTAAGCAATGCGAGGCACCATATGCATGATATGACCAACATCAGCATGCTAGGTTAGAGCAAACACCTCGGGGGGTAAATAGGAGTGGCCGGCTCCCTCTGAATCCCCCTCTGACCAGTTATCTTCCTCTGGATTACAATCTGGAATGGCGGGAGGGGGGCACTTCGCCCACCTTGGAGCGGCGTCTGCATGACATTATATTCCCTCGCAACGTTCTTCTCTTTTGTTCTACATGTTCAGTACGATTGTGTACAATAACTGACATGCATCATAAAAAAGCATAGGTAGATTATGTAAGGCCTAGGGGGTGAATTTAGAAATCAAGACTGATGGTAGCAAACATGTGGATAGATCCAAAACTAATGATAGCAGGTAGATTATAGCTCCAGCTTAAAAAGATAGACGATCGATCATCTACTGTTTGTTGCCCACCCAACATGAACCACACAGAAGACCCCAGATGAACCAGATAGTAGATAGATACTACTCGTTGTTGCCTCGATATGTGCCCCACAGGCATTTTAAAACTCAAGTTTGAACATTAGTTTGGACCTGACTCGGAGTCTAAGAGGTGAACATGACAATAAAGTAGTAGGTAATAATAACCGATGTATAACGTAAGCAGACACGAAAGAATGCGACCTCTCTTTCAGAACTGTGTAGTCATCAGGTTCATATGCTCAGTCGATAATGGTAATGCAATTGGCGTGGCTACCGGCAATAGGGAAGATGATCTAAGGCGGCAAAAGGAAGTCTGCAGGGGGAATCTCTGCTGCAGTGAACGCTTCCGTTGATGGTGCACCTCAGGTGGGGTGGATGACGGCACAGCAGGAGCAGGACATAACACACACAGTTTTCTTTGGCACCTGTCTGAAAATGAAGTAAATCTGTAAGAGCTCCTTAGAATTGGAGGATTATATAAATGCAGGGATAGGAAAAACACACGAATAGGGTAGGAATACACGTGCAAAACAGAGCATTTGCAAACATAGGATTTCTGTCAACCTGGGTGTTTGGTTCACATGAATTGGAAGAACACAGGAATGGAGAAACATGGTCAAATTAAAGTCAAACCACATGAAAATGAAAAAATAAGAATCTTATTATGCCAGTAATGCGTCCTGTTCTCCATGCATATTAATTTGAAAAGGACGTCCAAGTGGATATTAAAATTCATATGTTTTTTCTTTGAAAGAGACACCGAAGGAAAAAAATCCTCCAGTTTTGCTTTGCTCCGTTCCTTCTAACCAAATGCACGAATAGTAGTACCATAGTAAAGTTTCCAATTCCTATGTTTTCCTTCACTTTTTCTTTGAACCAGTGGCGATTCTAGTAGGCAGTCTTCAACAGGTTGAAGCCTGACCTCGAAATATTTTGTGAGCTTACATTTGGCCCACATTAGTATCATATAATGGCTATCTTGCTAAACTGATTAAAATTGTGGTTCAAAAGAGCATTTAGTTTTCTCTCTGATAACTTTGTGACCATGATTCATTCATTTATAGATTTTCAACTTCTTTGAACCAAAGGATCCCTGAGGGATCGACATGAATGCAGAGTAACAAAGTGATGCGACGAGTGTACAACCTCTTCGCATTGCCTTGTCGACCTCAACATCATTGGGTTGGACATGGAGGATGCTGATGCTGGTGTGACTGTCATAGGCGGGGAAGAAGATTTTGAGGCCTCTGGATACGGTGCCGAGGGTACTGCTCCGCTGTGATGGATGGTTCCGTCATTCGAGCGGCTCCGATGAGGTGTACGATGGCGAGGCTGAAACAGGACAAGACAGACAATGTTAACCTGAAGTGGGACTCTAATATCATCAGCAATAGATGATCTAAAATACATCAACAAAAAGTGCTAGATGTAAAATGCATCAGCCGCGCCACGGCCGATGCGACAGATGCTGTAAATTCTATTCACTCTGAACTTAATTGAAGACTCTGAACTTTACAGTCAAAACTGAATTTTATTGTAGAAACTGATTGAACTAGTAGTAGAGCGTTGCAATAGATGTTTAGGGTGTTCGAGCACTAGTACCAGAGAAGCAGTCATCTAAATCAGCAGCCGCTCGGGTAAGGAACACACTAGCAGAGAGCAACTTGTGTAGCAGCACCGCGAGCGAGTGCTAAAGCAGCAACTCCTGTAGCTGCCGAAGGTCATGCAGCAGCAGCGCGAGCGAGAGCAAGAGCAGAGTAGCAATAGGAAAGAGAGCAAGAGCAAGCAGTAACGTGGCCCACATCAATAGCAAAGCAAAGCAGGCACACGAACAAAAGCAAGAGAAGTGCAGCAGCGTGACCGACAGCAAGAACGGAGCCGCAGCACGAGTGAGATCCAGAGCAACAGCAGCACGAGCGAGAGCCGGAGCAGCAGCAGCTAGTGCCGGTGTGGAAGTCGCCGTCGTTGAAGCAAGATCGAATAAAAGAAAAAATGCAGCGATGAGTGGAGAAACTCCTTGGTGGCGCCGAGTAGGCCTCGGCTACATCAGAGGAATTGGTGAGGGTGCTGAGGTTCCGGTGGGGCAAGTCAAGACAACGCTGTGGGAATGGAGGTGGCGCGATAGATGAGGCGAACGTCGGGGCAGCTCCTTGGAGGTGGAGGACGGGGCGGATGATCCGGTGGGACGATGGATCCTCATCTGGTGCGGTGGATGACCGACGATGAGCTGTTGCGGCAGACGATGTCGTCCGGGAAGAGTCTCCGGCTGGGCGGTGGTCAAGAGGCCGACGGAGGAGTGTGGGGTTTCGCTGGTTTTGGCGGCTTAGGTGTACGAATGGGGGGACGAAGGAGAACATAGGGGGGAGCCATGGCTTAGGGACGCGCTTGTCCGAAATGTAGGGTAAGTTACGAACGTAACCCCACTAGTTTTGACAACGTGACATCAAGGCAGCATTTCTGACTGAGGGGTTGAAGGGGGACTTCGCGTGTCTGGGCTGCTGGACCGATTTCGGATGACGAGGGAGTTTTTGTGCGCATCGAAATTTCGGGATAACAAGCCATGTCGTGGGTTGAAGAGGCGGGAGTTTCACAACAGAAGAGACAAAAGATACTCGAGCTTAAAATTTCGGGATAACAAGGCACGGAACCCATGTTCGGTAGAACAAACTTAACATGTACAAAAAAACAATTCACACAAGACACAAGAGAGTCATGTCCCTTTTACTATATTGCTATAAATGCCATTGAAAAAAGTACAAGAAAAATGTAAAATAATTGGGAGAACAAGAATACCCTGTACAGTACCAAATCAATTCACACTTCCCTTAACAACAACAAAAAACAAATCAACTCCCACCACAAGAAAGAGTCATGTCCCTTTTTATATGATTACAAATGCTCCGGTGAACCAAAGTTTACATTTTGTTAAATTTTGGAATTATTCTGGGTTCGTTCGGCCTTTTTATACATTAATTGAGTTTCTGGACATTTAATGTGCATAATTCAAAGTTCATTGAAATATCACATGTGTGTCCTTTGATGAATTTCTAGGTCCCATGCAAGAAATGGGAATGGAATTCAAACATCTGGGCGTCGTGACTCGGCTGAGAACAATGAGTAATTTGGTTTTTAAATTGCTGTAAATCCAAAACTCGCCTGGAAATCAAGAAACTTGGCATGGTGTCATGTCATTGCACAGACATGTTGTGGTAAAAAAGTTGGCCGAATTGGAACAAGTTTTCGTATAAGCTTCTTGCAAATTGGAGCTTCTCTCAAGAAGGCTCGTGGTTCTAAGAGGGAACGTGTCGTGGAATTCTCACGGCAGATGTCCTAGCGAAAGGACTTAGTCATGGAGCCATCGCAACTAGGAAGCTTGAAAGGATTAATCGGGACAAGGACACGAGGTTTATACTGGTTCGGCCCCTTATGGTGAAGGTAAAAGCCTACGGTCCAGTTTTGAGTGCGATTGCTTATGTCTCGATAACCAGGGAGAAAATTGCTTGACCTAGCTCTCGAGTTGATGTTACTTGCCCTAAACCGCCGCCGGGTTGTCCCTTTATATATAGAGGCCGACGCCCAGCGGCTCTACAGAGTCCCGGCCGGCTTATGAACAGTGTCCGGCTCGGTCTCTTAATATTTCTTGTCTTACAACACAAGTCACGTATACATGACGGTTTATCACTACGGGCCTTAAGTCGCCTCTGGGCTTTTGGCCCTTAATGAACCGCCATCTTCAACCTTGGTCTTGGGCTTCAAAATACTCATAGGTATAACCCGGCCCCTCCTGGGCGGGTCATACCTAATAGTTATATCCCCAACATTAGGCCCCAGATTGATTTGAACTGGTTCATGTCAATCTTCGATAGTTAAGAAAAAAACTTCTGCTCCTTGCTTATGAAGCTTTTTGTAACCCTCCATGACGTCATCCCTTGAATTTGTGCTAACTTGCCATCATGTCACCTGCCATAAATATGCGGTTCTTCCAATGTATCTCAACAGATCTTTGTCTTAATGTCCATCTAAAAATCGAGGCGTCCTTATAGTTTGATAACTATGTTTTTTGGCCTCCTCGTTTTTCGCGCCCACTTGACAGTCTTTTCCTTATAAATAGACCCGACTAGGTATCTTCTTATTCTCCCTGTTCTGCATCTTCTTCCTCTCGCCCCATCTGTTATTGGAGCTCCGCCGCCGTCGCCACAAACACCTCTTCTCCGTCGAGCTTGGCCGCTGCATCGTCCTGACGTTGACCAGAGAACGGCAGCACTCCTCCTCCGCAGATCCTCCGCAGTAAGTACTTCCCCTTTTCGAACCATAGATCTACACTAGGGCTAGCGTGTTCCTCTGTACCAGGCACAGTTCATCCAAGTTCTTGTGTTCTTCTTGCCATGGCTTTGTTCGATCAAAAAAAACCATAGATCTTATGCGGTTCATGTTCTGCATCCATTTTGGTTACCAGTAGATCTCCTTTCCATGTAAGAAACCCCATTATAGCACATGGACTCCTCTGCGCCCTGTTTTTAGGTCTAGTAATTTTTCTTTTCTGAACCTTTGTTTGATCCCAAAAAAAAACGTAGGCAAAATCCATACTTTGTTAGATTTATCTAGTCATGGCGACTCTGATCACCGGCTTTAAGGAAGTAATGCTCAATTAATAATCTGAACCACCCTTGTCGGTTTAGATAGTGCTGACGGCTTATAGAGCCTATGGAGGCTTAACTAACCAGGACATAATTATCCTTATACCATGAGGCCCTTTTATAAGCCGCCATTTTGAATATGCACAGTAATACTTTTGTCCTGCCCGGCTTATATTTGAACTAGCACTTTTACTTTGTCTTAGGCTTTCAATCAGAATGGCACCCAAGGAACCTACCTCTTGCAAGTGGGTTAAATCCATTGTCACTGCCAGCACTTTGGATGACTTTGTGAAGACTGGCTATCTGCCGAATAAAGAAGTCATGCCTTATCGTGCTCCTAACCCGGATGACGAATTTCCTCAACCCAAAGACGGAGAGGTCATTGTTTTCACAGATCATATCAACCGGGGATCTACTCCTCCCGGCTCAAAATTCTTCAGAGATGTGCTGAACTTCTTTGACCTTCACCCACAAGACATCGGACCCAATTCCGTGTCTAATATCTGCAACTTCCAGGTGTTCAGTGAAGTTTACCTTGGTGAAGAACCCAATTTGCTGCTTTTCAAAGAACTGTTCTACTTGAACCGCCAGACGGAATGCGCCAGTGGCCAGAGCTTGGAACTTGGCGGAGTTTCGATCCAGCACCGCAGGGATGTGATCTTTCCCTATGCTAACCCGCCAAGCCATCCCAAACACTAAAATATGACATGGTTCTACTGCAAGGATACCTCTCCGGCAGATGAGAATCCTCTGCCCGGTTTTCATGCCCTTCGTCTGGAAACCAATCATCCTCTGCCTGACAAGATTATTGCCATGGAGCGTAAATCACTTGCTCCTACTTTGGCCAAGATCAAGGCTCTGCTGGGAAACGTGTTGACTGGTATGGACCTGGTCCGAGTTTGGCTCGCCTGGCAAGTTATTCCGTTGAGCCGCCGCCCCGACTTGATGTGCGAATACACTGGCGCCAAGAAAGATCCTCTACGTCACAGCCCTGACGACTTACCTGCCCATGTCATTGACGAAATGACCAAGTCTCTTCTTAATGAGAGTCTGGCGGACTGCGGCAAGGTGGGCCTAGCCCCCTTCTGCAAAGATAACCAGGCTCCAAAGGTAAACCGCCCACATGAAATAATTATCTTAATTTCTTAATGTTTCACCCATACTCATGAATATGCTTAATCTTTGCAGGTGGGTGATAAATTTTGGAAAGTTAAATATGATCATGAAGCTTCCAAGAGAGCCAGAAAAGAAAAGAATGTCGCCAGGAAAGAAATTGTCAAAAGGAAGGGCAAGAAGGCTACCGCTTCTGACCTGCTTCGGCTAGCGGACTCTTTTGAGTCGGAGGTAGCCCTTGACTCCCTTGGCTTATTTTTTTAACCATCTTATTGACACTGACATCAGTAGGAGGACACAGGAGCAAGCCATAACAAGGCTGATGAGGTAACTATCCTTTCCTCCGACTCCGAGCCGTTACCAAGATGGAAAATCCGCAGAGTGACCCGGAAAGTAAGATTTTCTCATCCTTTAGCTCATCATGATCCTCAATTTCTTTCGAAGCGGCAAACTCATGAGAGCCGGAGGCAGACCCGGACCAGCAAGGACGCGGAGCTCTCCTCCGGCTTACCAAACACTCCAAGGAAACGTCGGAATTAGGTCACTTCTGTTTTAAATAATTTTTACCCCTTGGCGGGTCTCTTTCATCAACCACTCAATCCCTCTGACTGAGATTATCAGGATATTTCCCCTTCCTCCGGTGAGTCACTACAGTCCAATCTGCCAACCTTCAAGACTGTTCCAGGGTATGCTAACCCGCTCATCTTGCATTTATTTTAATCCCTTGCATCTGTATTAATCTTTTATTTTGACGCAGTGGTCAAGCCAAGCCTAGCAAAAGGGTTAGGAAAGATAAACCAGCTGAAGACAGAGTTGCGACTGAGCCGGTTCTTGAGACAGTCGTGTCAGACTCAACCACTCGTGAGCCGCCATCTGAGCCAGCTCAAGACTTACCTCCTCCTGCCATCGACCTGCCAACTGATCAAGCTGCCGATGAGTCAGAGAATCCAGAGGCTCCTAGCCTGGTCCGGACAGATGATCCTTCCAATGTTGATGTAGAGATCACCAGAACCGGCTATGTTGAGCTGGGAAGGCCAACTGTGCTGGCCAAATGCCCCGCCAAGGAAGAACTTCTGGACCAGCGCCGGGTCAAGATGGATGTTGCCAACTATGCTCATATGAGCTTTGGAGACATCTTTTCTGGCTATATGAACCAAGTACACAGCAGCCGGAGACAAGAGATTGATATGGTGAAGCATATGCACCACAAATTCGAGGTATAACCCGTTCTCTTTTGTTCATGAATATCTACTGTGTTAGCCCCCAAGTCTACTGCTTATGACGCTTATGCTGTAGACTTTGAAACAAACTTAGCAACATAAAGAAAAGAAAAAAATTCCGGCTTACCATGTAATCCCCAAGGGGCGGCTTAATTAATATGGTTGAGCCAGCTCTTATATAAAAATTCTTATGGGTCCTTGAACAGCAATACGCATTAGCCCCCAAGTGCCAAGTATTATTCCTTGCAAAATGCTTGGGACTTACTCTTATGAATCACCATCCTATGAACCACCATTGAAAAGAAAACACTTTGGTAACATTAACCCCCAAGTGCCAAGTGTTATTGCTGGCAAATTGCTTGGGCTTTAACATTATATAAACAATTGACTTGACTCTTATTCTGTACTTGTATAGGCCACCATGAGCCAACTTGAATCCGAGGTGACTAATCTGAAGAGCTGCCTTGAGACCCAAGAGTCAGAAATTGAAAAGGCCAATACCAAGTTCAAATTCAGCGTTTCTGAGCAAGAAAAACTGAAGAAAGAATTTGAGATTGAAAAGACAGCACTGATTAACCGAGCTGAAAAAGCGTAGGCGGCTCTAGAAGAAGTCACCGATGAGTTAGCAAGTTTAGAGCGCCATGTCTAGCAAATGGTCTCCGCAATCTTTGGTAAGTCGCCCTGCAAATGTGTTAAATACCTAAGCCTTTCAATTAATCATAAGACTTGAATTAACTCACCTGATCATGTTTATACAGGCCCCATAAGCTCAAATTTGAACCAAAACATGCTGACCAAACTGAAGGCAGTATACACTTTGGTGGAACAGTTGTATACCGGGTTTCAACGTGCATTAGCCATGGTGGCCCTGTCGAATGAACTGGCAACCCTCCTGGTAGAGGTCTTGAAGAAGCTGTCGATTCTCCCTCAGCGGTTCAATGAACTGAGGCGGTCAGGTGCGAAAGCCAGAGCGGTAAACGCTTTAAGCCGGGCCAAGGCTTGGCTACCAGAACTAGACCCGGCAGACATTGCCATCGGCTACCCAAGCCTGAAGGAAGATGGCACTCCTTTTGAAGACGCGGACTTTCTCACCTGTGTCAAAGAGACACGCCCCATGGCGACTCTGATAGCAAATCAAGTGGATCTTACCAAGTACCAGGCGGGTTATGATGAAGGGAACCGGAGAATTCCAACGCCTCACTATGAAGTTACCAGTCCGATTCCCCCACTCCATAAGCATACCTTTGCTCCTGAAGTTGACCCGGTCGGCCTTGTTGATGCTGAAGCTGAATTTGAAGCCTTGAACAACATTGACTGGTCATTGTCAACCTTCCAGGAAAGGGAGCAGGTCGAGGGCGCGGAGAGGGCTCACCCGGACGCTTCAGGCCAATCATGAAGGCGAACCTGCCGTGGCGACTCATACCTGGGGTGTACTAAAAACAATGTGACTTATTTGGACTCAAGGAGTCCTGTAATAGGATAGAAATAACTTTATTTTGGCCGTGCCATCGCGCACGTTTGAATGCTTAATGCCATTCAGCCACCGTAATGTATCCATCCGTATTACTTTTCATCTACTTACCGTATGCTTGATCAGATTACGAAAAAACTGTCTTGCATATGAAAATAGACTGCAAAAATCCCTTGACATCTGAAAACCAGGCGGGTCAAAAGGATTGTAAAAAGTGTCATAGATTAGCTTCTTGTAAAAAAACACAACTATGATTGCATGATTAAGACTTATTAGATTTGCACCACCGGTTTATATGACCCGGTCGGTAAGGGTGCCAACCCAGTCTTTAGATACCCAAAAATTTCAAAGGTATAATGATGCTTATGGATCAGCGACTCATCAGTCGATATTGAGTGGGGTTAAAGCAATCATACTTAAACTTCTAAACCTCAGAAAAAATTTAAGTCAAAAGGGTGTTTCCAAAGACAACTTAAATCAAAAAAGAACAAAACATTACAAGGCTACTGATTCGAATACGATCAGTAAACCGTTCTAGAGGGGTTTAAGCTAGGATTCGAATACGATTATGTAGCCCCCAATGGCTTTGGCGTTGCTCCGATCAAGAGGGTACCGACAGCTGTGTTCTCTTTGGTTCGAATACGACCTATGTTTGAACAGGAAGCCCCCTAATGACCTTGAGAGTTTTTTAACGACTCTGATTCGAATACGATCAAAGTCGGTTCCCCAAAGGGGTTAAGCTATGATTCGAATATGATCAATAAGCCCCCTAGTGAGCTCGGCAGTGTGCCAATCAAAAGGGTACCGTCAGTTGTGTTCTCTTTGGTTCGAATACGACCTATGTTTGAACAGGAAGCCCCTAGTGATCATAATTTTTAGGGACATTTACATCTATGCCCCTAAGTTGCGCCCACTCTCAGATTTACCCCTAATTTCAAAGCCAGCTCAAATTTGCCCCTCCGTCGTTAGGTGCACTTACAGAAATGCCCTTCTGTGTCGTTACCGTCCGGTCAAAGCAGGTCAAAGCCGGTCAAAGGGCATTGACCGTCCTGAAAAAAATAGCAATAAAAATCTAAAAATTCTGAAAATTTGTGAGATCAAAGTTACTCAGGTTCGCAAGGTGCGTGCAAATTTTCGTGCTGTTTGGGCATTCCAGGAACTCGTGTCAAAGGAAAAACAATAAATATATAAGCCTGTGAATAGTAAATTCAAAAAAATAGCAAGAAAATTCAAAAAAATATGATTTTTTTTGGCATCAAAGAGACTATGGTCTACAAGCTACGTGCAAATTTTTGTTATGTTTGGACATTGGAGGGGCTTGTCGAGAAAAAACAAAATTTGGCTCGAGAAAAAACTTAGGAAAAAATGACTATTTTGTTTTTTCTTGCTAGAGCTCCTCGCATGTCATTTGATCACAAAAACTTGCAAGCACCTTGTGCACCCAAGCCTCTTTGATGTCAAAAAATTTCATATTTTTTTGAATTTTCTTGCTATTTTATTTCAAATTTACTGTTCACAAGCGTGCATATTAACTGTTTTTCTTCGCCACGAGCTCCTGGAATGTCCAAATAGCATGAAAATTTGCATGCACCTTGCACACATGAGTATCTTCGATCTCACAAAATTTTAGATTTTTTAAAATTTTTTTGCTATTTTTTCGGGACGATCAAAGTTGTTTGACCAGACGGTAACGATGCAGAAGGGCATTTCTGTAAGGGCACCTAACGGCGGAGGGGCAATTTTGAGATGGCTTTCGAATTAGGGGTATATCTGATTAGGTGGTTCAAGTTAGGGACACAAATGCAAATGGCCCTAATTTTTAACGGCTAGATTCGAATACGATCATAATCCGGATCAAACGGGTCAAGCCTGATCAAATGTGATCAGCCCCCAAGTGATCATGCGAGAAAATAATGACAATGATAATGACAAATTTATCTTGAGGGAAGGAAAAAAGGACAGTGGTCCTTCTTTATTATTTATCATAATATATACATTGGCAAAATATGTACATCAGGAGAGCCTATGGCTCAAGTGTAGTAGGGCCGAAGATGAGCTATATTCCATGGCCGACGAGTTTCTTCCTCCGACTTACGTGAGTCTTTGCGCTCTCGAACATCGATAAGGTAATATGACCCGTTGTTCAAGTTCTTGCTGACCACAAAGGGCCCTTCCCAAGGTGGGGATATCTTGTGCGCATCAGTTTGATCCTGGATGAGCCGGAGCACCAAATCACCTTCCTAAAAGGCTCTGGAGTTAACCCGGCGGCTGTGATATCGGTGCAAGGCTTGCTGGTAAATCGTCGAGCGATCCGCTGCCAAGTCCCGCTGTTCATCTAACAGGTCAAGAGCATCTTGACGTGCTTGTTCATTGTCCGCCTCAACATAAGCCGCTATGTGAGGCGAGTCATGACGGATGTCGCTAGGGAGAACTGCCTTAGCTTCATAGACCATGAAGAAAGGTGTATAACTCGTAGTTCTGTTAGGAGTAGTATTAATGCTCCATAACACAGAGGGTAGCTCCTCAACCCAGCAACCCGGCATCCTCTGCAAAGGGGACCAAGAGCCGGGGCTTGATACCTTTCAAGATTTCCTGATTGGCTCTCTCAGCTTGACCATTGGATTGGGGGTGAGCCGCTAATGAAACATCAAGCCGAATATGCTCACGTTGGCAAAACTCCTCCATGGCGCCTTTATACAGATTAGTGCCATTGTCAGTTATAATGTTGTGTGGAAAGCCGAAGCGAAATATCACCTTTTTCATGAATTGAACTGTCGTGGCTGCATCACACTTACTGACTGGCTCTGCCTCAACCCACTTTGTAAATTTATCAACTGCCACTAAGAGGTGGGTCTTTTTATCTTTGGACCTTTTAAAAGGACCAACCATGTCAAGCCCCCAAACTGCAAATGACCATGTAATTTGAATCATCCTCAATTCTTGAGCCGGCACATGAGCTCGTCTTGAGAACTTCTGACAACCATCACATTTACTGACCAAGTCCTCTGCATCAGCATGAGCCGTCAGCCAATAGAATCCATGACGGAAAGCCTTAGCCATGATGGATTTTGACCCGGCGTGATGACCACAATCTCCTTCATGAATTTCATGAAGAATTTCTTGGCCATCTTCAGGAGACACGCAACGCTGAAATGCCCCTGTAACACTGCGATGACGCAACTCGGCACTGACAATCATCATAGACTTAGACCGCCAGGTTATCTGCCTGGTGAAGGTTTCATACTCAGGCAATTTGCCCCGGGTCATATAAGCCAGGTATGGCACCGTCCAATCTGGGATGATATGAAGAGCCGCCACCAATTGTGCTTCTGGGTCAGGAACAGCTAAGTCTTCCTCTGTGGGTAGTTTGACAGAAGGGTTATGCAGAATATCCAAAAAAGTATTAGGCGGCACCGGCTTATGCTGAGATCCCAGCTGGCTTAAAGCATCAGCCGCCTCGCTCTTCTGTGGTCAATGTGCTCCACCTGATAACCCTTGAAGTGTTCTGCAATTACATCGACTTCCCGGTGATAAGCCGCCATGAGAGGATCCTTAGAATCCCACTTGCCTGATACCTGCTGAGCCACCAGATCTGAGTCGACGAAGCACCTTACCTGGCTTAAGCTCATCTCCTTAGCCATCCGGAGACCATGGAGTAAGGCTTCATACTCAGCTGCGTTGTTAGTACAGGGAAACATCAACAGAGCACATAACAAAATTTATCACCTCGAGGGGAAGCCAAAACAACTCCAGCCCCCGATCCCTCCAATTGCCTGGACCCATCAAAATGAATTGTCCAATACGTGTTGTCCGGCTTTTCTTCAGGCATCTGCAGCTCGGTCCAATCGTTGATGAAATCCACCAGCGCTTGAGACTTGATAGCTGTGTGCGGCACATACTTTAAGCAATGAGGCCCAAGCTCAATGGCCCATTTGGCGACTCATCCTGTGGCCTCTCTATTTTGAATGATATCTCCCAAAGGGGCAGAACTAACCATAGTGATGGGGTGGCCCAAGAAGTATTGCTTAAGCTTCCGACTTGCCATGAACACCCCATAGACGAGCTTCTGCCAATGCAGATATCGCTGCTTGGACTCAATCAACACCTCGCTGATATAGTAAATCGGCCGTTGAACCGGGTGTTCCTTGCCAGCCTCCCTGCGCTCCACCATGATGGCCACGCTGACAGCACGCATGTTAGCAGCCACATACAGTAACAAGGGCACCTTGTCAATGGGAGCAGCAAGAACCGAAGGCTCAGCCAACTGTCTCTTCAGATCTTCAAAAGCAGCGTTTGCGGCGTCACTCCAGGTGAAGCTATCTGTCTTCTTCATCATTTGATATAGTGGCATGGCCTTCTCTCCTAACCGGCTTATGAACCGGCTTAGAGCAGCGATACGACCTGCCAAACGTTGAACGTCATTGATACATGCTGGTTTGGCCAGAGAGGTGATGGCCTTGATCTTCTCCGGTTTAGCCTCGATGCCCCTGTTAGAAACCAGAAAAACCAAAAGCATGCCTGCAGGTACACCAAAAACACACTTGGCCGGGTTAAGCATCATCTTGTAAACCCGAAGATTGTCAAAGGTTTCCTAGAGATCATCAATCAAGGTCTCCTTCTCCATGGATTTTACCACTATGTCATCCACATAAGAATGAACATTGCACCCAATTTGATTATGAATACAATTCTGTACACATCGCTGGTAAGTCTCATGGGCACTCTTGAGCCCAAAAGGCATTGAGACATAGCAGAAGGCTCCAAACTGAGTAATGAATGGCGTATTCTCCTGGTGCTTAACCGGCATCTTGATCTGATGATAACCAGAGTAAGCATCCAAGAAACTCAAATGCTCACAACCCGCCGTAGCATCAATGATTTGATCAATACGAGGGAGAACAAAAGGATCAGCTGGACAAGCCTTTGTTTAAGTCTGTGTAATCCACGCACATACGCCAAGTGTCGTTTTTCTTAAGCACAAGCACCGGGTTAGCCAACCACTCTGGATGAAGGACTTCGATGATAAACCCTGCTACTAAGAGCCGGGCCACCTCTTCACCAATGGCCTTCCGCCTCTCCTCATTAAACCGCCGAAGAAACTGCTTGACCGGTTTAAACTTTGGATCAATAGTAAGAGTGTGCTCGGCAAGTTCTCTCGATACACCCGGCATGTTAGAAGGTTTCCATGCGAAGATGTCCCGGTTCTCATGGATGAACTCGATGAGCGCGCTTTCCTATTTGGGATCCAAGTTAGTACTGATACTGAACTGTTTTGATGAGTCGCCGGGAATAAAATCAATGAGCTTAGTATCATCGGCCGAGTTAAACTTCATCTCCGGCTCATGTTCTGTGGTTGGCTTCTATAAGGATGTCATATCTGCCGGGTCAACATTGTCCTTGTAGAATTTCAACTCTTTTGTTGCACAGACCGACTCAGCATAAGCCGCATCACCTTCTTCACATTTCAAGGCCACCTTCCGGCTCCCGTGCACCGTAATGGTTCCCTTATGACCCGGCATCTTGAGATGCAAGTACACATAACACGGCCGTGCCATGAATTTGGCATGAGCCGGCCGGCCGAACAGAGCATGATACAGGCTCTTGATCTTGACTACTTCAAACGTCAATTTCTCGGCTCTAGAGTCATATTCTTCCCCAAAAGCTACCTCCAATTCGATCTTACCGACTAGATACACCAATTTACTGGGTACAACTCCATGGAAAATAGTGTTGGACTGCTTAAGGCTCTTATCAGTTAGCCCCATGCGACGGAAGGTCTCATAATAGAGGATATTGATGCTGCTGCCTCCATCCATGAGTACTATGGTGAATTTATATCCACCCACTTGAGGGTCCACCACCAGGGCTAAGTGACCCGGATTGTCAACCCGGGGAAGGTGATCCTCCCTACTCCATATGATAGGCTTCTCAGACCATCTCAAGTAACGAGGAATTGCCGGCTCAACCGCATTCACAGCCCTCTTATGAAGCTTCTGGTCTCGTTTACATAAACTGGTGGTAAACCCATGAAATTGCCCACTGTTCAGCTACTTTGGATTGCTCTGGTATCCACCTAGCTGCTGTTGCTAACCGCCCTGGCCGGATTGTTGGTTATACCCACCTTGGTTGCCCTGGGAATTTTGGAACTTGGGATTTGACCCGCTGCCCGGGCCATGAAAGTCGCCGCCACCTGAGCCGCCGCCCTGCCCATTGTTACCAGCAAACATGTTGGAATTTTTGAAGGCCTTCATGATCTTATAGTCCTTCCATAAATGGGTAGCCGGCTTCTGCTGAATGCCGTGTCTCAGACAGGGCTCATTCAACAATTCTCAAGTGTGGGGCCTGACCTGCCAGATCGGGGAGGTGGCCTCCCTTGGCGTTGTTGGTTGTTACCCTGCACACTAGTGTTAGCCACGAAATCCAAACTACCGTCAGCCTTACGTTTATTACCTCCTAGATTTGTTGGGTTGTGCTGAGGGCCCTTGCCGTTGCCATTCTTCTTTCCCTTCCCTGCCTTGTCATCATCAGACTCGGGACCCTTGGTACTATTAGAGTCAGCGTACTTGACCAGAGCCACCATCAGCGTGCCCATATCATTACAATCGCGCTTGAGCCGCCCTAGCTTTTGTTTCGGAGGCAAGAAACGGCAATTTTTCTCCAACATTAAGACTGCAGAGCCGGCATCCATCTTATCAGATGAATGTATTATGGCTTTAACCCGGCGCACCCAATGGGTTGTAGACTTGCCCTCCTATTGCTTGCAATTCGTCAGATCCACAATCGACATGGGCTGCTTGCATGTGTCTTTGAAATTCTGGATGAACCAAGCCTTTAGGTCCGCTCATGAACTGATTGAATTAGGTGGCAGGCCTTTCAACCAAGTGCGGGCGGTCCCATCCAACATCATGGTAAAGTACTTAGCCATCGCAGCATCACTGACCTCCAATAACTCCATAGCCATCTCATAACTTTCAATCCATGCCTCGGGATGTAAGTCGGCCATGTAATTCGGCACCTTCCTAGATCCCTTAAAATCTTTGGGCAAACGCTCGTGACGTAGAGCCGACACTAGACATGGGACTCCTCCGGTCCGGGTGGCTACACCTGCCTCGATAGAAGTCGCCGGATAAGCCGAATACGGCTGGTAAGCTGTCAACTGAGCCGCCTGTTCAGCCGCCTGCTGAGCCGCTCGTTCAGCCTCTTGACGCATTCTGTCTTGATCTACCAAGTTAAAGGCCTCATGGAGCGCCGGGTTATGCCCACCTGGCTGGTCACGGCGCCTGACGTTGCTTGAAACGGCTGCTGAATCCATGTGCCTGCTATAACCCGGGCTTCGGCTTGGACGAGGGGTCGAGTGGACCCTGTCGCGGCTGTATGAGTACGCCTCCTGCTGTGCTAAGGCCGTCTGAAGAAGTTCTCTGACCCGGCGGGTTTCAACCACCGCCGGAGAGTCGCCATCAATTGGGAGAGCCGCCAATCGTGCTGCAGTCGCTATCATGTTCTCCAACGGGTTAGAATAGTGACCCGGGGGTGCTGGTACATACTGAGGTGGCGCCGTGTTTATGCGGGGAGGTCCCATCACCTGCGGTTGAACCGGCGCGTCGTCCCCGGGTGTTGCAACACGGTCCGCTCCTGCACGTGGAGAAAGCCATGGCGGGTTACCTGTATGTGGGGAGAGCCATGGCGGGTTACTGGGCCCTGTTCCTGGTGTGTGAAAGAGGTTTCAAGCGTCATAAACCGGGGGGACTCGAGACAGAGTCTTTTGATGCCTTCTCCTCATGACCTCATTAGACACGTTCTGATCTTGGGTGAGCCGGAAATTCTGTGCATGGATCCGCTTAGCCCGAACATCTAGAGCTGCCCGCTCTGAAGTTATCCTAACATCTTCTGCTGCTAGATCTTCCTTAGCCTGCGCCATATCTAATTTTAACTGCGCCACCTCCTCATCATGATGCTTGGTCCACCGGGTGACCATGGCGGTTAACATAGTGGTCAGCTTATCTATAAGATCCATCAGCACCTGAGTCGGCGAGCGCACAGGGCCTCCTGCCCCGGCTGCTGCTGCCCCGGGGGTCATGGCTGCCGCAGTTGTGGAGTCTTGGATAGGTTGTGTACCTTCCATGAAGATTCCAACCCGGCTCGGCGGCTCGAAGCAATTCAAAATACAGCTACCATCGAAACAACCCCCAAGCCCGTCGTCTTGCAGTTGATACAACGAATCTGTCTCACCTGTGGATGACCCGCCATCAGAGTAGATGGCCGTCTCACCGCCATATGCAGATCCTTCAGAGGGCCCATCATGGATGCATCCCACGAAGGCATGCTTCATAGCAGGTGGAGCCCGGGCGGGTTTCGCGCGCAGAGCCGTTTCGACGAGGTCGCTACAGATGTCCGGCTCAGGTCCCGGCTCGCCGATCTTGCCGATGAAGACGTGAATTCTGCTGAAGGGGACCCGGTACGCGTACTCAATTGAGCCAACCTCGGGGCCCCAGCCTGCATCGTCGATGTAGAGCTTGCCGCGACGACTCTTGGTCATCCGGACCACAGCGTATCCCTTGAACCCTTCGAAGCTGCCCTTCAAGAACTCAAATCCACTGTGCGCTGCCCCACGGTGGGTGCCATCTGTCGTGGAATTGTCACGGCAGATGTCCTAGAGAAAGGACTTAGTCGTGGAGCCATCACAACTAGGAAGCTTGAAGGGGTTAATCGAGACAAAGGACACGAGGTTTATACTGGTTCGGCCCCTTACGGTGAAGGTAAAATCCACGGTCGAGTTTTGAGTGGGATTGCTTATGTCTCGATAACCTGGGAGCAAATCGCTTGACCCAGCCCTTGAGTTGATGTTACTTGCCCTGAACCGCCGTCCGGTCGTCCCTTTATATACAGAGGCCGACGCCCAGCGGCTCTACAGAGTCCCGGCCGGCTTATAAACAGTGTCCAGCTCGGTCTCTTAATATTTCTTGTCTTACAACACAAGTCACGTATACATGGCGGTTTATCACTACGGGCCTTAAGTCGCCTCTGATCTTTGGGCCCTTACTGAACCGCCATCTTCAACCTTGGTCTTGGGCTTCAAAATACTCATAGGTATAACCCGGCCCCTCCTGGGCGGGTCATACCTAATAGTTATATCCCCAACAGAACGTGTCACCTTTGTGTGCGAAATGATATATGCTGCCCCCTCCCCCCGTTGATTTTCTTTACAGAGGCAACATAGAACTATATGACTGTCGTGTTAAATTTTGGGATTAGTCCGGGTTCATTTGGCCTTGTTTATACATTAATAGAGTTTTGGTCATTTAATGTGCATAATTCAATTTTGAACTACAAGCACATCCTCCAGTGCACCAAAGTTGGTTGAAAAATAACATGTGTGAACTCGGGTGAATTGCTAGGTCCCATGCAAGAAATGGGAATGAAAACAAACATCTAGGCGTCGTGGCTCGGCTGAGAACATTGAGAAACTTGGTTTTAAAATTCTTGTAAATCCAAAACACGCCTGAAAATCATGAAACTTGGCATGGTGTCATGTCATGCTACTATCATGCTGGCCGAATAGGACCAGTTTTGGTATAAGCTTATTGCAAACCGGAGCTTCTCTCAAGAAGGCTCATGGTTCTGAGAGGGAACGTGCCACCTTTGTGTGCGAAATGATATATGCTGCCCCCCTTGATTTTCTTTACAGAGGCAACATAGAACTATACGAGTGTCGTGTTAAATTTTGGAATTATTCCGGGTTTGTTTGGCCTTTTTTATACATTAATTGAGTTTTTGGACATTTAATGTGCATAATTCAAATTTGAACTACAAGCACATGCTCCAGTGCACCAAAGTTAGTTGAAAAATCACATGTGTGTCCTCGGGTGAATTTTTAGGTCCCATGCAAGGAATGGGAATAAAAATCAAACATCTGGGCGTCGTGGCTCGGCCGAGAACATTGAGAAACTTGGTTTTAAAATTCTTGTAAAATCCAAAACACGCCTGAAAATCATAAAACTTGGCATGGTCTCATGTCATGGTACTATCATGTTGTGGTAAAAAACTTGGCCGAATTGGAACAAGTTTTGGAATAAGCTTCTTGCAAACCAGAGCTTCTCTCAAGAAGGCTCGTGGTTTCGAGAGGGAATGTGCCACCTTTGTGTGCGAAACGAGATACGCTGCCCCCCTTGAATTTCTTTATAGAGGCAACATAGAACTATATGAGTGTCGTGTTAAATTTTGGAATTATTCCGGGTTCATTTGGCCTTTTTTACACATTAATTTATTTTCTGGACATTTAATGTGCATAATTCAAATTTGAACTGCAAGCACATGCTCGAGTGCACCAAAGTTGGTTGAAAAATCACATGTGTGTCCTCGGGTAAATTTCTGGGTCCCATGCAAGAAATGGGAATGAAATTCAAACATCTGAGCATCATGGCTCGGCCAGAAACATTGAGAAACTTGGTTTTTTTATTTCCTGTAAATCCAAAACTCGTTTGGAAATCATGAAACTTGGCATGGTGTAATGACATGCCACTAATATGTTGTGGTAAATTTTTTTGCCGAATTGGAACAAGTTTTGGTATAAGCTTCTTGCAAACCGGAGCTTCTCTCAAGAAGGCTCGTGGTTCTGAGAGGGAACGTGCCACCTTTGTGTGCGAAACGATATACGCTGCCCCCCTTGATTTTCTTTACAGAGGCAACATAGAACTATATGAGTGTCGCGTTAAATTTTGGAATTACTCCAGGTTCGTTTGGCCTTCTTTATAAATTAATTGAGTTTCTGGACATTTAATGTGCATAATTCAAAATTGAATTACAAGCACATGCTCCAGTGCACCAAAGTTGGTTGAAAAATCACATGTGTGTCCTCGGGTGAATTTCTAGGTCCCATGCAAGAAATGGGAATGGAATTCAAACATCTGGGCATCATGGCTCAGCCGGAAACATTGAGAAACTTGGTTTTTTAATTCCTTTTCATCCACAACTTGCCTGGAAATCATAAACTTGGCATGGTGTCGTGACATGCCACTAACATGTTGTGGTAAAAGACTTGGCCGAATTGGAACAAGTTTTGGTCTAAGCTTCTTGCAAACCGGAGCTTCTCTCAAAAAGGCTCGTGGTTCTGAGATGGAACGTGGCACATTTGTGTGCGAAACGATATACGATGCCCTCCCCCTTGAATTTCTTTACAGAGGCAACATAGAACTATATGACTGTTGTGTTAAATTTTGGGATTAGTCCGGGGTTGTTTGGCCTTGTTTACATATTACTTGAGTTTCTGGTCATTTAATGTGCATAATTCAATTTTGAAATACAAGCACATGCTCCAGTACACCAAAGTTGGTTAAAAAATAACATGTGTGTCCCCGGGTGAATTTCTAGGTCCCATGCAAGAAATGGGAATGAAATTCAAACATCTAGGCGTCATGGCCCGGCGAGAACATTGAGAAACTTGGTTTTAAAATTCTTGTAAATCCAAAACATTCCCAAAAACATGAAACTTGGCATGGTGTCATGTCATGGTACAATCATGTTGTGGTAATTTTTTGGCTGAATTGGAACAAGTTTTGGTATAAGCTTCTTGCAAACTGGAGCTTCTCTCAAGAAGGCTCGTGGTTCTGAGAGGGAACATGCCACCTTTGTGGGCGAAACGATATACGCTGCGCCCCCCTTGATGTTCTTTACAAAGGCAACATAGAACTATATGAGTGTCGTGTTTAATTTTGGAATTATTATGGGTTCGTTTGGCCTTTTTATACATTAATTGAGTTTCTGGTCATTTAATGTGCATAGTTCAAATTTGAACTACAAGCATATGTGATAACCCACAAGTATAGGGGATCGCAATAGTTTTCGAGGGTGGCGTATTGAACCCAAATTTATTGATTGGACACAAGGGGAGCCAAAGAATATTCTCAAGTATTTAGCAGTTGAGTTGTCAATTCAACCACACCTGGATAACTTAGTTTCTGCAGCAAATTATTTAGTAGCAAAGTATTATGATAGTAATGGTAACAGTGGCAAAAGTAATGATAGCAGTTTGGTAGTAATTGTAACAGTAGCAACGGTAAAGTAAATAAGCAAAAACACAATATGTGAAAAGCTCGTAGGCATTGGATCAGTGATGGATAATTATCTCGAATGCGATTCCTCATGTAATAGTTATAACCTAGGGTGACACGGAACTAGCTCCAGTTCATCAATGTAATGTAGACAAGTATTCCGAATATAGTCATACATGCTTATGGAAAAGAACTTGCATGACATCTTTTGTCCTACCCTCCCGTGGCAGCGGGGTCTTAATGGAAACTAAGGGATATTAAGGCCTCCTTTTAATAGAGTACCAGACTAAAGCATTAGCACTTAGTGAATACATGAACTCCTCAAACTACGGTCATCACCGAGAAGTATCCCGATTATAGTCACTTCGGGGTTGTCGGTTCATAACACATAATAGGTGACTATAGACTTGCCAGATAGGATCAAGAACTCACATATATTCATGAAAACATAATAGGTTCAGATCTGAAATCATGGCACTCGGGCCCTAGTGACAAGCATTAAGCATAGTGAAGTCATAGCAACATTAATCTCAGAACATAGTGGATACAAGGGATCAAACCCTAACAAAACTGACTTGATTACATGGTAAATCTCATCCAACCCATCACCGTCCAGCAAGCCTACGATGGAATTACTCACGCACGACGGTGAGCATCATGAAATTGGTAATGGAGGATGGTTGATGATGATGACGGCGACGAATCCCCCTCTCCGAAGCCCTGAACGGACTCCAGATCAGCCCTCCCGAGAGAGATTAGGGCTTGGCGGCAGCTCCTTATCATAAAACGCGATGAAACTTTCTCTCTGATTTTATTCTTTGCGAAAGCAAATATATAGAGTTGGAGTTGAGGTCGGTGGACATCCAGGGGGCCCACGAGGCAGGGGCGCGCCCAGGGGGAGGGGGAGCGCCCCCCACCCTCGTGGAGAGGGTGTGGCCCCCCTGGCCTTGATTCTTTCACCAGTATTTTTTATATTTTCCAAAAGTTATATCCATGGATTTTTAGGTCATTCCGAGAACTTTTGTTTTCTGCACAAAAATAACGCCATGGCAGTTCTGCTGAAAACAGCGTCAGTCCGAGTTAGTTTCATTCAAATCATGCAAGTTAGAGTCCAAAACAATGGCAAAAGTGTTTGGAAAAGTAGATACGTTGGAGACGTATCAATATGCTCCAGTGCACCAAAGTTGGTTGAAAAATAACATGTGCATCCTCGGGTAAATTTCTAGGTCCCATGAAAGAAATGGGAAAGAAATTCAAACATCTGGGCATCATGGGTCTTGGTTTTTTAATTCCTGTAAATCCAAAACACACATGAAAATCATGTAACTTGGCTTGGTGTCTTGACATGGCACCAACATGTTGTGGTAATTTTGCTGTCCAATTCATGAAGGTGCACACGTTAACAATCAACAAAGTTATTTTGGAACAAGTGTTGTCACGTTATAATCGGAAACACAAGTATTATTGAAACCGTGGGCGTACTACTTACCAATCACGTGCCTCCACACGTCCCTTTTTTTATTGGCTAGGAGGTGTCGTGCGGGGTAGCTGTTTGAGTATGGGAAGCGTGCGATCAGACCCCTGCGTGTGCTCATCGGGAGGAGAGCCCTTTGACCTCTATCCGCCGCGCACCTCCCTCCAAACGTCTCCATTAATATCACCCGAGCCCCTGTTTCACAACATGGCTATGTCTCACTGGACTGAGATTTAAGAGAGAAAAATGAAAATCTGAAAATAAAGTTTTGCACGGATCTTGATGTAAGATCGGATGGACTATATAGCATCGACTATGACTTATAGCAAGCATGATGAATATAAGGACGATGAAAGTGGATAAATTGTCTTACATATTTAGGAACATAATTAAAAAAAAGCCACATGCGGCAATGCCCGAAATACACAAGGGCAGAAGAAGAAGGAAGGCAACGATCTGGCTCGCTGATCTCTACTTTCTTGATGCGTTGTTGTACGCCGCGGGAAACTAGTCTCTGCGGTGAGCGGTGATGAGCTCTTTCCTGTCCTCAATATGCTGCTTGAGAGCATCCACAGATTCCTCCACCAGCCTTTTGCGCTTCATGCGCAACACCACATTCTCGTCCATAAGTTTCTCGGCGATGACGCTAGTCCTCTTCAACAAGGCAGTGGTCTCCTCCTGCTGCTCCGCACTTCTGACGATCTTCGCCCTCAGCAGGTCGCGCTCGGCCTGGAGCTTCACATTGATCTCCCTTAGTTGTCGGATGACGCCGTAGCCTATTCAAACGAGGCTTTCATGTCGTCTTGCAACCTCGCCCAACCGGATATCTGATCCATATGGCTATGGACGATCGCATGCATGCGCGTGTAAGAGTCCTCGCCTACCCGTGAGACATTTTCCTAGGCCGTCACGACACGGGAGGACATCTCTGCTGCATTTGCGGCGTAGCAGGACATCTCTCATGCTTCCGCGGCACAACTGGACCAGTCTGCTGCATCGATGGCGTAGCGGGACCTCCGTGCTGCTACTGCCACGCGGTGGGACATGTCGGCTGCTTTCGCGGCTAGGCGGGACATCTCTCATGCTTCCGCTTCCATGCTTGCCTCTCCCTGGTGGTAATCTCTCGACCCAAAACTCATGCTGGCCATGGCATACGCAAGAGAATGATGCTAAAAGACTTGTTTGGTTTTGCGGGTGAGGAGTTGAGGAGGAATGTGCAGTCATCTTGGCATAGTACAATATTTATAATCGAATATTAATATGCTCCTAAGTGGGAAACAGTTTAGGGTGTGATCAGTGTGAACAGGTTTGCAATTAAATACTATATCGGTGTGAACAGTAGTAGTAATTTGGAATGCGACAAGACGCAAGCTCAAAATTTATTGCCGGTTCTAGTTTCGAAGTGCGGCACTATTCCCGTTTTGAATATTTCGGATCTGAAAATTCATGCCACAATAAAGGGAATTACATGGATAAATATGTTAGGTAGCATTCCACATCAAAAATTCTATTTTATCATTTACCTACTCGAGGACGAGCAAGAATTAAGCTTGGGGATGCTTGATACGTCTCCAACGTATCTATAATTTTTTATTGTTCCATGCTATTATATTATCTGTTTTGGATGTTTAATAGGCATTTATATGCTATTTTATATTATTATTGGACTAACCTATTAACCTAGAGCCCAGTGCCAGTTTCTGTTTTTTCGCCTATTTTAGAGTTCTGCAGAAAAGGAATACCAAAGGGAGTCCAAACGGAATGAAACTTTCATGATGATCTTTCTTGGACTAGAAGCAAACCACGAGACTTGGAGATGAGGTCGGAGACGCAACGAGGCGGCAACGAGGGTGGAGGGCGCGCCCCCTGCCTTGTGGTCCCCTTGTGGGTCTCCTGGCCTAGTTTCTTCGCCTATATATATACTCTTATACCCTGAAAACATCAAGGGGAGCAACAAAACCACTTTTCCACCGCCGCAACCTTCTGTACCCGTGAGATCCCATCTAGGGGCCTTTTTCGGCATCCTACCAGAGAGGGTTTCGATCATGGAGGGCCTCTACATCAACACCATTGCCTGTCCAATGAAGCGTGAGTAGTTTACCACAGACCTACGGGTCCATAGCTAGTAGCTAGATGGCTTCTTCTCTCTCTTTGATTCTCAATACCATCTTCTCCTCGATGTTCTTGGAGATCTATTCGATGTAATATTATTTTTTGGTGTGTTTGCCGAGACCCGATGAATTGTGGAATTATGATCAGATTATCTATGAATATTATTTCGTTCTTCTCTGAATTCTTATATGCATGATTTGATATCTTTGCAAGTCTCTTCGAATTATCGGTTTAGTTTGGCCTACTAGATTGGTTTTTCTTACAATGGGAGAAGTGCTTAGCTTTGGGTTCAATCTTGCGGTGTCCTTTCCCAGTGACAGTAGGGGCAGCAAGGCACGTATTGTATTGTTGCCATCAAGGATAAAAAATATGGGGTTTTCATCATATTGCTTGAGTTAATTCCTCTACATCATGTCATCTTACTTAATGCATTACTCCATTCTTTATGAACTTAATACTCTAGATGCATGCTGGATAGCGATGCAGAATCGTTTCGGTCTACTTGACACGTACGTGATGCCTATGTTCACGATCATTGCCTTAGATATCATCATAATTATGCACTCTTCTATCAGTTGCTCGGCAGTAATTTGTTCACCCACCGTATTATTTGCTATCTTGAGAGAAGCCGCTAGTGAAATCTATGGCCCCCGGGTCTCTTTTCCATTATATTGAATCTCTTTTACATCATACTAGTTTTCGATCTACTATTTTGCAATATTGTACTTTCCGATCTATAAACCAAAAATACCAAAAATATTTACTTTATCGTTTATCTATCTCTATCAGATCACACTTTTGCAAGTAACCCTGAAGGGATTGATAACCCCTTTATCATGTTGGGTGCAAGTTGTTGATTGTTTGTGCAGGTATTCAGTGACTTGTGCATTATCTCCTACTGGATTGATACCTTGGTTCTCAAACTGAGGGAAATACTTACTCTACTTTGCTGCATCACCCTTTTATATTCAAGGGAAAAACCAACGCAAGCTCAAGAGGTAGCAGGAAGAATTTCTGGCGCCGTTGCCGGGGAGATATACGTCAAGTCAAGCCATACCAAGTACCCATTGAGGGAGTCCTAGATTAGGGGCTATCCGGACAGCCCGACTATATACTTTGGCCGGACTGTTGGACCGTGAAGATACAAGACTCAAGACTTCATCCCGTGTCCGGATGGGACTCTCCTTTGCGTGGAAGACAAGCTTGGCGATCCGGATATTTGATTTCCTTTTTGTAACCGACTCTGTGTAAACCCTAGCCCCCTCTGGTGTCTATATAAACAGGAGGGTTTGGTCCATAGAGGGACAATCATAATCATCATAGGCTAGCTTCTAGGGTTTAGCCTCTATGATCTCGTGGTAGATCAACTCTTGTAATACTCATATCATCAAGATCAATCAAGCAGGAAGTAGGGTTTTACCTCCATCGAGAGGGCCTGAACCTGGGTAAAACATCGTGTCCCTTGCCTCATGTTACCATTAGCCTTAGACGCACAGATCGGGACACCTTACCCGAGATCCGCAGGTTTTGACACCGATATTGGTGCTTTCATTGAGACTTCCACTGTGTTGTCGCTGCAAGGCTCGATGGCTCCTTCAATCATCAACAACAATGCGGTCCAGGGTGAGACTTTTCTCCCCGGACAGATCTTTGTGTTCGGCGGCTTCGCGCTGTGGGCCAATTCGCTTGGCCATCTGTAGCAGATCGACAACTACGCCCTGGCCATCAGGTCAGGTTCGGAAACTTGAACTACACGGCCGATATCCGCGGAGACTTGATCTTCGACGGATTCGGGCCTATGCCAGGAGCGCCGAACAGTCACGACGAGCACGGCTTAGACCTGCTGTCCGACAATATTCGGGATATCGCACCTGCAGGAGCTCCGGACCTAAATTCGGGGAAGATCGCGTCGTCTGAGGATGGGTGGATGGACCCTGCCACGGAGGCCGCACACTCATCGGCGGTAGAGCCGAGCACCGGCTTCACCACCAAGGAAGCCTGTGACACTGGACCCCCGGACTCGTGTCTGGCTGTAGGTTCCAGTCCGTGCACCCCCGAGCCCACCGAATCTGGTTGGGCTCCGGTAATGGAGTTCATCGCTGCGGATATCTTCCAGCACTCGCCCTTTGGCGACATGCTGAACTCGTGAAAGTCTCTCTCTTTGTCAGGAGACTCTTGGCCGAACTATGTCCGGCTCGAGTGGGAAGTAGGCGACGAGGGAATTCGTTGCCGACCCACCACCCACTTCATTGCCACGATCGATGATTTAACCGACGTGCTTGACTTCGACTCTGAAGATATCGAAGGTGTGGACGACAATGTAGGAGAAGAACAGGAACCACCGCCCATGGCGATGAGGCAATTGAGGATAACCCCTCAAGGAGGAAAGCAAAGCATGGGCGTCATCGGCGCTGTTCCAAGCCCCGCCACAGCAATACCGGCATAGGAGACAAAAACAATCCGGATGGTGCCGAAGATGAATACAACCCCGATCAGCCTGCCTTCGAGTAGGCCGAACAGGAAGACGGGCAGGTCAGCCCAGATGAACAGCCGACAGACATGTACCTGGAGGAGGACAACTACATTAGCCTCGGCGACGACGAATTTGGCGTGCCTGAAGACCCCGTAGAGCAGGAGAGCTTTAAGCGCCGGCTTATGGCCACTGCAAGGAGCCTGAAAAAGAAGCAGCAACAGCTTCAAGCTGATCAAGATCTGCTCACAGACAGATGGACTGAAGTCCTGGCAACCGAGGAATTTGGACTCGAGCGCCACACCAAGGTTTCCCAAAGCACAAGTGGCTACCTCAACTCGAGGAGGAGCCTATACTACCAGCACAAGACAAGGTTGACCGGCCACCTCGTGGCCGGGATAAAACGGCGTATCAGCTTGAATACCAGCCCGCACCCCCACGCCAATACACTACGGCCCGGGGCAATAGGCAGGACCTGCGAGACATACTGGAAAACAAGGCAGGACAGCCAAGATCAATCTACGGATCGCGGGGGCGCGCCACAGTACGTGACGATGATCGTCACGCTGGATACACTATCCATAAGTCCGGCCGGGCCGAACATAGCCAACCAGACTCATTCGAACTGTGTAGCCACATAGCCCGGCATAGATGCACCGCACACCCCCTCTGCTTCACTGACAAAGTAATGGATCACGAATTCCCAGAAGGGTTTAAGCCTGTAAACATCGAATCATACAATGGCACAACAGACCCCGCAGTATGGATCGAAGATTTCCTTCTCCACATTCACATGGCCCACGGTGACGATCTACACGCCATCAAGTATCTTCCCCTTAAACTCAAAGGACCGGCCCGGCACTGGCTAAATAGCCTACCAGCAAATTCCATCGGCAGTTGGGAAAACCTGGAGGACGCATTCCTCGACAACTTCCAGGGCACGTACGTGCGACCACCGGATGCTGATGACTTGATTCACATTACCCAACAGCCCGGAGAGTCAGCCAGGAAATTCTGGACTCAGTTCCTAACCAAAAAGAACCAAATTATCGACTGTCCGGACGCCAAATCCCTGGTGGCCTTTAAGCATAATATCCGTGACAAGTGGCTTGCCCGACAGCTCGGCCAGGAAAAACCAAAGTCCATGGCGGCCCTCACGACACTCATGACCCGCTTTTGCGCTTGCGAGGACAGCTGGTTGGCTCGCAGTAGCACCACGTCAATGAATTCCGGCACTTCAGATGTCCGTGACAATAACGGCAAGCCACGGCGCAACAGACATAAGCGACGGAACAATGGCGACAACACTGAAGACATGGCAGCCAACGCCGGATTCAATGGCTCAAAATCCGGTCAGCGGAAAAAGCCGTTCAAAAGAAACAATCAGGGACTCCAGTCTGGACCGCATACTTGATCGCTCATGCCAAATTCACGGCACCCCAGATAAGCCAGCAAACCTCACTAACAGAGAATGCTGGGTGTTCAAACAGGCCGGTAAAATAAATGCCGAGAACAAGGACAAGGGGCTGCACAGTGACGATGACGAGGAGCCCCGGCGTCTGAACACGGGGGGACAGAAGAAATTTCCTCCCCAGGTGAAAACGGTCAATATGATCTACGCCACCCACATTCCCAAATGGAAACGAAAGCGAGCACTACGGGACGTCTATGCGATGGAGCCAGTCACCCCAAAGTTCAACCCATGGTCAGCCTGTCCGATCACATTAGATCGTAGGGATCACCCTACCAGCATCCGTCACGGCGGTTCTGCTGCATTGGTCCAAGACCCAATCATCGACGGATTCCACCTCACGCGAGTACTTATGGACGGCGGCAATAGCCTGAACCTACTTTATCAGGACACAGTGCAAAAAATGGGCATCGACCCTTCGAGGATCAAGCCCACCAAAACCATCTTCAAAGGTGTAATTCTAGGAGTAGAGGCCCGTTGCATGGGCTCCATAACACTGGAAGTGGTCTTCGGATCTCCGAATAACTTCCGAAGCGAGGAGTTAATCTTCGATATCCTCCCTTTCCATAGTGGTTATCATGCACTGCTTGGACGAACCGCATTCGCTCGATTCAATGCGGTACCACACTATGCATACCTCAAGCTCAAGATGCCAGGACCTCGCGGGGTCATAACAGTCAACGGAAACACGGACCGCTTTCTCCGTACAGAAGAGCATACTGCTGCCCTCGCGGCAGAAGTACAAAGTAGCCTTCTCCGGCAAACCACCAATCCGGCGACAACAACCCCGAACACCGTCAAGCGAGTCTGGAGTACTCCGCAACAGGACCGCCAGGCACGCCAAGAGCGCGACTAGCAGTCCGGCCTCCGCCCCAGCCCCAGTCAGGCAGCATTCGTGTCGCGCGTACACAATTACGCACTCAAAATACAATGGGCATAGGCGGAGGCGCAATAGTAACACGGTAGTGCGGTTCAGCCGCAACATACTTTAATAACCCCCTTTATCTTTCAGGACCCTGCCTTCGGGCAGCCTCTTCAGAGAGCCGGATCATCGGACTTGTCACAGGAGGGAAAACCAAGGAGGCAAAAGGCTTTGAGCACAAAAGTAATACCCAGGTGGTATCTGTTAATGATCGTTATACCTGTTTTATATACCTACATGCGGCCCGCCCTTAGATAGGACATGTCAAATAGTCCTCTTTACTTCTGCTCAACGCATTAATTGTAAAGATACGCTTGGATGTATTATTCATCAATGGGAGATAATATATAGCGTCAGCTTATTATTCTTACCTTCACATTTTTCCTAAAAATGTTTATTTAATATTGAATTCATACACTTTGGTACGATCAGTTTGCCAGGGGCTTCTCATGGCGCCCCTTAATATGGCAAGATAAGTCTGAACACTTTCGATAGTGCGGCACCCCGAACCAATAGCATTATATGCATCAGCTCTAAATCATGTCTTGGGTCAATAGTTGGGTTTTCCCGGCTCCCTTGTTTTGGTACCTTACGTTCCGTTATATCGGCTAAGGTAGCGCAGAGAGAACTACTGTGATTGTGTCCCGGTTCTTCCGGACAAGCCGAAAACTGACTGTCATGATGCAACAAGCGTTGGTCGCTGTTCGAGAGGTCTCAAAATCCTTAAAGATTTTCTCTGCTTTGGGCGAGGAATCGGCCTCGTCTGATTTAGGCGTACATAGCGCCACAATTTGGCTTTCCGAATTCTAGGGGCTTCGCTGGAATTTAAAATTGTAGACATCTATGGCTAAGTGGGAGTTATAAAGCCGCATAGTCCGATTGCCTTGTTCGCTGTGTCAAACACCTCCTTCAGGGACCAAAGATTTGGATAAAGATTGTTTGGGTTTTCCACGAACACCCCAGTACTACTTAAGTGGGGGCGGAAGCCGACGACTGGCCTACTTTCAGAATTTTATAAACAGCCGCACAGAAGATAATATTTTAAATCAACAAAGTGCTACATAGCGTAAATGACTTCGTTTTTATATTACAAAAATGACAGGAGTACATTCACTCAAAGATTGTGTCCTTGGTACATTCATCGGCCACGAGGCGAGCAACTTTCATAACACCATCATAATATTTTTCGGGATAGCGATGCACCTTGCCCTCCGGCGGTCCATCCTTCACCAGCTTCTCCGCATCCAGCTTGCCCCAATGCACCTTCGCACGGGCAAAGGCTCAGCGGGCACCCTCAATGCAAACGGATCGCTTGATCACTTCAAGCCGCGAATAGGCATTTACCATCCGCTTTATCAGGCCGGAGTAGCTGGCGGGCAGGGGCTCACCAGGCCACATCCGGACAATGAAATCTTTCATAGCCACTTGGGCCGCCCTGTGGAGTTCAACCAATTGCTTCAATTGGTCACTCAGAGGCATCGGGTGTTCGGCTCCAGCATACTGGGACTAGAACAACTTCTCCGTTAAGCTCCCCTCTTCGACACAGTAGAACTCCACGGCATCCGATATGTTGCATGGCAGATCTGCAAATGCCCCTGGAGAGCTCCGAATTCGGGTAAGTAAAAGAAATGTCTCATCCACATGCTTGCTTTGCATAAAGAATGTCTTACCCACCGCTATCTTCTTGGCCGCCTAGATTTCCTGATGGGCCTTTTGGGCTTCTGCCTTGGCGTCTTTCATGCTCAAAAGGGCCTTCGCAAGCTCAGACTCTTTTGTCTTGAAGTCACGCTCCAAAGACTCGAACTTCTTGCCAAGCTCCTGGAGCTCTTGCTGTACCTCGCCCACCCCAGCATTCTGCTTTTCACGCTCAATGTGCTCCATGGCCGCCTTGTTTTCGGCCTCGGATAGCGCTTTCTTCAGGGCCGCCACTTCGGTCGTGGCCCCTATTACAAAATCATGACGCTTTTTCGTTAGCGTCACCAATTTTTCTTACTCTATGTGATATGTGAACGGGGTATCACTCACCTTTGTTCTCTTCGAGCTACCTCTTCGTGAGACTGAGCTCCCCTTTGGCCTGCTCCAGGTCCCGTTTGAGTCCGATGACCTCTGTTGTGCGGGCAGCAGCGGCAAGCAGCACCGCCTGCTTATTCACATAGATACCTACTGTTAGACTCCTGCAGTTTAAAGTTGACCCTCCGTTTGGCTTTTCTTTCCGAACACCAAACAGAGTATCAGGGGCTATTGTCTATTGGGTGATAATTTCACACACTTTTGATTACTCACCACAAAGCCTGTCAGAAGGCTGGTGCAGGCTTCGGTCAATCCGCTTTTGGCGGACCGAACCTTCTGAATCACCGCACTCATAAGAGTACGGTTGAGGGAGTCCTGGACTAGGGGGTGTCCGGATAGCCAGACTATCATCATCGGCTGGACTCCAAGACTATGAAGATACAAGATTGAAGACTTCGTCCCATGTCCGGATGGGACTTTCCTTGGCGTGGAAGGCAAGCTTGGCGATACGGATATGTAGATCTCCTACCATTGTAACCGACTCTGTGTAACCCTAGCCCTCTCCGGTGTCTATATAAACCGGAGGGTTTTAGTCCGTAGGACGAACAACCATTACAACAATCATACCATAGGCTAGCTTCTAGGGTTTAGCCTCCTTGATCTCGTGGTAGATCCACTCTTGTACTACCCATATCATCAACACCAATCAAGCAGGAGTAGGGTTTTACCTCCATCGAGAGGGCCCGAACCTGGGTAAAAACGTCGTGTCCCTTGCCTCCTGTTACCATCCGCCTAGACGCACAGTTCGGGACCCCCTACCCGAGATCCGCCGGTTTTGACACCGACATTGGTGCTTTCATTGAGAGTTCCTCTGTGCCGTCACCAATAGGAAGGATGCCTCTTCCCGTCTTTAAAGACGGTATCTTCGCCAAAGGAGCCTTGGCCGCCGGCCAAACTATCCGGCTGGGTGGTTTTCTCGTGGCCGCCTGTTCGGCCACCGCTTCGACGATGACCTCTCGGGTCATCAAAAGCAATCTTCACGTCAACTCGTAATTCGCCGAGCAGCTAGATCCAATAGAGCTCTCGTCCGTAAACGAGCTCTTGGATCACATCGCCGCCCTGGGAGTCGCTACAGACTACAACCAGATTGGGCTTAAAACCGATCTAAGAGAGATTAACTCTCCCCAGGTTACCCACCACGTTGCGGTGGTAGAGGAACAACGCAGCGATTCTTCTCCTATATTGAAAACTAGTCATGTCCGGACTCCCGAACCCTCCATGCCGGATTCCCGTGGAGGGACGGACTTCGATCAAGCACTGAACCCAAAGTCAGGCATCGGACCGGACTCGTTGGACAATGTCCAGCAATCCAAGCTTCCAAATTCGGAAACTTCTCGGCCCTTGAGCCTCGAGATGGGTAGGGTTCCGGACTCAATTCCACCCACCCACCCAGACATATGTGATCTATCTCAAATCCGGCAAGAGCCCGCTGAAACAGTACATCATTACTGGGCCAGATTCCTCCTGGTTATGGACAGGATAAAGGACTGCCGAGAGGAAAACACAATTTCTATATTCTGCAATAATTGCATGGACGAGGGAATCTTAATCGCCGTCAGTCGCCGTGAAATTACACGCTTCACCGACCTGGCGTCAATAGTACGAAAGTACTGTGCGATGGAGATTTTACGGAAAACCGAAACTAAGTTTTGGGACAATCCGGCCCCGAATACAACCCTAGTCCGTAACAAAAGGGTGCATCACACTCAGGCACCAGGTACAAAAACCAAAAAGCAAAAACCCCATAAAGGGCACGGAACCGTACTGGAGGGATGGCTCAGCGGACCCTGTAAAATTGACAGTACAGAAGGCTCCACCCCAACACATAGCCTTCGAGCATGTTGGATATTGCGGCAGGTGGCCAAAAGTGGCGAGGAGCTTTTAGCCCCGGAAAACCACTCCAACAGTACCAGTACGGTGTCAACAGTCTTTGAGACTTTCGCATCAAATAATATGCGAAAACGAACAATCCGCAGCCTCGCCGAAGTCTACCAAGTAGCAACAACAAATCCATGGAGCGACACGGCCATCACCTTCAACGCCAGCGACGAACCTAAATTCCGAACAGCCCGAGCACCAGCCGCATTGGTCCTCAGTCCAATAGTCGACGGCTTTCGTCTTACCAAGGTACTCATGGATGGCGGCAGCGGACTAAACCTCATCTACGAGGAAACTCTTCAAAAAATGGAAATAGACTGGAGCCGCATTGAGTGAAGCAGCACAACCTTTAGAGGAATAATTCCTAGCCGGGAAGCGCGCTGCACAGGAAAAATCACACTTGATGTGGTATTCGGCTCGCCGGACAATTACAGGTCCGAAGAGGTCACGTTCCAATTGGCCCTGTTCAGCAGCGGATATCACACTATATTAGGACGAGAGGCATTCACAATTTTTCAAGCCATACCCCATTACGGGTACATGAAGCTTAAGATGCTTGGGCCCGGCGGAATAATCACTCTCGCTAGTGATCCGGACATAGCACTCCGCGCCGAAAACAAGACAGCCGCATTAGCCCTGGAGGCACTATCCGAAGCCCTAGCGGCAGAAGAACTCACTTCGTTGCGCTCTACGGTGAATAGGGATGATGTGATACTCGATAAGAGATCCAAGTCCACCTCCTTTAGACCAGCGGATGAAATAGTCAAATTCCAGGTCCATCCAACGGACCCAACAAAGACGGCCTCCATCGGGGCACAGTTGAACCCTGATGTAGATGCCGCACTGCGAGAATTCCTTCGAGAAAATTGGGACATCATTGCCTGGCACCCTTCAGATATGCCAGGAATCCCACGCAGATTGGCAGAACACAGCCTAAACATCCTAAAAGGATTCAAGCCAGTCAAACAGACTCTTCGGCGATTTTCCGAACCCAAAAGACAGGCAATGGGAGAAGAGCTAGCCGAACTACTAGAAGCCGGATTCATCAGAGACATCAAACATCCGGACTGGCTAGCAAACCTGGTAATGGTACCAAAGAAGGACAAATCCTGGCGCCTATGTGTCGATTTTAAATACCACAACAAGGCCTGCCCAAAGGATCCCTTCCCCCTCCCCCGCATCGACCAAATAATCGATGCTACTGCAGGGCACGATTCATTGTGCTTCCTTGACGCATACTCCGGCTACCATAAAATCAAGATGGCGGAAGCGGACCAAGCCGCAACGGCATTCATTACTCCATATGGACCATTCTGCTTCAACGCGATGCCCTTCGGACTCAAAAACACCGGTGCAACATATCAGCGCATGATTCAAACATGTCTGGCTACCCAAATCGGCAAAACAGTATAGGCATACGTAGACGACGTAGTCGTCATAACCAAACACGTCGAGACTCTAGTAGACGATTTGAGGCTCACATTCGACAACCTCCGAGCATATGACATTAAGCTGAATCCGGAAAAATGCATTTTCGGCGTACCAGCCAGAAAGCTCCTGGGCTTCATTGTATCCGGTAGAGGAATTGAAGCAAACCCAGCCAAGATCCGAGCTCTGTCACAGCTGGATATTCCAAAAGACCTCAAATAAATACAAAAATGACCGGATGCTTGGCGGCTCTAAGCCGCTTTATCTCCCGTTTGGGAGAAAAGGCATTGCCCCTCTATCGCCTCCTCAGGCGCACCGAACACTTCGAGTGGACGGATGCTGCCACTGCCGGACTCGAATAAATAAAAGCCATATTGGCAACAAATCCGGTCCTGGCTGCGCCTAACCTGGGCGAACCAATGTTGTTATACATCGCGGCAACACATCAAGTTGTAAGCGCGGTACTCGTCGTCGAACGAGAAACAGAAGGGCATAAATTCCCTCTTCAAAAACCAGTGTACTACGTATCCACTGTCTTAACTCCCTGCAAGTCCTGTTACCCGTACTATCAAAAGATAGCATACGCAGTGTTCATGGCATCCCGGAAGCTCCGACACTACTTTCAAGAGTGTTCGACAACAGTGGCCTACGAAGTGCCCCTCAACGACATTATAAACAACTGCGACGCAACGGGCAGGATTGCAAAATGGGCCATTGAGCTCTTACCATTTGACATAACTTACAAACCTAGGCGAGCTATAAAGTCGCAAGTCTTGGCTGACTTTGTTGCTGAATGGACTAAAGCCGAACTCCCTAAAGAATACGGCGCATACTCCAATTGGATTATGCATTTTGAAGGCTCCAAAATGTTGGCCGGCTTGGGGGCTGGCGTCGTATTGACGTCCCCAACCGGGGACACAGTCCAGTATGTACTTCAGATAATGTACATGGACTCCAACAATGCAGCCGAATACGAGGCCCTCCTACATGGCCTCCGGATGGCAATCTCCATGGGCATTCAACGCCTAGAGGTCCGCGGGGATTCAAACCTTGCAATATCCCAAGTAAATGGAGACTTTGACGCCAAGGATCCGAAAATGGCAGCCTATCGTAACGTTGTCCTAAAAATGTCAGCTCGGTTTGAAGGACTTGAATTCCACCACATAGCCCGAGATAATAACCAAGCAGCCGACGTATTGGCATGCATCGGCCCGAAACGCGACGCTGTCCATCCAAACATCTTCCTGGAACGGCTCTTTAAGCCATCCGTACTATGGGAAGAGGAGTCCGAAAATAACAACACGGAAGCAGCTGCACCACCCAACACAGAACAATCTGACATAATCAGTGACTCAGCTGATGAAATAACACCTTCAGCCCACAAAATAATGGCAGTAATCGCCCCGTGGACAGAGCCATTCCTAGCCTACTTACTTAGGCAGGAACTTCCCGAAGACCAAAATGAGGCCCGCTGCATAGTTCGGCGATCTAAAGCCTACAAGGTCCACGAGGGAGAACTCTATAAGAAAAGCACAACCGGAGTCCTTCAAAGGTGTATCTCCGAAGAGGAAGGGCGAAACCTTGTGGCTGAAATTCATGCCGGACTAGGCGGACACCACGCCGCAGCTCGGGCCCTTGTAGGCAAGGCATTCCGTACAGGATTTTATTGGCCGACGGCCCGGGCAGATGCCGAGGACTTAGTCCAAAGATGCGTCGGTTGTCAGCTCTTTGCTAATCAGAGCCATATGCCACCCACCGCCCTCAATACTATACCCATCACCTGGCCGTTCGCGGTCTGGGGGCTTGACATGGTTGGACCCCTTAAAGGAGGAACCCACAAGCAAAAGTACCTATTGGTCATGGTGGACAAATTCACCAAATGGATAGAGGCCAAGCCAGTTAAAATGGCAGAGTCCGGACCAGTGGTAGACTTCATATACGGGGTAGTACACCGTTATGGCGTCCCCCATAGCATCATTACCGATAACGGCACGAACTTCACGGCCGACGAGGTTAAATTATGGTGCAAAAATATGGGCATTAAGCTCGATTACGCTTCAGTCTATCATCCTCAAACCAACGGTCAAGTGGAACGAGCAAATGGTCTAATAATGAGCGGCATCAAACCCAGACTAGTGCGGTCCCTTACGGAATCTAACACGCACTGGGTAGAGGAGCTTGACTCCGTACTCTGGGGGCTGCGAACAACGCCCAACTGTACTACCGGATTCACACCATTTTTTATGGTATACGGTGCAGAGGCAGTTTTGCCCTGCGACATCATTCATGACTCACCTCGAGTGCACATGTACGAAGAAAGAGAAGCCGAGCTGGATCGGCAGGACAGCTTGGACGCATTGGAGGAAGAACGCGATGTCGCCAAGGCTCGTTCCGCATTCTATCAGCAGCAGGCTCGAAGATATCAAAGCAGAGAAGTACGGGCTAAAACTTACAATGTTGGCGAACTAGTTCTACGCCTGCCGGACAAGAAAAAGGACAAGCTCAAGCCCAAATGGGAAGGCCCTTTCATCATCGATCAAGTCCTGACCGGTGGGGCGTACCGCCTGCGAAATGCATCGGACAACCGACTCGAGCTGAACCCATGGAATGCAGCCCGCCTCCGAAGATTCTACGCCTAGCGCCGGGCTAAGAGTTCGTCTCCTTCCTCCGTCCAAATTTTTACACTTCAGCTGTCTTTCGTTTCTGTCTTTTCTCTCACCCTTTTCATAAAAGCCCTTAAAGGCCTACTTGCGCATTGTTCACACACGCTTGATGTGCTATCCGCACTCATTATACCTGGGGGCTTCTTTACCAGAAGCTTACTTATATGGGCCTCATGCCCAGCACATGTGTCAAACTTCCACATGTACCTTTTATTCACCATTATATGCATCGATATGACTTAAGTTTTGGCCAAGCTGGGTTGCCTGGCTCCTGTGCTTACCCCTACGTTCCCGATTGTTCGGCTAGGACGTAAAGGGAGCACCTCTACGATTGTTACTGCCGGGTCAGCCGGATGTGTACCTCAGACTGGGTGAAGCTGAAAGCTAGCGTTCTTAAGGGAATATTCGGTCGGTGACTTGAAAGATGATTTTTTTTATCTATTTATTTATCTGCCCCCAGATGTTTTCCTGCTCTTTTCGTAGTCCGGACATGCACTTTAGGGCATGCCTCCCAGGGAAAGGAACCCTTAACGGAACTATTCTCCCTGGAAGATGTTTCTTACTAACCATGTAATATAACATAACTAGTTGGGCACTTGTCTGATAAAGCACCAATGACCCCTACGCTTGGTCTCCACGCATGCCCCGGTTGTTTCTTAACCGAGAAGGTATTTGGATACACTCCGGACTCTAGGGTCCCGAGGTTGAAGCAAAAAGGTCGGCAAAGACAAACGATCTACAATCCGGCTAGAAGGCATTTTACATGTCATTTTAAATACATTGTCAAATCGACTGACTATACTCCTCCTCAATCCCGTCTAACAGGCTGTCTAATTTACAGTCCCGTTGGGAATATTTAGCGGCCAATTCTACTTGGCCGTACACTAAGCTCACAAGGATCTCCTTCCCATCAGGCCCCACAGGTCCGACCTTGGCCATGTGGTTGGGATCCGCCTTCTTGTACCGCATCTTCACCATGGCCCAGGCCTCCCTAGCACCTTGGCGGCAGGCCGATATCTTCCATAAACGGAAGCACTGCCGCACTCCCTGAAGCTTCTCCGCAAGCTCTCCAAGGCCCTCGGGTAGGGAGAGGGACGGCCATAAGGCCTAGACGACGCCGCTCATCGCCTGTCGAACTCGTTCGAGCAGTTGCACCAGCTCGAGAAGTTGATCACCCGTTGATACGGGCATCTCCTCCGCAGGGCGACCTGTGAGCACACCTACAGACATATTTCTGTCAATTGACTTCCTCGCCGAACTCTTCTTTTCAAAAGAGTTCGCTCAAGCACTTACTATAGATGTCGCGACGAAGCCGCTGATTCTCCTTCACGGAGCCAAACAGCTCGGCCCGAACACATTTCAGCTCTTCTCCAAGCTGGGGTGGGCATCCTGGAGTTTGTTGCTTTCCTGCTGCACCTTCGTCAGCACCCTCTCGCCGGCCTTCAGCTGGCGCAGTAGTTGTTGCTTGTCCGGATCCAGTCCGGCAACATCTGCAATATCATTGTCAGACTTACACGCACGCCGCACACCGCTTATCTTTTTTGAAATAATGTGTTACCAGGAGGAGTCTCTGTGTTTCCTCCTGCGGCAGCGAGTGCGGCCTCAAGTTGGGCCTTGCACTCTTGTAGCTCCTGGGACAATTGGGTATTCTTCTCTGTAAGATCCTGCATATCAAATGATCCTTAAATCAGTTACTCTAACTACTTTAAGTCTCGAGGGCAACTGGCATATACAACTATTAAAATCTCTTACCCGTATGTCTTTTACATACTGCTCCGTGGCTCTGGTCAAACCATCTTGAGCAGCACGGAGGTGCGCGTCCCCCGCGTTAAATGCATTCAACGCCTCAGGGGAGAAGCACGCGTCACAAAAAACTGTCCGGCGGCGCCTATGGTTCATGGCGCTCTCCACCTCAGACCTGGTGGCGGACAGTCTGTCGGCATCCTCCATTGGAGGAGTATCCGGCTCGCGCCTTGCACTCGCCTCCCCCTCCAGACCAGGTGTTGGAGCCTGGCTGGCAGAGGCTTGGTTGGCAACCTCTCCGCCCGCAGTCCGGTGAGCACTCTTTCTCCTGCAAAAGTCATGAGCATTCAAACACCTCCTAGGAACTTTGTCCTAAATGATGGTCGCGAGCTATACCGTTGCGGTGACATTTCGATTCGCACCGCACTCCTCTTCCGCCTGCGGGGCCGGACTGACCCCTGTTGGTCAGCCGCCGCGGGTTTGGCTTCCCGCCTTGGAGGTACCTCCTGTGAGACACCGTTGTATACGGTGGTCAGAAATGCGCAAGGACGAAATAATGGTGTCAGGACTTCGGTCACAATCACCTGGGGAGCCGGAGACAGGCCGGGGTAGTCAGCCGTAATGGCGACTAGAGCATTATCCATGCTGAGTTGGTGAAACACCCCGTCGATTAGCTCCACCTTTATGTCTGGATCCTCTTCAGAGGACAGATCAAGGGATCTTTCTGGATCCTCGGGTTGTGGGGCCGGACTATGTATGCTCTCCACAGTCCGGCGCAGTTCCTGCGTCAAAACCATAAAGTAAGGTACTTAACTTTGAAAGCGCAGGTCGGATAAATGAACATCCGCTTACCCAGCTCCGAGGGTTGTTCATGGAGAACCCATTCAATGGGCTCGTCTGGAGGAAGTCCTCCTTCTCCCCCTTGTACAGGCCGGACAGAATCTTCACCAGATCTTTGGCCGATCCCGGCCCTTGGCGGCCATGAGGAGTGGCGTCATTCTCCCTGTTGAAATCCCACATGGGGCGGCCCCTGTATTGCAGCGGCTGCACCCCCCGCATAATGCACGTAGCCATGACTCCAATCATGGTCAATCCGGAATGGGCCAGTAACCTTATCCGGCCCATCAAATAATGGACGCTCTTGTCTTCCTCCAGCTGAGGGCTCCACGGGCGCCAACTCAGGCGTTTCTTCAGAGGAGCATTGCTGAACCCTGGGAGGCCGATCCGAATAGGGTCCGGCAGTGGAGCGTCTTCTACATAAAACCATTCTGAAGGCCAGTCTTCGGACGCCTTCTTAGGGGTTCCGGATGGATATCCGGTCCCGGCGACGCGCCATATTTCGGCACCGCCCACTTGATATATTGACCCCTCATGAGAGCGGGGTACGAGGCAGAGTAGCCTCTTCCACAGCGCAAAGTGGGGCTCGATGCCCAGGAATAGCTCACAAAGAGCTACCAAACCCGCGATATGCAGAATGGAGGCGGGCGTGAGGTGATGGAGCTGGAGTCCGTAGAACTCCAGAAGCCCGTGGAGGAACGGATGTACAGGAAATCCAATCCCCCATATCAGATAGGGGACGAAGCATACCCACTCCCCTTTATTGGGACTTGGGGTGGCCTCCGCTTGCTTCCCACCTTTGTAGGTGGCCAGCCCGGCTCGAACCGGGACCATAAAGGCCGGGGGAAGATATCCCTCCGCTTGGAGCGTCACCAGCTCATTGTGCGGGACAGAACATCTCCTCCAATCTCCTGGCAGAGGGTTGGGAGCACGAGAGGAGGAGCCGCGTCGACGGTCCATGATGGAATGGATTCTTGGTCAGAAGCGTTCCGATGAGTACTCAAGGAAGGAAGATGATGTAGTTTGGATCTGGATTCTTGCCTCTCTTATAGGCAGATTATTTGCGCAGCTAGGGGGTAAAACATAAAAGATACCCTGGCCTTTCGCATTCATGCGACGCGTGGAATAAGGCCATTATTGGGCGTGGAAGCCAAGGAGCGCAACATTGGTAAGGGAGCCGGACACTGTTCGGCAGGTACATGGAATTTGAAGGAGAACCCGCCTTGCAACGCCGAAGACAATATATGCGCTGGACTTGTCGTCATTGAAGCCTGGTTCGGGGGCTACTGAGGGAGTCCTGGACTAGGGGGTGTCCGGATAGCCGGACTATCATCATCGGCCGGACTCCAAGACTACGAAGATACAAGATTGAAGACTTCGTCCCGTGTCCGGATGGGACTTTCCTTGGCGTGGAAGGCAAGCTTGGTGATACGGATATGTAGATCTCCTACCATTGTAACCGACTCTGTGTAACCCTAGCCCTCTCCGGTGTCTATATAAACCGGAGGGTTGTAGTCCGTAGGACGAACAACCATTACAAAAATCATACCATAGGCTAGCTTCTAGGGTTTAGCCTCCTTGATCTCGTGGTAGATCCACTCTTGTACTACCCATATCATCAATATCAATCAAGCAGGAGTAGGGTTTTACCTCCATCGAGAGGGCCCGAACCTGGGTAAAAACGTCGTGTCCCTTGTCTCATGTTACCAACCGCCTAGACGCAGAGTTCGGGACCCCCTACCCGAGATCCGCCGGTTTTGACACCGACAATGGTGCTCTTCATCCATGGAAGCGCCGCGAAGCACTTCCAATAGACTATCCGATGCCTCTGACGCAACGGAAGTCATCAGCACGGCCTGCTCGCCCTCCTTAGCGAGGGGCTGTCTACCCGAATCCCGAACCTTTGGAGGTTCCGGCATAGTGTCCGGCTGGGAGCCCGACTTGCTGCGGCCCTTGTCAGCATAATCTGCGGGGATCTTACTCCCCTTGTGCCCGGCGTCGGGAATCTCGCCTTGGGACGTCTCCTGATCCGCCTCCCCCTGTTCTGGTACCCTTTGGGACCACACCTCCGTGCCATCTGCAGGCCGAGGGGAGGTGGCCGTTGGGAGCGAATTCATCACCGAATCGCTCAAAGACCCATCCGAAGAGGATACTCGGGATGGGCCCTAGCCGAACTGCATATACGTGTTCGGTGTTATAATAAACTATGAAGCTAAGTTGCACTAAAGTATAACAGAGTGCGGATACTTACAATATTACTAGGGGCTTGCCCCTGGGCAGCCACTCCTCCTCGTTGTATGCAGCCGTGGTGGAGTGATCCGGAAGGGACGCCTTTCCCTTCTTGGGCGTCCTGGCCTCCCCCTGCGGGGCGGCTTTCCTTTTCTTCTCCTCCCTAGTGCGGGGAGGCGGAATTTCCTCGTGTTTCCCCCCGCCTTCGCGGGAGGAATCTGTCTCGTCGTCCTCAGATGACGAGCCTATGATGGCCTTGCATCGGGGACCCTTCCTGGTCCCCTAGGCCGCCCTCTTAGGCCCTTCGGCCTCCCCGGATGGGGCGGCCCTTTCCTTTTCCTCCTCCCCTTCGTGGGAGGAGTGTGCCTCATCGTCTTCGGACGAGGCGTCCGGTACGACCTTAGGCCGGAGACCCTTCCTGGTCCCCGGGGCCTCCTTTTCGGCCTTCTTTTCCGGCACCTTGTAAGGCGCCGGGACTAGCATCTCTGTTAGGAGAGCACATGCTAGACCTTCTGGCAATGGAGCCGGACAGTCGATCTGCTCCGCCGTCACCACGTAATCCTGATTAAATATACACGATGACTTAAAATCCTCACATGAGTATGCTGGGAAAGCTACATCTGGTGATGGTAAACTCACCGGATGGGGGAGCCGCGTGGCGTGAAGTCCGCGGTCCTCGGATGTGGGAGGAGGTATTTAGGAGGCCTTGAACAGCACCTTCCACGCATCCTTGTGTGTCGTGCCGTTAAACTCTTGAAGTGTCCGGTGTTTGGCCTGAATGAACTCCCACATATTAAATGCCCGTCTTTGGCACGGAAGAATTCGGCGGACGAGCATGACCTGGACCATGTTGACAAGCTTGATTTTCTTGTCCATCATATTCTTGATGCTGTTCTGAAGTCTTTTCCCAGGAGGTGAGCCGCATGGGAATTCCGGATCGAAATTCGGGGGCCGCTGCCCAGTTGGCGTCGTGTGGCTCGGTGATGTAGAACCACCCCGATTGCCACCCTTTCACGGTCTCTGCGAAGGAGCCGTCAAGCCAAGTAACATTGGGCATCCTGCCCACCATGGCACCTTCGCACTCCGCTTGCTAGCCGCTCATGATCTTCGGCTTCACGCAGAAGATTCATAGCCACAAGCCGAAGTGGGGCTTGATGTGGAGGAAGGCCTCGCACATGACGATAAACACCGAGATGTTGAGGACAAAATTTGGGGCTAGATCATGGAAGTCCAGCCCATAGTAAAACATGAGCCCGCGGACAAAGGGATGAAGTGGAAATCCCAGTCCATGAACGAAGTGGGTGACAGTGTCCTGGTCTATATCCTTTGGAGTCACCTCGGTTGGACGAGGGGCTTCGTCAACACTTCATTACCCCATGCCGGGGACTTCGGCATCACTCTGTGTAACGCCCCGGATTCGATGCGCCAGGTGTCGGCCAATTATTCGCCGTTGTTGCCATGTCATTTGCTTGCGTGTTGCACTTTGCCATGTCATATTATGCATTTCATATTATGTCGTCATGTGCATCTCATTTTGCATTCATGTTCGTTTCATGCATCTGAGCTTTTTCCCCGTTGTCCGTTTTGCAATCCGGCGCTCCTATGTCATCCGGCGTCCCCCTCTTCTCTCTTTTCGTGAGTGGGTGTTAAACGTTCTCGGAATGGCCCAAGGTTTGCCAAGCGGCCTTGGTATAGCACCGGTAGACCGCCTGTCAAGTTTCGTGACATTTGGAGATCGTTTGATACTCCACCGGGTAACCGGGTAACCGCAAAGGCCTCTTTTGTGTGCAGCCCAACACCCTTTCCAAAGTGGCCCAAAACTCATCTAAACCCCCTCCATGCTCTCGGTCGTTCGATCACGATCGCGTGGCAGAAAACCGCTCCTCATTTGGACTCTCCTAGCTCCCTCTACCTATAAAAACGTCCCCTCCCCCCCCCTCCATTTTCACGCAAAACGCTAGCTCCCCTCACCTCCCGCCGCCGGATGCGTCCCTTAGCGCCGGGCACGTCCGGGTCGCCCCGCCGCCGCTCCCCTCCACTCGCAGCACGTCACGTGGCACCCCCGCCACCCGCGCGCCGCCGCCGGCCCGCAGGCCCAGCGCCGGCCCCGCGGCCCGTCTCCCCGTCCGCCGCCGCGCCCCGCGGTCCCGAGCGCCCCGCCGCCGCCGCTCGGGTCCCCGCGCCCATCCACCGCCCGTCGCCGCCGCGGCATCCCGCCGTAGCCCGGCCTCCTCCGCCGCCCGAAGCTTCCCCGCGCCGCCGTCCACGGCCACCGCCGCCCGCCGTCGCGGCGTCCCCGCGAGCCGCCGTCCCCTCCGTCGGCGCCCTCCATCGCCGTCGCGCCGGATCCGGCCGGAGCGCCCCTCCCCGCGCCTCCCCGATCCTCCCCCGGCCATCTCCCTCGTCGCCGTTGACCGGAACCGCCGCCGCCTCGATCCGCGTGCCTGAAACCCTAGATCCAGTTTTCGGAGGTGATATTTCGTCCAAGTCCCGAGATATTTCGACATTATCATGCCATGTTCATCGCATCATAACTCTGTGCATACTGCTCCGTTTCGTGCGTGTAATATGTCAAATTGTTCGTCCCGATGAGTAATTCAGTTCATTCCATTGCATCATGTTCATTTGAGTTAATCTTGATGCCCGAAATGCTGTTCGAAGAGTGCTATGTGATGTTAACCTGCTGAAACTATTATAACTTGCTCATTTGTCATTTTTGCCATGTTTGATGTGTGCATCCTATGAGGTTGATGTCTACATGTGTTTTGATCTATGCCATGCCATCTTTCCAGAGGTGCAAACCATGTATTTTTGTGAGTTGTGTACTGAGTGCATCGAGCTTGTTAAGTATGGTACTTGCTGTTGCTGTTTTCCTGACAGATTCTGTTATGTTTTGATGCTATATAAACCTGCTTCTACAAGTCATTCTATGCATAATCTGGAGATGTTCATTAAAGGTGTTTTCTTATACATGTCTTGCTCTATCCACTCATGCCCCTGGTTGCATTTATAGACTGCTGTAGCTTGTTGTTATCTTACTCCAAAGTTGCTAAATAATGTTGCTGTCAGCCTGTTAACATGAAATTCAGTTTTGCCATGTGATTTCCTAGTGATCCATGCACCCTATGAACTTGTTCTCGCCATGCTTAGCTTCATAAACATGTATTCTTACTGTTGGTTGCCTTGCCATGCCATGTATTTCTCTGTAGTGAGTGGTTCAAGCTCACCAACATGCCTACTTATTGTTATTCCTGCCATGTATGCATCTGTCATATAACTTGCCATGTTTACATGGGTGCCATCATATCTTCTGATCCTTTTTGGCTTATGGTCAGTAAAGGACTTTTGTTCCATGCAATTAGTAGATTCATACCATGCCTTTGTTTGCCATGATAAGTTCCTATAACATGTTGTTTGATAGCTCTCAACATTGCAACCTGATGTTATTTCTGCTAAGTCTGAAACTGTTATTATTTGCAATCTTTCCATGTCCTTTTGAGCATGTTCTAGTTGTTTCTGGAGATAGCTCAGTGTTCATGTCTTGTCATGCTTTACCTGTACTTCATGCCCATGCCTTTTGTTATTACGTTGAGATGATGTTGCCTGTTGGTTTGATGCTTGTAAGATGCCTAGTTGCTGTTATGGACAGATTGTTGCTATGACTTGTATAGTGTGTGTGTGTGTGTGTGTGTGTTGAGCCGTTGCTCCGTTTTGAGTGTGCTCTATATGAAACTTTCTTGATTTTGCATGTAGCTTCATATTATCATGTTGCATCCTTGTTTTGAGGTGTTAGCTTGATGTTTGTATGCGTTTTGCATCAATGCCATGTTTAACTTGTTTTGCTCTTATCTTCTAGATCGTAGCTCTGAACTAAATGAACTCTATATGTAACTTGACTAGAATTTCGCGTAGATCCTCTGGTGCATCTTAACTTGCTGTTTAACAACTTGAACATAAGGTTTATTCAGATCTGGACCAATTTCAAAATTTGCATATGAGGACTTACCGGAATTGTTATATGATGTTCCCGGCCTCATCTAAACTTGCCTTGATGTGTTGTTCTTGTTTGCATCATCTCTTGCCATGAGTAGCTTCATGTAGCCTTGTCATGCATCATGCTTGTTGTGCATCATGTCTTGCCTATGTGTGGTGTGTTTACCATGTTGTGTGCTTCTTCTCGATAGTTCCCATTTCGTTGCGATCGTGAGGATGCGTTCGTCTACGTGTGGTTCGTCTTCGTGGCTTCATCTTCTTCATGGACTCGTTCTTCTTCCTTGCAGGATTTCAGGCAAGATGAACGCTACCCTGGATCTCACTACTATCATTGCTATGCTAGTTGCTTCGTTGTATCGCTTTGCTGCGCTTCCTATAACTTGTTCTTCAAGCCTCCCAAATTGCCATGAACCTCTAACCTTTGACACCCTTCCCAGCAAACCGTTGCTTGGCTATGTTACCGCTTTGCTCAGCCTCTCTTATAGCGTTGTTAGTTGCAGGTGAAGTTGAAGATTGCTCCATGGTGGACAGGATTTTGGTTGGGATATCACAATATCTCTTATATTATTAATGCATCTATATATTTGGTAAAGGGTGGAAGGCTCAGCCTTATGCCTGGTGTTTTGTTCCACTCTTGCCGCCCAAGTTTCCGTCATACCGATGTTATGTTCCCGGATTTTGCGTTCCTTACGCGGTCGGGTGATTTATAGGACCCCCTTGACAGTTCTCTTTGAATAAGACTCCTCCAGCAAGGCCCAACATTGGTTTTACCATTTGCCTCACCTATTACCTTTTTCCCTTGGGAGTCACGCATCCCAAGGTTCATCTTTATTTTAGCCCCCCCCCGGGCCAATGCTTGTCTAAGTGTTGGTCCAAACTAGAGTCACTTGCAGCACCACCTCGGGGAAACTTGAGGGCTGGTTCTAGTTGTACGTACTGCTCATCTGGTCGTGGCCTGAGACGAGATACACGCGGCTACTATCAGGATGTCGGCACGCCGGGAGGTCTTGCTGGACTTGTTTCACCATTGTCGAAATGTCTTGTAAACCAGGATTCCGAGACTGATCAGGTCTTCCTGGGAGAAGGTATATCCTTCGTTGATCGCGAGAGCTTATCATGTGCTAAGTTGGTACACCCCTGTAGGGTATAAACTTTCGAGAGCCGTGCCCGCGGTTATGTGGCAGATGGGAATTTGTTAATGTCCGGTTGTAGATAACTTGACACTAGATCCGAAATAAAACGCATCAACCGCGTGTGTAGCCGTGATGGTCTATTCTCGGCGGAGTCCGGGAAGTGAACACGGTTTCTATGTTATGATTGACGTAAGTAGGTGTTCAGGATCACCTCTTGATCATTGCTAGCTTCACGGCCGTTCCTTTGCTTCTCTTCTCGCTCTTATTTGCGTATGCTAGCCACCATATATGCTTAGCCACTGCCGCAACCTCACCACTTTACCCCTTCCTTTCCTATTAAGCTTTGCTAGTCTTGATACCCATGGTAAGGGGATTGTTGAGTCCTCGTGGCTCACAAATTACTACAACAACAGTTGCAGGTACAGGTTATGTGATGATCATGACGCGAGAGCGATGTTGCTTGTTTTGGAGTTCTTCTTCTGCTTCTTCGATCAGGGGATAGGTTCCAGGTCGGCAGCCTGGGATAGCAGGGTGGATATTGTTTGAGTTTTCTGTTTATGATTCATCCGTAGTCGGATGTTATTCTTGTATGTTGTATTGTTGTATTCATGTGACATTGTATGTATCGGATGTATCCCCACTATTATGTAATGTTGATGTAATGATATCCACCTTGCAAAAGCGTCTTCAAGATGCGCTTCTATCCTTGGTGGGACCTTCGAGTTCCTTTAGGATAGGGTCGCATCTTGGGCGTGACAAGTTGGTATCAGAGCCTCGACCGACCTTAGGAGCCCCCTTGATTGATCATGTAGTTTGGCCGTTGTCGAGTCTAGAAGAAAACTATTTTTGGAGTCTAGTTATATCGGAGAGTAAGATTTCTTTTTACTCCTCAGCCCCTTCGTCGCTCTGGTAAGGAATCTTGATGTAGGTGTTTTGAACTACTCCTCTTCCCCTTCAAATTTTTCTTTAGGATCACGCGGTTAGTTTTTGTTCGTTGTCCATCCTCTTTTGTCCGGCGCATTCCTCGTCAAGCTGATTCGAACCTCTCTCTCTCTTTGGGAGATCAATCTTCAGCTCTTTTCGATCTATGTTGTTTCTCTGTCCAAAGTTGTCCTTGTTTTTCCCACCCACCCACCCTTTTTCTTCTCGGAACCGGAGTCCGTAATCGAGTATCCATCCTACTCGTGCGAAGTCTTTACTTTTCTTTCCTCAATTATTTCAACCGGTGTTTTCTCTTCAAGATATTCATCGTTTTTCCCCTTCCAAGTTACCCTTGTTTTCCCGCCCTCCCAACCTCTTCTTCCCGGAGTTTGAGTCTCTTTCGACCATCGATTTCATTCGCACGGAGCCTCTTCAGCCTTCCCTCATTGATTTCAACCAGTGAATTATCGTCTCATTTGACATTCTTCATCTCTTTTCTTTTCCGATGGTTTCAATTCAAGTTTTTCGGTGTTGATCGTATTCTTTTCCTCGGCTCAAATGTTTTCCCCTTGCTCATTCGCCTCTCGCCAGTTTATCCTTCCGGAGTGTTCAAGACATCTCAGGAGATTCGTCCGTGTTCCAATTAATTCGAGGTGGTCACCTCATTCAAATATTTCAATTGTTCTAGTGCATCATCTATCTGTTCAACAATCCTTTTCTACGGTGTTCTCTTTTAGTGGCCCCTAACCCACAGGTCTTTTCTCAGGATCTTACCTGAGTCTTCTAATTCCCCCGGAGTTATTCTCAAATTCTTGTCAATCGTGACGTAAGAATGGATCCCATCAGTCACATGCCTTCTCCAAGATCTCTTTCAAATTCTTTTCATTGTTGGCTCAACCCCTTCGCTTTTCATTCTCTCGGAGTATCTCAGTAATTTTGGTGGTGTTTTCCGTCGTCATTTAAAGATCAAAGAAGAGTTTTCTCCTCTAAATCTTGCCTGTTCTCCCGGAGATTCGCGGTGCTAGCTCGATGTTATCCTATCAAATTGTTTCAAGTCATACAAATTCTTTTCATCCATCCGGAGAATTTCAGGAGTTGCTTTCTCTCTCGATCATCCGAAGGCCATCTTTTCAGAAGATTTCTTCGTTCTAAGTTTTCGAATTCGTTCTCCAATTATTCTATGTTTGTGCCCCTTCGGTCGTCTCAATATTCTTCGGGTGCTTCGTTCAAGTATTCATAATCAGCTCATGATCTCTTTATTCTTTTGCATCTAAATCCCCTCTAGCATATTTGTTCTGCTAATTCTTCCCGGTGATTCATCCTTTTTCATCAGTCATTTTCGAATTCTTACGGTGGTTCATTCAAGATTCTTTTTCCTTGATTATCTTTTTGATCCATTCATTCTTTTCAATCCTACCGGTGGTTCATGAAGACCTTCTCAAGTTTGCGATATGTCACTTCTCAATCCTTTTCAAGAAGAATAAGTAGTATGCAAAATCCATTGCTTGTCATCAATTTAATTTGATGAAGGATATAAGCATACAATAAATCTTATTCTTATTTCATCCAAGCGAGTAATTCCTTCCTTCAGAATTTGTTCTTGGGGAATAAATTCTACTTCCAAGTGTTTTCATCTTTTCTTTTCCGGAGTTCCAAGTTTTCCGCATTATCGTCGCGAGGCTCCATCTAAATCATCGCATGCTTTAATCTTATTCTTTCATCCTTCATTCTATCTCATCATCTTTTGTCACCGGAGATCTTCATGGTGGTTCTTCATGATTTAATTCATTCTTCAAGAGTTCATCAACATTTTTTTGGAGAAATTCAAGTACCTTTTCTTCTTGCATCTCGAAGTGCAATTAAATCTCCGTATTCTTTTGAAGTGGAGTTTTGCATTTCTTCGTTCTTCTCAGTTATCCAATCATTTCCGTTTGTGGTCGGTTATCACCTTATGATTTCGAGATGTTATCGATAAGTCCACAACAAGCTTATTCTTTTCGTTGTTGATTTTCTCAACAACTCCATTCAATCCTTTCTTCTAAGGTTGCTTTCTATTTCATTTGTGGAAGAAGATGTCGTCTTCTTCTCCGTTCTTTTCGTTCAACTCTTTCAATTCTTTCCGGAGGTTTTGTGTCATGTCTTCATCAAGTATCATTCCATCCTCTCAAGCTCGTGTTCTATTCCTCCATGTTTCAGCTGGAGTGCTGCCTAAATCCTTTTAGTCTTATTCGTTTCTTATCTCGTTCTAACAGGAGTGGTTTCGTAGTCTATCTGATTCCGTGAGCTTTCGATTCTCGTCATTCTCAACGGTCCTCTCTTATTCTCGAGTGCTCTCGATTCTTGGCTTCTTCTCTTGAGTTCTTGTTTCACCTCATCCCTTTTTCCTTCCGTCTCGGTCCTAAGATCTCGGGACGAGATCTCTTGTTAGTGGAGGAGTGTTGTAACGCCCCGGATTCGATGCCCAGGTGTCTGCCAGTTATTCGCCGTTGTTGCCATGTCATTTGCTTGCGTGTTGCACTTTGGCATGTCATATTATGCATTTCATATCATGTCGTCATGTGCATCTCATTTCGCATTCGTGTTCGTTTCATGCATCTGAGCTTTTTCCCCATTGTCCGTTTTGCAATCCGGCGCTCCTATGTCATCCGGCGTCCCCCTCTTCTCTCTTTTCGTGAGTGGGTGTTAAACGTTCTCGGAATGGCCCGAGGTTTGCTAAGCGGCCTTGGTATAGCACCGGTAGACCGCCTGTCAAGTTTCGTGCCATTTGGAGGTCGTTTGATACTCCAACGGTTAACCGGGTAACTGCAAAGGCCTCTTTTGTGTGCAGCCCAACACCCTTTCCAAAGTGGCCCAAAACCCATCCAAACACCCTCCATGCTCTCGGTCGTTCGATCACGATCGCGTGGCAGAAAACTGCTCCTCATTTGGACTCTCCTAGCTCCCTCTACCTATAAAAACGTCCCCTCCCCCCCCCTCCATTTTCGGGCAAAACGCTAGCTCCCCTCACCTCCCGCCGCCGGACGCGTCCGTTCGCGCCGGGCACATCCGGGTCGCCCCGCCGCCGCTCCCCTCCACTCGCAGCACGTCACGTGGCACCCCGGCCACCTGCGTGCCGCCGCCGGCCCGCAGGGCCAGCGCCGGCCCCGCGGCCCGTCTCCCCGTCTGCCGCCGCGCCCCTCGGGCCCGAGCGCCCCGCCGCCGCCGCTCGGGTCCCCGCGCCCGTCCGCCGCCCGTCGCCGCCGCGGCATCCCGCTGTAGCCCGGCCTCCTCCGCTGCCCGCCGTCGCGGCGTCCCCGCGAGCCGCCGTCCCCTCCGTCGGCGCCCTCCGTCGCCGTCGAGCCGGATCCGGCCGGATCCGGCCGGATCCGGCCGGAGCGCCCCTCCCCGCGCCTTCCCGAGCCTCCCCCGGCCATCTCCCTCGTCGTCGTTGACCGGAGCCGCTGCCTCCTCGATCCGCGTGCTCGAAACCCTAGATCCAGTTTTCGGAGGTGATATTTCGTCTAAGTCCCGAGATATTTCGACATTATCATGCCATGTTCATCGCATCATAACTCTGTGCATACTGCTCCGTTTCGTGTGTGTAATATGTCAAATTGTTCGTCCCGATGAGTAATTCAGTTCATTACATTGCATCATGTTCATTTGAGTTAATCTTGATGCCCGAAATGTTGTTCGAAGAGTGCTATGTGATGTTAACCTGCTGGAACTGTTATAACTTGCTCATTTGTCATTTTTGCCATGTTTGATGTGTGCATCCTATGAGGTTGATGTCTACATGTGTTTTGATCTATGCCATGCCATCTTTCCAGAGGTGCAAACCTTGTATTTTTGTGAGTTGTGTGCTCAGTGCATCGAGCTTGTTAAGTATGGTACTTGTTGTTGCTGTTTTCCTAACAGATTCTGTTATGTTTTGATGCTATGTAAACCTGCTTCTACAAGTCATTCTATGCATAATCTGGAGATGTTCATTAAAGGTGTTTTGTTATACATGTCTTGCTCTATCCACTCATGCCCCTGGTTGCATTTATAGACTGCTGTAGCTTGTTGTTATCTTACTCCAAAGTTGCTAAATAATGTTGCTGTCAGCCTGTTAACATGAAGTTCAGTTTTGCCATGTGATTTCCTAGTGATCCATGCACCCTATGAACTTGTTCTCACCATGCTTAGCTTCATAAACATGTATTCTTACTGTTGGTTGCTTTGCCATGCCATGTATTGCTCTGTAGTGAGTGGTTCAAGCTCACCAACATGCCTACTTATTGTTATTCCTGCCATGTATGCATCTGTCATATAACTTGCCATGTTTACATGGGTGCCATCATATCTTCTGATCCTTTTTGGCTTATGGTCAGTAAAGGACTTTTGTTCTATGCAATTAGTAGATTCATGCCATGCCTTTGTTTGCCACAATAAGTTCCCGTAACATGTTGTTTGATAGCTCTCAACATTGCAACCTGATGTTATTTCTGCTAAGTCTGAAACTGTTATTATTTGCAATCTTTCGATGTCCTTTTGAGCATGTTCTAGTTGTTTCTGGAGATAGCTCAGTGTTCATGTCTTGTCATGCTTTACCTGTACTTCATGCCCATGCCTTTTGTTATTACGTTGAGATGCTATAGCCTGTTGGTTTGATGCTTGTAAGATGCCTAGTTGCTGTTATGGACAGATTGTTGCTCTGACTTGTATAGTGTGTGTGTGTGTTGAACCGTTGCTCCATTTTGAGTGTGCTCTATATGAAACTTGCTTGATTTTGCATGTAGCTTCATATTATCATGTTGCATCCTTTTTTTGAGGTGTTAGCTTGATGTTTGTATGCGTTTTGCATCAATGCCATGTTTAACTTGTTTTGCTCTTATCTTCTAGACCGTAGCTCTGAACTAAAGGAACTCTATATGTAACTTGACTAGAATTTCGTGTAGATCCTCATGGTGCATCTTAACTTGCTGTTTAACAACTTGAACATAAGGTTTATTCAGATCTGGACCAATTTCGAAATTTGCATATGAGGACTTACCGGAATTGTTATATGTTGTTCCCGGCCTCATTTAAACTTGCCTTGATGTGTTGTTCTTGTTTGCATCATCTCTTGCCATGAGTAGCTTCATGTAGCCTTGTCATGCATCATGCTTGTTGTGCATCATGTCTTGCCTATGTGTGGTGTGTTTACCATGTTGTCTGCTTCTTCTCGATAGTTCCCGTTTCGTTGCGATCGTGAGGATGCGTTCGTCTACGTGTGGTTCGTCTTCGTGGCTTCATCTTCTTCATGGACTCGTTCTTCTTCCTTGCAGGATTTCAGGCAAGATGACCACTACCCTGGATCTCACTACTATCATTGATATGCTAGTTGCTTCGTTCTATCGCTTTGCTGCGCTTCCTATAACTTATTCTTCAAGCCTCCCAAATTGCCATGAACCTCTAACCTTTGACACCCTTCCCAGCAAACCGTTGCTTGGCTATGTTACCGCTTTGCTCAGCCTCTCTTATAGCGTTGTTAGTTGCAGGTGAAGTTGAAGATTGCTCCATGGTGGACAGGATTTTGGTTGGGATATAACAATATCTCTTATATTATTAATGCATCTATATATTTGGTAAAGGGTGGAAGGCTCAGCCTTATGCCTGGTGTTTTGTTCCACTCTTGCCGCCCTAGTTTCCGTCATACCGGTGTTATGTTCCCGGATTTTGCATTCCTTACGCAGTCGGGTGATTTATGGGACCCCCTTGACAGTTCGCTTTGAATAAGACTCCTCCAGCAAGGCCCAACATTGGTTTTACCATTTGCCTCACCTATTACCTTTTTCCCTTGGGAGTCGTGCATCCCAAGGGTCATCTTTATTTTAGCCCCCCCAGGCCAATGCTTGTCTTAGTGTTGGTCCAAACTAGAGCCACTTGCAGTGCCACCTTGGGGAAACTTGAGGGCTGGTTCTAGTTGTACGTACTGCTCATCCGGTCGTGGCCTGAGACGAGATACACGTGGCTACTATCAGGATGTCGGCACGCCGGGAGGTCTTGATGGACTTGTTTTACCATGTTCGAAATGTCTTGTAAACCAGGATTCCGAGAATGATCGGGTCTTCCTGGGAGAAGGTATATCCTTCGTTGATCGCGAGAGCTTATCATGGGCTAAGTTGGGACACCCCTGCAGGGTATAAACTTTCGAGAGCCGTGCCCGCGGTTATGTGGCAGATGGGAATTTGTTAATGTCCGGTTGTAGATAACTTGACACCAGATCCGAAATAAAACGCATCAACCGCATGTGTAGCCGTGATGGTCTCTTCTCGGCGGAGTCCCAGAAGTGAACACGGTTTCTGTGTTATGATTGACGTAAGTAGGTGTTCAGGATCACCTCTTGATCATTGCTAGCTTCACGACCGTTCCTTTGCTTCTCTTCTCGCTCTTATTTGCGTATGCTAGCCACCATATATGCTTAGCCGCTGCTGCAACCTCACCACTTTACCCCTTCCTTTCCTATTAAGCTTTGCTAGTCTTGATACCCATGGTAATGGGATTGCTGAGTCCTCGTGGCTCACAGATTACTACAACAACAGTTGCAGGTACAGGTTATGCGATGATCATGACGCGAGAGCGATGTTGCTTGTTTTGGAGTTCTTCTTCTGCTTCTTCGATCAGGGGATAGGTTCCAGGTCGGCAGCTTGGGCTAGCAGGGTGGATATTGTTTGAGTTTTCTGTTTATGATTCATCCGTAGTCGGATGTTGTTCTTGTATGTTGTATTGTTGTATTCATGTTACATTGTATGTATCGGATGTATCGCCACTATTATGTAATGTTGATGTAATGATATCCACCTTGAAAAAGCGTCTTCAAGATGCGCTTCTATCCTTGGTGGGACCTTCGAGTTCCTTTAGGATAGGGTCGCATCTTGGGCGTGACACTCTGCGAGCCTGTATTGCCCGTGCTATGTCACCACTTCAGAGTGCCGAGCTCTTTGCTCCGCCACCTTGGGACCAGTTTGGGGGATGGAACCTCGTCCCACATCAAGCTCGGACCACGTCATCAATACTGAACACATTAACCAGCTAAGTTGCCTTCATGCTCAAAGTTTTAATTTTTAAACTTGTGTTCGGTTCGACCAAGCATTATACTTTTTTGGAAAAAAAGTTGCTTGTAAAAAAAATTTCTTGTCCAAACTTCGTTTCTGACACACAAATTCAAATACCCCGTTCACTTGGGGGCTTCCTTCATGAAGCTTTTTCCTCTTGCATATGATTATACTTGTACAGCTTCGTTCCTTGTTCGTGTATTATGCCACAATATGCACCATATTGACTTAAGCGATTTGCAAGCTGGGTTGCCTGGCTCCTGTGCTTACCCCTACGTTCCCGATTGTTCGGCTAGGGAGTAAAGGGAGCACCTCTGCGATTGTCACGACCGGGTCCTCCGAGCTCTGGCCTCACACTGGGTGAAGCCGAAAGCTAGCGCTCTTATTGTTTTCAATCATGGTCGGCACACAACGGAACTCATGAGTACAAAAAATCTATTGCACAAGTCGCATAGTAATAATGAGCACCAAAGAAAGGTATCGGTGCGGGTACTATTTTCTTCGAAGATGCTTCTTACACTTTGTTAGTAATATAGCATAAGTTCCTTGAGCGCGCTTTGTCTGTTACAGCCTTATGGCATGGTTGCCTGGTTATCGGAAACACCGTCGATATTCTCGACAGGTGGAGTACATAACACTTTTCGGCCCTTGCCAAAGAGGGAGAAGCCAACGGTCGGTTAAGACACGTATAAAATTCGGGTGAACATAGATATGATATAAGTACTTCGGTACATACAATCATTCTTTTACCCAAGTCACTTGGGGGCTCTTAAGTTTATTTGAGCCATTTTATAATAAGTGTTTTTCTTCTTAGTCATTGCAAAGTTATTATTATTACTATTTATCACTCCTTTTTTCGACGCGAGTGTGCGGTCAATAGTCGGGGCGCCTAATTTCTCTCTCAAAGCCGCTAAAGTTTGCTAAACTGGCCTAACGAGAAGTACTCCGCCTTCGGGATAGGAGGTTGACGCCATAGGCTGACCCGCTTGAAGTCTCGAGATAGGATGTGTCATGTTAAAGCACGACAGAAACACCCTTTTTTAAGACCAATTTTTGATTTGGCACCGAACACTTGATCTAGTTCGGACATTAAACTTTTGAATAAGTTTTTTGGCTTTTCGAGCCTATGGCACTTTTAAACTATTTATGCGTTTCTAGCATTAGTCTCGCAGTGCAACGCCGGACACCTTTAGGGATTTGGCAAAAACATTCTCGGATATTGCTATATATGCATCGGTTTCGAATTGTGTCTTCGGTCAATAGTTGGGTTGCCCAGCTCCTGTGTTTGCCGCCTACGTTCCGCTTTGTTCGGCTAGGTGTGCCAAGGGAGAACCACTGCGATTGTACTTGTAGCTCGCATGGTCAAGCACCTTAGTGGAGAAAGCCGAAAACTGACTATCACAATAGGCGTAAACTGGTCAGCGATCTGATGACTATATTAAATGACGAGCCGTTCATAATATTGACCGAAGTGTTTATGGCTTGACCTCGATTGTCGCCGAACACTACCGGGGGCTAGTAACTAGCCTCCCAAACTAAATCCTCAATATTTGCTCTTCCATTAGAGCTGAGGCTTCGTGATCATGCTTAGCATGACAACCCAACGAAAGGAACCGATAGCGGGACTATTTTCTTTGGAAGACATTTCCTATGTTAAACAGTAAGATAACATATCTCTCTGCGTACCTTTGTTTATAAAACCGTATGGCCAGATTGCCTTGTTTGTCGTAAATCTTTGCCCTCATAAAAGGCTTTATAAAGTAGGACAAACACTCCTCGGCTACTGGCCGAGGAGGTTGAAGCCGATGGTCGGTCAACAAAGTTTTGTACAATGCGGATCCGAGCATTAATGACATAAAGTACTTGGATACATAGAGTCATTACACATAATTTGTGATTTTACTATGGATATCAATCCTTAATTCAGCCACCCGTGCCCACATTAAGGCTCGGGGGCTACTGGGCTTCGGGCTCATTATCTATAAATATTAAAAGGGGCACATCGATCCCCTGATCTGGTGTTGCCACCCGACCAGTGTCTCGGGGGCTACTGCATTGCCTGTTCTATGCAAAAAAAATTAAGTGCAATACAGTTTCCGAGGAGATTTTGATCCTCAGGTTGGTCGGCCGCACCCAACCTGAGTCTCGAGGACTAAGCACGCCGCTTTTTGTGTCCCAAACTATTCTGCCGAGCTAGGACTTGATCCTCAGGCAGATTTTGCAAATCAACCTGAGTCTCAGCGGTTACTAGGATCGGCGGTCTTATGTCATCCTTCATGTACATCTCGGCTTTTAGACCGATACACACCTTGAGGGCTACTGGCTATATATCTCGTCAGAGAATAAATTGCATCAATAAAAAATATCGACCAAAAATTAGTCCATGACCGAGGTGCTGAACCACCTCGGAAGCAGTTCGGCATATAGCTCGGATGCAAGTGGCTGGCTCCTTAGAGGGCATTTTCGGCATTAAGCTCGGCTAAACTCCTTCAACTTTTTTGGACAAAGATGATCTATGACATCTTGGATATAGTCCGGCGTTGGAGCTTGGACACAGACCGGCGTTGGAGCTCGGATACATTTTGGCGTTGGAGCTCGAAAGCAGTCCGGCATTGGTGCTCGGCTGCAAAAGATACCTCGAATGCAGTCCGGCGTTAGAGCTCGAATGCAAGAGGGCACTGCCTCCCGGGAACAACTACAAACCCGAGGTGTGGCATAAATATAACAAGGAATTGATAAAGGCCGGAAACTTAAGGGGGCTCCTCGAATACCCGACGTATAAACTCGTTGAATGCATTTCGGTGATCCTCAAGATCGAAGATGAGAAGATTTGTTGAACCAGTTTTCAAGGCCGGCAACCGAAGATGAAGGACAGTTCGGAAGAATCGAGGAGCATCCCTAACTTGAAGACCGGTTCAGGGGGCTACTGACGGTGTCCTGGACTAGGGGGGACTCAACACGTCATCTCCCGATCTGCTAGATTGGGCCGAGGGCCCCCGTGGCCGTATACTCATGGGCCAGTCCGGATAGCTGCCGCATACAAGGAAGATTCCACAAGACTTGGCGATCAAGACAAGGACTCCTCCCCCACCGGCGTATTCGGCTAGGACTCTTGTTATCCTAGGCCTCTGGTGCATTATATAAACCGAGGCCAGGCTAGTCGATAGAGTATATACAACAACCATACCATAGGGTAGCTTCTAGGGTTTAGCCTCTCTGATCTCGTGGTAGATCTACTCTTGTACTATCCATATCATCAATATCAATCAAGGAGGAATAGGGTTTTACCTCCACCGAGAGGGCCCAAACCTGGGTAAAAACATCGTGTCCCTTGTCTCCTGTTACCATCCGCCTAGACGCACAGTTCGGGACCCCCTACCCGAGATCCGCCGGTTTTGACACCGACAGTGGGCGAGGAACACGACCCTCTCATGGGGTCCCGGAGTCAGAATGATCTGCCTTGTGTCCGGCAGCTGGTGCGCGATGTCTGCGGCCAAGTATTCGGCCGCCCGGAGCTTCGTAATATGCTCCTCCTTGACGGTGGAGGCCACCCACTTGCCTCCTGCTCCGGACATGTTTGGCCATGCGGAGAAAGTGTGAACTAGGGCACTGGAGCTCGAGGGGGCGAGAATAGATAAGCGAAGGAGGAAGAAGGCGTGGGTGAAAAGGGGGAATCCTTATCCCTTTATAGAGGCGACGAAAATGGTGCACCTCCCCACTTGCGCGTTGAAAATCACTTATTTCCCAAACGCCATGATTGATGGCGCGGTTGGGTTACCCGTACCCGTATTGACGAGAATCCCGTGATAAGGGGACATGATCTCTGCTTCGACAAGACATGCCGAGGAAGCCGCCTCGCGATATGTGCGGTTGCTAGCTGTGGGAAGACGGTTCAATAATGACTCGACCATGGTGTCGTGTCACGTTATCTAAAGTTGTCAGCAGATTATATTTGTGGAATATCGTTCTCTCTACGATGGAATGTGAAAGTCATGTTGCAGATCCGAACACGATTTAAGTGTTCAAGGTTTACTTTGGAGTATTCGGAGATGGAACCCGCCTTGCAATGCCGAAGAAAAACTGTGCGCCGGACTCATCATCATTGATGCCTGGTTCAGGGGCTACTGAGGGAGTCCTAGATTAGGGGGTATCCGGACAGTCGGACTATATACTTTGGCCGGACTGTTGGACCGTGAAGATACAAGACTCAAGACTTTGTCCCGTTTCCGGATGGGACTCTCCTTTGCGTGGAAGACAAGCTTGGCGATCCTGATATTAGATTTCCTTCTTTGTAACCGACTCTGTGTAAACCCTAGCCCCCTCCGGTGTCTATATAAACCGGAGGGTTTGGTCCATAGAGGGACAATCATAATCATCATAGGCTAGATTCTAGGATTTAGCCTCTACGATCTCGTGGTAGATCAACTCTTGTAATACTCATATCATCAAGATCAATCAAGCAGGAAGTAGGGTTTTACCTCCATCGAGAGGGCCCGAACCTAGGTAAAACATCATGTCCCTTGCCTCCTAATACCATTAGCCTTAGACGCACAGATCGGGACCCCCTACCCGAGATCCACCGGTTTTGACACCGACACCCATCATAAACTCTTCTCTCTTGCATTACATTATTTGCCATTCACCTCTCGTTTTCCTCTCCCCCACCTCTAAAACAATTTTCGAAAAGATTCGCCTCTTCTTCGCCTTCTTTCCGTATGTCTTTTTCTTTGTGTTTCCATGTGCCTTCTAATTGCTTGCATCTTTGCTTGCTAAAAATCTATTGATATGGATCAACTTAAAGTTTTCTACTTGGATCATCTTCGATCCTTATGCGCTCGTGCTGAAACCCCAACTAGCCTAGTTGATGGGAAATCTTTAGATGACCATGCTCATTTGGTGTGTCATCGTGTGTCTCAAAAAGGGGGACTCTTATGGAATCAAATAAATAGTTTGCTATGCTATGCTTGGAATCTTTGTGAAATTTATGATTTTACTTGTTGCTCAGAAAACCCTAAAAACACCTTCCCTACTTATGTGAGTTTAATGACAATGAAATCCTATCTTCTTATGCCAAATGTGTTTATAGTTACTATGATATCGAACAAATTGAAGAATTTGTTGCTTTTAAGGGTGCCTATGAAGTTGCTTCTTTGATTGAAAAGTATGATATTACTCTCTACAAATCTAAAAAATTTAACATACTTAAATATTGCTATGAAAACTATGCTCATAATGTCTATGCCAAAGAACTTATTGCGAGAATAAATGTTGCCTTGGAAGAAAATAATGATATGCATAAATCTATAGATAATTATGATTCCGATAATTTGATTGAAATATCCCTTGATGAACATGATGCTTGCTATTCTTGTGGCCATGATGCCAATATTTATGGAGATGAATTTGCTATAGTCCCTTATGTTAAACATGAGATTGTTGCTATTGCACCCATACTTGATGGTTCCTTCGATGAAAAGCATGATTGCAATGATGTTATTACAAATTCTATTAATGTGAATTGTTCTAGTAATATGCAAAAACCTAAGCTTGCGGATGCTAGTTTTGCTATGTCTACTATTTGTTGCAATGATCATGATTGGGGTGATTCTTTTTATGATCTTGAAAATTTATTTAAGCCCCATGATGAATATGAGATTGATAACAGTGTTTGCAATATTATTGAAAGTGGGTTTGGAGGAGTGTTAACTTTAGATCCCACATATTTGGAGAATGTTCAATCTTATGAATTTTTTGATAAAAGTGGGTTTGGAGAGGTCATAACTTCAGTTAATGTTAATCCCACTATTTTGGAAGAGTATCAACTTCGCATGCATGTGGATCGTGTTGAGCATATGTTTTGTAATAGCTATATTGGTTAATTTGCTTCTGATCCTACATGTACTTATTATGAGAGAGGAAAATATGGTTGTAGAAATTTTTCATGTTATTGAATCACCTCTCTTTATGTTGAGATTGCTATCGTCTCTTTCTACTTCCATGTATATGCTAGTTTTTGCTTGCCTTAATAATTTGTTTGATTATAAAATGCCTATGCATAGGAAGTATGTTAGACTTAGATGTGCTTGTCACGTGTATGATGCTCTCTTTGTGCTTCAATCCTTCTCTCTTATGTGAGCATCATTAAAATTATCAATGCCTAGATAAGGGCGTTAAGCAATGGCGCTTGTTCGGAGGCAACCCAATTTTATTTTTGTTGTTTCCTTTTTGTTTCTGTTTAGTAATAAATAATTCATCTAGCCTCTGGTTATATGTGGTTTTATGTCTTAATTAGTGTTTGTGCCAAGTTAAACCTTTAGGGTAGCTTACGGTGATAGTTGTGTTGATCCTGCTGAAAATCAGAAACTTTTGCACCCAGTAAATTAGTTTTGATAATTCACAGAAACGTGATTTTGATCTGATTCTTTTTGCTCTGGATTTGTACACAAATTTTTCAGGTTTTCCGAATTTTTCTGGATATCTGGAGTTACATAAGTATTCAAGAGTTACAGATTACTACAGAGTGTTCTGTTTTTGACAGATTCTGTTTTTCGCGTGTTGTTTGCTTATTTTGATGAATCTATCGGTAGTATCGGGGGGTATGAACCATGGAAAAGTTGTAATACAGTAGATATCACACCAATATAAATAAATAATGAGTTTGCAACAGTACCTTAAAGTGGTGATTTATTTTCTTATACTAACGGAGCTCATGAGATTTTCTGTTGAGTTTTTGTGTTGTGAAGTTTTCAAGTTTTGGGTAAGGATTTGATGGACTATGGAATAAGGAGTGGCAAGAGCCTAAGCTTGGGGATGTCCAAGGCACCCCAAGGTAATATTCAAGGACAACCAAAATCCTAAGCTCGGGGATGCCCCGGAAGGCATCCCCTCTTTCGTCTTCGTCCATCGGTACCTTTACTTGAGGCTATATTTTTATTCACCACATGATATGTGTTTTGCTTGGAGTGTATCATTTGAGTCTTTGCTTTTTAATTTACCACAATCATCCTTGCTGTACACACCTTTTGGGAGAGACACGCATGATCATGATTTATTAGAATACTCTATGTGCTTCACTTATATCTTTTGAGCTAGGCATTATTGCTCTAGTGCTTCACTTATATCTTTTTAGAGCACGGCAGTGCCTTTATTTTATAGAAATTGTTGAACTCTCACGATTCACTTATATTATTTTGAGAGTCTTTTAGAACAGCATGGTAATTTTCTTTGGTTATAAAACTAGTCCTAATATGATGGGCATCCAACAGGGATATAATAAAAACTTTCATATAAAGTGCATTGAATACTATGTGAAGTTTGATTATTTATGATTGTTTTGAGATATGAAGATGGTGATATTAGAGTCATGATAGTGGAGTAATTGTGAATTTAAGCAATACTTGTGTTGAGGTTTGTGAGTCCCGTAGCAGCGCGTATGGTGAACCGTTGTGTAACAAATTTGGAGCATGAGGTATTCTCCTTATGAGTGGCGGTCGGGGACGAGCGATGGTATTTTCCTACCAATATATCTCCTTAGGAGCATGCGCATAGTACTTCATTCAGTGACTAATAGATTTTTGCAAAAAGTATGTGAGTTCTTTTTGACTAATGTTGAGTCCATGGATTATACACACTCTCACCCTTCCATCATTGCTAGCCTCTCTTGTACCGCGCAAATTTCGTCGGTACCATTCACCCACCACATACCTTCCTCAAAACAACCACCATACCTACCTATTATGGCATTTCCATAGCCATTCCGAGATATATTGTCATTCAACTTTCCACCGTTACATTTATTATGACATGCTCCATCATTTTCATATTGCTTTGCATGATCATGTAGTTGACATCGCATTTGTGGAAAATCCACCTTTCATAATTCTTTCATACATGTCATTCTTGATTCATTGCACATCCTGGTACACCACCGGAGGCATTCACATAGTCATATTTTGTTCTAAGCATTGAGTTGTAATTTTTCGAGTTGTAAGTAAATAGAAGTGTGATGATCATCATAATTAGTGCATTGTACCATGTGAGGAAATAAAAAAAGAGGCCAAAGAAGCCCAAATAAAAAAAGATGCCAAATAAGCCAAAATAAAAAAATGAGAGAAAAAGAGAGAAGGGGCAATGTTACCATCCTTTTTCACACTTGTTCTTCAAAGTAGCACCATGATCTTCATGATAGAGAGTCTCTTATTTTGCCACTTTCATATACTAGTGGAAATTTTCATTATATAAATTGGCTTGTATATTCCAAAGATGGGCTTCCTCAAATGCCCTAGGTATTCTTGAGCAAGCAAATTGGATGCACACCCACTTAGTTTCTTTTTTTGAGCTTTCATACACTTATAGCTCTAGTGCATCTGTTGCATGGCAATCCCTACTCACTCACATTGATATCTATTGATGGGCATCTCCATAGCCCGTTGATACGCCTAGTTGATGTGAGACTATCTCCCTCTTTTTATCTTCTCCACAACCACCATTCTATTCCACCCATAGTGCTATGTCCATGGCTCACACTCATGTATTGCATGAAAGTTGAAAAGGTTTGGGAACATCAAAGTATGAAACAATTGCTTGGCTTGTCATCAGGGTTGTGCATGATTTGAGTATTTTGTGTGATGAAGATGGAGCATAGCCAGACTATATGATTTTGTAGGGATAAGCTTTCTTTGGCCATGTTATTTTAAGAAGACATAATTGCCTTGTTAGTATGCTTGAAGTATTACTGTTTTTATGTCAATATTAAACATTTGTTCGGAATCTTTGGGATCTGAACATTCATGCCACAATAAAGAGAATTACATGGATAAATATGTTAGGTAGCATTCCACATCAAAAATTCTATTTTTATCATTTACCTACTCGAGGACGAGCAGGAATTAAGCTTGGGGATGCTTCATACGTCTCCAACGTATCTATAATTTTTTATTATTCCATGCTATTGTATTATCTGTTTTGGATGTTTAATAGGAATTTATATGCTATTTTATATTATTTTTGCGACTAACCTATTAACCTAGAGCCCAGTGCCAATTTCTGTTTTTTGCCTATTTTAGAGTTTGGCAGAAAAGGAATACCAAATGGAGTCCAAACGGAATGAAACTTTCACCATGATCTTTCTTGGACCAGAAGCAAACCATGAGATTTGGAGATGGAGTCGGAGACGCGACGAGGTGGCCACGAGGGTGGAGGGCGCGCCCCGGGTTAGGGCGTGCCCCTTGCCTCGTGGGCCCCTCGTGGGTCTCCTGACCTAGTTTCTTCGCCTATGTATACTCTTATACCCGGAAAACATCCAGGGGAGCTACAAAACCACTTTTTCATCGCTGCAACCTTCTGTACCCGTGAGATCCCATCTAGGGGCCTTTTCCGGTGTCCTGTCAGAGGGGGATTCGATCACGGAGGGCTTATACATCAACACCATTGCCTCTCCGATGAAGCGTGAGTAGTTTACCACAGACCTACGGGCCCATAGCTAGTAGCTAGATGGATCCTTATCTCTCTTTGATTCTCAATACCTTGTTCTCCTCGATGTTCTTGGATATCTATTCGATGTAATATTATTTTGCGGTGTGTTTGCCGAGATCCGATGAATTCTGGATTTATGATCAGACTATCTATGAATATTATTTGGTTCTTCTCTTAATTCTTATATGCATGATTTGATATCTTTCCAAGTATCTTCGAATTATCGGTTTAGTCTGGCCTACTAGCTTGGTTTTTCTTGCAATGGGAGAAGTGCTTAGCTTTGGGTTCAATCTTGCGGTGTCCTTTCCCAGTGACAGTAGGGGCAGCAAGGCACGTATTGTATTGTTGCCATCGAGGATAAAAAGATGGGGTTTTCATCATATTGCTTGAGTTAATTCCTCTACATCATGTCATCTTAATTAATGCGTTACTCCATTCTTTATGAACTTAATACTCTAGATGCATGCTGGATAGCGGTCAATGTGTGGAGTAATAGTAGTAGATGCAGAATCATTTCAGTCTACTTGACACGGACGTGATGCCTATGTTCATGAGCATTGCCTTAGATATCATCATAATTCTGCGCTCTTCTATCAATTACTCGGCAGTAATTTGTTCACCCACCGTATTATTTGCTATCTTGAGAGAAGCCACTAGTGAAATCTATGGCCTCCGGGTCTCTTTTCCATTATATCGAATCTCTTTTACATCATACTAATTTCCGATCTACTATTATGCAATCTTTTACTTTTCGATCTATAAACCGAAAATACCAAAAATATTTACTTTATCGTTTATCTATCTCTATGAGATCTCACTTTTGCAAGTAATCGTGAAGGGATTGACAACCCCTTTATCGCGTTGGGTGCAAGTTGTTGATTGTTTGTGCGGGTATCACACAGGAAGGTTTTACTGAGGTTCAGGCCGCCACGAGGCGCAAAAATCCTACTCTTGCTTTGGTGGATTGGTGGTGGAAAAGGTGGTGGTGGGCACAGCACACTTGCCTGACAGGGTTGCCTCGGAGCGAAAGTGGCTACGCGCGTATGCATATATGTGAGGGGCCGAACTTCCCAACCTCGCGAACCCTTTCTACGGTTGCCATGGGCCTATTTTTATAGGTTAAGGGGTCACCACTGTGGCAAATCAGTCTTTACGTACTAATTAGATAGCTAACAGTGCTATCATACCTAGCTCTGTAGGCTGACAGAGCACATTAAATGCGTCATTGAGTGTCACATCACAGCCTGCTCGGCAGCCCTTGCCAGGCTGTTTTGCTAGCTTCGCACCTATTTGCTTGACATGTCTAAGGACGGGTGTCATATGGAGGTGTTCGCTGTAGGAAGTGGCTGCCATGTGGTGAAAAGGAACCACTTAGTCATCTTGGGGCTTGACACCGCACTGATCTATGACTTGTGTTGCTCGTGAGGTGGAGCGGTGGAGTGGCTTGCCTTCGTAAGCCCCGGTAGGGCCTGCCAGGATGATCTGGAAGTATTCTTCCGGGGCAAACCCAACCTCGCCAGGCTCGCCAGCCCGGTAAGGGAGGTTCTTTCCTTAGCAATATCTTGCTTCTCTGGGTCATCTTGGTCTTCTTGATCTGCACTTGGACCATTCGAAGAATTGATCCTTCTTGCTCGGTCCGGACTTGATGCTGCAATCTTTGTCCGTGGGCCTGTGCATGGTCTGGGCAACGGACCCAGGGTTTGTTGCACCGACAAGAGCCCCGGGCGTAGCACGAACGCGTCACTGGGCATCGTCGGGGCAGGCCCTAACCAGTGCACAGGCAGGAGCGCAAGAGCGCCTCTGTTCTTTAAGATCTTTTTTGCTTCTTCCTTAACTTGAATTCAGGTCAGTTTCTGGTTTTCCCGCATGCCGTGTAACACCAATTTTGGTGGGGCCATCCTTCTAATGGCCAGTGAATGACTTTAACGCCTAGGAGGGTAACTACTAATTCACTCTTCCCACCACGCCCTTATCCTCAGCCACGTATGCTGCATGCATAGAGTAGGGTAGGTAATGGAGGCACGTGGTGCAGAGGAGCATCAAGGTAGGGGCCCGGTCTTCTTGGATTGGCAGAGGAGGAGGGCGATTACCCACTGGAATCAGCCCCCAGCCCCAGCTTGCCTATAAAAGGAGGATCGGGGGAGGAACGGAGGCATTCATCCACATCCCTCTCTTCCTCCATCTTTTGCTTCGTCTTGGGTATGCTGGAAGGGACAGCCCGGGGCCAGGCCCTGGGCCCTAGCTTACAGCTCCGTGTGGGCCTCAGGGGGGCGCTCGGGCGGCGCGGCGGTAGCACCGGAGGTGCGACTCTGGTGTGCTTGTCAGCGGGTCGCCCGTGGCTTCAATTCTAGTGAGGGGCGATGCAAACGACACCATGCCGAGGCCCATACTGGGTAGGGGGCGTGGTAGTCGACCGTGTCCTAACCCCCTTCTTCTTGTGGTGTTGGAGGGAGGTCACAAAGGTGGTCCACCATTGAAGACGGCGGACTCCATCTCCCTGCGCACCGCCTGTCCGGCGCACGGGAGAGACCCCGATCCCCATGTAGGTTTCCTTAATGGGCGGTGGCTCCACATCGTCGGGCCATCGGGAATGACCATGCTCTCTGTGGGGATACCCAGAGTGCATGGCATTCCCATTGTCGGGCGTGGTGGGAGCTTCAGGCGACGGTGGTGTGAAATGCAGTGGCAACCCACGACGCATCAAGAACGGGGGCGACCGTTCTGACCAGTCGTGTTTTCCTGTGACTCCGCTATCTCTGCCGGAGCTTTCGGTAACGCCACCACGCCTGCCCTCCGGTTCCTTCCTCCTAGCCTAGGGGCGGCACCACTCGGATCCTAGGGAGGCGCCAAATCCCAGCCAGGCCTTCCCTCCACCTTCTTCATACTTCCTGTAGTTTCGAAGAAGGAGAGGAAAAAGTGAAGGCATCACGGGTATTTTATCTTTTTCAATCTTAAATCTATAGGCACTTGCCAAATTTAGTTCAAATAATGTAATCTCTCGAATCCATGTTTGTGTCCTATAAGGTCTGTACTTTTTTTATCAGCATATTAATGAAAAAGATGAACCTTGCCACGAACTCGTGCATGTGTATGTCCATGCAGAGGTGGGATGCCTCTATATTTTTAAATAAATGAGTTCCACCGGCAGGCTATCCTGCTGGTACCCTCTGCTTTGTTGTCGGGGAGTAGGCCTACCAGGCACAAACTGTAAAGAGGGACCAGCCCCCTGCCGGACCTTATCCATGAAAGGCCACTGTGACCACCCCGACCGAAGCAGCATCCTAGTAAAAGGGTGGGAGCACCTAAGCTTCAAAGGGTAGCAGGGTTTTCTTATGCACAAGTTTTCACTTACAGAACACGTATGGATAAGAGTAATAACTTATCTCTTTGGCTTGCCGGAGATCACAGCGCTGGCTTGCCTTCTCATCTCCTTCTTGGGAACTTAGTCCATGGTAGGAGCCTGCAATTTATGCAGAAGAAAATGATGCCAGATGCAATCTTATCTACATGAACATGCGATGCTCATGATATGCTTATGCATGCATGCAAATTGTCGGGGGGCCCCAAGCGCTTCATTTATTTCTCTGTTGCTCAGGGTCTGTTCCTGGCTTTGTACAAGGGGTTACATGCAACTGAGGCAAGGCTTGTACAAAAGGGTGGCTACCAGGAAGGGCCCGACAGCTGCGCCTTACGGGTAGAACTTGCGGAGATGCTCAATATTCCATGAGTTTTGCGATTGAATGCCATCTCTGGTCTCCAGACGGACTGTGCCAGGTCTGGTGACTCATACTACCCGGTAAGGGCTTTCCCACTTCGACGACATCTTGTTTGTACCCTTGGCGGGCTGAACGCGCCAAGGACAAAGTCGCCTTCCTCAAAACACCGGGCATGAACCCTACGGTTGTGATAGCGATGCGGGGCTTGCTGGTAGTGTGCAGCATGCGTAGCAGCCCGGAGACGGTTCTCCTCAAGAAGCACAGTGTCATCATGCCAGTGTTGTTCCTGTGCTACTTCATCATAGGCAAGTACTCGAGGTGACCCATAAATGAGTTCCGTGGGGATAACTGCTTCTACCCCATAGACTAGGGAGAAGGGAGTCTGCCCAGTAGCTCGATTTGGTGTCGTTCTGAGGGACCAAAGAACCACCAGCAACTCATCGATCCATCGCCTTCCGCACTTCAGCAGCTTATCAAACGTTCTTGTCTTGAGGCCCCGCAACACTTCAGCATTCGCCCTCTTAGCTTGTTTGTTGCTTCTGGGATGTGCAATAGAGGCAAATGAGATCTTGCTTCCGAGGGCATGAACATATTGCATGAAGACGCGGCTCGTGAATTGGGTGATGTTGTCAGTGATGATCCGGGCAGGGACCCCGAAGTGGCACACTAAATCTTTCAAGAACTCGATAGCTGACTGAGCAGTCACTTTCTCATGGCAGCTACTTCTGGCCACTTTGTAAACTTGTCGATTGCAACAAACAAGAATTCAAAGCCCCCGACAGCTTGGGGGAAAGGGCCGAGGATATCGAGCCCCCAGACCAAAAACAGCCATGATAAAGGGATTGTATGAAGTGCTTGGGCAGGCAGATGGATATTCTTGGAATGGAACTGGCAGGCTTCACACTTGGTGACTAGCTCAACCGCATCTTGGAGGGCTGTGGGCCAAAAGAATCCTTGCTGGAATGCTTTTGCAACTAAATCCCTTGATCCAATGTGGGAGTCGCGCATGCCTTTGTGTATTTCTGCCAGTAGTTCTTTTCCTTCTTCCCGGAAAATGCACTTCAATTTCACGCCATTGGGCCTTCTTATGTACATAGTGTCATCAACAAACTGATACATACTGGCCCTTTGGGCTAATCTTTTCGCTTCTTCTCGCTCTTTGGGAAGTTCTCCAGTTTGGAGAAATGGACTATGTGCCTTGCCCAAATTGGAGCATGAGGCTCAGCAACGAGGACTAGCGGCACCTCCTCATTCGTGGGGGCGCATCCCTCGACCGTGGGGACCAGTGGCCCGGCAGGAGGGTGCAGCCGGGCAATCAAAGGGGAGTTGTTTCTGGCAGGGTCCCTGCCATGAACCCTGCGGGGTTCTACCGGGAGAGGCTTATCGGAGTCCAATTTCCTCCTCTTTCTGGCCATTGTTGTTGGGGATACGGAGGGCTAAGTAAGATAGAGAACAAAAGTTCCTAGTTCCACAGGTAGCTTCTGCGCAACGCACTTTGGCAGATGATCTGCAATGCTGTTTTCCGCACGGGGCACGTGCTCTATTTGCAATCCGTCAAAGAGCTCCTCCAACTTTCTCACTTCCTTGGCGTATGCCTCCATCAATGGACTTGGTAATCCTTGTTGACTTCTCTCACCACAAGTTGTGAATCTCCTCGAATGATCAGCTTCTTAATTCCCAATTCTATGGTGATCCTGAGCCCGGCAAGGAGCCCTTCATACTCTACTGTATTGTTGGTCACCTCCTCCTGGGGAAAATGCATCTGGACGACGTACTTCAGGTGCTCCCCAGTGGGAGCAATAAGAAGCACGCCAGCCCCTGCACCTTGGAGGGAGAAGGCACCATCGAAGTAGATGATCATTCTTGGGGTGATTCATTGCTGGGAATAATTGTTTCCAGCACTTCCCTATGAGGGGTTGGCGTCCATTCTGTGATAAACTCTACCAATGCCCTGCTCTGAGTTGTTGACATGCTTTCAAACGTCAGGCCAAAGCTAGATAACTCCAGTGCCCATTCCACTATCATGCTGGTAGCCTCTGGGCTCCGGAGTATCCTTTGCAATGGAAAGCGTGTGACAATTGTGATCTTATGGGCTTGGAAGTAGTGGCGCAGTTTCCTTGAGGCCATGACGAGGCCAAAAATCAATTTTTGCACGCCAGAATACCTGGATCTAGCCCCCTGCAATAGGGAGCTAACAAAGTATACTAGGCGCCGCACCACTTTCTTCCTTGACACGTCCTTCGTGTTGCCTTTGTTGTCGTGCGTCTCTTTGTCCTGATTCACATCTGAGCTTGCCGGGCTATTCTCTCTTTCTTCTCTTGGCGGGAGGTTGTTGTTTCCTCCACTTCCCGCTGTTCCACCAACGTTGCACTGGCCATTTGATTAGTCGCTGCCAGATACAGCAGCAACGGCTCCTATGGTTTGGGTGCAACCAAAGTTGGCACAGAAGACAAGCAGGTCTTCAAATCTTGTAATATTGCATCTGCTTCCGAGGTCCACTTCATAGGTCCTGCCTTCTTCAAAATTTTGAAGAACCGCAAGGCGCGCTCGGCAAACTTTGGAGATGAATCTACTAAGTGCTGCAACGCATCCCGTCAGATGCCTCACATCCTTCACCGTCTTGGGTGCCTAAATCTGCTTGATGGCCTTAATCTTATCTAGGTTGGCCTTGATCCCGCAATGGGACACAAACAAGCCAAGCAGCTTGCCGGAGGGAACGCCAAACACACGCTTCTCCAAATTTAGCTTCAAGTTGATCTTGCGCAGATTAGCAAATGTCTCTTCCAAATCCTACATGAGGGTGGATTTGTCCTTGGTCTTGACCGTGACATCATCCATATAAGCTTCAATGTTCCTGTCCAACTGTGGCTCGAAACCAATTTGGACTGCTCTTGCGAAAGTGGACCTAGCACTCTTCAACCCAAAAGGCATACACACAAAGCAATATGTGCCACATGGGGTGATGAAGGAGGTCTTCTCTTCGTATTCCTTGGACATGAATATCTAATGGTACCCAGAGTATGCATCCAGAAAGGAGAGCAAATCACACCCGGAAGTGGAATCCACAATCTGGTCAATGCGCGACAAGGGGAATGGGTCCTTTAGGCATGCCTTGTTCAAATCCGTGAAATCTATGCAAAGCCTCCATTTCCCATTAGCCTTGCGCACAACCACTGGGTTTGCTAACCATGTTGGATGTAGTACTCCTCTGATCAAACCAGCTGCCTCAAGTTTCTTGATCTCTTCGGCAATGAACTGTTGCCGCTCAAAGGCCTGCTTCCGCACCTTCTACTTGATGGGTTGGGCATGTGGGCAGACAGCAAGGTGGTGCTCGATTACCTCCCTGGAAACACCATGGATATCAGATGGTTGCCCGGCAAACACATCAATATTCGCCCATAGGAAGGCAACGAGCGCGCTTTCCTATTTGTCATCGAGGGTGGCACTGATGGTAAAGTACCATCAGTACCAGCCAGCCCTGCCGAGACCTTTTTCACATGGGGTGCGGCGGCCTTGGTCCTTTTGCTGTTGGAACTCTCCGACACATCATCAACAGGTGCCGCGCACTCCATAGAGGTACGCTTCCCGGGTTCCTTGTCGGCATCCCTACTGTCTTTGTTCTTTCCTTCGCTTTCCTTGGCAGGCACTATGGCTTCGGCAGCCTCGGTCGTGACTATGTCCCAGTACATCTTATCCACGCATATCATCGAGTCTTCCTTATCTGATGGAATGGAAATGACGCCCATCGGCCCTGGCATCTTCAAGGTGTTGTAGGCATAGTGGGATGCCGCCATGAATTTGGCTAGGACCGGGCGCCCAAGGATTCCATTATACAGCAGGGGGAGGTCAACCACATCAAACACAATCTTCTCAGTCCGGTAGTTTAACTCTCCCCCAAATGTCACTGGCAACGTGATCTTTCCCTTGGGATGACTCCTACCGGGATTGACTCCTTGAAACGTGCTCGTGGCCTTAAGATCTTCCTCTGCTATCTGGAGCTTGCTGAGAACTTGTGGGGAAATTAGATTCAACCCCGCCACGCCATCAACCAACATCTTTGTGACCTTGAGGTTGCGAATCATTGGTGAAACCAACAACGGCAAGCACCCTACCATTGTGATGCGGTCAGGCTGATCCTCTTCATAAAATATGATGGGCATGCGTGACCATTTGAGAGGCTTCTAAGAAGGCTCCACTGGCTCCATGACATTGACTTCACGCGCCCACTGTTTAAGTTGGCAGTGAGAGGAGTGCAAAGATGCACCCCAGTCAATACACAGGGCGTAAGTGGCCTTTTGGAATTCCTGCTCAGTGGTTTCATCTTCATCCCCTCCATCACTTTTATCATTGCAGTCTCCCTTCTCTCGGCCCCTGGAGGGTTTCCCTTGGTTCCTAGGTGCCTTGCCGGGGCGATTTGCTTCACCACCTTGTCCCTTTCTGCCACTATCGTTGTGACCTTTTTCCTTATCACGCTTCTCATACTCAGCCCTCTGCTTCTTGACGAGCTGCTCAACCTGATGACACTCTTGGAGATCGTGGCCCTTGGTTTGGCGAATCTTGCAGTATGGTCCATCAACTTTCCCAGCCTTCTCGTCAGTTGCAGCCTCCCGGTAGTCAGCGCACGCGGCAGCTTCCTTGCTGGGGGGTTTCAGCTTTACCCTTCTTGTCGGTACTGGGCGTGCCTGATCTCTCAACTGTCAACATTGCCTTATCCTTGCGCTTCTTGTCTTCTTCCTTTGACTGGTGGACTCATCGTCATCCTCTGAGTCGATGTCGACGCAATCTTCATCTTCCGGGAGCTTCCTCCCCTCTTCCACCCGAGCACACTTTTCCACCAAGGTATACAGCTCCTTCACAGTCTTGGGAAACCAAACATTCATCTTGGAACATATCCTGCGGTTGTGCACATTGGATTGGAAGGCAGCTATCACAGCTGCTGGGTGGATATCCAGGATATTTCTGTGGACTCGGCTGAATCTTTGCAAGTACTTCCGTAGAGTCTCTCCTACTTTCTGCTGGAGAAGCTGGATATCGCTTAGCCGTCCTGGTTCTTGATGGCCGCCCGTGAAGGAGCCAATGAACTCATGGCACAAGTCAACCTAGGTTGAAATGGAGTTCTTCGGCAGGTGCATCAGCCAAGACCTCACATTTGACTTGAGTTCCAAAGGGAAGTAGTTGGCGAACACCTTCTCATCTCTTCCCCCGGCAGCCTGAACAACGATAGTGTAGATGCTCAGGAACTCTGCCGGGTTTAGTCTTCCATCGTACTTCTTAGGTATCTCTAGACTGAGCGTGCAAGCGGACGGCCAACGGAGCAGCTCATGGGTGAAGGCAAGGCACCTGACCTCGAAAGGTAGGTACCCGCCATCTCCGAGCGTGGGCTCCTCGACGTCGGGGTCGTCGCACCCATTGGGCTGGAAGTGGTTTTCGTGGTGTCATTCGCCGACGGCACGCGCGCCTTCCCTCCGTCCTCCAGGGCTCGCCGTTGGACTTGATGTGCTCGAGGGTCGGAGGAGGCCATTGAGACGTTGTTGGGCTCTTGGTTACATGGCTCCCATACTGCTTGCCGAGGTGGGGACTGCACCATGGGGGCAGCCCCTTTCGTACGGCCAGCCGCATGATCCATTGCCGTAGCCTGGGGAGGTCGTGGCGGGCCAGCTCACTGTGGTCCTCTCACCTCGGAAAACCAATCAGACTTTGTATGGTGGCTCGCCACTCATCCATCTGATCGGCTGCCGGCAAAAATCGCAGCAGCAGCTGGGCCCGCACCATGGCCTCTGAGGCAGTGCCTGGCATAGGTGATGATGACATAGATTGCAGTGTCGCTCAGCTCCTGACGATGCCGGTGCCGACCGCACCGTGCCCTTGCTGTTGCGAACCAGCCGCTTGGATGGCATGGTGACGCGGTGGAGGGGCTTGAGGGTCAGCGACTCTGTTGGGCACAGTGGCTGGGTCTGCCCGTTCCGGGGGTGGCGTGTGGCCTGCGGTCGCACTCGTGGCGGGGGCGGCCGCAGGGTTGCGATTCACCCCAGAACATGTGCCTCCACTTCGATTGTGCCCTTCGGAGAGGAAAGGGGGTGCAGACAAAATAATCCCCCCATCCATACCTCGAGGAGCGTGGCCGCTGGGATGTTGCTGATGCTGTCCTTCCCGGTGCCTCCTGCTTCTGCTTCGACCACGAGAGCGGTGGTGCCAACGCAGCCTGCACCGACCACATCTCCCATAGCGTCCACATCCTCATGCGTCCCTGCATTTCCCACGACACTGGTGGTCGCGGGCGGCGGAGCCCTCGAGGTGGACGAGTGATTCGCAGCTCCGGGCTTCTTCTTAGGCACCATGGTCGATGATGTCGTCAATGATGAAAATAGCAATGAAGATGATGCGCTACCGATGTTCTCTAGGTTCACAGAAGTGATCCCCCTACCTGCCGCACCAAAGATGTCGTGGGATGGGGCTACGAGCCCCTTTTGGTTCGGGGCGGGGGGGGGGGATGGACACATTGCACAAAGAGTAGAGAAGCATAGCGCAGTGCGGCAGAGATCACACAGGCAGTTTTTACCCAGGTTTGGGCCGTCGCGAGGTGTAAAACCCTACTCCTGCTTTGGTGGATTGATGGTGGAAAAGGTGGTGGTGGGCGCATCACACTTGCCCGGCAGGGTTGCCTTAGAGCAGAAGTGGCTACATGCATATGGATATGTGAGGGGCCAAACTTGCCAACCTCACGAACCCTTTCTATGGTTGCCATGGGCCTCCTTTTATAGGTCAAGCGGTCACCATAGTGGCAAATCAGTCTTTACATACTGATTAGATAGCAAATAGTGCTATCATACTTAACTCTATAGGCTGACAGAGCGCATTAAATGCGTCATCGAGTATCACATCACAGCGTGCCCGGCAGCCCTTACCGGGCTATTTTTCTAGCTTCGCGCCTGCTTGCTTGACACGTCTCAGGACAGGTGTCATACGGAGGTGTTCGCTACAGGAAGTGGCTACCATGTGGCGAAACGCATCCACTTAGTCATCTTGGGGCTTGCCACCACACTAATCTATAACTTGCATTGCTCGTGAAGTGGAGCGGTGGAGTGACTTGCCTCCGTAAGCCCTGGCAGGGCCTGTCGGGATGATCTAGAAGTATGCTTCCAAGGCAAACCCAACCTAGCCAGGCTTGCCTACCCGCCAAGGGAGGTTCTTTCCTTAGCGATATCTTGCTTCTCTGGATCATATTGGTCTTCTTGATCTGCACTTGGACCATCCGAAGAATTTATCCTTCTTGCTTGGTTTGGACTTGATGCTGCAATCTTTGTCCTTGAGCCTTTGCAAGGTCTGGGCAACGGACCCCGGGTTTGTTTCACCGACAAAGATCGGTAGATGACATCATAGACCCACCATATCTAACAAATTTTGGTTATTCCTTTCAGACAGTATTCTATGATTGCTAACACTCACCACATACACATGAGCAAAACGTTTCAACCGGACACATATAAAGATGGGGGCTTATAGATTTGCCTCCCAACATACTGACCTCAAGGGTGATGTCCACAATAATAACTCATGCTACCCATATTCAACTTGTTATATGTGCCTAGATCTTTCCTCACCATATGATGCTTGCCAAAAGAGAAAATAAAAAGGAATAGAGAGAAAAACTTTGACTCTTGCATGAAAGTAAATACATAAAAGTAAAAGATAGTCCCTTCGCATAGGGAAGCAGAGGTTGCCATGCGCTTTTTGTTTGTATGCTCAATCCCTTAGTGCAAGAGAACGTCATGTTGTATTGCCCCTTATGATGGCAACCTTTATTATGCAGTCTGTCACTTTTATTCTTCGTCATCACAAGTTCATACAACGCTCAATTTTCTCTTACACTAAATGATCTAACACTTTTAGAAGCAATTTTTATTGCCTTCTTGCACCGATGACAACTTACTTGAAGGATCTTACTCAATTCATAGGTAGGTATGGTGGACTCTCAAAACAAGGTTTGGGTTTAAGGGTTTGTGTACGCACAAGTAGTATCTTTACTTGGTGCGGAATTTTTGGCTAGCAAAGATAGGGGCAAACACCACATGTTGAAGGATCTATGACAATATAGCTTCTATGTGGATATGAACAAACATAAATCTGTAGGACCTTGAAGTATGTCTAGAGGGGGGGTGATTAGACTACTTGACCAATTAAAAACTTAACCTTTTCCCAATTTTAGAGTTTGGCAGATTTTAGCTATCTTTGGATAAGTCAAGCAATCATCACACAATTCAAGCAAGCATGCAAAGAGTATATGATCAGCGGAAATTAAAGCATGCAACTTGCAAGAAAGTAAAGGGAAGGGTTTGGAGGATTCAAACGCAATTGGAGACACGGATGTTTTTGTCGTGGTTCCGATAGGTGGTGTTATCATACATCCACATTGATGGAGACTTCAACCCACAAAGGGTAACGGTTGCGTGTGTCCACGGAGGGCTCCACCCACGAAGGGTCCACGAAGAAGCAACCTTGTCTATCCCACCATGGTCGTCGCCCACGAAGGACTTGCCTCACTAGTGGTAGATCTTCACGAAGTAGGAGATCTCCTTGCCCTTACAAACTCCTTGGTTCAACTCCACAATCTTGTCGGAGGATCCCAAGTGACACCTAGTCAATCTAGGAGACACCACTCTCCAAGAAGTAACAAATGGTGCGTTGATGATGAACTCCTTGCTCTTGTGCTTCAAATGATAGTCTCCCCAACACTCAACTCTCTCTCATAGGATTTGGATCTGGTGGAAACAAGATTCGAGTGGAAAGCAACTTGAGGAAGACTAGAGATCAAGATTCATATGGTAGGAATGGAATATCATGGCCTCAACACATGAGTAGGTAGTTCTCTCTCAGAAAATGTATGCTGGAAGTGTAGGTTCAGTCTGATGGCTCTCTCCATGAATGAAGAGGAGGTGGAGGGGTATATATAGCCTCCACACAAAATCTAACCGTTACACACAATTTACCAAACTCGGTGGGACCGAATCATAACAAACTCGGTCGGACCGATTTAGTAAATCTAGTGACCGTTAGGATTTTCAGTGGGACCGATATGCAACTCGGTAGGACCGATATAGTTAGGGTTAGGGCATAACGTAATCTCGGTAGGACTGAATACACAAACTCGGTGAGACCGATTTTGGTAATAATCTTCCCAGAGAGTTGGTCAGGTAAACTCGGTGGGACCGATTCGCTCTTTCGAGTGAGACCGAAATGTTACGAAAGGGAAATAGGGAGTTTACATTGCAATCTCGGTGGGACCGATCGCTCACTTCGGTTTGACCGAAACATTACGAAGGGAAACAGAGAGATTACAATCCCATCTCGGTGAGACCGAGATCCCTATCGGTAAGACCGATTTGCCTAGGGTTTGTGGCAGTGGCTATGACATTTGAACTCGGTGGCACCGGATAGAAAGAATCGATGGGACCGATTTTGACTTTGGGTTAAGGTCATATGTGGATGTGAGGAAGTAGTTGAGGGTATTTGGAGCATATCACTAAGCTCATGAAGCAAGAGGCTCATTAAGCAACACCTCATCCCTCCTTGATAGTATTGGCTTTTCCTATAGAATCAATGTGATCTTGGATCACTAAAATATAAAATGAAGAGTCTTGAGCTTTTGAGCTTGAGCCAATCCTTTGTCCTTAGTATTTTGAGGGATCCACTTTCATCATCCATGCCATGCCATTCATTGAGCTTTCCTGAAATAATAGTCTTGGAATAGCATTAGCTCAATGAGATCTATGTTGTTATGAATTACCAAAACCACCTAGGGATAGTTGCACTTTTAATCTCCCCCTTTTTGGTAATTGATGACAACATATAGATCAAAGCTTCTACAAATGATAATAAGATTTGAAAAACATCGTCGCTTTGAGAATTATGTGATAAGCAAGAGCTCCCCCTAAATTTGTGCATAGTTTAAAATTTGCTTTGGACTGCAAATGCACAAGGAATTAGGCTCATGGGTTACTCTTCCATGTCACATACATCTTGGTGGAGCGCTCAAAATGATAGAGATTGAATACATGCACTCATCACCAAGCAAAGTGAATGATCACATAAGGATAGGTAACATAATATCATCAAACATGCATAAGTGTAGCTTATGATCAAACACATGGTCATCAATGTCTCACACATAATAGCATAGAATCTCAAGCAATCAAAAGCAAACAAAGTTCAACCACCAAAGCAAGAGAGAACAAAAGCAACACACACTCTCTCGAAGCCTATGATCTATACATTTTTCTCCCCTTTTGGCAACAAGTTACCAAAAAGTTCATAGAAAATGCATAGTGCTAGATCGACTCTCAGGCTTGATCTTCAGGTGGTGGTGTAGAGATGGCTCCTTGGACGAAGGCTTCAGTTGAAGTGGATGGAGCTGGAGATGGTTGCACTGGTGCTGTAGGAGTTGTAACTGGTGCGGATGATGTGGCTCTAGAGTCTGTCACAGGCACTGCGGCTGACCTATGAGCTCTAGGCACTCTGGCAAATGCATCAGTGGTTGTCTTGCCCTTCCTCTCCTGCATTTCATCCTGAAGTTGCTCCACAACTGACTGAATCTCAGTTACTTTGATATCTAGATCATAGAATTTTCGTTCCATGATCCTTTCCAGGCTCTCCTGGTTTTGAGTTAGGGTGGCCAACCCCTTATCAATCCTTAGTGTGGATGCTATCAAGTAACCAAGCTGCTCCTGCTTGTTCTTCAAGAAGTATTCAGATGCCTCCTCTTGAGTTGGCATCTTGGCAGCCTTCTTTCTCTTTGCCTTCTCCTTCTGCTCTTGAGCTTGCACTAATGATGATTCATTCTCATTCATGAGAACCTGATTGTCCTCAAAGTCTGGATAGATAGCAAAATGTTCCTTATCCAGCAAGTAAGTTCCTGTGCCCATCTTTGAGTTAATCAACTCCTGAATCTGTGGGGCATACCCACAACTCCTCTTCTGATCTGCTGCTGTCCTCTTAATGGTCTCAACAATGAGGCTCATGACCTTGAATTTTTGTGGCACGTCAAACAAGTGCAGCAAGTTGATAGCATGCCCTCTAATCATGTTGTGGTCACCTGACTTGGCAACAGAGTGTGCCTTAGGATCCAGTTGATTGTTGGCAGCCCTGACAGAAGGAAATGGACTGACCCAAACTTGAAAGTCTCAAGAGCTTTGTTTGGGATCTCCTTGTACATGTGAGACATGGTATTGTGGTCCATCTTCTTCTTGGCATAGACATCCAAGTCATCTTCACTCTCCTTTGGGGCATTGATCAGACTGGCCCATTCCTCAATTGGTTACTGGTACCTTGTACCTTCAGACATCCAAACTATCCTGCCATCTGGATAGAAGTGTGATGTGGAGTAGAATTGCATAATGAGCTCATCATTCCACTTTGTGAGCTTCTGCCCAACAAAGTCTGCAACTCCACAAGCAACAAAGCTGTCTTGTACTCCAGGATAGTGTTCCTCATTTTCCTTCATGTAGGTCCAGTCGACCCACCTCATATCACACACTATGGGCTTCTTGTCCAACAGTACTGTCTCATAGAAGTCCTGCTGTTCCTTAGTGTGGAACCTGTAATCAACAGCAGTTCTTCTCCTGGTGGCATATGGATCTGTCAGCCTCCACAATCTGAGTCCTGCATCCTTTCTTAACTTCATATTCTCAGCCACAGGATGAGCATCATTGTGGTCTGGAATCTTGGGCTTGAGCTTTCTCAGGACTTGTACTTCTTCATCTTCCTCATCAGCAACTTCAGGCACTGGGTCCTTGTTCTTCTCAATAGCTGGAATACTCCTGGTATTCCTCTTTGGTGCAAGCTTGGGCTTGGGGGCAGCTTTGGGTGCTTCCTTGGGCTTTGATGTTGCAACCCCTGACTTTATAGCATCACCCATTAGCTTTTGTGCCTTGGGTGCTGGTGCAGCCGCCTCTTCTTCCTCTTCAGAGTCTCTCCTCATAGAGGGATTTTCAAGAACCTGGGCAGTAGTGGTTCTGGCTCTCTTCTTCTTCTTATCTTGTCCAGCAGCTTCATCTTCTGATTCCATGGAAAACTTCATAGTTTCTCCAGTGGGAACTTCCTTGGGTTTGGAAGTTGTGACTCTTCTTGCAAGTGCCTCTTTGGGTTCAGACTTTTCAGGCACTTGAGTTGATCCTCTGACTTTTCTTGGCAGGAACCTTCCTATTAAGTCCAGGTTTGTGTTCTTTGCTGAGGCATACTCCTTTTTGAGCACTACCTTCTTGGAGGTAGCCTCATCTTCTTCTGCCATATAATCCTCATCTTCAGATTCTGAGGTTCTCTTCTTCCTTGTCCTGGTGGCAGCTTTAGGAAGATTGCTTGGGGTTCCCCTGCTGCCATCATCTGAAGTGCTAGAGGGACTAGTGCCCTCACTCATGTGATTGTGCTCTTCTGACATGTTCTGACTATCACTTTAGTCTGACATGCTGCAAATCACTGACTGCTGACCCTGTGAATAGTTATAGATGAGATAGAATGGATGAGCATCACAAAATGCAGAGATTTTTGCAAAAGAATGATTCAAAAATTCAGTTCTAGTTTTCCACAGAAAGCATTTCGGATCAACCGATTTTCAAACTCGGTGATACCGAAGCAGTTTTGGAACCTAAACTGGTGAACTCCGTAGGACCGAGTCACAGTTCGGTGGCACCGAGACTGCTAGGGTTTCACAAAGTCTTCAAATCGGTCACACCGATTAGCAATTCTCCATCAGACCGAGAGTTACTAGTGCAATGGCGTTAGCCAAATCGGTGGGACCGAGTTTTTCAACTCGGTGGGTCCAAGATGGTTTCGGCGGAAACCTAACCTTAAATTTTCAAATCCCATCTAATCTAAGGATTGTATTGACTGGATAGGAGTGTCTCAATCGTGGAAAGAATCATAATGAACACAATGTGCTAGGAATCGGACGAGGATAGCACTGTGATCGAGTCCATACCCTAGCTTGGCGATGAACTCGCTACAGCGACAACAGCGGGGGTGAAATCTGTTGACGGCGGCGGAGACCAGCGACAAGAGGCGGCTGGCGACGAGGAGACGATCCGGAGACCCTGGAGGCAGAGCGAGCTATTGCGCGGGCGAAAAGGTTCGGAGAAATTTCCAAATTTTTGCCCGTGAGTATATATAGCCCGACCCTGTCGGTGTGACCAAGTGGAACAACTCGGTGGCACCGAGATGCATAACTGTATACAGTTACTGCAACTCGGTGTGACCAAAAAGTTCAAATCGGTTGCACCGAGATTGAAAACCTAGATCGACTTAGTGATCTCGGTGGGACGGAAATGGAGGAATCGGTCAGATCGAGAATCACAAAGAAGTTTTGGAAGTTTAAGTCTAAGACGAATCAGGGACTCCGAGTGCTCCTCACACAGAGTGGTTCGAATCTGACTTGATCAAATTTTGTGATGTAGCATGAATAGAGTTTGAGACGATAAAAGCATAGATAGCTAGAGAAGGTTCTTAGGCATTCTTGTCCATCCACTTGGCAAAAAGAAAAAGAACCCAAACAATCAAAGCAACAAGTAGATGTCCTCGAATGAGTAAAATATGCACCAACATGCTCACACAATAAGATGGCAAATGAAATATGTGGCAAAGCATGCACAACCAATTCTAGCATCTATCAAACAATTGGCGATGACTAGGTCATCTATATATGAGTATATTGACTCAGGAGTTAAATGAGAACATTTGATCATAGGTCATACTCGTCGTTTAAGCTCAAGTGGGGTTACCACTTTTACATAATGCATTGATGTGTTCACACCATTAGAGTTGCTTTGACTCAATTCTTAGAGTTAAGCTCCCCCTAGATGTGGGATCCCCTTTTAGAGGGATGAACTAACCTTGGGTTTTGTCGATGATGACTTCATGTAGGTGTTGAAGATGTGGATGCTCAATGTTGATGTAGATCATTTGGAGCAATCCTTTGGAGTGAGTTGCACTTTCAACATACCTACATGGGTTAGTCCCACAAGGAACAAACAAGAATATCCATAGACATAGAGTAATGCACACACAAGATGATGTCCATGAAATCATTAGGTTACCTTGTCCCTTGCCTTACCAACATGAGGGTTTGTGACTCCTTGAACTAGTGCAAGATGTGGAAGTTGATTGCACTTGTTCTTGCCATAATGATATGAGTGAGGAATGTTGGCGGAGTCACCCTCAAGAACTCTCTAGTTCTTCTTCTTCGGGATCCACATCATCTTGATGGGAATCCTTGGAGTTGTAGTTGTACTTGATGAAGTAGAACTTGACGTAGTCTTGGGAACCCACTTGACCGAGGCCTTAGGTGATTCTTCAAATGCATCAATATCCTCTTGAAGCTTGTCCTTGCCTTTGTTCTTGTGGTCTTGTGGTGGAAGATCATCTTGTGCTTGTGTTCCCTTGAAGGAAGTAGGATCATACTTCTCTTGTTGAGGAACAAACTTCGTCTTGGGGTATTGATCTTCTTCCCACTCAACTCCATTGGCATTGAACTTTCGTTCAAAACCAACACCTTGATTCTTTCGGTGCCTTCCTTGCTTGCGTACAATTTCCTCGAATTGCTTACTCCCGGCAAGGCTCTTGTAAACACCTTTCTCTATAATTCCTTTCAATAAGCTATTTTCTTTCTCAAGTGTAACTTGGCTAAGAGAATCATTAGTGGAATCAAGAGAACTACTAGAAGCAACAATATTGGATTTGGCATTATTATTGTTACTACTAGAGGAAGGATCTTTCTTGTACTTGTTACTAGACTTGACTTGAGGCATGTAAGTAGATAAGAGTAAACGCTTGGCAATGTAAGAACTTTTCTTATGGAGATCATCATTGATTGCTTTTAAGAACTCATGCTCTTGCTCAAGATTGAGCTTTTCAAAGCGTAACTTCTCATGAGCCCTTAAAAGTTCTCAATGATCTTCGAAGATAGTTTCATGAGCTAACTTAAGAGTGTTTAGTTCTTTTGTTAGAAGCACAATATTCTCCTTATCATTGTCATTCATTCTATCTTGATTAGCATGATTAATTGACGTTTCATCATAGTATTCATCACAAGAGTTGTCAAGTAAATCATCATCAACTAGCAAGTCATCTTCATCACTATTGAAATCAACATACTCGGGATGTGTTAGCTTCGGACCTTTGGCCATGAAGCATCTTCCAATTCCTTCATTTGGTGAGTCAAATATGTCGTAGGAGTTGGTTGACACAAGTGCTAGACCGATAACACCTTCATCTTGAGTATATTCAGAGTCGGAGTGATAGCTTCTCTCGGAGTGATTGTCGGAGTCGGAGCCGGATACCCATTCACCAACATGAGCTTGATGTCTTTGTTTTGTATAGCTCCTTGATGACTTGTCCTTCCTTTCCGAATCCTTGCTTCTCCATGAGGGTCTTCATTCATAACGATCACCTCTACTCCTCCTCTCTCTTGGTGGTGATTCTTCTCTTTTGCTTCTTCTTCTTGGAGAATCTTCTCTTCTTTGGTAGGGTGTCGTACACTCATTGGAATAGTGTCTGGGTTTCCCACAATTGTAGCAATTTTGCTCTCGACTAGAAGATCTTTTGTCATTGTAGGACCTTGACTTAGAGCTTCTTTGTTTGCTTCTACTCTTGTAGAATTTGTTGAAGTTCTTCACCATTAAGCTCAATTCTTCATTGAAGGTTTGTTTCTCACTTGATGATGTGGGGGCTTCACATGAGGCTTTGTAAGCACCACTTGACTTGTTGTGAAGTTCCTCCTTATCCTTGAGTGACATCTCATGAGCAACAATTCTTCCAATGACTTCCGTTGGCTTGAGATCTTTGTAGTTTGGCATCATTTGGATCAATGTGCACACGGTATCATACTTTCCATCCAATTCTCTTAGGATCTTCTTGATGATGAATCTGTCGGTCATCTCTTCACTCCCTAAGCCGGCAATCTCATTTGTGATAAGTGCAAGCCTAGAGTACATTTCAGCGACACCTTCACCATCCTTCATTTTGAACTTGTCAAGCTAACTTTGAAGCACATCCAACTTGGATTCCTTGACGGAGTTGGTACCTTCATGCATATCAATCAAAGTATCCCAAATTTCCTTTGCATTCTCAAGATGGCTGATTTTGTTGAATTCTTCGGGGCACAATCCATTGAAGGGGATATCACAAGCTTGAGTGTTGTATTGTAGCATCTTCAACTCTTCCGCACTAGCTTCACGGTTCGGTTCTCTCCCATCAAAGAATTCACCTTGCAAGCCAATACACACAATAGCCCAAACGGCGGGGTTATGTCCAAGAATATGCATTTTCATCTTATGCTTCCAACTAGCAAAATTAGTACCATCAAAGTAAGGACCTCTACGGTGATAATTTCCGTCGCTAGACGCCATACTCTCCTAGGTTGTGAAACCAAGGCTATGACCACCAAAAGCTATGGAAATCAAAGCAAATGGAGACCAAAGCTCTGATACCACTTGTAGGACCTTGAAGTATGTCTAAGGGGGGGGGGGGTAATTAGACTACTTGACCAGTTAAAAACTTAACCTTTTCCCAATTTTAGAGTTTGGCAGATTTTAGCTATCTTTGGATAAGTCAAGCTATCATCACACAATTCAAGCAAGCATGTAAAGAGTATATGAGCGGCGGAAATTAAAGCATCCAACTTGCAAGAAAGTAAAGGGAAGGGTTTGGAAGATTCAAACGCAATTGGAGACATGGATGTTTTTGTCGTGGTTCCGATAGGTGGTGCTATCATACATCCACGTTGATGGAGACTTCAACCCACGAAGGGTAACGGTTGCGCGAGTCCACGGTGGGCTCCACCCACGAAGGGTCCACGAAGAAGCAACCTTGTCTATCCCACCATCATCGTCACCCACGAAGGACTTGCCTCACTAGCGGTAGATCTTCACGAAGTAGGCAATCTCCTTGCCCTTACAAACTCTTTGGTTCAACTCCACAATCTTCTCGGAGGCTCCCAAGTGACACCTAGCCAATCTAGGAGACACCACTCTCCAAGAAGTAACAAATGGTGCGTTGATGATGAACTCCTTGCTCTTGTGCTTCAAATGATAGTCTCCCCAACACTCAACTCTCTCTCATAGGATTTGGATCTGGTGGAAAGAAGATTCGAGTGGAAAGCAACTTGAGGAAAACTAGAGATCAAGATTCATATGGTAGGAATGGAATATCTTGGCCTCAACACATGAGTAGGTAGTTCTCTCTCAGAAAATGTATGCTGAAAGTGTAGGTTCAGTCTGATGGCTCTCTCCACGAATGAAGAGGAGGTGGAGGGGTATATATAGCCTCCACACAAAATCTAACCGTTACACACAATTTACCAAACTCGGTGGGACCGAATCAACAAACGCGGTCGGACCGATTTAGTAAATCTACTGACCGTTAGGATTTTCAGTGGGACCGATATGTAACTCGGTAGGACCGATATAGTTAGGGTTAGGTCATAACGTAATCTCGGTAAGATCGAATACACAAACTCAGTGAGACCGATTTTGGTAATAAGCTTTCTAGAGAGTTGGTCATGTAAACTCGGTGGGACCGATTCGATCATTTCGGTGAGACCGAAATGTTACGAAAGGGAAACAGGGAGTTTACATTGCAATCTCGGTGGGACCGATCGCTCACTTCGGTTTGACCGAAACGTTATGAAGGGAAACAGAGAGATTACAATCCCGTCTCGGTGAGACCAAGATCCCTATCGGTAAGACCGATTTGCCTAGGGTTTGTGGCAGTGGCTATGACATTTGAACTTGGTGGCGCCGGATAGAAAGAATCGGTGGGACCGATTTTGACTTTGGGTTTAGGTCATATGTGGATGTGAGAAAGTAGTTGAGGGTATTTGGAGCATATCACTAAGCACATGAAGCAAGAGGCTCATTAAGCAACACCTCATCCCTCCTTGATAGTATTGGCTTTTCCTATAGACTCAATGTGATCTTGGATCACTAAAATATAAAATGAAGAGTCTTGAGCTTTTGAGCTCGAGCCAATCCTTTGTCCATAGTATTTTGAGGGATCCACTTTCATCATCCATGCCATGCCATTCATTGAGATTTCCTGAAATAATAGTCTTGGAATAGCATTAGCTCAATGAGCTATATGTTGTTATGAATTACCAAAACCACCTAGGGATAGTTGCACTTTCAAAATCATTACGTTGTCTTCCTTGTCCAACGTCAACAATTTTAGCATATAATATTTTGATGGGTGCTCACAATCACAAAAGATTTCCAAGATAGTGTATATGCATGTGAATCTTCTCTTCCCTTATTAATTCTTTCATGAGTTGCATCATTCACCAATGCTTTGTTTGTCAATCTACAATAAAATTTTCTACTTATACTTTTCCATGTGTGATGTCATTACTTACCATAAGATTAGCATATGATATTTTTCATTTATTTATTTTCTTTTTATTGAAACGAGAAAGTAAGTAAAGCAAAACTCAAACTAAACTTTATTATATATCTCGCACATGATTACAAAGATAGATCACTTAGCAAACTCTCTAAAAGAAAGGATCAAACTAAACTTCTATTCATCTAAAGCAAAAGATAACTCTAGATTGAACTAAGATAAGTAAAGGCAAAAGATAGTGGAGGTGATATGATACCGGGGCACCTCCCCCAAGCTTGGTGAAAGCCAAGGGGAGTGCCCATACCCTGTCGGAGTAATGGGCCACGGGTAGGCTCACCCGGGTCCCAGAACCTTTCAAGACATCGGGGCAGGCTGTGCCCCTCGAGCCCGAAAGGCGACTCCAAGACGAGCCGAGTCCCAGAGGCGACTCCAAGACGAGCCGAGTCCCAGAGGCGACTCCAAGATGAGCCGAGTCCCAGAGGCGACTCCAAGACAAGCCGGGTCCCAGAGGCGACTCCAAGATAAGCCGACTCCCCGCCCAGCGACTTCCGGGGAGGCCGGCTATAGGGAGTCAGCCTGCGACTCCAACCACCCTATTAATTAAGGGCAGGCATGGCCACAGTGCGCCGTATCAACGGAGATCTCCGTCCGGTGCAGCATTGTTGCCATGCCGGCCCTGACATCAGCCCTTGGGGGCGGAGCACTGTGCCCACGATGGCCTGTCTGTACGACCCAGAGACGGCGGGGCCTACCAGACAACGGGAGTATTGAAGACGGCAAGAGTGCCACAAGACGGACCCGTTGGGAGTCGGCCCCTAGGAGTCGGCCGGCCCCTCCCACGGGCCCCACATGCCATTAACCAGACACGACGGGGAATGGCAACAGCGATCGCCCGTCGGGCGGCGGCACTGTTGCCATGACCCCATGACTAGGCCAGCGTCATTCGAAGCATGGCTATAGTAATTTGCAGCCGGCAAGACCTGCCCGCGGCGGACAAGGGTTGTCGCCCCCGTACCAGGCAAGTTGGCGGGACCCACCAGTCGGCGGGCCCTAGTAGTTGGCGGAGAAGACGGCGGCCTGAGAGACAGACGGCTGGGACCCGCACCCAGCCGGCTTTACCATTGTACCCCTGGGGGGTAGGCCTATATAAACCCCCCAGGGCACCCATGCAAAGGGTTCGAATCCATTAGCACTAGACAGACCATATAGGAAGGAGAGAGCTAGCCTTGGCTTCTCCTACCTCCAGAAACAGCTCAAGGAGCAACCTTGTACTCACTTTGCCTTAGTGATCATGCGGAGACCCCACAGAGCAGCAGTAGGGGTGTTATCTCCACGGAGAGCCCCGAAGCTGGGTAAGATCCACCGGCGTGCATGTCTTCGCCTCATCCCGTTTCCAGGCACCGGCGACGTTCTACTCGCCCCCACCATGATAAGCCATCCTTTGGCATATGTCGCTCCCAACCCCCGATATTTGGCGCCCACCATGGGGCGAGGTGCACCGTCGTCCGGAGATCTGTTCTGGATGGGAACCCTTTTCCTCCCTGGCGAGCGCAGCCAGCCAGGCTCGCCAGACGGAGTCTGCATCGACGCGCTACGCGGTGCTGAGGCCGCCTGCGCAGCGAGCTGCCTCGCCGAACTTGTTGGCGAGGTTCGCCTCTCCGACGAGCCTGCATCCGACGCAGGCACGGGCGGCCCCGAGAGCCTCCTCGCGGGCTTCCTCGACCAACTCCACGTCACCGGCGAGCCTGCTGTGGACCTGGAGTCCGTAGGCTCCACCGACCCGATGCTGGTCGACTCCGACGCTGCATCACTCGATGCGTTTCCCACCAATGTGGTGGTCTACGACGAGCCACTCCCTCACGAGGAGAGCGGCGGAAGCGCCGTCACGGAGGTGCTTGTCATCAGTCATGATGAGCGTTCCGGTGAGGGAGCTCATGACCCACTCGACGCGGCTCTGCAAGACTTGACTGCGCCTATCCCAGAAGACACAGACGCCAAGACGCTGGAGACACGCCGCCTTCAGATCATCAAAGGCGCCAAGAAGCTGGCAAGCATGAGGCGCTTGTCAGAAACCTACCAGCGCGAGATGGATCACGCTGTGGGTGGCTCGCCGGCTCCAATTGGGCCTAGCCGTGTAGGCGCGGTCCGACAGCGCGGCGCGACCATCGCCAACCTATTCGGGGCCAATCGCCCCATATACACCACGCCAGCGGAGAACATCCGCGCCGCCCAGGCGGCGACTGACGAGCTAAAGAACTTTGGAGGCGAAGAGCGCTGCATGATGACGGAGCGAGTCCAGCAGCTCCTCGACGCGGTTGCCGCGCAGAATGCAGTCGGCGGCCCCATGGAGGCGCCGCAGCAACCAAACGACGACCTGCCTCCCCGTCGAGATCAAGGCGCGACGTCTCGGACGCCGACTGGCGGAGTCCGTGGAAGAAAAGACAAAGAGCCAGCTGTCAGCCACAGTCGGACTCGCATCACCATCGACCGCGACCAAGACGGCCGCCCAAGAGCAGTGGAGCGGCAGGGCGACTATCTGCCTCCCCCACCGCAAAGAGAGAGATGAGTTTCCCCACCACCTGTTGAGCATCCGACTCTCGGTGGCCGCCTTGGCCGCCGAGAGGAGTCGGAGAGAATGACGCCCGCCACCGGATCGATCGACTCCACCGATCCCTTGCGTTGGAAGAAGAAGACGAGTTGGGTCCGCCTTGCTTCGAACCCCGCATCCGAGACGAGCCCTTTCCCAAAGGGTTCACACTCCCCCGAGACACACCCAAGTATACCGGCTCCATGAAGCCGGAAGACTGGCTAGTTGACTACTCCACAGCCGTCAGCATAGCGAACGGCAACAAGCGTGTTGCCGTAAAGTATGTTCCACTCATGCTCCAGGGCACGGCCCGGACATGGTTGAACAGCCTGAAGCCCCGCAGCATCAATAGCTGGGTCGACTTCACCGAAGCCTTCATCCGCAACTTCACGAGCACGTACAAGCGACCTCCCAAGCCTCGCCAGCTTTCCTTGTGCGTGAAAGGCCCCGACGAATCAACACGCGACTACCTCACGCGCTGGGCCAAGCTTCAGAACTCCTGCGAGGGCGTGCACGAGGTGCAGGCTATCGAGTACTTCACCGCCGGGTGCAGAGAAGGCACCCTCCTCAAGCACAAGCTCCTCTGCGACGAGCCGGAAACCCTCGACGAGCTGCTGATCATAGCAGACAAGTACGCCACAGCTGACTCCTCCATGAAGACGGAAATTCAAGTCAATGCGACTGGAAAAGTGGCCCCTCAGGCTCCTAGAACTCCGGCTGGAGACGCCAGTCAGCCACAACAATAGAACAACAACAAGCGCAAGGCCCCACAGCCGACTTCAGGCAGTCGGTAGGTTGCGATAGTCGAAGATCAACAGCCGGAGGGGCAGCCTCCGACCAAGCGACAGAAAGGCGGCAAGTCCAACTGGTTGCCGGCCTTCTGTTACGAGCAGACTCTAGACAGTCCCTGCAAGTTCCACAGCGGCGCGAAGCCGTCAAACCACACCACCCGAAAGTGCCACTGGCTCACCAGGATCGCCAAGGGAGACGGCCTCCTTCCTCCTCCGCCTGCTGGGCCGCCGCCTCCACCGCCGCCCCAGCAGCCGGCTGCCCGGCCAGTCGGCGTAGTACAAGATGAGTACCCGGAGGAGCACGGAGCCTATGTGGTGTTCACCAGCGTGGCTGATGATCGACGCAGCAGGCGGCTACAGCAGCAAGAAGTAAATGCAGTAGCATCAAAAGCCCCGGAGTTTATGCATTGGTCCGAGAAGCCTATCAGTTGGAGCAGAGCTGATCACCCAGAGGTGATGCCGAATCCGGGCTCCTACGCCCTGGTTTTGAGCGCCACCTTGGCCACAGATAGGCGGGCTGCTCGCTTCTCGCGAGTGCTGATAGACGGAGGCAGTAGCATCAACATCCTGTACAAGGATACCATGGAGAAGTTAGGAATCAAGCAAAGACAACTGCAGAGTAGCCGGACTGTGTTCCACGGCATTGTACCTGGCCTTTTCTGCTCACCAATTGGCAAGATACTGATCGACGTCCTCTTCGGAGACAAAGATCATTTCCGCCGAGAGCCAGTTTGGTTTGAGGTGGTGGACCTCGAAAGCCCATACCACGCGTTGCTTGGCCGACCTGCTTTGGCCAAGTTCATGGCGGTCCCCCACTACGCCTACCTCAAGATGAAGATGCCGAGTTCCAAGGGGATTCTGACCGTAGCCGGTGACTACAGCAAGTTGTCCGCTTGCGCGGCTGAGAGCAGTCGGCTGGCCAAGTCCCTGGTGATCGCGGCTGAGAAGCGGCTTCTTGATCGGGTTGTGGCGATGGCCGGCAAGCAGCCTGAGATGTCGCCCGACCCCAAGGAGTCGGAAGCCGAGGGCTCGTTCAAGCCATCCAAAGAAACCAAGAAGATACCCTTGGACCCGGAGCACCCAGAGAGGTACGCTGTCATAGGTGCAAACCTTGACAGCAAATAGGAAGGCGAGCTCGTCGATTACCTCCGTGAGAATCGGGACATCTTTTCATGGTCCCCTAAAGACATGCCAGGTGTACCGACGGAATTCGCCGAGCACAAGTTACATGTCCGACCCGATGTGAAGCCCATCAGGCAGCCCTTGCGCCGCCTGTCAGAAGAGAAGAGAAGAGTCGTTGGAGAAGAGGTAGCCCGGCTCCTGGCAGCCGGCTTCATTATGGAGGTGTTTTTTTCAGAATGGTTGGCAAACCCGGTCTTGGTGCTGAAGAAGAACAAGCAGTGGCGGATGTGTATTGACTACACAAGCCTCAACAAAGCGAGCCCCAAGGACCCCTTTGCTTTGCCAAGAATTGATCAGGTGATAGACTCCACAGCCGGATGCGAGCTGCTGAGTTTCTTAGATGCATATTCTGGATATCACCAGATCAAGCTGAACCCGGCAGACAGACTGAAGACCGCCTTCATCACGCCGTTCGGAGCCTTCTGCTACCTGACCATGACGTTCGGCTTGAGGAATGCCGGCGCCACCTTTCAGCGTTGCATGCAGAAGTGCCTCCTCAAGCAACTTGGCAGAAACGCCCACGTCTACGTAGATGATGTGGTGGTGAAGACGGAAAAGCGTGGGACACTGATGGAAGACCTCAAAGAAACCTTCGAGAACCTGCGCTGATTCCAGATCAAGCTCAACCCTGAGAAGTGCGTCTTTGGAGTACCAGCCGCCCAACTCCTTGGCTTCCTAGTCTCTGAACGCGGCATAGAGTGCAATCCTATGAAGATCAAGGCCATCAAGAGGATGGAGGTACCCAGCCGACTATTAGACGTACAGAAGTTCACCGGCTGCTTGGCGTCAATCAGCCGATTCATCAGTCGGCTGGGCGAGAAGGCCCTCCCTTTATACCAACTGATGAAGAAGACCACCTTTTTCAAGTGGAACCACAAGGCGGATGAAGCATTCCTCTAGTTGAAGAAGATGTTGACTACTCCCCCTGTGCTGGCGGCTCCGACTCCTAAAGAGCCCATGCTCCTGTACATTGCCGCCACCAGCCGGGTAGTCAGCACGGTCATTGTAGTGGAACGCAAGGAGGAAGGCAAGGCGCTACCTGTCCAGAGACCGGTGTATTACCTGAGCGAGGTACTGTCGAGCTCCAAGCAGAACTACCCCCACTACCAGAAGATGTGCTACGACGTGCATTTCGCCGCCAAAAAGTTGAAGCCTTACTTCCAAGAGCATCCAATCACTGTGGTGTGCACAGCCCCGCTGGCCGAGATCATCGGGAGCCGAGACGCTTCTGGCCGAGTGGCCAAATGGGCCATAGAGTTGGCTCCCTACACCATCTACTACCAGCCCCGCACCACCATCAAGTCACAAGCACTGGCCGACTTCCTCGTTGACCGGGCCGAGACCCAGTACCTGCCGCCAGCGCCCGACTCCACCCATTGGCGGATGCATTTTGACGGCTCCAAGATGCGCACCGGCTTGGGAGCTGGCGTTGTCCTCACTTCCCCTAAAGGCGACAAGCTCAAGTATGTGCTGCAGATCCACTTTGCCGCCTCCAACAACGTCGCCGAATACGAGGCGCTCATTCACGGGCTCCGGCTTGCCAAAGAACTCGGCATTCACCGGATCATGTGCTATGGTGACTCCGATTTGGTGGTCCAGCAGTCATCTGGCGACTGGGACGCCAAAGATGCAAACATGGTGACCTACCGCTTTCTGGTGCAGCAACTCAGCGGATACTTCGAGGGGTGCGAGTTCCTTCACGTGCCAAGAAATGACAACGACCAAGCAGACTCCCTGGCACGAGTCGGCTCCACCCGCCAAGCGATACCATCCGATGTCGCTCTTCAGCGCCTCCTCAAGCCGTCTATCAAGCCTTCACCAGAATCAGACTCCATCTTTGTGCCGGCTCCCCCCGAAGAAGTCGGATCCGACTCTAGAGCCCTAGCAGACGGCACGAGAATTCTTATAGACGGCTCCAAGAAAGTCGCAGTCGAAACCGGCCCGGGGACTTCAGAACCCGGCCCGGGGACTACGGCAACCGGCCCGAAGACTTCAGAACCCGGCCCGGGGACTGCAGCAACCGGCCCAAAGACTCCAGAACTCGGCCCAGGGACTGTGCCAGTCGGCCCGGGGACTGCGCCAATCGGCTCGGGGACTGCGCTAGTCGGCCCGGGGACTTCATCAATCCAGCAAGCGTCCGCAGACACCAGCCCGCCGCCTCCCAGCCCAGCCGCCCTTGTCCAAGTCGCAGTGGTGGCGATTGAAGAAATAGCAGCACCCTCATGGGCGCAGCCCATCCTCAAGTTTCTAGTGAACAAAGAGCTGCGAACTGATGAAATCTTGGCTCGACAAGTGCAACGCCGAGCGGCAGCCTACACCATAATCAACAGAGAGCTGGTCAGGCACAGCGTCACTAGTGTCTACCAGTGCTGTGTTGAGCCAGAGCAAGGCCAATTAATTCTCAGAGACATCCATCAAGGCGAGTGCGGCCACCATGCGGCTTCAAGAGCACTCGTCGCCAAAGCCTTTCGGCACGGTTTCTTCTGGCCAACCGCCCTGGAAGAGGCCAAGGATTTAGTCCAAAAATGCAAGGGGTGCCAGAAGTTCCACTCCAAGCCGCTTCAGCCGGCTTCTGCACTCAAGACCATCCCCATCGCCTGGCCCTTCGCGGTTTGGGGCCTGGACATGGTGGGACCATTCAAGACGGCCCGAGGCGGCCTAACTCACTTACTCGTCGAAGTGGACAAGTTCACCAAGTGGATAGAAGCAAAGCCCATCAAGAAGTTGAACGGTCCGACTGCAGTGACTTTCATCGCCAACATCACGGTTCGGTACGGCATACCGCACAACATCATCACCGACAATGGCACCAATTTTGCCAAAGGCGCCTTGGCCCGTTTCTGCGCGACGCAGGGCATCCGACTGGACTTAGCGTCCATTGCCCACCCGCAGTCAAACGGCCAGGTAGAGCGAGCAAACGGCCTCATCCTGTCCGGCATCAAGCCTCGACTGGTCAAACCACTTGAGCGTTCGGCCGGCTGTTGGCTTGAGGAGCTGCCAGCCGTCCGAGTCTGCGCACGACTCCAAACAAGTCAACCGGCTTCACGCCTTTCTTCCTCGTCTACAGTGCCGAAGCCGTCATCCCGACGGACATAGAGTTTGACTCTCTGCGAGTCACCATGTACACCGAGGAGGAAGCAAAAGAAGCAGGCCAAGACGGCGTCGATCTACTGGAAGAGGGCCGGCTGTTAGCACTCAGCCGGTTCGGCATCTACCAGCAGAGCCTGCAAACAGGAAGGTCAGGCCGAGATCCTTCTAAGAGGGCGACCTTGTGCTCCGACTGATCCAGCGAACAGCCGGCCAGCACAAGTTGTCGGCGCCTTGGGAAGGCCCCTTCATCATCAGCAAAGTGCTGGGCAACGACTCCTACTACCTAATCGACACCCAGAAGCCCCGAGCACGCAAGAGGGACGACTCCGGCAAAGAGTCAGAACGGCCATGGAACGCAAATCTTCTCCGAAGATTTTACAGTTGACGCAGTATGTACCATGCTATCCTTTGTATTAAAGTACCGAGACTTTGGGCCCCCCCCCCCGAGATGAGCTCGGGGACTGCCCTTTTTGTTATCTGTATGATAAGAATTACGCCTTAGAGTATGCTACTCTTTGTTATGCCGCTTGGCGCCGGGTTCGACTAGTCGGCCCGGGGACTCGCCGTCTTGCGCTATGAAATGCTTCCTGCCGTCGGACAAGTAGTGTGCCGCGCTTAAGCCGTCTCCTGTCAGAAGCCGCAGCTCGCAGAGCGACTGTTGGTGGGCAGAGAGTAAGGAAGAATGAGCGCCCACACGAAAAAATGGCTAAGGACTCAAAGCATAAGCATAGCCCAAGCCGGTTTCCAGCCTCTCTTGAATAGTCGGCTTGCCGCCTTCTATCCAACTTGTTAACAGACTCTAAAAAGGCCAAGTACTTGCCTTCCTTAAGGTAGCCAAGCATTTGACCCAGCGGCAGTCCGTAGAGCGGCTGTCCGTCTGGCAAAGCGGCGACTGTGGGAAAGCGGCAAAGGAACAAGCCAAAAGAGCGATGAGCACGGAAAGATAGAATTTGGATAGATATTTACATAACATAGGCCCCTGGCCAAGTTCAAAATACACCCCGCGGGTGGAATTGTGCAAATTAACAAGTTTTTTCAAAGACTACTAAAACAGATAAAATAAAGGCAAGACGGTAGCCTAAGAAGCGGCAGACGGGTTCGGAGGGTCGGAGGAGATGGCGGTGTCAGGCGCCGGGGCGGCCGGCTGGGCAGTCTCGGCTTGATCACCTCCGGTGGTAGCCGGCTCGGTCGGACGCGGCTCGTTGCTGAAGGCGCGGTCGAGCTGAGGCTGGTCGCCCGCTCTGCCTTCTGGTGCCCCCATCTCGCCTCCGTCCTCCGCCTCGCCTTCCTCCTCGGCGCTGGAGCCGGTCACCTCCGCCGAGTCTTTGTCGTAGTCCGGGTTCATCCCGAACCACTCCGGCGGCACCTCCACGCCGTTCGCGGCCCGTTCAGGGACGAAGATGCTGGTGTCGGTATAATCAGCAATCGCCGTCGCACGCTCGATAAGGGCGCCTTCCACAACCACCAGCTCTGCCTGGGCCTCTGACCAGAACGCGGCCAGCCGGTCCAGGTCCAGCCCCGGATACCAAGCCTTGACGAATTCCAAGGCCCGGTGTGCTCCAGCCCGGGCCGAGGAACCCTTCCAATCCTCAAGACGGCCAGCTGCGACCTCCAGCCAGTCGGCAGTCCGACTGGGAGTGCGCAGAGCCGGCATGTCTGGCCACAGGGCGGCAATCGCCTGGGCCCTGGCACATTGAAGCCGGCGCAACAACTGATGGGCCGGCCGCAGACGAGTCTCGATGCTCAGGAGCTGCTCGACAATGGTCAGGGGGGCGTTGGCGGCGATCTCCGCGCCATTTGCCCTCCGCGCCTCGTGATCAGCCTCAATGGCACGATTGACCGCCTGCGACTGGCCAGGGAAGAAGTCTGCCAAACAACAAAGAAGCAAGAGAAAGAGTCAGGAGTCGGCCTAGCTTACAGTCGGCGGCTCAAAGAAAGAAAGCAAAGAAACTCACCGTCGACGATGTCTTCGATCTCATGGAAGCCGGAGGTCAGCATCGCCTCCTTGTCGGTCCAGGAGGAGCGCTCACTTTCAAACTCGGCCAGGAGAGCGGTCTCTCTCTTCTCCGCCTCGTCCTGCGCCTTCTTGAGCAGCTCCTTCTGCTCCTCTAGCTACACGGCCAGCAGGTCGCGCTCTGTGGCGAGCTTATTGCACTCCTCCTCCTTGGCACGTAGGGCAGTGCTGACTTCGCCCAACCGTTCCTGAAGAGCGGCATTGGCCTCTGAAGAACCAAAGGGAAAAGACGTTAAGCCATCAATAAAGAAGGTTGCCGGGAAGATCCGGCCCGATTGCTCAGCAGTCGGCCCAAATCTTGGGGACTACAGCCTGCGGGTGCGCCAGCGCGCCCCCGCGAAAAAGAAGAAGAACTTACTCCGGCTCTCCGACAAGTCGGCAGTCCGCTTCCCCAGCTGCTCAACGTTGCGGTTGAAGGCAGTGACACGGAGGTTGTGATACTCCTGTGATAAACAATCAGACAAAGGTGAATATCCGGAACTCGCCAGATGGAGTTCCGGGCCGCCTGCTCAGCAGCCGGCCCGAAACTCGGGGACTACACCCAGTGGGTGCGCTGGCGCGCCCCCACAGAGAAGAACGAGAAAAAATAAAGTCACAGAAAAAAAGCCATACCCGAATAGCTGCTCGCGACGCCAGATGTACCTTGGTGCAGCCCTGGATGGCCTCGCCCTCAGCTCGCAACTTCGCCTGGACGTCCAGCAGCGCCTGGTTCAGCGGACCGTCGCCACCTCCTCGCACCCACCCAGTAGGCGCGACGCTTGTCGCCTCGGCATCTGGGATGGCCGAACTGGCGGCGCCGACCTCCAAGGGGCGTGGCGCCGAAATTGCCTTCTCAAGGCGGCGGCGCGCTGGTGAGGCAACTTGAAGGAGCAGCCTCGCCACCGCCTCGTCTTCAGTCGGCAGCACTGGCGGGCCTGCCGGCTGCTTACCATGCGCACTCCCCGACGGCGGCGGAGGCGGCGGTGGCGGCGTGGCCGTGCCCGACGCGGAGGCCTCGCCACCGTCCTTCTCCATGATGGGGTTCTCCCTGCCGGCTTCTCCAATCTGCCCCATGAAGTTCGGGGGCGGCGGTGCAGAGTTCAGCGGGATGACGAGCAGTGCCGACTAGCGGTGCATGGCCTCCTCAGCTTGCTGTCTCGCTACAATGGCGGCTTCGGCCTCCTCCAGTTTCTTCTGGACGGAGGCCGCCGCCTTCTCGGCCTCCGCCTTCTCCAGGCGGTCGGCCTCCTCCTCGTCGCGCTTCTCCCACACGTTTCGCTCCGTCGCCTCCCAGAGATCGGCGGCGGGGTCAATCCGCCGAGTTTTGGCGGACGTCTCGGCCGACCCCATGACGGAGGGGACGGCGACCCTCTCAAGGGAAAGGGGGGCCCTGAAGCAAAAAAGGAGTATAAAAGACTCAGAAAAGATTCATCAAAAGAAAACAAGGCGAAGGCAGAAAACACTTACGCAGAGACTAGCGGCGGCTTCTTCACTTCCTTGCGGAAGCGGTTGGCATTTGTGTCCGCCTCTTCACGCTTGGTCGCGGCGGCCGCCCCCTTGAACTTCTTCGGCCGGCCGCCGAGCGAACTCGTCCCGGCCCGGCGCTTCTTCGCGCCGACTTGGCCGGCCAGACCGGCGGAGGAACTCGCGCCTGGATGGCCGGCTTTCGATTGGTGGCGCGGGGCGACTTCCCCTTCGGCGTCGTTATCAGGCCAGTCGGCGAAAGTGGCCGAGGGCCTGAAGCCGTCTCCCGCTCCTCCTCCACCGCCTTCGGTGTCGGCCTCCATCGCAGCTGCCCCCAAGTCGGGGTCGTCGATGTCGCTCTCCGCTCGGTCGGGGATGAACTCACGGGGCGGTCCCGAGGCGCCGGCTGCGGGCTGGATGAGGGGGTTCTTACTTGAAGATACCAAGAGGATCAGAAGTCAGATTCGGCTGCAGAAGAAAAATAGAAGAACAAAATATACGACTTACCACTGGCGGGGGGTTGGCGCGCGAGTACAGCTCTTTGCCGAACTGCCAGTCCGCTGCGAGCTCGCAGTTCGTGATGTGGTTCACCATCTTCGCCACCTCCGCATGGAGCATGTCCCTGGTGCACATCCGACTCGGGTCCCGGTGGTCGCTCATCTGACTGATCAGATGAGGTCGGCCTTGGAGTTGGAGGACTCGGCGCACCACGAAGGCGGCCAGCAAGTCGGCCCCAACCAAGCCTTCCGACTGCGTCAGCACTCGGAGTCGCGCGACAGTGGCGGCACCTGCGGGAGTCAGCGTCTTCGCTCGGTGGGACCAGCTGGGAAGCCTCCCAGCCGGCGCGCCGGCTTCGTATGGCGGCAGGTTGACCCAGTCGCCTTCTGGGACGACGTTCTTCACGTAAAAGTACGATCGCTGCCACATCTTCACCGACTTAATTAGCGCGATGGAGGGGAATGGATTGTCGGCGGTCGACCTTCGCATCGCGATGAAGGCGCCACACTGAGCCGGCACGCCGGCGACGTGCATGCCGAGCTTGGATTGAAAGAACTCTCCCCATAGCTCGATCGTGGGGAGAACGCCAAGAAAACCCTCGCACGGGGTGGCAAAGGCGGCCAGCAGCACCACCGTGTTCGGAGTGAGGTGGTGCGGCTGGAGCCCGTTGAACTCCAAGAAGGAGCGGAAGAAACCGCTCGCCGGCAGCCCCAGGCCGCGCATGAGGTGCGAGTGGAATATGACCCGCTCGCCCTCCTCCGGCGCCGGCCTTATTTCCCCTGCCGGCGCGGCACGGGATCGCACCAGGTTCGCGTCGGGGAGCCGACGCGTCTTTCGGAGGAACTCGATGAGGTCGTCATCCACCTCGGAGCCGTCCCACACGCCGGAGCGCACAGCAGGGGCCGCGGCGGCGGAGGAAGAACTCATCGCTGCGGGCGCGGCGTGGTTTGGTGCGACGACGACAAGAAGAAGAAGAGGCAAGAGGAGGCAGGGGAGCAGGAAAGAATGGGCGCGCGTGATTTGCCGTCCCGCTCCCCCCGCCTACTTATAGGCCCGTAGGCTGAGAAGCCGATGGGGCGGGCGTGGGATTAACTGCGCACGGGACCCCACGCCCCCCACGATTTACCCCATGAAGTTACTGCGCGCAGTAACGACGTGGGAAACCCAACCGTCCGCACGGCCGCAACGGTTCCGTTCACGTGCCGAGGCGCGGTAGTGGCGGGCCCCGCCTGACGGCCTGTCCCGTCGCACGCGTGGCTAGGAAGACTGCCCCTGCCACGTGGCGCCGCGCGACGGGGCCGCGGCGGGTGACCGCGGGAAGCGTATCAGGCACGCCGCTTGGTTCCCGCCGCGACTTTCAAACTCCTTAGGGGGGAAGATGGCCCTCTACGAGTCCGACTCCAGATAGTCGGCCAGAAGGAAGACGGCAAGCAAAGCCCAAGTTCCACCGCAGGAAGAATGAAACTGTTGAGGCCCCTCGACGTATCGCCCTCGGAGCCTCACCAGCTTCGGGGACTACTGTCGGAGCAATGGGCCACGGGTAGGCTCACCCGGGTCCCAGAACCTTTCAAGACATCGGGGCAGGCTGTGCCCCTCGAGCCCCAAAGGCGACTCCAAGACGAGCCGAGTCCCAGAGGCGACTCCAAGACGAGCCGAGTCCCAGAGGCGACTCCAAGACAAGCGGAGTCCCAGAGGCGACTCCAAGACAAGCCGGGTCCCAGAGGCGACTCCAAGATAAGCCGACTCCCCGCCCAGCAACTTCCGGGGAGGCCGGCTATAGGGAGTCGGCCTGCGACTCCAACCACCCTATTAATTAAGGGCGGGCATGGCCATAGTGCGCTGTATCAACGGAGATCTTCGTCCGGCGCAGCACTGTTGCCATGCCGGCCCTGACATCAGCCCTTGGGGCGGAGCACTGTGCCCACGATGGCCTGTCTGTACGACCCAGAGACGGTGGGGCCTACCAGTCAATGGGAGTTCTGAAGACGGTAAGAGTGCCACAAGACGGACCCGTTGGGAGTTGGCCCCCAGGAGTCGGTCGGCCCCTCCCACGGGCCCCACACGCCATTAACCAGACACGACGGGGAATGGAAACAGTGATCGCCCGTCGGCCGGCGGCACTGTTGCCATGACCCCATGACCAAGCCAGCGTCATTAGAAGCATGGCTACAGTAATCTGCAGCCGGCAAGACCCGCCCGCGGCAGACAAGGGCTGTCGCCCCCGTACCAGGCAAGTCGGCGGGCCCCAATAGTCGGCGGAGTAGACGGCGGCCTGAGAGACAAACAGCTGGGACCCGCACCCAGCCGGTTTTACCATTGTACCCCTGGGGCGTAGGCCTATATAAACCCCTCAGGGCACCCATGCAAAGGGTTTGAATCCATTAGCACTAGACAGACCATATAGGAAGGAGAGAGCTAGCCTTGCCTTCTCCTACCTCCAGAAATAGCTCAAGGAGCAACCTTGTACTCACTTTGCCTTAGTGATCATGCGGAGACCCCGCAGAGCAGCAGTAGGGGTGTTATCTCCACGGAGAGCCCCGAAGCTGGGTAAGATCCGCCGGCGTGCATGTCTTCGCCTCATCCCGTTTCCAGGCACCGGCGACGTTCTACTCGCCCCCACCATGATAAGCCATCCTTTGGCATATGTCGCACCCAACCCCCGACATACCCGATACTCAATTTTCTTTTGGTGATGAAGAAGGAGGTGGTGGTAATGAACTAGAGGGTTTATCTTTCTTACTTAGCTTACGCTTGAGGATGGAATTATCCTTCTTAAATTCACCGATCTCCCACTCAAGTTCCAATATTTTTTGCATAAATCTTGCTTGTTTTCCTCCGAAAGAAAAAAGGGGATAAGCTGGATCTTAGGCTTCTTTGCTTTGTTGGGGAGACTTATCTTCTTAAATTCCACGTGCATGTCCTCAGGTTGGGGTAATGGGGCTTCATCTTCGTCTGAGCTCGTCTTCTCCTCCCTCTTAGGATCATAGTCTTCTTCTTCCTCCAAAGTCCAGCTATAGCGCTCCACATCCCCATAGACCTTGGGGTTTGCGATATAATCGGCAACATAGCTCTCACCCTCCGAGTCTTGGGACGACATTATTTTAGATCTGTCAGAAAACAGCAAGAAAAGAAAACACGAGATTTCTCCGTGATACGGAGGTCAACAGGTTCGGGGGGTATATAAAGATTTTTTTATCTTGGGAAACAAGCAAACGAAATAAAAACAGAGTCTGGAAGGTACCCGAGGTGGGCACAACCCACCTGGGCGCACTGGCAATCCAGGTCCGGTGTCATAGTTTGGATAATATTGCTTTCAATATTAATGGGCGTACCTAAGATATAATGTTTTATTCGTTGCCCATTAACAACATTCGGGTTAGTACCTTCGGCATTATTTATTTTGATAGCTCCAGGTCGATAAACCTCCTCGATAACATAGGGTCCTTCCCATTTGGATAGGAGTTTTCCTACAAAGAATCTGAAAGAAGAGTTGTACAAAAGAACATATTCTCCAACTTTAAATCACGATTCTTTTGTCATGCAATCTTTTAACTTTTTCTTTAAGTAACTTGGCATTTTCATAAGCTTGGGTTCTCCATTCATCTAATGAGCTAATATCAAATAACCTCTTTTCACCAGCAAGTTTGAAATCATAGTTGAGTTCTTTAATTGCCCAATATGCTTTATGTTCTCACTCAAGAGGCAAATGACAAGCTTTTCCATAAACCATTTTATAAAGAGACATGCCCATAGGATTTTTATATGTTGTTCTATAAGCCCAAAGTGCATCATCTAATTTCTTAGACCAATTCTTTAGGGACCTATTGACAGTCTTTTGTAAAATTAATTTTATTTCTCTTTGCAAAGTTCAATTTGACCACTAGACTAAGGATGATAGGGTGATGCAATTGTATGGTTGACATCATACTTGGCAAGCATTTTACGGAAAGCATGAATGAAGTGTGAATCACCATCAGTCATTAAATATCTAGGGACTCCAAACCTTGGGAAAATAACTTCCTTAAGCATTTTAATAGATGTGTTGTGATCAGCACTACTGGTTGGAATAGCTTCTACCCACTTAGTAACATAATAAACAACGACCAAAATATGAGTATACCCATTAGAGGAAGGAAAGGTCCCATGAAATCAAATCCCCAAACAGAAAATGGTTCAATAGCAAGCAAATAATTCATAGGAATTTCTTGACGCTTACCAATATTACCTGTTCTTTGACATTCATCACAAGATAAGACGAACTTGCGGCATCCTTGAAGAGAGTACGCTAATAAAACCCAGATTGTGATACCTTGTGAGCAGTTCTGTATCCCGCATGATGTCCTCCATAAGCTTCGGAGCGACATTTCCGTAGGATTTGTTCATGTTCATGCTCAGGTACACAACGTCTAATAATACCATCTACTCCTTCTTTATAAAATATGGGTCATCCCAAAAGTAATGTCTTAAATCATAGAAGATTTTTTTTTTCTTTTGTTGCTATGTAAAGGTAGGTGGTATGTATTTAGCAACAATATAATTAGCATAGTCAGCATGCCACAGAGTATTATGAGAAACATTTCTTGTAGCTAACTGTTCATCAGGAAAACTATCATTAATAGGTTGTGGGTCATCAAGAATATTTTCAAGCCTAGACAAGTTATCAGCTATGGGGTTCTTGCTCCTTTTCTATCAGTGATATGCAAATCAAATTCTTGTAGTAGAAGAACCCACCTAATGAGTCTAGGTTTAGCATCTTTATTTTCCATAAGATATTTTATAGCAACATGATCGGTGTGAACAATCACTTTGGAATCGACAATGTAAGATCTAAATTTATCACAAGCAAACACCACTGCTAAGAATTCTTTTTCAGTAGTAGCATAATTTCATTGGGCACTGTCTAAATTTTTGCTAGCATAGTGGATAACATTTAGTTTCTTATCAACTCTTTGTCCTAGAACAACGCAAACAGCATAATCACTAGCATCACACATAATTTCAAAAGGCAAGTTCCAATCAGGTGGTTGAACAATAGGTGCAGAAATTAAGGCTTTCTTTAGTGTTTCGAAGGCTTCCAAACAATCATCATCAAAAACAAAAGGGATATCCTTTTGCAAAAGATTTGTAAGAGGCCTAGAAATTTTAGAAAAGTCTCTGATAAATCTCCTATAGAAACTAGCATGACCTAGGAAACTACGAATACCTTTAATATCTTTAGGACATGGCATTTTCTCAATTGCATCAACCTTGGCTTTGTCCACCTCAATACCTCTTTCAAAAAAATTATGGCCCAAAACAATACCTTCGTTAACCATAAAGTGGCACTCCAAGACAAGATTTGTTTGCTCACATCTCTGCAAAACCCGATCAAGATTGCTTAAACAATCATCAAAAGACTTCCCATAAACAGAAAAGTCATCCATGAAAACCTCAACAATCTTTTCACAAAAGTCATAGAATATAGCAGTCATACATCTTTGAAAGGTAATAGGCGCGTTGCATAAACCAAAAGGCATACGTCTATAAGCATAAGTTCCAAAAGGACAAGTGAAAGTGGTCTTTTCTTGATTAGGTTGAGAAACAGGTATTTGTGAAAAACCAGAATATCCATCAAGGAAGCAAAAATGTGTGTGCTTAGATAATCTTTCTAGCATTTGATCAATAAAACGCAGAGGATAATGATCTTTTCTAGGTTCTTTGTTTAATTTTCTAAAATCAATTACCATTCTATAGCTTGTGACGATTCTTTGTGGAATAAGTTCATTCTTATCATGAGGAACAATAGTAATACCTCCCTTATTAGGGACACAATGAACATGACTTACCCATCTACTATCAGCTATAGGATAGATTATACCTGCTTCTAGAAGTTTCAATATTTCCGTTCTTACCACTTCTTCCATCTTCGGATTTAACCAACATTGGTGATCAACAACGGGCTTAGCATCAGGTTCCATATTAATCTTGTGCTGGCATAGAGTGGTACTAATGCCCTTAAGATCATCAAGAGTATATCCAATGGCTACTCAGTGCTTCCTTAAAACTTCCAGTAATCTTTCTTCTTCATGCTCTGAAAGGTTAGCACTAATAATAACAGTATATATCTTTTTCTCATCAAGATAAGCATATTTCAAAGTGTCTGGCAATTGTTTTAATACAAACACAGGATCACCTTTAGGTGGAGGAGGACCTCCTAGATTTCAATAGGCAGATTGTGTTTAAGCAGAGCTTGTTGTTCGAACAAGATTCTATCTATTTCATTTCTTTCATGCATATGCAAATCATTTTCATGGTCTCGAAAATATTGTTCTAAAGGATTAGTAGGAGGCACAATTATAGAAGCAAGACCAATAACTTCATCCTTACTAGGCAAATCTTTCTTATGAGGTTTTCTACTAAACTTAGAAAAATTAAACCCATGAGACTCATCACCAAAACTAACATCGACAATTTGTTTCTCACAATCTATTTTAGCATTAACGGTGTTCAAGAAAGGTCTACCAACGATAATGGGACAAAAGGCATCTTGTGGGGAACCAAGAACAAGAAAATCAGTAAGGTATTTTATTTTCAACATCTCCAACAATCACAATTGGTGATATAGTATCTCTATTGGCAAGCTTAATTGTAACATCTATGTCTTCTATTTCAGCAGGTGCTATATCATTCATAATTTCTTGATATAAGGTAAAAGGAATAGCACTTATGCGAGCACCTATTTCACATAAACCATGATAACAGTGATCTCCTATCTTAACTGAGACAATAGGCATTCCAACAACAGGTCTATGTTTATCTTTTTCATCGGGTTTGGAAATTCTAGCAGCTTCATCACAGAAGTAAATAACATGCCCATCAATATTATCGACCAAGAGATCTTTAACCATAGCAACACTGGGTTCTACTTTGATTTGTTCAGCTGGTTTAGGTGTTCTATATAACTTTTGTTGACCATAGTTGAAACTTTAGCATGTTCCTTCATCCTAACAGGGAAAGGTGGTTTTTCAATATAAGCAGTGGGAACAACTGGATCAACATTATAAATGATAGTTTCATCTTTAGCTTTTACTGGTTCTTTAATTTCTTCTTTAATTAGTGGGTGATATTTGAACCACTTTTCTTTACGAAGATCAACATGAGTAGAAAAAGATTCACAAAAGGAAGCTACTATCTCAGAGTCAAGTCCACATTTAATGCTAAACTTTTGAAAAGCATCGGTATTCATAAAAGATTTAACAAGATCGAACTTAAGCTCAATACCTGACTTTTTACCTTCCTCAAATTCCCAATCTTCAGAGTTGTGTTTAGTTATTTCTAAAAGATCCCACCATAATTCAATAGTCTTCTTCATAAAAGAACCAACAGAAGAAGTATCGAGCATGGATTGATCATTACGAGAAATCAATCATAAAAATTCTGAATAATAATTTCTCTTGAGAGCTCATGATTAGGGCATGAATATAACATTGACTTAAGCCTCCCCCAAGCTAGGGCGATACTTTCTCCTTCATGAGGCCAAAAACTATATATATATATATTTCCGAGCACGATGAACTAGATGCATAGGATAATTTTTTTTGATGAAATTCCAATTTCAACCGATTCCAGTTCCATGATCCAATATCATCGCATAGCCTATACCATGTCAATGCCTTTCCCTTAAAATATAAAGAGAAAACCTTCAAAACCTTCTTCTTAGCTTCATCTCCGCGTAAACCTACAAGCTTAAACAATGCACAAATTTCATCCGCATATATCAAGTGCATATCAGGATGTTCAATTCCATCTCCTGCATAAGGATTAGCTACCAGTTGTTCTACCATACCCTAAGGAATTTCATATTCAATATTTTCAGTAGGTGCAGTAGGTTGAGGGGCAACTAATTGTGGTTTCGGTCGAGGTGAAGATACCCTGAACAAACCCCTCAAACGATTTTTTTTCATAGTAACAAGTGACAATAAATTTCAGCACGTAGTAATAATTTTTCCTTACCAAGAGCGCTTCACTCCCCGGCAACGGCGCCAGAAAAGAGCCTTGATGACCCACAAGTATATGGAATAAATTTTAGCCTTTTTGATAAGTAAGAGTGTCGAACCCAACGAGGAGCAGAAGGAAATGACAAGTGGTTTTCAGCAAGGTAATGTCTGCAAGTGCTGAAATTGTAAGTAACAGAGTAGTTTGATAGCAAGATAATTTGTAACGAGCAAGTAACGATAGTAGTAACAAAAGTGCAGCAAGGTAGCCCAATCCTTTTGAGGCAAAGGACGGGCCAAAATGGTCTCTTATGATAAGCAAACTGTTCTTGAGGGTACACGGGAATTTCATCTAGTCATTCTCATCATGTTGGTTTGATTCGTGTTCACTACTTTGATAATTTGGTATGTGGGTAGACCGGTGCTTAGGTGTTGTTCTTACTTGAACAAACCCCCTACTTATGATTAACCCCCTCGCAAGCATCCGCAACTGTGAGAAAAGTATTAAGAATAAATTCTAACCATAGCATTAAACTTTTGGATCCAATCGGTCCCTTATGGAATAGCGCATAAACTAGGGTTTAAGATTCTGTCACTCTCGCAACCCATCATCTAATAACTACTCCACAATGCATTCTCTTAGGCCCAAATATGGTGAAGTGTCATGTAGTCGAGGTTCACATGACACCACTAAGGGAATCACAACATACATATCATCAAAATATCGAACACATATCAAGTTCACATGATTACTTGCAACATGATTTCTCCCGTGACCTCAAGAACAAAAGTAGCTACTCACAAATGATAATCATGCTCAAGATCACAGGGGTATTAAATAGCATAATGGATCTGAACATATAATCTTCCACCAAATAAACCATATAGTAATCAACTACAAGATGTAATCAATACTACTAGTCACCCACAAGCACCAATCTATTGTTCCGGTACAAAGATTGAACACAAGAAATGAACTAGGGTTTGAGAGGAGATGGTGATATTGAAGATGTTGATGGAGATTGCCCTCCCCAAGATGGGAGAATTGTTGGTGATGATGATGACGATGATTTCCCCCTCTGGGAGGGAAGTTTCCCTGGCGGAATCGCTCCTCCGGAGGGCAAAAGTGCTCCTGCCCAAGTTCCGCCTCGAGACAAAGGATCTTTGTCCTAAAAGTCCTCTCCTATTTCTTTCTAGGTCAAAATGACTTATATACCAGAAGAGGGGCACCGGAGGTGGGCCGAGGGGAGCACAACCCACCAGGGCACGCCTGGGCTCCCTGGCGCGCCCAAATGGGTTGTGCCAACCTGGTGGGCCCCCTATGGTACTTATTGGCGCCAACAATTCTCATTTATTCTATAAAAATTCCTCATAATGTTTCATCTCATTTGGAGTTGTGCAGAATAGGTGGCCTAACGTAGCTTTTTCACGTCTAGATTTCCTGCTGCCGGAATTCTCCCCGTTTGTGTGTTCCTTGCATAATATGAGAGAAAAGGCATTAGTATTACTCCAAAAAGCATTATTATGCAATAAAAAAACATAAATAACAGTAGGTAAACATGATGCAAAATGGACGTATCAATTCTCCACCATCATCTGATCGTAGAAACTTTATGTTTTTGCCATGATGATTCTCCACTTCGTTCTAAAATTCTTTGAACTTCTCAAATGTTTCATACTTATGTTTCATCAATTAGATATAACTGTATCTACTTAAATCATAAGTGAAGGTTACGAAGTATAAGTATCCACCATGCACTGATATACTCACCGGACCACATACATCACTATGTATTATATCCAACAATTCAAGCGCCCATTCAAGATGACCAGTGAACGATTTTTAAGTAATTTTACCCATTAGACAAGATTCTCGTGGTTCTAATGATTCAAAATCAAACGATGTTCATACCCCATCTTTATGATGTTTTTGCATACGTTTCTTTCTGATATGACCAAGACAGCAGTGCCACATGTAAGTGGTATTATCAGCCTTCTTAAGACGTTTAGCATTAATGTTATAGACATCTTTTTCACGTTCAAGATCCATTATGAATAATCCTCCAGCCATGGGTGCAAATCCATAAAACATATCCTTATACTATATCGAACAACCATTGTTTTCTGATTTATAAGAATATTCGTCACTTATCAAACATGATCCAGAGATAATGTTCTTACGACAAAATAATTATTATTTAGTTCTAAGATAAATCCTGAAGGTAAACTTAAAGACATAACACCGACGGCTTAAGCAGCAATCCCATCACCATTCTTGACACGCATCACGACTTCATTTCTACTCATCTTGTGAATCATCCATAGTCCCTGCATCGTGTCGCAAATGTGAGTAGTAGATCCAGTATCAAATACCCATGACTTGGAATTTCCAGCAAGTAGAATATCAATAACATTAACTTGTATAACTTTAATACCTTTACTAGAAGACGAGTTCTTCTTATCTGCCAGATACTTCAAGCAATTTCTTAATCTCTTTTCCAGTGTCCTTTCTCTCTACGGTAGTAACATATAGTCTCGCAAGAAGCTCCACCCTTGTTCCTCTTGGTCTTGCGTTTCTTTTTGAAACTTTCTGTTTTGTTCACGAGTAACTTTTGCTTGTTCTGCATCCCGATTTCATTGGCTTTCAGCATCACTTCATAAAGTGAAGTAAGGATCAAATCATTCTCTGGTGTCTTGGGAAAATCAATTTCCATTGCATTAATACTATCATAATAGTCTGCAAGCGTGACACCTTTCTCACCAACTTCAGCTATCTTGCACTCATCCAATGCTTCAGTCATCTCATGAACTTCAGCTAGTTCTTTGTGGTACAAAACTTCCAATGCCTCAACAATCTCTACGATACTGAGTTTTTGATAACATTTCTGTAACACTTGATCCATACAAGATAGCATTATACTTTTGACAACACCGAAACCATTTTTGTGAGATAAGTACACATTGATGATATCTTGAGATGCTCCAGGCGCGGGGTAATCATCAAGTGGTTGATCCAGCACATTTCTTTCTTAGCACTTCTGAGAACACATCTCAGAGTGTGGATCAATCCTCATAGGTTCCAGCATTTGTAGCTAACTTTTCTTTCTCAAACAGAGGTGCTAAATTGAAACTATTACGAGCCATTGATCTACAATAATAACCACAAGATTCACTTTAGACATAATTAATTTTGAACTAGTGTTTAAACAAATTTAAATTTAAAGTGCACTCCCACTCAAATTAATACCTCTCATAATTGATAGTAAGTGATTCAAGATCCTAATCTTATTCGCACCCATTGATGTGGACATCATTGATGACAAGAATTTTGACTGGTAAGAAAATATTGCCGATCATATCTCCATATGACTCTTGTTAATCTCTTGATGCTTCATGCTCCGAGCTCAGAACGATTCTGCCAGAACCTCAAGACAACCGAGTGACATCCGCTCACATGGTCTAACTATCCACCTGTCTTACACCTCACAACCCATTTATACTCATGTGGACATGACGCCCTCCGGAATGTTACGTGTTATAGACGATAGCAACACTAGGAAGAGCGCCTTCTACGCAGTCAAAGGATGCAAACAAAAAAAGGGATACATCTCAAGAAATTCATAATAGCATGATATGGTATAGCTCTGGGCATCAGGATTGTCTCCATGGTCCTCCGAGATCTTCATGAAGTTTTTTCTGGAATCGTTCTCATGGCGACAATTTTGAGAATTACCGCCATGGCTCTGATGTTGTCCTCATGCGCTTGGTGAAGCTCTGGGTCCTCTGTATAACCTGTAGGCTATATCTACATCTATTACTTTAAGGTGGCAATCCCATGGCTCCAGGCAGCATGCCATGACGTATAGGCCACATAACATTACAACATATAACCATCTCATACATAAACTCATTCTCATGGCAAAGGCTATACCACATCATATGCGACCCTCTAAAACCAAGTTAGACATCCTCTAATTGGTTTGGCAAATTTTAATTATGTGGCTTCTAGGGTTTTTGGATAACACTAGCTACCTATGCACACCATCAAGGCGATAATTCTTGTTGCTAGATTAACTTTCAGGGTGTGTGAAAGAAGAGACTTAATTAAATATCTCGTCCCCCACACTAAACTTTGTCAAATATGCGTGACCCCCTAGAAGATCATTCATCTTCATTGCCCTATTGCGTACGTGATGGTTCACTATTCTTGACTATGATGAAGCCCAAGGAACTATTAGCAGACCGTCGACAGCCAGAGTCGATCGATTGTCAGAACCTTGTAAACGCGACATCATGTCGTCAATGAACCGAACCAAAGAACCACACGAGGGAAACATAGCAAGAACATCAAACCCTCACATCCACATGTGATCTAGATCGAAACATGCATCTACTCATAGAACCGCTCATGATGCCACTACGAGGAAACGTAGTAGAAAACAAAAAAAATTGCCCTACTATAAACCAGGAACAATATGAAGATGCATATAGGGTTTGGAGCAACGATCATTACTGACTACGGAGTGCAGCGAAAGTAGACAAGTCAGTGTATATCATACTTGGAGTCCCTGGAACCATCCTCGAATGATCCCTCGAACAGAAGACCGAAAGCACGACTTCTCTACTTGGTTGCAAGTGTAGGGTCTTCACGATCCGGCAGCGCTTCACCGCCAGAGCTAATCATCACTGAAGAATTAGAGGGAGGAGATTACAACCACATTGGGCTTCTAATTATGAGGATTAGAGGAGCTAGGTCTAGCTCCAATTAGTTAACTAGGACCAACTAGAACTAGATGGACTAGAGGAGGCGTCAAAACTTGTGTATTAATTGTGGCCAATACCTCATCTATATATAGGTTAGAGGGGGGAAGAGGGGCTGCCACCAAGGAGGGAAAGCCCCTCCTTGGTGCGCCGACCAAGGGGGAGGAGTAGGATTCCTCCTCCCACTCCAATTCGGCCTCCCCACTTGGAAAAGTGGGGAGCCTTCCTTATTCGGCCATGGTGGCTCAATATTCCTTCCACCACTTGGCCTTTTAAGGCCGTTGATATTAAATTACTTATAAAGCCCTATAATAATTACTAGAGCATGGAATATATAATTTAACATCACCGGAAACATCTTCCACCTATATATTATTTATCGGTAATACCCGGTATTGCCTGATAATCTCCGAAACCCTTCCGATGACCCTAAAACGCTTCTGGTTCCCCTCAAAATATTCTAAACATTAATAAAAAATCCACAAATAAATCCTCGATACTCTCATCCTACTAACACTAAGTAGATCATGATTACCTTAATCTTGTGACCCTGTAGGTTAAGTAAATCACAGACATGAATGAAAACCCCCATGTTTTAATGACCGATAGCGGGACCGTGGACATCCATATCGATCCTTATGATTGCACGAATGACATTAGAGTGAACCTTTGGTTATAATGTGATGTTCCATTTGCTTCATGATACTTTACAAAACACGAGATGCATCCTTATCCTCCTGAGTCATAAACATGCTCACTATACTGTTGATCTCATTGCTCGTTTTGTTCTCCTTTCACGCTGAAGTGTTCTGGCATCCCCGTGACACAGTCACCTGTGTCTAGCTAGACGATAATGGATGCCGTCACACCGATCCTAAGAATGTCTCTCCATCATCGGAGTAGCAAATCCCAGTCTTGAGCTATCCAGTCCCTTGTCAAACTTTCCAATGAACCTGTAAGTTGTCGTTATGATCACCGGTTACAGATGACGTGTGAGCAACCCCAAAGTCCATCATACGGTAGGAAGTCACTATGATACTCTCATGGTCTGAGGAACTAAAACACATGCTAACACTCTGTGTTATATTGATTTTAGGCGATATTATCTCAAAGTATAACAAACAAGTTGGGTCGATTCAATATGATCATTCTTTTAACGTCATACTCTTAATGTTGTTTGAGGACTATTGTTACACTTAACGATATCCTAAGATCCAAAAAACATGATCACCAACAACACTTGAGCCAGTCTTAGAGGCAAGACTAGGAACCTATATTTTACTGTTTATCATTCCACACGTGCATATGGGTTTTCCATTGAATCGCACATTCCAGAATGATAGCAGTTATAGAATGAAATATAAACTCCTACTTATGAAAATGAAAATAGAATAATACAATGTTATTACCTCTAGGGAATATTTCCTACAATGCATTACTTCGAATGGAATTATCATGCATGGTCGGGTTAGCACAGACAGATAGGTCCTCAATTATGCATTTATTCACCCAAATTTGCTTCTTGGGTGAACCTGTTCAGCAGTTAGTTCTGACATACCGGGAAAATAACTTAACATTTTGTTGCTTGAAGAATTTGTAGTTTGAGTCATCAGACTCATCAATATCAACGAGAATGACACAGTCATATCTAGATAATAAAGCAAGTTCAAGAGTTTTACTCTTCGCGAAAACCCAACTTGTTTGAGGATATTGCTCGCAGGTCCAGTAGGTTCAATTAACATTGAGTTTTCTTTCGAAACCGAATCCTTCTTTCCTTGGTTTTTTGTGCATAATTGACTTCTTGAGCACATCACATAGTGTTTGATGTTCCTTGAGGCTTTTTAGCATGCATGTCTCAAGTAAGTCCTCTAACCTGGAATTTCATCAAAGATAGCAACAAATTCCTCGGAGGAGGGGTTAGAGATATCATTTGTAACAATTACAAGATTCTCGATGGTAGTGGTAGATGTTTCAGTAGTGGAATCATCATTGCTACGCTTTAAGCATTTCAAGCATGGAGGCGCAAAATCATCAGGAAGTTTTTCAGTTTGCTCGCCAAAGAGGGAAGCCTTTTCTTTCGCAAGCTCATTATAAGAAACTTTTAGTGATTCGAGTTCTTGATTCTTGGAAAGGAGATCATCTGATAGACTCTCATAATCAACAGAAAGAGAATTATAATGATTGGAAATATCATCGAGGGTTGAAGAAAGAGCCTTGTGCTCTTCTATCAACTCTTGATTTTTCTCCATCTCTTTGACCAACAATCCTTCAGATCTCCTGAGGTTTTTCTCAAGTCTTTGGAGACCATCCTTTTGAGATTTAGCTGTCCTGATCATCTTAGCATAGGCAATGTTCTTTGGAGAGAATTCATTGATTGATTTTCGGTGTTTTGATGATACTTGATCTTTTGATGCTTTTGCCATGAGACAGAGTGCAATTGGTTCATCATCGCTTGATGTATCATCATCGATATCCAACTAGAGTGACTGTTCGGATGATTCATATGCAACGAATGAATTTCCTCTGCCTAGGCCTCTATAAAACTCTTCATCTAATTCAGACTTTGATATTTCATCTTCAGAGTCGATTGTCATTCTAGTACAAACACCAGCCATGTGACACCCTAGTTTTTGCCCTTTTTATTTTTCTGGACTTCATTGCAGTTTTTGGGTTGAATTTGAATTTTTAATCAACTCAGTTGGACTTAACCACTTGGGCATTTCCTTGATTTTCACCCACGTGACTCACCTCACTCTCAAACACATCATTTTCTCTCTGATATATCAAAATATGGCCATGGGAATATTTTTCTTAAGTGAAAAATATTCATTTCCTCTCAAAAATAGTACTTCAGTCACCTATGCTCCAAAGCAACCCTCATTTTTATTGCTCACAAAAACCTAAGAAAAATCCTGAATATTCTTTGGACCTTGGCACACCTCCCTATGCAAAAATATTTCATGGTTATTTGGAATATTTTTGCTATAGAAAATCTTTTTTGTTCTGGACAGAAAATGCACTTTACAAAGAAGTGGATTTTTCCTTGATCCAATGAAGCTGAAATTTTTAGGGCTTCATTACCCTCCTAAGAAAACCCTTAACCACCAAAAACTAGCTCCTAACTCCCTCTAGATTTTTCTCTATTAAGCTCCCAAGTTTCTGTCCAGAAACTCGCTGAGAAGCTACACTCTCACCCAATCAACCTGTGCTCAACTCAAGTGCTTGGATCGACCTAACCTTGTAAGGACTACATGCCAGACGTAGTTTGTACAGCCCAGGTTGCGTGATGCCAGAGTTCACACGGTGACCATGCGTGGACATGGTGCCAGGCAGCTACTTAACGCGCTCTGGATGCCGCTGACGCCTCTGTTGAGCTCGTGCTCGCTTCACAGCTCACCTCAGCATGTCGCACTGCACCACCATCCTCGTCGCCTCACCATTAACTTCCCCAGACTGCTTGCCAATGCCGGAGCTCGCCATAGTGATCACGGTCACGACACGGCTAAGTGCATAGTGCATCTGTGCCCCTGTGCTAGTCTCCGTCCTCCCATAGTGGCCGCGTGAGCCATGGCCTCTTTCCCCCCTCGTCCCCGAGCGCTGCTTCCAGAGTGCTCCAGCGGACCTGAGACCCTCCCTCGCCTCGTCGAGCATCCCAACTCACTCACTCAACCTCCACAACATTGTAGATAGCCGCAGCCAGGCCGGGCAGGCCTCTGGCCGCCGTCCCCGACCCGAGCTTGTCGGTGATCCCCTCCTGCCAGTCCCCACCTCTTCAGAGCCCCTCGAGCTCGTCCGACTACTCCGGCGTGTTCCTGGTGATCCACTGGTGCTAGCCGACCCCACTGGAGCCCTTGGAAATGCTAGCTCACGTTGTCTTCTTCATCTCCGGCGAACCCCGTCCGCAGCCGCCGCTGGAGATGCCGTTTCCAAGCGACTCCGACCACCTCCTGCCTCGCTACGGGTACAAGCAGGTGCGCCTTAATCCCCTCTATCCATCCCTCCCTCTCAAATCGGCAGCCGACCTCTCGTCGCCGGAGAAACGTCGGCAACTCGCCGCCCCTCCTTTGTTCCTCTTCCCTCTCTTCAAAACCTGACGGGCAGGGCCTGCTGTCAGCCTCTCTAGTCGCGTCCGAAGCGGTACGAGTGGAGGCATATTCACAGAATACGCCTTCGCCGTCACCCCCCTAGTTTTTCTTTTTATTTAAATTTGACTCATTTTGACCAGGAACTTTGACCAGCTCTAACTCCTAATCTATAAATCCAAATGAGTTGATTCTTTTTGCATTGGGTTTGTATTGAAATATTCTAGCAGCACACCAACTTTGAGATTTTTCCTTACTATCTAGAATTTCTGGTGATTTTCAGAGCGGTTCTTGATATTTTCTTTTGCTGTTTTTAATTATTTTCAGAAGGACAAGCTTGCCTTGAGGAGAACCAGGAGGAGTGTGTCCCTCCTTTGTGCTAAGGCAAGCCACCACAAAAATTTGCATGGTGTCATTTCAAGAACTATGATTTTTCCAACTTGAATATGAATTATTTCATGCATTTAGATCATTTAAATAACATTGCTTAAGTTATTTCATTTGTCTTGCTTGATGTGCTTAGCTTACTGTAGTACTTAGATTGCATGGACTAGTTGGATGCAATAGTGATACTTTGATAGCATGACTATGGTTTGAGAAGGATCGGAGTTATTTTCATATGTATACTCATCATGCTATTGTGATAATTAAAAATGATGAAGTTAAAACCAGTGCCTCAAAATGATTAGTAGTGCATGCATAGTGATTTTGTGATGTTGATCCATTCCATTTTGGTGATATGTACTTAGGGTTGCATGTCATATTTTTGCATGATCATGGCATACTATGGCTCGAATTCTTTTATTTCAAGTTAAACCTGATGATATTCCAACTTGAACATAATTGTTGATCGAGTCATGGTGCCACTGAATCGAGCTTTCCAGTGCAACCAATTTGCCTTTATGGGAAGGCCCTTATTCAGTCTATTGTCATGCCTCTGGTTGGTGCCTCCAACGAGAGAAGGTTATCAGCGTGCGATACCCTGGCCCGGTAAGCAGACATTACCTTGTGTTCCCATTGTTGTTATGGTACCTTGTACCCGGTTGGGATCGTTGATTGTTTTGCCACGACGGTGGCCGTTGGATGTCATGGTTGCCATCGGGGCCACCCAGGACTTAGCCCCGAGGGGAGTTGGTCGGAGTGGTCGAGAGAGTTTCATGGCAATGGGTTGGTTCTGTCAGAATGTCGTTGGTCCACCCGAATGGGAGTGCGAGGCCATGAATTCCGTGGTGTGGGTATAATGTGCTAACCTCTGCAGAGTGTATATTAAATCTATCGATAGTCACGTCCTCGGTTATGGACACAGTTCATAGTAGGTCACACCATGGATGAACATAAATAAGTTAATCTTACACACTAAATTTATACCCTTGGCACGGTTATGTGATGAGATGGATGAGACCATGAAGATGGTTGTTATTGGAACCAAGGAGTTGGTTTCCTTTGTGATCCGGGAGTGATCACCATATTGATGACGATAGTTATGAGGTAACCCGTTTGGTAAGAGAGTCCGAGGGACTCGGTGCACAAGCATGTTCACTTCATGAGTAGTCTGTATAGTCTTGCATTTAACCTACTTAATCGTCATGTTATTGATTGTCATTATGATTTTAGTTCTTGTGAACTTGCAAGTACATTCAATGTACTGACATGGCGTGTCATGCCAGCTTTCAGGAAAGTCTTACCGGATCGGAGTGCTTCCCGTGTCTAGACCGTGTCCACATCGGTGTCCCTGTGCTATGGAGTTCCGCTTCGTCGTCATTCCGCTACCGCGTAGTTGTCGTGATCGAGGCCCCCTTCATGTTCATTAAATAATGTACATACTATTCAGGCGCACCATGTGTGCTGCTTGGCCTATCAAACCTATGTTTCCGCTAGCATCAATAAAGCGATTGTTTTCTGTACCAAGTTGTTGTGTGTTGCTAGAATACTAGATCTCTAGGTTGGCAATGCAAGGTAAACTGGTCGCTCTGAGCTGGGGTACCACAAGCCAGGTGAGAAATTCTCTTCATATTGGATTCGATCATACCTTTAGCTCGCGCGTTAGTGACTGGTCTCTTTGAAGAGGATGTAGATGGTTCATTCTTCTTCACGAGCTTAGTGTGACGATTTGCTTCCTCTTCCTTCTAAACTAATTGCTTTTGCTTTGCGTATTAATCCAGAGCAAAGAAGAGCATGCCATCTTTTGTTTCGTTTTGTATTCAACTCCCAGTTAGGACAGTCGACAATGAAATGACTTTAATGTTTGCATTTGTAGCACTTCATTTCTTTCGAGGGTAATCTTGAAGATTCTAATGGTTCATCTTTTTCAGCATTTGTAAGATACAGATTCCGTCTCCTAAGGTTGTTGAGGCGTTCGCATTTCAAGTTATCTTGTAATAGAGTGTTGCTTCTCGACATCTTCTCCTTCTTGAGAGCTACCATAGTTTGAGGGAATTTCTCCTTCACTTTCTGAAGAAGATTCGGGTTGCTCATTTTCTTGCTCCATCTTTTCTTCATGTATAGTCAATAGCGTCATGATTTCAACATAATGAAGTTCTTCATACTTAGGTCTTTCCTTGATCTCAGTAATGATAGGATCAAAGGATGCATCAAGAGCGCCAAATAGCTTGTTGATCACACCTTGATCAGTGATGTCTTTTACTCCATGTTGATGTAATCATTCAACAATGTTGGTTAAACAATCGGTGAGTTCCATGACACATTCTCTACTTCTCTTCGAAGACTTTGGGAATGAGCAAACATGGCACGAAGGATATCTGTGTGCACTTCAGTTCTAATGATAACACCTTCATGAATGTTTCTTATGGCATCCTAGATTTTCTTGGTTGTATCAAGGTTTCTGAAGCGAATGGAAATATCTCTAGAGATGCTATCACAGATTATATCTTCTGCTTGAGCATTCAGCTGAATGTTTGCTTCATCTTCGAAAGTAGGAGTTTCTCGGTGCTGAATGATATATCCATCTTCCACAATTTTCCATAGCTCCTCAGTAATAGTTTGAAGTCTAATTCTCATTCTGCCTTGCCAGTAGAGGTAGTTATTTCCATCAAAGATAGGAAATCTTTCATATTGTGTGGATCCACCTGCATACGACATACTCAAAACTCCAAGGTTGTTAGACCTTTAATAAACATATACAAGGAGACCTTACTCTGATACCAATTGTAAGGACAGAAAGTATATTGAACAGAGGGGGGTGAATGGGAGATTCAAAAATTCTTGCGGGAGTTTGAACCAAACCCAATCACACCAGCGAAATAGGTTCGGTAGAGTAAATGCAGACAACTAAGCAAATCTTCTAAAGAAAGATGCTATAATCGTTCGTGCATAGTAGATCACAGGTTTGACAATCACGATGGTAATCTTGTATGCTAACAGATAGAGTAACATGAGATGGCAAACAGAGATGAATTAGAACGCTTTAAAGAAGTGAGATATGAAGAACACTACGACAGACAAAGAAGCAAGCACGAGGAATTGAACACAGATACTAGCGAATGCAAACTATTGTGAGATGATACTAAGAATATAACTCAGTTGAACGACAAAGTAACACCACAAGACTAAGGCCCGGTTCTTTTGCCAGAATCTGGGGATTCTCCCAGAATCCGACCCCTACCCAGCTTCTCCCAGAATCTTTGAGCCCCATTTGTTTTACAATTCTATCTAGTTAGGGTCTAATTAGATAGGATTGTAAATCAAATGGGGCTCAGAGATTCTACGAGAAGCTGGGTAGGGGTCGGATTCTGGGAGGATCCCCAGATTCTGGCAAAAGAACTGGGCTTAAGAGGTGCACATACAAACATAGAACTTTGAGATCAACCAACTAAAAGATACTAAATTACATGGATGAAACAGTCGAGCAACAATCAACGGAAATAGTAGATCATAGATATCTATCGATATCGAGCATGAAAGTAAAGTACTAAAGGAATTGCGATAGAGTAGAATGAACCAGTGGTTCTCGATAGCGACAGATGGAGTTGGTATACCAGTTCTCCCTTCTACCAAAGGACTACGTCTAGTTCAAGGGACTTGTGATTGAACACATGAGAAAAAACTCTCTCTGTCCTATTCTCCATCAACTCGGAGCTTCGACAGACTTCTTTATGAACCACAACTACTCTTGGTTGTTGAAGACTTTGCTTGGTGAAGACAATTACTCCTCATCACTCAAGCCGACATCTATCCGTCTAGAGAGTGTGCAACTCTCAAGAGTAATAGGTACAAGAACTCTAACTCAGATCTACTGGGATGCTCAACCACTGTCTAAGTTTTGGCTCTTGGTTTTCTCTCGGTGGATCTTAAACTCAAATCTATCAAGAGGGGATGCTCAATCAATCTTCTCAGATATCTTAAGTGGAGCAGCCAACAGACAATGTTGAGCGGGGTGTCCATTTATAGCTGCAACCTTCCATGATGGGAAATGACCAAATTGGACATGCGGATCAGCCAATCACCGAACGACATGTTTCCAATGGTCGGATTTTGAGCACAATGGTAACATTCCTTGTGGAGCAAGAAATGCTAACTCCTCGGTTTGAACGATATTTCCTGCAGCACTGAAGAACAATGTCTTCTGCTGACAGGTAATCATTTGGAACACAAAGAGATTTCTCTCAGTCTCTCATAGATCTCAGCTAAGCATCACAGCGGACCTAAGCTACGAGAACCTATTGTTGGGGAACGTAGCAGAAATTAAAAAATTTCCTATGTGTCACCAAGATCTATCTATGGAGAAACCAGCAACGAGGGGAAGGAGAGTGCATCTACATACCCTTGTAGATCGCTAAACGGAAGCGTTCAAGAGAACGAGGTTGAAGGAGTCGTACTCGTCGTGATCCAAATCACCGGAGATCCTAGTGACGAACGGATGGCACCTCCGCATTCAACACACGTACAGCCCGGTGACGTCTCCCATGCCTTGATCCAGCAAGGAGAGAGGGAGAGGTTGAGGAAGACTCCATCCAGCAGCAGCACAACGGCGTGGTGGTGGTGGAGGAGCGTGGCAATCCTGCAGGGCTTCGCCAAGCACCGCGGGAGAGGAGAAGGGAGAGAGGTAGGGCTGCGCCAGGGAGAGGTCAAAAACTCATGTATTGGCAGCCCCTAGACCCTCAAGTATATATAGGGGGAGAGGAGGGGGCTGCACCCCACCTAGGGTTCCACCCCTAGGGGCGGCGGCCAGCCCAAACCCATCTAGGGTGGCGGCCAAGGGAGGGGAGAGGGGAAACTTGCCCCCCAAGTTAGGTGGAAGCACCCCCTCCCCAAACCCTAGGCGCCTTGGGCCCTTGTGGGGGGGCGCACCAGCCCACCTGGGGCTGGTCCCCTCCAACACTTGGCCCATGCAGTCCTCTGGGGCCGGTGGCCCCACTTGGTGGACCCCCGGGACCCTCCCGGTGGTCCCGGTACGTTACCGATAAAATTCGAAACTTTCCCGGTGACCAAAACAGGACTTCCCATATATAAATCTTTCCCTCCGGACCATTCCGGAACTCCTCATGACGTCCAGGATCTCATCCGGGGCTCCGAACAACATTCGGTAACCACATACAAACTTCCTTTATAACCCTAGCGTCATCGAACCTTAAGTGTGTAGACCCTACGGGTTCGGGAGACATGTAGACATGACCGAGACGTTCTCTGGTCAATAACCAACAGCGGGATCTGGATACCCATGTTGGCTCCCACATGTTCCACGATGATCTCATCGGATGAACCACGATGTCAAGGACTCAGTCGATCCCGTATACAATTCCCTTTGTCTAGCGGTATTATACTTGCCCGAGATTCGATCGTCGGTATACCAATACCTTGTTCAATCTCGTTACCGGCAAGTCTCTTTACTCGTTCCGTAACACATCATCCCGTGATCAACCCCTTGGTCACATTGTGCACATTATGATGATGTCCTACCGAGTGGGCCCAGAGATACCTCTCCGTTTACCGGAGTGACAAATCCCAGTCTCGATTCGTGCCAACCCAACAGACACTTTCGGAGATACCTGTAGTGCACCTTTATAGCCACCCAGTTACGTTGTGGCGTTTGGTACACCCAAAGCATTCCTACGGTATTCGGGAGTTGCACAATCTCATGGTCTAAGGAAAAGATACTTGACATTGAAAAGCTTTAGCATACGAACTACACGATCTTTGTGCTAGGCTTAGGATTGGGTCTTCTCCATCACATCATTCTCCTAATGATGTGATCCCATTATCAACGACATCTAATGTCCATGGTCAGGAAACCGTAACCATCTGTTGATCAACGAGCTAGTCAACTAGAGGCTTACTAGGGACATGGTGTTGTCTATGTATCCACACATGTATCTGAGTTTCCTATCAATACAATTATAGCATGGATACTAAACGATTATCATGAACAAGGAAATATAATAATAACCAATTTATTATTGCCTCTAGGGCATATTTCCAACAGTCTCCCACTTGCACTAGAGTCAATAATCTAGTTCACATCGCCATGTGATTAACACTCACAGGTCACATCGCCATGTGACCAACATCCAGAGAGTTTACTAGTGTTATTAAACTAGTTCACATCATCATGTGATAAAGACTCAATGAGTTCTGGGGTTTGATCATGTTTTGCTTGTGAGAGAGGTTTTAGTCAACGGGTCTGCAACATTCAGATTCGTATGTACTTCGCAAATCTCTAGGTCATATTGTAATGCTGCTTCCAGGCTCCACTTGGAGCTATTCCAAATGGTCGCTCCACTATACGTATCCGGTTTGCTACTCAGAGTCACTCGGATAGGTGTTAAAGCTTGCATCGACGTAACCCTTTACGCCGAACTCTTTATCACCTCCATAATCGAGAAACATGTCCTTATTTACTCCAAGGACAATTTTTTGACCGCTGTCCAATGATCCATTCCTGGATCATTCTTGTACCCCTTGACTGACTCATGGCAAGGCACACTTCCGGTGCGTTACACAGCATAGCATACTATAGAGCCTACGTCTGAAGCATAGGGGACGACCTTCGCCCTTTTTTCTCTATTCTGCCGTGGTCGAGCTTTAACTTCATACCTTACATCTCAGGCAAGAACTCCTTCTTTGACTGATCCATCTTGAACACCTTCAAGATCATGTCAAGGTATATGCTCATTTGAAAGTACCATTAAGTGTTTTGATCTATCCTTATAGATCTTGATGCTCAATGTTCAAGCAGCTTAATCCAGGTTTTCTATTGAAAAACACTTTCCAATAACCCTATATGCTTTCCAGAAATTCTACATCATTTCTGATCAACAATATGTCAACAACATATACTCATCAGAAATTCTATAGTGCTCCCACTCACTTCTTTGGAAATACAAATTTCTCATAAACTTTGTATAAATCCAAAATCTTTGATCATCTCATCAAAGCGTACATTCCAACTCCGAGATGCTTACTCCAGTCCTTAGAAGGATCGCTGGAGCCAGCATACCTTTTAGCATCCTTAGGATCGAAAAAAACTTTCTGATTGTATCACATACAACCTTTCCTTGCGAAGACTGGTAAGGAAACTCGTTTTGACATCCATCTACCAGATTTCATAAATGCAGCTAATGCTAACATGATGCCGACGGACTTAAGCATCGCTACGGATGAGAAAATCTCATCGTAGTCAACTCCTTGAACTTGTGAAAAACTCTTCGCCACAAGTCGAGCTTCATAGACGGTGACATCACCGTCCCCGTCCATCTTCTTCTTAAAGATCCATTTATCTCAATGCCTTGCCGATCATCGGGTAAGTCCACCAAAGTTCATGCTTTGTTACGATACATGGATCCTATCTCGGATTTCATGGCTTCTAACCATTTGTCGGAATTTGGTCCCACCATCGCTTCTCCATAGCTCGTAGGTTCATTGTTGTCTAGCAACATGACCTTCACGACAGGATTACTGCACCACTCTGAAGCAGTACGCATCCTTGTCACCCTACGAGGTACGATAGTGACTTGATCCAAAGTTTCATGATCACTATCATAAGCTTCTACTTCAATTGGTGTAGGTGCCATAGGAACAACTTCCTGTGCCCTGCTACACACTAGTTGTAGTGATGGTTCAATAACCATATCAAGTCTCCACCATCCTCCCACTCAACTTTTTGAGACAAACTTTTCCTCAAGAAAGGACACGATTCAAGAAACAATCTAGGAGGTATACCCAACTGTTTTTGGGTGTCCTATGAAGATGCATTTTATCCGCTTTGGGTTCGAGCTTATCAACCTGAAACTTTTTCACATAAACGTCGCAACCCCAAACCTTTAAGAAATGACAGCTTAGGTTTCTCTAAACCATAGTTCATACGGTGTCATCTCGACGGAATTACATGGTGCCCTATTTAATGTGGTTGTCTCTAATGCCTAACCCATAAACGATAGTGGTAATTCAATAAGAGACATCATGGTACGCACCATATCCAATAGGGTGCAACTATGATGTTCGGACACACCATCAAACTATGGTGTTCCAGGCGGTATTAATTGTGAAACAATTTCCACAATGTCTTAATTGCGTGCCAAAGCTCGTAACTCAGATACTCATCTCTATGATCATATCATAGACATTTTATCCTCTTGTCACGATGATCTTCAACTTCACTCTGAAATTACTTGAACCATTCAATAATTCAGACTTGTGTTTCATCAAGTAAATATACTCAACATCTACTCGAATCATCTGTGAAGTAAGAACATAACGATATTCACTGCATGCCTCAGCACTCATTGGACTGCACACATCAAAATGTGTTACTTCCAACAAGTTGCTATCTTGTTCCATTTTACTGAAAACGAGGCTTTTCAGTCATCTTGCCCATGTGGTATGATTTGCATATCTCAAGTGATTCAAAATCAAGTGAGTCCAAACGATCCATCTGCATGGAGTTTCTTCATGCATATACACCAATAGACATGGTTCGCATGTCTCAAACTTTTCAAAAATGAGTGAGTCCAAAGATCCATCAACATGGAGCTTCTTCATGCGTTTTATACCAATATGACTTACATGGCAATGCCACAAGTAAGTGGTACTATCATTACTATCTTATATCTTTTGGCATGAAAATGTGTATCACTACGATCGAGATTCAATAAACCATTCGTTTCAGGTGCAAGACCATTGAAGGTATTATTCAAATAAACAGAGTAACCATTATTCTCCTTAAATGAATAACCGTATTGCGATAGACATAATCCAATCATGTCTATGCTCAACGCAAACACCAAATCTCGATGGTAGAGGGAGCGTGCGATGCTTGATCACATAAACCTTGGAAATACTTCCAACACATATCGTCAACTCACCTTTAGCTAGTCTCCGTTTATTCCGTAGCTCTTTTATTTTGAGTTACTAACACTTAGCAACCGAACCGGTATCTAATACCCTGGTGCTACTAGGAGTACTAGTAAAGTACACATTAACATAATGTATATCCAATATACTTCTATCGACCTTGCCAGCCTTCTCATCTACCAAGTATCTAGGGTGGTTCCGCTTCAGTGCCCGTTCCTCTTATTACAGAAGCACTTAGTCTCGGGTTTGGGTTCAACCTTGGGTTTCTTCACTAGAGCAGCAGCTGATTTGCCGTTTCATGAAGTATCCCTTCTTGCCCTTGCCCTTCTTGAAACTAGTGGTTTCACCAACCATCAACAATTGATGCTCCTTCTTGATTTCTACTTACGCGGTGTCAAACATCGCGAATACCTCAAGGATCATCATATCTATCCCTGATATGTTATAGTTCATCACGAAGCTCTAGCAGCTTGGTGGCAATGACTTTGGAGAAACATCACTATCTCATCTGGAAGATCAACTCCCACTCAATTCTAGTGATTGTTGCACTCAGACAATCTGAGCACAAGCTAAACGATTGAGCTTTTCTCCCTTAGTTTGCAGGCTAAGAAAATCGTCGGAGGTCTCATACCTCTTGACGTGGGCACGAGCCTGAAATCCCAATTTCAGCCCTCAAAAACATCTCATATGTTCCGCGACGTTTCAAAAACGTCTTTGGTGCCTCAACTGTAAACCGTTTAACTGAACTATCACGTAGTTATCAAAACGTGTATGTCCGATGTTCGCAACATCCACAAACGACGTTTGGGGTTCAGCACACTGAGCGGTGCATTAAGGACATAAGCTTTCTACTGTCCGCATAATCGCTACTGTCAACTTTCAACTATATTTTCTCTAGGAACATATCTAAACAGTGGAACTAAAGCGCGAGCTTACGACATAATTTGCAAAGATCTTTTGACTATGTTCAGGATAATTAAGTTCATCTTATGAACTCCCACTCAGATAGACATCCCTCTAGTCATCTAAGTGATTACATGATCCGAGTCAACTAGGCCATGTCCGATCATCACGTGAGACGGACTAGTCATCATCGGTGAACATCTTCATGTTGATCGTATCTACTATACGACTCATGCTCGACCTTTCGGTCTCTGTGTTCCGAGGCCATGTCTGTACATGCTAGGCTCGGCAAGTTAACCCTAAGTGTTTTGCATGTATAAAACTGTCTTACACCCGTTGTATGTGAACGTAAGGATCTATCACACCCGATCATCACGTGGTGCTTCGAAACGACGAACTTTAGCAACGGTGCACAGTTAGGGGAGAACACTTCTTGAAATTGTTGTAAGGGATCATCTTATTTACTACCGTCGTTCTAAGTAAACAAGATGCATAAACATAATAAACATCACATGCAATTATATAGTAGTGACATGATATGGCCAATATCATATAGCTCCATTGATCTCCATCTTTGGGGCTCCATGATCATCATCGTCACCGGCATGACACCATGATCTCCATCATCATGATCTCCATCATCGTGTCTTCATGAAGTTGTCTCGCCAACTATTACTTCTACTACTATGGCTACCAGTTAGCAATAAAGTAAAGTAATTACATGGCGTTGTTTAATGACACGCAGGTCATACAATAAATTAAGACAACTCCTATGGCTCCTGCCGGTTGTCATACTCATCGACATGCAAGTCATGATTCCTATTACAAGAACATGATCAATCTCATACATCACATATCATTCATCACATTCTTCTTGGCCATATCACATCACATAGCATACCCTGCAAAAACAAGTTAGACATCCTCTAATTGTTGTTTGCATGTTTTACATGGCTGCTATGGGTTTCTAGCAAGAACGTTTCTTACCTACGCAAAACCACAACGTGATATGTCAATTGCTATTTACCCTTCATAAGGACCCTTTTCATCGAATCCGTTCCGACTAAAGTGGGAGAGACTGGCACCCGCTAGCCACCTTATGCACCAAGTGCATGTCAATCGGTGGAACCTGTCTCACGTAAGAGTACGTGTAAGGTCGGTCCGGGCCGCTTCATCCCACAATACCGTCGAAACAAGATTGGACTAGTAACGGTAAGCATATTGAACAAAATCAACGCCCACAACTACTTTGTGTTCTACTCGTGCAAAGAATCTACGCAATAAACCTGGCTCTAATACCACTGTTGGGGAACGTAGCAGAAATTCAAAAATTTCCTACGTGTCACCAAGATCTATCTATGGAGAAACCAGCAATGAGGGGAAGGAGAGTGCATCTACATACCCTTGTAGATCGCTAAGCGGAAGCGTTCAAGAGAACGAGGTTGAAGGAGTCGTACTCGTCGTGATCCAAATCACCGGAGATCCTAGTGACGAACGGACGGCACCTCCGCGTTCAACACACGTACAGCCCGGTGACGTCTCCCATGCCTTGATCCAGCAAGGAGAGAGGGAGAGGTTGAGGAAGACTCCATCCAGCAGCAGCACAACGGCGTGGTGGTGGTGGAGGAGCGTGGCAATCCTACAGGGCTTCGCCAAGCACCGCAGGAGAGGAGAAGGGAGAGAGGTAGGGCTGCGCCAGGGAGAGGTCAAAAACTCATGTATTGGCAGCCCCTAGACCCTCAAGTATATATAGGGGGAGAGGAGGGGGCTGCGCCCCACCTAGGGTTCCACCCCTAGGGGCGGCGGCCAGCCCAAACCCATCTAGGGTGGCGGCCAAGGGAGGGGAGAGGGGAAACTTGCCCCCCAAGTTAGGTGGAAGCACCCCCTCCCCAAACCCTAGGCGCCTTGGGCCCTTGTGGGGGGGCGCACCAGCCCACCTGGGGCTAGTCCCCTCCCACACTTGGCCCATGCAGCCCTCCGGGGCCGGTGGCCCCACTTGGTGGACCCCCGGGACCCTCCCGGTGGTCCCGGTACGTTACCGATAAAATCCGAAACTTTTCTGGTGATCAAAACAGGACTTCCCATATATAAATCTTTACCTCCAGACCATTCCGGAACTCCTCGTGACATCCGGGATCTCATCCGGGACTCTGAACAACATTCGGTAACCACATACAAACTTCCTTTATAACCCTAGCGTCATCGAACCTTAAGTGTGTAGACCCTACGGGTTTGGGAGACATGTAGACATGACCGAGACGTTCTCCGATTAATAACCAACAGCGGGATCTGGATACCCATGTTGGATCCCACATGTTCCACGATGATCTCATCAGATGAACCACGATGTCAAGGACTCAGTCGATCCCGTATACAATTCCCTTTGTCTAGCGGTATTATACTTGCCCGAGATCCGATCGTCGGTATACCGATACCTTGTTCAATCTCGTTACCGGCAAGTCTCTTTACTCGTTCCATAACACATCATCCCGTGATCAACCCCTTGGTCACATTGTGCACATTATGATGATGTCCTACCGAGTGGGCCCAGAGATACCTCTCCGTTTACCGGAGTGACAAATCCCAGTCTCGATTCGTGCCAACCCAACAGACACTTTTGGAGATACCTGTAGTGCACCTTTATAGCCACCCAGTTACGTTGTGGCGTTTGGTACACCCAAAGCATTCCTACGGTATTCGGGAGTTGCACAATCTCATGGTCTAAGGAAAAGATACTTGACATTGAAAAGCTTTAGCATACGAACTACACGATCTTTGTACTAGGCTTAGGATTGGGTCTTGTCCATCACATCATTCTCCTAATGATGTGATCCCGTTATCAACGACATCTAATGTCCATGGTCAGGAAACCGTAACTATCTGTTGATCAACGAGCTAGTCAACTAGAGGCTTACTAGGGACATGGTGTTGTCTATGTATCCACACATGTATCTGAGTTTCCTATCAATACAATTATAGCAGGGATAATAAACGATTATCATGAACAAGGAAATATAATCATAACCAATTTATTATTGCCTCTAGGGCATATTTCCAACACATATACCCCTCTTAATTGTACAGAGGCCTTATGACTCAAATAAGAGAAGAAAAGAAACGGCGAAAGGAATGCTACGTCTTCACTTGAAAGTGCGTTATATCGACTAGAGGGGGGTGAATAGGCGATTTTTATGAATTCTCCACTGAGGAATTTGCTGGTGAGGAAATTCCTTAGCGAAGAACTACTTGCAGCGGGATGAGTACTCAGAAGTAAATATAACAGGATACAAACATAGTCATCATGATGAAATGAAGACTAGCACAGAGTATAGAAAGCGTAAACACAGGATAACAAGATGAAGACAAACAGACTGAAGAAATTGAACTGAGGAATTTGTGAAAGTCTTCAGTCAAAGTCTTCAAGCACAGATATGAACAACATACAACACAGTAATGAGGAAATGAAAGAGTTGAGGAAATAGAACCAGTTAGTTGGTGAAGACAATGATTTGGTAAACCAGTTCTAACTGCTGTCTCAGTTGTATGTCTGGTTGGAGCGGCTGAGTATTTAAACTCGAGGACACACAGTCCCGGACACCCAGTCTCTGAGCCGCAACTCAGGACACCCAGTCCTCACCGTATTCTCCTTGAACTAAGACCATGCAGGCCTCGTCCAATCACTCGTGGTAAGTCTTCAGGTGACTTCCAAACCTTCACAAACTTGGTCACTCGGCGATCCACAATTCCTCTTGGATGCTCTAGACCTTGACGCCTAACCGTCTGGAAGAAGCACAGTCTTCAAAGGTAACAAGCGTCGGATCCACGCAGGATCAATTTCTTCAGTGATGCTCAATCACTTTGGGTTTGTGGGGGTTTGGTTTTGGGATTTTCCTCACTTGATGATTTTCGCTCAAAGTCCTCGGAGGATGGGTTGCTCTCAGATGACAAGTTTCAAGTTCTCTCGGAGCAGCCAACCAACTAGTGGTTGTAGGGGCGGCTATTTATAGCCTAGGGAGCAGCCCGACATGATAAGACATAAATGCCCTTTAATGATATGACCGTTAGGTGGATAAGATATTTTGGACAGCCGGCGCGCAGCACAGCAACGGTCGGAAATTTGACTCTCAAATTCCTCAGGGCTATCATGTTCCTCACTGTGTAGGCAATTCGCACTGGCGAATTCCTAACTCCTCAGTCAGAGCAAAGTCCTCAGTGACCAGAAGAACTGTGTCTCTGTCACTGACGAAATTGACTGAACTGTATGAGATTTCCAATGGCTTCACTCGAAGGGATTGGTAGGTGTAGGATTTTGAGTTGAGCATCACATGGAAATTTTTCCTTAGTATTTCCTCGACCCCCTTTAATAGTACGGTGTTTCCTATGACTCAAGAAAGAGAAAATGAAACTACGAAAACAAAAGTCTTCACGCTTCATGTTCCTCAAGTGAATACCAAGTCTTCAAGGTCACACCAATTTCTTCACTTTCAAAGTCTTCAGAAAGTCTTCAGAATATCAAAGTCTTCAGTCGAAGAACTTCATTTTTAGGGGTCGACTTTCTCTGTAAATATCAAACTCCTCATAGACTTATAGACCTGTGTACACTCACAAACGCATCAGTTACTTAACCTATAAGTCTTCAATACACCAAAATCACTAAGGGGCACTAGATGCACTTACAATCTCCCCCTTTTTGGTGATTGATGACAACATAGGTTAAGTTTTCAACGGGGATAAACATATGAAGTGTAAATACTGATATTGAGGAATTTGATTGCAAGATATAGAAGAACTCCCCCTGAATATGTGCATAGTGAGGAATTTGCTTTTGAGGCAATGCACATTTGAAGAATTGAATCATGGAGATCTCCCCCTATATCTTGTAATTCATACACGCATTTGATATATAATATGAAGAATTTGAAATGCATGATGAAATATGGTGCCTGATGAGATTCAGCATGCGTGCAATAATATTAACGAGGAATAAGCATGCAGAATAGCACATCAAAAGTATCAGAGCTCAGTGCATCAAAGGCATCAGAGCACGACCAAAAGTATCAAGGCATCATCGGATTTAAGATTACAACTCGATCCAATAAAAAGTTTCGGAAGAACGAGAGTTGTAACTTAACAAAACGCCCATAATATAAACCCGCTTGAAGACTAACTCAGATTTCTCCCCCTTTGTCATCAAATGACCAAAAGGATCGAAACTGAGGACTAACGCCCCTGAAGAATTTCAAGTCGATGGAGGAGCGCCAGCGTTGTCGGGGTTGTTCGTTGAAGTAGGGCCTGCCGCAGTGTCGTCCAAATCTTCATGTTCATCAGTTTCACGCGATGAAGAATAAGAACTGGCCACCAGATCAGGAACTTTGACTCGCTTGAATTTCTTCGGAGGTGGTGCAGACCAGTCAAAAGCTTCCTGGAGACCCATAGTCTTCAGTTCTTCCGCGGAATATACATGAGTGAGAACAGCCCAGGTGCGGTTGAGGGTTTCATGAAGGTGATACTGATTTTTCTTCACTGCATTATGGGTTGAGGTCATGTTGTGAAGAATTGCAGCAAACTGACGCTTCACCCATTTGTGATTGCGATCAACCTTCTGATGAAGACTGAGGAGTAACTCACGGTCAGTCATCACCCTGGGTGCTGTGACTTGAGGATTTTGCTTAGCTGAGGTATTTGCGGCAGTGTCATGTGTTGCAAAATCGTCATTGGTGGAGTAAGATGTAGCTAGACGGAATTGACCATCCAATGGACGAGTGCCTTCATCGATCACAGCAGCTGCCTTGCCCTTATCATCAGATGATGAAACTGGTCGCTTGAGGACTTCAATGGGTGGCAAGTAGCTACCATGGTTCAGAGTGTCAGCCTTGTAATTCAGTGAAGATCTTGCCCTTATGAATCTCATAATCCAAGGCGCATAGGGCTTCAGCTCAAAAGGTGACATTGCAACATTAGCCAGAGTCCTCATGAAGAAATCATGGAAGTTGACGGGAACGCCATGAATGATGTTGAAAAGCATGTTCTTCATGATGCCAACGACATCTTCATCATTTGAGTCGTGGCCTTTGATAGGACTCATTGTCTTCGTCAGGATTCGATAGACAGTCCGAGGCACATATAGCAGTTCCTTGACGAGGAATTTGGTTCGAGGGGCCTGCCCTGGCTTCAAAGGCTTCATGAGCACTTGCATATAATGATCTGTTAGTTCGCGGTCATTGTAGATGCAACGTGCACTGTCATGGGGAGGATCAAGAGGAAGGATTCGAAGCAATTCAGTTGCTGGTGCCTTGTAGTGAGTGTTTTTTGTCATCCAATCCAGTACCCATGAATTGACATCTTCAGCATCTCTGGTGATATGCAAAGTTGCATAGAACTGAAGAATGAGTTCTTCATTCCAATCACAGATATCAGTGCAGAAATTCAGTAGTCCTGCATCGTGAATAACTCGGAGAACTGGCTCGAAGCACGGCAGAGATTCCATATCCACGTGAGGAATATGCTCATCATCGAAGATTTTGTCCTTGTCAAAGAGCACTGAGGAATAGAAGTTTGCTTGAGTAGCAGTCCAGAAACGTCTCTTCCTTATGCGAGCAGAGTCATATGGATTGTAATCAGTGAAGAACACATGCTCAGAAAAGAAGTCTTCAGCCTTGAATTTTTGCTTGCTCAAGAACGGATTCTTCGGTTTGGGCAGAGGAGTGTCAGTGATTTGCAGCACAACCTCAGGAATCGCGATCTCAGGTGCTTCAGGTTGAGGAATTTCTGGTTCCTCTTCTTGTGCAGTTTGGGGATCAGCAGTAGGTTCTTCAGCACTAGCGGCTGGAATTTCTTCATGAACAGACGATGTGGGATGAGTTTCTTCAGAGCCCATTTGAACAGTTGTAGCCGGGGACTGAGGAATTTGTTGAATAGGAGTGAAGAGAGGAGTATTGGGATGCTGACTTTCCCAAAAGTCATCGTTCATCACTGGTGTAGTGCATCCAATATCCACATATTCATCTTCTTTTTCAATTTCCTCAACACCAGCCTCTTCAGCTGTGAACTGAGGCATAGGTGAGGAAACGACTGGCGTTGAAGGGAATGTTTCCACTTCAATTTCTTCATCAAACTGCTCTGAGGTAGCAATAGAATGATTTTCTTCATCAGATCCACTTGGGATCTTGTAGTCTTCTCCATAAGGAACAATTTCCTTTGATGACATGGAGGAAATGGGAACGGCATCAATGGGATTTTCAAGCGAGCTGGTCATTGGCTTCATTTTCTTCGCGGCCGAAGAATTTGACGCAGCTGATGCCTTCCTTTTCTTCACAGCAGCTCGCTCTGCAGCCTTGGTCTTCTTCACTTCATAAGCAGAAGGAAGAATTTGAGTTGGTGTTGGTGCAGGAGGAGCTGAGGATTGTGGTTCATTTTCTTCAGGCGCAACTGGTGCAGTTGCCCTGATCTCTTCAGTTTCTTCAGGCGCACCACTAGTGGATGCCCTGGGAATTTCTTCAATGGCTGGAATGGAGTCATCAGCCCTAGATCTTGTATTCTCATCAGCAGGCTGAAAGTCATCAGCAGTGCTGGCATGTTCTTCAGCAGGCTGAGCAGAGTCTGCAGCCTGAGGATTTTCTTGTTGCGATGGTGCTGCAACAGTTGTCATTTTCTTCATCAAATTGACGAATCTCACTTTGGCTCCTTGCCAATCAGCATTGTATGCATCGAAATCTTTGCTGAGGGCTTGGATTTCAGATTAAGCCTTGAGAAGTTCTTCAGGTGATAGTCTGACAACGTTCTTCTTCAGAATCTTCTCCTTTCTAGCTTGTGTTCTCTTTATCTCACGAGCCTTTTCAAACTTCCATTTCTCTTCAGAGATGAAATGGGTCAGCATATGACTTTGACTAGGAGTCAGAGGCAGATCAGGCATTGGAGTGTTTGGATCCTGATGCCATAGGTCGATGAAGTCGAGGATCTTCTTCGGATCCAAAAGCAGAGGCACAGGTGTTCCTTTGGCTCTAGCGGCCTTTGCTTGTCTGTCTCTGATGATTTCTGCAAGTTCTTCATCAGAGGCCTCGTCATCAGAGGGCACTTGGAAAGCAACCTGTTTCTTTCTTGGACTTGGCCGAGGACCGCATCCAGCTGTTGCTTTTGTCTTCAGCAGAGTGGGGCCTGATGAGGACATTGGTGCAGCTGAGGAACTTGCTGAGACACCAGAAGCAATGGAGAAACCCTGAGTACTTTGACATGTAGCCAGATGCACAGGAGTTGAGGACTTGGAGGGAGCTGCTGAGGACTTTGGTGGAGCAGCAGTAGTCTGAGGAATTTGCCGTGAGGGCGCGGCTGAGGAACTTGGCCGTGAGGGCGCTGATGGTGAAGCACTTGGCTTGCGAGCAGGCTTCTTCGGCATTGATTTCCTCGGCTTGACCGAGGTCTCAGCGGCAGCAGCAGCAGCAGAATCCTCATTGAATTTCCTCACTGCCTCCTTGGCTTGTCTTGCCAATTTTGCTTGGCGCCTAGCCCATTCTTCAGGAAAGTCCTCACCACGCTTGATGCCGGTGGGATCAGCTACTTGGCCAGGTGCCAATGGAGCTCTTGGGCATGGAGGGTTTAAGGCGAATTTCTTCATGTACTTGGGAGTAACATATCGATATTCCCTCCATTCTCGTGCCCATCTTCGTTCAATCCTCTGAATGCGCACTTTGCGTTGATTCTTGTTTTCTTTGCCAAACTTGGCTTCATCAGGTGTGCAATAATCCTTGTATATTTCATCAGGGATCTCGAAAGCAGTCATGACCTCCGGTTTCTTTCCTCCTTTCTGCGGTCTCTTTCCTTCAGCCATTTTCTTCAGATGAGGAATTTGAACAATTGAACACTCTGAAGAAGTATGCAGTTTTTCTTCGAGGAACGCTGCAAATGAGTTAAGTTGATGAGAACCTAGTGATTCAGCAGCGGACATGAGTACCTGTGAACAGAGTGTAGGTGCGAGGAATTTGGAGAGGTCATATGTGTTCTCAGAAGATTTTTCGAAAAAGACAAGTTTTGAGGAATTTGACCAGCTGAGCCTTGAGGAATTTCACTAAGCGTTCTTGTCTTAGGTTCCAGAGTTGTACAGATCGAAAATCCGCACAATTGAGGAATCTTGAAGAAATGAGTGCTTAGACAGATGGATCAAGAGCATACAGTGTGTGAGGTGTTCATATGTGAAGATTTGAAGAATAAAACACCTTTGAGGATTTTCAGAAAAGTTTGAGAATCAAAGCGAGTAATAAAAGTGACTTTTAATTACCCGAACTGAAGAACACGATGAACAGAGATGAACAGCGGTGAAGTTCGTCAAGTTAGATCTCCCACGCCCTAACTTGGCAGAGGGAGACAGCTACGGCGGCGGCGGAGTGAAGATTTCCGCAGCCAGCGCGAGTACGATGGCGATGAGGTCGAGGCAGTGAAGCTCTTCCTCACCGGCGATGATGAAGTAGCGGCGGCGCTAGGGTTTGAGGAGAGCTCGAGCGAAAGACAGCGATCGAGCGGAGTAAATGAAGTAAGGAAGGGGAGAGGGGTATTTATAGCCACGGTAAAAACTGTTCACCCGAAGATTTTGGGACGAACATGCCCCTGCCCTTTCTTCTTCACGCGACATGTGTCACCCACGTACTGTGCAGATGAGATCGTGTAAGATCGTGGGTGAATAAAATAATGCATCATGGGATGCGGAACGGTTTGAGCGGTAAAACCGAAAATCTGGATAAGATTTGTTTTAAAGTTTCGTTCGCAATTTCTTCAGCTGACAAGGACACAGTGAAGACTTTGAACGAGTTTCAATCAGAACGCATATGAAGAATTTGTGAATAGATTGGGTTGAGTGTAGCATAGAGGGGGAAGGGTCAGGTCACATTCACTTAGCAGAAATCGCAACATGAAGAAATAGCAATAAGTGAATGCTGTAGAGGACATAAACTCATATATATATATATAGCCAATGAAGATAAACGACGGAAACAGTGAAGATTTTGCAAAGTTGAAGAATTTGAAAAACTGAAGAATTTCAAATAATAAAAAACTCAAATTGAAGATTTTCAACTTTTTGTGGTGGCGTGACCCACCGTATAAGAATGATGATTTCAGACACCGCGTACAATTGTCGTAGGGTTCTGAGAATCAAATTCTTCATTAATTTCTTCACACTTAGAGTGTTATTCTTCATTGATTGAAGAAAAACGTTTCTTCATGTGTTGCACATCTAAGTCATCAATTCTGCATAAGGGTTAGGATGTGTGTCCTTTTCAAAGAACATTCGAAGATTCTAAGATATTTAGCTCACACCGCAACTTGCTAAATCTCTTCTCATCCAAGGGCTTAGTGAAGATATCAGCTAGCTGTTCTTCAGTCTTCACATGCTCAATGGAGATGTCGCCCTTCAACACATGATCACGAAGAAAATGATGACGAACCTGGATGTGCTTAGTCTTCGAGTGCTGAACTGGGTTGTGAGCAATCTTGATGGCACTCTCATTGTCGCAGAGGAGAGGCACATTCTTCACGATGACACCATAGTCCTTGAGGGTTTGCTTCATCCAAAGCAGTTGAGCACAGCATGAGCCAGCAGCAATGTATTCAGCTTCAGCAGTAGACAGTGATACGCAGTTCTGTTTCTTTGAGGACCAACAGACCAAAGATTGTCCGAGGAAATGACAAGTGCCAGATGTTGACTTGCGGTCCACACGATCACCAGCATAGTCAGAATCAGAATATCCAATGAGATCAAAAGCAGAGCCCTTGGGGTACCATAATCCTAGTGTTGGTGTGTGAGCTAGATATCGAAGAATATGCTTCACAGCCTTATGGTGTGATTCCTTCGGTGTAGCTTGAAATCGGGCACACATGCAAACACTAAGCATTATATCTGGCCTAGATGCACATAAGTACAATAAGGAACCAATCATGGAGCGGTATACCTTGTGATCGAAGTCAATACCATTTTCATCAGTGCATAGATGGCCATTTGTGGGCATAGGAATTTTGACGCCTTTGCAATCTTGCATGCCGAATTTCCTCAGTACATCTTTGAGGTATTTCTCCTGAGATATGAATATGCCATTGCGCTGCTCACGAATTTGAAGACCTAAGAAGAATTTCAATTCTCCCATCATAGACATTTGATATTCTTCACTCATCATATAGGCAAATTCATCACTATAATGTTGGTTAGTACAGCCAAAGATAATATCATCAACATATATTTGGCACACAAACAGTTCACCATCATATGATTTAGTAAAAAGAGTAGGGTCGAGTGAACCGGGTGTGAAGCCATTCTTCACGAAGAATTCCTTCAATGTATCATACCACGCCCAAGGAGCTTGCTTGAGGCCATAGAGAGCCTTATTGAGTCTGAAGACTTTGTCAAGATTCTTGGGATCTTCAAAACCTGGAGGTTGAGCAACATATACTTCTTCCTCAAGCTTACCATTGAGGAATGCACTTCTCACATCCATTTGATATAAGATGATATCATGATGGTTAGCATAGGCAAGTAAAATGCGAATAGCCTCAAGTCTAGCAACAGGTGCAAAAGTTTCATCGAAATCAATTCCTTCAACCTGTGTGTAGCCTTGAGCTACTAATCGTGCCTTATTCCTCACCACAAGGCCATTTTCATCTTGCTTGTTGCGGTAGATCCACTTTGTGCCAATGATATTATGCTTGCGAGGATCTGGGCGATTGACCAATTCCCATACATTGTTCAGCTCGAACTGATGTAATTCTTCTTGCATAGCCTGAATCCACTCCGGCTCCAGAAATGCTTCATCTACCTTAGTGGGCTCTGTGATAGAGACAAAAGCATAGTGCCCACAAAAGTTAGATAAATGTGATGCTTTTGAGCGTGTGAGAGGACCTGGTGCGTTAATGTCATCGATGATCTTCTCCACTTGCACTTCTTTTGCAACGCGTGGATGAGTTGGTTGTCGCTGAGGATTTTGATCATTTTCCTCAGCACCATTTTCCTCATCTTGTTCTTCAGGTGCATCAGCTCGACGTTCTTCATGAACAGGAATGAATTCTTCAGCGAATTCTTCAGTCGGAATGACATCCTCAGTTGCCGGTTCATCTAACACAGAAGGTAGGTGCTCTCTTTGCGAGCCATTAGTTTCATCGAACCGCACATCTACAGTGTAAACAATCTTGTGAAGAACAATGTTGAAGACTCTGTAGGTGTGCGAATCCTTTTCGTAACCAAGCATAAAACCTTCATGTGCTTTTGGTGCAAATTTAGAGTTGTGGTGAGGATCTCTAATCCAACATTTAGCATCGAAGACTTTGAAATAACTCACATTGGGTTTCTTGTCAGTGAGGAGTTCATAGGCAGTCTTCTTGAAGAATTTGTGAAGATATACTCTGTTGATGATGTGGCAAGCAGAATCAATTGCATCAATCCAAAAACGCTGAGGCGTTTTGTATTCATCAAGCATAGTGCGAGCCATCTCAACAAGAGTTCTGTTCTTGCGCTCCACAACGCCATTCTGCTGAGGAGTATAGGGAGCAGATAACTCATGAGTAATACCAAGTTCATCAAGATATGCATCAAGACCGGAATTCTTGAACTCAGTTCCATTGTCACTTCTGATATGCTTGATCTTCACACCAAAGTTGGTTGAAGCCCTCGAGGAAAATCGTTTGAAGACTTCCTGCACTTCATGTTTGTAAGTAACAATGTGTACCCATGTATATCGAGAATAATCATCAACAATGACAAAACCATATAGAGATGCATCATTAGTGACTGCTGAGTAATGATTAGGTCCGAAGAGGTCCATGTGAAGCAATTCGAACGGATGAGTAGTGGTCATGATAGTCTTCGCTGGATGCTTGGCCTTGGTCATTTTTCCGGCTTCACATGCTCCGCATAAGTGATCCTTGAGGAATTTGACATTTTCAATGCCAATGACATGCTTCTTCTTTGCAAGCGTGTTCAGATTCCTCATGCCTACATGACCAAGTCGTTGATGCCATAGCCAGCCTTCTGAAGCTTTTGCAAGTAGACACACGGCTGGTTGTGGTCCTGTAGAGAAATCAACAATATACAGATCTCCTCTCCTAAAGCCTTCGAAGACTTTGGAATTGTCAGCTTCCATAATCACAACACAGCGATATTTGCCAAAGACAACAACCATATCAAGATCACAAAGCATTGAGACTGACATGAGATTGTATCCTAAGGACTCAACAAGCATGACTTTGTCCATGTGCTTATCCTTAGAGATAGCAACCTTACCAAGACCCAATACCTGACTTTTGCCTTTGTCAGCAAAGATGATATGCTTCAGAGGTGACGGTGATAAGGGAGCATTCATCAATAGATTCTTGTCACCAGTCATGTGATTTGTACATCCACTATCGAGGACCCATTCAGTGGTTTTGGGTTGATCATCCTGCAGATGAATTAGTGTAGCTTACAATCTCATATGCTTCATCAGTGAAGAATATGATATCAAGTTCATCAGATGAATTTCATCAAGCAGTAAATAGATATAGCAGTATGAGGACGTGTGAAATGAAAGTTCATTTCATCATGATTTTCTTGCGTCCTTTCAGGCATTTTCGTCAAGTCCCCAGCAAATTCTTCAGACGTTAGAGCACGTCTGGAGACCTGACCCTGCAGAAGAGATTAGTTCTTTTTCTTCACCACCCACATCTGGAGGGGTGGCAAAGAGTTCATCATTCTGCGAGCACCATATGAGAAAGGTGGCAAAGATGCCAAACCATTTCGTTTCACATAAGAGGGGTTAGGGTAAGCATATGAATAGGCAGAGTAATTCTTCGAGGACTTATGAACATAATGGTTTGAAGAATAATGCACATATTCATAATCTTTAGCTCTACCCTGCGAGACAGAATTGTTAGCACGATGATAATCATATGAGGACTTTGATCCATTTGAGGAATTCGATCCATGTGAAGAATTTGGTCCATGAGAGGACTTGGATCCATATGAAGAATTTGGTCCATATGAAGAATTTGATCTGGGGTTCCTATTCTTCACAGGTGGTGTCATGAGGACATTCACCTGAAGACTTTCAACACAACTTTTGGGAACCCAGATTTTCTTCATAGGGGAACCGTTCCTGCAGTTAGTGCCAACATATCTAGCAAATACTTCACCATTCTGATTTTTGAACAGTTTATAGTTGGAGTCAAATGACTCATCAGAAGAATGAGGAGATTCACATGTAAAGCCAGATAAGTTAGATGGATCAACTGGAGGTCCCTTTGCAGCAACCCATGAGGTTTTGGGGTACTGCTCAGGCTTCCAATATGTTCCATCAGCATTGAGTTTCCTCTCAAAGGCAATACCCTCTTTCCTAGGGTTTCTGTTTAGGATCTGCTTTTTGAGCACATCACAAAGTGTCTGATGCCCTTTGAGGCTTTTGTACATGCCTGTCATGTACAATTCCTTCAGCCCTGCATGGTCAGTGATACTAGCAATGTCCTCAGGTGAGGAATTAGTGATAGCAGAGGCAGATGAAGAATTTGTAACAGTTGAAGCATTTGAACATTCAGGTGAAGAATTAACAGATTCACGTTCAATGCACTTTAAGCAAGGGGGAACAAATTCTTCCTGTGAAGCGCTGATTTGTTGAGCTAGTAATGAATCGCGCTCCTTCTGAAGATCTTCATAACACACTCTTAGCTTTTCAAGATCTTCCTTTCTTTGAAGAGATTCAAGAGAAAGCTTCTCGTGATCTTGCTTTTCTTGAAGCAATTCATAAGAAAGTTTCTCATGATCAGACAAGAGAGCGTTATGATGACTTTGAAGGTTATCAAACCTAGACTGAACTCTCTGAAGATTTTCAGTCAAGGCTTTAGTGTGATCCATTTCTTCACCCAACATATCATCACTTTTATCTAGCATGTTTTGAACCTTTTCAAGAGCCCGTTGTTGTTTCACAGCAATCTTAGCAAGTTTAGAGTAGCTGGGTTTGAGATCCTCATCAGATTCATTTTCACTAGAGTCAGAGGAGTGGTATTTGAGTACCTTAGCACCTTTAGCCATGAAGCAATAGGTGGGAGCGTAGCCATCATTATCTTCATCAGGCTTGTTGGTGGAGTCAGTTTCTTCAGTGTTGAAGATGGACTTGCTGACGAAGGCAGTAGCAACGGCCAGACTTGCCACAGCAGATTCAGATTCTTCAGATGCCTCCTCTTCATCATTTTCCTCAGATTCAGCTTCAGAGTCCATCTCCTTGCCAATGAATGCCCGAGCCTTCTTGGAGCTGCTCTTCTTGTGAGATGAAGACTTCGAGGATTTTGATGACGAAGATTTTGACGATTTCTTCTTCTTCTTCGCATCATCAGAACTGTAATCCTTGTATTTCTTCTTCTTCATTTCCTTTTCCCACTGAGGACAATCTTGAATATAGTGACCAGGCTTCTTGCATTTGTGGCAAAGTCTTCTCTTATAGTCACTGGATGAGGAATCATTGCCTCTTGAGGATTTTCCAAAGCGACCACGTCTTGTGAACTTCTCGAATTTCTTCACAAGCAGTGCTAGATCCTGGCTCAGTTCTTCAGGGTCACCAAGGCTACTACCAGACTCCTCATATTCAGAGTCAGACACAGCCTTGGCCTTCAGGGCACGTGGTTTTCCATAGTTTGAGCCATAGAGATCTCTCTTTTCAGTGTTTAGCCTTTCGAGGATATCAGCAGGATCAAGCGACTTGTAGTCAGCACGTTCTTGTATCATCAGTCCCAGAGTATCAAATGAGGAATCAAGCGATCTCAACAGTTTCTTCACAACTTCATGATCAGTGATGTCAGTGGCACCGAGGGCTTGAAGCTCATTTGAGATGTCAGTGAGGCGATCAAAGGTTTGTTGGACATTCTCATTGTCAAGTCTTTTGAAGCGGTTGAAGAGATTTCGAAGAACATCGACTCGAGAATCACGCTGAGTTGAAACTCCTTCATTTACTTTGGACAGCCTATCCCAGATAAGCTTAGCAGTTTCCAAAGCACTCACTCTTCCATACTGTCCTTTGCTCAGATGACCACATATGATATTCTTCGCTTGAGAGTCGAGTTGTTTGAATCTCTTCACATCGGTAGCGTTCAGTGTGGGAGTGACAGAGGGGACACCATTTTCCACAACATACCAGAGATCGTTATCAATTGCCTCAAGATGCATTCGCATTTTGTTCTTCCAGTAGGGGTAGTCCGTTCCATCAAAGGTAGGACACCCAGGCGAGACCTTGATCATACCTGCGGTCGACATAACTAAAACTCCAGGCGGTTAAACCAAAATCACACAGAACAAGGGAGTACCTTGCTCTGATACCAATTGAAAGTGCGTTATATCGACTAGAGGGGGGTGAATAGGCGATTTTTATGAATTCTTCATTGAGGAATTTGCTGGTGAGGAAATTCCTTAGCGAAGAACTACTTGCAGCGGAATGAGTACTCAGAAGTAAATATAACAGGATACAAACACAGTCATCATGATGAAATGAAGACTAGCACAGAGTACAGAAAGCGTAAACACAGGATAACAAGATGAAGACAAACAGACTGAAGAAATTGAACTGAGGAATTTGTGAAAGTCTTCAGTCAAAGTCTTCAAGCACAGATATGAACAACATACAACACAGTAATGAGGAAATGAAAGAGTTGAGGAAATAGAACCAGTTAGTTGGTGAAGACAATGATTTGGTAAACCAGTTCCAACTGTTGTCTCAGTTGTACGTCTGGTTGGAGCGGCTGAGTATTTAAACTCGAGGACACACAGTCCCGGACACCCAGTCTCTGAGCCGCAACTCAGGACACCCAGTCCTCACCGTATTCTCCTTGAACTAAGACCATGCAGGCCTCGTCCAATCACTCGTGGTAAGTCTTCAGGTTACTTCCAAACCTTCACAAACTTGGTCACTCGGCGATCCACAATTCCTCTTGGATGCTCTAGACCTTGACGCCTAACCGTCTGGAAGAAGCACAGTCTTCAAAGGTAACAAGCGTCGGATCCACGCAGGATCAATTTCTTCAGTGATGCTCAATCACTTTGGGTTTGTGGGGGTTTGGTTTTGGGATTTTCCTCATTTGATGATTTTCGCTCAAAGTCCTCAGAGGATGGGTTGCTCTCAGATGACAAGTGTCAAGTTCTCTCGGAGCAGCCAACCAACTAGTGGTTGTAGGGGGGCGGCTATTTATAGCCTAGGGAGCAGCCCGACATGATAAGACATAAATGCCCTTCAATGATATGACCGTTAGGTGGATAAGATATTTTGGACAGCGGGCGCGCAGCACAGCAACGGTCGGAAATTTGACTCTCAAATTCCTTAGGGCTATCATGTTCCTCACTGTGTAGGCAATTCGCACTGGCGAATTCCTAACTCCTCAGTCAGAGCAAAGTCCTCAGTGACCAGAAGAACTGCGTCTCTGTCACTGACGAAATTGACTGAACTGTATGAGATTTCCAATGGCTTCACTCAAAGGGATTGGTAGGTGTAGGATTTTGAGTTGAGCATCACATGGAAATTTTTCCTTAGTATTTCCTCGACCCCCTTTAACAGTACGGTGTTTCCTATGACTCAAGAAAGAGAAAATGAAACTACGAAAACAAAAGTCTTCACGCTTCATGTTCCTCAAGTGAATACCAAGTCTTCAAGGTCACACCAATTTCTTCACTTTCAAAGTCTTCAGAAAGTCTTCAGAATATCAAAGTCTTCAGTCGAAGAACTTCATTTTTAGGGGTCGACTTTCTCTGTAAATATCAAACTCCTCATAGACTTATAGACCTGTGTACACTCACAAACGCATCAGTTACTTAACCTATAAGTCTTCAATACACCAAAATCACTAAGGGGCACTAGATGCACTTACATCACTTCGCCTTCGATCTTCTCGACTGCAGTCATTCTTCCTCAGGCACTCCCTACGAATATTGCTTCACAACAACAATAATTTTAAGGGGTCAATTCCTTCAATATAATCTTTTGCTTCCACGTCTTCTCGACATGTAGCTCATCCTTCTCTGCAAAGCAGATAATATTTGGTGAAGTTCTTCGAACTTCTCCCTGAATACAACATTCTTCTCGAGCTTGCATGGACTCTTTCTCTCTGTGTGCACTAGCAAACAAATCAGTCCATGCCTGTTTCTGACAACAATCTTCAAAACACAAGGGGGCAAACTATTGCACCAACAGGGACGATGGTCGCTGGCGTGGATGAGTCTCGGCCGGCAAAGGGCCCCGTCCTTTGCTCATTCAGGCACCAGGGATGTCGAACCCCGCGTCCTCTAGCGGTGACTGTGGAGGTAGCGGTTGTATACCGAGGGATTCCAGCGACCCTGGGTAGGTGCGACTTGTACTACTCTGTCGACGGCAAGACGTAGCCACAACGCCGACAAAATGGGCGTCGGTGGATGTGGCAGTGGTGAATAGCTTGGAAGCTGGATGGTGGCGGCGAGGGCAAAGAGGCCAGGGTGTTTGTGGGGTGAGGGGGGCGAATGACAAGTGTGCGACCGATAGGCACGCCAGGGAAGGACGTCGCGGGTGTCCGCTATGTGTCCGCGTGGATGCAAATTCAGGCCAAATTTGAATTAGGAATGGGTCCAAAGGGACGTCGTGCGTCGCCGTGTTGGGGTGATTTTTTTGTGCCATGAACCCAGATAGACGCGAACGGCGCATTAGGGGCGTGTTTGGTTGCCTGTGTGAGGCCCAACCAGGCCCGCGCGGGAAGCGAACGGGCTGTTTGGTTGCCTGGTTTTACTATTGGGCCTGCATAGCACGAAACTTAAAGCATCTCTGGGCCTGGCTCGCTGGGAACCAGGAATTGGCAGTTTCTCTCGAGCCAGGCTGAGGCGAGCGCACAAGGTGGGCCACTTGCATGAGGGGGGATGGGAGGGATATGAGCCGGTATGCAGCCTGTGCGTGCTTATCTTCTCCTACCTCGAGTAACCTTCCTTCTAATTATGTTCTTCCTAGCCCCTTCCGATCTACACAACGGTGCATCGATTCGAGGTAAGCTCTACACGAAAAAGATGCACCTCGATGCTACGGTTCCATTCAGGCGATCGGTTCGTAGTTTCGTCGGCTGTAAGTTCTTAATTTCGTCTTCCCGTTTGAAGTTGTTCTTGATGAATTTTGTCAGATTCGTCGCGCACGATCGATCGTTTGAGTTTTCCTTTGACCAGCAGCCTAATCTCGCAGTTTCTCACAACATTCATGTTGTAAGTTTTTGGTTTCAACGATCGTAGCTTCATCTCTCTTTAGACAGCAGTCTACTGCACTGACGATCCTGACGTGCTTGTGCTGCTGCTACGGCTGGTGGTGCGGCGGCGGTGCGGTCGCGACAAGGAGCGTCGCGCAGCAGGCGGCGACGGCGAGCAGAGCCGCCGCTGGCGCGGACGGACTGGTCCCCGCCCCCATTTGTCTCTCTCGCCGACGCTGTGCTCCGGTCCGGGATGGCGCGAGAACTGCATTCTCCTCCTTTGTCGACTGTCTTTGCGCGAGCATTGCAACTAGTTCGTCGACGGTGTCGCTCGTCGACGACTCCATGCTCGTCATGTCGGACACGGCGCCACAGCCACTATCCACCGCAGTCGCCATGGTCCAGCGCACACTGCATTTCTTCTCCCCCTTCCTCTGCTATCTCTTAACCCTGTGTGCTAAGTGCAAGTGCTAGCTCTTAATCACACCCCATGAGGGCAACCAAACACCGTGTTCATGTGCCACTTGGGCTAATGCAGGCAACCAAACAAAGTGCACTTGGGTATTACCTCATGCAGCGATCCTCGATGCAGGCAACCAAACAACTTGCAGATGACGCAGGGGCTGTTTTTGCTCACCCAGGCTGTGTTGAGAAGTGTATGCAATGCGACTATTGTTTAAAACTCGAACACGCCCTAGAGTTCGCTTACAACAAATGTCCTTGCTCTAGGAGTGCAACTTTGTAAGTTTGCATGAGAGGGTGGAATGGCGCACCATCCAACGAATCATACCCCGAGCAAGAATAACCGCCCCGTCCTTCTGCTCTCCGTACCCACCCGCATAACGTCTGGCCCACTGACAACCCCGCCCCGCGGTACTGATCCCCGCCCGTCACCGTCCGTCAAGCAGCAACGAGGTGACAAATAAACGGCCGCGCCTGCCAGCCGATGACAACCCACCCGCCTCCACTGACACCTGTGCCCCAAACCACGGGCCCCACGGACCTCCACCACGCGGGAGGTGGGCCCGGGGTCACGAGGCGAAGGGCTGGACCGCTGGATGGATGGGTGGCAGTTGGGCTCAGCATGCGCAGGCGCGAGGGGGCGCGCGCCGTCGCGGGCAAGTGGAAACCGCCTCCCCGATAAAACCCTCGCGCCCCTCCCCGCTCTCGCCTCCGCCTCCGTGAATCCCCTCCGCCCTGCGCACGCACCACGCATCGCTCTCCAAGACTTTCGGTTAACCGCCCCGAGATCCCCATGGACGCCGGCGCCGGCGGCCACGGCGGCGCGCCCGACGACGCCGACGCGACCTTCTTCTCGCGCCGCCGGTACCGCTGCTGCTGCTTCTCCGCGCCGTGGCAGTCGTCCTCCTCCTCGCACGCCCGCCGCGCGGGGACGACCACGACAGACGAGGAGTGGTGGCACCAGGTGGGCGAAGGGGGCGCAGGGGCGAGGGCGGGCACGGAGCGGCGGCGGTGGTGGCGGCGCGGGGTGGACGCGCTCATGAAGGTGCGCGAGTGGTCGGAGCTGGTGGCCGGCCCGCGCTGGAAGACCTTCATCCGGCGGTTCCGCCGCGGGCACCACCGGCACGGGGCCGGCGCCGGCGCCGGCGGGGGGCGGAAGCTCAACTACGACGCGCTCAGCTACGCGCTCAACTTCGACGAGGGCCACGGCGCCACCCCGGAGGGCCCCGGCGGCGAGTTCCCGGGGTACCCCGACTTCTCCACCCGCTTCGCCGCGCCGACGGGCTCCGCCAGGTCCTCCATGGACCTCGGCGGCCGCGACGCGCCCTCGCTGTTCCACCACCCGCTGCCGCAGCATCCGCACACTCCCCCCGCCGCCGCGCGGGGCTGACGGCGCCGGCCAACCGATTCTTTTCTGCTGCAGTGGGGCGGCGGAGGCGATAAGGCGGGCCGTCCCTTTCTTCCTGTTGGCCGCTGGTGGCGGTGGATGGTGTCCATAGGCTGTTGGTGGTGGTGCGCCTGCAATTCTTTCATTTTCATGTCTCGTTCGCCATTGTATAAAATCATACAGCAGTAGAACTCAATTTTGTCGTCGTAAAAGTCACAGAATTTGTCCAGAAAGCTCATCCTCGCCTGTATCCATGATCATCATCTCCCATCATCATGTATGAAACATACTCCCTCCGTTCCTAAATATAAGTCTTTTGAGATATTTCACTACAAACTACATACAAATGTATATAGACACATTTTAGAGCGTAGATTCACTCATTTTGATCCGTATGTTGTCCATAGTGTAATCTCTAGAAAAACTTATATTTAGGAACGGAGGTAGTATATTTGTAGATTCCTGATATCATCAGTAGTGCTGCAGCCGATGATATGATATTACAAATTAAGATTTTCCTTTTCTGTGCATGACACTTCCTACCTTTCATTCATTGCAAAGATATGGTTCGAATTTAATAATTGCAAAGATATTGCACGAAGAAATACCACTACTAATATAGATAGTCCAGCAACTCAGGGTGGCGCCTCTGCGAGCTTTCATCATTCCAAAGATATCACAAACAAGAAATGGCAAGTACTTAACTGCTAATATAATCCAGCAACTTAATTAAGACCGCAAATCGGCTAGTGCATGGGATGCTCGGAAAATGCGGGGGAGGTCGCATTGCAACCGCGTGTCCCGTCGGTGTCAATTCAATAGCCACCCGTGAGATGATGAGATCAGATTTTATGTTGCCGACACGGTTCGTGCAATCACATCTGCATAGATAGTTGCATCAATCTGGCACCTCATCATCAAGAATCAATTAGAGTATGCCGCTGCTCAGTCTTCCGTTTTCTGAACTGCACGCTGGGTCTGGACGGCGACCTACGCTTGTCGACTGGGTTGCGTGCTGTGTTCCTCTGTCTGGTCCAAAACTAGTTGACCCTGGGTTTACTCCTCGTCGTAGCTCAACAAGTGACAGAAGAATTAGCTAAAAAGAAAAAAGAGCAGTTGATGTACGACCCTTTCTTTAAAATAAAAAGGAGTTGACAGACGATTCAGACAACTACGGATCTGAAGAATCGAATTACAGCATAAACGCAATATTCCCGATGTTGATGTTAACATCCAACCAATCCAGTCACCTTGCTTAATTCCCCAATGGAGTCTTCAGCATCTGAAATGGGGATGATGCTGGTGATTTGTGCGACAACATGCACACTACACTTTTCTTTCACGGGCTACATGTACAATACTCTAGTGACTAAATACATTGTCATTTTAAGTTGAGCATGTAGTAGGCCCCTGTCCTGCACGAGACAATAACGGCTTGGGCACCAATATCACAGCAGAAAATATATATCCGTATATTTCTTTGTTGACGAAACTCTTATATATATTTCAAACTGTTTTTTCTTCTTCTGCTAATTAGGTGAAGTCTGTGGGAATACTCAACAGGCACCATATTGTTGTAAATTTAAAAGAAGAAGACACAAATACAACTGGCATTTCAACAATTTTCTAAGTCTTTGAACCAGCCAATTGGCTGTCTTTCTCCTCCTCAAGAAAACTCTTCTTCCGCCTCCCGTCTGTGCCACCATGGGTCTGTCCCACCTCCGAAGGTCTTTGAGCTATGGAGGTGCGGAGGGTCTCGACCCAATGCCGGCGGGATGGACCCCGTTATCTTTTTTGTTAGGTTCCATGTCTTGGTTGAGACTGTGTGGCGAGGTAACAACATCCCTCAGTAGGAATAATGTCTTCCACGTCCGATCAATGTCATGATGGTGCGTATAGGGTCGGAGGAGGACGTATGAAGTAAACTTGTGCATGGACAACCCCGCCTGGCAGACAGAGCCCGAAAACCCGGCATTCAGGCCGAGTTTATGCTCAGCTTTTCAGCTTGAAGCCCGGCCCGAAAGCCCGAACTAAGCCCGAAAGTCATTAAAATAATTATTATAATTTAAAAGTAGGTAATAAGTGCACTGTTCACAAAGTTCGGACTGGGCCAGGCCAGTTTCGGGCTTGAGATTCTGACTTCGGGCTTTGACAAGCCTGGACCGGAACCCAGCCCGGTCCGGAGTTTGAGCAAGTGTAGTGTGAAGGTGTGTTTTCGTCGGTCGGTGCTGATCTTCAGTGCATCTATTTGGATCTAGATTTTGTCCGTCTTTGTTCGTGCGGTTACAGGTTTGATCTTTTCAATCTACGACTCTCTTCATCGACGATGGTTGTTGCTCTGATGCGCTGGTCCTTTGGGACTTTAGCACGACGACTTCTCGACTGTCTACTAAACAAAGTTTTGTCTAGCTCCGATGAGGGAGACGGCGGTGCGCCTTCGGCTCGCCTCAGTGCTTGTAGTCGTCCCTAGGTGGTCACTGGTTGTATATTACCTCTAATGTTCTCTGTCTTTCATGATTGATTCTGAATAAATCAGAAATTTCTCTCTTAAAAAAAAAACCTAGCCAATTGGCCTAAAGTTGCCTGAATAGATGCTATTCGTGGATGGACCATGAACGTTCCAACAAAAACTTCAGCTTCCTCCCTCAAAAAAAAAAAACTTCAGCTTCCGATCGTTCATTGGATGGCCTAAAGTACTAGTATGTTTTTCCTTTAACGCCAGCTGAACAGCCAAACTCTCCAATATAACTATCATTGGATGGATCATCACAAGACTATCATAGTATCATTTCAAGGAGATGTTGACCCTATGACAGCAAGAAGATAAAAGCCAATGAGACAGAAAAGGACCAGAACACCTATCATATCCTTGACACGATCGATCGTTCAATCATAGCGAACCTCCAACCTTTTCTCCTGTCTGTTTCTATATCACGCATGAAACTGGCCTTGCGGACATGCTGAAACTAGAATCCACCATCCATCTTTACCGTGGAGAAGAGAACAGTGTTTTGTACAGACCTGCCTCGTCTGATCCGATCTTCCTGGTAGGGCCTGAAGCTTGTTCGCTCCTTCGTATGAAGAGATTCTTCGGGGCTTTGTCCTGAATCTGTGAATAGAGATCTCAAGAACTAATCTCAAAGCAGCTGATTCAGATGTATTTTGATGCAAACAACTTCAGATCTGGTTATTAACAATAATAATCTTCTGGGTCGGTAATTAACTAACTGCTGAAACACCAGGCGCATTTGGTGCAGCAGGAATTGGCAATGCATGGACTCACATGTCAGACCTGAATGCAAACTGCTGGAGTAGTAGATTACAGATGCTGCCTGCTTGATTTCAGTGGATGTATGTTAGCCTAAAATAAATAAAGTAGTGGATGCATGAGAGGCTGGCACCTCCTATCGCTTTTCGGTTAAAAATGGCACGAGGATGAAAGAGCACACAGGGGAATGCATTTTGGCTCTTATAAGTTTAAACCCACATGATATGACACTGAACTCCACCTGACGAAGCACCTTTCCGAAACAAACCACTTATCAGGATGCGTGTCATGCCAACTCGTCAGCTGGATAATATTCAGCCGCCCACCACCAACCACAAGGTGCAACAAGCTATCAGAGGATACCTACAGTCACGTAAAAATTCTTACAGAAATGGTGCCATTCAGCACAACGAAAGCCGGTGAAGACCAAATGGTCGCCCTTAAACAAAGAATGAGCACCATAGTAAAAGATGTTGACACCAACTTGTCAGTTGCATGCCAACAAATTGGTATTACCTTACATTTGACAGGTAGGGCAATCGGATGAATTCAATACATTGAAATCTATCTTTTCATCTACTGATCGACATAGAAGAATGAAAAGATTGGAGTTAAGAAGTCAATGCTAGCTAACTGTACTTTGATCAATCTTGTAAGGAAAGTTTCAGGAATATGAAGGTGGCTTTAAACCGATACAAGAACACAAACAAAGCAGCATGCACCAGAATCACATGGTCCTAAGCTATCACAAATTAGCGCAATACAGTAAAGTGGCATGACTACTAAAAACTTGTCTATCCATGAGATTAACCAAGTCCGATTAACATCTGAATATGAAAATTAGACTAGAATAATTATAAGCTAAATTTGACATAATAGACTAAATTAGCCCTCTCAACTCCCTCAAAGAACCATTTAGCCCCTGCTTAATTCTTGCTGAAGCTCTGCCACTGATCACAGTACAGAGTCACATCACATTCTCGATTTATCCACAGTGCCACCTCTCTTCATCCAGGGAAAGCTCCTCTGAGCAATCATCTAAGCCGGTAGGTAACTCGACCTTCAGATCAGACCACTGCCAAATCTTCGGCATGGAGAAGCTCCCCCCTTTGTTCCATTCACACATTTTCTTCCCCGCCGTAATGCCGGCATTCACGCAAGCACCATTTCTCATAGCACCACCAGCCACCTGAAGCTCAGAAGTCCCAAGAACACACTGAGATGTGCCCACAGAGAAGCATGGACCATCTGGCTTGCTCTTTTCATGGGTCCTGGCTCGTTTGTTCTCTGTCTCGGTTTCATAATCACTATGGGTGAGGTAGTCTTCTAAAACACGAGCCCGTGCAGGCGCTTGCTGCTTTCGCTGTCTCTGCGTGTCTAGTATTTTGGCCGCGAGTTTCATGTTCTCAGTGATGATGGAGTTCTTGAATATGCTAGAGTGCAGGATGCATCTAGCATTGTGGAGTTTCAAATGGTCTACCAATTCAGAATCGATCATGTCCGGGTATCTCTCTCTCAAAAATCCACAGAAGTCGTTTGCATTGTAGGGGTGGAGGATCGGTGGGACTTGATTTGTTACTTCGGCGCGGGGCGTCTCGGGGGCGCCCTGGCCTGGCCTCAAAGCATGGGATGAGCTTGGTTGTCCTGGATCCATGGTCATGTAGCATGACTCTTCTCCGCGGCGAGGCTGGTGAAAGAATGCAGTGAAGGATGGCTCCCCTTTTGCCGAAATTTTGGGTAGCGTGTCGGCACTGATCATCTTTTTGATGAGTGTCTCGCTGTCGTAGTCTTGGACACGAGGGGACACCAAGTGTGGCTTGCTCAGGGGCCCAAGGTACAGGTCGTACAACTGTATGTTCATAAAACACAACAAATTAGGTGAACTCATGTAGAGATTAGAGAGAGAGAGAGAGAGAGAGAGAGAGAGAGAGAGAGAGAGAGAGAGAGAGAGAGAGAGAGAGAGAGCATTTTGGTTACTGTAAAAAAAGTCTGAAATTACCTGTAGGAGAAGTGGGCAACCAGTGATCGACATTGTAGTCGTAGCCCTCTTGTTCTTGATGTCTGACTGAACCCTCGCCGCAGCATCCATGATGTGTTCAAGGAAATACGCGCTCCAATTGTACTCTCCGATGTCATTCGCGTTGTAGAGCGAGCCCCAGAAATCCGAGCACCCATGATCACCACGCTTCGCGGACGGGGCAAGAAAACGCCCGACGATCCAGACGACGAACGCTACTTTGAACTCCTCCACCCTCTCGGCGGTGACCGACCCGTCCCACTCCCGCCTGACAACAAGCTCGGCGGCCTTCAGCCCGTCGCTAAAGAACCGTTGTGACCCCATGGCGAGCCTCACGAAGTCCGTCCTCTACTCCGGAGTGTCCGGATCCAGCCCACAGACTCGCCGTCCTCTCGAGGGCGTGCCTATCAGCCACTCTATGTGCTCTGGGCTCATTTGGACCCTGACACCTTTCCCGATGGGCATGGATCTGGAACTCAGATCAACTCTGCTGAGAAGTGACACGGTGTGCCTGAGGTTGGCATTGCCGATCATCGGCATGCGTAGAATTCCGCCGAATCCGATCTCGGTGACGGCCTTCCTCTTTCCGTCGCAGAACTCGGACATGATGCTGGATACATGCCGCGCAGAGCCGCCATCGTTTTCGGATTCCGGGGGATGTGATTCTGCTGTAGCCGCTTCGTTGGCGTGGATAGGGCAGCAACCCTTCTTCCTGTTCCGAGCACTCCGTTTCTTGTAGGTTGCCCAAGAACAAGGCACTGCTCTTTCTCTCTGTTCCTGAAAAGGAATGTCAACATTAGTACGTAAGAGTACATGATATGCTGCCCGCTGCAAGTTTTGTTCAATATAGACAGAAAAAATGAGTTTTAGTACTCTACTACACTACAGAATGGGGATCGGTCGCCGCCGCGCGCGGGCACAGGTAGCCGCCGCAGAACAGCCAACACCGGATCCCGAGCTCTCAGAGGAGCAGATCCAGCAGCGTCGGCTGCGGCTAAATATACCACTGTACTGTAAAAGAACTCTAGAAAAACTGAGAATGAACTTACCATGGATCGTCGTCTCCGCGTTCCAGAATGCAGGGGGAGGAGCTAGCTCCTGTGGACACCTCTTGGCACCCGGAAAATGATCCATTCATCCTGTATAACTAGGCCAACATGACGACGCGCCAGAGTTGTCCATATGTGGCAAAAGTTAAAAAGAGTAGCCGAAAGTACGTCCCTGGTTTCACCGGAGTTGTCCATGCTCAGAGCGAGCGTGCTGGAGAAGATGATAACGTCTGACAAGTGAGAAGACGAGCATGGGCTGCAGCTGGAGTTATGGCTAACCCCTCAACAACAAAAAGCCTACGGTCTTTGTTTGCATTGGCCCGGTACAGCATCTCCAACGGCAACCCCTCAACAACAAAAAAAGAACCAACGGTCACCCCTCAACAACAAAAAAAGAACCCCTAAAAATATGCATCTCCAACGGTCAACTAAAATTTAGGATGCCTAAGAGCATCTTCATGCAAATTTGAAGATGTAAATCTGGGTGTTTACATCATCAAAAAGTGTATTTTACATCTTCAAAAAGGAGTCAACTCTAACAAATAACTTACTCATGTTTCAACTCCAACAAATGATGTATATTGATGATGTAAAGTCCAACTCCAATAGATGATGCATATTGAGGAAATAAAGCCGGCCGACGGACATGCGGCTGTGTACAGCGAATGTACAACCACTATACATCCGCACAATGTGAAATAAAAACATCCTGAACTAAAACTTAATTTTTTCACTTGTCCACAATATTTAATTATTACATAATTCATCAAATCCACAACATCAAAGGCAACACAAATACAACAAAGTTCTTGCACAATACAACAAACTAATAATAAAATTAGGCGGTTCTTTCGTCATGCTATTTCCAGTACTCCTCCATCAAATCTTTCTGAAATTCATTGTGTGTATTGAAGTTTCTAATTTCATTGTACACCATTATGAAACGTTTGGTTTGCTCCTTTTTCACATTGGCATAACGCGTACGCCCATCATATCATACAAGGTGTAAGTTTAATCATGTCCACGCTCATTCTCAATGATCACGTTATGCATGATCACACACGCAGTCATGATGTATCATAGTTTGTTTTATCTTAGAATCTAGATGGTCCTCACACAATAGCAAATTGGCATTGCAAAATCTCAAATGCCCTCTCAACATCTTTCCTAGCCGCCGCTTGAGCATTGTGAAAGTAAAGTTATTTCTTACTTTGGGGGGTTTGGATTGCCTTGACAAAAGTACTCCACCTCGGGTAAATCCCATCCACAAGATAGTACCCATGGTTGTATGTGCGACTGTTTGCTTCGAAGGTCACTGGTGGAGCTTCTCCATTGGCTAGCTTGGCAAAAAGAGGTGACCAGTCGAGCACATTCATGTCATTGCAAGATCCCGACGCTCGAAACATGAATGCCAAAACCATGTTTCTGGATCGGCAACGGCCTCAAGAATGATGGTGGCATCCTTCCCGCGACCGTTAAACTATCCACGTAATGCTTTAGGACACTTCTTCCACTTCCAGAGCATGCAATCGACGGGCCCTAGCATACCTGAAAATTCACGGGCTTTGTTCATCTCCAAAAACCTCTGAGTGTCTTGAGCATTGGATGTTGTCAAGTATTGTGGACGAAACACTTCTACCATAGTCTTTGCAAATTGTTTGATAGAAGATAGAAATGCTCTCTGCCATCACTAAATTGTCATCAATGTAGTCTGCCGAAACACCATAGACCATCATGTGCAAAGTGGCAGTGACATTCTGCTCGGTGCTATGTCCAAGCAATCCGGCACGATTCCTCCTCTATTGAAAGGATTGATCATGTTGCTTCATGGAATTGCAAATGTAGATGAACAAATCTTTGAACATCATAAACCGGCAAAGGAAGTACCTCACTGGAAAAACGGTAGTGTACCAAAATAGTTGTGCATCAACCTCTCGTGCGCCTGAACCTATTCTCTTCGGATGAACCCACGGCCGAACAGAGAACTGTCGTCTGTGGCCTCTTCCTCTTGTGTGCATCGCCACTAGCATAGCAATCTCCTCTTTTTTCGTCAAATCAAATTCCTCATCGGCAGTGCCGGAGCTAGCCGAAGATCATTGGGGGGGCGAAACAAAAATCTTCAGTGTTTGGTGGGGGGGGGGGGGGGCAAATGCTCTAATCTAAGCCTCCCTAAATAATTTGTCTTCAGGAATTGATCAAAGGCTGGGGGGCAGCGGCCCCCCTGGCCCCAACATAGCTCCGCCATTGCTCATCGGACAAGGAATCGTCCACGGAAGAGGAGACGTACAAGCTCATCTACAATATGAAAATCAACGTCAAACTATATCTTCAAGCCCGATAAAAAAACACATAGTTTACATAATCTTTTACCTTGAGGGAATTTGCTCAAACGCGTTGTGTGAAAGTGGAAGAAATCGGCCGGCGGCGGGTCAGACAGGTGATGGGTGGCAACTCGTGTGGGCGGCGGCTACAAACGACCGGCGGACGGCCGCAGCGTTGCAGGAGAACACCGCTCATGGCAACGCGCCGGCGGGAGGAACAACAAAAATACCAATTGCGGCTCCGTGCGCGGCTCCCCTAGCTTCGGTAGCGGGTCGCGGCTAGTAGAAGGGAATATCCTATTTGACGCACGTTCTGTCAAATTGTCGACCTTTCGCATAGACCCTGTCGATCGAGCGATGACTTGGGTCGGCCCACTTAACATGTTGTAGTGTATCCGGTTTTGGGAACCTTCTAGAGTTTCCCAGTCGGCTTTTCTAGTTTTGGGAACCTTCTAGAAGGTTAAGGTTCCCTGAACCAGTTTTCTCTGTTTCTCTTTGGTTTTATGTTTTTTTTCTTTTCCTTTTGCTGTTTTTTCCTTTTTTGTTTCTTTTTTTATTTTCAACTTTGTTTTTCCTTTTTTAAAAAATATAAAATTTTCTTCAGATTTAAAAAAAATCACAAATTAAAAAAATGTTTTGAATCCCAAATGTATAGGAATTTAAAATAATGTTCATGTATTTAAAATATTGTTCATAAATTTAGAAAAAATCATATTTTGAAATTTTTTCCAAAATTGCAAAAAATGTTTGCGGTTGCAAATTTTCGTCTGAAATTAAAAAATGTTCGGGTTTGAAAAAATGTTCAGGAATTTCAAAAAAAAGTCCGTAGTTTCAATTTTTTGTTAGATACTTCATGAAGTTTCATTTTCAAATATTTGTTCACAATTTCAAAAAATATTTGCGGTTTCAAGTTTTATTCGTAATGTCATGAAATGTTTCATTTTCAAGTATTTGTTCAAAAATTCAAAAATATTCGTGGTTCATTTTTTTGGACTTTCATAATTTGTTCATAACGTCAAAATATGTTTCAGGTTTTTTGAAAACATTTTCTGCAGTTTCAATTTTTTTGTTCGCATATGCAAAAAAATGTTCTTGTCTATCAAAATTTTCAAAAATTCAGAAAAAGTACACACTTTTTTTCAAAATACAGACCATTTTTCTTAATTTTTGAACAAATTTCAGGTTTGAGAACATTTTTTTTGGAATTTCAAGGAAAAAGATCAAAAACACAAAAAGAAAAAAAATGAAAAAAGGTATTTCTAGTTCTACGAATGTATTGTTCTTATAGGGTTGCGCTAGCCCAAAAATCTTGTTTGATGGAGGTCTTGTGTTCGATCCTCGGTAATGCTCATTTTTTTGCGAATTTATATAGTTGCTACAGTAGTTGATCGCTATGAAATCACTAATTGAGGAGTACTCTTTGCATAGATCACTCTCACCTCTTTAGGTTGTGACAAGTGGCGCGCTGCATGTGTGCCACTTGTCGTAACCTGGAGTCCTCCCTTTTTCTATAGATCCGTTTATTCAAAACGTTTTATCTCTTAAACCGTGCATCCAAATCTCGAACCGTATTCATGTTGGATTCCTCGCGTCGAGATCTTCAAAACTAGATTCCACGTTGATAGGTTTTGACAAACTTTTTTTTTCAGAAAAAACCAGACGTAAAAAGCTGAAAAAACCGAACCGGGAGCACGATTTTTTCCTTTTCGAAAGAGACACGACTGTGCCTCCCGCGAAAGGACAACTGGGCCTCTCGCAGAAGCAAAACCGTGCCTCTCGCGAAAAAAACACGTTTTTTCCGTTTTCCGAGAGACATGGCCGTGCCTCTCGGGGAAGCAAAACCGTGCCTCTCGCGAAAGAAGAAAAAAATAGAAAACGTGTTTTTTCCATTTTCAAGAGGCACGGCGGTGCCTCTTGCAAAAGCAAAACCGTGCCTCTCGCGGAAGCAAAAATGTGTCTCTCGTGGAAGAAAAAACAGAAAACATGTTTTTTTTCGTTTCCGAGAGGCCATGCCTCTCGCGAAAGCAAAACCGTGCATCTCGCAGAAGAAAACATGTGCCTCTCGCGGAAGAAAAAAGCAGAAGATGCGGTTTTTTTTTTCTGTTTTCGAGAGGCACGACCATGCCTCTCGCGGAAGTAAAACCATGCCTCTAGTGGAAGCAAAACTGTGCCTTTCACGGAAGCAAACGAAACATATTTTGTCTCGCATTTTTTTTCAAAATCTAAGGAAGACCGGTGGTAGACCGAAAAATCAAAAACACCCAGAAAAACTGTTTAAAAAGCTGAAAACGCGTGAGGATAAATAAAAAAAACAAAATCTGAAGGAAGCGTCCAGAGCGTGGTACATGGTGGCGGCTGAGAGCGCGTCAAGTGGCACGCTCTTAGCCCACCCGCAAGTGATCGTTGCGAGGCTCCCGAAGGAGCGCTCGTTAACTAGCTGCTCCCAAGATTGCTTGCACATCCGCTCGCTTCGCTCATTCGCTAGTGGGCTGGCCCAGTCGGGGCCGCTCTTGCGTTTGCCCGACTGTTTGCCGCAATAAGCGGCAGATAGGAGCTTTCTAGCAGAAGCAGGGAGCCCCTATATGGCGCTGCACGCACAAGTTGGTGCTACCGACGCTCGCTAGCGACGCCTAGCGGGCCGTCCCATCAATAGACTCGATAAGAAAACGCGAAGTAAAAAACAAAACTATGGTGTCGCTGCGATTCGAACCCAGCACCTCAAAGAAAACCGCCCTAGTTAACGTTTCTTTTAGTAAAACGTTACCTTATAACAAATATAATTTGTTTATTCTTTTTAACAAAAATAGGTCATCGATTTTTAGCAAAAAATTATTCATTTTTTGGGGGAAAATTGTTTTGAAATAAGTTCATCAATTTTGAAAAATAGTTCACCGATTTGGAAAAGAGTTCACTGATTTTGAAAAAAGTTCATCGATTTTCAAAAACAGTTCACCGGTTTTGAAAAAGAGTTCATCGATTTTGAAAAAAAATCATGGACTGTGAAAAGGGTTCATCGGTTTTGAAAAAGAGTTCATCGATTTTCAAAAAAGTTCATCGATTTTGAAAAAGAGTTCATCGATTTTGAAAAAAAAAGTTCATGGATTGTGAAAAGAGTTCATCAATTTTGAAAAAGAGTTCATCGCCTTATAAATAAAGTTCATCGATTTAGAAAAAAGTTCATCGATTTTGAAAAAGAGTTCATCGATTGTGAAAGAAAGTTCACCGATTTTGAAAAAGAGTTCAACGATTTTGAAAAAAAGTTCTTTCAAATTGGCAGAAGAAAAAAAACTATTCCAAAAAAAAGAACAAAAAACATAACAAAACCGTTCCGAATAAATAGGAAAAAGGAATCGGTGTAAGAAGAAAATGGCAAAGAAGGAGTCGTTGAGCAACTAACACGAGGTAGTGGGGTTGTTAGTGCATGAGGCAAACGACTTGAGGTCGCGGGATCGATTCACATCGAAAGCGCGCCTTTTTTGTCCTCGCGACAGGAAGGAAAGGAAAACGGTTATAGCGCCTACAACGCTAAATAGGAAAATGTCGCAGAAGCACCAGTGGGCCCGAGAACGATGGTCAAGGTGGACACATGGGCCACTGTTTGGGCTTGGAGTAATTAAGTACTCTTAGCTGTACGGCCCATGAGAGCTTCAAGGGGTGAAAACTGTTATAGCGCCTGCAACGCTAAATAGGAAATGCCGCAAAAGCACAAATGGGTCCGAGAACGATGGTGAAGGTGGACGCATGGGCCACTGTTTGGGCCTGGAGTAATTAAGTACTCTTAGCTATACGGCCCGTGAGAGCTTCAAGGGGTGTGCCACACGGGAGCTCCTAGTCGGTGTTGTAGGCGCCCTTTGGATAAGTGGCGCCTACAGCGACCAGCAGTGGCCTGCGGCCCAATTAGAACATTGCTAACAATCTGCTATAAAATACAGCAGGAAAAAAATAAGCTTATTCCTGTAGCGTTTCGTGAATACCAGGATCAGAACTCTGAGCGCGAGGGTTAAGAGCATTCGCTCGTAGCCACCAGGTCAAGCTCATTTCGTTGACTACAAATTGGAAAAATCTCTATTTGACCCTTCCTCTTGTTAACATATAGTATTGTATATATCCAGTAAATTGTTTTAAAAAGAAAATATAAATTCAAAACAGATTTCTAAAAATATACTAAAAACAGGTACAAATTAAAAAATGGTTAATAGAAATTCAAAAGAGTCCGTGGAAATGAAAAGAGTTCATCGATTTTAAATAAAAGTTCATGAATATGAGAAAAAAGTTCATCGTCTCGAGAAAAAGTTCACAAATTTGAAAAAAGTTCACCGATTTTCAAAACAAAATCACAGATATGGAAAAGAGTTCACTGATTTTGAAAAAAATTCATTGATTTTGAAAATAAGCTCATCAATGTTGAGAAAAAATTCATTGAACTTGGAAAAAGTTCAACCAAATTTAACCAAAAAATAAATTGTTTTAGAAAAAAGTTCAAGAGTTTGTAAAAAGTTCATCGAATTTGAAAAAAATCATTGATATTGATTTTTTTTTCACAAATTTGAATTAAAAGTTCACCCGTTTGAAAAAAAAATTATCAAATATGAAACAAACATTATCAAATTTTTAAAAAGTTCATCAATTTTAAAAAAAGTTCATCAAACCAGGAAGAAAGGAACTAAAAAATAAAAAAGGAGAAAAAAAAGAAAAGTGAAAATAGGAAGGAGAAAAACGAAAACAGGAAAAATATAAAGAAAACAGGAAAAATAAAAAGGAAAACAAAAACAGAAAAAAGGAAAACGAAAAAGCAGGAAATGAAATATAAGATAAGAAGATGGAAGTAAGGATATCTAATAGCGCTGGCATGGTGGGAAGAGCTGAGGGCTTGGGATGAGTGGGTTGCGAGTCAATCCCCCCTCTCAGGAAACTTTTTGACCTTTCGAAACACAGGAAGGGAAAAAATAGAATGGGTCGGTCCAGCTTGAACTGCTGCAGACGCCCGTTTGCAAATTGCACTGTAGCGAGCGCCTGCAGCGCCAAATAGGAATTGTCGTGCCACACACACACCACAAAGACGCGAAAATGCGCCGTTATCGCGCCGAGCAGCAGGACGCATATCTGGCCAGCACGCGCCCACAAGCCGCCACCTCCGTGAGCCACCGCGTCGGCCAGCTCCGGGTGTCGTGTGCAACGACACGCCACCTCACTGCAGCGGGGCATCCATGGCAGCTTTCATTTTGGTCGCCGGGGCCGGGAGGCACGGCCACTTGTGTACTCAAACTCGAAAATTTAAAATGCAACAACTACGATGCCGGCCTGTCAAATGGGAGCGTTCCTACTCTACGTAAAGAGCCGCGTGTGTTTATATCGATCGCTAGCAGGAAGAGCCCCTTGCCGTGGCTTACAATGCACGCCCGACCGCTAGGATACGGGTTCGTTACAGAGGGATAGAGATAGGAATTGTGATGGGAGAGGGAGAGGATAACCAGTTGAGATTACAATATATCTCTAAGTCTAACACCCTCCCTTAATGTCAACTATCCTACATTAAGATTCTTCTTGAATTCCTCGAACGGCTTGGCTGGCAAAGCTTTAGTGAATCCATCTGCAACTTGATCTCTGGAAGGAATGAATCTTATGTCTAACTTCTTTTCTGCAACCCTTTCTCTTACAAAATGAAAGTCAATTTCTATATGCTTGGTTTTGCCATGATATACTGGATTTGCAGAAAGATATGTGGCCCCTAGATTGTCACACCACAAACATGACATACAATGCTGCTTAATTCCCAATTCATTGAGCAATGATTCAAGCCAAATGATTTCAGCAGTAGCATTAGCTAGTGACTTATATTCAGCTTCAGTACTTGACCTGGATATTGTGGCTTGTTTCCTAGCACTCTAAGAGATGAGAGCCAAAGAATACTACAAATCCTCCTGTTGACTTCTTGTCATCACTGTATCTTGCCCAGTCAGCATCAGAGAAGGCACTAACAAGAGTGGAATTGGAACGTTTAACTTGAAGGCCTAAGCTCACAATATGTTTTATGTGTCGTACAATTCTTTTAACAGCTGCCAATGTATAGTAGTGGGTGCATGAAGATACTGACAAACCTTATTAACAGCAAAGGAAATATCAGGTCTTGTTAGTGTCAAGTACTATAGGGCTCCTACTGCACTCCTGTATCTTGTGATCTCTTCTTCCTTAAGTGGATCACCTCCAAAAGCTGAGAGTTTTTTTGAAGAGGATAATGGTGTGGGTGAAGTCTTACAATCTTTCATCCCCATACGAGCTAGAAGTTCAGTGGCCTATTTTTCCTGGTTCAGTGTTATGCCATCTTGAATCTTCTTTACTTCGATGCCCAAGAAGAAGTGTAGATCACCAAGATCCTTCAAAGCAAACTCTAAGCTTAAATCATGCAGAAGGGCATTAGTACAAATTTGTGAAGAGCTTGCAACTATGATATCATCAACATATACTAATACAAATATAGTTATGTTTGCCTTGTTGTAGATGAACAATGAAGTGCCAGCCTTAGATGCAACAAAGCCTAGACGTCTCAACTGAGAGCTTAACCTTGAGTACCATGCCCTTGGTGCTTGTTTCAAGCCATAAAGTGCCTTATCAAGCTTGCACACATAATGAGGTGCCTTCTTATCTACATACCCAGGTGGTTGTCTTATGTAAACCTCCTCTTCCAGAACACCATGCAAAAACGCGTACGTTCTGAACGTCTAGTTGTCTCAAGCTCCATCCCCTGCACACATAAATAGCTAACACAAGTGTAATAGTTGCAGCTCTGACAACAGGACTGAAAGTATCTTCATAGTGCAAACCATAACGTTGTTTGAAGCCTTTTGCAACCAAACGAGCTTTATACCTGTCAATGAAGCCATCTGCCTTTCTTTTGATTATGTAAACCCACTTACAGTCAATAATATTTTTACTTCTTTTCTCTGGTACAAGATGCCAAGTCTTGTTCCTCATGAGCGCTGAATACTCTTCATCCATTGCATTTTTCCATTTGGGATCTCCTAGTGCATCTTCCAGTTTTGTTGGTTCTCCTGCAATACACAACATATCATATGGAATAGTACCATCAGTTCTGACTTTTGGATTTTTTTATACCTTTTTGCGACCGAGTCATGACACATGAAGTTGTAACTTGTTGAGGATGGCTTCAACGTGTGCGTGCTGGTCGTGCTACAGGAGATGGCACAGAAGGCTCAGGCATAGAAGACCCTGAGGAGTTCTCAGATTCTCTTTCCACAGCAGATCCCGAACCCAACTGTGTGGCCTGAGGTGTGTCTGATTCATCGGAGCGGATGGCCGCAGAAGATCCACCGCTGGTCGTAGGCGCACGCGCATGGGACGGGGATCTCGAAGCGGGCCCCCAAATCTGTTGTCGTTGTCTCCTGCCCTCGCATGGGACATGGTGCGGAGTGCGGCAACGTGGTGCCTGCCGACTGGCCCGGCAAAAAGGATCTGCTAGGCGCGCGGTTTGGCGCGTATCTGGATCTAGGCGGTCAGGCGAACAGGAATTCCAGGTGACTCCGGATCTGCCTCGTGCTCCGCGCCGGCTTCGTCCTCTTCTGGTTCATGCAATATGGGCTCATTTTCTGCAAAAAATTGATCATTTTCTCCAGGATTTTCTGCTCCATTTTCTGCTCCATTTTCTGCTGCATGATCCTGCACACATGGAGACACAGTCCTACTAGTAGGATCATCAGTTGGATTAGTACAATTGTCGCCCCCATGATCACAGTTTTGGAGATGTGGTGGAAGAAGAAGGATTGCTTTCTTGAGAAATGCTCTGGCATTGGGATGAAGGGATTCAAAAGGAAATACTGATTCATCAAATACTACATCACGAGAGATATAAATCCTGCCAGTGGAAACTTCTAGGAATTTGACTCCTTTGTGAATGGGACTATATCCAAGAAACACACATTTCTTTGAATGAAATGCGAGCTTGCATGTATTATATGGTTGAAGGTTGGGCCAACAAGCACAACCAAATACATGTAGCAACTTATAGTCAGGAGGAATGCCAAAGAGGCGTGTGATGGGGGTTTCAAAATTGATGACCTTGATGTGTAGCAAATTGATGAGGTATGTAGCAGTTAAGAAAGCTTCATCCCAAAATTTTAGTGGCATGGATGAGTTTGCTAGTAGAGCTAGCCCTACTTCAACAACATGGCGATGCTTCCTTTGAGAGGAGCCATTATGTTGATGTGCATGAGGACATGCAACATGATGTGAAACACCAAGTTCTTGAAAAAAGAGATCGAGTTTCTGTATTCACCTCCCCAATCGGTTTGCATGGCGATGATTTTAGTGTTTAGTTTGTGCTCAACAAGATTTTGGAAGTTCTTGAAAACTTGAAATACTTCGGATCATTTCTTGAGGAGGTAGATCCATGTAAATTTGCTATAATCGTCTATGAAACTAACATAATGTGAGTATCTACCAATGGAGGTGGGGGCTGGCCCCCACACATCTGAAAACACAAGTTGCAATGGTGCAGTGAAATGCTGGTAGATATGGGGTATGGCAACTGATGACTTTTAGCTTGTTGACATGGATCACAAGCAGACTCAATACTAGACTCATGAGAGTACGGAAGCTTATTCTTGCTAAGAACAAATTTAACAATAACTGACGAAGGATGACCTAGTACATTGTGCCACTTTGATGAGGAAGGCTTGACGGCAACAAAAGCCTATTTATTTGATGGTATCGATGAAGATATGAGCAGGTAGATACCTCCCACGCATTTGCCCCTAAGAAGGATTCTCCTCGTGTCCAAGTCCTTTACTAAAAACAAATATGGATAGAATTCAATGAGAACACGATTATCAAGGGTAAATCTATGAACAGAAAGGAGATTCTTTGATGTTGTGGGCACATATAGAACTTTTTTAAGATGCAAGTTTTTCATGGGGTTTTTAACAATTGAACTACCAACATGAGTGATTTCCATGCCAGAACCACTTGCAGTGTGCACTTGGTCATGTCCAGATACTTGTCTCTGACCGTCAGCTTGTCAAGCTCTCCTGTAATATAATTAGTGGCACCGGAGTCTGCATACCAATTTGTGTCGTTGTCGTAGGAGTCGGTGATGATGTGCCTCCTTTTCTTCATACTCATCTTCCTCATAGCGATCTCAGCACTCACGGGCGCCCCCGTGGTGATGCTTCAGGCATATTTGGCACACGGGATAGTCCCGGTGCGGTGGACATTGCTGTTGTTGTTGTTGGGGACTAAGGGAGTCCTAGATTAAGGGGTCCTCGGATAGCCGGACTTTATATGTGGGTCGAACTGTTGGGCTATGAAGATACAAGATAGAAGACTTCGTCCCTGGGACTCTCCTTTGCGTGGAAGGCAAGCTTGGAGATTCGGATATGTAGATTCCTTTCTCTATAACCGACTTTGTGTAACCCTAGCCCCCTCCTGTGTCTATATAAACCGGAGGGTTAGGTCCGTAGGACAACAATCATAATCTCATAGGCTAGGCTTCTAGGGTTTAGCCATTACGATCTCGTGGTAGATCAACTATTGTAATACTCATATCCATCAAGATCAATCAAGAAGGAAGTAGGGTATTACCTCCATAGAGAGGGCCTGAACCTGGGTAAACATTGTGTCCCCCACCTCCTATTACAATTAGCCTTAGACGCACAGTTCGCGACCCCCAACCCGAGATCCGCCGGTTTTAACACCGACATTGGTGCTTTCATTGAGAGTTCCGTTGTGACGTCGAAGATAGGCTTGATGGCTCGCCTTGTTATCAAGGACAACATCACCTCTGGGGGAGCCCTAGCCTCAGGCAAAACCCTCCGGCTAGGCGGCTTCACTATGACCGCCTGTTCGGCCGTCGGGCCGACGATGACTTCTCGGGTCATCGAAAATCGTCTCCGCGCCAACTCAGAATACTCCGAATAGATGGATCCGACGGAGTTATCTTCTTTAAACGAACTCCTGGATCGCATCACCGCCTTGGGAGTTGCTACGAACTACGATCGGATTGGGCTTAAACCCAATCAGAGAGAAATCGAATCTCCACCAATCACCCATCAGATAGCGGTAGTGGAGGAGCAATGCGGCGACTCATCCTCTACATTGAGGACGAACTATGTTCGGGTTTCCGAGCTCACAGAGCCGGACACCCGCCCACGGGAAGAGTGGCCCCGTACTCCGAACCTAGAATCGGACTGTGGGCCTGAAAAATTGGTTGATATCCCGGAGCCCTGACTGTTAAGCTCGGAAGTTTTTCAAACTCCGGATCCCAGATTGGGTCAGGGTTCGGATTTAAAGCCACCCACCCACCCAGATACAAGCGATCTTATCCACATCAAACATCAGTCCTAGGAAATGGTCATCACTTTTGGGCCAGATTCCGCCATATCAAGGACAGGATCAAAGATTGGCACGATGAAGACACAATCTCATTATTCTGCAAAAACTGCACAGACGAGGGAATCCTCAATGCAATCAATCGTCGTCACGTATCACACTTCGCTGACTTGGCAACCATAGTACAGAAATACCGCGCAATGGAAAGCGGCTGGAAAACTCAGACAACCTCTTGGGAGCCGCCATTTTCCACTAAAACCCTCATCCGGACAAAAAAGGATGCACCCTCGTAGGTCGCCTGATCCAATAACAAAAAAAATCGAAGCCCATTACGGGATGCGGAACCGTTCTGGAGGGATGGCTTGACAGTCCATGCAAAATACACACAACACCGGATACCGTACCAACCCATAGCCTTAGAGCATGTTGGATACTTCGGCAAGTAGCCAAGAGCGGCGAGGATCTCCTCACCAAAAATACCGCAGAGCAACATCCCACAGAAGACAAAAACCCTACAGTATTGACAGTTTTCGAGACTTTTGCCTCAAACAATAGGCGCAAAAGGGCACTCCGCGGCCTCGCTGAAGTATGCCAAGTTGCAGCAATAAACCCCTGGAACCACACGGCCATAACTTTCAATGCCAGTGACGAACCAAAATTCAAAACAGTCCGGGCACCAGCCGCATTGGTCCTTAGTCCAATTGTGGATGGCTTTCGGCTTACCAAAGTGCTCATGGACGGCGATAGTGGACTAAACCTCATTTACGAGGAAACTCTCAACAAAATGGAAATAGACAGGAGCCGCATTGAGAAAAGTAGCATGACTTTCCGAGGAATTATTCCCAGTTGGGAGGCGCGATGTGCGGGAAAAATCACACTCGATGTGGTATTCGGCACGCTGGAGAATTATCGGTCCAAAGAGATAACCTTTCAAGTGGCCCCTTTCAACAGTGGGTATCACGCCCTGTTGGAGCGAGATGCGTTTGCAAGCTTCCAAGCTATACCCCATTACGGGTACATGAAGCTCAAGATGCCCGGGCCCAATGAAATCATCACTCTCGCCAATGATCCGGACATAGCACTCCGCGCCGAAAACAAAACTGCCGCCTTGGCCCACGAGGCATTGTCCGAAGCCCTCGCGGTCGAAGAATTAACCGCATTGCGCTCCACGATGGATAGGGACGACGTGATACTCGATAAGCGATCCAAATCCACCTCCTTTAAACCAGCAGACGAAATAGTCAAATTCCAGGTCCACCCAACGGACTCCACAAAGACAGCATCCATCGGGGCACAGCTGGACCCCACGGTCGACGCTGCACTGCGGGCGTTCCTACGTGAAAACTGGGACATATTTGCCTGGCACCCTTCTGATATGCCAGGAATCCCACGCAGGCTGGCCGAACACAGCCTAAACATATTGAAGGGATACAAGCCGGTCAAGCAAACATTACAGCTTTTGCGAACCCAAACGACAAGCCATGGGAGAGGAGCTAGCCAAGTTACTCGAGGCCGAATTCATCAGAGAGAAAAAACACCCGGACTGGCTAGCAAACTTGGTGATGGTACCCAAGAAGGATAAATCCTGGCGCCTATGTGTCGATTTTAAAGACCTCAAAAAGGATTGCCATAAGGATCCCTTTCCCCTCCCCCGCATCGATCAGATTATCGATGCTACTGCAGGACACGACTCACTGTGTTTCCACGACGCATACTCCGGATACCATCAAATCAAGATGAAGGAGTCCGATCAAGCCGCAACGGTATTTATCACCCCATACGGGCCTTTCTTCTTCAACACTATGCCTTTCGGGCTCAAAAACGCCGGTGCCACCTATCAACGCATGATTCAAACATGCCTGGAGAAACAAATCGGCAAGACAGTTGAAGCATACGTGGATGACGTAGTCATCAAAACCAGACACGTACAGTCATTAATAGACGATCTGCGTCTCATTCGACAACCTCCAAACATATGACATCAAGCTCAATTCGGAAAAGTGTGTTTTTGGTGTTCCCGCTGGAAAACTTTTGGGCTTCATCATTTCCAACAGAGGAATTGAGGCAAACCCAGCCAAAATCCGAGCTTTGTCACAATTGGCTACGCAAACAGACCTTAAACAAGTCCAAAAACTATCCGGCTGTGTGGCATCCTTAAGCCGCTTTATCTCCAGACTAGGAGAAAAGGCATTGCCACTCTATCGCCTTCTCCGACGCACCGATCACTTCGAGTGGACGGACGCGACAACAACCGGATTGGAAGAAATAATGGCTCTTCTAGCGAGCAACCCAATCCTGGCCGTGGCAAACGTCGGCGAACCCATGTTATTATACATATCGGACACACACCAACTCGTGAGTGCAGTGCTCGTCGTCAAACGAGAGGAGGACGGACACAAATTCCTACTTCAGAAGCCGGTATACTACGTATCTACCGTCCTCACACCATGCAAATCCTGGTACCCACATTACCAAAAAAATAGCATACGCGGTCTTCATGGTATCCCGGAAGCTACGACACTACTTTCAAGAATGCTCCATAACGGTGGCCTCCGAGGTACCACTCAATGACATAATAAATAACCGCGACACCATGGGCCGGATTGCCAAGTGGGCCATTGATCTCCTCCCATTCTACATTACATACAAACCACGGCGGGCCATTAAATCTCAAGTACTGTCCGACTTCATTGCTGAATGGACAGAGGCCGAACTCCCTAAAGAATACGGCACATATTCCAACTGGGTCATGCACTTCGACGGCTCCAAAATGCTGGCAGACCTAGGGGCAGGCATTGTCCTAACATCCCCTACTGGAGATACTGTTCAGTACGTCCTACAAATATTATTCACGGACTCTAATAATGCAGCCGAATACAAAGCCTTATTGCATGGTCTTCGGATGGCTGTCTCCATGGGCATACAACGCCTGGAAGTGCGCGGGGATTCAAACCTCGCAATAATTCAAATAAATGGAGATTTCGATGCCAAAGATCCGAAGATGGCGGACTACCGTAACGTCGTTCTCAAAATGTTGGCTCGGTTTGAAGGGCTCGAGTTTCACCATGTGGCTCGAGAAAGTAATCAAGCGACGGATGTCCTTTCTCGCATCAGCACCAAGCGCGACCCGGTCCTACCTAACATCTTTTTGGAAAGGCTTTTCAAGCCATCCGTGGTATGGCAAGGGGAGAGCGGCAATACCAATCCGGATCCGAATACAACCCCAGATTCGAACACACCGACACCATCGGGGGCTCAGCCACCGAAATTACACTGTCGGCCCATCTCATCATGGCAGTCATCGCCCCATGGACCGAACCCTTCTTGGCCTACCTTAATAGGCGAGAGCTTCCTGAGGATCAGAACGAGGCACGCTGCATTGTGCGGCACTCTAAAGCCTACAAGGTTCAAGAAGGAGAACTCTATAAGAAAAGCGCTACCGGAGTACTTCAAAGATGTATCTCCGAGGAAGAAGGGCGGCAGCTCTTGGCTGAAATTCATGCCGGTCTCGACGGTCACCACGCCGCGGTCGGGCCCTTGTAAGCAAGGCCTTCCGTACAGGTTTCTATTGGCCAACAGCCCGAGCAGATGCGCAGGACCTTGTCCAACATTGCGTCGGATGTCAGCTTTTCACCAACCAAAGCCATATGCGATCCACCGCTCTACAAACAATCCCCATCACTTGGCCTTTTGCGGTCTGGGGGCTTGATATGGTCGGACCCCTTAAAGGAGGAAGCCACAAGAAAAAATACATGTTGGTCATGGTGGATAAATTCACTAAGTGGATAGAGGCCAAACCAGTTAAAACGGCCGAAGCCGGGCCAGTGATAGACTTTATATCCGGCGTTGTGCACCGTTATGGTGTTCCACACAACATCATCACCAACAACGGCTCCAATTTCACAGCCGATGAGGTGAAATCCTGGTGTGCTAATCTGGGCATCAAGCTCGACTATGCCTCCATATACCACCCACAAACCAACGGTCAAGTCGAACGAGCTAATGGTCTTATCATGAGCGGCATCAAACCCAGATTAGTGCGGTCTTTGAAAGAATCAGACAAGCACTGGGTGGAGGAGCTCGACTCCGTGCTCTGGGGGCTGCGGACCACGCCAAATCATTCTACCGGATATACACCTTTCTTCATGGTGTACGGCGCAGAGGCTGTGTTACCCTGCGACATTATTCATGACTCACCTCGAATGCGCATGTATGAAGAGAGAGAAGCCGAGTTGGATTGGCAAGACAACTTAGATGCCCTGGAGGAGGAGCGCGATGTCGCAAAAGCCCATTCCACATTCTATCGAAAACAGGCCCGCAGATATCAAAGCAGAGAAGTATGGGCCAAGACTTATAATGTTGGCGAACTCGTTCTACGCTTGCCGGAGAAGAAAAAGGACAAACTCAAGCCCAAGTGGGAGGGTCCCTTCATCATTGACGAAGTTCTCACCGGAGGAGCGTACCGCCTGCGTGATACATCAGACAACCGCCTAGAGCCGAACCCATGGAACGCGACCAGACTTCGAAGATTCTATGCCTAGCGTCGGACTCTTCGTTCGTCTCCTTTTTCCCCTTTTTGTTTCCATTATTTATTTTTCTCTCTTTTCACCTTTCTTTTTAAAGCTGTAAAGCTCTTGTACGGCTAAACTGTGCACCTACGATGCATACAATTCTTAATATGTATGTCAATTATACCTGGGGGCTTATTGTACAGAAGCTTATTATTGTTATTTTCCGAGCATCAAGCTCACCACATATGTGTCTTTTCCATGTATGTACCTTTTCTTCACCACTATATGCATCGATATGACTTAAGTTTTGGCCAAGCTGGGTTGCCTGGCTCCTGTGCTTATGCCCTACGTTCCCGTTAGTTCGGCTAGGGCATAAAGGGAGCACATCTACGATTGTTACTATCGGGTCATCCGGATGTGTACCTCAGACTGGGTGAAGCCGAAAGCTAGCGTTCTTAAGAGAATATTTGGTCGGCGGACTAAAGATGTTTTTTTACTTGTCACATTATGAACCCCCAGATGTTATGTATGTTGTGGTTTTCTCAAACACAGTTCAGACATGCACATTAATGCATGCTTACCCAGGGAAAGGAACCCTTAATGGAACTATTCTCTCTGGAAGATGTTTCTTAAGATTCAAATGTAATATAACATAACTAGCCGGATACTTGTCTGTTCAAGCAACTATGACCCCTATGCCTGGTTTCCATGCATACCCCGGTCTACATTACCGAGCGGGTATTCGGAAGCACTCCACCCCTTCGGGTCCAGAAGCTGAAGTGAAAAGGTTGGCCATGACAAGCGTTTTTCAATTCAGCTAGAGACATAATTTGTCATTTGAAGTACATAGTCACTTGGACTCAAAAAACTTCTTCCTCTATGCCATCCAACAGGCTATCTAGCATACAATCCTGTTGGCAATACTTGGCGGCTACTTGTACCTGGTCATATACCAAACTAACAGGAATTTCTTCTCCGTTTGACCCTACAGGTCTGACCCGGGCCATGTGATTCGGGTCGAGCTTGGTATACCGAGTTTTTATCATCGTCCAGGCCTCTCGTGCACCTTCCCAGCAGGCCGATATCTTCCATAATCAGAAGCGCCACCGCGCTCCCTTGAACAGTTGTACAAGTCCCTCCATACTTCATGGAGGGGAGACGGATGGCCATAAGGCCTTGGCAATACTTTGCATCGCCTGCCGAGCTCCCTCGTGCATTTCCGACAACTCTAGTAGCAGATCGCTCGACGATCCAGACACCTCCTCTTCGGGACGGCCCGTCAATATACCTACAGACATAATTCTGTCAGTTCCTTCCCTTGCCGAACTATATTTTTTTCGAGAGTACGCCAATAGCGTACCATATTTTTATAGAAGGCAGAGAGTTTAATTACAAAGCCAACCACCAATGCGAACATTTTAGGTCGGCACCCACGCAATGCCGCTAACCACTAGACTACTCTCTCACGAAAGGATCTAATCCTCTAGCTCCTATGCCTGCAATCTTCCATTATTTAATCTCGGCCAACACCATATGAACTAACTCTGGTGGGGTTCTTTGTTGGTGAATTCTATTGAAAACCCTCGCATTTCTTTGCTTCCACAATGCCCAAGCAGTAGCTATGATGAAGGAGTCAAATCCACGAAGAACTTTCCTTGAAAATCTTCCTCTTTGCAGCAGCCACCACTCAGTGAACTTCTCTTCCGTGTTCGGCACCTGCACATTAACCTGTAAAGCATCAAAACATCGGTGCCACACCTCTCTGGCGTAGGCACAATGGGCAAGAATGTGGTCCACACAGTCATTCTCCTGAAGACATGTGAAGCAGGAAGAAGGCTCATCTTGGAGACCATGATGCGCACGCCTATCGCTTCTCCACAGCCGATACTGCACCATGGCCAGGGAAAAATCTTGCAACGTAAGGGGGCCCAACTTTTCCAAATACATCGTGCGGTGGGGGAAGCTATGAGCCCCAGGCACAACCGGTTGTAAACAGATTTGGCAGTATAGCAACCGGAAGCGTCCGCCGGCCAAATGAACTGATCTGATGCAGTCACATTGATCGGGACTGTGGCCATAGCTTGGCAGAGGTTAGCCACCTGCATGTGGGCCATGAAGGAGAGGTCGCCTTGAACATCATGGATCCACGCATTGTCCACAATAGCCTGCTGCACGGTCCTCACGTTTTTCTCTCGGGTCCCAACCATGGCGCTGATCAACGGAGAAATCTCGCTAATCGTAAATCCATGTATCCATCTATCCTTCCAGAAGTAGACGTTTTCACCATTGCCCACCACGATTTTGATCATGATGTTGAACACTAGACTGGCCTCATTATCTTTTGCCATCCCAATACCTTGCCAGGGTCTCTCGCGATCTACGCGACTCAGCCATTCCCATCTCATTCTCAAAGCTAGTGCTTGTTTCCTGATGTTCTTGATCCCTAGGCCTCCATAGTTCGTTGGGAGGAAAACTGTGTCCCAGGCAACTAAGCACTGACCACAATTAGAATTTTCCTTTCCAGCCCAGAAGAACGATCTCAAGCACTTATCAATTTCCTTGAAAACCCAGTCTGGTGCATTAAGGACCATTAACTGACGGATTGGCTGCGCCGCAAGCATGGACTTCACCAAGACGAGCCGCCCAGGTTTCTGCATGAGGCCACATTGCCAAGTTGGTAGCAGCTTTCTAGTTTGGTCGAGCAGCGGTTGACAATCAGCCCGAGTTAGCTTCCGGATCGCCAGTTGGATGCCCAGGTACTTGCACGGGAAGTGTCCCATCTCACAGTGTAGCAGATCCGTCACACGTTGTCTATCTTCATCCGTTCCTCTGATAAGCACAATTGTGGTCTTGTTATAGTTAATGCGCGGCCCAACGCCTTCCCCAAATAACTCCAGTGCAGTCCGCACAAAATTCAATTCTTGCATTGAAGGCTTTATGAATAACACCACGTCATCAACATAAAGAGACAACCTCTGGGTAGGTGAAATACCACGCAAGTTGTTGATCGCTCCTAGCTCAGAAGCTTTGTCAAATAGTCTCGAGAGTGCATCCATGGCCACCACAAATAATAGTGGGGAGATTGGGTCTCCTTGTCTCAGTCCCTGTGCGTGATAGATGGTGCATCCAGGTACGACATTAACAATGACCTTAGTGCTAGCAGTGGCAAGAATTGTGGATACCCACTGTAGCCAGCGAGGCCCAAAAACTTTTGCCCTCATGACTTCAAAGAGGAAAGGCCAAGAGAGCAAGTCAAACGCGCGGGAAATGTCTAGTTTGAGAAACAATCCATGCTCTTTGCTTTTGAAAACTTTGCGTGCCACCTGCCTCACTAATAGGTAGTTATCATGAATGCATCTTCCTTTGATAAACACCGACTGGTTAACGCTGACAATCTCAGGCATCCTTGCTCGTGCTCTAGTGGCAAGCACTTTGGTGAATAGCTTGGAGAAGCTGTGAGGTAGACTGATGGGGCGAAAATCCCCAACCGTTTTGGCATCAGCCTTCTTGGGGATGAGCACAATGTGTGCCTTGTTGAGCTTACCAAATCCCCTGCTATCACCGACATACAGTTTGAGCATCGCTGCCATGATATCCGGCTTGATCATCGCCCATGCCTTCTAGTAAAAAGCTCCAATAAAGCCATCAGGCCCCGGTGCACGATCCGGGGGGATGTCCTTAGTGACCTTCCAAACTTCCTCCTCGGTGAAAATCTCCTCTAGTTGCGTAAGATCAGTAGTTTCCATATCCAGGGCTTCCATATCTAAAGAATGCTCCCTGTGATGCGCCACACCAAGCATATTTTGGAAGGTTTCAAAGAATATCTGCTCCTTCCTCTGCTGATCCATTTCAATCACAAACTCATGCTCGATGCACGGGATGAAGTTCTTAGAGCGCCTGCCATTTGCTGCCAGCTGAAAAAGTTTGGTGTTGGCATCTCCTTCCTGCAGCCACCTGATTCTAGATCGTTGCCTCTTGATGGTCCTTTCCAGCGAGGCTAAACCCAGCATCGCTAGCTTGCACGTTCTGCGCAGCCAGAGCTCGGCCAAGGATAACCTCCTGATTTCCTGCACCTGATCTAGTCTGAAGATGACCCAGTTTGCTACAGTCATCAACACCTTAATGTTCCCAATACGGCGCTGGCCCCAGGCTTGAAGGTAAACAGCCGCATTGCGAAACAGAGCATACAGCCTCTTGAACATGTCAACGATCGTCTCATCGCACACCCAAGCATCTCTGATTGCTTCATCAAAGCCTTCTAACTTCATCCAATAAAGCTCGAATTTGAATCTCTTCTTAGGGCAGAAATGCATGCTAGTCGTTAGGTGCAAAGGCGCGTGATCGGAGACACTCGAAGAAAGCGCTTGAAGCAGCTTGTTCGGGTGATCCAGATCCCAATCAACCGACACAAGAATTCTGTCTATCTTGGTCAGTGTCGGTATGTCTCTCTCATTCGACCAGGTGTACATGCGACCATGCATGTAAAGCTCCTTTAATTCATGATCATCGACAAAGCTCCGAAACTTGGACATCATCACCCTGTTGATGTTTGCATTGTTTTTCTCACATGCACACAATATCATGTTAAAATCACCCATAATGAGCCATGGCCCAGGGCAAAGAGATCGCCGGTTGGCGAGCTCCAGCAAGAACTGCGGTTTAGGTCCATCACCTTGAGGGGCATACACCGCAGTGATCCACCATGTTGAACCATCCTTGGCGTGCACAAGTGCTGTCAGAAAGTTAGTGTCATACTGCACATTGTCCACCGTAAGGATGGTGGAATCGCATGCCAGAAGAATCCCACCACGAGTTTCCACCGCTGACAAATACACGAAGCCGTCAAATGACCGGCCTAGGCAATCAATTAACATAAAGTGATCGATTACATCTAATTTAGTCTCCTGAAAGCACACTAAGTTAACTTTCACCATGGCAACAAAGTCCCTCACCGCTTTTCTCTTGGCCGGGTTGTTTAGGCCACGCATGTTCCAGCTGAGGATTTCGGGGTTGTATTCCATCGAAAGTGTGTCCACCACCAACACCAAACCGCTGCTACTTAGACCGCAGCGATCACTCTGCCCTCTCTTCCTTCCAACTCTGCAGCCGACGGCAAAGTCTTGCCAAACAGCGCAGCAATCACCCGAACATGTTGCTCTCTGAGCGGGGAGTCGAACAACATCCTGAGCTCTTGAACTGCCTCCTCATCCGGCACCATGTCCTCGGGGACCAGACCCAATGTCTTTAGGAGCACATTTTCTGCAGGCTTTGGCTTGGCCGGACCGCTGCTAGCTGTGCCGATGCGCTTATCTGCGCGAGTCGTGCGCTTCGGGGTAAATGGTTCAGCCTCGGGTCGGAGCATCAACGCCTGAACCTCTTTCAGCAGTGGCAGCGCCAGCTTCTTCACTATGTTGGCACAAAAAGTCTTCAGTCTATCGAATGCCACTGCATCTTTGCCAGTCAAGCCCTCTGTTGTGCCTCCTCGCTCACTGCTTAATTCGGTAGCCACCATCGCAACATGCCTGTTTGGCTCCACCTCCTGCTGCACGAACGCAGGAAACTGCTCCTCAGCTACAGTAGCCCCGGGGGGGGGGGGGGGGGGGGACGTGCGCTGTCCTTTGTCGCGAGATGCATGGTTCCCATCAATCAGTCCCGTTGGTGCATGCATGCATCCATGCAGTGCCCTCTCATTAGTGCAGGCCACCCCGCCAGGCCCCACCGCTTCTTGTGCCAGCAGCTCTCCCACCGAGCTGCCTTGAGGCGACTCCGTGCTGGTAATGGCACGTGGCTGGACGCCTACGCACCCACTGCCCACCTCGATACGCGCCGAATCAGTAGTGGGAGGAATCATTGGCCCCTTGATCCCCCCATCCTCGCCAGTTTTGTCTATTGTAGGTGGCTCGAATCCCACAGCCACCACCTCTGCCTTGTCGTTGGATGGTGGCTCGAACTCCTATTCCCTCTCACCAGTAGGCGGCTCGATCACCAAAGTCGTCTCGGTCGCCGTGTTTTTCCTCTCCACCACAGTCCTTGAAACCGTCCCCACCTGTGATGCAAAGGCTCCAATCGTTACTGGGACAGGTGGGTCCTCCCTTGTTGCGCCAGTTGCCTCGCGCACACTTTCAGGCACGACAATCATTGCCAAGCCTTCCTGCCTGCTGATTGGAGATCGCAAAACCACGGCCTCCAGGACCGATTGCACCACCAGGTTATCACCCGAAGGATTTGAAACTTGCCTCGGGATGGCCCAAGATGCTTCCGCGGGCCCCACCGCAGTGGTCAAATGGTCAAAAGCCGACAGTCTTCTGGTGATCCTGTCCCTGATCGTCACGCGTGAGGCCCCATGCGTGACAGGATCAGCAGGGCCCATTGGTGGCAACCTCCAATCAGCGCCCAACGCTCGTGCGCCCTGACCGGCACCGACGCCACCAACAGTGAAGCCAGAAATGCCGCCATGATTGTCCCGCACACCAAATCTCCATGGCAGCCTGGTAGCGCTGTGATCCGGGCCACCAAAATCATCGTCCTCAGGGACCGCTTTGCCCGCTGCCCGACGAGCCGCCAAGAAACCATGGCTCCCCCGCTTCACGCAAATCCTTGACTGCATCGAGATGAATCAGCATCTTATATTGCAGCAACGCTGGAGGCGCCTCCTCTCCAGGCTCCGACACAGCGAGCCACCACATCGTGGGGATGCCCTGTGGGTGAACTGTCCACGCCGACAGCTTGAACGAGGACAGATCCGCGTGAGAGTAGGTTTCCGGCGCGACTGTATCCACTTTGCAAGACGAACCCAACAGGTCCTCCACAACCGATCTGTCCCAGGCGTGGGGAGGAATGCCCTCAATCTCAAGCCAGACCTTGAACCCGAACATGGCGTGCACTGCTTGTGACTGATGGTTCCACTGTTGGAAAAACAACATGTCTCCTTCGAACTCCATTATCGGACATGCAGAAACCCTGTTCCTCAACTCCTTAGAAGCAAAGACAACCAAGAAGTCTTTCGGTCGATGGCGATGGACGGACACCAGGTCAGGTAGGATGTCCAGCTTGCCGGCGAGAACCTCGAGAACACACACCACAGGGATCACCCACCTCGCCCCTCCGACATACGCCACCATGGCAAACTGCAGGCGGCGATCAAGGTCCTCCACCGTCTGTGAACTGTGCACGATACAGATCTCTGTGGGGTCTTCCTCGACATCGATGAGCGTCTGCAACCGTGGCGGTGCCATCGGTGGCCAGACCGACGCGCATCCTGGCTTGTGTGCTACTTGGGGGAGGACGGGGCGGCGGTGAAACCGAAGGCGCACCGCGCGACACAGCGGGGGGCAAGGGGCTGTCACGACGAGCCACTTTGGCCACTGCGTCGCGCCTCAGCTCATCCATCGAAGACGGGCTACGGGGCCTCTTGCAGTCCTTCGATCCATGGCTAAGGAGCCCGCAGCGGAAGCAAATGATCTCGTTGGTGCAGTCGACCCGGAAGTGGCCCTTCTCCAAGCAGCAGAAACACTTGTCCCTCATCTCCGGCGACACCGCCGGCCTGCCCGACGCATGTCCCGGATCTCTGCTCTGCTCACCCATGGCATGACGTTTCCTCCAAAGCTCCTTCTTTGAGGGGGCGGCTGCACCCATGGCGCCGATGGCGGCACGACAACAGGCTGCGGCTCCGCCTCCGCCTGCGGGCCGCGGACCTCCGAGCCCTCCGACTCCGAGGAGATCCCCAACCCTGAGACCACCGGCCGCTCACCGGGTGGCCTTAAGGTGGAGGTGACAGATCTCGGGCTCGGGGCCATGGCACGCAGCTGGGGAACGGCGTGAGCGCGGGGCACACAAGGAGGAGAGGTGAGGTGGCCGCCGCGGTTGGAGTGACCCACGGCGTGAGCGCTGGGCGCGGTGGACGCCGGCGCCAGAGTGGCGCATGGCGGGGGTGGGGAGGGGAGAGCGGGAGGTGGGGAGGGGAGAGCGATCGGTTGCCGAACTATGTAAAGGTGATGTCTACTACACAACCTTCTTCTTATAGACGTTGTTGGGCCTCCAAGTGCAGAGGTTTTGTACGACAGTAACAAATTTCCCTCAAGTGGATGACCTAAGGTTTATCAATCCGTGGGAGGCGTAGGTTGAAGATGGTCTCTCTCAAGCAACCCTGCAACCAAATAACAAAGAGTCTCTTGTGTCCCCAACACACCTAATACAATGGTAAATTGTATAGGTGCACTAGTTCGGCAAAGAGATGGTTATATAAGTGCAATATGGATAGTAGATATAGGTATTTGTAATCTGAAAATATAAAAACACCAAGGTAACTAATGATAAAAGTGAGCATAAACGGCATTGCAATGCTAGGAAACAAGGCCTAGGGTTCATACTTTCACTAGTGCGAGTTCTCTCAACAATAATAACATAACTGGATCATATAACTATCCCTCAACACGCAACAAAGAGTCACTCCGAAGTCACTAATAGCAGAGAACAAACGAGGAGATTATTGTAGGGTACGAAACCACCTCAAAGTTATCCTTTTTGATCGATCTATTCAAGAATCCGTAGTAAAATAACACGAAGCTATTCTTTTCGCTCGATCTATCATAGAGTTCGTACTAGAATAACACCTTAAGACACAAATCAACCAAATCCTAATGTCACCTAGATACTCCAATGTCACCTCAAGTATCTGTGGGTATGATTATACAATATGCATCACACAATCTCAGATTCATCTATTCAACCAACACAAAGTACTTCAAAGAGTGCCCCAAAGTTTCTACCGGAGAGTCAAGACGAAAACGTGTGCCAACCCCTATGCATAAGTTCATTGAACCCGCAAGTTGATCACCAAAACATACATCAAGTAGATCACGTGAATATCCCATTGTCACCACAGATAAGCACGGCAAGACATACATCAAGTGTTCTCAAATCCTTAAAGACTCAATCCGACAAGACAACTTCAAGGGGAAAACTCAATTCATCACAAGAGAGTAGAGGGGGAGAAACATCATAAGATCCAACTATAATAGCAAAGCTCGCGATACATCAAGATCGTATCACCTCAAGAACACGAGAGAGAGAGAGAGAGATCAAACACATAGCTACTGGTACATACCCTTAGCCCCGAGGGTGAACTACTCCCTCCTCATCATGGAGAGCATAGGGATGATGAAGATGGCCACCGGTGAGGGATCCCCCCTCCGGCAGGGTGCCGGAACAGGGTCCCGATTGGTTTTTGGTGGCTAGTGAGGCTTGCGGCGGTGGAACGCCCGATCTATTGTGCTCCTCGATCTTTTAGGGTATATGGACATATATAGACAAAAGAAGTCGGCCAGGGGAGCCACGAGGGGCCCACGAGGGTGGGGGCATGCCCAGGGGGTAGGGCGCGCCTCCCTACCTCGTGGCCACCTCGAAGCTTCCATGACTTCCACTCCAAGTCTCCTGGATTGCTTCTGTTCCAAAAATAACTCTCCCGAAGGTTTCATTCTGTTTGGACTCCGTTTGATATTCCTTTTCTTCGAAACACTAAAATAGGCAAGAAAACAGCAATTTGGGTTGGGCCTCCGGTTAATAGGTTAGTCCCAAAAATGATATAAAAGTATAAAGTAAAGCCCATAAACATCCAAAACGGGTAATATAATATCATGGAACATTCAAAAATTATAGATATGTTGGAGATGTATCAAGCATCCCCAAGCTTAATTCTTGCTCGTCCACGAGTAGGTAAATGATAAAAACAGAAATTTTGATGTGGAATGCTACCTAGCATAATTCTCAATGTAATTTTCTTTATTGTGGCATGAATCTTCAGATCCAAATGATTCAAGATAATAGTTCATATTGACATGAAAACAATAATACTTCAAGCATACTTACAAAGAAATCATGTCTTCTCAAAATAACATGGCTAAAGAAAGCTATCCCTACAAAATCATATAGTCTGGCTATGCTCTATCTTCATCACACAAAGTATTTAATCATGCACAACCCCGATGACAAGCCAAGAAATTGTTTCATACTTTAGTATTCTCAAACTTTTTCAACTTTCACGCAATACATGAGCGTGAGCCATAGACATAGCACTATATATGGAATAGAATGGTGGTTGTGGAGAAGACAAAAAAACGAGAAGATAGTCTCACATCAACTAGGCGTATCAACGGGCTATGGAGATGCCCATTAATAGATATCAATGTGAGTGAGTAGGGATTGCCATGCAACGGATGCACTAGAGTTATAAGTGTATGAAAGTTCAACAAAAGAAACTAAGTGGGTGTGCATCCAACTTGCTTGCTCACAAAGATCTAGGGCATTTTGAGGAAGCCCACCATTGGAATACACAAGCCAAGTTCTATAATGAAAAATTCCCACTAGTATATGAAAGTGACAACATAGGAGACTCTCTATCATGAAGATCATGGTGCTACTTTGAAGCACAAGTGTGGTAAAAGGATAATAGCATTGTCCCTTCTCTCTGTTTCTCTCATTTTTTGGGGGCCTTCCTTTTTTATGGCCTTTCTTTTCTTTTATGGCCTTTCTCTTTTTTTTGGCCTTTTTTTATAAAGTTCGAAGTCTCATCCCGACTTGTGGGGGAATCATAGTCTCCATCGTCCTTTCCTCACTTGGGAGAATGCTCTAATAATGAAGATCATCACACTTTTATTTACTTACAACTCAAGATTACAACTCGATACTTAGAACAAAATATGACTCTATGTGGATGCCTCCGGCGGTGTACCGGGATATGCAATGAATCAAGAGTGACATGTATGAAAGAATTATCAAGGTGGCTTTGCCACAAATACGATGTCAACTACATGATCATGTAAAAAGCAATATGAAAATGATGGAGCGTGTCATAATAAACGGAACGGTGGAAAGTTGCATGGCAATATATCTCGGAATGGCTATGGAAATGCCATAATAGGTAGGTATGGTGGCTGTTTTGAGGAAGTAATATGGTAGGTGTATGGTACCGGCAAAAGTTGCGCGGCACAAGAGAGGCTAGCAATGGTGGAAGGGTGAGAGTGCGTATAATCCATGCACTCAACATTAGTCATAAGGAACTCATATACTTATTGCAAAAATCTACAAGTTATTGAAACAAAGTACTATGTGTATGCTCCTAGGGGGATAGATTGGTAGGAAAAGACCATCGCTCGTCCCCGACTGCCACTCATAAGGAAGACAATCAATAGATAAATCATGCTCCAACTTCATCACAAAGCGGTTCACCATACGTGCATGCTACGGGAATCACAAACTTCAACACAAGTATTCCTCAAATTCACAATTACTCCACTAGCATGACTCTAATATCACCATCCTCATATCTCAAAACAAATATCAAGTACCAAACTTCTCATAGTATTCAATGCACTTTCTACGATAGTTTTTATTATACCCAACTTGGATGCCCATCATTCTAGGACCAATTTTATAACCATAGCAAATACCATGCTGTTCTAAAAGATTCTCAAAATAATATAAGTGAAGCATGAGAGATCAACAATTTCTACAAAATAAAGCCACCACCGTGCTCTAAAAGATATAAGTGAAGCACTAGAGCAAAAATTATTTAGCTCAAAAGATATAAGTGAAGCACTAGAGCAAAGTTGTCTAGCTCAAGAGATATAAGTGAAGCACATAGAGTATTCTAATAAATTCTGAATCATGTGTGTCTCTCCCAAAAGGTGTGTACAGAAAGGATGATTGTGGTAAACTAAAAAGCAAAGACTCATATCTTACAAGACGCTCCAAGCAAAAACATATCATGTTGTGAATAAAAATATAGCTCCAAGTAAAGTTACCGATAGACGCAGACGAAAGAGGGGATGCCTTCTGGGGAATCACAAAGCTTAGGCTCTTGGTTGTCCTTGAATATTACCTTGGGGTGCCTTGGGCATCCCCAAGCTTAGGCTCTTGCCACTCCTTATTCCATAGTCCATCGAATCTTTACCCAAAACTTGAAAAGTTCACAACACAAAACTCAACAGAAAACTCGTAAGCTCCGTTAGTATAAGAAAATAAAACCACCACTTACATACTGTTGTGTACTCATTCTAAATTCATATTGGTGTAATATCTACTGTATTCCAACTTTTCTATGGTTCATACCCTCCGATACTACTCATAGATTCATCAAAATAAGCAAACAACACGTAGGAAACAGAATCTCTCAAAAACAGAACAGTCTGTAGTAATCTGTACCATTCGAAAATTTGTAACTCAAAAAATACTACCAAATTAGGAAACCTGAGAAATTTGTGTACCAATCATCATTAGTACTATGGATATTCAGAGAGTTCATACTAACAACATTGCAATCATGTTCATCATTCAAAGATTTAGTGCCAAACATTTTATAGACTTCTTCTTCTAAAACTGGAGCACACTTTTCCTTTCCATCATTCTCACGAAAGATATTAAAAAGATGAAGCGTATGAGACAAACTTAACTCCATTTTTTGTAGTTTTATAGACTAAACTAGTGATAAAACAAGAAACTAAAAGATTCGATTGCAATATCTAAAGATATACCTTCAAGCACTCACCTCCCTGGCAATGGCGCCAAAAAAGAGCTTGATGTCTACTACATAACCTTCTTCTTGTAGACGTAGTTGGGCCTCCAAGTGCAGAGGTTTGTAGGACAATAGCAAATTTCCCTCAAGTGGATGACCTAAGGTTTATCAATCTGTGGGAGGTGTAGGTTGAAGATGGTCTCTCTCAAGCAACCCTGCAACCAAATAACAAAGAGTCTCTTGTGTCCCCGACACACCCAATACAATGGTAAATTGTATAGGTGCACTAGTTCGGCGAAGAGATGGTGATACAAGTGCAATATGGATAGTAGATATAGGTATTTGTAATCTGAAAATATAAAAACACCAAGGTAACTAATGATAAAAGTGAGCGTAAACGGTATTGCAATGCTAGGAAACAAGGCTAGGGTTCATACTTTCACTAGTGCAAGTTCTCTCAACAATAATAACATAACTGGATCATATAACTATCCCCCAACATGAAACAAAGAGTCACTCCGAAGTCACTAATAGCAGAGAACAAACGAATATATTATTGTAGGGTATGGAACCACCTCAAAGTTATCCTTTCTGATTGATCTATTCAATAGTCTATAGTAAAATAACAAGGAGCTATTCTTTTCGTTCGATCTATCATAGAGTTCGTACTAGAATACCACCTTAAGACACAAATCAACCAAAACCCTAAAGTCACCTAGATAATCCAATGTCACCTCAAGTATCTATGGGTATGATTATACGATATGCATCACACAATCTCAGATTCATCTATTCAACCAACACAAAGTACTTCAAAGAGTGCCCCAAAGTTTCTACCGGAGAGTCAAGACGAAAACGTGTGCCAACCCCTATGCATAAGTTCATTGAACCCACAGGTTGATCACCAAAACATACATCAAGTAGATCACGTGAATATCCCATTGTCACCACAGATAAGCACGGCAAGACATACATCAAGTGTTCTCAAATCCTTAAAGACTCAATCCGTCAAGACAACTTCAAGGGGAAAACTCAATTCATCACAAGAGACTAGAGGGGGAGAAACACCATAAGATCCAACTATAATAGCAAAGCTCGCGATACATCAAGATCGTAACACCTCAAGAACATGAGAGAGAGAGAGATCAAACACATAGCTACTGGTACATACCCTCAGCCCCGAGGGTGAACTACTCCCTCCTCGTCATGGAGAGCGCCGGGATGATGAAGATGGCCACCGGTGAGGGACCCCCCCTCCGGCAGGGTGCTGGAACAGGGTCCCGATTGGTTTTTGGTGGCTACAGAGGCTTGCAGTGGCGAAACTCCCGATCTATTGTGCTCCTTGATGTTTTTAGGGTATATAGACATATATAGGCGAAAGAAGTTGGTCAGGGGATCCACGAGGGGCCCATGAGGGTGGGGGCGCGCCTAGGGGGTAGGGCGCGCCTCCCTGCCCGTGGCCACCTTGGAGCTTCCCTGACTTCCACTCCAAGTCTCTTGGATTGCTTCTGTTCCAAAAATAAGTCTCCCAAAGGTTTCATTCTATTTGGACTCCGTTTGATATTCTTTTTCTTCGAAACACTGAAATAGGCAAGGAAATAGCAATTTGGGTTGGGCCTCCGGTTAATAGGTTAGTCCCAATAATGATATAAAAGTGTAAAGTAAAGCCCATAAACATCCAAAACAGGTAATATAATAGGATGGAACAATCAAAAATTTTAGATACGTTGGAGACCTATCAAAAGGTAAGTCCGAACACATACTAAATATGCCGCCTCGCAGCTTCTTATTCTCCTTCTCGGAGTCAGCTAGTTGGGCCCGCACATATTTTAGCTCTTCGCCGAGCTTGGTGTTGGCATCTTGGAGTTTGTTCTTCTCCACCCTGACTTGTGTCAGTATACGTTCGCCCGCGGCCAGTTGCCTTTGATCTCCTGGATCTCCCGCTCGTGCGACTCTCGGTGCCTCTTTCAGATAATCTGATGACTCTACCATAAGATTTGCACCAGTATTAATATTCCTGGTATATGATTATGTTTTCTCGATAGAGGGGAACATTACCAGACGCCGCCTTCTTGGATTTCTCCAGTTTGGCGGTAGCAGCAGTCAGCTGGGCCTGACACTTTTTCAGCTCTTGAGACAACATGTCGTTCTTCTCTGTGAGCACCTGGTCATATAACGATCCTTAAATTAGTTGTCCCAACTGTTTCAAGTCTCGGGAGCTACTGGTATATGATTATCAGTTTGCACAAATGTGTACTTACCTGCATATCTTTCAAATACTAGTCTATGGCTCTGGTAAGCCCATCCCGAGCAGCTTGGATGTATGCATCACCCGAGTTGAAGGCGTTGAAGGCCTCTTCTGAAAAACCAGGGTCGCAAAGAACGGCCGGCCGACGCCGATGATTCATGGCGCTTTCCACTTCGGAGTTTGTGGGGGATACTTTATTCAAATCCTCCATAGAAGGACAATCCGGTGTCACTTCCGCGTTAGCCTCAGCCCTCAAGACAGGGTCCGGAATCTGGCTAGTAGAGGAATGACCGACAGGATCCCCGGACACAGCCCGGTGAATGTTTTTCTTGATAAGACACAACAGATAGTGTCATACTTTAAGATGACAACCCTGGAGCATATTTAAAACCATACCTCTTCAACGAAGGCTCGGCCATATCTCTATTTGCCTTCCTCTTCGAAGGCCTGCCCGTCGTAGGCGCAGCCTTCTTGCGCGTCGCCTCAGGTGCAGCGTGGCGCATCGATCGCCTCCCCTTTAGAGCATAATATAGTGCGGTGGGTAAGGCGGAAAGGGGAAACTCTCTCAAAGGACAAGTCTCCTGATTACTTACATGCAATGCAGGGAGGAGACCGAGATAGTTAGCAATGATGGCCACTTCGGTGTCATCACAACTCGCCTGGTAAAACACCCCTTCCCCGAGCTCCACGGATATATCCGGATCCTCTTTGAATCCGGGGTCAAGGGCCCGGTTGTGGTCCTCTGGCTATGGAGCGGGGTTGTGGATCTCCCTGGTGATTTTCCGCCATTCCTGTTATAAATGGACAGATTAATATTTATGAAAAAGGATTTAGGGAGTTAATGGAGTAGAGTAGTGGGATGGAAACTCACAGTGGGATGGAAACTCACCCAGCTGGGAGGGTTGTACATGGAAAATCCATCCCTGGTCTTAATGTGGATGAACTCCTCCTCCTCCCCTTTGTATAATCCGGACAATGTTTTCGCCAAAGCAGCGGAAGTGTCCGGACCCTTCCGACCGTAGCAGGTGGCATCATCTTCTCCATTGAAATGCCACATAGGGTGCCCTCGGTATTGGAGTGGCTGAACCCCTCGCATTATGGATATCACCATAACCTCGACTATTGACAATCCAGATTGAGCGAGCGTCTTTATCTTGCTCATCAATTGGTGGACTTCCATGCTATCTTCCTCCCCGGGGCTCCGAGGACGCCAGCTAAGGCGCTTCTTCAATGGAGCACTTGAAAATTCAGGAATACCCCTTCGGATTTGGTCAGGAAGGGAGATGTCCTCAACATAAAACCATTCGGAAGGCCATTCTTCGGATGCCTTCTTCGGCGTGCCGGATAGGTATCCGGTCCCGGTGATGCGCCATATCTCGGCTCCGCCCACTTGAAATATTGATCCCTCTTGATTACGAGGGACGAGGCAAAACAGCTTCTTCCATAACTTGAAATGGGCCTCACAACCCAGAAATAGCTCGCAAAGAGCAACATAACCTACAATATGCAGGATGGAGGCAGGTGTGAAGTTGTGCAGTTGGAGGCCATAGTACTCCAGAAACCCTCGGAGGAACGGAAAATCCGATGCCTCTCAGCAAGTAGGGAACAAAGCATACTCGTTCCCCCTGGATGGGTTGGGGAACTTCTCCTCCTGCTCCCCACTATATAAGGAAGCCAATCCGGCTCGTACGGGGACTAGATCTGCGGGGGGGGGGGGGGGGAGGAATCCCTGGGTCTGCAGCTTCACCAGTTGGTCGTGGGATACAGAACACTTTTCCCAATCACCCTGTTTGGGGCCGTGAGGGCGCGAGCAAGAGATGGGAGCGCTAGCCATGTTGGAGTGGTTTCTGTGGACAAGCTCCGAGGATTCCTCGTTTGGGGGAGTTGGTGTGGATTAGATCTGAAGATCCCCGTCTCTTTAAATAGACAATTTTCTCACATAGTCAGGGTGGTAAGTGCAAAAATGCCCCGACCTCTCACATTCGCTCGACACGTGGAAGCTGAAATCATGAAGGTGCAGAAGCCGAGGAGCGCAACTTTAAATGGAAAGCCATATACCGCTCTTTAAGTCAGGTACTTTGAAATATTCGGAGAAGGAACCCGCCTTGCAATGCCGAGGACAATCTGTGCGCCGGACTCATCCTCATTGAAGCCTGATTCGAGGGCTACTGAGGGAGTACTGGATTAAGGGGTCCTCAGACAGCCGGACTATGTATGTGAGCCGTACTGTTGAGCTATGAAGATACAAGATAGAAGATTTTGTCCTGTGTCCGGATGGGACTCTCCTTTGCGTGGAAGGCAAGCTTGGCGATTCGGATATGTAGATTCCTTTCTCTGTAACCAACTTTATGTAACCCTATCCCCCTCCGGTGTCTATATAAACCAGAGGGTTAGGTCCGTAGGAAAACAATCATAATCTCATAGGCTAGGATTCTAGGGTTTAGCCATTACGATCTCGTGGTAGATCAACTCTTGTAATACTCATGTCCATCAAGATCAATCAAGTAGGAAGTAGGGTATTACCTCCATAGAGAGGGCCCAAACCTGGGTAAACATTATGTCCCCCGCCTCCTGTTACCATTAGCCTTAGACGCACAGTTCGGGACCCCCACCAGAGATCCGCCGGTTTTGACACCGACAGGGACGACAGCCTCTCTTGTTGCTACCGCTTGAAGAAGAGGAGGGCGAGTGTCTCCATCGACCGTGACCTCTGTTGCCGCGCCCGCGCGCTCTGCCACGAGTGTCAAGGCCGGGTTTTCGGGATATTAATTTCCTAGAAAATGACCCTTGTGCTCACCAGCCCCAGGATTACTGTTAGCTGGCGAGACACCAACTTGATACAGAAACTCCAAGCAAAGTACATAATATGTAGTACAAGACCATTCTGGCCTATTAGTACAACACAAGGTTTCTAGTGGCTGATGGCGGAAGCGGTTTGTGGTCTTTCAGCGTCTATGGGACTCCATTTCCCACAGGAAATGCTGACCTGGATAACTCCTATCTTCGCGAGGCTGCTATCACCATTTCGTGGGTTCTGGGGCTGTCATCGCAACGCTCCTCTCCATGCAAGAAATCTGGCCAAGAAAATAGCCAGGGACAAGCCAGTGAGTACTTTTTAATGTACTCACAAACATTATGAACATAGGTATAATATAACAAACGATAATTCCTGCTCTGAAATATTCTATGATCACAACGTCAGTCACGAAATAAAAATCCATGATGAACGCAAGCAGGTTGCTCATATAAAACATGAATATGCAATCAGAGAATAAAAATAGAGTGCACCGATTCGGGTGTCTGAAGCGACGCCTCGAAAAGACAATAATATAAATCATGCCTTAGTCGGGCGTCTGAGCGACACCACATAAAGGGCTTCTAGGTGAAATAAGTAACAAACATGCCACAGTCGGGCGTCTGTGCGACACCACATAAAGGGCTTATAAAGTAAACAAATAACAAGCATGCCACAGTCGGGCGTCTGAGCGACACCATATAAAGGGCTTATAAAGTAAACAAATAACAAGCATGCCATAGTCGGGCGTCTGAGCGACACCACATAAAGGGCTTATAAGAAAGTAATCACAATGAATATCCAGGATGTAGAACCGTCCCAGGGATACTCAATAATGCACATAATATAAAGGGTTAGTCCTTAATAATAATAATAATAATAATAATAATAATAATAATAATAATAATAATAATAATAATCGTAAGTCACATGTCATGATCCATGTTCTGGTTTAGCAGTTTCTCCTCCGAAGACCGACACTAAGACCGACACTTGACCCATCCCAGACTGTAGTCCTTACCCATGGACACAGCTATAGATTTAACCTTTGCAGAGGGTGTACTCTTTACCAACGAGTAACGGATTCCTTTAGTCCATCGGGACTAATTCCATTTACGGTCTTTTAATTGAAAACACACCTGACTCGCACACACCAGCTTAACTTACCGGTGCCTGGAATCACCCACAACACCTGTCAAGCAAAACTTTAAGTGGGGAGGCTACAACCTCGTTTAGCATGGGATCAAATTTATACCGCGCGCTACAAAGGGGTGCCCCCCTCTCGGTCCCAACCGGAAACACCCATGCCCCCGGACAGGGTGGCCTGCCTACCGGATGCAGCCGGTATCGTCCACCATGGCCTCTCTATACGGTGTGTGCCAAGAAAGGGGTTGACAATTTACTAAACTGTACCCTACCTGTGGCAGGGACAATTGGTAGTACGAAACAAGTATGGGGGTTACTGGAACAAGACTCGATCAAAGGTCGACTCATGAGGTTTATGTATTCCCTACATGATTAGCATAGCAGATATATTTCAAACAACAGACAGAATCACCACTCATCATACCCCGTCTTGCCATACCAGACACAATCGTCTCGACGAGGAACTAGGGACAAGCTCATGTCTACCCAAGACAGAGACTTTCCCGGCTTCCTTCCGGTATGCATGAAAGGCATACGAGGGTGATTACTATCACAACGTATCAAATTTCAGTAGCACAGAATCATTAGTATGCACTTATGTGTATGTTCATATCATCACATAAAATAATGAAAAACTCCGAGACAAGGGGTGTTGTAACCGTATCAAACAACACACGACAATATTATGCCAGGGTTCAGAATGCTTGCCTTCAAGTTGTGGAGAGGTAGGGTGCATTCCAAAACTTTTGAAAGTTTTCTTCTTCGTCAAAATCCTATTTTTTGAAAATATTCAAATTAACCCATAGTTTCAAAACAGTACAAAAAAGTTGTCTGAATTTTTTTCAAATAAATATTAAAATAAACTAGAAAAAATTTGAGAAAAGTGGGAAAAAGAATCAACTCATTTGGAGTTATATTTAAAAATTTATAGCCAGTCAAAGTTTATTCAAATTTTTGTTTAAAAAATAAACTGAAAAAGAAAAACGTCTCGAATAAAAAATACGGAGGAGGCGTACTTCGGGCTTTACGCTTTCACTTCAAACGCTCAGCCGAGCCTGGAGTCACAGACGGGTGGGGCCCTTGGGTCCACTGGTCATATTTGACCAGTCGCCCTTCTCCTTCCTCCCGCGGCCGAGCCGGGGCGAAGGCCCGACGATCCTCGCCGGCGGACGACAGCTCCTAGGAGCCATCCGAGGGTGGGAAAGGATCCGCCGCTCCAGGGCGATTCCTCCCAGTGGTCTAAAGGGTCTCGGGGGCAAAGGGGGTCGCCGACGGCGAGCTCTGGGGCGAACGGTGCCTTCGGGAGCAAACGGGGCAGTGGCCTACGGTGACTCCTAGTCAAGGTTGCGAGGAGGGATGGCTCTGCGAGGTTGTGGTGGTCTCCTGGGTCTGTGGGTTGTGGGGTTAGGGAGGGCACTGCAACGAATATGACAGCGAGGTCGCGGTGGCCACCATTGCCGGAGGAGAGGAAGATGGCCGCTGCGGGTCAATTTGATGCGCGGGATTGGTCTAAGGGGAAGATACGGTGCTACCTAAGGCTGATAGAGCGAGGGGGTTCGTTTTATAGGCGCCAGAGGTCGGTTCATCGGCTGCCCGAGGATAAGCAAGACGGCGGCGGCACTATTGCAGAGCAGGGGAGGTGGGGGCTGGCTGGCAGAGCTTGCAGAGGTAAGCGACGGGGTTGTGGATGGGCACGACGGTCTGGGGTACTCGGGGGCGCACCAGGTGGCCCGTACGGCACCGACCACAGCAGGCGGCGATGGCAGCTAGCTTCTGGCTTGCCGGAGACGTGAGGAGGTGCTGTGGAGCTCGTGAGGGAGAAAGTCGAGGCTTGGCTCTATGCTGCAAGCGGCAGAGGGTCAGGATAAGCTCGGAGAACAGACCAGGGGCGCGGCGGCTCGGGTGTGGCACGTGCAAAACGTGCGCTCTGGCCGCGCTCCAGGCACGCACGGCAATCGTTCGACGAAATGCCAGAGCGACCAAACTTGCTTGAATGCCAATGCAAATCAACAGACCTAGGTTAGAGGTAGATAGGAGTTTAGTGGACATGGTGGTTAGGCAAAGCAAGTAGGTCCAGTGTGCAAACTAAAAATTATGTCAAATCTGACCATGCACACAAGGTGCTTGACAAAATGCCCAGGGCATCTAGGTAACTCTTGGGCTGGCCAAAAACTCCAGACGAGTGTCTCTTTAGGTGAATGTGATGATGGCAAAGCTAGTTGGGCAAAACCAGAAACTTGTTAGTGCAAGTTTTTGAGAAAACCAAATCTGGACAGAAACTAAAGGCTATCATTTCATGGACCAAAAATACTCCAATGGGTCCACTCTCCTGGACTTAAGGGTTTTGCAGGGTGGTTTATAAGCAGGAGAAAGATCACGGGCACTAGAGCAAAACAAAATAGGGTTGCAGTAGAAAATGCCAAACTGGACCAGAGAGCAAAAGAGGATGGTTTGCTCAATTTTTTCAAAGAACACCAGTGGGTTTTTGCACAAAGTTGAATAATATACTCCTACTAACATCCCCTAATCTTGGTGGAAGTTTTAAAAGAATATTTAAATAGGTTGTAGTGCAAAAGTGCAATCTGGACCAGATTTAAAAATTTGGTGTAGAGCTCAAAATCCCCAAATGACTAAAGGATATTTTTGCATAAAAGTGATTTATAGACTTCAGATGTCATCCCCAAATTTTGGTGGGATTTTTAAACAAATTTATCAAAGGGTTGTAGTGCAAAAGAGGCTCTAAAACTTATAAAAATCACTTTTTAAAAGAAATAAGGCTCAGGGGAAAAATAATTATGCAAATAATTTCACTGATAAAAGAAATGTTTCTTGAGAAGGTAAACAAGTCCAATAATATTTTTGGAAAGTTTTCACTTAGGGCAAAAACTCCACAATATCAAAGAAAAGAACGGTTCTGAAATCAAAAGATAAACCCAGAAAATAAAATTTTAATTTCCTGGCAAAATTTTAATAAACAAAACATGGTTAAATGTTTGGGGTGTTATAACACTACCCCCCTTAAGAAAAATCTCGTCCTCAAGATTTGCTAAGGGTAGTTTTTTTTAAAAAAAAATTACTCCGATTAGCTGGAACCAAACAGTTTACTCATAGCACAAACTTTGCGTCGTCGGGGTTGGTTTTTGGTAGTTATGCCCGGAATTTAAAAAATGCAATAGTACATACTTATGCATGGCTTACTATTCAAAATAGGGGCGCACAAGCAAACAACAATTTAATTATGGCGATACAGGATCACACAGTTACATGGCGTGGACATACTAAGACTCGGTACTACTCGAGTGACTTAGTCTACCTCGTTCATATCTAAGCGGGCGTGCCTTGTGGACGTCGAGGCTTCCCCACGGGTTTCACCGTCGGGATTAGCTGGAGGGGGTTGAGGGGCTGCCAGGTCGGGGTAGCGATGATGGCCATCCCGGGGATTGTTGGCCACAATCCCGCTGGAGCGTGTTCCCAAAAGGCGACGAAGCACTTCTGGGGACACCAAAGTATTTTGGTCGATGGCTGGGGCAGATCTCAAGTACTCGATCGGGTGTCCGAATAGCATGACTGGGTTGTCGGCGTCGGGCTCACCTTCTCCTCTCGCCGGGGCTCGGCGAATCAGTTCTCCACGAGCTGCGATCAAATCGAGGGTGATTTGATCGAACAGATCCTCTAGTGCACTTACATAGTGCACTAGATGCAACAATGCGGGATCCGTCTCGTGATCTCCGTTGGCAACCTGGGGTGGCCTACCATACCCATCACGGCTGGGGTAGTAGTAGAACGAGCGACAGTTAACTCTGGGTGACAAGTGCCGGAGTTGAACTATAGCCTGTCAAGCAGCTAGTTGGATGGCTTGTGGTTCAAAGGAAGTTGTCCTTCCGGTGAACCTGTAGGGGCGTTCTGGCGATAGACCCCTACCATAGACATGTACTGTGGTCCAGAATTGACGGCTCTCACCACTCATGGGTCCTTGGTATACAACATATTCTGGGGGCTCTTCTAATGCAAAGGCACGACGGGTGAGGTTTGCTAGCACGGTCACAAAACCTCCAAGGTTGGTTGCTGTGGTCTCATTGTGCACAATAGGGCTAGGCATTATAGCTCGATTTTGGGGAAGAGGTTGTGTTGTGCTGTGTTGAGGCTAGCGTGCCCTTTTTAAGAAAAAGGGGACGGAGTCTTCCTTCACATGCTTGCGAATGAGACAATTTAGGTGTCGGCCACTGGTGCGTGATTGACAGTCTAGGCTGATAGGTTGGGCACCGACTGCCAAAAGGTGTCGGGTCACTGTCTGGCTATCTTGCATGGGAATCTTGGCCGGGGCTAGGTTAAGGTCTGGTGGGTTGGTTAACCTAGGTTTTTCGACCTGGCTAAGATAGGATTAGCCAATGGTCAGCCTGGCTCTGATACCAAGTTTGTCAAGACCGGGTTTTCGGGATATTAATTTCTCAGAAAATGGCCCTTGAGCTCACCAGCCCCAGGATTACTGGTAGCTGGCTTGACACCAACTTGATACAGAAACTCCAAGCAAAGTACATAATATGTAGTACAAGACCATTCTGGCCTATTAGTACAACACAAGGTTTCTAGTGGCTGATGGAGGAAGCGGTTTGTGGCCTTTCAGCGTCTATGGGACTCCATTTCCCACAGGAAATGCTGACCTGGATAACTCCTATCTTCGCGAGGCTGCTATCACCATTTCGTGGGTTCTGGGGCTGTCATCGCAACGCTCCTCTCCATGCAAGAAATCTGGCCAAGACAATAGCCAAGGACAAGCCAGTGAGTACTTTTGAATGTACTCGCAAACATTATGAACACAGGTATAATATAACAAATGATAATTCCTGCTCTGAAATATTCTACGATCACAACATCAGTCACGAAATAAAAATCCATGATGCACACAAGCAGGTTGCTCATATAAAACATGAATATGCAATCAGAGAATAAAAATAGAGTGCACTGATTCGGGTGTCTGAAGCGACGCCTCGAAAGGACAATAATATAAATCATGCCTCAGTCGGGCGTCTGAGCGACACCACATAAAGGGCTTCTAGGTGAAATAAGTAACAAACATGCCAGAGTCGGGCATCTGTGCGACACCACATGAAGGGCTTTTAAAGTAAACAAATAACAAGCATGCCACAGTCGGGCGTCTGAGCGACACCACATAAAGGGCTTATAAAGTAAACAAATAACAAGCATGCCACAGTCGGGCGTCTGAGCGACACCACATAAAGGGCTTATAAAGTAAACAAATAACAAGCATGCCACAGTCGGGCGTCTGAGCGACACCACATAAAGGGCTTATAAGAAAGTAATCACAATGAACATCCAAGAGGTAGAACCGTCCCAGGGATACTCAATAATGCACATAATATAAAGGGTTAGTCCTTAATAATAATAATAATCATAATCATCGTAAGTCACATGTCATGATCCATGTTCTGGTTTAGTAGTTTCTCATCCGAAGACCGACACTAAGACCGACACTTGACCCATCCCAGACTGTAGTCCTTACCAATGGACACGGCTATAGATTGAACCTCTGCAGAGGGTGTACTCTTTACCCATGAGTAACGGATTCCTTTAGTCCATCGGAACTAATTCCATTTACGGTCTTTTAATTAAAAACACACCTGACTCGCACACACCAGCTTAACTTACCGGTGCCTGGAATCACCCACGACACCTGTCAAGCAAAACTTTAAGTGGGGAGGCTACAACCTCGATTAGCATGGGATCAAATTTATACCGCGCGCTACTAAGGGGTGCCCCCCTCTCGGTCCCAACCGGAAACACCCATGCCCCGGACCAGGTGGCCTGCCTACCGGATGCAGCCGGTATCTTCCACCATGGCCTCTCTGTACGGTGTGTGCCAAGAAAGGGGTTGACAATTTACTAAACTGTACCCTACCTGCGGCAGGGACAAGTGGTAGTACGAAACAAGTATGGGGGTTACTGGAACAAGACTCGATCTATGGTCAACTCATGAGGTTTATGTATTCCCTGCATGGTTAGCATAGCAGATATATTTCAAACAACAGACAGAATCACCACTCATCATACCCCGTCTGGCCATACCGGACACAATCGTCTCGACGAGGAACTAGGGACAAGCTCGTGTCTACCCAAGACAGAGACTTTCCCGGCTTCCTTCCGGTATGCATGAAAGGCATACAAGGGTGATTACTATCATAATGTATCAAATTTCAGTAGCACGGAATCATTAGTATGCATTTATGAGTATGTTCATATCATCACATAAAATAACGAAAACTCTGAGACAAGGCGTGTTGTAACTGTATCAAACAACACACGACAATATTATGCCAGGGTTTAGAATGCTTGCCTTCAAGTTGTGGAGAGGCGGGGTGCATTCCAAAACTTTTGAAAGTTTTCTTCTTCTTCAAAATACTATTTTTGAAAATATTCAAATTAACCCATAGTTTCAAAACAGTACAAAAAAGTTGTCTGAAACTTTTTCAATTAAATATGAGAATAAACTAGACAAAATTTGAGAAAGGTAGAAAAAAGAATCAACTCATTTGGAGTTATATTTAAAAAGTTATAGCCAGTCAAAGTTTAGTCAAATTTCTGTTTAAAAAAATAAACTGAAAAAGAAAAACGTTTCGAATAAAAAAAATACGGAGGAGGCGTACTTCGGGCTTTACGCTTTCACTTAAGACGCTCAGCCAAGCCTGGAGTCACAGACGGGTGGGGCCCTTGGGTCCACTGGTCATATTTGACCAGTCGCCCTTCTCCTTCCTCCCGCGGCCGAGCCAGGGCGGAGGCCCGACGATCCTCGCCGGCGGACGATGGCTCCTAGGAGCCATCCGAGGGTGGGAAAGGGTCCGCCGCTCTAGGGCGATTCCTCCCAGTGGTCTAAAGGGTCTCGGGGGCGAAGGGGGTCGCCGGCGGCGAGCTCTGGGGCGAACGGCGCCTTCGGGAGCAAACGGGGCAGTGGCCTACGGCGACTCCTAGTCAAGGTTGCAAGGAGGGGTGGCTCTGCGAGGTTGTGGTGGTCTCCTGGCTCTGTGGGTTGTGGAGTTAAGGAGGGCACTGCAACGAATATGACAGCGTGGCCGCGGTGGCTACCATTGTCGGAGGAGAGGAAGATGGCCGCTGCGGGTCAATTTGATGCGAGGGATTGGTCTAAGGGGAATATACGGTGCTACCTGAGGCTGATACAACTAGGGGGTTCGTTTTATAGGCGCCAGAGGTCGGTTCGTCGGCTGCTCGAGGATAAGCACGACGGCGGTGGCACTATTGCAGAGCAGGGGAGGTGGGGGCTGGCTGGCAGAGCTTGCAGAGGTAGGCGACGGGGTTGTGGATGGGCACGACCGTGTGGGGTACTCGGGGGCGCACCAGGTGGCCCGTACGGCACCAACCACAGCAGGCGGCGATGGCAGCTAGCTTCTGGCTTGCCGGAGACGTGGCAAGGTGCTGTGGAGCTCGTGAGGGAGTACAGGTCGTGGCTTGGCTCTACGCTGCGAGCGGCAGAGGGTCAGGATAAGCTCGGAGAACAGACCAGGGGCTCGGCGGCTCGGGCGCGGCACGTGCAAAACGCGCGCTCTGGCCGCGCTCCGGGCAGGCACGGCAATCGTTCCACGAAATGCTAGAGCGACCAAACTTGCTTGAATGCCAATGCAAATCAATAGACCTAGGTTAGAGGTAGATAGGAGTTTAGCGGACATGGTGGTTAGGCAAAGCAAGCAGGTCCAGTGTGCAAACTAAAAATTATGTCAAATCTGACCATGCACACAAGGTGCTTGACAAAATGCCCAGGGCATCTAGGTAACTCTTGGGCTGGCCAAAAACTCCAGACGAGTGTCTCTTTAGGTGAATGTGATGATGGCAAAGCTAGTTGGGCAAAACCAGAAACTTGTTAGTGCAAGTTTTTGAGAAAACCAAATCTGGACAGAAACTAAAGGCTATCATTTCATGGACCAAAAATACTCCAATGGGTCCACTCTCCTGGACTTAAGGGTTTTGCAAGGTGGTTTATAAGTAGGAGAAAGATCATGGGCACTAGAGCAAAACAAAATAGGGTTGCAGTAGAAAATGCCAAACTGGACCAGAGAGCAAAAGAGGATGGTTTGCTCAATTTTTTCAAAGAACACCAGTGGGTTTTTGCACAAAGTTGAATAATATACTCCTACTAACATCCCCTAATCTTGGTGGAAGTTTTAAAAGAATATTTAAATAGGTTGTAGTGCAAAAGTGCAATCTGGACCAGATTTAAAAATTTGGTGTAGAGCTCAAAATCCCCAAATGACTAAAGGATATTTTTGCATAAAAGTGATTTATAGACTTCAGATGTCATCCCCAAATTTTGGTGGGATTTTTAAACAAATTTATCAAAGGGTTGTAGTGCAAAAGAGGCTCTAAAACTTATAAAAATCACTTTTTAAAAGAAATAAGGCTCAGGGGAAAAATAATTATGCAAATAATTTCACTGATAAAAGAAATGTTTCTTGAGAAGGTAAACAAGTCCAATAATATTTTTGGAAAGTTTTCACTTAGGGCAAAAACTCCACAATATCAAAGAAAAGAACGGTTCTGAAATCAAAAGATAAACCCAGAAAATAAAATTTTAATTTTCTGGCAAAATTTTAATAAACAAAACATGGTTAAATTTTTGGGATGTTACAACGAGGCTGACCACGCTCCCTGTACACCATGTTTGCAGAGGTGTTGACGCCATCTTCTGAGCCGTCGCCTAGCATCTCCACCCGCTGATCGAAGGCGGCAATCTAGGCGAAGAGTTCGTCGACGGTGATGGAGGTTTTGACGGTGCTAATCGCCACCACGACCGGATCATAGTCCCGATCGAGACCAACAAGGACATAGTCCACCATCTCTGGATCAGAGACGGGTCGGCCTGCTGCAGCAAGTTCATCCCCCAGATTTTTCATCCGGGCGATGTAGGAGGTGCTCGACATGGAGCCCTTCTTGGTGGTGGTGATAGCAATTCTCAAATTCGTGATTCGAGATTGAGACTGTGAAGCAAACATAGTGGTGATGGCAGTCCATAAATCAAAGGTATTTTCTTTACTCACAACTTGGGCGAGGATTTCCTTTGACAGAGAGTTCAGGAGGTGGCTGAGGACTTGCTGATCTTTGGACAACCATGGCGCATAAAGAGGATTAGGCACCATGACCGTTGTCTTGTCCGACTGCTGCTGCTCCACCGTCTTCGGGGGTGCTGCATCGGTTCCATTGAGGAGGCCGGTGACTTGCGCTCCTCGCAGGCCCGGCATCACCTGAGCCTTCCATAGGAGAAAATTCCCCTTGGTAAGCTTCTTGACAGGTGGCGCTCCGAGGTTGAGGGAGACGGGGGCCGAGGAAGACATGGTGACCTGATTTTGGTGATCGATGGAACTTTGGCTAGATAGATGGGAAGAGGATGGCTCTGTATACCATGTCAGATGGAAGCGTTCCTACTCTTCGTAGAGAGCCGCGTGTTTATATTGATCGATGGCAGGAAGCCCCTTGCCGTGGCTTACAAGGCACGCACGATCGCTAGGATACAGGTTCGTTACAGAGGTATAGAGATAGGAGTTGTTACGGGAGAGGGAGAGGATAAACAGTTGAGATTACAATAGCAAATATGCCCGTGCGTTGCAATGGGAAACAAAAAATTATAGCTAACCAAATAAGTATGACTCAATATCCTGATATATGAGCGTACTCTATTTTAACACAGTGGCTCACCATGTTGTCATTTATTTTCTTTCTTACCCTAACGAATGATGGTCGTGATGTCCACGTGATCACAATGCATTCGACGCGGTAAATCTCAAGGCTATGAGTTTGCCAATGCATGTCACACTTTTAATTATGTTGCACAAGGGAACCTTTAAAAACTTTAAAAGCAAATCTCATTGAGCACGAACTACTTCCAACGCCAAGACATATAAAGACTTTCGAAAAACTAATCAAATCCTAGACATAAAATACTTTTGAATCAGTGAACAGTCTTTCAAATCGACAAACAATCTTTATTAAAAAATTTGATTTTCTCAAAAAAAATCATGAACATTAGTTTTGCTTACAATCTTTTTAAATGTATGAACCAGTTTCGAATTCATTAATTTTTTTTGTCTCAACAAACATTTTTTGAATCGATGCATTTTTTTAAAAAATTGGGGAACAAATTTTAAAAAACAAATATTTATTTTTACTTTTGTGAACATATTCGAAAATGTCATGGACATTTTTTTTCAGATTCCCGAATATGTTATGAATACACGACCATTTTTTCAAAATCATGAACATGATTTTATTTCCTGACAATTTTTTCCACATTGTGATTTTTTTATAATTTTGCGAACAGTTTTTAAAAACCACCATCATTTTTGAAACTGCAAATTTTTTATGATTTTTTAAACAATTTTGTATTCACGTATTTTTAGATTTCTGAAACAGCTTTCTAAATCTCGCACCTTTTAGAATATTAAAATCCCCAATTAATTTAAAGAAGAAAGAAGAAAGAAGAAATAAAAAGAATGAGAAAAGAAAAGAAAAAAAGTAAAATGAAAAAAAAACAGGGGAGTGAAGCCCCGCCATGGGTCGGCCGATGAACACATACATGGGTACGACATGCGTGAGAAAAGAAAGCTAAAAAATTCGTGGACGCTGGGGAGCGAACCCAGGTCTCGTCGCCAGAGGAGGGACAGGCCGACCACTCTGCTGCTCTTCGTTCTATTACTAATGTACGTCGCGTAACTATAAAGCAAGGAAGTAGGCGGTGATTTTAAAAGTTGAACCGTTTTTTTACTTACTGGTGGCATTGGTGGATAAATTTTTACCAACTCAAAGGATAATTTTAATGATGGACGACCGGAAGCGATAGCCGCTTTATTTTTTAAATTTTTTTGGGCATCAGTACAGACACAAGCGCTCATATATACGCGCATACACTCATCCCTATGAACGCACACACGCACCCCCATGAGCACCTCCGAGAGACAGGAATAATGCGAGCACCAGGATTTGAACTTTGGTGGGTTGGGGATACCATGTCCACCTAACCAACTCAACCACAGGTTGATTCGCCGATAGCCGCTTTATTAATAGGTAAAGATAAAGATAAAGATATATCTCTAAGTCTAATAGGGCCTACATGGTCGGGGAGTCGGGGAGATTCCGAGCTCTCATAGGAGCAGAGCAGAGTCGGCTGCGGCGTCGCGTCCGTGCCATTCCCCTTGCGACGCTGATGAGCTCTTGTTGTCCATGCAGTGTGCAGCCAGCTAGCTGACGCCACCAGGCCCTCCGCCGCGCGCTATCATCCCAAACCCGACGCCGCCTACCGATCAATCTACCAACTGAAAAGTACTGCTAACGCCTACTGTGCTTGATTTGTATGCAGACTTGTAGTATGCTTCGCGTGGTTTCATCAGGAATTTGGATCGTCAAGACCAAATCGATCTGAATAGCTACAAAAACAAAACCTGAAACTCATAATCTACTCTGCAGCTTTCTTCTGGAGGACGTGATTGTGGGATTTATAATGATGAACTGTCCAGAGTGCCCTTGAAGGGCAAATATACTAGTACCAGAACTCTGCTGTAGCATTGTATAACCTAGGCGGTTTGATCACAACAATGAAGGGCCCAAACTAACTTGATGCACTGTGAAAAAACTCTAGAAAAACTGAGAATGAACTTACCATGGATCGTCGTCCCCGCGTTCCACAGCACAGGGGGAGCAGCTCCTGTCGACACCTCTTGCATTACTGACCTCTTGGCACCAAGAAGTATTCATTCTGTATAGCTAGGCCAACATGACGACGCGCTAGGGTTGTCTATATGTGGCAAAAGTGAATAAGAGTGGCCGAAAGTACGTCCCTGATTTCACCAGAGTTATCCATGCTCAGAGCGAGCGTGCTGGAGAAGATGACGGCATCTGACAAGTGAGAATACGAGCATGGGCTGCAGCTGGAGTTATGGCTAGGAAAATGGCCTACGGTCTATGTTTGCATCGGCCCGGTACAGGATCTCCAACGGCAACCCCTCAACAACAAAAATGCATCTCCAACGGGAAATACCCCTAAATAAAATCTCCAACGGGAAGTAAATTAGTATCTTTTTTGCCAATATGCAGGATGCGTATTTTTGCATGATAGGAGGGGGAGAAAATACAGGGTGCGATTCTCAGGCGGCGTACACAATTAGGCGTCACTGAGGATGCTTGGCGAGCAATGAGAGGGTTTGCTCAGACCCGGATCAACAAAGTGTCGGTTTACATGCATCCTATTCCTATCCCTTTAGCGACGGCAGCAGCCCAATGTCTTGCCTCATCATTGATGAATTTGGCAAGTACGGCTATAGAGGGTCGTGCACCATCGAAGATGGCAGCATTCCGATGCTTCCAAGTCTCCCGAGCCATGAGAATGATGATGGATGCCAAACCCTTGTGCAGGGCGGCGGAGATTGTTGCATGGCCTCCGACCACCATTGGAAGAAGTCGATCATGCCATCAGGCAGAGCAGAAGTGCAACGGCTCCAGGAAAAAGATTTCACGCCATGTGATCCTGGTGAAGACGCAGCCCACAAGGAGGTGTTGCAGGGTTTTCTCCTCCTCAGAGCAAAGGACTCACGGGGGTTTATCCTGCAGACCACGAGAGGCAAGACGATCTACAGTCCATTATCTGTTCTGGGAGGCCAACAGGATGAAGAATTTGATATTGAGAGGGGCCCAGTTACACCAGATCAAGCGTCAGAACGGTGCATCCGTCGGTGCCAGGAACGAGGCCTTGTAGCAAGATTTTGCCGAGTACTGGCCACTGTCAGTCAATCGCCAGGTGTTGAGGTTAGGGTGACTTGCTGGATGTGCTTCAACAAGTCAACATATTCCACTGTGGCGGTGGGGCCCATTATGCATGTTATCGGATTACAAAAATTGGCCTTCTCTACTACATATCGGACTACCAAAAATTGGCATGTTCTACATACTAAAGTTATGAAGAAAGATCGTCCACAACTGCGCTTGCCCTTGCAGTCATCCTTGTCATGGAAGTAGCGGTTGAACACGCAAAATGGATCGAACCGGATCTGCTCATTGTCGGAGTTGTCTGACCTGGCAAGGTCCTCCTTCTCCTCTTTCGGGGGCAGTCCAACCATGGCACGAACCGCCCGGCTTTGCTCTTGGGCGAGGGCGCACGTCCTCCTCCTTTGCTGCTTCTCGAGGACGCGCTCAAGAATGGCTTCTTCGTCCAAGGTGGTGTGCGACTTCGCCTCTGTCGCCTCGGCCTCCCATGCCCTCTGCCTTGCACGGTGGGCACGCTGCACTATTATATCAGACGGGCCGTGACACATGGCGACGTTGACCTTGACTCAGAGCCTCACGATGTGGGGACGAAGAGCCACTGAAGGGGTTTCGTCGCCATCCTAGGGTTGGGGCGCCATACGGTGGTCACGGTGTCCAGCGAGGTTGTGGTCACGCGCCTCGAGCCACCAGCCCCGACGGATCCGAGTGCCATTTGCGCCGACACAATGGATTCCCACCGAATTGACTCCAACCACAGTCCGGCGCACTCCTCCTGCGAGTGGTGAAGAGCCATGTGGGTGGCCATCTCCTCCTCGTCCCTGCATGTGAGGAGGTCCCACTTGATGGATCGGAAGATCTCGGAGTCGGATATGTTGTCCGTCATGCCTAAGAAGGTCGAAACAAAACTTGGGGGCGGAGTGGGGGTGGAGTTGCTAGGGTTTTGTCCAGGATGCAAATAGGGACTGAAGGAAATATGCCCTAGAGGAAATAATAAAGTGGTTATTTTATATTTCCTTATTCATGATAAAAGTTTATTATTCATGCTAGAATTGTATTGATAGGAAACCTAAATACATGTGTGAATACATAAACAAATACCATGTCCCTAGTAAGCCTCTACTAGACTAGCTCGTTGTTCAAAGATGGTTAAGGTTTCCTAACCATAGACATGTGTTGTCATTTGATAACAGGATCATATCATTAGGAGAATGATGTGATGGTCAAGATCCATCCGTTAGCTTAGCATACTGATCGTTCAGTTTTATTTCTATTGCTTTCTTCATGTCAAATACATATTCCTTCGACTATGAGATTATGCAACTCCCGGATACCGGAGGAATACCTTGTGTGCTATCAAACTTCACAAGTATCTGGTGATCATAAAGATGCTCTACAGGTATCTCCGAAGGTGTTTGTTGAGTTGGCATAGATCAAGATTAGGATTTGTCACTCCGAGTATCAGAGAGGTATCTCTGGGCCCTCTCGGTAATACACATCATAAGCTTGCAAGCAAATGACTAAGAAGTTGGTCACGTGAGGTATTACGGAACGAGTAAAGAGACTTGTCCGTAATGAGATTGAACTAGGTATATAGATACCGATGATCGAATCTCGGACAAGTAACATACCGATGGACAAATGGAATTACGTATGTTGTCATAAGGTTCGACCGATAAAGATCTTCGTAGAATATGTAGGAGCCAATATGGGCATCTAGGTTCCACTATTGGTTATTTACTAGAGAGGTTTCTCGGTCATGTCTACATAGTTCTCAAACACGTAGGGTCCGCATGCTTAAAGTTCATTGACGATATAGTGTTATATGAGTTATATGATTTGGTGACCGAATGTTGTTCGGAGTCGCGGATGAGATCACGGACATGACGAGGAGTCTCAAAATGGTCGAGAGGTAAAGATTGATATATAGGACGGTGGTATTCGGACACCAGAAGAGTTTCGGAGTGCACCTGGTAGTTATCGGGTCACCGGAAGGGCTTCCGGACACCCCTGGTAAGTGTATGGGCCAAAGGGGTGACAGACCAGCCCCTGGTCCGCCCCTTCTTTGGACAACAGGCCCTAAGGGGAGGAAAGGGAGGAGGGCTAGCCCCTCCTGCCTTTCCCTCTCATGGGAGAAAGGAAAGGGGGGGCATCCTCCCCTGCCTTTCCCCTGCACCTATATAAGGCACGGGGGAGCGCGGCTTGGGAGGGACTCCAAGTAGGATTCCTCCTACTTGGGCGCCTCCTTTGGTTGCTTCTCCCTCCCTCCCACCTATATATATGTGGGAGGGGGCACGTAACACACAACACACAATTGCCTAGCCGTGTGCGGCGCCCCCCTCCACCGTTTACACCCCCGGTCATATTTTTGTAGTGCTTAGGCGAAGCCCTGCGGAGTTCACTTCACCATCACCGTCACCACGCCGTCGTGCTGACGAAACTCATCTACTACCTTGACGTCTTGCTGGATCAAGAAGGCGAGGAACGTCGCCGAGTTGAACGTGTGAAGAACGCGGAGGTGCAGCGCGTTCGGTACTTGATCGGTTGAAGCGCGAAGAAGTTCGACTACATCAACCGCGTTGTGAAACGCTTCCACTTATGGTCTACGAGGGTATGTAGACACACTCCCCCCCTCGTTGTTATGCATCTTCATGGATAGATCATTGCGTGTGCGTATAAATTTTTTTTCCATGCAATGATTCCCAACAGGGACAAATATATATGGTGTCGGAGTGGACTAGCATGTGTCGGATACAACGTGGCGGACGCGGCCAGGTGCATCCTGGCCTCCCCATATCCGCCCCAGATGCGAGCTGGATATGGGGGGTGCTGAACAACTCAGATGTATAGGGATAGTATGAGGGGTGCGACTGGGTTGAGATTTTATGACATGTCACTTACTGGGCCGCCCGCCCAAACGTATAAGGAGCGTTTGACGAGTTCGGATGTAGATGCTATAAGAGCATAGGAGCATTGAATGTGACCCCCTATACCCGCGGACACGGTCGGACGCTTCCAAGGATCTGGTCACCCTTCATATCTCTGTTATTGCAACCACGCTCCTCATTCCCAAATCCTTATTTGCATACTACTTTATGCAATATTCATTTCATCTACGTACATCAAACAAACCAACTATTCCCTCCATCCCAAAATTCTCGTCTTAGATTTGTCTAGATAAAATGTATCTAACACTAAACGTAATTAGATACAATTTAGACAAATATAAGACAAGAATTTTGGGACGGAGGGAGTACAAATAAGCAAACTAGATACTCGCCATTAGATATGTCACTGGTCTTCTTGTCGGAGCCGTCGGCCTCATGGTCATTGGCCGTGGGTGTATCTCGAGCGCCTACTACGTGTGCGAAGAGTTGCTCACACGTCACGTCGGCCTTATCGATAAAGCGGCAGTGTGCCGCCATCTTCAACTCGTACTCGATGGATGATGAGTGTTATTTTTAAGCTCATCACACCATTGTTTAAACCAGATTATCTTAAAAAACTAAAATATTCACTCTGATATTGCCACTAATAACTAATGAATGTGAGAGATCGTGAAATCCTCCCTTTATTTTGTTTCCACAGGAAAACAGGCTATATATGAATAAAAATCATCATGTACAAGAAAAGATGCAAAATGAAGAAAGAAAGAATTAAATTGGAGGCCCACAAGAGGACACATAAGAGAATACGGCATCTGGTACAGCACACGCGCTCGTACCATGTGCCAAGAGCTCTGTGGTGTCCAACCCAACCACTTCTATAAAGGGGCCAACACCAGAATTCCAAGGGAGCGTCGTCAAAAACCATCATTCACGAACCAGAAGTCATTCTCCAAACCTAACCACCGCCATTTACCATCTCATCTTCATAGCCACCACCATCGTCATCACAGCAACAATCCACCTCCAAGTTAGACATACTTTTAAGTGTTTATCGCATCCGCCAACCATTGTAAGACATATTATGAATAAAAGATGCATCTTTATGTCTTCTCCAATGATTTCTTCTTGCAATCCAATCGTCATGTGTGAGTAATTTGATAAGGCAATGGTTGAGGCCTAGCCTTGCAACCCGATGTATTTGCATGAGGGGCTGATGGAAAGACTTGAATTAACGTCATGTATACGTGTGAGAATTGCATCGTAGTTGTCTCTTGTCTCTTTCTTGTTATTCGACCCTGCGGGTACCCAGGATCACGGAGTTTGATCAAGGAGGGGGTCAGGAGCAAGGAGGATGCACAACGCTATTCAGAACACAGTGACATACAAGAAGGTTGCGATAGCGGAAAGCCAATCTATGGGGATGCATGATGTTTAGTCATTAAACACCCAATGTGTTTGTCTAAATTATACTCTTAATAACGAGGTAACCCCGCGCGACGGTGAGGACGTGTGATTGGACAACTTACTCTTGATACAGGCCGCGAACCAGCCAAGGCGTAATTTGAACACATCCTTCACTTCATCTCGTTATAAGCACATCTTAATGGGCGTCTTTTAGAGCATAAATTAAGATCATGACGATCTCGATCGTAACATATGGTTGTAAGAAACAAGTCCTCGTACCCATGCTTGTCTTCTTTTTTTTTTTGCGGGTGATGCTTGTCTTTATTTACAAGCGTTTCAGTTCTAAGGTGTTAACGATCTGGTCTAAAAACTGAAATTTAATTCTCATGCAAAAACTTGATACACGCCTTTCTGGGTTACAACTTGTGGAAAGACAAAGGGAATTTTTCTGCTACTCGTGGATCACTAAAGGGACTAATCAATGGACTCGAGAATGGCCTGCTGCTTCGCCGCCTCCTCCGCTTGGGCAAGCTCGAACTGCGCCAACGTGTCCTGCATGCCAAATCCGCCATGCTCGTCACCTCCGCCTCCCCTTCCTCCTCTGGCGCCTCCGTCTCTTCCATCTTCTCATTCGACGCCTCCCCTGTTCCATCTCCTCCGGCACCCACTCCTGCTCCCTCTCCTCCTCCTCTGAAGAGTTTGGAGGCAGACCGGCGGCAACGCGAGCGGCACGACGTGCTTAGACGGCCCGCATCTCCCCCTGGATCTTCGCCCAGCGCTTCGGAGTCAGCATTTTGTAGTAGGTAATCGTGGGCGGCGCGGACCATGGCGGTCGGCGAACGACGAGGTCGGAGCGGATTGGTGCGCTGTCAGGGGTCATCGTGGCAGCGCGGACGAGAAGGAGAGGAAGGAAATGGGGGCTGCTTGGGTTGAGCCTCGTCGTCGAAGCACCCATGATTGATCATCATGCTTTGTGGACGGAGCAAGAAAACGCCCGGCGATCCAGACAACGCATGCTACTTGGAACTCCTGTACTCTCTTGACAGTGACCGACCCTAACATCTTTGCCGGGCCCTAATATCTCTGTGTTCTGGACACAGTTGGACCCTAACATCTTTGCCGATGGCTATGGAGAAAATGAAGCATTCCTCCTCCTATGGCCACCACTACGACGTGCCGTGTGAACTCACTGCACAAGCTATGATGTGCCTACGGTGAGAAAGAAAGTAGCCAAAACTACTTCGCTGATTTCAGCAGAAAACACCAGAACACGTATGACACAATCGTTCAATCATGGCGAAACTCGAACCTTTCCTCGTCCGTTTCTAACGCGCATGAAGCTGACCTTCACGCCGCATATGAATCCAGAAGCAACGGACCACCATTGGGAACTTCACGTAGCGAACAGTGTTCTGTGCAGACCAGCCTCGTCCAATCTGATCTTCCCGCTAGGGGACCCCGAGCCTGCGAGTCCTGAGACTTGGGCACTCCGTCACACAAAAAGATTCTCTGGGGCTTTGTCCTGAATCTGGGAGTAGAGGTCTGAAGAACCAATCTCAATGCAGACCTGCTTCAGATGTCAGAAGAACAAACCACTCTGGAGCACTACAGATCTGGTAATTAACAATAATAATGCTCTGGACCGGTGCTAATTAACTGCTGAAATACCAGGTGTGAATTGGCAGTTCATGGACTCACAGGCCAGATCTGAATGCAACCTGCTGGAGTAGTAGATTGCAAAATGCTATTGACTACTCCCTCCGTCCCATAATATAAGAGCGTTTTTGAGCGTTTTTGACACTACACTAGTGTTAAAAACGTTCTTATATTATGGGACAGAGGGAGTACCTGCTTGATCTAGTGGATGCATTGCGTTCAAAAAGAAAAGAAAATAGTGGATGCTTGAGAGGCTGGCACTTCTTATCGCTTTCCGGTTAAAAATGATGAAAGAGCACACAGGGGAGATTCATTTTGGCACTTGAAACCCGCATGATATGACGCTGAACTCCACCTGACGAGGCACCTTTGCAAGGACAAATCGCTGATCAGGATACGTGTGATGTCAACTCTTCAGTTGGATAATATTCGGCCGGCCACTACCAACCACAAGGTGCAACAAGCAATAAGAGGACAGCTTCAGTTACATATGAATTCTTGCAGAAAGGGTGACATTGAGGATTGAGCTCAGAGAATGCCATTAAACACCAACAGGTGGCCCTTAAACAAAGACGGAGCACCAAAGCAAAAGGTGTTTAGACCTATTTACCAACTTGTCAGTTGGATGCCAAGAATATGGTGTAGCTTACATTTGACAGACAGGGCAAACAGATGATTCAATCTAAGAAAATTTAGAGCAACAAAGAGATTAAAGTGTCTGAGGTAGCAACTATAAATGTGTTGAAATTATGGGTTCATCAATATTACTTCTCACAAAACCACGAATAAGGAACGGATAAATTAAGGTGTATGAAACTCGGTGACATTACAGTTAACAAGCAAGAAAACACAAAGGAGGCATCTGTCAAATATATTGAAATCTAGGGAAAATTAAATGTCGCTTACTAAGCTGGCATAAGGAATATCTATACTCTGATCACTAAAGGTTTCTGGCAACCCAGGAATGAAGCAAAGGATGATGCGTTGCTTTCGCTTGTTCCAACCCTTTTTTGCTTTTTATCATGATAAAGAAAACTATCTTTTCTTTTGTGAGAGCAAAGGGATTCTTGAAAGGGGAATGTAAACCCCCCAAAAAAGTGTTCATCAAAGGAGAAGACTTTGAGAAAGGCAGCAGATGACTGGCGAACTAAAGGCAAAAGAAATATGCTCAGCTGCAACTTAAATAAGTAAAGCCTCTGATAAAAGATTACATGCTCAATCATGTTTAGTTCGTATGTCTGTAGATGTCCATCACTGCGCATCAGATGTGCAGATGGGGGAAATACTAGGAACCTACTAGGCTACTACCCACTGGCATCAGTTCAGATTTTAGGAAGCAATCCACCATGGACCTCAATTTACAAATCTAAAACAAGACACTTGGCAGTCGTTCTGCTTGTGAATTGAGTACTAACTCAGGACAGTCAGGAGCATAGTCAGGACCATAAATGTACATCAGCAATTTCACTGAAGTGCCTAGGGCCCAAAAACTGTACATCAGCAATTTCACTGAACTGCCTATGGCCCCAAAACAGTAGGTGTAGCTCATTTGGGAAAACAGAAAAAGAACATGTGCAATCTCTGAAACTTGGACAACTATCATAAAAGGAAATATACCAAATTATAAGTAGATGTAGCTTATCAGGAAAATAATTAGCTAGATACGAGAATTTAAACATATGCACAGTGGGCTCTTGTAAATTATAGCCATGTGCAATTTCTGAAAGTTACAAGTGATTTTTCCAAAAAAAGAAACTGATTTCTTCCAGTGTTGAAAGTTTATTTTGCTTAGTACAGTTGCTCATAACAGTAACATGGGTTTTGCACAGCCATATCAAGATTAGTGAATCATAAGGTATTCGCAAAGTGGTATGCAACAATTCAGATAATGACCTGCATGAAAATTCAAAAACAGATACTATGACCTTGTGTCCTTGTCCCAAACCCAGAAATAATCTACTCATCCTCCTAACTTATCCAGTGAGTACCCGCCTACTCCTACCTCAGTTGTTTCGGTAGCAGCCCCGGCGAGGGCACTTCCCTTTAATCAGCATCCATAAGTGTCTAGCCTATGCATCACAACTAGGCACGATCTCAAGACATTTGCACCACCCTCCAAACTGAAACAAGAACCTAGATCAAAGAGCTACTTAATGCTAACCAGTAACCACCGATAAGATGGCACCATCTTTGAGTTGTTTGTTTCATTTAGCCCTAAGCATTTGTACCTATAGAAAGAAGATTTCCCCGCTACCCTTCTATGTGATAGCATACAGTTTAATTTCTAAAATTACAGCGTTCTTTCTACTGCATAAAAAAAATGTTCTACAGTTCATATGAACTGTTTCAGAAGGTTTAATTAGTACTGAAGCAAAACTCAAGTAATATTTATCCTATCATCTACTGTGATAGAAAGAATGACAAGATTGGAACTAAGAAGTCGATGCTAAATTTACTTTGAGCATTCTTGTAAGTAAAGTTTCAGGAATATGAAGGTAGCTTCAAACTGATACAAGAACACAAGCAAAGCAGCATGCACCAGAAATCACATGATCCCTAAGCTATCACAAATTGGTGCAATACAGTAAGGTGGCATGACTACGAAAAACTTGTCTCCCCATGAGATTAACCAATTCCAATGAAAACTTCAATATGAAAATTAGACTAGAATAATTATAGGTAAGAAATTAATGGAGTGGCACTAAGAAGAGAAATATTAGCTAGTATCACAGTACAGAGTCACATCACATGTTCACTTTATCGCCGGTGCCACCTCTCTTCATCCATGGAAGGCTCCCCGCTTCTGAATAATCATCTGAGCCGGCAGGTAACTTGCCCTTGAGATTAGACCACTGCCAAATCTTGGACATGGAGAAGCTCTCCCCTTTGTTCCGTGCGCAAATTTTCTTTCCCTCCATAATGTCGGCATTCACACAACTTATACCCGGAGGTCTTGATCTCATTGCACCATTTCTTGTTCGGCCTGGCTGGAGAGCCACCTGAAGCTCAGAAGTCCCAAGGACATACTGGTAGGTGCCCATAGAGAAGCATTTCCTCGCATCCAAACTGCTGCTGCTGCTCTCTCCTTCCTCCCTCCTCAGCACAGCAGAATCCCCGTGTCCACCTTCAACAGCACCCTGGGTGCCGACATTCTTGAACTTGCCGAGCCTCACTGGGAACACTCTTTTCTCGGCCACCGGTGTCTGCAACCCCTCCGAGGACTTTTGTGTGGGCAATCCAAAACCATCCTCGCAGCACTCGGACAGCCGCCCTTCCTCCAACCCCTCATCGAAATCGAACATCGGGTTATTCTCGGCTGTCAGCCCTGGGGCGAAGAGCACCCCGCGGCAGAGCGGGCACGTCGAGTTGGACAGCAGCCATGTGTCGATGCAGTTTAGGTGGAAGGCGTGCCCGCAGAGCGGCAGCAGCCGGAGCCTGTCCTCGGCATCGAATTCGCACAGGCACACAGCGCAGTCGAAGGGCTCCTTGTCGCCGCCGCCGCCGCCCACGACGATCTCCCGGTAGGAGAACACGGGCAGCGCGTCGATGAAGGCCTGGTCCAGGCCGGAGTCGTGAAGGTGGAACAGCTGCTGCAGCTGGCGCTGCAGCGCCGCGTCGGCCTCCCCGGGGCCCTGCGCCGCCGCGGCCGCCGACCCGCCTCGGCGGCGGTGCTGCTTCTTCATGAGCAGCCGCACGAGGAGGTGGAGCAGGCCGGAGATGAAGAACACCACCGCGAGAATCACGATGATGAAGAGCACCGCGGGGCTAATCTTGCCGCCACCCCCGCCGGAGGAACCCTGCTGCGCCTGCGGCAGCGGCGCGGGCGGCGGCGGCGCGGCAACAGCAGCGGGGTAAGAGTACGGGAGCTCGTCCCTGGCGACGAAGGCGCCATGGAGGCGGCGCGCCACTGGGTACGGGTACGCCGCCGGCGCGGAGGATCCGGGCGAGGAGGAGACCGCTTCAGCCATGTCTCCTAGAGGCTCCGCCACCCCCACATCTCATCTGATCCGACAGGCCAGAGATGCGATCTTTCGCGAGGAACCGGCAGCAATCCCGGCCGAAAAGGAGCGCAAAAGCGGAGGCGGACGGCACCTAAAAGCGGCGGGCTGGTGCAGCCCGCGGGGAAGCGTCCAAGGCGCTAGGGACCAAGAACCCCCCGGAGGCTCCTCCGGTCGGAGGGCGGGCAGGTGGACACGGCGGGGATGCGGGGAGGAGACGGAGGATTGTGGTGGGGATCCTTGGGTGGCTGGTGTGCGGGGAGGAGGAGTGGAGGGGAGTGGTGGGAGCGCACGAGCTGGGGCGGGGGAAAGGCGAAAGCGACGGCGGTGGCGAGCGGTGGCGTCGGCCCTGGGAAGGGAAGGGGAGGGGAGGGCTCGGTGGAGTATTTTTTGTGGTGGTGCGGTCGCTTTCAGCCGCAACGATCGTTGGAAGTCGCGGTCGCGGGGGCGCCAGTTGCGAGGACAGTAGAGGCGACGCGCTGCGCCGCGATGGGCCCGTGCCCTGCCGGCCAGTGCAGGTGGGGGCCGTCGCAGCTTGCTGCCCTGTCCGGTGTTTGAAATGGCTATGCCACTGCTGCTGGTCTTGGCTCGTGCCAGGGCCGGCGTGTCACGCTAGCACCGCGTAAATGGAAAGAAATCTCTACTATTATCTCACACAAATCATATCTTTTTACCAAAATCTTACCTAAATCAAGGCTTTCCTTTTTTTTACTATACTCAAATCAAATCAAATCTTACCAAAATTTCATTAAATCAAAACTTTACTTTCTTTCCCTTGTCATACTCGAATCAAATCAAGGAGGTGTTTGGATCAAAGAGTGGTAATGTTAACGGTAACGTAATGGGTAAATCTCTGTTCTGTTTGGTTGATGCATGTAAAGGAATCAGAGTTGCGGTGTCCGCTTCGGCGTCGTTGCGGCTGGTGGCTGCAATGGAAGGAGAGCATACAAGGGACGCGAAGGAGAGTAGACAAGGGAGGAGGGCGGAGGACTGGTGACAGAGGGAGGAGGGAGGGAGCTTGCACCTTGAAGCGAATGGTCCGGCCAGCGTCGAGGCCGAGCTGGGGCGGTGCGAAAGGGGTGGCGATAAGGAGAAGGCGCGCGTCCGATTACTCGCCGACCATCAGAGATGGAGGAGGTGGCTCGGAGGGGATCAGGGAGGCGGTCATGGGAAGAGGAGGGGCGTGCAATAACGCAACCCTTTACCGGGGGGCTGTGGGTGGTATCGATCGAGAACTGGGATGTAAGCGTTTACGGAGGCAGCCCATTACAGCCTACACGTATAAAACACACGCAACGTTTTTGGGTTTACACCGTAAACAGGTTACGGCGATTTCTTTCCGAAACAAACACCTTCCAAATGTTACCACTGTCTAGAATATGATGGGTGTAAGATTTGTAAGATTTATGTCGTCCACGATTGGTATTGAACAACTAGAATATAGATGACCCCATTGCAACGCATGAATAATTAGCTAGTCGAATTAAAAGCTAAGCATCGTGTTTGCTATTCCACGAGCTCTCCCATCTCCAACTCAACTAGTTCGGCCCGATCCACATGGATCGCAATTTCGTTGTTTGGTTTGGGCCAGGACATGGGAAATCCCGGCCCAGACCACGTTGATCCGCTCCATTATGTTAGGTCCAGAAGAATCGAGCCCCCTTCATGGAATTAATCCACGGGAGGAGAGCGAAAGAAACCTAGCGGAGACAAGGCGAAGGTGGCTATGGATCAAGAAATAGGAAGTGTGGCAACATGATGCCTCCCACGACAACGACGACTTCCTTCACTTCGGTATATTCTCTTCTTTTTCCTTGCCCTGGACCAAATCCTCTCATTCCTCTCCTCGTAATGTGATGGCCGAACACCCAACCTCAAACGAACATAACACCCAACGCACTTTCACTGTCCCGGACTAGGATTCCAAGTCGTTGCCATCAATGACGTCAGCGATAACGACACTAGCTGACCCTATGTTGCCCCGCCGCCTAGCCAGAATTAAAACACACGCTTCACGTATGTTATTCCACTAACTCTCCCATATCCAACTCTATAGAGTAGTTAGGGTTGCAAGGGGGATACACCGGTAATGACAATGCCAGAGAGGGAAATCTCGCTCCCCGGTAATGACAATGCCGGAGAGGGAAATCGCGCTAAGGTGGTTAGGATCATGAGCAGAGCCATTGATGACACAACAAGGTGATGATAACACAGATGAGAGATGAGACCTCATGGAAGTAATTAGGGGTGGGTTAGTGTCACATAGGGGTCACATGAGTCATGGATGCCTTGATACCAAATCTGTTGGGGATATAACTATTAGGTATGACCCGCCCAAGTGGGGCCGGGTTATACCTATGGCGATTCATGATATGAAGCCCACGAGGATATTAAAGATGGCGGTTCACAGGCAAGGGCCCAAGGCCCAAGGGCGACTTAAGGCCTGTAGGAGTAAACCGCCATATATGTAAGACTTGTATTGTAAGGCATGTATAGATAGTCACCGAGCCGGACACGTTGTCTACGAGCCGGACACGTTGTCTATGAGCCGGCCGGGACTCCGTGAGCCGCTGGGCATCAACCTGAGTATATAAAGGGATGACCCGGCGGTGGTTCAGGGCAAGAAACAACAGAGCGAAAGCTAGGTCAAGCGGATTCGCTCCCTGGTAATCGAAACATAAGCAATACCACCTCAAACTGGATTAGTCCTTTACCTTCACCGCAAGGGGCCGAACCAGTATAAACTCATGTGTCCTTTGTCCCGTTGAACCCCTTTAAGCTAACCTAGTTGTGATGGCTCCACGACTAAGTCCTTTCGCTAGGACATCTACCGTGACTATTCCACGGCAGTTGGCACCCACCATGGGGCCAACGCACGGTGGTATTGAGTTCTTAAAGGGCAGCTCGAAGGGCTCAAGGGATACGCTGTGGGCCGGATGACAAAGAGCCGTCGCGGCAAGCTCTACATCAACATTGTAGGCTGGTGCCTCGAGGCCGGCTCAATTGAGTACGGGTATCGGGTCCCCTTCGGTGGAATTCACATCTTCATCGGCAAGATCGGCGAGCCGGGCCCTGAGCTGGACATATGCACCGACATCATCAAGACGGCTCAGCGCGCGAGACCCGCCCGAGCTCAGCTCGCCGTGAAGCGTGCCTTCGTGGGATTCATCAATGGAGCGAAATTTGATGAAGGGTCAATGTCTGGCAGTGAGACGGCCATCTATTCTGACGGTGAGTCATCCATAGGCAAGACTACTTCATTGTATCAATTGCAAGACAGCGGGCTTGGGGGCTGTTCCGATGGAGACAGTATTCCGGACCCCTATGAGCCACCAAACAGGGTTGTAATCTTCATGGTTGGTATGCAGCCTGGGCAGAATTCTTCAACCGCGACAGCAATGACTTCCGGGTCAGCAGCGGTGATGGCAGCCGGGGCAGGAGGCCCTGTGGCCCACCGGCTCAGGTGTTGATGGAGTTGCTGGATAAGCTCACAACCTTGTTAATAGCAGAAGTTAGCCCGACAAATCAAGCTCAGCATAGCGTGGAAATTGCAAAACTGTGTGATGAGGTAGCACAAGCCAAGGAAAACCTGGCGGCAGAGGACATCAAGATGGCCGCGGAACGGGATGCCCTGGATGCTCAGGCCCAGCGGATTCAGTCAGAGGCTTTCCGGCTTTCCATGGATCAAAACGCTTCAAATGAAATCATGAGGAGGAGGCACAAGTCTCGTCTACCTCCGGTTTATGAGGCGAGAAACCTCTCTTGCATGCCTGGAGCGGGGACCAGTAACCCGACAGAGATAAATCGGGTTGCAGCACCTGGGGTTGGAACGCTGGTTCAACCACGCATGACGGAACCCCCTCGTCTGAATAGCGCTCCGTCTCAGCATGTACCAACACCACCGGGTCATTACTCCAACCCTTTGGATAACATGATCACTCTAGCGAGACGATTGGGGGCTCTCCCAGTGGATGGCGACTCTCCAGCGGCGGTTGAAACATGAAGGGCTAGGGAACTTCTTCAAACAACATTGGTGCAGCAGGAGGCATATTCTTACAGTCGAGATAGGATTCACTCGACCCCTCGCCCAAGCCGGAGTTATAGCAGGCACATGGACTCACCAGCCGTTTCAAGCAATGTCCAGCGCCGAAACCAGCCACTTGGGCATGACCCGGCGCGTGATGGAGCTCATGACTTGGTCGATCAGGACAGAGTGCGTCAAGAGGCTGAGCAGGCGGCTCAGTGGGAGGCTCACCAGCCCCTTCCGGTTTATCCAATGACTTCGGTAGAGGCAGGCGTGACCTCTAGAACTACAGGTATACCCTGTTTGGTGTCGGCTCTGCGTAACGAGTGCTTGCCCAAGGATTTCAAAGGACCTCGTAAGGTGCCTAACTACACAACCGACTTACCCCCTCCCTCTGAGGCGTGGATTGAGAGTTATGAGATGGCCATGGAACTGTTGGAGGTCAGTGATGCCGCGTGTGCTAAATACTTCACCGTGATGCTGGATGGGATAGCCCGTACTTGGTTAAAAGGGTTGCCAGCTAATTCCTTCGGGTCATGGGCTGAGCTAAAGGCCCGGTTTATCCAGAACTTTAAAGACACATGAAAACAGCCCATGTCGATTGTGGATTTAGCTGCTTGCGCCCAAGAGGAGGGTGAATCAACAACCCATTGGGTGCGCCGGGTCAAAGCTATCATACACTCATCCAATAACATGAATGCCGGCTCTGCGGTCCTAATGTTGGAGAAAAATTACCGTTTTTTGCCTCTTAAGCAGAAGCTGGGGTGGCTCAAGCGCGATTGCAATGATATGGGGCAGCTGATGGCGGCTCTAATTAAATATGCCGACTCTGATGGTACCAAGGACCCCAAGTTTGATGTTGACAAGCCGGGAAAGGGAAAGAAGAGTGGCAATGCCAAGGGTCCGCAACATAACCCGGTGAGTCAGGGGGCAACGGTAAGCGTAAGGCTGATGGTAACTCGGAGTTTGTGGTTAACACCAATATGCAGAGCAATAATCAGCGTCGTAAGGGGAGGCCGCCTCCTCGGAACGGTGGATCAGGTCCCAATCTTGAACAGTTGCTGAATGAGCCCTGTCCAAAGCATGGCATGTAGGAGAAGCCTGGTACTAACCTTTGGAAAGATTGTTCAATTATGAGGGCTTTCAAAAATTCTAATTTGTTTCAAAACAACCATGGCCCAGGCGGCGACTCAGGTTCCGGTGGCGGCAGTTCTCATGGCCCGGGCTACGGAGGTGGCGGTTCTAATTCCGGCTTCCAGGGCCACCAACACCATCAAGGTAATCAGCGCGGTTATAATCAAGGTAATCAGGGTGGTTATAATCAAGGTAATCAGGGTGGTTACAATTAACAATCCGGTCAAGGGAGTCAGCAGCAGCAGTAGTCTGGATATCAAAGTCATCCGAAGCAGTTGAATAGCGGGCAGTACCACGTTTTCACCACAAGTCTATGCAAGCGGGACCAGAAGCTTCATAAAAGAGTTGTAAACACCGTTGAGTTGGCAGTTCCCCATTATTTGCAATGGTCTGAGCAACCCATTATGTGGAGCCGGGAGGATCACCCGCCCCGGTTTGATAATCCGGGTCACTTGGCTTTGGTGGTGGCGCCTCAGGTTGATGGGTACAAATTCACTAAGGTACTCATGGATGGAGGTATCAACATTAATATCTTTTACTATGATACTTTTCGTCGCATGGGATTAACTGATAAAATTCTTAAGACGTCTAATATTGTTTTCCATGGTGTGGTGCCTGGTAAGTGATACGTCTCCAACGTATCTATAGTTTTTGATTGTTCCATGCTATTATATTACCTGTTTTGGATGTTTATGGGCTTTACTTTACAGTTTTATATCATTTTTGGGACTAACCTACTAACCGGAGGCCCATCCCGTATTGCTGTTTTTTGCCTATTTCAGTGTTTCGAAGAAAAGGAATACCAAACGGAGTCCAAACGGAATGAAACCTTTGGGAGCGATCTTTTTGGAACAAACGTGATCTAGAGGACTTGGAGTGCAAGTCAAGAAACAATCGAGGATGCCACGAGGGTGGAGGGCACGCCCCTCCCTACTGGGCGCGCCCCCCTATCTCGTGGGCCCCTCGGGCGTCCACCGACCTCTTCCTGCTATATATACCCACGTACCCCGAGAACATCAGAGGCGACCACGAAAAACTATTTCCACCACCGTAACCTTCTGTATCCACGAGATCCCATCTTCGAACCTTCGCCGGCGCTCCGCCGGAGGGGGAATCAACCATGGAGGGCTTCTACATCAACACCATAGCCTCTCCGATGAGTTGTGAGTAGTTTACCATAGACCTCCAGGTCCATAGTTATTAGCTAGATGGCTTCTTCTCTCTCTTTGGATCTCAATACCATGTTCTCCTTGATCTTCTTGGAGATCTATTCAATGTAACTCTTTTTGCGGTGTGTTTGTCGAGATCCGATCAATTGTGGGTTTATGATCAAGTTTATCTATGAGAAATATTTGAATCTCCTCTGAATTCTTTTATGTGTGATTACGTTATCTTTGCAAGTCTCTTCGAATTATCAATTTGGTTTGGCCTACTAGATTGAACTTTCTTGCAATGGGAGAAGTGCTTAGCTTTGGGTTCAATCTTGCGGTGTCCTTTCCCAGTGACAGCAGGGGCAGCAAGGCACATATTGTATTATTGCCATCGAGGATAAAAAGATGGGGTTTATATCATATTGCATGAGTTTATCCTTCTACATCATGTCATCTTTCTTAATGCGTTACTCTGTTCTTTATGAACTTAATACTCTAGATGCATGCTGGATAGCGGTCGATGTGTGGAGTCATAGTAGTAGATGCAGGTAGGAGTCGGTCTACTTGTCAAGGACGTGATGCCTATATACATGATCATGCCTAGATAATCTCATAATTATTCGCTTTTCTATCAATTTCTCGACAGTAATTTGTTCACCCACCGTAATACTTATGCTGTCTTGAGAGAAGCCACTAGTGAAACCTATGGCCCCCGGGTCTATCTCTTATCATATAAGCTTTCAATCTACTTTTATTTGCATCTTTACTTTTCCAATCTATACCATAAAATACCAAAAATATATTTATCTTATCATACTATCTCTATCAGATCTCACTTTCGCAAGTGGCCGTGAAGGGATTGACAAGCCCTTTATTGCGTTGGTTGCCAGTTCTTGTTTGTTTGTGTACGTGCGTGGGACTTCTGAGGAGCCTCCTACTGGATTGATACCTTGGTTCTCAAAAACTGAGGGAAATACTTACGCTACTATTGCTGCATCACCCTTTCCTCTTCAAGGAAAACCAACGCAAGCTCAAGACATAGCAGTAAGTCGGCATACCCTATAGGCAAGGTTGAGCTGGAAGTGGCCTTTGGAGATGAGCACGATTCCAGGGCCGAGAAGTTAACCTTTGAAGTAGTCAAGATCAGAAGCCCGTACCACACTCTGTTTGGACGAACGGCTTATGCTAAGTTCATGGCACAACCTTGTTATGTTTATTTGCAGCTCAAGATGCCAGGTTGCAAAGGGACCATTACAGTGCATGGGAGTTGGGAAATAGCTTTGGAGTGTGAAGAGGGTGATGCTGCTTACGCTGAGTTTGTCTGTGCAACGGAGGAGTTGAAGTTCTATAAAGATAATGTTGACCCGGCTGATATGACATCTCTGAAAAAGCCTACTACAGAGCATGATCCAGTGCTAGAGTTTAAGTCGGCTGATGACACTAAGCTGGTTGACTTTGTTCCTGGCGACTCATCCAAGCAGTTCAGTATCAGTGCTAACCTGGATCCAAAATAGGGAAGCGCGCTCATCGAGTTCATCCGTGAGAACCGGGACATCTTTGCATGGAAGCCTTCTGACATGCCGGGTGTACCGAGGGAACTCCCTGAGCACACTCTTACTATTGGTGTGAAATTTAAGCCGGTCAAGCAATTCCTTCATCGCTTCAATGAGGAGAGGCGTAAGGCCATCGGTGATGAAGTGGCCCGGCTCTTGGCCGCTGGGTTCATTGTTGAAGTCTTTTATCCTGAGTGGCTGGCTAATCCGGTGCTGGTGCTTAAGAAGAACGACACTTGGAGTATGTGTGTGGACTACATGGACTTAAATAAGGCTTGTCCGGCTGATCCTTTTACTCTCCCTCGTATTGATCAAATCACTGATGCTACAGCGGGTTGTGAGCGTTTGAGTTTTTTGGATGCTTATTCTGGTTATCATCATATGAAGATGGCAGTTAAGGACCAGGATAAGACAACTTTCATCACTTCCTTTGGAGCCTTCTGCTATGTGTTTATGCCCTTTGGGCTTAAGACTGCCCAGGCGAGTTACCAGCAGTGTGTGCAGAACTGTCTCCACAGTCAGATTGGGCGCAATGTTCATGCTTATGTGGATGATATTGTGGTGAAATCCAGAGAGAAGGAAACTTTGATAGATGATTTGAAGGAGATATTCAACAATCTCCGAGTCTACAAGATGATGCTTAACCCGGACAAGTGTGTTTTTGGTGTGCCAGTAGGCAAGCTTTTGGGTTTTCTAGTTTCTAACAGAGGCATTGAGGCTAACCCAGAGAATATCAAGGCCATTACCTCCCTAGAAAAGCCGATGTGTATTAATGATGTTCAACGTCTGGTGGGTCGTATTGCTGCCTTAAGCCGGTTCATAAGCCGGTTGGGTGAGAAGGCCATACCATTGTATCAGATGTTGAAGAAAACAGATAACTTCGTCTGGTGTGATGCTGCTAATGACACGTTTGAAGCTTTGAAGAAACAGCTAGCTGAGCCACCAGTCCTTGCTGCTCCTATTGATAAGGAGTAGTTGCAATTATATGTGGTTGCTAACGCCCGGGCTGTCAGTGTAGCTATTGTGGTAGAACGGAAGGAAGCAGGCAAGGAATATCCAGTTCAACGGCCGGTTTACTATATCAGTGAAGTGCTTATTGAGTCCAAGCAGAGATATCCACACTAGTAGAAGCTTGTTTATGGGGTGTTCATGGCCAGCCGGAAGCTTAAGCAATAGTTTCTGGGTCATCCCATCACTGTGGTCAGTTCTGCTCCCTTAGGGGATATTATTCAAAACAGAGAAGCCACAGGGCGGGTAGCCAAGTGGGCCATTGAGCTTGGGCCTCATGGTTTGAAATATATGCCTCACACTGCCATCAACTCTCAAGCACTTGTGGATTTCATCAACGACTGTACAGAACTACAGATGCCTAAATAAAAGCCAGATAACACATATTGGACTATTCACTTTGATGGGTCCAGGCAATTGGAGGGCTTGGGGGCTAGAGTTGTTTTAACTTCCCCTCGAGGTGATAAGTTTTGTTATGTTCTAAGGTTGATGTTTCCCTATACTAACAATACAGCTGAGTATGAAGCCTTGCTCCATGGTCTTCGGATGGCTAAGGAGATGAACTTAAGCCGGGTGAGATGTTTCAGCGACTCAGACTTGGTGGCTCAGCAAGTTCCAGGCACATGGGATTCTAAGGATCCACTCATGGCGGCTTATCGCCGCGAATTTGAGAAAAAACGAGGCAACTGATGCCTTAAGCCAGTTGGGGTCTCGGCGTAAGACGGTCCCACCAAACACTTTCTTGGATATTCTGCATAATCCTTCTGTCGAGTTGCCTATAGAGGAAGATCTGGCCATTCCTGACCTAGAAGCACAATTGGTGGTGGCTCTTCATGCTATTCCAGATTGGACAGTCCCATATTTGGCTTATATGACCTGGGGCGAGTTACCTAAGGATGAAACTTTGGCCAGACAGATAACCCAACGATCTAAGTCAATGACCATTGCCAATGGCGAGTTACACCATCGCAGTGTTACTGGGGTGTTGGGGCGTTGCGTCTCTCCTGAGGAGGGCCGTGAGATTCTTCGCGAGATTCGTGAAGGAGATTGTGGTCATCATGCCGGTTCAAAGTCTCTTGTGGCTAAAGCTTTTCGTCATGGATTTTATTGGCTGACGGCTCACGCTGATGCTGAGGATTTGGTTAGTAAATGTGATGGTTGTTAGAAAATTTCACGGCGATCTCATGTGCCGGCTCAAGAATTGAGGACGATTCCAATTACTTGGCCGTTCGCAGTCTGGGGGCTTGATATGGTTGGGCCTTTTAAAAGGTCCAAGGATAAAAAGACCCACCTTTTGGTGGCGGCTGAAAAATTCACAAAGTGGGTCGAAGCAGAGCCGGTCAGTAAGTGTGACGCAGCAACGACGGTTCAATTCATCAAAAAGGTGTTTTTTCGCTTTGATTTTCCCCACAGCATCAGAACTGATAATGGCACTAATCTGTCCAAGGGTGCTATGAAAGAGTTTTGTCAACATGAGCATATTCGACTTGACGTGTCGTCAGTAGCTCACCCTCAATCCAATGGTCAAGCTGAAAGAGCCAATCAAGAAATTGTGAGAGGCATCAAGCCCCAACTTATGGTTCCTTTGCAGAGGACACCGGGTTGTTGGGTGGAGGAGTTACCTTCAGTGCTATGGAGTATCAATACTACCCCCAACAAGTCTACGGGTTACACGCCTTTCTTCGTGGTTTACGGAGAAGAGGCGGTTCTCCCTAGTGACATCCGTCACGACTCACCCCGTGTGGCGGCTTATGTTGAGGCTGATAATGAAAGAGCACGTCAGGATGCACTTGACCTGTTAGATGAGGAGCGTGACCTTGCGGTGGCTCATTCGGCGATTTACCAACAAGACCTACGACGCTATCACAGCCGCCGGGTTAAGACCAAAGCCTTTCAAGAAGGTGAATTGGTGCTCCCGCTCATCCAGGAGCAAACTGACATGCACAAGCTATCCCCACCTTGGGAAGGACCCTTTGTGGTTAGCAAGAATTTGAACAATGGGTCATATTATCTCATCGATGTTCGAGACCACAAGGACTCACGTAAGTCAGAGGAGGAGCCACGCCGACCGTGGAATATTGTTCATCTTCGGCCTTACTACACCTGAGCCACCGGCTCTTATGATGTACATACTTTGACAACGTATATATTATGATGTTTATAATAAAGCCGACATCCTTGATAAAGCAGGGCCTCTGTCGTTTCGTTTCCACAAATAATGAGTCTTTTTCATCATAACCTCATGGTCACTTGGGGGCTTCCTGTTCAAACATAGGTGTCTTCACCAAAGAGTACATAGTTGTCGGTACCCTCTTGATCGACGCAATGCCAAACTATCATGGTCACTAGGGGGCTTCCTGATCGTATTCGAATCATAGCTGTCGGTACCCTAGTGATCGGCGCAATGCCACAAACCACTTGGGGGCTTCCTTATCATATTCGAATCATAGCTATTAACCCTTTTGGTCTGGCTTCCTGCTCATATTCGAGGCATAGCCTTGTTTTTTCTCATTTGGCTTGATTTTTTGAACATTTTTTCAGTTTTTCTTGATCCTATCTCGCCTTATGGTTTAAAGTGATTCAGGCCATGTAGCCTCAAATCTCACAGCTCATATTTGAAGCATACCCATGGTTTCTATTAACCGGCCTGATTCTGGATGATAAGTCGCCAGTCCATGAGGATATTAAACACTTGGAAGCATTGGCTTCTAAACCTTGGGTGATGACCCACAAGTATAGGGGATCTATCGTAGTCCTTTCGATAAATAAGAGTGTCGAACCCAACAAGGAGCAGAAGGAAATGACAAGCAGTTTTCAGTAAGGTATTCTCTGCAAGAACTGAAATTATCGATAACAGATAGTTTTGTGATAAGGTAATTTGTAACGGGTAACAAGCAACAAAAGTAAACAAGGTGCAGTAGCAAAGGACAAGCCTGGACAAACTCTTATATAAAGTAAAACGCTCCTGAGGACACATGGGAATTATCATCAAGCTAGTTTTCATCACGCTCATATGATTCGCGTTCGTTACTTTGATAATTTGATATGTGGGGGGACCGGTGCTTGGGTGCTGCCCTTCCTTGGACAAGCATCCCACTTATGATTAACTACTCTTGCAAGCATCCGCAACTATGAAAGAATAATTAAGGTAAACCCAACCATAGCATGAAACATATGGATCCAAATCAGCCCCTTACGAAGCAACACATAAACTAGGGTTTAGGCTTTTGTCACTCTAGCAACCCATCATCTACTTATTACTTCCCAATGCCTTCCCCTAGGCCCAAATAATGGTGAAGTGTCATGTAGCCGACGTTCACATAACACCACTAGAGGAAAGACAACATACATCTTATCAAAATATCGAACGGATACCAAATTCACATGACTACTTATAGCAAGACTTCTCCCATGTCCTCAGGAACAAACATAACTACTCACAAATAATATTCATGTTCATAATCAGAGGGGTATTAATATGCATTAAGGATCTGAACATGTAATCTTCCACCAAATAAACCAACTAGCATCAACTACAAGGAGTAATCAACACTACTAGCAACCCACATGTACCAATATGAGGTTTTGAGACAAAGATTGGATACAAGAGATGAACTAGGGTTTGAGAGGAGATGGTGCTGGTGAAGATGTTGATGGAGATTGACCCCCTCCCGATGAGAGGATCGATGGTGATGACGATGGTGATGATTTCCCCCTCCCGGAGGGATGTTTCCCCGGCAGAACAGTTCCGCCAGAGCCTTATATTAGTTCCGCCCAGGTTCCTCCTAGAGACGGTGGCGCTTTGTCCCGAAAGCTTCCTTATGATTTTTTCCAGGGCAAAAGACACCTTATACCAGAAGATGGGCATCGGGGGGCTTCCAGGTGGCCCACGAGGCAGGGGGCGCGCCCAAGGGGGTAGGGCGCGCCCCCACCCTCGTGGCCAGGGTGTGGGCCCCCTCTGGTGATTCTTCCGCCAGTATTTTTTATTAATTCCAAAACGTGCCTCCGTGAAGTTTTAGGACTTTTGGAGTTGTGCAGAATAGGTCTATAATATTTGCTCCTTTTCCAGCCCAGAGTTCCAGCTGCCAGCATTCTCCCTCTTCATGTAAACCTTGTAAAATAAAAGAGAAAAGGCATAAGTATTGTGACATAATGTGTAATAACAGCCCATAATGCAATAAATATCAATATAAAAGCATGATGAAAAATGGACGTATCATTGAATTGTCACCCTTACTGCACATGTATCATAAGCCGACAGTACAATTCAATATCACAGGTATGATATTTTTGTTATGATTATATCTAATTATGACTAAACCAGCGCTATCTATAAATTGTTTTAAAACATCAGTGGCTTTATATGGGTATTATGACCCGCCCTGCGGTAAACCGCCAAGGGCTCTTGTGATCTACTTGTGTGCAGGATAATTCAAAATTTTCATCTGCACCAATCCACATCATGATAAGTCTAAAAGGATAATTATCTACTGGCGGCTCAAACAACGTTGGGCAAAACATCAAACGTGCACGATGGCATGACAGATCAAAGTTTTTTCTAGCCTATTACATGACTCAAGGAGCCAAAATGGTTAAGTGTTTTTCAGAAGATCACACATGTGAACCGCCCGGCGGATGAATCTTCCTGGCTTTGACGGCTTGAAGCTTCTGGATCATCCTTCTCCGCATCTTCGTCCGGCTCTGCTTCCTGGAAGGTTGGTGATGACCAGTCAATGCCACTCAAGGCTTGGAATTCAGCTTCATCATCAATAATCTCGAACGGGTCAACTTCAGGAGCAAAAGTGTGCTTACGGATTGGGGGAATCAGATCAGTCACTTTATAAGCCAGCGTAGGTAGTTTTTGGTTTTCCCTGTCATAAGCCGGCTGATATTTTGAAAGATCCGATTCATTAGCAATTAGACTGGCAAGGGGACGTATCTCCTTCACGCAGGCGACAAAGTCTTTTTATCGAAAGGAGTGCTATCCTCTTTCAAACTTTGATACCCGGTTGATATATCAGTGGGGTCTAGCTCTGGTAGCCATGCTTTGGCCCGGCTCAAGGCTGTTACAGTGCCAGCTCTTGCAGATGATCGCTTCATCTCATTAAACCTTTCGAGCAGCACAGAAAGCTTCGTCAAGACCTCAACTAAGAGCGTAGGTGCTTGGTTGGACGAAGGAATTGTAGCCAATGCACGTTGAGCCCCAGTACAGAGTTGCTCCACAAGTGTGTAAACCGCCTTCAGCTTCACAAGCATATCTTGGTTAAGATTGGTGCTCCTGGGGCCTATATAATAATCATGGATAGGTTAGAGGCAGGCTTATATCATCAAGGACAATATTCAAATTTGATAATCGCAAGGCGACTTACCAAAGATAGCAGAAACCATCTGAGACACATGGCATTTTAAGCCCGTAAGTTCAGTGGCCGCTTCCTGAAGAGTCGCCTCCGCCTTCTCAGCCCGCTGTGTCAAGGCAGTTTTCTCTTCAGCCCAAGCGCTTCTTTCAACTTCAAAACTAGTTTTCAGTTTCTCCGTTTCAGCCACGCTAAACTGGAATTTTGAGTCGGCCTTCCGGGTCTCAGATTCTTGCACCTACAGCCGGGCTTTCACGTAGCTAATTGAGATTCAAGTTGAGCAATGGTGTCCTCTGCATATGTTGGTTCAAAATTATGAGTCACAACGAGGAAGTCCCAAGCATTTTGCAAGCAACAACACTTGGCACTTGGGGGCTAATGTCCGCCGAAACAATTATTCATACAACGGTTCATGTGAATAAGTCCCAAGCACTTTGCAAGAAAGAATACTTGGCACTTGGGGGCTAATGCATATTACTTGTTTTTTCATGGTTATTTTCTGATGACTCGGATGTGCTGAAAGTACAGACAGCTGGCTCATGGGGGCTACACAACTAAAGCTCTGACTTAGAAAACAATGATGCAAAGGACTGGCTCATTCATGCTGATTAAACCGGCCCTTGGGGGCTACGGATTCAGTGTTAATAATTACAGACCTATTCTAAACCGGTTGCTTTAAGCCAGATTTTGAAGGATTCTATCAAAGGTTATTATTTGTGCTCATGGTTAATCAAGTCTACAGCATATTCAGTTCCATCATAAACAGTAGACTTGGGGCTGACAGGATGTGCGTAACTCAAAAAAGAAGGAGCTCATACCTCAATTTTTTGGTGCATCTGCTTCACCATATCAACTTCAAGGTCACGGCTGGAGTGCACCTAACTGAGAAAGCCAAAATATATTTCACCAATGCTCAGTTGAGAGTAATTGACAACATCAAATCTCACTTTGTGTTGTTCAATGTATTCTTCCTTAGCGGAGTGTTTGGCCAGAGCAGTGGGTCTTCCCGGCTCTCTAAAGCCGGTGTTAGTGATCACCACATCATCATCATGTGTCTCAGCCATTTTTACTGGACTTGACGCTTCAGTAGTCAAAGGATCATCATTTTCTTGATCGACAGGAGGGTCAGAAGTCGCTGGTGGAACGTCAAGAACCGGCTCTAACGATTGAGGAGCGGCAGTCTTAGGTGCTGGAATTTGTTGCTCCGGCTCATTGACTTTCGGGTCTTCGGCCGGCTTAGTCACCTTTGCCTTTTTCCTAGGCTTGGCTTTTCCATTACATGAGTCATGAGAGGTCAGTATAAGTATAAAGGAGCATAATGAGCAAATAATAAGTAATTGTTATTACCTGGGAGCAGTCATGAAAGCCGGCAGATGAGACTGAGATGAATCGCCGGAAGAGGAACGAGACGTTTCCTGATAATTTGAGTCAGAAGAATTAAGCGGTTGGCGGATGAGACCCGCCAGAGGATAAAAAGAGTTTACATTGGGGATGACCTCGTTTAGATGCTTCCTCGGAGTGTTTGGTTAGCCGGAAGATAATTCTTCACCACCACTAGCCCGGGTATGTCGCTGTCTCTCGTGCTACTAGTTCTTCAAAAGAAAGTGAGGATCTAGATGAGCTAAAGGGTGTGAAAAGCTTACTTTCCGGGTTACTCTTTGTTTTCTGTCTTGGCAAGGGCTCGGAGTCGGAGGAAATGATAGTTACCTCTTCCTCGATTTCTTCACTTGTCCCCGTGTCATCCTGATGATAATCAATGTCAATAAGATTGTTGAAAAAGGAGCCAAGGGAATCAAGGGCTACCTCCGACTCAGAGTTGTCGTCCAGTTCAAACAGCTCAGAAGTATTGGATTTCTTTCCCTTTTTCTTGGCGGTTCTCTTGGCGGCTTTCTTGGCTTTCCTCGCCCTTTTGGCAGTTTCATGGTCATATTCTTTCTTCCAAAAGTCATCATCAGCCTGTGAAAGTCATCCAAGTTGAGTTAAACAAAGTATTTAAGGATGAAGGTAAGATAAGTAATTTAAAGACTCACTTTTAGTGCTGGGTTAGATGTGCAGAAAGGGCTTAGGCCCACCTTGCTGCAGTCTACCAGGCTTTCATGCAGAAAGGACTTTGTCATTTCGTTGATGGCGACATTAGTTAAATCCTCAGAGCTGTGGTGCAATGGATCCTTTTTGTCACCAGTGTAGGTGCACCTTAAGACGGTGCGGCGACTCAATGGAATGACCCGCCATGCAACCCAGCATCGAACCAAGTCAATGCCAGTTAAGCCGTTTCCCAACAGAGCCTTGACCTTGGCAAGGGTAGTGGCGAGTTTTTTGCGTTCAGCGGCTGTCAGCTTGTCAGGGAGAATATGTTTTGAGTCAAGACGCAGGGTGCAAAAGCCGGGCAGTTGGTTCTCATCGGCCGGAGAAGTATCCTTGCAGTAGAACCATGTCTGATTCCAATCCTTGGGATGACTCGGCAGGCGAGCATAAGGGAAGATAGCATCTCTCCTTTGCTGAATTGAGATTCCACCAAGTTCGAGGCTAGGTCCATTTGAGTATTCATTTGGCGGTTCAAATAAAAGTATTCTCTGAACACCTCCACACCGGGCTCCTCTTGAAGGTACACCTCACAGAAAACTTGGAAATTGCATATATTTGACACGAAATTTGGTCCAATGTCTTGAGGATGAAGATTAAAAAAGTGCAGAATGTCCCGGAAGAATTTACACTACTGGAATCAACAGATTTGCCGTCTGCCGACTCTTTGCCGTCAGCTAGCGGACGACAAAGAAAGGCTTTGCCATTAGCCACCAGAAAACGGATGGCAAAGAGGCAGCGGACGACAACGGAAGGCTTTGCCATCAACATATATTTGTCGTCTGCTAGCTGACGGCAAAACTTCTTTGCCGTCCGCCAGCAGACGTCAAAGAAAATGGCCGTTAGGTCATCCGTTTCCCCCCCGGCCCCACCCCACTTGGTACGCTCTTTCCGTCTGCTAGCAGACGACAAAGAACTGTGACCTACTAGCAGAAAAGGGCCGGGCCGCGCCCGCACCCCCACCCCTCTCTCTCTCAATCTCCTCCTCCTTCACCACCCGTGCCGCCGCCCCTGACCGCCGCTCCGCCCTGCCGCCCCGTCCCATCGCCCCACCGCCCTGCCGCCCTGCCCCATCGCCCCATCACCACGCCGCCCCATCGCCACACCGCCATGCCGCACGCCCCGGCCCAGCGCCCCGCCCCGGCTCGCCACCTGATAACCCACAAGTGTAGGGGATCGCAACAGCTTTCGAGGGTATAGTATTCAACCCAAATTTATTGATTCGACACAAGGGGAGCCAAAGAATATTCTTGAGTTCTAGTAGTTGAGTTGTCAATTCAACCACACCTGAATAACTTAATATCTGTAGCAAAGTATTTAGTAGCAAAGTAGTATGAGAATAAAGGTAACGGTAGCAAAAGTAAAGATAATAGTTTTTGGGTTTTTGTAGTAGTTGTAACAGTAGCAACGGAAAAGTAAATAAGCGAAGAACAATATGTGAAAAGCTCGTAGGCAATGGATCAGTGATGGATAATTATGCCGGATGCGATTCCTCATGTAATAGTTATAATATAGGGTGACACAGAACTAGCTCCAGTTCATCAATGTAATGTAGGCATGTATTCCGTAAATAGTCATACGTGCTTATGGAAAAGAACTTGCATGACATCTTTTGTCCTACCCTCCCGTGGCAGCGGGGTCCTAGAGGAAACTAAGAGATATTAAGGCCTCCTTTTAATAGAGAACCGGAACAAAGCATTAGCACATAGTGAATACATGAACTCCTCAAACTACGGTCATCACCGAGAAGTATCCCGATTATTGTCACTTCGGGGTTGTCGGATCATAACACATAATAGGTGACTATAGACTTGCAAGATAGGATCAAGAACACACATATATTCATGAAAACATAATAGGTTCATATCTGAAATCATGGCACTCGGGCCCTAGTGACAAGCATTAAGCATAGCAAAGTCATAGCAACATCAATCTCAGAACATAGTGGATACTAGGGATCAAACCCTAACAAAACTAACTTGATTACATGGTAAATCTCATCCAACCCATCACCGTCCAGCAAGCCTACGATGGAATTACTCATGCACGGCAGTGATCATCATGAAATTGGTGATGGAGGATGATTGATGATGATGACGGCGATGAAACCCCCTCTCCGGAGCCCCGAACGGACTCCAGATCAGCCCTCCCGAGAGAGATTAGGGCTTGGCGGCGGCTCCATGTCGTAAAACGCGATAAAACTTTCTCTCTGATTTTTTTCTCCCCGAACATGAATATATGGAGTTGGAGTTGAGGTCGGTGGAGGTCCAGGGGGCCCACGAGATAGGGGCACGCCCTATAGGGGGGGGGGGCCCTGTCTCGTGGACAGGCCCTGGGCCCCCTGGTGTATTTCTTTCGCCCAGAAATTCTTATTAATTCCAAAAAGTGCCTCCGTGGATTTTCAGGTCATTCCGAGAACTTTTCTTTTCTACAGATAAAACAACATCATGACAGTTCTGCTGAAAACAACGTTAGTCCGGGTTAGTTTCATTCAAATCATGCAAGTTAGAGTCCAAAACAAGGGCAAAAGTGTTTGGAAAAGTAGATATGTTGGAGATGTATCAACTCCCCCAAGCTTAAACCTTTGCTTGTCCTCAAGCAATTCAGTTGATAAACTGAAAGTGATAAAGAAAAACTTTTACAAACTTTGTTTGCTCTTGTTGTTGTAAACATGAAAAGCTAGCATTCAAGTTTCAGCAAATATTATGAACTAACCATACTCAGAATAACACTTAGGTCTCACAATTACTCATATCAATAGCATAATCAGCTAGCGAGCCATAATAATAGAACTCGGATGACAACACTTTCTCAAAATAATCATAACATGATATAACAAAATGGTATCTCGCTAGCCCTTTCTGAGACCGCAAAACATAAATGCAGAGCACCTTTAAAGATCAAGGACTGACTAAACATTGTAATTCATGGTAAAAGAGATCCAGTCAAGTCATACCCAATATAAACCAATAGTAATGAATGCAAATGACAGTGTGCTCTCCAGAGGGTTCTTTTAATAAGAAGGGTGATGACTCAACATAAAAGTAAATAGATAGGCCCTTCGCAGAGGGAAGCAGGGATTTGTAGAGGTGCCAGAGCTCGATTTTAAAATAGAGATTGAATAACATTTTGAGTGGCATACTTTCACTGTCAATGCAACAACTATGAGATGGCTGTATCTTCCATACTACATGCATTATAGGCAGTTCCCAAACAGAATGGTAAAGATTTATACTCCCCCAACCACCAACAAGCATCAATCCATGGCTTGCTCGAAACAACGAGTGCCTCCAACTAACAACAGCCCTGGGGGAGTTTTGTTTAATTATTTTGATTTGCTTTGATCTTTTTGGATCATGGGACTAGGCATCCCGGTTACCGGCCCTTTCTCGTGAATGAGGAGCGGAGTCCACTCCTCTTGAGAATAACCCACCTAGCATGGAAGATATAGGCAGCCCTAGTTGTAACATGAGCTGCTCGAGCATACAAAACATAATTTCATTTGAAGGTTTGGAGTTTGGCACATACAAATTTACTTGGTACGGCAGGTAAATACCACATATAGGAAGGTATAGTGGACTCATATGGAACAACTTTGGGGTTTAAGGAGTTTGGATGCACAAGCAGTATTCCTGCTTAGTACAGGTGAAGGCTAGCAAAAGACTGGGAAGCGACCAACTGAGAGAGCGACAACAGTCATAAACATGCATTAAAATTAATTCACATCGAATACAAGCATGAGTAGGATATAATCCACCATGAACATAAATATCATGAAGGCTATGTTGATTTGATTCAACTACATGCATGAACTTGTGCCAAGTCGAGTCACTCAATTCATTCAGAGGAGGATACCATCTCATCATACTACATCATAATCATTCTAATAGCATGTTGGCACGCAAGGTAAACCATTATAACTCATAGCTAATCAAGCATGGTACAAGCAACTATAATCTCTAAATGTCATTGCAAATATGTTTACTTCATAATAGCTGACTCAGAAACGATGAACTCATCATATTTACAAAAACAAGAGGGGTCGAGTTCGTACCAGCTTTTCTCATCCCAATAAGTCCATCATATAACGTCATTATTGCCTTTCACTTGCACGATTGAACGATGTGTATAATAATAAGAGTGTACGTGCATTGGACTAAGCTGGAATCTGCAAGCATTCAAATCAAGAGAGAAGACAAGGTAATATGGGCTCTTAGTTAAATAAACAATCATGCATATAAGAGCCACTAAGCATTTTCAATATAGTCTTCTCGACCCCCAAAAGAAAGAAAAGAAAATAAAACTATTTACACGGGAAAGCTCCCAACAAGTAAAAGAAGAACGAGAAATCTTTTTGGGTTTTCATTTTAATTTCTACTACATGCATAGAATTTTAAACTAACTAATTTTTTTGGTTTTTCTTAAGGTTTATCAAACACACAAGAAGAAAACTAGAAAAAGAAAATTAAACTAACATGGACAATACAATGAAAGAGTATGAGCACCGACAACTAGTGTGTGAACATGAATGTAAAGTAGGTGAGAAATACGTACCCCCCCAAGCTTAGGCTTTTGGCCTAAGTGGGTCTAGTACCAAGGACCGCAGCTACTCTCCCCGGTGTACTGGGAGGTGTAATCAGGATACCACTGGCTGGTCATCTCCGGATCCCACTGGACAGATGATGCGCGATAAGGGTCCAGTTTAGGTTCCGGCTCAGGTTCAGGCTCTGGAGTGAAAGCTTAGGCTCGATGATTGTTCACCGCTTCCAGTGTGACAAGAAAATTTTCTGCAAGCAAATCAAACAACAGAGGCGCAGGCAAAATAATAATCTCAATGTGTTTCTTATTGAATCTAAGTTTATACAAGAGCATCTTTTCTTCGTTGTCAACAATAAACTTGTGTGCTACCATGCTCTTGTAATCTAAAATGTGAGGAGGCAATTTTATCTCCTCCTTCTCATGGTGCCTAATGGGTATCTGAAAATGTCTAGGAAGACGTGCAACATAGATACCTCCAAATATGGGGCCTTTTGTATGATTCAGGGCTAGCCCTTTAGCAACTACGACACCCATACTAAAAGTATTGTCTCCAATCAAAGCATGTTGAAGAATGATAATATCGGGAACGCTCAAGTTTCCACTATTTCCACGACCAATCAAGCATCTACTAGCAAATATGGCGAAGTAGCGTAAAACAGGATAGTGTATGCTAGAGACTTTTGCCTCGGAGCCCTTCTTTGGCTCCTCTATAGCTATAGTGTTAACAAAGTCACCCACATCTTCACGATGGGGTTCTTCTAATTCTCCCTCATAAGGTATCCTACACACCGCGCAAAAAATACATAAAGACATTTCTCTGAATTCATCATATAAATGAAATGATACTGCAAGCGGTGACTTCTTAGGATAATAATAAAAGTTTTGCACAAAAGTATTGGTGAGTAAGAGATACTGATCGATTCAGTCTTTGATGAAACCGGGGAGGCCTGCAGTCTCGATCAAAGAATAAAAATCTTCATGAATTCCAGCTTCTTTCAAGAAATTCTCACACGGCCATTCACACGACCGTACTTCAGCTAAGTGAGGAAGATTATACTTGGCCTTTTCCTTCTCTTTGGCTTGTTTTCTTGGGAGCTTTGGCTAGAAGAGCCCCTCAAAAGTTTCCTCAACATTTTCTGAAAATTTCTGAAATTTTAGTAACTTCAAAATAAAAGTAAATAAAACTAAACAAGATTGGTAGCAACTACTCCTACAAGTGCCTAGAGCCCATATAATGCATTAGAATTGCTTGGGACCTCAAAAATTTAATATGCAAGCTCAAGAACATGGTCAGCTATGCAGCAAAAATTTGCAATGAATAAAGCACTAGAACAAAAACTAATTGGACCAATGGAGGAGTCACATACCAAGCAACAATCTCCCAAAGCAGTTTTGTGAATGGAGGTTTGAGCAAGGAGATCGAAAATCGCAGCAAAACGAGCTAGAACTCGTGCTTGAGCTGGATGGGGATTTTTTGGGTAGAAGATGAAGTGTGTGGGTGTTGGCATAAGTGGAGGGGGCCCACCAGGGGCCCACGAGACAGGGGGGCGCCCTATAGGGGGGGGCTCCCTCCACTCTCGTGGCCTGGTGCTTGCCCCTCCTGCACTGATTTCAGTGTCTAAAATCCTCAAATATTCCATAAAAAACATACTAAATTTGCAGGGCATTTGGAGCACTTTTATTTTTGGACTATTTTTAATGCACGGATAATTCAGAAAATAGACAGATAATACTATTTTTTGCTTTATTTATTCTAAATAACAGAAAGTAAAAAGAGGGTACAGAAGGTTGTGCCTTCTAGTTTCATCCATCTCATGATCATCAAAATGAATCCACTAACAAGGTTGATCAAGTCTTGTTAACAAACTCATTCCGAATAACACGGAACCGGAGAAATTTCAAATAACACTAAGTTACCTCAACGAGGATATGAAAATCCCCAACAATAAGAATATCATACTTTTTCTTGACAGTAGGGAGAGGAAATTCAAAACCTCCAATAATAATAGTTGGAACTTTTCCAATAGAATTGATACTATGAACTTGAGATTGTTTCCTTGGAAAGTGTACCGTATGCTCATTACCATTAACATGAAAAGTGACATTGCCTTTGTTGCAATCAATAACAGCCCCTGCAGTATTAAGAAAAGGTCTACCAAGGATAATAGACATACTATCGTCCTTGGGAATATCAAGAATAACAAAGTCCGTTAAGATAGTGACATTTGCAACCACAACAGGCACATCCTCACAAATACCGACAGGTATAGCAGTTGATTTATCAGCCATTTGCAAAGATATTTCAGTAGGTGTCAACTTATTCAATTCAATTCTATGATATAAAGAGAGAGGCATAACACTAACACCGACTCCAAGATCACATAAAGCAGTTCTAACATAATTTCTTTTAATGGAGCATGGTATAGTTGGTACACCCGGATCCCCAAGTTTCTTTGGTATTCCACCCTTAAAAGTGTAATTAGCAAGCATGGTGGAAATTTCAGCTTCCAGTATCTTTCTTTTATTTGTGATGATATCCTTCATATACTTAGCATAAGGATTTACTTTCGGCATATCAATTAAGTGCATATGTAAGAAAATAGGTCTAATCATTTCGGCAAAGCGCTCAAAATCCTCATCATCCTTTGACTTGGATGGTTTAGGAGGAAAGGGCATGGGTTTCTGAACCCATGGTTCTCTTTCTCTACCATGCTTCCTAGCAAAAAAATCTCTCTTATCATAACATTGATTCTTTGATTGTGGGTTATCAAGATCAACAGCAGGTTCAGTCTCTACTTCATTGTTTTTGCTAGGTTGAGCATCAACATGAACATTATCATTAACATTATCACTAGGTTCATGTTCATCACCTGATTGTGTTTCAGCATCAGAGATAGAAATATCATTGGGATTCTCAGGTGTGTCTATAGTGGGTTCACTAGAAGCATGCAAAGTTCTATCTTTTTCTTCTTCTTCTTTTTAGAAGAACTAGGTGCCTGTAAATTATTTCTCTGAGAATCTTGCTCGATTCTCTTAGGGTGGCCTTCAGGATACAAAGGTTCCTGAGTCATTCTACCAGTTCTAGTAGCCACTCTAACAACAAAGTCATTTTTATTATTTAATTCATCAAGCGAATCATTTTGAGCTTTAAGTACTTGCTCAGCTTGAGTAGAAACCATAGAGGCATATTTGCTAATGAGTTGAAGTTCACCTTTAACTCTAGCCATATTATCGCTCACGCATCCTATCTCGAAAGCATTATTCTTTAACACTCTACCAACATAAGCATTAAAACTTTCTTGTCTAGCCATAAAGTCATCAAATTCATCTAAACATGGGCTATGAAATTTAGTAGAGGGGATTTCAACTTTATCATATCTATAGAGAGAATTTACCTTTACTACCTGTGTCGAGTTATCAAGACAATGTGGTTCTTCAACAGGCGGTATATTAAGACCATGTATTTCTTCAATAGGAGGTAAATTCTTAACATCTTCAGCTTTAATACCTTTTTCTTTCTTTGATTTCTTTGCCTCTTGCATATCTTTAGGACTGAGAAATAAAACACCTCTCTTCTTCGGAGTGGGTTTAGGAATAGGCTCAGGAGTTGGCTCAATAGGTTCAGGAATTGCCTCAGGAATTGGCTTAGGAAGATTCCAATTATTTTCATTAGTCAACATATTATTCAATAATATTTTAGTTTCGTTGATTGTTCTTTCCCTGAAAACACAACCAGCACAACTATCCAAGTAGTCCTTGGAAGCATCGGTTAGTCCATTATAAAAGATATCAAGTATTTCATTTTTCTTGAGAGGATGATCAGGCAAAGCATTAAGTAACCGGAGAAGCCTCCCCCAAGCTTGTGGGAGACTCTCTTCTTTGATTTGCACAAAATTATATATTTCCCGCAAGGCAGCTTGTTTCTTATGAACAGGGAAATATTTAGCAGAGAAGTAATAAATCATATCCTGAGGACTACGCACACAACCAGGAGCAAGAGAATTATACCAAGTCTTAGCATCACCCTTTAATGAGAATGGAAATATCTTAAGGATATAAAAATAGCGAGACTTCTCATCATTAGTAAATAGGGTGGCTATATCATTCAACTTGGTAAGATGTGCCACAACAGTTTTAGATTCAAGGCCATAAAAAGGATCAGATTCAACTAAAGTAATAATTTCAGGATCAACAGAGAATTCATAATCCTTATTAGTAACACAGATAGGTGAAGTAGCAAAAGCAGGGTCGGGTTTCATTCTAGCATTAAGAGACTGCTGCTTCCATTTAGCTAATAGTTTCTTAAGATCTTATCTATCATTGCAAGCAAAGATTTCCGTAACAGCTTCTTCATTCATAACATAACCCTTAGGAACAACAGGCAATACATAATCATTGGGAGAACCTTCATGATCACTATCATCAATAATAGCATCTTCAATAATTTCATTCCCCCTAACTCTAGCAAGTTGTTCATCAAGAAATTCACCTAATGGCAAAGTAGTATCACGCACAAAAGTAGTTTCATCATGCAGAGCAGAAGTGGCATCATCAATAACATGCGACATATCAGAATTCATAGCAGTAGCAGGTTTAGATGTCGCAAGTTTACTAATAACGGAAGGAGAATCTAGTGCAGAGCTAGATGGCAGTTCCTTACCTCCCCTCGTAGTTGAGGGCAAAATAGTAGTTCGGTCATCTTTCAAGTTTTTCATAGTGATCAACAGATATAAATCCCAAGTGACTCAGAGAATAGAGCTATGCTCCCTGGCAACGGCTCCATAAATTAGTCTTGATAACCCACAAGTGTAGGGGATCGCAACAGCTTTCGAGGGTATAGTATTCAACCCAAATTTATTGATTCGACACAAGGGGTGCCAAAGAATACTCTTGAGTATTAGCAGTTGAGTTGTCAATTCAACCACACCTGAATAACTTAGTATCTGCAGCAAAGTATTTAGTAGCAAAGTAGTATGATAATAAAGGTAACGGTAGCAAAAGTAAAGGTAATAGTTTTTGGGTTTTTGTAGTAGTTGTAACAATAGCAACGGAAAAGTAAATAAGCGAAGAACAATATGTGGAAAGCTCGTAGGCAATGGACAAGTGATGGATAATTATGCTGGATGCGATTCCTCATGTAATAGTTATAACATAGGGTGACACAGAACTAGCTCCAGTTCATCAATGTAATGTAGGCATGTATTCCGTAAATAGTCATACGTGCTTATGGAAAAGAACTTGCATGACATCTTTTGTCCTACCCTCCCGTGGCAACAGGGTCCTAGCGGAAACTAAGGGATATTAAGGCCTCCTTTTAATAGAGAACCGGAACAAAGCATTAGCACATAGTGAATACATGAACTCCTCAAACTACGGTCATCACCGAGAAGTATCCCGATTATTGTCACTTCGGGGTTGTCGGATCATAACACATAATAGGTGACTATAGACTTGCAAGATAAGATCAAGAACACACATATATTCATGAAAACATAATAGGTTCAGATCTGAAATCATGGCACTCGGGCCCTAGTGACAAGCATTAAGCATAGCAAAGTCATAGCAACATCAATCTCAGAACATAGTGGATACTAGGGATCAAACCCTAACAAAACTAACTTGATTACATGGTAAATCTCATCCAACCCATCACCGTCCAGCAAGCCTACGATGGAATTACTCACGCACGACGGTGATGATCATGAAATTGGTGATGTAGGATGGTTGATGATGACGACGGCAACGAACCCCCCCTCTTCGGAGCCCCGAACAGACTCCAGATCAGCCCTCCCGAGGGAGATTAGGGCTTGGCGGCGGCTCCATGTCGTAAAACGCGATAAAACTTTCTCTCTGATTTTTTCTCCCCGAACGTGAATATATGGAGTTGGAGTTGAGGTCGGTGGAGGTCCAGGGGGCCCACGAGATAGGGGGGAGCGCCCTATAGGGGGGGTGCCCCCCTGTCTCGTGGACGGGCCCTGGGCCCCCTGGTGTATTTCTTTCGCCCAGAAATTCTTATTAATTCCAAGAAGTGCCTCCGTGGATTTTCAGGTCATTCCGAGAACTTTTATTTTCTACACATAAAACAACATCATGGCAGTTCTGCTGAAAACAACATCAGTCCGGGTTAGTTTCATTCAAATCATGCAAGTTAGAGTCCAAAACAAGGGCAAAAGTGTTTGGAAAAGTAGATACGTTGGAGACGTATCACCACCCCACCCCCGCCGCCCCGCCCCGGCTTGCTGCACCACCCCCGCCGCGGCGCCCGACCCGCCCCGGCTCGCCGCCCCGCCCCGCACCACCCCCTGCCCGGCAGAGCCCCGCCCCTGCCGCCCCGGCTTGCCGCCCCGCCCCCGGCGCCCCGGCTTGCTGCCACGGCGCCCGCCACCTCCTCCACCACCGCCGAGCCAAGGTGAATTTTTTTACTGTTTTTTTGTTTAGCTTTAATTAGGTTATAGTGGTAGGATTAGGTTACTGCCAGATTTAGGTTTAGATAATTAGAAGAAGGAAAAAATTGAAAAAAAGAAGACGAAGTAGAAGAAGAGGAAAAAGGGAAAAAGGAAGAGGGTTGCTGAGGGGATAGATGGTGGAGCTAGTGGGTCCCGCCGGTCCTGACACCCATGCCGAGAACCCCCGGTTCGAGTGCTGACCCGTCGACAGTGCGTCGCCATATCTGAGGAAAAAGGAGAAAGAAAGATGAAGAAAAAGACACCCCGACCCACACCCCGACACTACATCCACGTCCCACAAGTGACGCCGACGTCTGGCATCCCAAAGCAACTGTTCTCGGTGTCGATGGCGGTCGAACGCCATTGCGAATTAGGGGGTTCCTCGGTGTCGATGGTACCCTAAATAGCAAGTATCGTCAGTGCGAGGTACATGTGGCCGTCGATGTCGAATACTACATCCACGTCCCACAAGTGACACAGGGGTCCTGCGTCCAGCAGCAACAGTTCTCAGCGTCGATGGTGGTCGAACACCATTGTGAATTTGTCTGGCAGCCTCAGAGATGACGATTGAAAGCTAAGTGTTGAAACTTGAAACACCCAAACTAACTCAAGTCGGTTTGGTTGTTTGAAATTTCAAAACTTGGCTTTAATCCTCATCGTAGAGGCTGCCAGATAAATTCGCCAAGGTGTTCGACCGTCATCGGCCACCAGAACTATTGTTGTGGGACGCCGGGCGCCGGCTTCACTTGTGGGATGTGGATCTAGTGTTCAACACCGACCGCCTCATGTACCTTGCACCGATGGTAGTTGCTATTTAGTTTACCGGGGACGAGCGGGTTAGAGTGTTCCTCGATGTCAATGGTACCGTAAATAACAAGTATCATCAGTGCGAGGTACATGTGGCCGTCGGTGCCGAATACTTGCTATGTTACTCATCTTTCGATTTAAATGTGTAGTTATGTCGTTGCTGCGAGAGTCTAGTGTTCGACGAGGTCCTCCCCTGTGTTCGTTGGTGAGCACAAATGACATCTCCTCCTCCCCCCTTCATTTGCTCTGTTCCGGTCTTCGTGCCGATGAAACTTGCTAGCTATAGGTGTCAATCATCAGTATGCGTAACCACTATGCGTCTCCTGTTCGAAAGGGTTACTGTCGGTGTCAAAACCGGCGGATCTCGGGTAGGGGGTCCCGAACTGTGCGTCTAGGCGGATGGTAACAGGAGACAAGGGACACGATGTTTTACCCAGGTTCGGGCCCTCTCAATGGAGGTAAAACCCTACGTCCTGCTTGATTAATATTGATGATATGGGTAGTACAAGAGTGGATCTACCACGAGATCAAGGAGGCTAAACCCTAGAAGCTAGCCTATGGTATGATTGTTGTAATGTATGTTGTGTCCTACGGACTAAAGCCCTCCGGTTTATATAGACACCGGAGAGGGCTAGGGTTACACAGAGTCGGTTACAATGGTAGGAGATCTACATATCCGTATCGCCAAGCTTGCCTTCCACGCCAAGGAAAGTCCCATCCGGACACGGGACGGAGTCTTCAAACTTGTATCTTCGTAGTCTTGGAGTCCGGCGGACGATGATAGTCCGGCTGTCCGGACACCCCCTAGTCCAGGACTCCCTCAGTAGCCCCCGAACCAGGCTTCAATGACGATAAGTCTAGCGCGTATATAATCTTCGGCGTTGCAAGGCGGGTTCTCCTTTTAAGTTCCACGTACCTGCCGAACAGTGTCCGGCTTCCTCATCAATGTTGTGCTTCTTGGCTTCCACGCCCAATAATAGCCTTCTTCCACGCGTCGCACGAATGCGAAAAGCCAGGGTATCTTTTATGTTTCACCCCCCGCCCGCGCAAATAATCTGCCTATAAGAGAGGCAAAAATCCAGATCCAAATCACAACATCTTCTCATCGGAGCGCCTTTGACCAAGAATCCATTCCATCATGGACTGTCGACGTGGCTCCTCTTCTCGCGCTCCCAGCCCTCTGCCAGGAGATTGGAGGAGATGCTCTGTTCCTCACAGCGAGCTGGGGAAGCTCCAAGCGGGGGGATATCTCCCGCCGGCCTTTATGGTTCCGGTTCGAGCCGGGCTGGCCACCTACCAAGGTGGGAAGCAAGCGGAGGCTACCCCAAGTCCCAACAAAGGGGAGCGTGTATGCTTCGTCCCCTATCTGATAAGGGGACTCGGATTTCCTATACATCCGTTCCTCCGCGGGCTCCTGGAGTTCTACGGACTCCAGCTCCATCACCTTACACCCGCCTCTATCCTGCATATCGCGGGTTACACAGCTCTTTGCTAGCTATTTCTGGGCATCGAGCCCCATTTTGCACTGTGGAAGAGGTTGTTTTGCCTCGTACCCCGTTCTCATGAGGGGTCCATATATCAAGTGGGCGTGCCAAAATATGGCGCATTGCTGGGACCGGATATCCATCCGGAACCCCTAAGAAGGCGTCCGAAGACTGGCCTTCGGAATGGTTTTACATAGAAGACGCTCCGCTGCCGGACCCAGTCCGGGTCGGCCTCCCAGAGTTCAGTGCTGCTCCTCTGAAGAAACGCCTTAGTTGGCGCCCGCGGAGCCCCCAACTGGAGGAAGACAAGAGCGTCCATTACCTGATGGGCCGAATAAGATTACTGGCCCATTCTGGGTTGACCATGATTGGAGTCATGGCAACATGCATCATGCGGGGGGTACAACCACTGCAATACAGGGGCCACCCCATGTGGGATTTCAACGGGGAAGATGATGCCACCCGCCATGGCCGCAAAGGGCCGGATTCGACCGAGGATCTGGTGCAGATCCTGTCCGGCCTGTACAAGGGGGAGAAGGAGGACTTCCTTCGGATGAACCCCTTGAATGGGTTTTCCATGAATAACCCTCGGCGTTGGGTAAGCGAACACTTTTAAGGGCCCGACCCATGCTTTCAAAGTTTAAGCTTCTTACATTATGTCTTCGGCGCAGGAACTGCGCCGGATTATGGAGGACATGGTAAGTCCAGCTCCGCAACCCGAGGATCTAGAGAGGTCTCAGGATTCGGCCTCTGAAGAGGATCCGGATATCAAGGTGGAGCTAATTGACGGGGTGTTCCACCAGCTCAGCATGGATAATGCTTTAGTCGCCATTACGGCAGACCACCCCGGATTATATCCGGCTTTCCAGGTGATTGTGACCGAGGTCCGGACACCATTATCTCTTCCTTGCCCATTTCTGACCTTCGCGTATGATGGTGTTTTGCAGGAAGCGCCTTCAAGGCGGGAAGCCGAGCCCGCGGCGGCTCACCAACAAAGGCCAGTCCGTACCAGTAGGCGGAAAAGGAGCGCGGCACGGACTAAAATGTCGCCGCAAAGGTATAGCTCGTATTTAATTATTCAGAGCAACGTTCCTAGGAAGCGTTTGAGTGCTCTTGATCTTTGTAGGAGAAAAAGCGCCCGCTGGACTGCGGGCGTAGAGGTTGCCGATCCGACCTATACCGGCCAGGCTCCAGCGCCCGGTCTGGAGTGGGAGGCAAGCGCAAGGCGCGGGCCGGATACTCCTCCAACGGAGAATGCCGACAGACTGTCCGCCACCAAGTCTGAGGTGGAGAGCGCAATGAACCACAGGCGCCGCCGGACAGTATTTCGTGAAGCGTGCTTCTCCCCTGAGGCGTTGAACGCCTTTAACGCGGGGGACGCGCACCTCCGTGCTGCTCAAGATGGTTTTACCAGAGCCACGGAGCAGTATGTAAAAGACATACGGGTAAGGGAATTTAATGGTTATATATGCCAGTAGCCCCCGAGACTTAAAGTTGTTATGTTAACTGATTTAAGGATCATTTGAAATGCAGGATCTTACCGAGAAGAATACCCAACTGTCTCAGGAGCTGCAAGAGTGCAAGGCCCAACTTGAGGCCGCACCTGCTGCCGCAGGAGGAAACACAGAGGCCCCTCCTGGTAACACATTTGTTTTTAAATATAAGCGCTGTGCGGCGTGCGCGCAAGTCTAATAATGACATTGCAGGTGCTGCCGGACAAGATCCGGACAGGCAGGAACTGCTGCGCCAGCTGAAGGCCGGCGAGAGGGTGCTAAATAGAGTGCAGCAGGAAAGGAACAAGCTCCAAGATGCCCACGCCCAGCTTGGAGAAGAGCTGAAAGGCGTTCGGGTCGAGCTGTCCGGCTCCGTTAAGGAGAATCAGCGGCTTCATCGCGGCATCTATAGTAAGTGCTTGAGCGAACTCCTTTGAAAAGAAGAGTTCGGCGAGGAGGTCAATTGACAAAATATGTCTTGTAGGTATACTCACAGGTCGCCCTGCGGAGGAGATGCCCGTATCAACGGGTGATCAACTTCCCGAGCTGTTGCAACTGCTCGAACGAGTTCGGCAGGCGATGAGCAGCGTCGTCCAGGCTTTGTGGCCAGCCTTCTCCCTACCCGAGGGCCTTGGGGAGCTTGCGGAGAAGCTTCAGGGAGTGCGGCAGCGCTTCCGTTTATGGAAGATTTCGGCCTGCCGCCAAGGTGCCAGGGAGGCTTGGGCCATGGTGAAGATGCGGTACAAGAAGGCGTATCCCAACCACATGGCCGAGGTCGGACCGGTGGGGCCCGATGGGAAGGAGATCCCTGTGAGTTTAGTATACAACCAAGTAGAGTTGGCTGCTAAATTTTCCCAACGGGACTGTAAGTTAGACAGCCTGTTAGACGGGATTGAGGAGGAATACAATCAGTAAATTTGACAATGTATTTTAAAATGACATGTGAAATGCCTTCTAGCCGGATTGTAGATCGTTTGTCTTTGCCGACCTTTTCGCTTCGACCTCGGGACCCTAGAGTCCGGAGTGTGTCCGAATACCTTTTCGGTTAAGAAACAACCGGGGTATGCATGGAGACCAGGCGTAGGGGTCATTAGTGCTTTATCAGACAAGTGCCCAACTAGTTATGTTATATTACATGGTTAGTAAGAAACATCTTCCAGGGAGAATAGTTCCGTTAAGGGTTCCTTTCCCTGGGAGGCATGCCCTAAAGTGCATGTCCGGACTGCGAAAAAAGCAGAAAAACATCTGGGGGCAGATAAATAGGTAGGTAAAAAATCATCTTTCAAGTCACTGACCGAATATTCCCTTAAGAACGCTAGCTTTCGGTTTCACCCAGTCTGAGGTACACATCCGGCTGACCCGGCAGTAACAATCGCAGAGGTGCTCCCTTTACCTCCTAGCCGAACAATCGGGAACGTAGGGGTAAGCACAGGAGCCAGGCATCCCAGCTTGGCCAAAACTTAAGTCATATCGATGCATATAATGGTGAGTAAAAGGTACATGTGGAAGCTTGACACATGTGCTAGGCATGAAACCCTTACAATTGAGCTTCTTGAAAAGAAGCCCCCAGGTATAATGAGTGCGGATGGCACATCAAGTATGTGCGAACAATGTGCAAGTAGGCCCTTAAGGGCTTTTTATGAAAAAGGGTTAAGAGAAGAAAGAGAAACAAAGTGCAGATGAAGTGTAAAAATTTGGACGGGGGAAGGGGACGAACTCTTAGTCCGGCGCTAGGCATAGAATCTTCGGAGGCGGGCTGCGTTCCATGGGTTCGGCTCGAGTCGGTTGTCCGATACATTTCGTAGACGGTACGCCCCGCTGGTCAGGACTTGGTCGATAATGAAGGGGCCCTCCCATTTGGGCTTCAGCTTGTCCTTTTTCTTGTCCGGCAGGCGTAGAACTAGTTCGCCAACGTTGTAAGTCTTGGCCCGTACTTCTCTGCTTTGATATCTTCGGGCCTGCTGCTGATAAAATGCAGAACGAGCCTTGGCGACATCGCGTTCTTCCTCCAATGCGTCCAAGTTGTCCTGCCGATCCAGCTCGGCTTCTCGTTCTTCGTACATGCGCACTCGAGGTGAGTCATGAATGATGTCGCAGGGCAAAACTGCCTCTGCGCCATATACCATAAAAAATGGTGTGAATCCGGTAGTACGGTTGGGCATTGTCCGCAGCCCCCATAGTACGGAGTCGAGCTCCTCTACCCAGTGCGTGTCAGATTTCGTAAGTGACCGCACTAGTCTGGGTTTAATGCCGCTCATTATTAGACCATTTGCTCGTTCCACTTGACCGTTGGTTTGAGGATGATAGACTGAAGCGTAATCGAGCTTAATGCCCATGTTTTTGCACCATGACTTAACCTCGTCGGCCGTGAAGTTCGTGCCGTTGTCGGTGATGATGCTGTGGGGGACACCGTAACGGTGTACAACCCCGGATATAAAGTCTATCACTGGTCCGGACTCTGCCGTTTTGACTGGTTTGGCCTCTATCCATTTGGTGAATTTATCCACCATGACCAATAGGTACCTTTGCTTGTGGGTTCCCCCTTTAAGGGGTCCAACCATATCAAGCCCCCAGACCGCGAACGACCAGGTAATGGGTATAGTTTTGAGGGCGGTGGGTGGCATATGGCTCTGATTAGCAAAGAGCTGACAACCGACGCATCTCTGGACTAAGTCCTGGGCATCTGCCCGGGCCGTCGGCCAATAAAATCCTGTACGGAATGCCTTTCCTACAAGGGCCCGGGCTGCTGCGTGGTGTCCGCCTAGTCCGGCATGAATTTCAGCCAGGAGGTTTCGCCCTTCCTCTTCGGAGATACACCTTTGAAGGACTCCGGTTGTACTTTTCTTATAAAGTTCTCCCTCATGGACCTTGTAGGCTTTCGATCCCGGACTATGCAGCGGGCCTCATTTTGGTCTTCGGGAAGTTCCTGCCTAAGCAAGTAGGCTAGGAATGGTTCTGTCCACGGGGCGATTACTGCCATTATGTCGTGGGCTGAAGGTGTTATGTCATCGGCTGAATTGCCGGTTGGCGCGGTTGTTTCCGGTTTGTCGTTTCCGGACTCCCCTTCCCATAGTACGGATGGCTTGAAGAGCCGTTCCAGGAAGATATTTGGAGGGACAGCATCACGTTTTGCGCCGATGCGTGCCAGTACGTCGGCTGCTTGGTTATTATCTCGGGCTACGTGATGGAATTCAAGTCCTTCAAACCGAGCTGACATTTTTAAGACAGCGTTGCGATATGCTGCCATTTTTGGATCCTTGGCGTCAAAGTCTCCATTTATTTGGGATATTGCAAGGTTTGAATCCCCGCGCGCCTCTAGGCGTTGAATGCCCATGGAGATTGCCATCCGGAGACCATGTAGAAGGGCCTCATATTCGGCTGCGTTGTTGGAGTCTGTGTACATTATTTGAAGTACGTATTGGACTGTGTCCCCGGTCGGGGACGTCAATACGACGCCAGCCCCCAGTCCGGCCAACATTTTAGAGCCGTCGAAGTGCATAGTCCAATTGGAGTATGCGCTGTACTCTTTAGGGAGTTCGGCTTCGGTCCATTCAACGACAAAGTCAGCCAAAACTTGTGACTTTATGGCTCGCCGAGGTTTGTAGGTTATATCGAATGGTAAGAGCTCAATGGCCCATTTTGCAATCCTGCCCGTTGCGTCGCGGTTGTTTATAATGTCATTAAGTGGTACTTCGGAGGCCACTGTTATCGAACACTCTTGAAAGTAGTGTCGGAGCTTCCGGGATGCCATCAACACCGCATACGCTATCTTTTGATAGTGCGGGTAACGGGACTTGCAGGGGGTTAACACAGTGGATACGTAGTACACTGGTTTTTGAAGAGGGAATTTATGCCCTTCTGTCTCTCGTTCGACGACGAGTACCGCGCTTACAACTTGATGTGTTGCTGCGATGTATAACAACATTGGTTTGCCCAGGTTGGGCGCAGCTAGGACCGGATTTGTTGCCAATATGGCCTTTATTTCTTCGAGTCCGGCAGTGGCAGCATCCGTCCACTCGAAGTGTTCGGTGCGCCTAAGGAGGCGATAAAGGGGCAGTGCCTTGTCTCCCAAGCGGGAGATAAAGCGGCTTAGAGCTGCCACACATCCGGTCAATTTTTGTATCTGTTTGAGGTCTTTTGGAATATCCAACTGTGACAGAGCTCGGATCTTGGCCGGGTTTGCTTCAATTCCTCTACCGGATACAATGAAGCCCAGCAGCTTTCCGGCTGGTACGCCGAAAACGCATTTTTCCGGATTCAGCTTGATGTCATATGCTCTGAGGTTGTCGAACGTGAGCCTCAAATCGTCTACTAGAGTTTCGACGTGTTTGGTTTTGACGACTACGTCGTCTATGTATGCCTCAACTGTTTTGCCGATCTGGGTGGCTAGACATGTTTGAATCATGCGCTGATATGTTGCGCCGGTGTTTTTAAGTCCGAAGGGCATCGTGTTGAAGCAGAATGGTCTGTATGGAGTGATGAATGCCCTTGCGGCTTGGTCTGCTTCCGCCATCTTGATTTGATGGTATCCAGAGTATGCGTCGAGGAAGCACAATGAATCGTGCCCTGCGGTAGCATCGATTATTTGGTCGATGCGGGGGAGGGGGAAGGGATCATTTGGGCAAGCCTTATTGAGGTCTTTAAAATCGACGCATAGGCACCAGGATTTGTCCTTCTTTGGTACCATTACCAGATTTGCTAGCCAATCCGGATGTTTGATATCTCTGATGAATCCGGCTTCCAATAGTTTGGCTAGCTCTTCTCCCATTGCCTGTCTTTTGGGTTCGGAAAATCGTCGAAGAGCCTGTTTGACTGGCTTGAATCCTTTTAGGATGTTTAGGCTGTGTTCTGCCAATCTGCGTGGGATTCCGGGCATATCCGAGGGGTGCCAGGCGAAAATGTCCCAATTTTCCCGAAGGAATTCTCGCAGTGCGGCGTCTACATCAGGGTTCAATTGTGCCCCGATGGAGGCCGTCTTTGTTGGGTCCGTTGGATGGACCTAGAATTTTACTATTTCATCTGCTGGTTTGAAGGAGGTGGACTTGGATCTTTTATCGAGTATCACATCGTCCCTATTCACCGTAGAGCGCAGCGCGGTGAGTTCTTCTGCCGCTAGGGCTTCGGATAGTGCCTCCAGGGCTAGTGCGGCTGTCTTGTTTTCGGCACGGAGTGCTATGTCCGGATCACTAACGAGAGTGATTATTCCGCCGGGCCCAGGCATTTTGAGCTTCATGTACCCGTAATGGGGTACGGCTTGAAAAATTGTGAATGCCTCTTGTCCTCATATAGCGTGATATCCGCTATTGAACGGGGCCACTTGGAACGTGACTTCTTCGGATCTGTAATTGTCCGGCGAGCCGAACACCATATCGAGTGTGATTTTTCCGGTGCAGCGTGCTTCCCGGCTAGGGATTATTCCTCTGAAGGTTGTACTGCTTCGCTCAATACGGCTCTAGTCTATTTCCATTTTTTGAAGAGTTTCCTAGTAAATGAGGTTTAGCCCGCTGCCGCCATCCATGAGGACATTTGTAAGCCGAAAGCTGTCCACTATGGGACTAAGCACCAGTGCGGCTGGTGCTCGGGCTGTTCGGAATTTAGGTTCATCGCTGGTGTTGAAGGTGACGGCTGTGTTGCTCCATGGATTTTCTGTTGCTACTTGGTAGACTTCGGCGAGGCCGCGTATTGTTCGTTTTCGCATATTATTTGATGCGAAGGTCTCGAAGACTGTTGATACCGTACCGGTATTGTTGGAGTGGTTTTCCGGGGCTAGAAGCTCCTTGCCACTTTTGGCCACCTGCCGTAATATCCAACATGCTCGAGGGCTATGTGTTGGGACGGCGTCCTCTGTACTGTGAAGTTTACAGGGTCCGCTGAGCCATCCCTCCAGTACGGTTCCGTGCCCTCTATGGGGTTTTTGCTTTTTGGTTTTTGTATCTAGGGCCTGAGTGTGATGCACCCTTTTGTTGCAGACTAGGGTTGTATTCGGGGCCGGATTGTCCCAAAACTGGTTTTCGGTTTTCCGGAAACTCTCCATCGCACAGTACTTTCGTACTATGGACGCCAGATCGGCGAAGCGTGTAATTTTACGACGGCTGATGGCGTTCAATATTCCCTTGTCCGTGCAATTATTGCAAAAGATTGAGATTGCGTTTTCCTCTCGACAGTCCTTTATCCTGTCCATAACCAGGAGGAATCTGGCCCAGTAGTGACGTACTGTTTCAGCGGGCTCTTGCTGTATTAGAGATAGATCGCATATGTCTGGGTGGGTGGGTGGAATAAAATCCGGATCCCTACCCATCTCAGGGCTTAAAGGCCGCGAATTTTCCAAATTTGGAAGCTTGGATTGCTGGACATTGTCCAACGAGTCCGGTCCGATGCCTGACTTTAAGTTCAGTGCTTGATCGAAGTCCGTCCCTCCACGGAAATCCGGCATGGAGGGTTCGGGAGCCCGGACATGACTAGTTTTCAATACAGGAGAAGAGTCACCATATTGTTCCTCTACCACTGCGACGTGGTGGGTGACCTGGGGAGAGTTAATCTCTCTCAGATCGGTTTTAAGCCCAATCTGATTGTAGTCCGTAGCGACTCCCAGGGCGGTGATGCGATCCAAGAGCTCATTGACAGACGAGAGCTCTATTGGATCCAGCCGCTCGGCAAATTCCGAGCTGACGTGAAGATTGCTTTTGACGACTTGAGAAGTCATTGTCGAAGCAGTGGCCGGACAGGCGGTCATAAGAAAACCACCTTGCTGGATAGTTTGGCCGGCGGCCAAGGCCCCTTTGGCAAAAATACCATCCTTGAAGACGGGTGGAGGCATCCTTCCTATCGGCGACGACACAGAGGAACTCTCAATGAAAGCACCAATGTCGGTGTCAAAACCGGCGGATCTCGGGTAGGGGGTCCCGAACTGTGCGTCTAGGCCGATGGTAACAGGAGACAAGGGACACGATGTTTTACCCAGGTTCGGGCCCTCTCGATGGAGGTAAAACCCTATGTCCTGCTTGATTAATATTGATGATATGGGTAGTACAAGAGTGGATCTACCACGAGATCAAGGAGGCTAAACCCTAGAAGCTAGCCTATGGTATGATTGTTGTAATGTATGTTGTGTCCTACGGACTAAAGCCCTCCGGTTTATATAGACACCGGAGAGGGCTAGGGTTACACAGAGTCGGTTACAATGGTAGGAGATCTACATATCCGTATCGCCAAGCTTGCCTTCCACGCCAAGGAAAGTCCCATCCGGACACGGGACGGAGTCTTCAATCTTGTATCTTCGTAGTCTTGGAGTCCGGCGGACGATGATAGTCCGGCTGTCCGGACACCCCCTAGTCCAGAACTCCCTCAGTTACATCTATAAATATGCATGCATTTGCATATTTATAATCGTGATTCTTTCGAATTGTCCAATGTTATCCATGGACAGCTCGAGTATGTGTAGATTGGGTTCGTTTTCCCAAATGCTCTGCTCCGGATCCGATGCAGAATTTCGTCAGTGCCTCCCTATTGTTCTCCGGGTACACATCCTCTCTGCTTATTGCCGAGACGTGTATCAGGAGAACAATGGGGAGGTGCTGCCGAAATTTTGCGTCGGATCCGGAGCAGAGCATGGGAAAACGGACCCAATCTACACATACTCGGGTGGGATTAGGACCTATCTTTATCTATTAGCATGTAGGTTGCATGGACGTAATAAAACTAACAAACTCCATTAACTGATGGATATGGTTTGCTTAATTATGTATATATTTCTTGTATGTCCAGTAGGAAGTCAATATGAGTGATCGTGTGTGGATGTACACCGGTTACACTAGTCAGAAAGTTTGGGTCAAGGAATGGTTAACAAAAACCAAGGGGTTTGTTAGAGCCGCATTTGCAAATGGCCAAGAATTAAGCTGGTGCACCTGTGCCCGGTGCGACAAATATAAAAAGAGGGACGAGCTTGAAATGAGTAAAGACCTGCAGAAGTTTGGTTTTACGCCTGATTACACGGTCTGGACATTACATGGTGAGTCTGCCCAATGTGCCAGAGCCGAGATGGTTTGTCGTCGCACCGACGACCATGGTACCGGGACCGCAGACATGGTGCAATACTTTGACAATGCTCGGGACTCGGACGAGGAGACGGAGGAATCTGCAAAGGCCTTCACTAAAATGTTGGAGTCCTCAAAACGTCCTCTCCATGAGCACACTCAGCTTTGTCAACTGGATGGCATCTCACAAATAATGGCTTTGAAGGCTCAATTCAACTTGGGCAGAGAATGCTACAACACGATGATGACAGTATTCAGACGATTTCTACCTAAAGGCCATGTGCTACCTCCAAACCTGTACCAGTCAGGCAAAATTCTTCGTGCTCTTAAGATGCCCTATGAGAAGATACATGCCTGTGAGAAAGGATGTGTCTTATTTAGGCTTCAGTATGAGGACTTGAACTATTGTCCCATTTGCAATTCTTCCAGGTATGTTGTGGTAGACAACGGTATGGGTGAGAAGACTGATGACCCACAAGTATAGGGGATCTATCGTAGTCCTTTCGATAAGTAAGAGTGTTGAACCCAACGAGGAGCAGAAGGAAATGATAAGAGGTTTTCAGTAAGGTTTTCTGTGCAAGTACTGAAATAGTCGGTGATAGATAGTTTTGTGATAAGATAAATAGTAACGAGCAAAAGTAAATAAAGTAAATAAAGTGCAACAAGGTGGCCCAATCCTTTATGTAGCAAAGGATAAGCCTGGACAAACTCTAATAATGAAGAAGAAGCTCCCTGGGACACATTGGGAATTATCGTCAAGCTAGTTTTCATCACGTTCATAAGATTCACGTTCGGTACTTTGATAATTTGATATGTGGGTGGACCGACACTTGGGTACTGCCCTAACATGAACAAGCATCCCACTTATGATTAACCCCTATTGCAAGCATCCGCAACTACAAAAAGGAGTATTAAGGTAAACCTAACCACAGCATTAAACATATGGGTCCATATCAACCCCTAACGAAGCAACACATAAACTAGGGTTTAAGCTTCTGTCACTCTAGCAACCCATCATCTACTTATTACTCCCCTATGCCTTCCTCTAGGCCCAAATAATGGTGAAGTGTCATGTAGTCGACGTTCACATAACACCACTAGAGGAGAGACAACATACATCTCATCAAAATATCGAACGAATACCAAATTCACATGACTACTAATAGCAAGACTTCACCCATGTCCTCAGGAACAAACGTAACTACTCACAAAGCATATTCATGTTCATAATCAGAGGGGCAATAATATGCATAAAGGATCTGAACATATGATCTTCCACCAAGTAAACCAAATAGCATCAACTACAAGGAGTAATCGACTCTACTAGCAACCCACGGGTACCAATTTGTGGTTTTGATACAAGATTGGATACAAGAGATGAACTAGGGTTTTGAGATGAGATGGTGCTGGTGAAGATGTTGATGGAGATTGACCCCCTCCTGATGAGAGGATCATTGGTGATGACGTTGGTGATGATTTCCCCCTCCCGGAGGGAAGTGTCCCCTACAGAACAGCTCCGCCAGAGCCCTAGATTGATTCCGCCAAGGTTCCGCCTCGTGGCGCCGGAGTCTCGTCCCGTAAGCTTGCCCACAATTTTTTCTAGGGGAAAACCCTTCATATAGCAGAAGATGGCAGCCGGAAGCCCACCAGGGGGCCCAGGAGATAGGGGGCGCGCCATACAGGGGGGCGCCCCCTGTCTCCTGGACAGGGTGTGGGCCCCCTGGCCTATTTCTTTTGCCCAATAATTCTTATTAAATCTGAAAAGTTGTTTTGTGGAGTCTCAGGTCTTTTGGAGTTGTGCAGAATAGGTTTCCAATGTTTGCTCCTTTTCCAGCCAGAATTTCAGCTGCCGGCATTCCCCCTCTTCATGGTAAACCTTGTAAAATAAGAGAGAATAGCCATAAGTATTGAGATATAATGTGTAATAACAGCCCATAATGCAATAAATATTGATATAAAAGCATGATGCAACATGGACGTATCAACTCCCCCAAGCTTAGACCTCGCCTGTTCTCAAGCGGAAACCGAAATCGAAAAATATGTCCACATGTTTAGAGATAGAGGTGTCGATAAAAATAAAATACGGACATGAGGGCATCATGATCATTCTAATAACAGCAACATATATGGATTTTGTCATATGATTTCCTATGTTCAAGTAATAAGCAATTCACAATGTCAAGCATGGTTCAAAAACTTCATTGGGAACTAACAAACTATAATCTCAGCCATTGAAGCAATTGCAATTTATCGTAACCTCAGAAAGAGTCAATAATAGAGCTTTTCACCAAGATCACATACTCAACTATCTCGTAGTCCCCTATAATTGTTAACACTCACGTAATACTTGTGGTTATAGAGTTTCAGTCGGACACTTAGAAAGATAGGGGCTTCTTGTGTTGCCTCCCAACGTATTCACCTTTAGGTGATGTGAACAATAATAGCCTATGCCAACTTACATCCAATTGGATATATGTATCATGATCTTTCAACCACGAGGAGCTTGCAACGGATAAAATGAAAAAGGGGAAAGGTGAAGATCCCCTTGACTCAAGCATAAAGTGAAACATAAAATAAAAGATAGGCCCTTCACAGAGGGAAGCAGAGGTTGTCATGCGCGTTTAGGGTTGATGCATAAAGTCTTAGTGCAAAAGAACGTCACTTTATATTGCCCCTTGTATGTGGACCTTTATTATGCAATCCGTCGCTTTTATTACTTACACACAAGTTCGTACAAAGTTTATTTTCTCCGCACTAATAAGTCATACATATTTAGAGAGCAATTTTTATTGCTTGCACCGATGACAACTTACTTGAAGGATCTTACTCAATCCATAGGTAGATATGGTGGACTCTCATGGCAAAACTGGGTTTAAGGATATTTGGAAGCACAAGTAGTATCTCTACTTGGTGCAAGGAATTTGGCTAGCATGAGGGGGAGAGGCAAGCTCAACATGTTTGGAAGGTCAATGCCAATATACTTTAACTGAGATGTCGGAAAACATAAACCATTACGTTGTCTTCCTTGTCCAACGTCAACTCCTTTAGCATGTCATACTTAATGAGTGCTTCACAATCATAAAAGATGTCCAAGATAATATATCTATATGTGAACCCCTCTTCCCTTATCACTTCCTATTAATTGCAACGATGACCAAGGCTATGTTCATCAACTCTGAACAATTTTTATGCCTCATACTTTCTATGTGTGAAGTTATCACTATCCATAAGATCAATATGAACTCTTTTGTTCTTTCTACTTTTTCAAGATCATAGCAACATAGCAAAGCCCTTGACTCAACACTAATCTTTATTATAGATAGCACACGAACTCGATTACAAAAAGAGATCACAAAGCAAAACTCAAAACTACTTGATATCAAAACTTAACCTACTAATAGATCAAGATACTACTAAAAGGATCGAACTAAATAAAGCGGTAAAGATAGGAGTGTGATGGTGATACGATACTGGGGCACCTCCCCTAAGCTTGGCAGTTGCCAAGGGGAGTGCCCATACCAATGTGATTATTTCTCCTTCTTCACGGTTGGTGTTATGATCTTCTTAGCGATTATGCCCTTCAGGATACGGTTCTCCTCCTCGAGCTTATTGACTTGTTGTTTGAGGTCCATATTTTCTTTACGGAGCTTGCCCGTGACAGACAAAGCTCCTTTTACCCGAGGATGCTGCATAGCTTCTGGAGAACAAGTGAAACTCTTTTTCATATTTTCATAAGAAAGAAATTGGGAGTTGAAAGGGGTGACCGAAGTAGGGATAGCTAGGCTAGGTAGTTCCCCCATTGTGAATTCTGCTTGAAGGGGAGAGGTAACTTCTTGATCTTCCTCCATGGCATCTACCCTTTTCAAATCGGCCTCCATCTCGTCCTCTGTTGATGGTCCAAAGTGATGGGCATCGCTATTTGCTCCTGGACCTAGCGTTGGGTGAGACACCCGGCTCTCCCCAATTGATTCCCGAGAATACATCCTGCTTTAGTCTGCAACAGGAACAACTCGAAACAAAAACAGAGGATATTTGCGTGATACGGTGGTCAAAACCTTCAGGAGTATATATAATGAATTTTTACCAACCAAAATACGTAACATACAAGAAAACGGAGTCCGGGAGGCACACGAGGTGCCCATGAGACAGGGGGGTGCCCTCCTCTCTTGTGGGAGCCTCGTGCCCCTTTCGGACTACTTCTTTCTTCCTAAAATCCTTAAATAATCCAAAACTGATAAAAATTGCCATTAGAGTTGTTTTGGAGTCGGTTTACTTACCGTACCACGTACCTATGCCTTTTTGGAGTCTGGAACGTTCTGGAAAGTGTCTCTTATGTATTCCTCAGGGGTTATGGTTTTAATAATATTAGTTTCAACATTGATAGGATTACCTGAAATATAATGTTTAATTATTTGGCCATTTACCACCCTCGGATTTGTGCCTTCAAAGTTGTTAATTTTTATAGCACTAGAACGATAGACCTCTTCGATAATGTAGGGACCTTCCCATTTTGAGAGAAGTTTTCCTGCAAAAAATCTTAAACGAGAGTTGAACAATAACACATAATCTCCTACGTTAAATTCACGCTTCTGTATCCTCTTATCATGCCAGCGTTTGACTTTTTCTTTGAAAAGCTTAGCATTCTCATATGCTTGGGTTCTCCATTCATCAAGTAAGCTAATATCAAATAACCTTGTCTCACCGGCAAGTTTGAAGTCATAATTGAGCTCTTTAATAGCCCAATATGCTTTATGTTCAAGTTCAAGAGGTAAATGACATGCTTTTCCATAAACCATCTTATATGGAGACATACCCATAGGATTTTTGTATGCAGTTCTATAGGCCCATAATGCATCATCAAGTTTTTTGGACCAATTCTTTCTAGATCTATTCACAGTCTTTTGCAAAATTAATTTGAGCTCTCTATTGCTTAACTCTACTTGACCACTAGACTGCGGGTGATAAGGAGATGCGATTCTATGATTGACATCATACTTAGCAAGCATCTTACGGAAAGCACCATGAATAAAGTGTGAACCACCATCAGTCATAAGATATCTAGGGACTCCAAACCTTGGAAAAATAACTTCTTTAAGCATTTTAATAGAAGTGTTATGATCAACACTACTAGTTGGAATAGCTTCTACCCACTTAGTAACGTAATCAACAGCAACTAAAATATGTGTATAACCATTGGAGGCAGGAAAAGGTCCCATATAATCAAAGCCCCAAACATCAAATGGTTCAATAACAAGAGAATAATTCATAGGCATTTCTTGACATCTACTGATGTTACCTATTCTTTGACATTCATCACAAGATACGACAAACTTACGAGCATCTTTAAAAAGAGTAGGCCAATAAAAACCATATTGTAGTACCTTGTGTGCAGTTCTGTCTCTAGCGTGGTGTCCTCCATAGGATTCAGAGTGACACTTGCGTAGGATTTGTTCTTGTTCATGCTCAGGCACACAACGTCTAATAATATCATCTACTCCTTCTTTATAAAGGTGTGGATCATCCCAGAAGTAATGTATTAAATCATAAAAGAACTTTTTCTTTTGCTGGTATGTGAAACTAGGTGGTATATACTTAGCAACAATGTAATTAGCATAATCAGCATACCAAGGAGCAGTACGAGAAGCATTGACAACCGCTAATTGTTCATCAGGAAAGCTATCATTAATAGGCAGTGGGTCATCAAGAACATTCTCTAACCTAGACAAGTTATCTACAACGGGGTTCTCAGCTCCCTTTCTATCAATAATATGCAAGTCAAATTCTTGGAGCAAGAGAACCCATCTAATGAGTCTAGGCTTAGCATCTTTCTTTTCCATAAGATATTTAATAGCAGCATGACCAGTGTGAATAGTAACTTTGGAATCAACAATATAAGGTCTAAACTTATCACATGCAAACACAACTGCTAAGAATTCTTTTTCAGTAGTAGCATAATTTCTCTGGGCAGTATCAAGAGTCTTGCTAGCATAATGGATAACATTCAATTTCTTATCAACTCTTTGCCCTAAAACAACACCTACAGCATAATCACTAGCATTGCACATAATTTCAAAAGGTAAGTTCCAATCAGTTGGCTGAACAATAGGTGCAGTGATCAAAGCCTTCTTAAGTGTTTCAAATGCTTCTACACAATCATCATCGAAGACAAAAGGAATATCTTTTTGCAATAAATTAGTCAGAGGCCTAGAGATTTTAGAAAAGCCCTTAATGAACCTCCTATAAAAACCAGCATGACCAAGGAAACTTCTTATACCTTTTATGTCCATGGGACATGGCATCTTTTCAATAGCATCAACTTTGTCTTTATCAACTTCAATACCTCGCTCGGAGATCTTGTGACCCAAGACAATGCCTACATTAACCATAAAGTCACACTTTTCCCAGTTCAGGACGAGACTAGTGTCTTTGCATCTCTGCAAAACTCGATCAAGGTTGCTCAAACAATCATCAAAAGAGGATCCATAGACAGAGAAGTCATCCATGAATACCTCACAAATCTTTTCACAAAAATCAGAAAATATAGCCATCATGCATCTTTGAAAGGTAGCAGGTGAATTACATAAACCGAAAGGCATACGTCTATAAGCAAAGGTACCAAAAGGGCAAGTAGAAGTAGTTTTAGATTGATCCCCTGCTGAAACAGGTATCTGAGAGAAGCCATAATAACCATCTAGAAAGCAAAAATGTGTGTGTTTGGATAGCCTTTCTAGCATTTGATCAATAAAAGGTAAAGGGTAATGATCTTTCTTAGTGGCTTTATTAAACTTACGGAAATCAATTACCATCCTATAGCCTGTAATAATTCTTTGTGGAATCAATTCATATTTATCATTAGGAACAACGCTAATACCTCCGTTTTTAGGGACACAATGGACAGGTCTTACCCATTCACTATCAGCAATGGGATAAATAATACCTGCCTCAAGGAGTTTTAGTATCTCCTTTCTTACCACTTCCTTCATTTTGGGATTTAATCGTCTTTGAGGTTCTCTAACTGGTTCGGCATCTTTCTCCATTGAGATTTTGTGTTGACATAATGTGGGACTAATGCCCTTAAGATCATCCAGAGTATATCCAATAGCAGCTCTGTGCTTCTTCAGAGTTTTCAATAATCTTTCTTCTTCTTTCTCTGAAAGGTTAGCACTAATAATAACAGGATATATTTCTTTTTCATCAAGATAAGCCTACTTAAGATTATCAGGTAATGGTTTGAGTTCAAACACGGGATCACCCTTGGGTGGAGGGGGATCCCCAAGAATTTCAACGGGAAGATTATGTTTCAGCATAGGTTCTTGTTTAAGGAACACTTCATCTATTTCTTCCCTTTCCTTCATAAACATATCATTTTCATGGTCTAACAAATATTGTTCTAACGGATCAGTTGGAGGAACAGCAATGGAAGCAAGACCAATAATTTCATCCTTACTAGGTGGTTCCCTTTCCCGAGGTTGTCTAGTAAACTTGGCAAAATTAAACTCATGAGACATACCATCTATGCCAATAGTGACAACCTTCTTTTTACAATCAATCTTAGCACTAGCAGTATTCAAGAAGGGTCTACCAAAAATAATGGGACAAAAATCATCTTGTGGGGAACCAAGAACAAGAAAATCAGCAGGGTATTTAGTCTTCCCACACAAGACTTCAACATCTCTAACAATCCCTAGGTTTAATGGTGTCCCTATTAGCAAGCTTAATAGTAACATCAATGTCTTCTAATTCAACAGGTGCAATATCGTGCATAATTTCTTTATAAAGATCATAAGGTATCGCACTAGCACTAGCACCCATATCACATAAACCATGATAACAATGATCTCCTATTTTTACAGAAATAACAGGCGTGCCTACAACAGGTCTACGTGTGTTAGTATCGGGTCTAGCAATATTAGCAGTTTCACCACAAAAAGAAATAACATGCCCATCTAAGTCCTCATCCAAAAGATCTTTGATCATAGCAATACCAGGTTCAACATTAATTTGCTCAGGAGGTGTATAGGTCCTAGTATTACTCTTACGGACAACTGTCGAAGCTTTGACATGATCTTTTATCCTAACAGGAAAAGGAGGTTTTTCAACATAAGCAATAGGAATAATGGGATCACTATATGTAATAGTCTTCTCTTTGACTGTAATAGGTGCAACTACTTTAACTTCAACAAGAGGATTATATTTCAACCACTTCTCTTTAGGGAGATCAACGTGAGTAGCAAAAGTTTCACAAAAAGTAGCTACTATCTCAGAGTCAAGTCCATACTTAGAGCTAAATCCACGGAAAGCATCGGTATCCATAAAAGATTTAACACAATCGAACTTAGGTGTCATACCTGTCTCCTTACCATCGTCGGAACCCCAATCTTCAGAGTTGCGTTTAATTCTTTCCAATAAGTCCCATTTGAAATCAATAGTTTTCAGCATATAGGAACCAACACAGGAAGTATCAAGCAGGTTGCGATTATCAAGAGAAAGTCGAGCATAAAAATTCTGAATAATCATTTCCCGAGAGAGCTCATGATTGGGGCATGAATACAACGTTGACTTAAGCCTTCCCCAAGCTTGAGCGATGCTTTCTCCTTCGCGAGGCCAGAAATTATATATGTAATTGCGATCACGATGAACAAGATGCATAGGATAGAACTTCTGGTGATATTCCAACTTCAATCGCTTATAATTCCAATGTCTCGTATCATCACATAGCCTATACCATGTTATTGCATCTCCCTTCAAAGATAAAGGGAAGACCTTCCTTTTGACAACATCATCGGGAATACGTGCAAGCTTGTATAATCCACAAACTTCATCCACAGAGATGAGGTGTAAGTCGGGATGCAATGTTCCGTCTCCTGCAAAAGGATTAGCTAGCAGTTTCTCTATCATACCCGAAGGAATCTCAAAGTGAATATTTTCATATGGTTCAGTAGGTTGAGGATCATCTCTTTGATCTTCTGGTTGGGGTGAAGATACCCCAAACAAGCCCCTCAAAGGATTAGTTTCCATAGTAACAAGTAACAGAAAATTTCAGCACACTATATAAATGTTTCCTTACCAAGTTCCACTCACCAAGAGCGCTACGCTCCCCGGCAACAGCACCAGAAAAGAGTCTTGATGACCCACAAGTATAGGGGATCTATCATAGTACTTTCGATAAGTAAGAGTGTCGAACCCAACGAGGAGCAGAAGGAAATTATAAGCGGTTTTCAGTAACATTTTCTCTGCAAGTACTGAAATAGTAGGTGATAGATAGTTTTGTGATAAGATAAATAGTAACGAGCAAAATTAAATAAAGTAAAATAAAGTGCAGCAAGGTGGCCCAATCCTTTATGTAGCAAAGGATAAGCCTGGACAAACTCTAATAATGAAGAAGAAGCTTCCGAGGACACATTGGGAATTATCGACAAGCTAGTTTTCATCACGTTCATAAGATTCGCGTTCGGTACTTTGATAATTTGATATGTGGGTGGACCGACACTTGGGTACTGCCCTAACATGGACAAGCATCCCACTTATGATTAACCCCTATTGCAAGCATCCGCAACTACAAAAAGGAGTATTAAGGTAAACCTAACCACAACATTAAACACATGGGTCCATATCAACCCCTAACGAAGCAACACATCAACTAGGGTTTAAGCTTCTGTCACTCTAGCAACCCATCATCTACTTATTAGTCCCCTATGCCTTCCTCTAGGCCCAAATAATGGTGAAGTTTCATGTAATCGACGTTCACATAACACCACTAGAGGAGAGACAACATACATCTCATCAAAATATCGAACGAATACCAAATTCACATGACTACTAATAGCAAGACTTCACCCATGTCCTCAGGAACAAACGTAACTACTCACAAAGCATATTCATGTTCATATTCATGTTCATAATCAGAGGGGTAATAATATTCATAAAGGATCTGAACATATGATCTTCCACCAAGTAAACCAAATAGCATCAACTACAAGGAGTAATCAACACTACTAGCAACCCACATGTACCAGTTTGTGGTTTTGATACAAGATTGGATACAAGAGATGAACTAGGGTTTTGAGATGAGATGGTGCTGGTGAAGATGTTGATGGAGATTGACCCCCTCCCGATGAGAGGATCGTTGGTGATGATGTTGGTGATGATTTCCCCCTCCCGGAGGGAAGTGTCCCTGGCAGAACAGCTCCGCCAGAGCCCTAGATTGATTCCGCCAAGGTTCCGCCTCGTGGAGGCGGAGTTTCGTCCCTTAAGCTTGCCCACGATTTTTTCCAGGGGAAAACCCTTCATATAGCAGAAGATGGCAGCCGGAAGCCCACCAGGGGGCCCAGGAGATAGGGGGCGCGCCTTACAGGGGGGCGCGCCCCCTGTCTCCTGGACAGGGTGTGGGCCCCTGGCCTATTTCTTTTGCCAATAATTCTTATTAAGTCTGAAAAGTTGTTTCGTGGAGTCTCAGGTCTTTTGGAGTTGTGCAGAATAGGTTTCCAACGTTTGCTCCTTTTCCAGCCAGAATTCCAGCTGCCAGCATTCCCCCTCTTCATGGTAAATCTTGTAAAATAAGATAGAATAGCCATAAGTATTGAGATATAATGTGTAATAACAGCCCATAACGCAATAAATATTGATATAAAAGCATGATGCAAAATGGACGTATCAAAGACGCAGACCAAAATACCCGTTAATGTTCTTTGGTATATGCCAATCATACCAAGAATTCAATGTCTTTTCATGTTCGAAGAGATGACTAGACAGATGACATGGCCCAAAACGGGCAAAAGAACCGAACTAGATGCAGATGGGAATGTGATGATGGTGCACACATCGGATGGTGAAGCGTGGAAGCGCTTCGATGCATTATATAAGGAAAAAAGGCAGATCCAAGGCATCCTCGAGTCGCCGTCAACACAAATGGGTTCAGTGTGTTTGGTCAGATGGCAGCCCCATACAGCTGTTGGCCCGTGTTTGTCATTCCACCTAATCTCCCCCCCCCGGGCAGATTATGCAAAGAAAGAACATTTTCCCGACGTTGAATTCCAGGGCCCAACTATCCGGGGAAGAATATGGATGTGTACATGCAGCCGCTTAAGGACGAATTGCAAGAAGCTTGGGATAATGGGTTCAAGACATACGACACCTTTAGCAAAGAGAACTTCATAATGCGTGCCTGGTACATGTACTCGATGCATGACTTGCCAGCGTATGCGCTATTTGGTGGCTAGTGTGTGCATGGAGGGTTCCCATGCCCCACATGCAAGGGAGCTCTTGAGTTTTGTAGGATAACGGCAGGGCACAAGTATAGTTGCTTTGACTTGCATAGACCGTTTCTAGATCCTCGCCATAAGTTCAGGAAAGACAAGAAGAACTTCATCAAAGGTAGAGTTGTCAAACACTCTGCACCACCTGTGTTGACAGGCCAACAGACCCTAGATCAGTTAAATGCTCTCGAGCCAGATCCAGAGCGTCCAGGGTATTTCAAGGGGTATAATAAGGAACACGCCTGGACTCACAAGACATGCTTCTGGGATCTGCCTTACTTCAAAGACCTCCTTTTCCCACACAACATCGACGTGATGCACACTGAAAAGAATATCGTCGAAGCCATTTTTGGTATATTGTTCAGCATAGAGGGGAAATCAAAGGATAATACTAAGGCTAGAGACGATCAAGTGGAGCTCTGTGATAGACCGTTACAAAACATGCAAGAATCGAAAGGAAAGCGGAACTGGATGAAGCCAAAGGCATGGTTCAATCTTGGAAGGCCATCTATGAAGGAAATTATTTTGTGGGTGAAAATGCAGTTGATGTTCCCCGATGGGTATGCAGAAAATCTAAAGAGGGGAGCGAGTCTTGATAAATTGAAAATATTTGGTCTAAAAAGTCATGATTGGCATACATGGATTGAGCGGATAATGCCGGTGATATTGCGTGGCTTCATCCCTGAGGATGAATGGCTAGTACTGGCAGAGCTGAGCTATTTCTTCTGTGTTCTTTGTGCGAAAGAAATATCGCCTGGCCTCCCAGAAGAAATGGAATAGTTGGCGCCGGAGTTGATCTACAAGTTAGAGATGATCTTTCCGCCAAGCTTCTTTAATCCAATGCAACACCTGATTTTGCATCTCCCGACCGCGGCACGATTGGGGGGGCATGCAAAATCGTTGGTGCTACTCAACTGAAAGGATGCAGAAGACGCTTTGAGAAAAATGTAAAAATAAACGTAGAATAGAAGCATTGATGGTCGAGGCATTCATCACTAAGGAGGCGTCAAACTTTGTGACAACACACTACGAAGCCAAAAATCGTCATTTGCATAATCCGAAGCCTCGGTATAATGCTGACGACCCTAAAAAGGGTCAATCCAACCTCAGCCTATTCAAAGGGAATCTCGCACCATCCAGTGCTTTGAAACTAGTATTGTTGGATGTTGAAGATTGGCGGACCATTTCACTTTATATCTTTAACAACCTAACAGAATTGTGGACGTACATCGAGTAAGATCTCGGTACATTGTTTCACAACTTCTAATTTCTTTGAACTGCTCTTATTCCTGGATATTTGATGCAATCGATATGTCGCCATATTTTCGTATGGAGCGGTGATCCAAAAGGATTCCATCGAGGAGTATGAGCTTCTAGCAAAGCAAGGAGGCGAATATCCCGGTTTCATCTCTTGGTTCAAAAAATGGTAATTTCCATTAGACCCTTTCATTTCTTTGGCACATTTGCGACTAATGCAACAATCCTTTCGTATTAAAATTGTAGGCTAATTCAGAGATTATGGATGCCAAATTGAGACAAGTAGCTAATGGTTTTGACTATAAGTTCCGTTCATTTGACAATTACGACATCAACGGGTATCACTTTCGTACCTATGGCAAAGTGCTACCTATGGCTGACCGAAAGTCTACAAATTGTTGTGTCTCTGCTATCGGCGAAGGAGGTATCGAGTATTATGGAAGAGTTGAAGCAATTTATGAACTTCAATTCTATGGTAAAAACCCACCAAACGTCGCAGTCTTCAGGTTATTAATTCCAGCCCAGGGAGACTAGAAGGACTCATGAACATATAGGGCTAGTATAAATAAAACAAAGCATCCATTTGGATGTTCCTGATGTCTATATTACGGCTCAACAGGCAACCCAAGTTTTCTATCTACCATGGGCCTGTCAAAGTGATCCAAATATCAGTGGTTGGGATGTCGTTTATGAAGTGCCGCCACGTGTTAGACCACCTCCCCCCAATGAAGAGGATTATGAACCTCACATTAACCAAGACACATATGACGAAGGAGAATTCTTCCAAGAAACACGTCTTGCCAAAAAACGTTTCAAGAACCGCTCTACTCCACCCCAGAACATTGAAGTAGACAATGATAGTGAATCCGACTTCACCCCTGAGCCGGAACAACTAGAGCCAGAAGAAGAAGAAGTTACGACTGTAGATGATCTATCAATGCTTGAACAATAACGTAAAGATGGCCTTCCACATGATGATGCATTTATTAATGATGATGATGAGCACGTCATTACCGGTAGTGATGATGATGATGCATTTATTAATGATGATGATGAGCACGTCATTACCGATAGTGATTATTAGGTATTCAAATTTTTATGTTGTACTTTATTTATATAGTTATTTGTATGATTGTATGATTTATATAGTTGGTATGTAAAATTTTCTTACTTTATATGATTGTTTCTTATACATAGTGTCATGGTCTTGATGGTCCGTCCCCGTCGGCCCTCGCCCGCTTTATGATTCGGATGTGGTAAATTCTCTTTCATAACTATTTGTTGCATTTCGCATTTATGACAATTATGGCCATCAAGTTGACATAGAGATATTGTAATCTAGGAGGTATGTGAATCGGAATTTGAAACCGACCCTCTTGTCGAGAAGTTAAATTTAGTTGAAAAAGAAAATGAGTTTTGAAAGAAAAAAATAAAAGAATTGAAGAAGAGAAGATGACATTGGAGTTGTATGTTGCCGATGTCATCGATGATCACAGATGAAGATGAATGCAATGCACTTGAACATGGATGCAATGCGCCTAAAGCTTAAGAAGATTAGAAAATATGCCATTGATAATGAGGCTTGGTATCATTATGCCGTTGGATCAATTGTTACCTTAGTTGCAATCTTCATCATATTTGTTGTGATGAGGGTAAGTTTTCTCAAATGTTTTGCTTTACAAATGGATACTTAGCTTATTTTCCTCCTAAATGGCATAATTACCTAAGTTATATAAAAAAATGAATTATACTTAGCTTATTCAGTTCATTTATGACATAGTTAGCATACTTAGGTCAAAAATGGCATGATAATCTTTGTTACCTCCAAAATGATATAGACTTAGCTTATTTTCCTCGAAAATGACATAATAACCTTACTAAGCTCCAAAATGACCTATTTACCTAGATTACCTCTAAAATGACCTACACTTAGCATTTTTACCTAGCTTAGCAATAAAATGGCATTTTTACTTACCTTAGTTAGAAGAAGAAGAAGATAAAGAAGAGGAGAGGAAAAAAAGAAAGAGAAGAAAAAAATCTTCTTCTTCTTCTAACTAGTCTTCTTCTTCTAACTAGTCTTCTTCTTCTTCTTCTAACTTTCATCTTTCCCAATTTGCAGATTTGCTTTACATGAGGAAGCTTGGATTCATGGAGTGTACTCCCTCCGTCCGGAAATACTTGTCCTAGGAATGATCGTATCTAGACTTATTTTAGTTATAGATACATCCATTTGTATCCATTTTTAGGACAAGTATTTCCGGAAGGAGGGAGTACTATTCTTCTGGTGCTTCCTTGTTGTTTATGAAAACTTGTTTGGATATGTATGCCTATATGGATATGTTGTTGGAAACTTGTTTGTAGTTATGTATATATGGATATGTTGGACTTTGTTAAACTATGTTGTTGGATTTGATGAAATATGTTGTTGGACATGCTGTTGGATATGTACGCATATATATCTGTGCTTGAAACCATGTCTAATTAATTGGATTTAAATAAAAATAGGGGATGTATAGCCTTTTTGCCGTCCGCTAGCCAACGGCAAAGAGCTTTGCCGTCCGCTAGCAGACGGCAAAGAGGACAAGTGGCAGTCACCTGTGCAAACTGGGAACACTGGCTGCCTATTTGGTCATTTTGCCGTCTGCAAGCGGATGACAAAGTGACCAAATATATGTCGTCTGCTGGCAGACAGTCTAGCTGGCCACGTGGCAGGTTCCCAGTGCTGCCCTAGCTAACCTCTTTGCCGTCTGTCAGCGGACGGCAAAGAGCATCGTTGACCCCCTAACGGCTCTCACCCCACACCATTGTCGTCCGTCGTCGTTGCCGTCTGCTGGCCTCGGATGGCGGACAACACAATCCTTTGCCGTCCATTCCTGCAAAGCGGACGGCAGAGAAGGCCTTTCCTGGCACGTGTTCAGCTGAACACTTTGCCGTCCGCTGGCTGATGGCAAAGGACTTTGCCATCCGGGATATGTGCCTTTGTCGTCCACCAATCTGATTCCAGTAGTATTAGAGCCGGGCGGTGAGAAGCCCCGGTTCATGTGATCAGTAAAGCCCATGACTTCATTATCCTTTGGCTGAGGTTTCTCCTCTCCCGGTTTGGGGGGGCGATAATGCATGACAGTCTTCTTTGGCAGGTAGCCGGTTTTCACAAAGTCCTGGAGTGCGTTCTCAGTGACAATGGAGGGAACCCAGTTGCAGATGGTGGCTGTCTTTGGGGCCATTGTGAAGAAATAAGCCTAAAAAGAAAAAGAACAAGTTTGCCGGTTTAAATTAAGCCGGAGGAAGAGCACCCTAACACATATTCAGAATGGCGGCTTAAAAAGGGGCCTAATGGTATATGACTAGCTAGAGCGGGTTATGTAAGCCGCCATGAACAAGTTGATATCCATCAAAAAGTGAAGCTTGCTAAGGTGTTGAATCTAACTACAACTGGTGATGTAAGCCGCCATGGCCAGGTTGATCTATCAGGAAGAAATTTTTTGCTAATTACTGGAAAAACAGGTTTTGCAGATTGAGATTATAATTTTGGATCAGTGGCAATTCACAAAATGCAGAAAAATCTAAAACCTAAAAATAGTGCAGGGGAGTTCATAGGTTCTGAGAAGATCTTTTATGAAGAAAAAAGGTTCAACCGGCATGGAAAGCAAGGGCTAAACTGCTACCGCACGAGTTATATGCTATCTTCAGATCAAAAGATGCTAGGGTTGAAGAAGAACTACTAAGAACTATGAAGCTTCAAGAACTACATGAACCCTAATGCGGATCTAGAGCTTAGGAGGGGGAACACTTACAGATGCAGATTAGGCTGCGGTGGGGCGCCGACGTTCTCTGGTCCCGTTCAGGTTGATGCAGCGGCCAAGGACGAGGAGGACGGTGCGCTTCGCAGCAACGGTGGAGCTCGAGTGGTAGATGAGTCGCGAGAGGAGGAAGACAAGAAGGAGAAAGGGAAGAATGACATAAGAGAGTTCAACCCTATTTATAAGGAAAAGGTTAACAGGTGGGCGCGAAAAACGAGGAGGCCAAAACATGGTTATCCAGCTACTCAGGCGCCTCGATTCTCGGGATGGCTATTAAAGAAAAAGATCCGTTAAGATATATTGGATATTGTGTAATGACAGGTGACGTCATGGCAGGTTACCACAAGCCCAGGAGATGACGTCATGGCGGGTTATGAGTTCTCGTGCAAATGAAGAAGGAAAGATTTTTCCTAAGTATTGAAGATCGACATGAACCAGTTCAAATAAACCTAGGGCCTAATGTTGGGGATATAACTATTAGGTATGACCTGCCCAGGTTGGGCCGGGTTATACCTATGGGGATTCATGATATGAAGCCCACGGGGATATTAAAGATGGCGGTTCAGAGGCAAGGGCCCAAGGCCCAAGGGCGACTTAAGGCCCGCAGGAGTAAACCGCCATATATATATAAGACTTGTATTGTAAGGCATGTATAGATAGTCACCGAGCCAGACACGTTGTCAATGAGCCGGCCAGGACCCCATGAGCCGATGGGCGTCAACCTGTGTATATAAAGGGATGAGCCAGTGGCTGTTCAAGGCAAGAAACAACAGATCAAAAGCTAGGTCAAGCAGATTCGCTCCCTGGTAATCGAGACATAAGCAATACCACCTCAAACTAGATTAGGCCTTTACCTTCACCACAAGGGACTGAACTAGTATAAACTACTGTGTCCTTTGTCCCGTTTAACCCCTTTAAGCTAACCTAGTTGCGATGGCTCCACGACTAAGTCCTTTCACTAGGACATCTGCCGTGACTATTCCACAACAAAATCCGAAGGCGGAAGACACATAAAATAGATAGTTGAAGGCAGCAAAGACAGAAAGGCAACATCAATGGTGAAGGCAAGTTTCGGTTGAGGAAATGGCGATGCCTAGAGTAAAAATACATAAGTGAGTAAAAAGGAGAAGAGCGGGTTCTTTGGTTTCTATCCGACATCGCACTCTATAAAAGAAAATGCGTGATTGACCTACACGTCGTCTTCTATTTTGTGTGTAACTTTCAATACAATGGCTTCATTACTTCTTTCTTAGTCTAATGCTTTCGACGATTCTTGTGATATCCTGACTTTATAGAACTGATAAAGTACTCATATTAACAAGGTGCACCTTCATTTCCGAGAGCCCAACCGAAGCAAACTTTAAAGTTAAGCGTGTTTGGCTGGGAGCAATTTAACGATGGGTGACTGATGACCCACAAGTGTAGGGGATCTATCGTAGTCCTTTCAATAAGTAAGAGTGTCGAACCAACGAGGATCAGAAGGAAATGATAAGCGGTTTTCAGTAAGGTTTTCTCTGCAAGCACTGAAATAGTAGGTGATTGACAGTTTTGTGATAAGATAAGTAGTAACGAGCAACAAGTAAATAAAGTAAGTAAAGTGCAGCAAGGTGGCCCAATACTTTATGTAGCAAAGGATAAGCCTGAACAAATTCTAATAATGAAGAAGGAGCTCCCGAGGACACATTGGGAATTATCGTCAAGCTAGTTCTCATCACATTCATATGATTCGCGTTCGGTACTTTCATAATTTGATATGTGGGTGGACCGGTACTTGGGTACTGCCCTAACTTGGACAAGCATCCACAACTACCAAAAGGAGTATTAAGGTAAACCTAACCACAACATTAAACATATGGGTCCATATCAGCCCCTAACGAAGCAACACATCAACTAGGGTTTGAGCTTCTGTCACTCTAGCAACCCATCATCTACTTATTACTTCCCCATGCCTTCCTCTAGGCCCAAATAATGGTGAAGTGTCATGTAGTTGACGTTCACATAACACCACTAGAGGAAAAGACAACATACATCTCATCAAAATATCGAACGAATACCAAATTCACATGACTACTAATAGCAAGACTTCACCCATGTCCTCACGAACAAATGTAACTGTCGGCGTTCTGGGAACGGGGGTCCCCAGACTTGCCTGCCTGCGGCCTGCGGCATGGCTCAAGTGGGGGCCCAATGCAGCCCAGCTTCATCAGCTCAATCTCAAGACCCTCGCGAGGGGCCAAGCCTCACGAGGCGGACAACAGGGAGCTTCCTCAGGAGCAGCCTCCTCAGGCAGGCTCGCGAGGAGGCAGAGAGATCAAGGCAGGGCACCTACCAAGGGGCCCGTGACGCAAGCCATGACGATCGAGGACCAGGCGGGCGCCGGCCTGCGCAGTGTCCTTGTTGCCCTTTCGGTGCAAAGGGGGCAAGCACAAGCCAAGGCATCAGGCAAAGGTTACCATTTCGGCACAACAAGACCAAGACCATCAGAACGGCAGGATGGAGGTCATCGTGGAGCCCAGGGCGGCGTCACCGTCAGGACCTTTGGCAGTCGAAGACCAACTTTAGTCTGGATAAGTGTACCATATGTTCCACTTCAAAATGGCCAATTGTTGGCGCCCTTCCCGCTCATTATTTGGGAAGAGGCCCAGGGCCTCCGCCTATAAATAGGACTAGACACCCACGATCTAGAGGCATTGGGAGATCAACCAAAGAGAGAGAGAAGCAAGTGAACTCACCCAAGCAGTTCATCGCACCAGCTCAAGAACAGCCCCTCGCGAGGCTGTTCTCCCTTTGTACTGTTCATCATCAGCCCCTGAGGCAATCCACCACACCACACACTGGAGTAGGGTATTACACCACAATGGTGGCCTGAACGAGTATAAATCTCGTGTCCCTTGTGTGTTCATCTTTCTTGCTTAGATCTTTGCGTGACTTCGAGATGCGAGCTGGTAGGGGAGAGATCTTCGTGCGCACCCCAGTGTTCGAACCTCGAGGGTCTGCCGGAACCCGAAATCCGACATTTGGCGCGCTAGGTAGAGGTGCGCCAGAATCTTTCTTCCGCCGGTCGTGTCTGATCTTCCGCCGTGACCATGGTTGACGCTCGCCGAGCCCGCGCCGAGCGTCGGGCTGCTCTCGCCACCCGTGTCGCCCAAACGGCGCCCGTCGACGGACAACCCCATCATTCTCCATCGCCTGCCGCCAACGCTGCCATCGACCTGGCGGGGAACGAGCAGCAGGCCTCGTCCCTGCATCCTTCGGTGCAGCACGATGGCCGCACCACCACCCCGTCGCTGACTCCAGCCGGTTCACCGTCTCGTGCCCGTCGCGCCCCCACGGATGCGCCGCCCACTCCAATGACCAATGCCGGTGCTGGGGCCAGGGGGCTCTGAGCCTTGGCCCCTGCTTTGCGACAGGTGCAGTGGCCGCCCAAGTTCAAGCCCGAGATGCCGCCACGCTACGACAGCGCGGTGGACCCACTGGTTTTCCTACTGGCATACGAGGAGGCTGTCCTCAAGGCTGGGGGCGACGACAGGGTGATGGCCAACTGGTTTCCCATGGCCCTCACCAACGTCCCTCGCATGTGGCTTCTCCTCCTACCGACGGCTTCTGTGACCTCCTGGGAGGAGCTGCGCAGCCTCTTCCTCGCCCGTTACGCCGCGCCAGCACCCCCAGTCGTCACAGCTCTCCTCGGCGGCTCGCAGGCGCCGCCCGCGAGCCGCCACGTCAAGCCATTCACCTGCCAGACCGGTGTCGCCTCCAAGCGCCAGGGAGCTCCCCCAGGTTGGGTGGCGCCCGAGGCCGATTTGACCTTCAACTCGGACGATCACCCCTCCAACCCTGCCGGTTCGGGTGCACTCCCGATGCTGTGCACCCCCACCATCTGCCAAGTGGCCGTCACCAGGACCCTCATCGACGGCGGTGCTGGCCTTAACGTGCTCTCAGCGGAGGCCTTTAGCCTCCTCCACGTGCCACCGAAGCGACTTCAGCCCAGCAGGCCCTACTTGGGCGTCGGGGCCAGTTCCACCGACTCCTTAGGGCAAATCCGCCTCCCGGTGACCTTCGGCACCTACGACAACTTCCGCACAGAGCTGATCGACTTCGACATCACCCCCATCAGCCTCCCCTACAATGCCATCCTCGGCTACCCGACCTTGGCCCGGTTCATGGCAGCAACTCACCCGGCGTACAACCTCATGAAGATGCCCGGAAGCAGCGGCGTCCTCACCGTGTCGGGAGACACAAGAGATGCACTGCAGGCACTCGAGCTTGCCTTCAAGACAGCCGCGGCAGCACAGCCTGCCAGCTCCGACGCCCCTGAGCCCAAGGGGGCTGCACCGGCCAAGAAGAAGTAGCTGTTCACCCAAGACAAGGCGGAAACCAAGCAGGTGATGGTCGACGAGGACGGGTCCACTAATGCCACCTTCACCATAGGCGCCAACCTCGAACCTGAGCAGGAGGAGACCTTGGTGAAGTTCCTGCACGCGAACAAGAAGGTGTTCGCATGGGAACCTGATCAGCTAGCAGGGGTCGCGAGGGGCGTAATTGAGCATCACCTCAACGTGTGCCCCAACATGCGCCCCGTGAAGCAGAAAGTGAGGCGGCAGTCCACTGAGAAGCAAGCTTTCATCGTCCAAGAGACCCACAAGCTAGAGGTGGCAGGGGTTATTCGCAAGGTCCGCTACCCAGATTGGTTGGCTAACCCGGTTGTCGTGCCAAAGAAGGGAGGAAAGGAACGCATGTGTGTCGACTTCACCAACCTCAACAAGGCCTGCCCGCAGGATTCATTCCCTCTTCCTCGCATCGACCAAATCGTTGACTCCACCGCTGAGTGCGACCTGTTATGCTTCCTGGATGCCTTCTCGGGCTATCACCAGATCAAGATGGCAGTAGAAGATGTGGAAAAAATGGCTTTCCTGACCCCATGTGGAGTGTACTGCTATACATGCATGCCGTTTGGGCTACGCAACGCGGGTGTTTCCTTTCAGCGGCTGATGCACATCGCCTTAGGTCGGCAGCTCAGGAGGAATGCTGAGGCTTATGTTGATGACATTGTGGTGAAGTCTCAGGAGGCGAAAATCCTGATACAGGACTTGGAGGAAACCTTCACGAGCCTGCGGCTCAACCCGGAGAAGTGTGTGTTTGGAGTCCCTTCGGGCAAGCTCCTGGGCTTCCTTGTATCCCACAGGGGCATCGAGGCCAACCCGGAGAAGGTCAAAGCAGTCGAGGATATGAGCCCGCCGAAGACCCTCAGAGAGATGCAGAAGCTCACCGGGCGTGTGACCGCGCTAGGGCGCTTCATCTCCAAGCTGGCGGAACGAGCACTGCCCTTCTTCAAGCTGATGAAGAAGAAGGGCCCCTTTGAATGGACTGAAGAGGCCGACAAGGAGTTCTAGGATCTCAAGAGGTACTTAACTAGCCCTCCGGTGATGGTAGCTCCACGTCCTCGAGATCCCCTGGTGCTCTACCTTGCAGCCACCCCCTACTCCGCCAGCACAGCCCTGGTGAAGGTTAGGGAGGAGCATCGATCCAAGGCCGCAGCAACCGTCCGGGTCGAAGCAAAGCAAAGCCAAGAAGGCTTCACGGAGACCGCGACCGCAGCCAAAAGGGATCAGCCGCAGCAGGGGAGCACACCCGGAAACGAAGAGGCCCCTCCAAGCAATCAATCACTGGTGGCTCCATCGTCTCAGGAGGCACCCCAACCTCCGGAGGACGCAAGCAGCACCAGCGCTCTCAACCTCGTCGAGCACCCCATGTACTTCGTCAGCACGGTGCTACGAGACGCAAGGGCGCGGTACCCCATGCCTCAAAAACTCCTCCTCGTGCTGCTGGTGGCCTCGCGCAAGCTGCGGCACTACTTCCAAGGCCATCCCATCAAGGTCGTCTCAGCATACCCCTTGGAAAGGGAACTTAGGAGCCCCAATTCAGCTGGAAGAGTCGCTGAGTGGAACATCGAGCTGCAAGCATTTTAGCTAGAATTTAGCACGACCAGAGTCATCAAGGGGGCTGCGCTTGCGGACTTCATGGCGGAATGGGCAGAGGCGCCAGGCCTCGAGGCTGGCGAGGATCGATCACTTTCCCCGGGAAGCGAGGCACTGGATGGCTGGGTCATGTACTTCGACGGGGCGTTCTCCCGACACGGCGCGGGGGCTGGCGCGGTGCTCGTATCTCCCACTCAAGACAAGCTCTACTACATCGTACAACTCTGTTTCCAGCACGGGGAAAAGGTCTCCAACAACATAGCAGAGTACGAAGGCCTGATAGCAGGCCTGAAAGCCGCAGTCGCCTTGGGGGTAAAGCGCCTCACCATCAAGGGTGATTCGCAACTCCTCGTCAATTTCTCCAATAAGGTGTACGAGCCAAAGGACGAGCACATGGAATCCTACCTCGCGGAGGTCCGCAGGATGGAGAAGCAGTTCTGGGGACTGGAGTTGCAGCATGTGCCTCGCGGCACCAATCAAGAGGATGATGACATCACCAAAAGGGCATCTAGGCGGCTATCTCAGGAGCCAGGCGTCTTCGAGGAGTGACTCTTCAAGCCCTCGGCAACACCGTCACTATCAAGCACGGTGCAGCCTCAGGAAGAGCTCCCCCAACCGCCTGCCTCGGGAGCCCCGATCTGTGGCCCGGCCTCAGGAGCATGCCTGCTCCTGGCGTTGGAGCCTCAGGAAGGATGCTGGATTGCAGACCTCAGGAACTACCTGACGCAAGGGACCTTGCCGGAGAAGGAGGAGGAAGCGGAGCGAGTGGCGTGGCAGGCCACGGCCTACTGCATCAAGGATGGAGAGCTCTACTGGAGGCGACCAAATGATGTGTCCCTACGTTGCATTTCCAGAGAGCAAGGGAAGGAGCTGCTGGCAGACATACACGGTGGATATTGTGGGCATCACTCATCATCACGGAACCTCGTTGGCAAGGCATTCTGCAGCAAGTTCTATTGGCCCACGACACTCAATGACACCGTGGAGCTGGTGAAGGCTTGTGAGGCCTACCAATTCCATGCCAAGCAGATCTATCAGTCGGAGGGAGGTCTACAGACTATACCCCTCTCATGGCCATTCGCAGTCTGAGGGCTGGATATCCTGGGCCCGTTCCCTCGGGCGCGAGGGGGCTATCGCTACCTCCACGTTGCCGTGGACAAGTTCACCAAGTGGCTGAGGTGGAAGCTATTCGTACCATCCTTGCAGGCTCCGCGGTCAAGTTCATCAAGGGCCTCGTGAGCCGATTCGGGGTGAACCGCATCATCGCCAACAACAGTTCGTAGTTCACCAGTAACCTCTTCAAAACATATTGTGCTAACCTTGGAACGCAGATATGCTACGCTTCGGTAGCGCACCCCCGGAGCAACGGTCAAGCCGGGCGAGCCAACGCGGAGGTCCTGAGGGGACTCAAAACCAGGACCTTCAAGAAGAAGCTGGAGGCCTGCAGCAGGGGCTGGTACGACGAGCTCCAGTCCGTGCTATGGTCTATCCGCACGACCGCGGCCAAACCAACCGGCGAGACTCCGTTCTTCCTCGTCTACGGAGCTGAGGCAGTCCTCCCTCATGAGGTCAGGCGTCATTCCGCACGAGTCCTGGCGTTCGACGAGGTGCAGTAGGACGCCATGCGGGGGACAGACCTCGTGCTGGGGGGGGACACCGTCGAGAGGCCGCACTGCAAGCGGCAAGGTATCAACAGGCGCTGCGGCGGTACCACTGCCGCAACATCCGCCCCAGGACTCTTGAGGTAGGGGACCTCGTGCTCAGGCGGGTCCTCTCTAGCGAAGGGCTGCACAAGCTCTCTCCCATGTGGGAGGGCCCGTTCAAGGTTGTTCATGTTTCCAGGCCCGGCTCCGCGCGCTTGGAGACCCAGGAGGGAGTACCCATCCAGAACACGTGGAACATCCAACATTTCCAGAGATTTTACCCCTGAGCGAGGCCCAGTGCCTGCGGAAAAGGCCCGGTGCCTGTGAAGAAGGCCAATGCCTGTGAAGCTACCGCATTTTGGAGAAGGCCCGGTGCTTGTGAAGAAGGCCAATGCCTGTGAAGCTACCGCATTTTGGAGAAGGCCCGGTGCCTGTGAAGAAGGCCAATGCCTGTGAAGCTACCGCGTTTTGGGGAAGGCCCGGTGCCTGTGAAGAAGGCCAATGCCTGTGAAGCTCGCCACCCGTGACACTCTCACGTAATAATGAGTGGGGCTGTACACGCCTCGGAGTCTCCAGAGTGCCGCCCTCGGGCCTCGGGGGCTCCCGCCCACGCCTAGTGGTAGCACTTAGCTCCGCGCTGGTGAGAAGACGTCGAAGACTAGATTAGGTGCCGGATGCGGCCTTTTCATTTGCTTTATGCAGTTGGCTCGTTCTTTCCTATTTGAAGTTTTATCGAAGCTGTCCCTGCCTCTGGCTCGAGTCCCCCTTTCTCCTTTTTGCTCACCTGCTTTGGTTTTCCCTCGCACAAGTCTCGTGAGGGAGGTACGAGGGTGCCCTCGCGAGTGTTTTCTGCCCCGGTCGCCTAAAGCTCTCCTATCCAGGTTCGCCGAGGGAGCACCACTCCCAGTCCTTGCCCCACGGGCATCGCGATGCGAGCATGGGACCTGGGTCGGTCGCCCCTGCAACCGAACCAAAAGCCACCCCTCTTGACTAATCCTTGCAGGACATAAAGTACATGGCAAGGCCTTGGCCTCAGGAGGCAAGGACCGTTACAAGCCTCCACGGGTTAAGTAACTCCCGCACGCGGGTACACGTCACAGAAACGGAGCACGGAAATAGCGGAAACAGCACGATAATTAGCAATGATAGTTCGACATGCCCCCGCGGGGCCCTACACTACTCCCTCTTTTTGCAGGAAAAGAAGAAAGGCAAAACGGGCATGACTAGCTCGGCGCCAGCCCACGACGAGGGCTCGTACTGCCTCCGGAGCTCGGTCAGATTCCCTCTTCTCGCTTCACCACGGCGCGATGGCGGACCGGCCCGCTACCTTCCCCCAGGCGGGTGCGACGACGTGGAGGCTGGTCACGACCCCCGCTGGAGGAGCTGCTGCCTGAAGGAGAGTGGCCAAAGCTTGGCGAGCCCTGGGCGCTGCAACCCACGCGCCTGCCACCATCTTCGTCCCGATCGACGCCGAGGCAGGGTGCCCTGCCACGGTCTTCATCTTCGGGGCAGCACCCAGCGCGGCGACCGTCTTCCCCGAACGCCCTCACGTAGAGGGTGGCATCGCCGTCGAACCTGAAGTGCAAGGTGCACCACCGGCTCAGGCCACGCGCGCGAGCAAAAGTTTGCCAGCCGCGGGTCAGGGCCAAACCCCTGGCGGTAGAAACCTCCAGCGAAGCCCAGAAAGCTCTGCTGCAGCAGCCGTCTGCCTGAAGCCAGAGGCCGCCCGGAGCGCCGGCCGGAAGCTCACCTATGAAGAAGCGAGGAAGCTGGAGCCAAGTGCTAGTCGGGTCCGCTGACCACACAACGAACTCTGGCAGCACTTCCGCCAAGCGGAAGCATGGTCTGGGGGGTCGCGCAGCCACGGCATGCCTCCCTGTCGACGACCAGGCGCTCGTCGCCACGTAAGGAGCCGCCCCCGCGACCGCGGTAAGCCACCACAGGGGACGCAGGGTGCTTGCAGGGCCGGCCCCGACTGCGCTTGGTCAGAGGAGAGTCAGGCCCTTCCTGGCGAGCCTTTCCCTTCTCCGTGGCCGAGAACCTCTTCGGTGGAGCCATGGGGATAGCGGGCTATGGCGAAGATGAAGAAGAGGAGGAGTAGCAGAGGGAGATGAACTGGAGTGGCTCGCGCCATTCCGTACTTATAGCCGGAGAAGGCCAACCGTCGGCCTCCATGATTGCAGGTAATCATGACCCGGCTTTGCATGCAGGGAATTGTCAGGTCGTGCAATTGCCGAGGCGTCGTGGGGAAGTGGAGACGCCCACGTCCAATCAACCGCCACATGGCGCCCAAGGCCGCAGGCTGTTAGGGCCCGTGGTGCTTCACACTTGCCCCTTCGCTTCTCTGCTAAGCCAAGTCTGGGCGCGCCTTGGGACCGGGGGCTACTGTTGGTGTTCTGGGGACGGGGGTCCCCAGACTTGCCTGCCTGCAGCCTGCGGTGTGGCTCAAGTGGGGGCCCAATGCAGCCCAGCTTCATCAGCTCAAGCCCAAGACCCTCGCAAGGAGCCAAGCCTCACGGGGCGGACGACAGGGAGCTTCTTCAACAACAGCCTCCTCAGGCAGGCTCACGAGGAGGCGGAGAGATCAAGGCAGGGCACCTCCCGAGGGGCGCGTGACGCAAGCCATGACGATCGAGGACCAGGCGGGCGCCGGCCTATGCAGTGTCCTTGTTCCCCTTTCGGTGCAAAGGGGGCAAGCACAGGCCAAGGCATCTGGCAAATGTTACCGTTTCGGTGCAACAAGACCAAGACCAGCAGAACGGTAGGATGGAGGTCATCATGGAGCCCAGGGCGGCGTCACCCTCAGGACCTTTGGCAGCCGAAGACCAACTTTAGTCAGGATAAGTGTACCAGATGTTCCCCTTCAAAATGGCCAATTGTTGGCGCCCTTCCCGCTCATTATTTGGGAAGATGCCCAGGGCCTTCGCTTATAAATAGGACTAGCTACCCACGATCTAGAGGCATCGGGAGATCAACCAGAGAGAGAGAGAGAGAAGCGACTGAACTCACCCAAGCAGTTCATCACACCAGCTCAAGAACAGCCCCTCGCGAGGCTGTTCTCCCTTTGTACTGTTCATCATCAGCCCCTGAGGCAATCCACCACACCACACACTGGAGTAGGGTATTACACCACAATGGTGGCTTGAACTAGTATAAATCATGTGTCCCTTGTGTGTTCATCTTTCTTGCTTAGATCTTTGCGAGACTTCGAGACGCGAGCTGGTAGGGGAGAGATCTTCGTGTGCACCTCAGTGTTCGAACCTCGAGAGTCTGCAGGAAACCGAAATCCGACAGTAACTACTCACAAAGCATATTCATGTTCATAATCAGAGGAGTAATAATATGCATAAAGGATCTGAACATATGATCTTCCACCAAGTAAACCAATTAGCATCAACTACAATGAGTAATCAAGACTACTAGCAACCCACATGTACCAATTTGTGGTTTTGATACAAGATTGGATACAAGAGATGAACTAGGGTTTTGAGAGGAGAAGGTGCTGGTGAAGATGTTGATGGAGATTGACCCCCTCCCGATGAGAGGATCGTTGGTGATGACGTTGGTGATGATTTCCCCCTCCCGGAGGGAAGTGTCCCCGGCAGAACAGCTCCGCCGTAAGCTTGCCCATGATTTTTTCCAGGGTAAAAGTGATGATATAGCAGAAGATGGACGCCGGAGGCCCACCAGGGGGCCCAGGAGATAGGGGTCGCGCCCTAGGGGGGCGCCCCCTGTCTCCTGGACAGGGTGTGGGCCCCTTGGCCTATTTCTTTTGCTCATAAATTCTTATTAAATCCAAAAAGTTGTTTCGTGGAGTCTCGGGGCTTTTGGAGCTGTGCAGAATAGGTTTCCAATGTTTGCTCCTTTTCCAGCCAGAATTTCAGCTGCCGGCATTCCCCCTCTTCATGGTAAACCTTGTAAAATAAGAGAGAATAGCCATAAGTATTGAGATATAGTGTGTAATAATAGTCCATAATGCAATAAATATTGATATAAAAGTATGATGCAAAATGGACGTATCAACTCCCCCAAGCTTAGACCTCGCTTGTCCTCAAGCGGAAGCCGAAATCGAAAAATATGTCCACATGTTTAGAGATAGAGGTGTCGATAAAAAAATACAGACATGAGGGCATCATGGTCATTCTAGTAACAGTAATATATATAGATTTTGTCATATGATTTCTTATGGTCAAGTAATAAGCAATTCACAATGTCAAGTATGGTTCAAAAACTTCATTGGGAACTAACAAACTGTAATCTCAGTCATTGAAGCAATCACAATCTATCGCAACATCAGAAGAGTCAATAATAGAGCTTTTCAGCAAGCTCACATACTCAACTATCTCGTAGTCTCCTACAATTGTTAACACTCACACAATACTTGTGGTTATAGAGTTTCAGCCGGACACTGAGAAAGATAGGGGCTTATTGTGTCGCTCCCAACGTATTCACATTTAGGTGATGTCAACAATAATAGCCTATGCCAACTTACATCCAATTGGATATATATATCATGATCTTTCAAACATGAAGAGCTTGCCAAAGGATAAAATGAAAAAGGGAAAGGTGAAGATCACCTTGACTGAAGCATAAAGTAAAAACATATTGTAAAAGATAGGCCCTTCGCACAAGGAAGCAGAGGTTGTCATGCACGTTTAGGGTTGATGCACAAAATCTTAATGCAAAAGAATGTCACTTTATATTGCCCCTTGTATGTGGACCTTTATTATTCAGTCCGTCGCTTTTATTACTTCCACAACAAGTTCGTACAAAGCGTATTTTCTTTGCACTAATAAGTCATGCATATTTAGAGAGCAGTTTTTATTGCTTGCACCTATGACAACTTACTTGAAGGATCTTACTCAATCCATAGGTAGGTATGGAGGACTCTCATGGCAAAACTGGGTTTAAGGATATTTGGAAGCACAAGTAGTATCTCTACTTGGTGCAAGGAATTTGGCTAGCATGAGGGGGAAAGGCAAGCTCAACATGTTTGGAAGGTCAATGACAATATACTTTAACTGAGATGTCGGAAAACATAAACCATTACGTTGTCTTCCTTGTCCAACATCAACTCTTTTAGCATGTCATACTTAATGAGTGCTTCACAATCATAAAAGATGTCCAAGATAATATATTTATATGTGAACCCCTTTTTCCTTATCACTTCCTATTAATTGCAACGATGACCAAGGCTACGTTCATCAACTCTCAACAATTTTTATGCCTCATACTTTCTATGTGTGAAGTTATCACTATCCATAAGATCAATATGAACTCTTTTATTCTTTCTACTTTCTCAAGATCATAGCAACATAGCAAAGCCCTTGACTCAACACTAATCTTTATTATAGATAGCACACGGATTAGATTACAAAAAGAGATCACAATGCAAAATTTGAAACTACTAGATATCAAAACTTCAATCTACTAGATCAAGATACTACTAAAAGGATCGAACTAAATAAAGCGGTAAAGATAGGTGTGTGATGGTGATACGATACCGGGGCACCTCCCCCAAGCTTGGCAGTTACCAAGGGGAGTGCCCATACCCATGTGATTATTTCTCCTTCTTCAAGGTTGGTGTTATGATGTTCTTTGCGATGATGCCCTTCAGGATACGGTTCTCCTCCTCGAGCTTATTCACTTGTTGTTTGATGTCCATGATTTCTTTACGGAGCTTGCCTGTAACGGCCAAAGCTCCTTTTACCCAAGGATGCTGCTTAGCTTCTGAAGAACACATGAAACTCTTTTTCATATTTTCATAAGAAAGAAAACTAGAGTTGGAAGGGATGACCGAAGCAGGGATAGCCAGGCTAGGTAGTTCCCCCATAGTGAATTCTGCTTGGAGACGAGAGGTAACTTCTTGATCTTCCTCCATGGCATCTATCCTTTTGAAATCAGCCTCCATCTCATCCTCCGTTGATGGTCCAAAGTGATTGGCATCGCTATTTGCTCCTGGACATGGTGTTGGGTGAGAAACCCGGCTCTCCCCAACTGACTCCTGAGAAGACATCTTGCTTTATTCTCCAACAGGAATAGCTCGAAACGAAAACAGAGGATATTTGCGTGATATGGTGGCCAAAACCTTCGGGAGTGTATATAATGAATTTTTACCAACCAAAATACGTAATGTGCAAGAAAACGGAGTCCGGGAGGCACACGAGGTGCCCACGAGACAGGGGGCGCGCCCTACTGGGGGGAAGCACCCTCCACTCTCGTGGGGGCCTCATGTCCCTTTCGAACTACTTCTTTCTTCCTAAAATTCTTAAATAATCCAAAACTGATAAAAATTGCTGAGGGAGTCCTGGATTAGGGGGTGTCCGGATAGCCGAACTATCACCTTTGGTCGGACTCCTGGACTATGAAGATACAAGATTTAAGACTTTGTCCCGTGTCCGGATGGGACTTTCCTTGGCGTGGAAGGCAAGCTTGGTGATACGGATATGTAGATCTCCTACCATTGTAACGGACTCCATGTAACCCTAACCCTCTTCAGTGCCTATATAAACCGGAGGGTTTTAGTCCATAGGCCAGAATAACAATCATACCATAGGCTAGCTTCTAGGGTAAAAACATCGTGTCCCTTGTCTCCTGTTACCATCCGCCTAGACGCACAGCTCAGGACCCCCTACCCGAGATCCGCCGATTTTGACACCGACATTGGTGCTTTCATTGAGAGTTCTTCTGTGTCGTCATCTTTAGGCCCGATGGCTCCTCCGATCATCAACAACGATGCGGTCCAGGGTGAGACTTTTCTCCCCGGACAGATCTTCGTATTCGGCGACTTTGCACTGCAGGCCATTTCGCTTGGCCATCTGGAGCAGATCGAAAGCTACGCCCCTGGCCATCAGGTCAGATTTGGAAGTTTGAACTATACGGCTGACGTCCGTGGAGACTTGATCTTCGACGGGTTCGAGCCACAGCCAAGCGCGCCGCACTGTCACGAAGGGCATGATCTAGCTCTGTCGTCGGACAGTGCCCTAGAGGCCGCACCAGTGTCCGCTCCGACCCTTAGCTCGGAGCCGACTGCGCCGATCGAGGACAGGTGGCTGGACACTGCCTCGGGGGCTGCTATCTCTACGGCGATTGAGCCGAACACCAACCCTGTCCTTTGTGAAGCTCGTGATTCCAAGGTGCCGGACTCCTCTCCGGACTCAGAACCTTCCGCGCCCCTACCAATCGAATCCGATTGGGCGCCGATCATGGAGTTCACTGCCGCGGACATCTTTCAGCACTCGCCCTTTGGCAACATCCTGAATTCAATAAAGTCTCTCTCTTTATCAGGAGAGCCCTGGCCGGATTACGGTCAGGAAGGTTGGGATGCGGACGACGAAGAAATTCAAAGCCCACCCACCACCCACTTCGTAGCTACTGTCGATGATTTAACCGACATGCTCGACTTCGACTCCAAAGACATCGACAGTATGGACGACGATGCAGGAGACGACCAAGAACCAGCGCCTACAGGGCACTGGAAGGCCACCTCATCATACGACATATACATGGTGGACATCCCAAAAGATGGGAATGGCGATGGAACAACGAAGGATGACCCCTCCAAGAAACAGCCTAAGCGCCGGCGTCAGCAGCGCCGCTCTAAATCCCGCCATAGCAAAAACGGCGATTCTGGCACCGGAGACAATAACACCCCGGACAGTGCCGAAGACAACCCCCTCCAGCAGGATTCAGCGCATGAGGATGGAGAAGCCAGCCCTTATGAGAGAGTGGTAGACAAAGAGGTAGAAGACGATAATTACATGCCTCCCTCCGAAGACGAGGCAAGCCTCGACGATGATGAATTCGTCGTGCCTGAGGATCCCGTCGAACAAGAGCGTTTCAAACGCAGGCTTATGGCCACGGCAAGCAGCCTCAAGAAAAAGAAGCAACAACTTAGAGCTGACCAAGATTTGCTAGCCGACAGATGGACTAAAGTCCTGGCGGCCGAAGAGTACGAACTCGAACGCCCCTCCAAGAGCTACCCAAAACGCAGGCTGCTACCCCGATTAGAGGAGGAAGCACCTAAACCTACTTCACCAGCGCATAATATGGCCGACCGGCCACCTCGTGGCTGCGACAGAGAGGCCTCTCGGCCCTCCACTCAAGCCGCACCCCGGCGCCGCTCAAAAAATATCAAGGTGCGGGAAAATGCGCCAGACCTGCGGGATATATTGGAGGACAAGGCAAGGCAAACAAGATTGATCTACGGATCGCGTGGGCGCCCCACGATACGTGATGATAACCGTCACGCTGGATATGGCAATTCCGGCTGGGCCGGACACAGTAGACAGAGCCCATTTGAGCTGCGTCGTGATATAGCCCAATACAGAGGCGCCGCACACCCACTATGCTTCACTGATGAAGTGATGGATCATCAAATCCTTGAGGGTTTCAAACCCGTAAACATTGAATCATACGATGGCACAACATATCCTGCGGTCTGGATCAAGGACTGTCTCCTTCATATCCACATGGCCGCGGTGATGATCTACACGCCATCAAATACCTCCCACTCAAGCTTAAAGGACCAGCTCGGCATTGGCTTAACAGCTTGCCAGCAGAGTCAATTGGTTGTTGGGAAGACCTGGAAGCCGCATTCCTCGACAATTTCCATGGCACTTATGTGCGACCACCAGACGCCGATGACCTAAGCCACATAATTCAGCAGCCAGAGGAATCGGCCAGACAATTCTGGACACGGTTCCTAACTAAGAAAAATCAAATCGTCGACTGTCCGGATGCAGAGGCCCTTGCAGCCTTCAAACATAACATCCGCGACGAGTGGCTTACCCGGCACCTAGGACAGGAAAATCCGAAATCCATGGCAGCCCTCACAACACTCATGACCCGCTTTTGCGCGGGAGAGGACAGCTGGCTAGCTCGTAGTAACAATATGACCAAGAGCCCTGGTAATTCGGATACCAAGGACAGCAACGGCAGGTCGCATCGCAACAAGCACAAGCGCCGCATTAATGGCAATAATGCTGAAGATACGGCAGTCAATGCCGAATTCAGAGGCTCTAAACCCGGTCAGCGGAAAAAGCCATTCAAAAGAAATACTCGGGGCCCATCCAATTTGGACCAAATACTCGATCGCTCGTGCCAGATATACGGCACCCCCGAAAAGCCAGCCAATCACACCAATAGGGATTGTTGGGTGTTCAAGCAGGTAGGCAAGTTAAATGCCAAAAACAATGACAAGGGGCTGCATAGCGACGACGAGGAGGAGCCCCGGCCGCCGAACAATAGAGGACAGAAGGGCTTCCCCCCACAAGTGCGGACAGTGAACATGATATACGCAACCCACATACCCAAAAGGGAGCGGAAGCGTGCACTAAGGGACGTATATGCGATGGAGCCAGTCGCCCCAAAGTTCAATCTGTGGTCCTCCTGCCCGATGACTTTTGATCGAAGGGACCACCCCACTAGCATCTGCCATGGCGGATTCGTCGCATTGGTTCTAGACCCAATCGTTGACGGATTTCACCTCACTAGAATCCTGATGGACGGCGGCAGCAGCCTGAACCTGCTTTATCAGGATACAGTGCGCAAGTTGGGCATAGACCCCTCAAGGATTAAACCCACAAAGAGGACCTTCAAAGGCGTCATACCAGGTGTAGAGGCCAACTGTACAGGCTCAGTTACACTTGAAGTGGTCTTCGGATCCCCGGATAACTTTCGAAGCGAGGAGTTAATCTTTGACATAGTCCCGTTCCGCAGCGGCTATCACGCACTGCTCGGACAAACCGCATTTGCAAAGTTCAATGCGGTGACGCACTACGCATACCTCAAGCTCAAGATGCCAGGCCCTCGAGGAGTCATTACGGTCAAGGAAACACCGAACGCTCTCTCCGAACGGAGGAGCATACGGCGGCCCTCGCGGTGGAAGTACAAAGCAGCCTCTTAAGGCAATTCTCGAGTCCGGCTATTAAACGTCCGGACACCGTCAAGCGTGCCCGGAGTAACCTACAACAAGACCGCCTGGCACGTCCCGAGCACGCGTAGCAATGCGGCCCCAACCCCAGCCCTCGCGAAATTGCAAAACCAGTACTACGCATACATAATTATGCTCTGGAAATACCATGGGCATAGGGGGAGGGGCACTACCACGGCAGGCCCAGAATGCGGCTCAACCGCACCAGGGGCTCCCAATTGTGTCATTCTTCTTTTTTCTCTTACTTTCAGGACTCCTTTCTCAAGAAGTCCTGTCTGGCAGTAGAATCGCTGAACACACGATGCAACAGCCAGGGAAGCAGAAAGCTACGTCGAGTGTCCAGGTGGTCTCTATAACGAGCAATATACTTGTTTTACATATCATCCCGCAGCTCGCTCCTGGAGGGAGACATGTCAAATAGTCCCGTCCCTTGCTTATCGCACTATTTGTATCGTTCTGCTTTTACCGCAGCTTTTTTGAATAAACAATGCATAGCTTTTGACTATTATTGCATTCCTTTTTTTATCTATACATGTTCACTTATGACATGTTGCATCCGTACGCTTTGGTACGGCCAAATCCACCAGGGGCTTAAGTACCCCAAAATATGGTGTGATAAGTCCGAACACTTTCACAAGTGCGGCACCCCGAACTTATAGCATTATATGCATCGGCTCTGAATCATGTCTTGGGTCAATAGTTGGGTTTGCCCGGCTCCCATGTTTTGGTACCTAACGTTCCGTTATATCGGCTAAGGTAGCGCTGGGAGAACCACTGCTATTGTGCCCCGGTTGAGATGGGTTAAGCACCTCAGTGGAGAAAGCTAAAACTGACCGTCATGATATGGCGAGAGCCGGTCGCTGTTCGAGAGGTTTTCGAGTCCTTAAAGACTTATGCCGCTTAGAGCGAGGAGTCGGCTTTTTCCGGCGCAGGCGTGGATAGCGCCCCGAACTCGGTCTTCCGAATACTAGGGGCTTCGCCAAAATTTAAAATTATAGAATTCTATGGCTAAGTGAGAGTGTTCAAGCATTATAGTCCAGTTGCCTTGTTCGTTGCGTTGAGCGCCTCCCTCGAAGGACCCAAGAATGGGAAAAAGAGCGCTGAAGTTTATCCCGAACACCCCAGCACTCGTGGCATAGGGGTAGAAGCCGACGACTCGCCATCTCTCAAATTTAATAAACGGCCGCACAGAAGGTAATATTTTCAATTCACAAGTGTTGCTTAGCGCATATGAACAAGTTTTCAAGCGTACAGGATAACAAATGCGAGTTTACTCAAAAATTACAAATTTGGAGCATTCACTCTCTATAAGGCGGGCACCCTTTAGGACGCCCTCGTAATACATCTCAGGCTTGCGATACTCCCTGCCCGGCGGTGGAGCGTCCGTCACAAGCTTCTCAGCGTCCATCTTGCCCTAGTGCACTTTAGCATGGGCAAGGGCCCCACAGGCATCTTCGATACAGACGGAGCGGTTGACGACTTCAATCCATGGACATGCATCCACCAGCCGCCTCACCAGCCCGAAGTAGCTCCCAGGCATGGCTTCCTTAGGCCACAGCCAAACTATGAGGCCCTTCATGGCCTGTTCGGCCACCTTATGGAGCTCGACCAGCTGCTTCAGCTAGTCGCTCAAGGGCACCGGGTGTCCGGCCTCAGCATACTGAGACCAGAACACCTTCTCCGTTGAGCTCCCCTCCTCGGCCCGGTAGAATGCTGCAGCGTCGGACACACTGCGGGGCAGATCTGCGAATGTTCCTGGAGAGCTCCGGATTCGGGTAAGTAACAAGTAATTCACTTTCATGTGCTTGCTTTGCATGAAGAATGCCTTACCCACCGCTATCTTCTTCATCGCCTCAATTTCCTGGAGGGCTTTTTGGGCTTTGGCCTTAGCGGCTTTGGCGCTCTCAAGAGCCAAGGCGAGCTCGGACTCTCGAGTCTTTGAGTCACGCTCCAAACTCTCGTGTTTTTCCACGTGAGCCTGGAGCTATTGCCGCACCTCTGCTACCCGCGCCTCCTGCTTCTCTCGCTCGGTGCGCTCTGCGGCCGCATTGCTTTCGGCCTTGGACACCGCTTCCTTCAGGGTCACCACCTCGTTCGTGGCCCCTGCAATTCTCACGTTATTCCTGTTATTTTTTGCAACCACATCTTTTACATACTTCCATAAGGTATTACTTACCTTCCTTGTCCTCGAGCTGCTTTTTGGCAAGGCCGAGCTCGTTCTCGGACCGCTCGAGGCTCTGCTTCAATGCATTGACCTCCGCAGTCAGTGCGGCAGAGGTCCGCAGCGCAGCCTGCATTCCCATATTGACATACTTATGTTAGACTCCTGCGTACATCTTTTTAGATTCTCAGTTCGGCTTTTCTTTCCGAACACCAATCTGAGCATCAGGTGCTACTGTCTATGTGGTAATATTTTTACATATCTTAATACATACCTCAAAGACTGTTAGAAGGCTGGCACAGGCTTCAGTCAGCCTGCTCTTGGCGGACTGAACTTTCTGGATCACCACACTCATAACAGTGCGGTGCTCCTCGTCGATGGAGGCGCCGTTAAGCGCCTCCCGCAAATTATCTGGTGCCTCCGATTGGACGGAGGTCACCGGTGTCGTAGTCTCGCCCTTCTTACGAAGGGGTCGCTTGCGGGACTCCGAAACCACTGAAGGTTCCGGTGCGGAGTCCGGCCCGCCCTTTGGGGTTTTATCCCCCTTATGCCTGGAGTCCGGGAGGTTGCCTTGCGGCACCTCCTGGGCCTCCTCCTCCTGGCTGGGCCCCTTTTGGGACCCCACCTCGGCGTCATCCGTAGCACGAGGAGAGGAGGCAGCCGGAAGTGAAGTGCTATTCACGCCCGACGAAGCCAGGGTGCCGCTCGTTGAAGTGTCGAGCCCGTCCTTGGGCGGGCTACAGGGTTGTATTCGGCGTTAGGAGATTCTATACGACAAACGAAACGCCATGAGTTATTCTGGTATCCGGACACTTACGATGTCACCAGGGGCTTAGTCCTCGGTGGCCACTCCTCTTCACCGTCGTTAGCGTTGATGGAGTAGTCCGGAGGGAGGGTCCTTCCCTTCTTGGACCCTTCGGCCTCCCCCGTTGGGGCGGCCTTCCTTTTCTTCTCTTCCCCCGCTGGGGGAGAGGCCTCTTTTTCCTCCTCCTCATCTTCGCAGGAGGAGTCCGCCTCGGAGTCATCGGACGATGAGTCCGACAACACCTGGCGCCGGGAAATCCTTCAAGTTCCCGTGGCCTTCTTCTTGGCCTTCTTATCTGGCACCACGTGAGGTGCCGGAACCAGCAGCCCCTTCAATCGGGCGTCCGCTGGGTCTTCTGGCAAGGGAGCCGGACAGTTAACCTGCCCGGACGTCTTTTGCCAGGCCTGTCAAAGGTAAGGGAGTTTAGATCCCGCATAGAGTCAAACTATGGAAAACAAGAGTCCCGTAAAGGGTAAAGTAGCTTACCTCACTAGCTTGACGCTGCGAGCTGTATCCGCGATCTTCGGTAGCGGATGCAGGAGCCTCGGCGCCCTTGAACAGCACCTTCCAGGCATCTTCGTACGTGGTGCCTAAGAGCCTGCTCAAGGTTTGGTGCTGTGCCGGATCAAACTCCCATAAGCTGAAGGCCCGTTGTTGGCACGGGAAGATCCGGCGGATGAGCATGACCTGGACTATGTTGACAAGCTTAAACTTCTTGTTCACCAGGCTTTGGACGCAGGATTGAAGTCCGGTCAGCTCTTACGAATTACCCCACGTCAAGCCAGTCTCTTTCTAGGAGGTGAGCCATGTAGGGAAGCCAGATAGGAATTCGGGGGCCGCCACCCATTTAGGGTCACGCGGCTCGGTGATGTAGAACCACCCCGATTGCCACCCCTTTATGGTCTCCACAAAAGAGCCCTCGAGCCATAGGACGTTGGGCATCCTGCCCACCATGGCACCTCCGCACTTCGCTTGGCGGCCGCCCACTACCTTCGGCTTGACATTGAAGGTCTTCAGCCATAAGCCGAAGTGGGGCTGGATGCAGAGGAAGGCCTCGCATACGACGATGAACGCCGAGATGTTGAGGATGAAATTCGGGGCCAGATCGTGGAAATCCATGCCGTAGTAGAACATGAGTCCCCGGATAAATGGGTGAATTGGAAAAACTAGTCTGCGGAGGAAGTCTGTGAGGAACACCACCCTCTCATGGGGCCTGGGGGTGGGGATGAGCTGCCCCTTTTCGGGGAGCCGATGCGCGATGTCGCTGGACAAGCATCCGGCCTTCCGCAGCTTTTTGATGTGTCCCTTCGTGATGGAGGAGACCATCCACTTGCCTCCCCCTCCGGACATGGTTGGGGAAGGTTGAGGCAAGATGTGCGGACTTGGGTGCTGGAGCTCGAGTGCGCGGAAATGGATGAGCAAAGGAGGAAGAAGGCGTGTGTGAAAAAGTGGATCCTTATCCCCTTATATGGACGGATGAAGCTATGCGCCCCCACCAGCCTGCTAAAACCCGCTTATCTCCCAAAGCACCGGAATCAATGGCGCGGTTGGGTTACCCACGCCTGTATTGATGAGAATCCCGGAATAAGGGGACACGATCTCTGCTTTGACAAGACGTGCCAAGGAAACCGCCTCGCTAAACACGCTGAGGTGGGACAGTAAAAATGATTCAAATAAAGGCCTGGTCGTGGCGTGATGTCACGCCGTGGAATACGTCAGGAGATTGAACTTGTGTAAATATTATTCTCTCTATGGTGGTATGTGGAACTTATTTTGCAGAGCCGTACACTATCCTTGTGTTCAAAATCTTCTATGAAGTATTTGGAGGAGGAACCCGCCTTGCAATGCCGAAGACAATATGCACGCCGGACTCGTCGTCATTGAAGCCTGGTTCAGGGTCTACTGAGGGAGTCCTGGATTAGGGGGTGTCCGGATAGCCGAACTATCACCTTTGGCCGGACTCCTGGACTATGAAGATACAAGATTGAAGACTTTGTCCCGTGTCCGGATGGGACTTTCCTTGGCGTGGAAGGCAAGCTTGGCGATACGGATATGTAGATCTCCTACCATTGTAACCGACTCCGTGTAACCCTAACCCTCTTCGGTGCCTATATAAACCGGAGGGTTTTAGTCCGTAGGCCAGAATAACAATCATACCATAGGTAGCTTCTAGGGTTTGGCCTCTCTAATCTCGTGGTAGATCTACTGTTGTACTACCCATATCATCAATATCAATCAAGCAGGAGTAGGGTTTTACCTCCATCGAGAGGGCCCGAACCTGGGTAAAAACATCGTGTCCCTTATCTCCTGTTACCATCCGCCTAGACGCACAGTTCGGGACCCCCTACCCGAGATCCTCCGGTTTTGACACTGACAATTGCCATTAGAGTTGTTTTGGAGTCGGTTTACTTACCATACCACATACCTATGCCTTTTCGGAGTCTGGAACGTTCTGGAAGGTGTCCCTTATGTATTCCTCAGGAGTTACGGTTTCAATAATATTACTTTCAACATTGATAGGATTACCTGAAATATAATGTTTAATTCTTTGACCGTTTACCACCCTCGGATTTGTGCCTTCGAAGTTATTGATTTTTATAGAACCGGAACGATAGACCTCCTCAATAACATAGGGGCCTTCCCATTTTGAGAGAAGTTTTCCTGCAAAAAATCTTAAACGAGAGTTGTATAGCAATACATAATCACCTACATTAAACTCACGCTTTTGTATCCTTTTGTCATGCCAGCGTTTGACTTTTTCTTTCAAAAGCTTGGCATTCTCGTAGGATTGGGTTCTCCATTCATCAAGCGAGCTAATATCAAACAACCTCTTCTCACCATCAAGTTTAAAGTCATAATTGAGCTCTTTAATAGCCCAATATGCCTTATGTTCAAGTTCAAGAGGTAAATGACATGCTTTTCCATAAACCATCTTATATGGAGACATACCCATAGGATTTTTGTATGCAGTTCTATAGGCCCATAATGCATCATCAAATTTTTTGGACCAATTCTTTCTAGATCTGTTCACAGACTTCTGCAAAATTAATTTGAGCTCTCTATTGCTCAACTCTACTTGACCACTAGACAGAGGATGATAAGGAGATGCTATTCTATGATTGACATCATACTTAGCGAGCATCTTACCGAAAGCACCATGAATAAAATGTGAACCACCATCAGTCATAAGATATCTAGGTACTCCAAACCTCGGAAAAATAACTTCTTTAAGCATTTTAATAGAAGTGTTATGATCAGCACTACTAGTAGGAATAGCTTCTACCCACTTAGTAACGTAATCAACAGCAACTAAAATATGTGTATAACCATTAGAGGCAGGAAAACGTCCCATATAATCAAAGCCCCAAACATCAAACGGTTCAATAACAAGAGAATAATTCATAGGCATTTCTTGACGTCTACTAATGTTACCTATTCTTTGACATTCATCACACGATAAGACAAACATACGAGCATCTTTGAAGAGAGTAGGCCAATAAAAACCAGATTGTAGTACCTTGTGTGGAGTTCTATCTCCAGCGTGGTGTCCTCCATACGATTCATAGTGACACTTACGTAGAATCTGTTCCTGTTCATGCTGAGGCACACAACGTCTAATAACACCATCTAATCCTTCTTTATAAAGGTGTGGATCATCCCAGAAGTAATGTCTTAAATCATAAAAGAACTTTTTCTTTTGCTGGTATGTGAAACTAGGCGGCATATATTTAGCAACAATGTAATTAGCATAATCATCATACCAAGGAGCAGTACGAGAAGCATTGACAACCGCTAATTGTTCATCAAGAAAGCTATCATTAATAGGCAGTGGGTCATCAAGCACATTCTCTAACCTAGACAAGTTATCTGCAACGGGGTTCTCAGCTCCCTTTCTATCAATAATATGCAAGTCGAATTCTTGGAGCAAGAGAACCCATCTAATGAGTCTAGGCTTAGCATCTTTCTTTTCCATAAGATATTTAATAGCAGCATGATCAGTGTGAATAGTAACTTTGGAATCAACAATATAAGGTCTAAACCTATCACATGCAAACACAACTGCTAAGAACTCTTTTTCTGTAGTAGCATAATTTCTCTGGGCAGTATCAAGAGTCTTACTAGCATACTGGATAACATTCAATTTCTTATCGACTCTTTGCCCTAAAACAACACCTATAGCATAATCACTAGCATCGCACATAATTTCAAAAGGTAAATTCCAATCAGGTGGCTGAACAATAGGTGTAGTGATCAAAGCTTTCTTAAGCATTTCAAATGCTTCTACAGAATCATCATCAAAGACAAAAGGGAATATCTTTTTGCAATAAATAGTCAGAGGCCTAGAGATTTTTAGAAAAGTCCTTAATGAATCTTCTATAAAAACCGGCATGACCAAGGAAACTTCTTATACCTTTTATGTCCTTGTGACATGGCATCTTTTCAATAGCATCAACTTTGGCTTTATCAACTTCAATACCTCTCTCGGAGATCTTGTGCCCCAAGACAATGCCTTCATTAACCATAAAGTGACACTTTTCCCAATTTAGGACGAGACTAGTGTCTTCGCATCTCTGCAAAACTCGATCAAGGTTGCTCAAACAATCATCAAAAGAGGATCCATAGACGGAGAAGTCATCCATGAATACCTCACAAATCTTTTCACAAAAATCAGAGAATATAGCCATCATGCATCTTTGAAAGGTAGCAGGTGCATTACATAAACCAAAAGGCATACGTCTCTAAGCAAAAGTACCAAAAGGGCAAGTAAAAGTAGTTTTAGATTGATCCTTCGCTGATACAGGTATCTGAGAGAAACCAGAATAACCATCTAGAAAGCAAAAATGTGTGTGTTTGGATAGAGTTTCTAGCATTTGATCAATAAAAGGTAAAGGGTAATGATCTTTCTTAGTAGCTTTATTTAACTTACGGAAATCAATTACCATCCTATAACCTGTAATAATTCTTTGCGGGATCAATTCATCTTTAGCATTAGGAACAACGGTAATACCTCCCTTTTTAGGAACACAATGGACAGGGCTTACCCATTCACTATCAGCAACGGGATAAATAATACCTGCCTCAAGGAGCTTTAGTATCTCCTTTCTCACCACTTCCTTCATCTTGGGATTTAATCGTCTTTGAGGATCTCTAACTGGTTTGGCATCTTTCTCCACTGAAATTTTGTGTTGACATAATGTGGGACTAATGCCCTTAAGATCATCCAGAGTATATCCAATAGCAGCTCGGTGCTTTTTCAGAGTTTTCAATAATCTTTCTTCTTCTTTCTCTGAAAGGTTAGCACTAATAATAACAGGATATATCTCTTTTTCATCAAGATAAGCATACTTAAGATTATCAGGTAATGGTTTGAGTTCAAACACGGGATCACCCTTGGGTGGAGGGGGATCCCCAAGAATTTCAACCGGAAGGTTATGTTTCAGCATAGGTTCCTGTTTAAGGAACACCTCATCTATTTCCTCCCTTTCCTTCATAAACATATCGTTTTCGTGGTCTAGCAAATGATTTTCTAATGGGTCAGTTGGAGGAACAACTATGGAAGCAATACCAATAATTTCATCCTTACTAGGTGGTTCCCTTTCATGAGGTTGTCTACTAAACTTAGCAAAACTAAACTCATGAGACATACCATCTATGAAAACAGTGACAATGTTCTTTTCACAATTAATCCTAGCACTAGCAGTATTCAAGAAGGGTCTAACAAAAATAATGGGACAAAAATCATCTTGTGGGGAAGCAAGAACAAGAAAATCAGCAGGGTATTTAACCTTCCGACACAAAACTTCGACATCTCTAACAATCCCAATAGGTTTAATGGTATCCATATTAGCAAGCTTAATAGTAACATCAATGTCTTCTAATTCAACGGGTGCAATGTTGTGCATAATTTCTTTATAAAGATCATAAGGTATCACACTAGCACTAGCACACATATCACATAAGCCGTGATAACAATGATCTCCTATTTTAACAGAAATAACAGGCATGCCTACTACAGGTCTACGTGTCTTAGTATCAGGTCTAGCAATATTAGTAGCCTCACCCAAGAAAGAAATAACATTCCCATCTAAGTCCTCATCCAAGAGGTCTTTAATCATAGCAATACTAGGTTCAACATTAATTTGCTCAGGAGGTGTGTAAGTCCTAGTATTACTCTTATGAACAACAGTCGAAGCTTTAGCATGATCTTTTATCCTAATAGGAAAAGGGGTTTTTTCAACATAAGTAGTAGGAACAATAGGATCACTATAGGTAATAGTCTTTTCTTCGACTGTAATAGGTGCAACTACTTTCACTTCAATAGGAGGATTATATTTAAACCACTTCTCTTTAGGGAGATCAACGTGAGTAGCAAAAGTTTCACAAAAAGTAGCTACTATCTCAGAGTCAAGTCCATACTTAGCGATAAATCCACGAAAAGCATCGGTATCCATAAAAGATTTAACACAATCGAACTTAGGTGTCATACCTGACTCCTTACCATCGTCGGAACCCCAATCTTCAGAGTTGCGTTTAATTCTTTCCAATAAGTACCATTTGAAATCAATAGTCTTCAGCATATAAGAGCTAGCACAGGAAGTATCGAGCAGGTTGCGATTATCAAGAGAAAGCCGAGCATAAAAACTCTGAATAATCATTTCCCAAGAGAGCTCATGATTGGGGCATGAATATAACATTGACTTAAGCCTCCCCCAAGCTTGAGCGATGCTTTCTCCTTCGCGACGCCAGAAATTTTATATGTAATTACGATCACGATGAACAAGATGCATAGGATAGAACTTCTGGTGAAATTCCAACTTCAGTCGCTTATAATTCCAAGATCTCGTATCATCACACAGCCTATACCATGTCAATGCATCTCCCTTCAAAGATAAAGGGAAGACCTTCCTTTTGAAAACATCATCGGGAATACCTGCAAGCTTAAATAGTCCACAAACTTCATCCACAAAGATAAGGTGTAAATCGGGATGCAATGTTCCGTCTCCTGCAAATGGATTAGCTAGCAGTTTCTCTATCATACCCGAAGGAATCTCGAAGTGAATATTTTCATAAAGTTCAGTACGTTGAGGAGCAACTCTTTGCTCTTCTGGTTGGGGTGAAGATACCCCAAACAAGCCCCTCAACGGATTAGTTTCCATAGTGACAAGTAACCGAAAATTTCAGCACACTATATAAATGTTTCCTTACCAAGTTCCACTCACCAAAAGCGCTACACTCCCCGGCAACGGCGCCAGAAAAGAGTCTTGATGACCCACAAGTGTAGGGGAACTATCGTAGTCCTTTCGATAAGTAAGAGTGTCGAACCCAACGAGGAGCAGAAGGAAATGATAAGCGGTTTTCAGTAAGGTTTTCTATGCAAGCACTGAAATAGTAGGTGATAGACAGTTTTGTGATAAGATAAGTAGTAGCAAGAAACAAGTAAATAAAGTAAGTAAAGTGCAGCAAGGTGGCCCAATCCTTTATCTAGCAAAGGATAAGCCTGAACAAAATCTAATAATGAAGAAGGAGCTCCCGAGGACACATTGGGAATTATCGTCAAGCTAGTTTTCATCACATTCATATGATTCGCGTTCGGTACTTTGATAATTTGATATGTGGGTGGACCGGTACTTGGGTACTGCCCTAACTTGGACAAGCATCCCACTTATGATTAACCCCTATTGCAAGCATCCGCAACTACAAAAAGGAGTATTAAGGTAAACCTAACCACAGCATTAAACATATGGATCCATATCAGCCCCTAACGAAGCAACGCATAAACTAGGGTTTAAGCTTATGTCACTCTAGCAACCCATCATCTACTTATTACTTCCCCATGCCTTCCTCTAGGCCCAAATAATGGTGGAGTGTCATGTAGTCAACGTTCACATAACACCACTAGAGGAAAAGACAACATACATCTCATCAAAATATCGAACGAATACCAAATTCACATGACTACTAATAGAAAGACTTCACCCATGTCCTTAGGAACAAACGTAACTACTCACAAAGCATATTCATGTTCATAATCATAGGAGTAATAATATGCATAAAGGATCTGAACATATGATCTTCCACCAAGTAAACCAATTAGCATCAACTACAAGGAGTAATCAACACTACTAGCAACCCACAGGTACCAGTTTGTGGTTTTGATACAAGATTGGATACAAGAGATGAACTAGGGTTTTGAGAGGAGATGGTGCTGGTGAAGATGTTGATGGAGATTGACCCCCTCCCGATGAGAGGATCGTTGGTGATGACGTTGGTGATGATTTCCCCCTCCCGGAGGGAAGTGTCCCCGGCAGAACAGCTCCGCCAGAGCCCTAGATTGATTCTGCCAAGATTCCGCCTCGTGGCGGCGGAGTTTCATCCCGTAAGCTTGCCCATGATTTTTTCCAGGGTAAAAATGATGATATAGCAGAAGATGGACGCCAGAGGCCCACCAGGGGGCCTAGGAGATAGGGGGTCGCGCCCTAGGGGGGGCCCTGTCTCCTGCACATGGTGTGGGCCCCCTGGCCTATTTCTTTTGCTCATAATTTTTTATTAAATCCAAAAAGTTGTTTCGTGGAGTCTCGGGGCTTTTGGAGCTGTGCAGAATAGGTTCCAATGTTTGCTCCTTTTCCAGCCAGAATTTCAGCTGCCGGCATTCCCCCTCTTCATGGTAAACCTTGTAAAATAAGAGAGAATAGCCATAAGTATTGAGATATAATGTGTAATAACAGTCCATAATGCAATAAATACTGATATAAAATCATGATGCAAAATGGATGTATCAATGACCGACGAGGAAGTTGATACGAGGTGTGCATGAGTGAGAACAAAATGCGCATGAAAGACTACTGTTGGTTTGTGGGGCTAGTTTAGATCCTAGGTGGTAGTCAAGCGCAACGGTCGAGAACCAATGGGTTTGGGCAAGGCATTACAATTTGTATCAAAACCAAGCCTCTCGGTTACACGGGTATGTGCGAGTCAGGTGCACGGGCATGTGGTGCATGGCGCGTGTGGCCGTTGTGGCACATCACATGGCACACGTGATGGACTAGATGCACATATGTGTGCCAAGAGGGAATGTTGCTAATAGGCCAACAAAAATGTAAGTTGCTTGAGGAGGGTGTATGTAACATCTCGGCTTAATATAAATGATAGACAACTGATATCAGCAAGGTGCATTTTTTCCGGGAGCCCATCTAAAATGAACCTCAAAGTTAAGTGTGCTTAGTTTGGAGCAATTTGAGGATGGTTGACGACTAGAAAGCTGACCTGGATACGGACGAGGGAGGACATAGTGCATAGGAAAGATTTAGTGTTGATCTATTGGGCAATCTAGGTCCAAGGTGGTAGCCAGGCGCAATGCTAGGAACCGTTGAGTTTGGCGGGGGCATTACAATTCTGAACTAGTTTTGAATATAGTATATGTCATTGTTCAGTTACAAATTCGATATTTAGTGTTCCTTTAATCATGCTTGGATAAGAGATATTAGGGGGGCTTGACATCAATGTCATTTTGCAGTTCATTGCGTTGCTAGACTCCCTTCAGGTCGGTGTGCTTTGACAAGAGGTGCCGAATTGCATAGTGTGGAAGTGGATGGACTTAGGGGTTTATTCAGCAAGCTCAACTTACCGGATCTTCTCAATTGCAACCAGGCCATCCCAAGAGGATGATCGTCGGCTCCGTCATGTACAATCACATGTCCTTTGCCCATTTTGTGATCAAGAAGATAAGACCGCTGACCAACTAGCTGTCGGGTGTGTTTTCCCGAGAGAAATATGGCATGCCATTATCTCCTGTTGCAGCTTGGGCCACGTGGTTCCGGTGCCGGAGTCCACCCTAGATGACTGGTGGAAGGAGACTTGTGCACAGATCTTGAAGATGCAATGCAAGGGATTTTGTTCCATCGTGTTGCTCATGGTCCGGATGCTTTGTAAAGAGAGGAATAACCGCGTCTTTCAGCAATCCGCGGTGGCCATTCATGAGCTATGTAGACAGATCACGATGGAGATGGAGCTATGGAAGCTCTCTGATGACCCACAAGTGTAGGGAATCTATCGTAGTCCTTTCGATAAGTAAGAGTGTCGAACCCAATGAGGAGTAGAAGGAAATGACAAGCGGTTTTCAGTAAAGTATTCTCTGCAAGCACTGAAATTGTAGGTAACAGATACTTTTGTGATAAGATAATTTGTAATGGGTAACAATCAATAAAAGTAAGTAAGGTGCAGCAAGGTGGCCCAATCCTTTTTGTAGCAAAGCACAAGCCTGGACAAGTTCTTATAATGAGAAAAGAGCTCCCGAGGACACATGGGAATTATCGTCAAGCTAGTTTCATCACGCTCATATGATTCGCGTTCGTTACTTTGATAATTTGATATGTGTGTGCACCGGTGCTTGGGTACTGCCCTTTCTTGGACAAGAATACCACTTATGATTAACCCCTATTGCAAGCATCCGCAACTACAAAAGAAGAATTAAGGTAAACCTAACCATAGCATGAAACCAGTGGATCCAAATCACCCCCTTACGAAGCAACGCATAAACTAGGGTTTAAGCTTCTGTCACTCTAGCAACCCATCATCTACTTATTACTTCCCAATGCCTTCCTATAGGCCCAAATAATGGTGAAGTGTCATGTAGTCGACATTCACATAACACCACTAGAGGAGAGACAACATACATCTCATCAAAATATCGAATGAATACCAAATTCACATGAATACTAATAGCAAGACTTCACCCATGTCCTCAGGAACAAATGTAACTACTCAGAAAGCATATTCATGTTCATAATCAGAGGGGTATTAATATGCATTAAGGATCTGAACATATAATCTTCCACCAAATAAACCAACTAGCATCAACTACAAGGAGTAATCAACACTACTAGCAACCCACACGTACCAATCTGAGGTTTTGGTACAAAGATTGGATACAAGAGATGAACTAGGGTTTGAGAGGATATGGTGCTGGTGAAGATGTTGATGGGGATTGACCCCCTCCCGGTGAGAGGATCGTTGGTGATGACGATAGTGATGATTTCCCCCTCCCGGAGGGAAGTTTCCCCGGCAGAACAGCTCCGCTAGAGCCCTAGATTGGTTCTGCCAAGGTTCCGCCTCGTGGCGGCGGAGTTTTGTCCTGTAAGCTGGCTTATGATTTTTTCCAGGGTAAAAGACTTCATATAGCAGAAGATGGACACCGGAGGGCCACCAGGGGGCCCACGAGGCAGGGGGCGCGCCTATAAGGGTGGGCGCGCCCCCACCCTCGTGGCCAGGGTGTGGGCCCCCTCTGGTACTTCTTTCGCTCAATAATTATCATTAATTCCAAAAATGACTTTCATGGAGTTTCAGGACTTTTGGAGTTGTGCAGAATAGGTCTCCAATATTTGCTCCTTTTCCAGCCCAGAATCCCAGCTGCCGGCATTCTCCCTCTTCATGTTAAACCTTGTAAAATAAGAGAGAATAGCCATAAGTATTGTGACATAACATGTAATAACAACCCATAATGCAATAAATATTGATATAAAAGCATGATGCAAAATGGACGTATCAACTCCCCCAAGCTTAGACATCGCTTGTCCTCAAGCGGAAGCCGATATCGAAAAATATGTCCACATGTTTTGAGATAGAGGTGTCGATAAAAATAAAATACGGACATGAGGGCATCATGATCATTCTTATAACAGCAACATATATATAATTTGTCATATGATTTCCTATGCTCAAGTAACAATCTATTCACAATGTCAAGTATGAATTAGAAACTTCATTGGGAACTAACAAACTATAATCTCAGTCATTGAAGCAATTGCAATTTATCATAACATCGGAAAGAATCAATATAAGAGCTTTTCAGCAAGTCCACATACTCAACTATCATTTAGTCTTTCACAATTGCTGACACTCACGCAATACTTATGGTTCTAGAGTTTTAATCGGACAAAGAGAAAGATAGGGGCTTATATTGTTGCCTCCCAACGTTTTACCTCAAGGGTAATGTCAACAATAATAGTTCATGCTAACTTACATCCAATTGGATATATATATATATATATATATATATATATATATATATATATATATATATATATATATATATATATATCAGGATCTTTCCAACACGAGGTGCTTGTGAAAGGATAAAATGAAAAAGGGAAAGGTGAGGATCACCTTGACTCTTGCATAATGAAAAAGACATAAAGTAAAAGATAGGCCCTTCGCAGAGGGAAGCAGAGGTTGTCATGTGCTTTTAGGGTTGGATGCACGAAATCTTAATGCAAAAGAACGTCACTTTATATTGCTACTTGTGATATGAACCTTTATTGTGCAGTCCATCCTTTTATTACTTCCATATCACATGATCGTATAAAGCTTATTTTCTCATAACTAATAAGTCATACATATTTAGAGAGCAATTTTTATTGCTTGCAACATGACAACTTACTTGAAGGATCTTACTCAATCCATAGGTAGGTATGGTGGACTCTCATGGCAAAACTGGGTTTAAGGATATTTGGAAGCACAAGTAGTATTTCTACTTGGTGCAAGGAATTTGGCTAGCATGAGGGGGAAAGGCAAGCTCAACATATTGGACGATCCATGACAATATACTTTAACTAAGATGTGAGAAAACATAACCCATTACGTTGTCTTCCTTGTCCAAAATCAACTCTTTAGGATTTCATACTTTAATGAGTGCTCACAATCATAAAAGATGTCCAAGATAGTATATTTATATGTGAAAACGATGACCAAAACTATGTTTGTCAACTCTCAACAACTTTTAAGCTTCATACTCTATGTGTGAAGTCATTACTATCCATAAGATCAATATAACTCTTTTATTCTTTTTATTCTTTTATGCACTTAAGATCATAGAAAAATAGCAAAGCCCTTGACTCAAAGCTAATCTTTATTATATATAGCTCACGGACTCGATTACATACAGGGATCACAAAGAAAAACTCAAAACTAATTCATACCAAAACTTTATTCTACTAGATCAAGATATTACCAAAAGGATCGAACTAAGTAAAACGGTAAAGATAGGAGTGTGATGGTGATGACCCACAAGTATAGGGGATCTATCATAGTCCTTTCGATAAGTAAGAGTGTCGAACCCAACAAGGAGCAGAAGGAAATGACAAGCGGTTTTCAGCAATGTATTCTCTTCAAGCACTGAAATTGTAGGTAACAAATAGTTTTGTGATAAGATAATTTGTAACGGGTAACAAGCAATGAAAGTAAATAAAGTGCAGCAAGGTGGCCCAATCCTTTTTGTAGCAAAGGACAAGCCTGGACAATTTTTTATAATGAGAAAAGCGCTCCGAGGACACATGGGAATTATCGTCAAGCTAGTTTCATCACACTCATATGATTCGCGTTCGGTACTTTGATAATTTGATATGTGGGTGGACCGGTGCTTAGGTAGTGCCCTTTATTGGACAAGCATCCCACTTATGATTAACCCCTATTGCAAGCGTACGCAACTACAAAAGAAGTATTAAGGTAAACCAAACCATAGCATGAAACATATGGATCCAAATCAGCCCCTTACGAAGCAACTTATAAACTAGGGTTTAAGCTTTTGTCACTCTAGCAACCCATCATCTACTTATTACTTCCCAATGCCTTCCTCTAGGCCCAAATAATGGTGAAGTGTCATGTAGTCGGCGTTCACATAACACCACTAGAGGATATACAACATACATCTCATCAAAATATCGAACGAATACCAAATTCACATGACTACTAATAGCAAGACTTCACCCATGTCCTCGGGAACAAACGTAACTACTCACAAAGCATATTCATGTACATGATCGGAGGAGTATTAATATGCATTAAGGATCTGAACATATGATCTTCCACCAAGTAAACCAATTAGCATCAACTACAAGGAGTAATCAACACTACTAGCAACCCACAGGTACCAATTTGTGGTTTTGATACAAGATTGGATACAAGAGATGAACTAGGGTTTTGAGAGGAGATGGTGCTGGTGAAGATGTTGATGGAGATTGACCCCCTCCCGATGAGAGGATCGTTGGTGATGATTTCCCCCTCCCGGAGGGAAGTTTCCCCGGCAGAACAGCTCCGGCAGAGCCCTAGATTGGTTCCGCCTCGTGGCGGCGGAGTTTCGTCCTGTAAGCTTGCTTATGATTTTTTCCAGGGTAAGAGACTTCATATAGGAGAAGATGGGCACCGGAGGGCCAACAGGGGGCCCACGAGACAGGGGGCGCACCCAGTAGGGGGGGCGCGCCCCCCACCCTCGTGGCTAGGGTGTGGGCCCCCTCTGGTACTTTCTTTGCTCAATAATTCTTATTAATTCCAAAAATGACTTTCATGGAGTTTCAGGACTTTTGGAGCTGTGCAGAATAGGTTTCCAATATTTGCTCCTTTTCTAGACCAGAGTCCCAGCTGCCGGCACTCTCCCTCTTCATGATAGACCTTGTAAAATAAGAGAGAATAGCCATAAGTATTGTGACATAACGTGTAATAACAGCCCATAATGCAATAAATATCGATATAAAAGCATGATGCAACATGGACGTATCAACTCCCCCATGCTTAGTCCTCGCTTGTCCTCAAGCTGAAGCCGAAATCGAAAAATATGTCCACATGTTTAGATATAGAGGTGTCGATAAAAATAAAACACCGCCATGAGGGCATCATGATCATTCTTATAACAACAACATATATAGATTTTGTCATTTGATTTCTTATGCACAAGTAATAATCTAGTCACAATGTCGAGTATGGTTCAGAAACTTCATTGAGAACTAGCAAACTATAATCTCAGTCATTGAAGCAATTGCAATTTATCATAACATCAGAAAGAGTCAAGAATAGAGCTTTTCAGCAAGTCCACGTACTCAACTATTATATAGTCTTCTACAATTGCTCAGTCACACAATACTTATGGTTATGGAGTTTTAATCGGACACTGAGAAAGATAGGGTCTTATAATTTCACCTCCCAACGTATTCACCTTTGGGTGATGTCAACAATAATAGCTCATGCTAACTTACATCCAATTGGATATATATATATATATCAGGATCTTTCCAACACGAGGTGCTTGCCAAGGGATAAAATGAAAAAGGGAAAGGTGAAAATCACCTTGACTCTTGCATAATGTAAAAGACATAAAGTAAAAGATAGGCCCTTCGCAGAGGGAAGCAGAGGTTGTCATGTGCTTTTAGGGTAGGATGCACAAAATCTTAATGCAAAAGAACGTCACTTTATATTGCCACTTGTGATATGAACCTTTATTATGCAGTTCGTCGCTTTTATTACTTCCATATCGCATGATCGTATAAAGCTTATTTTCTCCGCACTAATAAGTCGTACATATTTAGAGAGAAATTTTTATTGCTTGCAACATGACAACTTACTTGAAGGATCTTACTCAATCCATAGGTAGGTATGGTGGACTCTCATGGCAAAACTGGGTTTAAGGATATTTGGAAGCACAAGTAGTATCTCTACTTGGTGCAAGGAATTTGGCTAGCATGAGGGGGAAAGGCAAGCTCAACATGTTCGGAAGATCCATGACAATATACTTTAACTGAGATGTGAGAAAACATAACCCATTACGTTGTCTTCCTTGTCCAACATCAACTATTTAGCATGTCATACTTAATGAGTGCTCACAATCATAAAAGATGTCCTAGATAGTATATTTATATGTGAAAACCTCTCTTTCTTTATTACTTCCTATTAATTGCAACGATGACCAAAACTAGGTTTGTCAACCCTCAACAACTTTTAAGCCTCATACTCTTTATGTGTGAAGTCATTACTATCCATAAGATCAATATGAACTCTTTTATTTCTTTTATTCTTTCTATTTTCTCAAAGCCCTTGACTCAAAACTAATATTTATTATATAGCTCACGGACTCGATTACATAAAGGGATAACAAAGCAAAACTCAAAACTAATTCATGCCAAAACTTTATTCTACTAGATCAAGATATTACTAAAAGGATCGAACTAAGTAAAATGATAAAGATAGGAGTGTGATGGTGATACGATACCGGGGCACCTCCCCCAAGCTTGGCGGTTGCCAAGGGGAGTGCCCATACCCATGTAATTATGTCTACTTCTTCAGAGTTGGTGTTGTGATCTTCTTGGTGATGATGCCTTTCACAATACGATTCTCCTCCTCGAGCTTATTGACTTGTTGCTTGAGGTCCATATTTTCCTTGCGGAGCTTGCCTGTGACGGCTAAAGCTCCTTTTACCCAAGGATGTTGCATAGCTTCTAGAGAACAAGTGACACTCTTTTTCATATTTTCATAAGAAAGAAATTTAACATTGGAAGGGATGACCGAATTTGGAATAGCCGAGCTCTGTAGTTCCCCCATCATGAATCCTGCTTGGAAGCAATAGGTAACTTCTGGATCTTCCTCCATGGCATCTATCCTTTTCAAGTCGGCCTCCATCTCATCCTCCGTTGATGGTCCAAAGTGATAAGCATCACTTGCTCCTGGACCTGGTGTCGGGTGAGACACCCGACTCTCCCCGACTGACTCTTGAGAAGACATCTTGCTCTAAATCTGCAACAGGGATAGCTCGAAACAAAAATAGAGGATTTTTGCGTGATACGGTGGTCAAAACTTCCAGGAGATTATATAATGAATTTTTACCGACCAAAAGAAGTAACGTGCAAGAAAATGGAGTCCGGGAGGCACACGAGGTGCCCACGAGACAGGGGGCGCGCCCAGTGAGGGTGGACGCGCCCTCTACCCCCGTGGAGGCCTCGTGTCCTTCCCGGATTACTTCTTGTTTCCAAAAATCTTAAATATTCCAAAATGGAGGAAACTTGCCATTAGAACTATTTTGGAGTCGGTTTACTTACCGTACACCTCCTTGATAATGTAAGGACCTTCCCACATAGAGAGAGGTTTTCCGACAAAAAATCTTAAACGAGAGTTGAATAGCAACACATAATCACCTACGTTAAACTCACGCTTTTGTATCCTTTTGTCATGCCATGTTTTAACTTTTTCTTTGAACAGCTTGGCATTCTCATAAGCTTGGGTTCTCCATTCATCAAGTGAGCTAATATCAAATAACCTCTTCTCACCGGCAAGTTTGAAGTCATAATTGAGCTCTTTAATAGCCCAATATGCTTTATGTTCGAGTTTGAGAGGTAAGTGACATGCTTTTCCATATACCATCTTATACGGAGACATACCCATAGGATTTTTATATACAGTTCTATAGGCCCATAAAGCATCATCAAGTTTCTTGGACCAATTCTTCCTAGATCTATTAACAGTCTTTTGCAAAATTAATTTGAGCTCTCTATTACTCAACTCTACTTGACCACTAGACTGTGGGTGATAAGGAGATGCAATTCTATGATTAACATCACACTTAGCAAGCATTTTACGAAAGGCACCATGAATAAAATGTGAACCACCATCAGTCATAAGATATCTAGGGACTCCAAACCTCGGAAAAATAACTTATTTAAGCATCTTAATAGAGGTGTTATGATCAGCACTACTAGTTGGAATAGCTTCTACCCACTTAGTAATGTAATCAACAACAACTAAAATATGTGTGTATCCATTAGAGGCAGGAAAAGGTCCCATATAATCAAAGCCCCAAACATCAAATGGTTCAATAACAAGAGAGTAATTCATAGGCATTTCTGGACGTCTACTAATATTACCAATTCTTTGACATTCATCACAAGACTAGACAAACTTACGAGCATCTTTGAAGAGAGTAGGCCAATAAAAACCCGATTGCAATACCTTATGTGCAGTTCTATCTCCAGCGTGGTGTCCTCCATATGGTTCGGAGTGACACTTGCGTAGGATCTATTCCTGTTCATGCTGAGGCACACAACGTCTAATAACATCATCTACTCCTTCTTTATAAAGGTGTGGGTCATCCCAGAAGTAATGTCTTAAATCATAAAAGAACTTTTTCTTTTGCTGGTATGTGAAACTAGGTGGTATAAATTTAGCAACAATGTAATAAGCATAATCAGCATACCATGGAGCCATACAAGAAGCATTAATTACAGCTAATTGTTCATCATGAAAGCTATCATCAATAGGTAGTGGGTCATCAAGAACATTCTCTAACCTAGACAAGTTGTCTGCAACGGGGTTCTCAGCTCCCTTTCTATCAATAATATGCAAATCAAATTCTTGAAGCAAGAGAACCCATCTAATAAGTCTAGGTTTAGCATCTTTCTTTTCCATAAGATATTTAATAGCAGCATGATCAGTGTGAATAGTTACATTAGAATCAACAATATAAGGTCTGAACTTATCACATGCAAATACAACTGCTAAGAACTCTTTTTCAGTAGTAGCATAATTTCTCTGGGCAGTGTCAAGAGTTTTACTAGTATACTGGATAACATTTATTTTCTTATCAACTCTTTGCCCTAGAACAACACCTACAGCATAATCACTAGCATCACACATAATTTCAAAGGGTAAATTCCAATCAGGTGACTGAACAATAGGTGTAGTGATCAAAGCTTTCTTAAGTATTTCAAATGCTTCTACACAATCATCATCAAAGACAAAAGGAATATCTTTTTGCAATAAATTAGTCAGAGGCCTAGAGATTTTAGAAAAGTCCTTAATGAACCTCCTATAAAAACCGGCATAACCAAGGAAACTTCTTATACCTTTAATGTCCTTGGGAGACGGCATCTTTTCAATAGCATCAACTTTAGCTTTATCAACTTCAATGCCTCTTTCAGAAATTTTATGCCCCAAGACAATGCCTTCATTAACCATAAAGTGGCACTTTTCCCAATTCAAGACGAGACTAGTGTCTTCACATCTCTACAAAACTCGATCAAGGTTGCTCAAGCAATCATCAAAATAGGATCCATAAACGGAGAAGTCATCCATGAATACCTCACAAATCTTTTCACAAAAGTCGGAGAATATAGCCAGCATGCATCTTTGAAAGGTAGCAGGTGCATTACATAAACCAAAAGGCATACGTCTATAAGCGAAAGTACCGAAAGGGCAAGTAAAAGTAGTTTTTGATTGATCCTCCGCTGACACAGGTATTTGAGAGAAACCAGAATAACCATCTAGAAAGCAGAAATGTGTATGTTTGGATAGTCTTTCTAGCATTTGATCAATACAAGGTAAAGGGTAATGATCTTTCTTAGTAACTTTATTCAATTTACGGAAATCAATTACCATCCTATAACCTGTAATAATTGTTTGTGGAAACAATTCATCTTTATCATTAGGGACTACAGTAATACCTCCCTTCTTAGGGACACAATGGACAGGACTTACCCACTGACTATCAGCAACGGGATAAATTATACCTACCTCAAGGAGCTTTAGTATTTATTTTCTTACCACTTCTTTCATCTTAGGATTTAACCGTTGTTGATGATCTCTAACTGGTTTGGGGTCTTCTTCCAATTTTATTTTGTGTTGGCATAGGGTGGGACTAATGCCCTTAAGATCATCAAGAGTATATCCAATAGCAGCACGGTGCTTCTTCAGAGTTTTCAATAATCTTTCCTCTTCTTGCTCTAAAAGGTTAGCACTAATAATAACATGATATATCTTCTTTTCATCAAGATAAGCATATTTAAGATTATCAGGTAATGGTTTGAGCTCAAAAACGGGATCACCCTTGGGTGGAGGGGGATCCCCTAGGATTTCAACAGGCAAGTTGTGTTTCAGTATAGGACCTTGTTGAAGTAATACTTCATCTGTTTCCCTTCTTTCATTCATAAACTTATCATTTTCATGGTCTAGCAAATATTTTTCTAACGGATCAGTAGGAGGCACGGCAATAGAAGCAAGACCAATAATTTCATCATTACTAGGCAATTCTTTATCATGGGTTGTCTACAAAATTTAGCAAAATTCAACTCATGTTTCATATCCCCTAAGCCAATAGTAACAACATCCTTTTTGCAATCAATCCTAGCATTAACAGTATTCAAGAAGGGTCTGCCAAATATAATGGGACAAAAGCTATCTTGTGGGGAACCAAGAACAAGAAAATCAGCAGGATATTTAACTTTCCCACACAAGACTTCGACATCTCTAACAATCCCAAATGGTGTGATAGTATCTCTATTGGCAAGCTTAATTGTAACATCAATATCTTCTAACTCAGCAGGTGCAATATCATGCATAATTTCTTCATATAGGGAAAAAGGTATTGCACTACCACTAGCACCCATATCACATAACCCATAATAACAATGATCTCCTATTTTAACAGAAATAACAGGCATGCCTACAACAGGTCTATGTATCTTAGCATCGGGTTTAGGAATATTAGCAGCTTCCTCACAGATGTAAATAACATGCCCATCTATATTATCATCCAAGAGATCTTTAACCATAGCAATACTAGGTTCAACTTTAATTTGCTCAGGAGGTGTATATGTTCTAGTATTACTCTTACGAACCACCGTTGAAGCTTTAGCATGATCCTTTATTCTAACAGGAAAAGGTGGTTTCTCAACATAAATAGTCGGAACAATAGGATCATTGTAAGTGATAATCTTTTCTTCAACTGTAGCAGGTGCAACTACTTTTACTTCAATGGGAGGATTATATTTAAACCACTTCTCCTTAGGGAGGTCAACATGAGTAGAAAAAGATTCACAGAAAGAAGCTACTATCTTAGAGTCAAGTCCATATTTAGCGCTAAATCCACGAAAAGCGTCGGTATCCATAAAAGATTTAACACAATCAAACCTAGGTGTCATACCTGACACCTTACCATCGTCAGAACCCCAATCTTCAGAGTTGCGTTTAATTCTTTGCAGTAAATCCCACTTGAATTCAGTAGCCTTCAGCATATAAGAACCAACACACGAAAGTATCAAGCATGGTGCGATCATTGAGAGAAAGCCGAGCATAAAAATTTTGAATAATCATTTCTCTTGAGAGCTCATGATTGGCGCATGAATATAACATTGACTTAAGCCTCCCCCAAGCTTGAGCGATGCTTTCTCTTTCGCGAGGCCAAAAAATATATATTTAATTACGATCACGATGAAGAAGATGCATATGATAGAACTTCTGGTGAAATTCAACTTCAATCGTTTATAATTCCAAGATCCCGTATCATCACATAGCCTATACCATCTCAATGTGTCTCCCTTCAAAGATAAAGGAAAGACCTTCCTCTTAACAACAACATCAGGAATACCTGCAAGCTTAAATAATCCACAAACTTCATCCACATAGATAAGGTGTAAATCGGGATGCAATGTTCCATCTCCTGCAAAAGGATTAGCTTGCAGTTTCTCTATCATACCCGAAGGAATCTCAAAGTAAACATTTTTCAGTAGGTTCAGTAGGTTGAGGAGCAACTCTTTGCTCTACTGGTCGGGGCGAATATGCCCCGAACAAGCCCCTCAAAGGATTAGTTTCCATAGTAACAAGTGAAAGAAAATTTCAGCACACTATATAAATGTTTCCTTACCAAGTTCCACTCACCAAAGGCGCTTCACTCCCCGGCAACAGCGCCAGAAGAGAGTCTTTATGACCCACAAGTATAGGGTATGTATCGTAGTCCTTTCGATAACTAAGAGTGTCGAACCCAACGAGGAGCAGAAGGAAATGACAAGCGGTTTTCAGTAAGGTATTCTCTGCAAGCACTGAAATTGTAGGTAACAGATAGTGTTGTGATAAGATAATTTGTAACAGGTAACAAGCAATGAAAGTAAATAAAGTGCAGCAAGCTGGCCCAATCCTTTTTGTAGCAAAGGACAAGCCTGGACAATTTTTTATAATGAGAAAAGCACTCCGGAGGACACATGGGAATTATCGTCAAGCTAGTTTCATCACGCTCATATGATTCGTCCTCGGTACTTTTGATAATTTGATATGTGGGTGGACCGGTGCTTGGGTACTGCCCTTTCTTGGACAAGAATCCCACTTATTATTAACCCCTATTGCAAGCATCCGCAACTACAAAAGAAATATTAAGGTAAACCTAACCATAGCATGAAACATATGGATCCAAATCAGCCCCTTACGAAGCAACTTATAAACTAGGGTTTAAGCTTCTGTCACTCTAGCAACCCATCATCTACTTATTACTTCCCAATGCCTTCCTCTAGGCCCAAATAATGGTGAAGTGTCATGTAGTCGACGTTCACATAACACCACTAGAGCAGAGACAACATACATCTCATCAAAACATCGAACGAATACCAAATTCACATGACTACTAATAGCAAGACTTCACCCATGTCCTCAGGAACAAACATAACTACTCACAAAGCATATTCATGTTCATGATCAGAGGAGTATTAATATGCATTAAGGATCTGAACATATGATCTGCCACCAAGTAAACCAATTAGCATCAACTACAAGGAGTAATCAACACTACTAGCAACCCACAGGTACCAATTTGTGGTTTTGATACAAGATTGGATACAAGAGATGAACTAGGGTTTTGAGAGGAGATGGTGCTGGTGAAGATGTTGATGGAGATTGACCCCCTCCCGATGAGATGATCGTTGGTGATGACGATGGTTATGATTTCCCCCTCCCGGAGGGAAGTTTCCCCGGCAGAACAGCTCCGGCGGACCCTAGATTGGTTCCGCCAAGGTTCCGCCTCGTGGCGGCGGAGTTTCATCCCGTAAGCTTGCTTATGATTTTTTCCAGGGTAATAGGCTTCATATAGCAGAAGATGGGCACCGGAGGGCCAACAGTGGGCCCACGAGATAGGGGGCACGCCCAGTAGGGGGGCGCCCCCACCCTCGTGGCCAGGGTGTGGGCCCCCTCTGGTACTTTCTCTTCTCAATAATTCTTATTAATTCCAAAAATGACTTTTGTGGAGTTCAGGACTTTTGGAGTTGTGTAGAATAGGTTTCCAATATTTGCTCCTTTTCCAGACCAGAATCCCAGCTGCCGGCATTCTCCCTCTTCATGATAAACCTTGTAAACTAAGATAGAATAGCCATAAGTATTGTGACATGACGTGTAATAACAGCCCATAATGCAATAAATATTGATATAAAAGCATGATACAAAATGGACGTATCAGATGGTGATATGATACCGGGGCACCTCCCCCAAGCTTGGCAGTTGCCAAGGGGAGTGCCCATACCCATGTGATTATGTCCTCGGAGGTTATGAAGGTGGTGAGGATGATGGTGAATAATCGCACATCGAGCGTAAAAGCTCCTCCAATTTGCGGATAATGCCCTTGAGTGCGATGATATGATCCTTCAACAAAATATTTTCCTGTGTGAGATACTTGTTTTGTATGCGAGCTAACTCAATCGTCTTGAAAGCTTCAATCTCAGTTGGGTAAATAGGTTAGGAAGAGGTTGAAGGATGTTTTCTTCTTCTGCCACCGGAGCTTGATCCTCCATGGCCTTCTTGATCCCATCATCCTTGTTGATCTCCCCCAGGTTCTTCTCTCTTCAGCTCTATCTTCAATAGCCAAGCATCCTTGTCTTCATTGTTGGAGGAGGGTGATGTCATGATGCTCTAGATCTGTCAGAAAAACAGCTCGAAACAAAGACAGAGGATTTTTGCGTGATACGGTGGTCAAAACCTTCGGGAGATTATATAATGAATTTTTACCGACCAAAAGAAGTAACGTGCAAGAAAACGAAGTCCGAAGAGCACACGAGGTGCCCACGAGGCAGGGGGGCGCGCCCTCCACCCTCATGGACGCCTCGTGTCCTTCCCAGACTACTTCTTATTTTCCTATTTTCTTAAATATTCCAAAACGGAGAAAGATTGCTATTAGAACTGTTTTGGAGTCGGTTTACTTACCGTACCACATACCTATTCCTTTTTGGAGTCTGAAACGTTCTGGAAAGTGTCCCTGATGTATACCTCCAGGGTTACGGTTTCAATAACATTAGTTTCAAAATTTATAGGATTACCTGAGATATAATTTTTGATTCTTTGACCGTTCACCACCTTCGTATTTGTGCCTTCAAAGTTGTTGACTTTTATGGCACCGGAACGATAGACCTCCTCGATAACGTAAGGGCCTTCCCATTTAGAGAGAAGTTTTCCTACAAAAAATCTTAAACGAGAGTTGAATAGCAACACATAATCACCAACATTAAACTCACGCTTTTGTATCCTTTTGTCATGCCATCTTTTAACTTTTTCTTTAAACAGCTTGGCATTCTCATAGGCTTGGGTTCTCCATTCATCAAGTGAGATAATGTCAAATAACCTCTTCTCGCCGCCAAGTTTGAAATCATAATTGAGCTCTTTAATGGCCCAATATGCCTTATGTTCTAGTTCGAGAGGTAAGTGACATGCTTTTCCATAAACCATCTTATATGGAGACATACCCATAGGATTCTTATATGCAGTTCTATAGGCCCATAAAGCATCATCAAGTTTCTTGGACCAGTTCTTTCTATATCTATTAACAGTCGTTTGCAAAATTAATTTAAGCTCTCTATTGCTAAATTCTACTTGGCCACTAGACTGTGGGTGATAAGGAGATGCAATTCTATGATTAACATCATACTTAGCAAGCATTTTACGAAAAGCACCATGAATAAAATGTGAACCACCATCGGTCATGAGATATCTAGGGACTCCAAACCTTGGAAAAATAACTTCTTTAAGCATCTTAATAGAGGTGTTATGATCAGCACTACTAGTTGGAATAGCTTCTACCCACTTAGTAACGTAATCAACAGCAACTAAAATATGTGTATATCCATTAGAGGCAGGAAAAGGCCCCATATAATCAAAGCCCCAAACATCAAATGGTTCAATAACAAGGGAATAATTCATAGGCATTTCTTGACGTCTACTAATATTACCAATTCTTTGACATTCATCACAAGACAAGACAAACTTACGGATTGCAATACCTTATGTGCAGTTCTATCTCTAGCGTGGTGTCCTCCAAATGCCTCGGAGTGACACTTGCGTAGGATCTGTTCCTGTTCATGCTCAGGTACACAATGTTTAATGACACCATCTACTCCTTCTTTATAAACGTGTGGGTCATCCCAGAAGTAATGTCTTAAATCATAAAAGAACTTTTTCTTTTGCTGGTATGTGAAACTAGGTGGTATAAATTTAGCAACAATGTAATTAGCATAATCAGCGTACCTTGGAGCAGTACGAGAAGCATTTATGACAGCTAATTGTTCATCAGGAAAGCTATCATCAATAGGTAGTGGGTCATCTAGAATATTCTCTCACCTAGATAGGTTGTCTGCAATGGGGATCTCAGCTCCCTTTCTATCAATAATATGCAAATCAAATTCTTGTAGCAAGAGAACCCATCTAATAAGTCTAGGTTTAGCATCTTTCTTTTCCATAAGATATTTAATAGCAGCATGATCAGTGTGAATAGTTACTTTAGAATCAACAATATAAGGTCTGAACTTATCACATGCAAATACAACTGCTAAGAATTCTTTTTTAGTGGTAGCATAATTTCTTAGGGCATTGTCTAGAGTTTTACTAGCATATTGAATAACATTTAGTTTCTTATCAACTCTTTGCCCTAGAACAGCACCTACAGCATAATCGCTAGCATCACACATGATTTCAAAGGGTAAATTCCAATCAGGTGGCTGAACAATAGGTGCAGTGATCAAAGCTTTCTTAAGTATTTCAAATGCTTCTACAGAATCATCATCAAAGAGAAAAGGAATATACTTTTGTAATAAATTAGTCAGAGGCCTAGAGGTTTTAGAAAAGTCCTTAATGAACCTCCTATAAAACCGGCATGACCCAGGAAACTTCTTATACCTTTAATGTACTTGGGACACCGCATCTTTTCAATAGCATCAACTTTAGCTTTATCAACTTCAATACCTCTTTCAGAAATTTTATGCCCCAAGACAATGCCTTCATTAACCATAAAGTGGCACTTCTCCAAATTCAAAACAAGACTAGTATCTTCACATCTCTGCAAAACTCGATCAAGGTTGCTCAAGCAATCATCAAAAGAGGATCCATAAACGGAGAAATCATCCATTAATACCTCACAAATATTTTAACAAAAGTCAGAGAATATAGCCATCATGCATCTTTGAAAGGTAGCAGGTGCATTACATAAACCAAAAGGCATACGTCTATAAGCAAAAGTACCGAAAGGGCAAGTAAAAGTAGTCTTTGCTTGATCGTCCGCTGACACAGGTATTTGAGAGAAACCAGAATAACCATCTAAAAAGCAGAAATGTGTATGTTTGGATAGTCTTTCTAGCATTTGATCAATAAAAGGTAAGCGGTAATGATCTTTCTTAGTAGCTTTATTTAATTTGTGGAAATCAATTACCATCCTACAACTTGTAATAATTCTTTGCGGAATCAATTCATCTTTATCATTAGGGACTACAGTAATACCTCCCTTCTTAGGGACACAATGGACAGGACTTACCCACTGACTATCAGCAACGGGATAAATTATACCTACCTCAAGGAGCTTTAGTATTTATTTTCTTACCACTTCTTTCATCTTAGGATTTAACCGTTGTTGATGATCTCTAACTGGTTTGGGGTCTTCTTCCAATTTTATTTTGTGTTGGCATAGGGTGGGACTAATGCCCTTAAGATCATCAAGAGTATATCCAATAGCAGCACGGTGCTTCTTCAGAGTTTTCAATAATCTTTCCTCTTCTTGCTCTAAAAGGTTAGCACTAATAATAACATGATATATCTTCTTTTCATCAAGATAAGCATATTTAAGATTATCAGGTAATGGTTTGAGCTCAAAAACGGGATCACCCTTGGGTGGAGGGGGATCCCCTAGGATTTCAACAGGCAAGTTGTGTTTCAGTATAGGACCTTGTTGAAGTAATACTTCATCTGTTTCCCTTCTTTCATTCATAAACTTATCATTTTCATGGTCTAGCAAATATTTTTCTAACGGATCAGTAGGAGGCACGGCAATAGAAGCAAGACCAATAATTTCATCATTACTAGGCAATTCTTTATCATGGGTTGTCTACAAAATTTAGCAAAATTCAACTCATGTTTCATATCCCCTAAGCCAATAGTAACAACATCCTTTTTGCAATCAATCCTAGCATTAACAGTATTCAAGAAGGGTCTGCCAAATATAATGGGACAAAAGCTATCTTGTGGGGAACCAAGAACAAGAAAATCAGCAGGATATTTAACTTTCCCACACAAGACTTCGACATCTCTAACAATCCCAAATGGTGTGATAGTATCTCTATTGGCAAGCTTAATTGTAACATCAATATCTTCTAACTCAGCAGGTGCAATATCATGCATAATTTCTTCATATAGGGAAAAAGGTATTGCACTACCACTAGCACCCATATCACATAACCCATAATAACAATGATCTCCTATTTTAACAGAAATAACAGGCATGCCTACAACAGGTCTATGTATCTTAGCATCGGGTTTAGGAATATTAGCAGCTTCCTCACAGATGTAAATAACATGCCCATCTATATTATCATCCAAGAGATCTTTAACCATAGCAATACTAGGTTCAACTTTAATTTGCTCAGGAGGTGTATATGTTCTAGTATTACTCTTACGAACCACCGTTGAAGCTTTAGCATGATCCTTTATTCTAACAGGAAAAGGTGGTTTCTCAACATAAATAGTCGGAACAATAGGATCATTGTAAGTGATAATCTTTTCTTCAACTGTAGCAGGTGCAACTACTTTTACTTCAATGGGAGGATTATATTTAAACCACTTCTCCTTAGGGAGGTCAACATGAGTAGAAAAAGATTCACAGAAAGAAGCTACTATCTTAGAGTCAAGTCCATATTTAGCGCTAAATCCACGAAAAGTGTCGGTATCCATAAAAGATTTAACACAATCAAACCTCTTCTTGCTCTGAAAGGTTAGCACTAATAATAACAGGATATATCTTCTTTTCATCAAGATAAGCATATTTAAGAGTATCAGGTAAAGGTTTATGCTCAAACACGGGATCACCCTTGGGTGGAGGAGGATCACCTAGGATTTCAACAGGCAAGTTGTGTTTCAAAATAGGACCCTATTTAAAGAATACTTCATCTATCTCCCTTGTTTCATTCATAAACATATCATTTTCATGGTCTAGAAAATATTGTTCTAAAGGATCATTAGGTGGCACGGCATTAGAAGCAAGACCAATAATTTCACCCTTACTAGGCAATTCTTTATCATGGGGTTGTCTATGAAACTTAGCAAAATTAAACTCATGTTTCATATCCCCCAAGCCTATTGTAACAACATCCTTTTCACAATCAATCTTAGCATTAACAGTACTCAAGAAGCGTCTACCAAATATAATGGGACAAAAGCTATCTTGTGGGGAGCCAAGAACAAGAAAATCAGCAGGATATTTAACTTTCCCACACAAGACTTCGACATCTCTAACAATCCCAAATGGTGAAATAGTATGTCTATTGGCAAGCTTAATTGTAACATCAATCTCTTCTAACTCAGCAGGTGCAACATCATGCATAATTTCTTCATATAAGGAAAAAGGTATTGCACTAGCACTAGCACCCATATCACATAAGCCATGATAACATTGATCTCCTACTTTAACAGAAATAACATGCATGCCTACAACAGGTCTATGTATCTTAGCATCGGGTCTAACAATATTAGCAGCTTCATCACAGAAGTAAATAACATGCCCATCAATATTATGAGCCAAGAGATCTTTAACCATAGCAATACTAGGTTCAACTTTAATTTGCTCAGGAGGTGTATATGTTCTAGTATTACTCTTACGAACCATAGTTGAAGCTTTAGCATGATCCTTTAAGCTAACAGGGAAAGGTGGTTTCTCAACATAAGTAGTAGGAACAATAGGATCATTATAAGTGATAGTCTTTTCTTCAAATGTAACGGGTACAACTACTTTTACTTCAGTGGGAGGATTATATTTAAACCACTTCTCCTTAGGGAGATCAACGTGAGTAGCAAATGATTCACAGAAAGAAGCTACTATCTTAGAGTCAAGTCCGTATTTAGTGCTAAATCCACGAAAAGCATCGGTATCCATAAAAGATTTAACGCAATCAAACTTAAGTGTCATACCTGACTCCTTACCATCGTCGGAACCCCAATATTCAGAGTTGCGTTTAATTCTTTCCAATAGATCCCACTTGAATTCAATAGTTTTCATCATATAAAAGATAGCACAAGAAGTATCAAGCATAGTGCGATCATTGAGAGAAAGCCGAGCATAAAAGTTTTGAATAATCATTTCTCTTGAGAGCTCATGATTGGGGCATGAATATAACATTGAATTAAGCCTCCCCCAAGATTGAGCGATGCTTTCTCCTTCGTGAGGCCAAAAATTATATATGTAATTACGATCACGATGAACAAGATGCATAGGATAGAACTTCTGGTGAAATTCCAATTTCAATCGTTTATAGTCCCAAGATCCCGTATCATCACATAGCCTATACCATGTCAATGCGTCTCCCTTCAAATATAAAGGGAAGACCTTCTTCTTAACAACATCATCGGGCATACCTGCAAGTTTAAATAATCCACAAACTTCATCCACATAGATAAGGTGTAAATCGGGATGCAATGTTCCATCTCCTGCAAAGGGATTAGCTAGCGGTTTCTCTATCATACCCAAAGGAATTTCAAAGTAGACATTTTCAGTAGGTTCAGTAGGCTAAGGAGAAACTCTTTGCTCTACTGGTCGGGGTGAAGATACCCCGAACAAGCCCATCAAAGGATTAGTTTCCATAGTAACAAGTGACAGTAAATTTCAGCACACTATATAAATATTTCCTTACCAAGTTCCACTCACCAAAGGCGCTTCACTCCCCAGCAACGGCGCCAGAACAGAATCTTGATGACCCACAAGTGTAGGGGATCTATTGTAGTCCTTTCGATAAGTAAGAGTGTCGAACCCAACGAGGAGAAGGAAATGACAAGCAGTTTTTAGTAAGGTATTCTCTGCAAGCACTGAAATTGTAGGTAACAGATAGTTTTGTGATAAGATAATTTGTAATAGGTAAAAAGCAATAAAAGTAAATAAGGTGCAGCAATGTAGCCCAATCCTTTTTGTCGCAAAGGACAAGCCGGGACAAGTTCTTATAATGAGAAAAGCGCTCCCGAGGACACATGGGAATTATCGTCAAGCTAGTTTCATCACGCTCATATGATTCGCGTTCGTTACTTTGATAATTTGATATGTGGGTGGACCGATGCTTGGGTACTGCCCTTTCTTGGACAAGCATACCACTTATGAAGTTATGATTAACCCCTATTGCAAGCATCCGCAACTACAAAAGAAGTATTAAGGTAAACCTAACCATAGCATGAAACAAGTGGATCCAAATCAGCCCCTTACGAAGCAACGCATAAACTAGGGTTTAAGCTTCTGTCACTCTAGCAACCCATCATCTACTTATTACTTCCCAATGCCTTCCTCTAGGCCCAAATAATGGTGAAGTGTCATGTAGTCGATGTTCACATAACGCCACTAGAGGAGAGACAACATACATCTCATCAAAATATCGAACGAATACCAAATTCACATGACTACTAATAGCAAGACTACACCCATGTCCTCAGGAACAAATGTAACTACTCACAAAGCATACTCATGTTCATAATCAGAGGGGTATTAATATGCATTAAGGATCTAAACATATAATCTTCCACCAAATGTACCAACTAGCATCAACTACAAGGAGTAATCAACACTACTAGCAACCCACAAGTACCAATCTGAGGTTTTGGTACAAAGATGGGATACAAGAGATGAACTAGAGTTTGAGAGGAGATGGTGCTGGTGAAGATGTTGATGGAGATTGACCCCCTCTCGATGAGAGGATCGTTGGTGATGACGATGGTGATGATTTCCCCCTCCCGGAGGGAAGTTTCCCTAGCAGAACAGCTCCACCGCAGCCCTAGATTGGTTCCGCCAAGGTTCCGCCTCGTGGCAGCAGAGTTTCATCCCGTAAGCTTGCTTATGATTTTTTACAAGGTAAAAGACTTCATATAGCAGAAGATGGACACCGGAGGGCCACCAGGGGGCCCACGAGGCCGGGGGCGCGCCCCCCACCCTCGTGGCCAGGGTGTGGGTCCCCTCTAGTACTTATTTTGCTCAATAATTATCATTAATTCCAAAAATGACTTACGTGGAGTTTCAGGACTTTTGGAGCTGTGCATAATAGGTCTCCAATATTTGCTCCTTTTCCATCCCAGAATCCAACTGCCGGCATTTTCCCTCTTCATGTTAAACCTTGTAAAATAAGAGAGAATGGCCATAAGTATTGTGACATAACGTGTAATAACAGTCCATAATGCAATAAATATTGATATAAAAGCATGATGCAAAATGGACGTATCACTCTCCCACGCAAAAGGGTTGTTGCAATATGGAGGTAGTTGGTAGTTAGTTGTCCCCGGGGCGTTGTATTTGTGCATAAGTGGCTTGATGGCCGTCCGGCCTCAGTCACAGCGTTTTTATTGTCTATACTACAACCTCATGCTGCCGGAATGTATGTATGATTCTTTTTCTTCTCCTCTTCTATTGTGTCGACACACGAAGCTTTTGCATGGTTCACAAAGAAGTACAATTCTAATGGCCCGCTTGGACTACTGATGTTTTCCCTTTGCTCGTGTTTATTTGGAGCGGACATAACCCCTTTCCAACAAATGAATAATGGAAATACATATGTCCCCAACTAGAGAACGGAGACGGGAAAGAGGAGAGCGAGTTCAACCCACTACAAAAAAACACTTCCGCGATGATACATGTTTGTCATAGTAGGTCGCGTTTTCTGCCATGCATGTACATCCATGATGATTTTATGACAGAATCAACATAGTCATACTTGTGTTGTCGTAGAAGTGTTCCATGACAATACTCAAATTATCATCACGGAAGTGTCCACTTCCATGACGATAAATTATGCATGATGGAAGTGCTTTCGTCATGGGTAACCGACACGTGACATCCACCGCAACGGGTCGCCGTTATGCTATTGGTCTGGTTTTGGATCTGATAACCTGTTAACAGCCGGGACCAATGGATATGCTCCACGGGTAAATTTCTCATTGGCCGGATGAACCACTGATACGTCTCCAACGTATCTATAATTTTTTATTGTTCCATGCTATTATATTACCTGTTTTGGATGTTTATGGGCTTTACTTTACACTTTTATATCATTTTTGGGACCAACCTACTAACCGGAGGCCCAGCCCGTATTGCTATTTTTTTTGCCTATTTCAGTGTTTCGAAGAAAAGGAATATCAAATGGAGTCCAAACGGAATGAAATCTTCGGGGGCGATCTTTTTGGAACAAACATGATCCAGAGGACTTGGAGTGCAAGTCAAGAAGCAATCGAGGAGGCCACGAGGGTGGAGGGTGCGCCACCTACTGGGCGCGCCCCCTATCTTGTTGGCCCCTCGGGCATCCACCGACATACTTCATCCTCCTATATATACCCACGTACCCCGAGAACATCAGAGGCGACCACAAAAAACTATTTCCACCATCGTAACCTTCTGTACCCGCGAGATCCCATCTTGGAGCCTTCATCGGCGCTCCGCCGGAGGGAGAATCAACCCCGGAGGGCTTCTACATCAACACCATAGCCTCTCCGATGAGTTGTGAGTAGTTTACCACAGACCTTCGGGTCCATAGTTATTATCTAGATGGCTTCTTCTCTCTCTTTGGATCTCAATACCATGTTCTCCTTGATCTTGTTGGAGATCTATTCGATGTAACTCTTTTTGCGGTGTGTTTGGCGAGATCCGATGAATTGTGGGTTTATGATCAAGTTTATCTATGAGAAATATTTGAATCTCCTCTGAATTCTTTTATGTGTGATTCAGTTATCTTTGCAAGTCTCTTCGAATTATTAGTTTGGTTTGGCCTACTAGATTGATCTTTCTTGCAATGGGAGAAGTGCTTAGCTTTGGGTTCAATCTTGCGGTGTCCTTTCCCAGTGACAGCAGGGACAGCAAGGCACGTATTGTATTGTTGCCATCGAGGATAAAAAGATGGGGTTTATATCATATTGCATGAGTTTATCCATCTACATCACGTCATCTTTCTTAATGCGTTGCTCTGTTCTTTATGAACTTAATACTCTAGATGCATGCTGGATAGCGGTCGATGTGTGGAGTAATAGTAGTAGATGCAGGCAGGAGTCGGTCCACTTGTCACGGATGTGATGCCTATATACATGATCATGCGTAGATAATCTCATAATTATTCGCTTTTCTATCAATTGCTCGACAGTAATTTGTTCACCCACCGTAATACTTATGCTATCTTGAGAGAAGCCACTAGTGAAACCTATGGCCCCCGGGTCTATCTTTTATCATATAAGCTTTGAATCTACTTTTATTTGCATCTTTACTTATCCAATCTATATTATAAAATACCAAAAATATATTTATCTTATCTTATTATCTCTATCAGATCTCACTTTCGCAAGTGGCCGTGAAGGGATTGACAACCCCTTTATTGCGTTGGTTGCGAGTTCTTGTTTGTTTGTGTAGTTTGCATGGGACTTTTGAGCAGCCTCCTACTGGATTGATACCTTGGTTCTCAATAACTGGGGGAAATACTTACGCTACTATTGCTGCATCACCCTTTCCTCTTCAAGGAAAACCAACGCAAGCTCAAGACGTAGCAAGAAGGATTTCTGGCGCTGTTGCCGGGGAGGTTTTCGCTCAATTCAAGACATACCAAGTACCCATCACAAACTCATCTCCCTCGCACTACATTATTTGCCATTTGCCTCTCGTTTTCCTCTCCCCCACTTCACCCTTGCCGTTTTATTCGCCCTTCTTTTGTTCGTCTTTTCATTTGCTTTGATGTCTTACTTGGCTCGTTTGGTCGTTTAATTGGAATAGTTGTTTATTTATTGCTAAATAGAGAAGCTAAGATCTATGGATCCTCATCCGCTTGCTAATCTTTTAAGAGATCCAATTATGATGAACCAATTGCTAGTGAGTTTTGTGCTCTAGATTATCTTTATGAAGCTTTGCTTGAAATTCGTGAATCTGAAAATTATGATGAAGAAATTTATGAAGAGATTCACGATAACTCTTTGAATAAATAGCATGATTGCAATGATTTTACTATAAATTCTCTTCAAGTCAATTGTGCTAATAATATGCAAAACCCTAAGCTTGGGGATGCTAGTTTTTCTATGCCTATTACTTGTTGCAATGATCACGATTGGGGTGATTCTTCTTATCTTGAAAATTTATTTAAGCCCCATAATGAATATGAGATTGATAATAGTGTTTGCAATAATATTGAAAGTGGGTTTGTAAGAGTGTCAACTTTAGATCCCGCATATTTGGAGTATGCTCAATCTTATAAATTTTTCATAAAAGTGGGTTTGGAGAGGTCATGACTTTAGTTAATGTTAATCCCACTATCTTGGCAGAGTGTCAACTTTGCATGCATGTGGATCGTGTTGAAAATATTTTATGTGATAGGTATTTTGTTGAATTGCTTATGATCCCACATGTAATTATTATGAGAGAGGAAAATATGATTGTAGAAATTTTCATGTTACTAAATTACCTCTCGTTATGTTGAGATTGCTATTGTTTCTTCTCGCTTCCTTGCATATGCTAGTTTTTGCTTGCTATGATAATTTGTTTTTCTATAAGATGCCTATGCATAGGAAGTATGTTAGACTTAGATGTGTTTGTCACGTGTTTCATGATGCTCTCTTTGTGCTTCAATTCTTGTCTCTCATGTGAGCATTATTGAAATCTCAATGCTTAACTAAAAAGGCTTTAAAGAAAAGCGCTTGTTGGGAGACAACCCAATATTTTTCCTTGATGTTATTCTATAAATATTTCATCTAGCTTATGTTTAGATGTGTTTTCTTGTTTTATTTAGTGTTTGTGCCAAGTAAAACCTATAGGATAACCTATGGTGATAGTTAATTTGATTCTGCTGAAAAACAGAAACTTTACACGCACAAAAATAATTTTAGTAATTCACAGAAACTTGATTTTGCGTTGATTCTTTTTGCCATAGATCAATAGAAAAATTTCCCAGGACTTACTATTTTGGTAGGAGTTTTAGAGTTCCAGAAGTATTCGAGAGTTACAGATTGCTACAGACTGTTCTGTTTTTGACAGATTCTGTTTTTCGTGTGTTGTTTGCTTATTTTGATGCATCTATGGCTAGTATGTAAGGATATGAACCATAGAAAAGTTGAAATAAAGTAGGTTTAACACCAATATAAATAAAGAATGAGTTCATTACAGTACCTTATGTGGTGGTTTTTCTTTCTTTCACTAACGGAGCTTATGAGATTTCCTGTTGAGTTTTGTGTTGCTAAGTTTTCATGTTTTGAGTAAAGATTCGATGGGCTATGGAATAAGGGGTGGCAAGAGACTAAGATTGGGGGTGCCCATGGAACCCCAAGATACTCAACAATAGCCAAAAGACTAAGCTTGGGGATGCCCCAGAAGGCATCCCCTCTTTCGTCTTCGTTTCTCGGTAACTTTACTTGGAGCTATATTTTTATTGGCCACATGATATGTGTTTTGCTTGGAGCGTATTGTATGATATTAGTATTTGCTTTTTAGTTTTGCACAATCATCCTTTCTATACACACCTTTTGGGAGAAGCCCACTTGATTAGAATTTATTAGAATACTTTATGTGCTTCACTTATATCTTTTGAGCTAGATAGTTTTTGCTCTAGTACTTCACTTATATCTTTTAGAGCACGGCGGTGGCTTACTTTTGAAGAAATTGTTGATCTCTCATGCTTCACTTATATTATTTTGAGAGTCTTTTAGAACAGCATGGTATTTGCTATGGTTATGAATTTGGTCCTAGAATGATGAGCATCCAAGTTGGGTATAATAAAAACTATCATAGAAAGTTTATTAAACACTAGGATCAATTTGATGCTTGATAATTGTTTTGAGATATAAAGGTGGTAATGTTAGAGTCATGCTAGTGGGTAATTATGAAATTGAGAAATACTTGTGTTGAAGTTGCAAGTCCCGTAGCATGCACGTATGGTAAAAGTTGTGTGACAAATTTGTTGCATGAGGTGCTCTTTTGATTATCTTCCTTATGAGTGGCAGTCGGGGACGAGCGATGGTCTTTTCCTACCAATCTATCCCTCTAGGGGCATGCATAGTAGTACTTTGCTTTGAGGGCTAAGTAGACTTTTGCAATAAGTATATGAGTTCTTTATGACTAATGTGAGTCCATGGATATACGCACACTCACCCTTCCACTTTGCTAGCCTCTATTGTACCGCGCAACTTTCGCCGGTGTCATGTACCCATTATTTACCTTCCTCAAAACAGCCACCATACCTACCTATTATGGCATTTCCATAGCCATTCCGAGATATATTGCCTTGCAACTTTCCACCGTTCCGTTATTATGACACGCTCCATCATTTTCATATTGCTCTTTGCATGATCATGTAGTTGACATTGTATTTGTGGCAAGGCCACCCTCATAATTTTCAGACATGTCACTCTTGATTCATTGCATATCCCGGTATACCGCCGGAGGCATTCATATAGAGTCATATTTTGCTCTAAGTGTTGAGTTGTAATTCTCGAGTTGTAAATTAATAAAAGTGTGATGATCTTCATGATTAGAGCATTGTCCCAAGAGAGGAAAGTATGATGAAGACTATGATTCCCCCACAATTCGGGATGAGACTTCAGACTTTAATAAAGAAAAGAGGCCAAAGAGCCCACCAAAAAAAAGAAAGGCCAAATAAAAAAGGCCAAATAAAAAATAAAACAAAAGAAATGAGAGAAAAGGAGGGAAGGGACAATGCTACTATCCCTTTTCCACACTTGTGCTTCGAAGTAGCACCATGATCTTCATGATAGAGAGTCTCTTGTGTTTTCACTTTCATATACTAGTGGGAATTTTTCATTATAGAACTTGGCTTGTATATTCCAATGATGGGCTTCCTCAAAATGCCCTAGGTCTTCGTGAGCAAGCAAGTTGGATGCACACCTGAGGGAGTCCTGGATTTAGGGGTTCCTCGGACAGCCGGACTATATACTTTGGCCGGACTGTTAGACTATGAAGATACAAGATTGAAGACTTCGTCCCGTGTCTGGGTGGGACTCTCCTTTGCGTGGAAGGCAAGCTTGGCAATTAGGATATGTAGATTTCCTTCTCTGTAACTGAATCTGTGTAACCCTAGCCCCCTCCGATGTCTATATAAACTGGAGGGTTTAGTCCGTAGGATAATAACAATCATAATCATAGGCTAGCTTCTAGGGTTTAGCCTCTATGATCTCGTGGTAGATCGACTCTTGTAATGCTCATATCATCAAGATCAATCAAGCAGGAAGTAGGGTATTACCTCCATCGAGAGGGCCCGAACCTGGGTAAACATTGTGTCCCCTGCTCCTATTACCATTAGCCTTAGACGCACAGTTCTGGACCCCCTACCTGAGATCCGCCGGTTTTGACAACGACATTGGTGCTTTCATTGAGAGTTCCACTGTGTCATCACGGTAAGGCTTGATGGCTCCTTCAATCATTTGCAACGATGCGATCCAGGGTGAGGTTTTCCTCCCCGGATAGATCTTCGTATTCGGCGGCTTCGTATTACGGGCCAACTCGCTTGGCCATCTGGAGCAGATCGATAGCTACGCCCCTGGCCATCAAGACAGGTTTGAAAGCTTGAACCACACTGCCGACATCCACGGAGACTTGATCTTCGACGGATTCGAGCCCATGTCAGGTGTGCCGAACGGTCACGACAAGCATGACTTAGATCTGCCATCAGACAGTGTTCGGGAGATCACACCTGCTGCTGCCCCGGCCCTCAATCCGGAGCAGATCATGCCATCCGAGGACAGGTGGATGGATCCCGCCACGGAGGCCGCACACTCAGCAGTGATAGAGCCGAACATAGACTTCACCTCCTATGAGGCATGTGCCGTCGGACCCTCGGACTCGTCTTCGGCCACAGGCTCTGAACCGCGCTCGTCCGTGCCTATCGAATCTGATTGGGCACCGATCATGGAGTTTACCTCTACGGATATTTTTCAGCACTCGCCCTTGGGCGACATGCTAAATTCATTGAGGTTTCTCTCCTTGTCAGGAGACTCTTGGCCGAACTATGTCCGGCTTGAGTGGGAAGCGGATGACGAAGAAATTCGTTCTCCACCCACCACCCACTTAATAGTCACTGTCGATGACTTAACCGACATGCTTGACTTTGACTCTGAAGACATCGACGGTATGGACGATGATGCAAGAGAAGAACAGGAACCACCGCCCACAGGGCGCTGGACAGCCACCTCATCATATAATATATATATATATATATATATATATATATATATATATATATATATATATATATATATATATATATGCTAGACACGCCCAAAGAAGGTGATGGCGATAAGGCAACGGAGGATAATCCCCTTGAGAAGCAATCTAAGCACCGGCGACATAGGCGCCGCTCTAAGCCCCGCCAAAACAAAAATATCAATACCGGCACAAGAGACGATAGCAATCTGGATGGTGCCGAAGACGAAAACAATCCCACCCAGCCAGGCTTCGTGCAGGCCGAGCGGGAGGATGGACAAGCTAGCCCTAAGGAACAGGCAACGGATGGAGAATCAGGGGATGACAATTACATGCCCCTCTCCGAAGACGAAGTGAGCCTTGGCGACGAAGAATTCATCGTGCCTGAAGATCCCGTCGAGCAGGAGCGCTTCAAGCGCCGGCTTATAGCCACTGCAAAAAGCCTGAAGAAAAAGCAGCAGCAGCTCCAAGCTGATCAAGATCTGCTAACTGATAGATGGACTGAGGTCCTGGCAGCCGAGGAATACGGACTCGAGCGCCCAACCAAAAGTTACCCAAAGCGCAGGTTGCTACCTCAACTCAAGGAGGAGGCATTAAAGCCTACACTACCAGTGCATGACGCGGCTGACCGGCCACCTCATGGCCGAGATAAAGCGGCGTATCAGCCCGAAGTCTAGCCCACACCCCGCCGCCAAACAAGCAAAAACACGAAGGCCCGGGGCTCCACACATGACCTGCAAGACAAATTGAAAAACAAAGCAGGACAGTCAAGATTGATCTACGGATCACGGGGGCGCGCCCCAACGCATGATGATGACCGTCACGCCGGATATAATAAAAACAAATCCGGTCGGGCCGAATACAACAGACCAGACTCATTTGAACTGCGTCGTGATGTAGCCCGGCATAGAGGCGCCGCACACCCCCTATGCTTCACTGATGAAGTAATGGATCATGAATTCCCAGAAGGGTTTAAACCCGTGAACATTGAATCATATGATGGCACTACAGACCCGGCGGTATGGATAGAAGATTTATTCCTCCACATTCACATGGCCCGCAGGGATGATCTACACGCCATCAAGTACCTCCCACTAAAACTCAAGGGACCGACTCGGCATTGGCTGAATAGCTTGCCGGCAAACTCCATCGAAAGTTGGGAAAACCTGGTAGATGCATTCTTGGATAACTTCCAGGGAACTTATGTGCGACCACCAGATGCTGATGATTTAAGTCACATAACCCAACAGCCCGGAGAGTCAACCAGGAAATTCTGGACTCGGTTCCTAACTGAAAAGAACCAAATTGTTGACTGTTCGGATGTCGAAGCCCTAGCGGCCTTTAAGCATAACATCCGTGACGAGTGGCTTGCCCGACATCTCGGCCAAGAAAAGCCAAAGTCCATGGCAGCCCTCACGACACTCATGACCTGCTTTTGTGCGGGCAAGGATAGCTGGTTGGCCTGTAGCAACAACACAGCAAGCAATCCTGGCACATTAGAGGCCAGAGATAGCAACGGCAAGTCCCGACGCAACAAACACAAGCGTCACAGAAATGGTGATAACACCGAAGACACGACAGTCAATGCCGGATTCATTGGCTCTAAGTCCGGTCAGCGGAAAAAGCCATTCAAAAACAACAATTCGGGCCCGTCCAGTCTGGACCGCATACTCGGCCGTCCATGCCAAATTCATGGCACCCCAAGAACACTAGCCAATCATACCAACAGAGAATGCTGGGTCTTCAAACAAACCGGCAGGTTAGGTGCCTAAAGCAAGGAGAAGGGGTCTCAAAGCTACGATGACAACGAGGAGCCCCGATCACCGAATACAGGAGGGCAAAAGAAATTTCCCCCGCAAATCAAAATGGTGAACATGATAAATGCCACCCACATTCCCAAGCTGGAACGGATGTGCACTCTTAGGGATGTCGACTTAACGGAATCAGTCGCCCCATGATATAATCTATGGCCGATCACCTTCGACCGAACGGATCGTCCGGTTAAAACCAATCAGGGCAATTCAGCCGCACTAGTCCTCGACCCAATAATTGATGGGTTCTGCCTCACACGAGTCCTTATGGATGGAGGCAGCAGTCTAAACCTGCTGTATCAGGACACAGTGCGCAAGATGGGTATTGATCTTTCGATAATCAAGCCCACTCAAACCACCTTTAAAGGTATTATACCAGGTGTGGAGGTACATTGTACAGGCTCCATCGCTCTCGAGGTAGTCTTTGGATCACCGGAAAATTACCATACCGAAGAGTTAATCTTCGACATCATCCCCTTTCACAGTGATTATCACGCACTGCTCGGACGAGCCGCGTTCGCTCGTTTCAACGCGGTGCCACATTATGCCTACCGTAAGCTCAGGATGCCCGGTCCACGCAGCGTCATCACGGTTAATGGCAGGGCCGAACTCCCCCTCGGTGCAGACGAATATACCACCGCTTTAACAGCAGAAGCAACGAGTGGCATCTTTCAATCGAACCTCGAGTCGACGGCCAAGCTCCTAGACACCGCCAAAAGAGTCTGAATTACTTCGCGATAGATGAGCCCGGCTCGCGCAGAGCTCAATTAATACACTCCGGCAAAAATTAGGACAGGCCACACACTGCAGCCCAACCGCTCTGTGGCGCACAAACATTTCTTGCATTTTCTTTGTAGGTCCACTTTTGCGTAGGCCAAGACTGGCGGCATGGAAATAGCTCGAAGGCGTAAGGGAATCCTTAGAGATGCCCCTTGACTACCATCCGGTTAAACTCCGGACCTGCGCTAAACCTCCTCCCGCTTGATCTCAGCAGGTTCCGAAGTCGTATTTCTTTTTCTATTACATTACCTGTATTCGTAATCTTTGGCATGTTATTCAATTACAACATGTGGCTCTATATGACGCTTATCTGTTGTTGTTTCTTACTGACACTCTTCGTCAAAATGGCACCCATACATCATGATATGCCTTAATATGCCAAGGGCTTCATTGTACCCATAATAACGGCAATAAAGTCCGAACACCTTCGCGGATGTTCGGCACCCCGAACTTATAGCATTATATGCATCAGCTCTAAATCATGTCTTGGGTCAATAGTTGGGTTTAATCGGCTCCCATGTTTTGCTGCCTTACGTTCCGCTATATCGGCTAAGGCGGCACAGGGAGAACTACTGCGATTGTTTCCCGGTTCTTCTGGACGAGCACCTCAGTAGAGAAAGTCGAAAACTGACTGTCATGATACGGCTCGAGCTGGTCAGCTATTCAAGAGGTTGTAAAATCATTAAGGATTTCTTCCGCATAATGCCATAACTAATGCAGCGTGCGATGGATCGGCTTTTCTTCCGATCAGGTGCTTATAGAGTGATAAAGCCCTATAGTCCAATTGCCTGGTTCGTTGTGCTGAACACCTCCTTCAAGGACCCAAAACTGTGATAAAGAGTGCTCAGGTTTATCCCGAACACCCCCGTACTTCTTACGTGGGGGCAGAAGCCGACGACTGGCCAACTCTTAGGATTAATATATAAAACGGCCGCCCGGGAGGAAAAACTTTCAAATAACAGGCAATAAATAATAGAAATGACCTTGTTCAACATTACAAAGGACAGTATGACTGTATTCATGGAAATATAATGTCCTTGGTGCATTGCTCCGCTGCAAGGCGGGCCCCTTTCAGGATACTATCATAATATAACTTAGGCTTGCGGTGCTCCTTCCCCTCCGGCGGTCCCTCGGTCATCAGCTTTTCAGCATCCATCTTCCCCCAATGCACCTTTGCACGGGCGAAGGCCATTCGCGCACCTTCCATACAGACCGACCACTTGATGACATCAAGTCGAGGGCAGGCGCTCACAAGACGCTTCATGAGCCTGAAGTAGCTTCTTGGAATCGGCTCGGCGGGCCATAGCCGGATAATTAAATCCTTCATGGCTAGCTCGGCCGCCTTCTGCAGTTTGATCAGCTATTTTAGTTGATCGGCAAAAGGCACCAGATAATTCGGTGCCAGATACTGCAACCAGAAAAGCTTATCTGCAGTGTTCCTTTCTTTGGCTCGGTAGAATTGGGCGGCATCAGATATGCTACGTGGCAGCTCCGCAAATACCCCTGGAGAAATCCGAACTCAAAATTATAAGCATGATTTTCTCATCAAATACTTGCTTTACATGGAAAAAGCCTTACCCGCCGCGATCTTCCTCGCCTCTTGGATCTCATGCAGGGTGCCTTAGGTTTCCCCCCGGGCATCGTGTGCGGCCTGATGAGCCTTGGTGAGTTCGGATTCTTTCTCCGTTAAACTTTGCTCCAAGGTCTCGCATTTCTTCACGGCCTCTTGAAGCTCTTGCTCAGTTTCAATAACCCTGGCCTCGTGCTTCTCACGAAGAGCCTGCTCTGCGGCTGCCTTTTTCTCAGCCTCAGCCACAGCCTTCCTAAGAGCCTCGACTTTGGTCATCGCCCCTAGAGCAAATCATGAAACATATCTTTATCATACTAAAAATCCGTTCACACTAAATGCAAGCAAGGTTTGTGCATACCTTATTTATCCTCCAACTGCCTTTTCAACTGGCCAAGTTCTTCTTTGGCCCGCTCCAAACTTTGATTCAATCTGGAGACTTCCGTAGTATGAGAGCCGGCAGTCGCTACAGACGCCTGCTTATAAAAGAAGAGAGATAGATGCCATCAAGTGAGTCTCCTACGAACATAAATTTGATCCTTTGTCTGGTTCTTTCTGTCACCAAACAGTGCATTAGGGGCTACTATCTATACTATGACACTCTTCGAAACCCCACAAAACATACCTCAGAGCCCATTATCAGGCTGATGCAGGCCTCATCCAGTCCACTCTCAGCGGACTGAATCTTCTCAATCACCGCACCCATAAGGGCACGGTGTTCATCGACGATGGAGGCGCTTTTTAGCACCGCCGATAAAGTATCCGGCACCTCTGGTTGGACAGAGGTTGCCGGTGGAACAGGCACACACCCTCCAGCCGAGGGAGGCCGCCTGCCAGATTCGGGAGCCGTATTGGTCTCTGGAATTGCGTCCGGCTGGGGGCCGAATTCAAGATGGCCCCCGCTGTCGACGTCCATGGGAGCCTTCTCTCCCATGTGTCCGGCCCCTGAAGTTTAACCTCCTCGCGCCGCCTTTACGATCTCCCCCCTCCTTTGCCTGGGTCCTTCTGGGACGAAACCCCGTTGTCATTCACATGTTTGGGGGTAGGGGCCTTCGGGGGTGTCCTGTTCTCCATAGCATTTGAGCCCAACAAATCCTCCGACGAGGATTGTTCTGTGCGGGACCTCGCCGGACTGTGAAAAGTATGGCTCAGATTAAAATATTATGCCGTGATGAGTCTGGACACATAAACGTGTTCGGATTTTATATACTCATGAGTTCACCAGGGGCTAGGCCCTGGGATCCTCCTCCGGGCTACTGTCGGCAGCGGCAGTGGACTCCTCTGGAAGGGAAGCTTTTCCCTTCTTAGGAGACTCGGCCTCCAAAGACGTGGAGGCCGTCCTTTTCTTTCCTCCCCTCGCTGGGGACGGGTCTTTCTCCTCTTCCTCGTTCTGTCCGGAGGAAGATCGGGCATCGGAGTCTTCGGATATTGTGTTCGAAGTGCCACGGCGACGAAGGCCGCCCCTGGTCATTTTGGCCTCCTTCTTGGCCTTCTTCTTCGGCGCCTTGAAAGGCGCCAGGACCAGCATCTTCGTCAGAAGTGGGCCGGCCGGTTCTTCCGGCAGAGGGGTCGGGTATCCGCCCTGCCTTCTTCATCCAGCCCTAGGAGAGTTGTGGAAAACACATTAAGCATCTTCCTCGGGATATGCGAATAAAACATATGAATTTCCAACATATAGTGACTTACCGAACTTGCAGGGCGGGACAGTTGGTACCCGCGGTCCTCGGCGGAGTCCGGCCACGATTTGCCGAACTTAAAAAGCACCTTCCAGATGTCCTTGTGCGAGGAGCCAAAGAGCTCCATTAGGGTCTAGTGCTTGGCCGGATCGAATTCCCATAAATTGCAAGCCCTGTGTTGACAAGGAAGAATCCGACGAACTAACATCACCTGGACTACATTGACGAGTTTGATATTCTTGTCTTCCATATCCTTGACGCGCGTCTGAAGCACCGACAGTTTGTTGGATGAACACCAGTTCAGGCCCTTCTTGGGCCAAGACATAAGCTGCAGGGGGGCTCCGGATCAAAACTCGGGAGCAGCGGCCCATTCCGTGCCGTGCAGCTCAGTGATGTAAAACCACAGTTGCTGCCACTCTTTGACGAAATCATTGAAAGTACCTGTTGGCCATGTGACGTTGGGCATCTTGCTCACCATGGCGCCTCCGCACTCGGCGTGCTCGCCGCTCACTACCTTGGGCTTCACATTAAAGATCTTCAGCCATAAGCCAAAGTGTGGCGAGATGCGAAGAAGGGCCTCGCACACGACGATGAATGTCGAGATGTTGAGGAAGGAAGTGGGGGATAGATCATGAAAATCGATCCCGTAATAATACATGATGCCACAAACAAATGGGTGGAGGGGCAACCCTAGCCCGCGGACAAAATGAGGGAGGAATACAACCCTCTCATGGGGGTCCGGAGTAGGGACGATCTGTCCCGCTGTCGGAAGATGGTGGTTGATTTTCTTGGCCAGATACCCGGCCTCCCGAAGCTTTTTGATATCCTTCTCCCAGACGGTAGAGGCCATCCACTTGCCTCCCGCTCTGGATCTGGACATTTTCGGAAGACCTTTGTGGGTGGAGAAGACAAATGCTTGGGCGCTAGAGATCGAGCGAGGGGGAATGGATGAGCAGAGGAAGAAGGTGTGGGTGAAAAAGGGAGACCTTATCCCCTTATAAAGGCAGCAGGGATCCTGCGCCTCCCCACTTGCCCGGTAAACTCGCTTATTCCCCAAGCGCCGCGTTGATGGCGCGGTTGGGTTACCCACACCCGTATTGATGAGAATCCCGTGATAAGGGGACACGACCTCTGCTTCGACAAGACGTGCCAATAAAAACGCCTCGCGATATGTGCGGTGGCAGGTTGTGGAAAACGGTTCGCGTAATGACCGGGCCGCGACGTGATATCATGCTATGAAAAGTTGTCAGCAGATTAGATTTGTGGAATATCATACTCCCTGCGGTGGTATGTGTAATTTGTTTTGCAGAGCCGGACATGATCCTTATATTCAAGATCTTCTATGGAGTATTCGGAGAAGGAACCCGCCTTGCAATGCCGAAGACAATCACCACACAGGACTCATCATCATTGAAGCCTGGTTCAGGGGCTACTGAGGGAGTCCTGGATTAGGGGGTCCTCGGACAGCCGGACTATATACTTTGGCCGGACTGTTGGACTATGAAGATACAAGATTGAAGACTTCGTCCCGTGTCCGGGTGGGACTCTCCTTTGCGTGGAAGGCAAGCTTGGCAATTCGGATATGTAGATTTCCTTCTCTGTAACCAACTCTGTGTGACCCTAGCCCCCTCCAGTGTCTATATAAACCGGTGGGTTTAGTCCGTAGGACAATAACAATCATAATCATAGGCTAGCTTCTAGGGTTTAGCCTCTACGATCTCGTGGTAGATCGACTCTTGTAATACTCATATCATCAAGATCAATCAAGCAGGAAGTAGGGTATTACCTCCATCGAGAGGGCCCGAACCTGGGTAAACATTGTGTCCCCTGCCTCCTATTACCATTAGCCTTAGACGCATAGTTCGGGACCCCATACCCGAGATCCGCCGGTTTTGACACCGACAACCCCCACTTAGTTTCTTTTGTTGAGCTTTCATACATTTATAGCTCTAGTGCATCCGTTGCATGGCAATCCCTACTCACTCACATTGAAATCTATTGATGGGCATCTCCATAGCCCGTTGATATGCCTAGTTGATGTGAGACTATATTCTCCCTTTTTTTTCCTCACAACCACCACCATATACCACCATAGTGCTATGTCCATGGCTTGCGCTCATGTATTGCGTAAGAGTTGAAAACGCTGAAGCGCGTTAAAAAGTATGAACCAATTGCTCAGCTCGTCATCAGGGTTGTGCATGATAGGAGTATTTTATGTAATGAAAATGAAGCATGGCCTAACTATATGATTTTGTAGGGATAAGCTTTCTTTGGCTATGCTATTTTGATAGGACATGATTATTTGTTAGTATGCTTCGAGTACTGCTATTTTTATGTTTTATAAGCTTTTATCTTGAATCATTTGGATCTGAACAATCATGCCACAATAAATAAAATTACATTGAGAATTATGCTAGGTAGCATTCCACATCAAAAATTCTGTTTTTATCATTTACCTACTCGAGGACGAGCAGGAATTAAACTTGGGGATGCTTGATACGTCTCCAACGTATCTATAATTTTTTATTGTTCCATGCTATTATATTACCTATTTTGGATGTTTATGGGCTTTACTTTACACTCTTATATCATTTTTGGGACTAACTTACTAACCGGAGGCCCAACCCGTATTGCTGTTTTTTTGCCTATTTCAGTGTTTCGAAGAAAAGGAATATCAAACAGAGTCCAAACGGAATGAAACCTTCGAGAGCGATCTTTTTGGAACAAACGTGATCCAGAGGACTTGGAGTGCAAGTCAAGAAGCAATCGAGGAGTCCACGAGGGTGGAGGGTGCCCCCCTACTGGGCGCTGATACGTCCATTTTGCATCATGCTTTTATGTCAATATTTATTACATTATGGGCTATTATTTCACGTTATGTCACAATACTTATGGCTATTTTCTCTTATTTTACAAGGTTTACATGAAGAGGGAGAATGCCGGCAGCTGGAATTCTGGGCTGGAAAAGGAGCAAATATTGAAGGGCTATTCTGTGCAACTTCAAAAGTCCTGAAACTCCATGGAATACCTTAGAATAAATAAAGAAAAATCGTCGCCAAAGATGAAGGCCAGGGGGCCCACACCCTGCTCACGAGGGTGGGGAGCGCCCCCCCCCCCCCCCCCCCCCCCCCCGGGCGCGCCCCCCTACCTCATGGGCCCCCTGGTGGCTCTCCGATGTCCATGATCTCCTATATGAAGTCTTTTGATGAGAAAAAATAGAAGAGAACCTTTCGGGGCGAGACTCCGCCGCCACGAGGCGGAACCTTGGCGGAACCAATCTAGGGCTCCGGCAGAGCTGTTCTGCTGGGGACACTTCCCTCCAGGAGGGGGAAATCATCACCATCGTCATCACCAACGGTCCTCTCATCGGGAGAGGGCAATCTCCATCAACATCTTCACCAGCACCATCTCATCTCCAAACCCTAGTTCATCTCTTGTATCCAATTGTTGTCTCCAAGTCCGGGATTGGTGCTAGTAGGTTGCTAGTAGTGTTGACTACTCCTTGTAGTTGATGCTAGTTGGTTTATTTGGTGGAAGATCATATGTTCAGATCCTTCATGCACATTATTACCCCTCTGATTATGAACATGAATATGCTTTGTGAGTAGTTACGTTTGTTCCTGAGGACAAGGGAGAAGTCTTGCTATCAGTAGTCATGTGAATTTGGTATTCGTTTGATATTTTGATAAGACGTATGTTGTCTAACCTCTAGTGGTGTTATGTGAATGTCGACTACATAACACTTCACCATTATTTGGGCCTAGAGGAAGGCATTGGGAAGTAATAAGTAGATGATGGGTTGCTAGAGTGAAAGAAGCTTAAACCCTAGTTTATGCGTTGCTTCGTAAGGAGCTGATTTGGATCTATATGTCTCATGCTATGGTTAGGTTTACCTTAATACTTTTGTTGTAGTTGAGGATGCTTGCAATAGAGGTTAATCATAAGTGGGATGCTTGTTCAAGTAAGAACAGCACCCAAGCACCAGTCCACCCACATACCAAATTATCAAAGTACCGAACGCGAATCATATGAGCCTGATGAAAACTAGCTTGACGATATTCCCATGTGTCCTCGGGAGCGTTTTTCCTATTATAAGAGTTTGTCCAGGCTTGTACTTTGCTACAAAAAGGATTGGGCCACCTTGCTGCACTTTATTTACTTTTGTTACTTGTCGCTCATTACAATTTATCCTATCACACAACTATCTGTTACCACTTATTTCAGTACTTGCAGAGAATACCTTGCTGAAAACCGCTTATCATTTCCTTCTGCTCCTCGTTGGGTTCGACACTCTTACTTATCGAAAGGACTATGATAGATCCCCTATACTTGTGGGTCATCAAGACTCTTTTCTGGCCCCGTTGCCGGGGAGTGAAGCGCCTTTGGTAGGTGGAATTTGGTAAGGAAAAATTTATTTAGTGTGCTGAAATTTTCTGTCACTTGTCACTATGGAAAGTAATTGTTTGAGGGGCTTGTTCGGGGTATCTTCACCCCGTCCAGTTGAGCCAAGAGTTGCTCCTACTGAACCTATTGAAAATGAAACTCCTTTTTAGATTCCTTCGTGTATGATGGAAAAACTGCTAGCTAACACTTTTGCAGGAGATGGAACAAAGCATCCTGACAAACATCTATGCTTTGTGGATGATATTTGTGGACTATTTAAGCTTGCAAGTATACCCGATGATGTTGTTAAGAGGAAGGCTTTCCCTTTATCTTTGGAGGGAGACGCATTGACATGGTATAGGCTATGTGATGATACGAGATCTTGGAACTATAAAAGATTGAAATTGGAATTTCACCAGAAGTATTACCCTATGCATCTTGTTCATCGTGATCGCAATTATATATATAATTTTTGGCCTCGCGAAGGAGAAAGCATCGCTCAAGCTTGGGGGAGGCTTAAATCAATGTTATATTCATGCCCCAATCATGAGCTCTCAAAAGTGACAATTCTCCAGAATTTTTATGCTCGGCTTTCTGATAACAATCGCACCATGCTCGATACTTCTTGTGCTGGCTCTTTTATGATGAAGCCTATTGAATTTAGATGGAATTTATTGGATAGAATTAAACGCAACGTTGGGACCTCGACGAAGGTAAGGAGTCAGGTATGACACCTAAGTTTGATTGTGTTAAATCTTTTATGGATACCGATATTTTCCGTAAGTTTAGCACTAAATATGGACTTGACTCTGAGATAGTAGCTTCTTTCTGTGAATCTTTTGCTACTTATGTTGATCTCCCCAAGGAGAAGTGGTTTAAATATCATCCCTCCATAGAAGTAAAAGTAGTTGCACCTATTAAAGTAGAAGAAAAGATTGTCACTTATAATGATCCCAGTGTTCCTACTTCTTATGTTGAGAAACCACATTTCCCTGTTAGAATGAAGGATCATGCTAAAGCCTCAACTGTTGTTCGTAAAAGCAATACTAGGACTTATACACCTCCTAAGAAAGTCAAAGTAGAACCCAATATTACTATTGTTAAAGATCTCTTGTCTGATAATATTGATGGGCATGTTATTCAATTCACTGGTGAAACTGCTAGAATTGCTAAACCCTGTGATAGAGATAAACATAGACCTGTGGTAGGCGTGACTGTTATTTCTGTTAAAATAGGAGATTATTGTTATCATGGCTTATGTGATATGGGTGCTAGTGCTAGTGTTATACCCATTGGCTTATACAAAGAAATTATGCATGAGATTGCGCCTGCTGAGTTAGAGGAAATTGATGTTACAATTAAACTTGCCAATAGAGATACTATATCTCCAATGGGAATTGTTAGAGATGTTGAAGTCTTGTGTGGGAAAACCAAATATCCCGCTGATTTCCTTGTTCTTGGTTCTCCACAAGATAGATTTTGTCCTATTATATTTGGTAGACCCTTCTTGAGTACTGTTAATTCTACGATAGATTGCAAAAAGAATGTTGTTACTGTTGGCTTAGATGATATGGTTCATGAGTTTAATTTCTCTAAATTTAGTAAACAACATCGTGAGGAAGAATTGCCTAGTAAGGATGAAATTATTGGTCTTGCTTCTATTGCTGTATCTCCTAGTGATCCTTTAGAACACTATTTGCTAGACCATGAAAATGATATGTTCATGAATGAAAGAAGGGAAATAGATGAAGTATTCTTTAAATAGGAACCCATTCTGCAACACAATTTGCCTGTTGAAATCCTAGGGGATCCTCCTCCACCCAAGGGTTATCCCATGTTTGAGCTTAAACCGTTGCATGATAATCTTAAATATGCTTATCTTGATGAAAAGAAAATATATCCTGTTATTATTAGTGCTAACCTTTCAGAGCATGAAGAAGAAAGATTATTGAAAACTCTGAAGAAGCACCGTGCCGCTATTGGATATACTCTGGATGATCTTAAGGGCATCAGTCCCACTCTATGTCAACATAAAATAAATTTGGAAGCTGATGCCAAACCAGTTCGTGATCCTCAACGACGTTTGAATCCTAAAATGAAAGAAGTGGTAAGGAAGGAAATACTCAAGCTTCTGGAGGCAGGTATAATTTATCCCGTTGCTGATAGTTAGTGGGTAAGTCCTGTCCATTGTGTCCCTAAGAAGGGAGGTATTATTGTTGTCCCTAATGATAAAGATGAACTGATTCCGCAAAGAATTATCACAGGTTATAGGATGGTAATTGATTTCCGCAAATTAAATAAGGCTACTAAGAAAGATCATTACCCCTTACCTTTTATTGATCAAATGCTAGAAATATTATGCAAACATACACATTATTGCTTTCTAGATGGTTATTCTGGTTTTTCTCAAATACCTGTGTCGGCTAAAGATCAATCAAAGACTACTTTTACATGCCCTTTTGGTACTTTTGCTTATAGACGTATGCCTTTTGGTTTATGTAATGCACCTGCTACCTTTCAAAGATGCATGATGGCTATATTCTCTGACTTTTGCGAGAAAAATTGTGAGGCTTTCATGGATGACTTTTCCGTCTATGGTTCCTCTTTTGATGACTGCTTGAGCAATCTTGCTCGAGTTTTGCAGAGATGTGAAGAAACTAATCTTGTCTTGAATTGGGAAAAGTGCCACTTTATGGTGAATGAAGGTATTGTCTTGGGGCACAAAGTTTCTGAAAGAGGTATTGAAGTTGATAAAGCCAAGGTTGATGCTATTGAAAAGATGCCATGTCCCAAGGACATCAAAGGTATAAGAAGTTTCCTTGGTCACGCCGGATTTTATAGGAGGTTCGTTAAGGACTTCTCAAAAATCTCTCGGCCTCTGACTAATTTATTACAAAAAGATGTACCATTTGTCTTTGATGATGATTGTGTAGGATCATTTGAAATACTTAAGAAAGCATTAGTCTCTGCACCTGTTGTTCAGCCACCTGATTGGAATTTACCTTTTGAAATTATGTGTGATGCTAGTGATTATGCTGTAGGTGCTGTTCTAGGGCAAAGAGTTGATAAGAAATTGAATGTTATCCATTATGCTTGTAAGACTCTAGACAATGCTCAAAGAAATTATGCTACTACCGAAAAGGAACTTTTAGTTATTGTATTTGCTTGTGATAAATTCAGACCCTATATTGTTGATTCTAAAGTTACTATTCACACTTATCATGCTGCTATTAAATATCTTATGGAAAATAAAGATGCAAAACCTAGGCTTATTAGATGGGTTCTCTTGCTCCAAGAATTTGATTTGCATATTGTTGATAGAAAAGGAGCTGAGAACCCCGTTGTAGACAACTTATCTAGGTTAGAGAATGTTCTTGATGACCCACTAACTATTGATGATAGCTTTCCTGATGAGCAATTGAATGTCATAAGTACTTCTCGTAGCACTCCATGGTATGCTGATTATGCTAATTATATTGTTGCTAAATTTATACCGCCTAGCTTCACATACCAACAAAAGAAAAGGTTTTTCTATGACTTGCGACATTACTTTTGGGATGACCCACATCTGTATAAAGAAGGAGTAGATGGTGTTATTAGACGTTGTGTACCTGAGCATGAACAGGAACAGATCCTACGCAAGTGTCACTCCGAGGCTTATGGAGGACACCACGCTGGAGATAGAACTGCACATAAGGTATTGCAATCCGGTTTTTATTGGCCTACTCTCTTCAAGGATGCCCGTAAGTTTGTTTTGTCTTGCGATGAATGTCAAAGAATTGGTAATATTAGTAGACGTCAAGAAATGCCTATGAATTATTCACTTGTTATTGAACCATTTGATGTTTGGGGCTTTGATTATATGGGACCTTTTCCTGCCTCTAATGGATACACTCATATTTTAGTTGCTGTTGATTACGTTACTAAGTGGGTAGAAGCTATTCCAACTAGTAGTGCTGATCATAACACTTCTATTAAAATGCTTAAGGAAGTTATTTTTCTGAGGTTTGGAGTCCCTAGATACTTAATGACTGATGGTGGTTCACACTTTATTCATGGTGCTTTCCGTAAGATGCTTGCTAAATACGACGTTAATCATGGAATTGCATCTCCATATCACCCGCGGTCTAGTGGTCAGGTAGAATTGAGCAATAGAGATCTCAAATTAATTTTGCAAAAGACTGTCAATAGGTCTAGGAAGAATTGGTCCAAGAAACTGAATGATGCATTATGGGCCTATAGAACTGCATACAAAAATCCTATGGGTATGTCTCCGTATAAAATGGTTTATGGAAAAGCATGTCATTTACCTCTCGAACTGGAACATAAGGCATATTGGGCTATTAAAGAGCTCAACTATGATTTCAAACTTGCTGGTGAGAAGAGGTTATTCGATATTAGCTCACTTGATGAATGGAGAACCCAAGCTTATGAAAATGCCAAGTTGTTTAAAGAAAAGGTTAAAAGATGGCATGAAAAAAGGATACAAAAGCGCAAGTTTAATGTAGGTGATTATGTATTGCTATACAACTCTCGTTTAAGATTTTTTACAGGAAAACTTCTCTCCAAATGGGAAGGTCCTTACGTTATCGAGGAGGTCTATCATTCCGGTGCCATAAAAATCAACAACTTCGCAGGCACAAATCCGAAGGTGGTAAACGGTGAAAGGATCAAACACTATATCTCAGGTAATCCTATAAATGTTGAAACTAATATTATTGAAACTGTAACCCCGGAGGAGTACATAAGGGACACTTTCCAGAATGTTCCAGACTCCAAAAAGGAATAGGTATGTGGTACGGTAAGTAAACCGACTCCAAAACAATTTTTAAGGCAATATTACTCCGTTTTGGAATATTTAGAAGAATAGAAAAATAAGTAGCAGTCCGGGGAGGACACGAGGCCTCCACGAGGGTGGAGGGCGCGCCCTACCCCCCTGGGCGCGCCCCCTACCTCGTGAGCACCTCGTGTGCCCTCCGGACTCCGTTTCCTTGCACGATACGTATTTTGGTCGGTAAAAGTTCATTATATATACTCCCAAAGGTTTTGACTCCCGTATCACGCAAATCTCCTCTGTTTTGTTTCGAGCTGTTGCTGCTGCAGATTAGAGCAAGATGTCTTCTCAAGAGTCAGTCGGGGAGAGCCGGGTATCTAACCCGGCACTGGAACCAAGGGCAAACAGCGATGCTGACCACTTCGGGCCAGCAACTGAGGAAGAGATGGAGGCTGACCTGATGAGAGTAGATGCCATGGAAGATCAAGAAGTCACCTCTCGCTTCCGAGCTAGGTTTACAACGAGGGAACTACAGAGCTCAGCTATTCGAAACTCGGTTATCCCTTCCAATGTTAAATTTCTTTCCTATGAAAATATGAGAAGAAGTATCTCTGGTTCTCCCGCAGCTATGCAACACCCTTGGGTGCAAGGAGCTTTAGCCGTTAGAGGAAAGCTTCGCAAGGAAATAATGGACCTCAAGCAGCAGGTCAATAAGCTCATGGAGGAGAATCGTATTCTGAGGGGAATCATTGCCAACAATATTACAGCAACAACAAAGAATGAGACATAATCATCTGGGTATGGGCACTCCCCTCGGCAACTACCAATCTTGGGGGAGGTGCTCTGGTATCGTATCACCACCACAACTCCTATCTTTACCGTTTTTCTTAGTTCGATCCTATCAGTAGTATCTTGATTTAGTAGAATAAAGTCATGGCATGATCTAGTTTTGAGTTTTGCTTTATGATCTTTCTTTGTAATCGAGTCAGTGAGCTATATAATAAAGATTAGTGTTGAGTCAAGGGCTTGAGTATTTTGCCATGATCTTGGGTGATTAGAAGAAAAAGAACAAAAAAAGAATCAAAGAGTTCATATTGATCTTATTGAAAGTAATGACTTCACATAGAAGGAGTATGATGATTAAAAGTTGTTGGGAGTTGGCAAATATAGCTTTGGTCATCATTGCAATTAATAGGAAGTAATAAGGAAAGAGAGGTTTCACATATAGATATATTATCATTGACGTCTTTTATGATCGGGAGCACTCATTAAAATATGACATGCTAAAGAGTTGATGTTGGACAAGGAAGACAACATAATGAGTTATGTTTTCTTATATCTGAGATAAAGTATGTTGTCATGGTTCCTCTACCGTGTTGAGCTTGCCTTTCCCCCTCATGCTAGCCAAATTCTCAGCACTAAGTAGAAATACTACTTGTGCTTCCAAATACCCTTAAACCAGTTTTGCCATGAGAGTCCACCATATCTACCTATGGATTGAGTAAGATCCTTCAAGTAAGTTGTCATCGGTGCAAGCAATAAAAATTGCTCTCTAAATATGCATGACTTATTAGTGCAGAGAAAATAAACTTTGTACGAACTTGTTGTGGACGCAATAAAAGCGACAGATTGCATAATAAAGGTCCACATGCAAGGGGCAATATAAAGTGACGTTCTTTTGCATTAAGATTTTGTGCATCAACCCTAAACGCGCATGACAACCTCTGCTTCCCTCTGCGAAGGGCCGATCTTTTATTATTATTCTCTACCCTATGCAAGAGTCACGGTGATCTTCACCTATCCCTTTTTTATTTTATCCTTTGGCAAGCTCAGCATGTTGGAAAGAACATGATATATATCTAATTGGATGTGGGGGAGCATGAATTATTACTGTTGACATTACCCTTGAGGTAAAAAGTTGTGGGGCAAAATTATAAGCCCCTATCTTTCTCTGTGTCCGATTAAAACTCCGTAACCACAAGTATCGCGTGAGTGTTAGCAATTATGAAGGACTAAGTGATAGTTGGGTATGTGGACTTGCTTTTAAGCTCTGACATAGACTCTTTCCGAAGTTATGATAAACTGCAATTGCTTCAATGACTGAGGGTATAATTTGTTGGTGCTCAATAAGGTTTCTGATTCATACTTTGGCTTTGTGAATAGATTATCAATTGAGTATGAGTAACCATATGACAAAATCTATTTATGTTGCTATTATGAAATAATCATGATGCCTTCATGTCCGTATTTTATTTTTATCTATGCCTCTACCTCTAAACATGAGGACATATTTATTGTTATCAGCTTTTCGCTTGAGGACAAGCGAGGTCTAAGCTTGGGAGAGTTGATATGTCCATTTTGCATCATGCTTTTATGATAATATTTATTGCATTATGGGCTGTTATTTCACGTTATGTCACAATACTTATGGCTATTCTCTCTTATTTTACAAGGTTTACATGAAGAGGGAGAATGCCGGCAGCTGGAATTCTGGGATGGAAAAGGAGCAAATATTGAAGGGCTATTCTGTGCAACTTCAAAAGTCCTGAAACTCCACGGAATACCTTAGAATAAATAAAGAAAAATCATCGCCAAAGATGAAGGCCAGGGGGCCCACACCCTGCTCACGAGGGTGGGGGGCGCCCCCCTGGGTGCGCCCCCTACCTCATGGGCCCCGTGATGGCTATCCGACGTCCATCTTCTCCTATATGAAGTCTTTCGATGAGAAAAAAATAGAAGAGAACCTTTCGGGACGAGACTCCGCCGCCACGACGCGAAACCTTGGCGGAACCAATCTAGGGCTCCGGCAGAGCTGTTCTGCCAGGGACACTTTCCTCTGGGAGGGGGAAATCATCACCATCGTCATCACCAACGCTCCTCTCATAGGGAGAGGGCAATCTTCATCAACATCTTCACCAGCACCATCTCATCTCCAAACCCTAGTTCATCTCTTGTATCCAATTCTTGTCTCCAAGTCCGGGATTTGTGCTAGTAGGTGTTCGCACACGAACACGTCACCGTGTACCTCCAACACCGAGGGTGATGCACCGTAGCTCACGTCGAAGGAGACCCGTCCGGAAGTGCGGTACGCAAGCAATCCGGCGGGCGCTTTTGAGCACCCGAAACCCCACGCGCCCGGGAGGGACCCCGTCTGGACGCGCGGCGGCTATGGGCTGCCCTAGGTCGGTTCGCCCGCCCCTAGAGCCTCGAGGATCGCTGCCCTTCAACGAAGAACGGACGAAGAACGAGAGAGAAAGAACAAGGGATTGATGTAAAACTAGGGTAAAAAGTAGATCGATTGTTCGATTGTGTGTTGTTGTTCAATCAGCCGTCACCCCTCAGGTATATAAGAGGCGGCTGGACTTCCCGTGCAAGGAAAAGGCTTGGATTCACGTCCAAAACCCTAGTCAAATTCGGATTGGTCTTGTCCGAACTTTCCAAAATTGTTCGGTTTAAACTGGCTGCACCTTGCGGGTCTTTTTTGTGGTGGTAAACAATCTCGGATGAAAACGAGTCCAAAAGCAATCTTGACCATTTCGACGATACGAACAACTTTCATGTTGAACGTTTTTTGATCAGAGGTCATCTTGAGGGTCAAATAGCTCGCGCAAAAGATCTCTTTACTCGCGCTACCAATCAGACATGGCGTCTGGTGGGGCGCGCCATATTTCGCCTCGTGACAGGGCTGCACTCCGATTGCTCTAACTTTTGCATACGAACTCGGATTTGGACGATTTTTATATCAAAGTCAATCGTTTCGACGAGACGAAGACAATCCGTGTAGATCATTTTTCCATTTGAGGTCGTCTTGGGGGCTTAATCGGCCAAACTGTACTCTGAATATAAGTTCTTAGTACTTTGAGCATAGTTTCGGCCTTTGAGATGAAATCGGACGGCGATGACCCAAACTTCAAAGATGTTCATATCAACAATACGGAATTTTGTCATGAAGATCACTTCTCCATTTGAGGCCATCTTAAATAAGTTATTGACCGTGCCAAAATCTGGTGTCAACAGATGCCCCCCTGTTTTTCGGCAAAACTTGCGTGCCGAAAAATAATCTGCAATGTATTTGTTCTAAGGACGATGTCAACACTCCATCGGCCATTTATTTTTCTCAGGACGATAATTATGTATCGGCCATGTTTATGCTAAGGGCGATAGTTATATATCGGCCGTTGATTTTAACTTCTTGTTCACATCATACCTTGTAACCGATTACCACCAGTCGGCTTTAAAGAGATGGGAATGAACCCGTTCCTTGTAGCACTAAGGAAATCAAACTCCGAGAGGTCACGCCCTGTTAAGTAAGTTACATCGGGATGATTCCAATCCACCGATGCATCGACCAAAGCAACACAAGCCGAATTATCCGCGTGAATGATTTCTACCTCATCATCGATCCATTGTATTAAAAATTGATGCATGGTAGACGGCACACATTGGTTAGCATGAACCCAATCGCGACCTAATATAACATTATAGTTACCTTGCACGTCGGTGATGAAGAATGTGGTGGCCAAAGTTTTGCTTCCCACGGTGAGTTCCATGCACATCACACCTTTGGCCTCTGCCTTTTGTTTACCCTCGAATCCATTAAGTATCATATTGGTCTTCATCAATGCATCATCATCTAACCCCAACTTTTTGAAGACCGAGTAGGGCATAAGATTTACCACAGCACCACCATCAACGAGCATCCTAGCAACCGGCAATCCGTTAATATGACCTTTGAGGTACAATGGCTTCAAGTGTTTCACCGGTTCTCTTGGCTTCTCGAAAATAGCATTCTTAGGACCAAAATTCAGCCAGGCTACCTCCCCTTCTTCACCTATAGCACGAAACTCGGCAGGTAAGTAATATACCATATTAATATCCATACCTTCCCGAACCGGCGTAGATTCATAATCCACCATCTCATCTTCATCTCCCAATGTGTATATTGGTCTTAAAGATTCCTCAGTTGAAGGGGATGTTTCAGGTAGTGTAGACGATGTAATAGGGGTCGCATCATCCTCTTTTGGTGGTGAAGGTGTTGCTGCAGCTAATGTAGAAGCATCTGTGTTTTGTTTTTGTTTAGGCCTCCATACTTGTTTTGTGAGTGCTATGGGCCGAATTTCACTAAACAATTCGTCCCTTTGCCTCTCCTCTTTGTGTTCTACCTTCTCGTGGTTCCTCATGTGTTGTAACCTCCTTTTCATGGTCTTAGTTAAACCGGGAGGACACCACTTAGGTTGAGTATATTTGGGATCCCTTGGTTTGGCCTTGCTTGTGCTCGCCTCATGATCATCAACCATGGAACCCTGCTGAACAAATAATAATATCACCATTAGAAGTAACCAGATTACCAACAACCGGCTTTTTGATCTCCTTTTGCTTGTCGCATTCTGAAATTTCCGCATTAGGTGACTTAACACGCCACACTTTTTTATTGGCCTTACTTGGAGAATTTTTTGTTGGCCGATTAGCACCGTAACTCAAACGGCCTTGGGTGGGATAATAAAGCCTCTCGCGAGCAGGCCTTCTAGGTGTTGTCCACCCCATATGGAAAGCATAAGGAGCCATTGGGGGCTGCCCCCAACCTCCATTGAAGTCTCTCATGTAATATGGTGCATAGGAGGGTTGTGACATCCATGGTGTCGGTGCCCATGACCCATATGGCCTTGCATAGCGTCGAAACTCTTGCTCCGAAAGCGATCTTGAACATGTGATGGACGATTAGAGCTAGAACCGGCCGCTTGACTTGCATATTTGGATAGCAGCATATCAAAAGTTGGCTTGATTCGCTTGCGCTTAGCTTCACTCTTTCCCCACTTGCCAACTTCTGAATTCTTGGGCTTGATAAATTTAACATGAGTATCTTCTTGTACTTGTGGTTGCCCCCCGAGTACGGGATTTTTTATGGTGATCTTCAATACTTCCTTGCCATCGGGTTGCTTATCAAGCACAACCTCTCTTCCCAAGACTTTGTCGCCCTCCTTGCCTTTCCTGGGTTCACCAATAACAACATTATCTTTATTAGCAGATTCGGCTATGCTTTGCCGAATTAACATTTTCTTTCCCTCCAAGTCCATGGTGTTCATCGGAAAGGGCTGTTTATCAACTTGCATCTCAGCAAAGTTCAATCGTCCATCATTAATGGCCGATTGTATCTGTCGTCGAAAAACATTGCAATCGTTAGTAGCATGGGAAAATGAATTATGGTATTTGCAATAAGCACGCCGTTTCAGCTCATCAAACGGCGGTATGGTGTGTGATATTCTAATCATCTTATCCTGCAAGAGAGCATCAAATATCTTATCACACTTAGATATATCAAATGTAAACCTCATATCCTCATCACAATTCTTGCGAATCGGCTTAAGAGCATTGCATGTATAGGGCTTGGCCTTTGAGGACCAAAAAAACTCAGTAGTATAAACATCAACCTCATCATCCGAATTATCATCATTGTGTTCAACCATATGCATTCTAGGACGATCGGTTGTAGACCTATGAATCTCTTTACTTCGACTCTCTTGAGCCAAAGCTTTTTGTAAGACTTGATTAATGTTCAAAAACTCATAACTTTCTAGCCTCTATTTAATGTGAGTTTTCAAACCATTAAGAACAAGATCTGCCAAGTCTCTCTCAGTTATCACTAAGCTATAACATTGGTTTTTTATGTCTCTAAATCTCTTGACATAATCGGTGACCGATACATCATGTTTTTGCCTAACCGATGTAAGATGTGACAACTTTAGCTCATTATCGCCGCTATAAAAGTGATCATGAAACTTTTGCTCTAATTGCGATCATAAGAGAATTGAGCCATGTGGTAAAGCAGCAAACCATGAAAATGTGATGCCAGTTAAAGATAAGGGAAATAAACGTACTTTCAACTCTTCTATGGAACCTGCTTCACCCAACTGTGCTAGATACTGACTCACATGCTCCCAAGTTGTTTTCGTACCCTCACCACTAAATTTAACAAAATCAGGAACCTTATAACCTTGAGGGTAAGAAATTGCATCGAAGTGTTCAGGATAAGGCTTTTGATACACACGACTCTTTACTTTCGGCTCGTTTCCGAAAGTTTCTAGAAACATCTTATGCAAATCCTCCCTTAATTTAGCTAAAATTGGATCCGATGTAGATGAAGATGTTTGTGGCAATGATATAGGAGCAACCTGAGTACTAGCTATTGGTGCAACTTGTGGGATGGGCGCCGAACCATAATTCGGCGGAAGACCAAACATGCTTGCACCTATGGGTGGTGTGACAAAGTGATTCGGCGTTGACGCCGAATTGGGCACACTCATAATATGATTAGGGTATGTAGGTGTAGCCACAAGCTGGTTGGTTTGAGTAGGGTAAAAATTCAACGGCATATTATATTGTTGTTGCATAGGTGGTGCCGATGAAATAGGTAAAATTGGACTAGGGTTTTTAGATATACCAACAGTACCACTATATGATGGAGGCATATTTTTCTGAGCATTAGCACTAGCCACAAAAGAATTGTATGCCATCACATTACCCTTACTAACAAGACTTTCAATCACATCCACTTGCTCTGGAGAAAAAACTTTACTCACAGTGATCACATCTTGTTCGTCGATGAGGGGAGGAAAATTGACGTTTCCAGCCGGAGTGATGTTGCCTTGACAGTCCTTCTTGAAACCTGAAAGAAACGCTTCCAAATCCTCCTCCTCGCGCTTCTTCTTGAGCGCCTCAAAAGCCTCTTCACGCTGCTTCTTGCGCGCTTCGTAGGCTTGGCGATATTCATCCGATAGTTCATCAAGACCGGGCTTAATGATGTTATCGGCGTCAACTTCTCAGGGCTTGGGGAGATTAGACATGGTTGATGATGATTCTTGATCTTTCTTCCCCAGTGGAGTGGCCAAAAAGTGTGTTCGCACACGAACACGTCACCGTGTACCTCCAACGCCGAGGGTGATGCACCGCAGCTCACGTCGAAGGAGACCCGTCCGGAAGCGCGGTACGCAAGCAATCCGGCGGGCGCTTTTGAGCACCCGAAACCCCACGCGCCCGGGAGGGACCCCGTCTGGACGCGCGGCGGCTATGGGCTGCCCTAGGTCGGTTCGCCCGCCCCTAGAGCCTCGAGGATCGCTGCCCTTCAACGAAGAACGAACGAAGAACGAGAGAGAAAGAACAAGGGAGAGATGTAAAACTAGGGTAAAAAGTAGATCGATTATTCGATTGTGTGTTGTTGTTCAATCGGCCGTCACCCCTCAGGTATATAAGAGGCGGCTGGACTTCCCGTGCAAGGAAAAGACTTGGATTCACGTCCAAAACCCTAGTCAAATTCGGATTGGTCTTGTCCGAACTTTCCAAAACTGTTCGGCTTAAACTGGCTGCACCTTGCGGGTCTTTTTTGTGGTGGTAAACGATCTCGAATGAAAACGAGTCCAAAAGCAGTCTTGACCGTTTCGACGATACGAAAAACTTTCATGTTGAACGTTTTTTGATCAGAGGTCATCTTGAGGGTCAAATAGCTCGCGCAAAAGATCTCTTTACTCGCGCTACCAATCAGACATGGCGTCTGGTGGGGCGCGCCATATTTCGCCTCGTGACAGGGCTGCACTCCGATTGCTCTAACTTTTGAATACGAACTCGGATTTGGACGATTTTTATATAAAAATCAATCGTTTCGACGAGACGAAGACAATACGTGTAGATCATTTTTCCATTTGATGTCGTCTTGGGGGCTTAATCGGCCAAACTGTACTCTGAATATAAGTTCTTAGTACTTTGAGCATAGTTTCGGCCTTCGTGATGAATTCGGACGGCGATGATCCAAACTTCAAAGATGTTCATGTCAACAATAGGGAACTCTTTCATGAAGATCACTTATCCATTTGAGGCCATCTTAAATAAGTTATTGACCATGCCAAAATCTGGTGTCAACAGTAGGTTGCTAGTAGTGTTGATTACTCCTTGTAGTTGATGCTAGATGGTTTATTTGGTGGAAGATCATATGTTCAGATCCTTTATGCACATTATACCCCTCTGATTATGAACATGAATATGCTTTGTGAGTGGTTATGTTTGTTCCTGAGGACAAGGGAGAAGTCTTGCTATCAGTAGTCATGTGAATTTGGTATTCCTTCGATATTTTGATAAGATGTATGTTGTCTAACCTATAGTGGTGTTATGTGAACGTCGAATACATAATACTTCACAATTATTTGGGCCTAGAGGAAGGCATTGGGAAGTAATAAGTAGATGATGGGTTGCTAGAGTGACAAAAGCTTAAACCCTAGTTTATGCGTTGCTTCGTAAGGGGCTGATTTGGATCCATATGTTTCATGTTGTGGTTAGGTTTACCTTAATACTTTTGTTGTAGTTGCGGATGCTTGCAATAAAGGTTAATCATAAGTAGGATGCTTGTTCAAGTAAGAACAGCACCCAAGCACCGGTCCACCCACATATCAAATTATCAAAATACCGAACGCGAATCATATGAGCGTGATGAGAACTAGCTTGACGATATTCGCATGTGTCCTCGGGAGCGTTTTTCCTATTATAAGAGTTTGTCTAGGCTTGTCCTTTGCTACAAAAAGGATTGGGCCAACTTGCTGCACTTTATTTACTTTTGTTACTTGTCGCTCGTTACAATTTATCCTATCACACAACTATCTGTTACCACTTATTTCAGTACTTGCAGAGAATACCTTGCTGAAAACCGCTTATCATTTCCTTCTGCTCCTCGTTGGGTTCAACACTCTTACTTATCGAAAGGACTATGATAGATCCCCTATACTTGTGGGTCATCAGGCGTGCCCCCCTATCTCGTGGGCCCCTCGGGCGTTCACCGACCTACTTCTTCCTCCTATATATACCCACGTACCCCGAGAACATCATAGGCGACCACGAAAAACTATTTCCACCACCGTAACCTTCTGTATCCATGAGATCCCATCTTGGAGCCTTCGCCGGCGCTCTGCCGGAGGGGGAATCAACCATGGAGGGCTTCTACATCAACACCATAGCCTCTCCGATGAGTTGTGAGTAGTTTACCACAGACCTTCGGGTCCATAGTTATTAGCTAGATGGCCTCTTCTCTCTCTTTGGATTTTAATACCATGTTCTCCTTGATCTTCTTGGAGATCTTTCTTGCAATGGGAGAAGTGCTTAGCTTTGGGTTCAATCTTGCGGTGTCCTTTCCCAATGACAGTAGGGGCAGCAAGGCACGTATTGTATTGTTGCCATCGAGGATAAAAAGGTGGGGTTTATATCATATTGCATGAGTTTATCCCTCTACATCATGTCATCTTTCTTAATGCGTTACTCTATTCTTTTATGAACTTAATACTCTAGATGCATGCTGGATAGCGGTCGATGTGTGGAGTAATAGTAGTAGATGCAGGCAAGAGTCGGTCTACTTGTCACGGACGTGATGCCTATATACATGATCATGCCTAGATAATCTCATAATTATTCGCTTTTCTATCAATTGTTCGACAGTAATTTGTTCACCCACCGTAATACTTATGTTATCTTGAGAGAAGCCACTAGTGAAACATATGGCCCCCGGGTCTATCTTTTATCATATAAGCTTTCAATCTACTTTTATTTGCATCTTTACTTTTCCAATCTATATTACAGAATACCAAAAATATATTTATCTTATCTTATTATCTCTATCAGATCTCACTTTTGCAAGTGGCCATGAAGGGATTGACAAACCCTTTTTTGCGTTGGTTGTGAGTTCTTGTTTGTTTGTGTAGGTGCGTGGGACTTTTGAGGAGCCTCCTACTAGATTGATACCTTGGTTCTCAAAAACTGAGGGAAATACTTACGCTACTATTGCTGCATCACCCTTTCCTCTTCAAGGAAAACCAACGCAAGCTCAAGACGTAGCAACCACATGTCAACTACCCATTTGTATAGATGTCAACCGTCCAATGGATAGGACGCGCCTATGATGCGTTGACACGTGGCAAGGCCCATCAGCAGTCCATTTAAGTTAAAAAAGGTCGGCCCGTTTTACTTGGTCAAAAGGAAGCAGGCCGGCCCATGATGTTTGCTTAAACTACGTCGGTATTTCCCCAAAGAGGAAGGGATGATGCAGCACAACAATGGTAGGTATTTCCCTCAATGATGAGACCAAGGTTATCGAACCAGTAGGAGAACCATGCAACACAACGTAAATAGCTCCTGCACACAAATAACAAATACTCGCAACCCGACGTGTTAAAGGGGTTGTCAATCCCTTTCGGGTAACGACGCCATAAATTGACACGGAGACGGGGGAAAGTTGTAAAAGATTGGATAAATAGATCACAAAAAAGTGCAGCAAAGTATTTTTGTATTTTTTGTTTAATAGATCTGAAAATAAAAGAAAATAAAAATAGACCGCAAAGGAAAATATGATAAAGAAGAGACCCGGGGGCCGTGGGTTTCACTAGTGGCTTCTCTCGAGAAAAATAGCAAACGGTGGGAAAACAATTACTGTTGGGCAATTGATAGAACTTCAAATATCATGACGATATCCAGGCAATGATCATTATATAGGCATCACGTCCAAGATTAATAGACCGACTCCTGCCTGCATCTACTACTATTACTCCACACATCGACTGCTATCCAGCCTGCATCGAGTGTATTAAGTGAAGACCCACAAGTATATGGGGTCAATTGTAGCCTTTTAGATAAGTAAGAGTGTCAAACCCAACGAGGAGCAGAAGGAAATGACAAGTGGTTTTCAGCAAGGTAATGTCTGCAAGTGCTAAAATTGTAAGTAGCGGAGTAGTTTGATAGCGAGATAATTTGTAACGAGCAAGTAATGATAGTAGTAATAAAAGTGCAGCAAGGTAGCCCAACCCTTTTGAGGCAAAGGACAGGCCAAAACAGTTTCTTATGATAAGCAAAGTGTTCTTGAGGGTACACGAGAATTTCATCTAGTCACTTTCATCATGCTGGCTTAATTCGTGTTCGCTACTTTGATAATTTGGTATGTGGGTGGACCGGTGCTTAGGTGTTGTTCTTACTTGAACAAGCCTCCTACTTATGATTAACCCTCTCGCAAGCATCCGCAACTATGAGAAAAGTATTAAGAATAAATTCTAACCATAGCATTAAACTTTTGGATCCAATCGGTCCCTTACGGAATATTGCATAAACTGGGGTTTAAGCTTCTGTCACTCTAGCAACCCATCACCTAATAACTACTCCATAATGCATTTCCTTAGGCCCAAATATGGTGAAGTGTCATGTAGTCGACGTTCACATGACACCACTAAGGGAATCACAACATACATATCATCAAAATATCGAACACATATCAAGTTCACATGATTACTTGCGAAATGATTTCTCCCGTGACCTCAAGAACAAAAGTAACTACTCACAAATTATAATCATGCTCAAGATAAGAGGGGTATTAAATAGCATAATGGATCTGAACATATAATCTTCCACCAAATAACCATATAGTAATCAACTACAAGATGTAACCAACACTACTAGTCACCCACAAACACCAATATGTAGTTCCGGTACAAAGATTGAACACAAGAGATGAACTAGGGTTTGAGAGGAGTTGGTGCTGTTGAAGATGTTGATGAAGATAGCCCTCCCCAAGATGGGAGAGTTGTTGGTGATGATGATGACGATGATTTCCCCCTCTGGGAGGGAAGTTCCCCCGATGGAATCGCTCCGCCGGAGGGCAAAAGTGCTCCTGCTCAGGTTCCGCCTCGAGACGGCGGCGCTTCGTCCCGAAAGTCCTCTCCTTATTTATTTTCTAGGTCAAAATGACTTATATACCAGAGGAGGGGCACCGGAGGTGGGCCTGGTGTAGCGACCAGACCTTAAACGGTCTGATCTTTGTGCATCAGTGTCATCCCTGCATCGGTAATGCTGACATGCACAGTACTCGAGGATTTGTAACAGAGTAGCAATCACACACTTATTACATCAAATGTCTCAAAAGAGAACTTATTACAATAATATGGCTTAAGGCCATCTAAAATCGATAACAGCGGAAGGCTAGGAAGATAAAGTGAGTCCATCAACTCCAATGGCATAGCTGAGTGAATGACAACGACCTATGGCAGCTTACTCATCGTCTGAAAAGTTAGCAACCTGAAACGTTGCACCCCGAAACGGGTCAGCACATGGAATGTGCTGGCAATGTAACACATAGAGTAATGAACAGAATAATTGCTAACACTACATGCATATATGGCTGGTGGAAAGCTCTATGGTTACAGTTTTGCATAAAGCCAATTTTTCCCTACAACAAAGGAATAAATTTTATTTAACTATCATGGTGGTTGTTAAACATTGAGAAGGTTCCTCAAACTCAATCCCAATTAAACATCATCATTAAACCAACAAATTAAATTTAGAGTGACGAGATCAACATGATAATCCAAGAACCAGATACTCAAAACGTCCATAATCGGGGACATGGCTAACCATGATTAGTTTGTACACTCTGCAGAGGTTTGCGCATTTTTCCCCACAAGACTCGAATACATCCATGGTCGGGGATTTGAGACACAGTCTTTCTGAAACAATAACTCTTTACTCTGGGTGGACAGTTACACCTACTTTCCCCTACATCTGCTAGCCCACCACTGAAAGAGGTCATGCAACATACTCAACTATGCTAGAGCCCATAATAGCTTGTGGCTGCACACGGAAGTTTCTAGCATGAATAATCTTATGATCCCTTTGAGCCTGGGTGGCGGACCGTAGGACGATCGCACGGGTACTCCGGGATATCCTAGGACAACACTGGATTCTCCAGGTGCCCTGACAACCACTGGGTACTCTAGGGTGCCTCAAGCAATCCAACCAGATGTGTATTAAAGTAGCCACCTTAAGTTAACCATTAATTAGCAATACTCACATCTGTCATGGATTCACTCACCCAAACCACGTCTACGAGCATAGCATAGCAATATAAGCATCACGTAAAAGTAACTCCCAAAGGTTTGATAATAAACATGGCAATAGGTTCTACCTCATCATCTACTTCCCAAAACCTGCATATTAATCAGATCCTAACCATGCAATTGTTTGAGGGTTGATCTAATGCAATAAAACTGGGTAGTAAAGAGGTATGATCAAAGTGTTACTTGCCTTGCTGATGATCCGTGAAACCTACAGACTAGTAGTAGCACGCTTCGCACTCCGGTTACTCTGTCGCAAACAAACAATAACATACATAAGCACTCAAACTAGAAGCACGGGTAAAACTCAAATAAGAGATCTAACCAGAAAGTTCAACTTAAGAACTCCGGTTTGCAAAAAGAATCAAATCAAATGAAGCAACGAAACTCAAACTGCGAAAGAAACAAGATCCATTTACTAATCTGGACTAAAGTCAAAATTTTAATTTCCAAAATCTTGTTCAATTTGGTTAAATAGAAAGAGGGCTTCGAGACGAAGATCTAGGCGCCTGAATCGCCTCATTCCGATAAACGAGCGAAAAGATAAACTAAAACGAAAATCAGTGCAGAAATCATGATCGAAAATAATCGCAGAAAAACCCTGGGAAAAGAAAAACTGACGAACAGAATAACAGACGAGCGTCGCTGTCTGTGGCTAACGAGTGAACACCGTTCGTTAAAACGAACGTACGGATGAACATCCGCTATTAAACTAAACCGGAAAAACTGAACCGATCTAATCTAAAAAAACGAATCTAAGGTTTAAAAAAATCGGGGTTTTTACCTAAAAACGAAAAAAATCGGCGGCAGATCGGATCGGGACCGGCGGCTCCGGCGGCGTCTCCGGCGAGGCAGGGCGCAGCAGGGTGACGACGGAACGCGGCGGCGATGGCACTAGCGGCACGGGGCGGCAAGCGGCGGCGGGGGCGCTAGGTAGCAGCAGCGGCGAACGGTGGCGGCGGCGGTGTGCAGCACAGGCGGCGGGGCTGGCGGCGCGGCTCTAGGTGGTGGTGGGGGTCAGCGGCGGCGGCATTTAAAGGCCCGAGGGGGCGGGGTGCTTGGGGAAGGGGGCGCGGCGGCGTGTCCGGGACAGACACGTCCATGGCGGCGGGCGGCGGTGCTCGGGACTCCGTCCCAAGTCAGAGCGGGTGACGGTGTGGGGCGATGAGCCGGCCCGGCTCGGCTGGGCCGTTGGCCCAATTGGGCGCGCGAATTTGTTTTTAAATAGATTTTGCCTCAACAAAACAAATCCTAGAAAATAAAATAAAAAACTAAATATACCCAAACAAATTGTCACCATCTAAATAAAATATTTAGAGCAAGGTGAACATTTTCTTGGCCTAAAAATGCAATTTTGAAAATGTGCAATTTTTCTAATTCTAATAAAATTGCAATAAAATCCAAATAAAACTATTTATTTGATTTTAATATATTTTCCTCAAATATTTCATTTATTTTGGAGAAGTCATATTATCTCCTCTCATATGTTTTTAATATGAAATTATTTTGAAGAGAAAAATAATTAAAACCAAAATGATCCTTGTTTCAATATCTGAGAAAACTCAAATATGAGCAACGTGAAATCCCCAACTCTCTCTCCGTGGGACCTTGAGTTGCTTATAATTTCGAGGATCGTGAAACGAAATGCGATAAAATATGATATGCATTAATGATATAAGTATAACATTCCAAATTGGAAATTTGTGATGTTACAAACCTACCCCCCTTAAGATGAATCTCGCCCTCGAGATTCGGGTTGGCTAGAAAATAGGTGAGGGTGGTCCTTCCATAGGTCTTCCTCTCGTTCCTAGGTGGCTTCATCCTCGGTATGGTGGCTCCACTGAACTTTGCAAAACTTTATAACCTTGTTGCGGGTGACTTGGTTGGCAAACTCGAGAATCTTGACTGGTTTCTCCTCGTAGGTCAAATCGCTATCCAACTGAATCACTTCCAGCGGCACTGTATCTCTCAGAGGGATATTGGCCATCTCTGCGTGGCACTTCTTCAACTGGGAAACGTGAAACACATCATGAACTCATGACAATCCTTCTGGCAATTCCAACTTGTAAGTAACTTCTCCCATACGTTCCAAAACTCGGTATGGCCCTAGAAATCTTGGGGCTAACTTTCCCTTAACTCTAGAATGTTTAACTCCTCGAAGTGGGGACACACAAAGATATACTCTGTCTCCGACTTCGTAGACTATCTCCTTGCGTTTATAATCCGCATAGCTCTTCTGCCTGGACTGGGCTACCTTGAGTCTATCGCGAATCAGCTTAACCTTCTCTTCAGACTCTTTAATCAAATCTGGTCCAAACAACTGACGGTCTCCAACTTCATCCCACAACAACGGTGTCCTGCACCTCCTTCCGTACAAAGCTTCGAAAGGGGCCATCTTCAAACTGGCTTGATAGCTGTTGTTGTAAGAGAACTCTGCATATGGAAAATTGTCGTCCCAACTAGATCCATAATCTAGTGCACAAGCTCTCAACATGTCCTCCAGAATCTGATTGACTCTCTCGGTCTGTCCATCTGTCTGTGCATGAAAAGTTGTACTGAATTCTAGCCTGGTACCCAAAGTCTCATGCAACTGATTCCAGAACTTTGAGGTAAACTGGGTTCCTCTATCTGATACAATGGTCCTCGGAACTCCATGCAGACATACGATCCTGGTCATGTATATCTTTGCCAACTTAGCACTGGTGTAAGTGGTCTTCACTAGGATGAAATGTGCTACTTTTGTCAAACGATCGACTACAACCCATATCGAGTCAAAGCCTGAACGAGTCCTGGGCAATCCCGTGATAAAATCCATGCCTAGCTTATCCCACTTCCATTCGGGTATCGGTAATGGTTGTAGCAATCCTGCTGGCTTCTGATGCTCTGCCTTCAGCCTCTGACATACATCACAAACTGCTACATACTCCGCAATATCCTTCTTCATTCCGGTCCACCAAAAACTGTCCTTCAAATCCAGATACATCTTGGTGTTTCCTGGGTGAATCGAATACGGCGAATCATGGGCCTCCTGCAGAATCAACTTCCTGATCTCCGGGTCATTAGGCACATATACGCGATCCTCAAACCATAAGGTATCGTGATCATCCTCATGAAATCCTTTAGCTTTTCCTTTTCTCATCCTTTCCTTTATCTCGGCGATCTCCTTGTCCATCTTTTGAGCTTCTCTAATCTTATCCATCAAAGTAGACTGAATTTCCAATGCTGCTACATAGCCTCTCGGAACTATCTCCAAACTTAGCTCGTGAAGGTATTCTGCTAACTCCTTGGGTAATTCTCCGGTCATAGGTGTATTGACATGACTCTTGCGGCTCAACGCATCGGCTACCATGTTAGCCTTTCCGGGATGATAGTGCAACCTCATATCATAATCCTTGATGAGCTCCAACCATCTTCTCTGCCTGAGATTCAACTTCTTCTGCATGAAGATGTATTTCAAACTCTTGTGATCTGTGTACACCTCACAATGGTTTCTGATGAGAAAATGTCTACATGTCTTCAACGCATGCACTACGGCTGCTAACTCCAAATCGTGTGTAGCATAATTCAACTCATGGGGTTTAAGCTGTCATGAGGCATATGAAACAACTCTCCCCTCCTGCATCAGCACTGCTCCAAGTCCTCGACGAGAAGCATCGCAATACACTTGATAATCCTTGCATTGATCTGGAAGAATCAACACTGGGGTTGTAACCAAATGTTTCTTCAATTCCTGAAAACTGGCCTCACATTCCTCAGTCCATTTGAACTTGGTGTCCTTCTTCAAAAACTCCGTCATGGGCTTTGCAATCTTAGAGAAATTCTCAATGAACCTCCGGTAGTATCATGCGAGTCAAAGAAAACTCCGGATCTCTCCAACTGGCGTGGGTGCTTCCCAATTTGTCATAGTGACAACCTTGGTGGGGTCTACTGCTATTCCTTCTCCGGATATAACATGTCCGAGGAATTCAACTTCCTTTAACCAAAACACACACTTGCTGAACTTGGCATATAACTGATGTTCTCTGAGCTTCCCAAGTACCAATCGCAAATGCTCCTTATGCTCCCCTTCATTCTTCGAGTAGACCAATATGTCATCAATGAATACCACGTCGAACTTATCCAAAAACTCCATAAACACCTTGTTCATCATGTTCATGAAATAGGCAGGTGCGTTAGTCAGACCAAATGACATAACAGTATACTCATATAGCCCGTACCTTGTGGTAAAAGCTGTCTCAGGTATATCCTGCTCTCGAATCTTCATCTGGTGGTATCCTGATCGCAGATCGATCTTGGAAAATACTTTAGCTCCTTGCAACTGGTCAAACAAATCATTGATCATCAGCAGTGGGTACTTGTTCTTGATTGTTACTTCATTCAATCCTCAATAATCGACAACCATCCTCAACGATCCATCCTTCTTCTCCACTAGAAGCACTGGTGATCCCCAAGGTGACGAACTTGGGCGATTATAGACTTTATCCAGTAATTCCTTAATTTGCTTCTTAATTTCCTCCAAATCCTTTGTGGGCATCCTGTACGGTCTCTTAGATATTGGCCCTGTGCCTGGCAAAAGCTCAATCAAAAACTCAATGTCTCTATCTGGTGGCATGCTTAGCAACTCTTCTGCAAATACGTCAGGGAAATCCTTCACCACTGGTACTTCCTCCTGTACAACTCCTGATAAGGAATTCACTTGAGTCCTCTTCGGCACATGCTGGGATACATACTTAGTCCTCCACGTTAACGTGGTTCACTTGTCCCCTGTTGAAAGGGTTGGGCTTCTTCCCAGAGCTTCCATTGCCATTTCCATTCTTAGCATCAGAACACTCCATGGCGTAATGTCCATTCTTCCCGCACTTGAAACAAGTAATGTGACTTAGATCCTTCTTGGCGGGCGTTGCTGGGTTGGAACGGTTCTGGCCGTTGCTTCCTCCACTCCCATTCCCATTCTCGGGGCACTATGGTTGTGCGAACTCCCTCCATTGGAATTATGGCCTCCATGGTTATGGTGAATGTGTCCTCCCGAGTTTGGGGTAAAACAGGGCCTCTACTGAGCTCCTGAATTGTACTTCCCTTGTCCGTACTTCCTCTTGCGGTTGTCTATCTGCTGCTGCTTCCCTTCAATCATGAGAGCTCTGTCTACCAACTCTTGGTAGTTGTTGAAGGTTGCCACCATCAACTGCATGCTCAGCTCATCATTCAGTCCTTCCATAAACTTCTCCTGCTTAGCTGCATCCGTAGCAACGTCATCTAGGGCATAACGTGCAAACTTACTAAAATCATCCACATGCTGGCCCACTTTGCATCCTCCTTGGCGCAAGTTGCGAAACTCGCGCTTCTTCATGGCCATAGCTTCTGCTGAAACATGGGCAGTGTGAAAAGCCTACTGAAACTGGTCCCATGTGACAATGTCGATGGGGTAAGTGGCTGTGAAATTCTCCCACCATGATGCTACGGGTCCATCAAGCTGATGTGCGGCAAAATGCACTCTCTCCGCATCTGTGCATCCTGCAGTGGTCAACTCCCTTCCAATCTTGCGGAGCCAATCATCTGCAACTATCGGCTCGGTGCTATTGGAGAACACCGGCGGATTCAGCCTTAGAAAACGGGTTAAGTGATCAACAGGTGGTGGTGGTGGTGGGTTGTTGTTGTTGTTCCCCTGGTTCTGGTTCTGGACTAGTATCTACATCAGGGTATTCTGCTGCTGGATCAACTGAGTGAGCCCCGGCGGGAAAGCAAATCCATTGTCACGTCTCGGAGGCATCTGATGGGTTTAGAAAAGATGAGAAAAACAGAATAGAATGAGATCTAGAGGGAAAACACTACCCATATGCACATGAGACAAACACAAACATATCACTCAATCAATTCAAACAAGGGCATGCATCGGTCTAACTATCGTTACAAAAGTGCTCAGACTATACTATATACATGGGGGAATACTACTATTGATATGGTGGTCGACTAAAAGTTTTAATCGGTGGAAGACTCCATGATATCTGCTCCAGCTTCATCATCGTAGTCATCATCGCTATCGTCGGGGTCTGAGTCGGTGTCGTCAATGATGATGTAGTTCGCTAGACAAGTGGAATCGTCGTCTTCTCCTCCTGGCGCGGGGTCTCCCATGAATACTCCTAGCTTCCTCGTTAAATCGTCATTCTTCTCCATGAGTATCGTCATTTCCTCCTCATATCAATCGTGTGTAGACTTGAGTTCTTCCTCCAGCTCTGTGATCTTGGTCATTGCCTTCTTCAGATCTATCATGCCTACGCACATCTGGTTCTCCTGGCGACGAATGTGATGGTTTAACTCCTGGATGAAAGCTGCAATGGACATATCCCTCCTGGTGCTGATCATCTCCCATTGACCATCTCGGCGCCCACAAATATGATAGATAGTATCCTTGAGGTCCTTGTGGTAAACTTCTCCAATGCGTCCCATAGTGATGTGGGCTGACATGCTCTTTTCTCGACTCCAGGTTGGTTCACCAAAGGAAAACTCTATGGGCTCAGTGACTGGCATGAAGGTCCTTCCTGGAACTTGAACTCGAATCATCCAACGCTCCTCTTCTGGTAAAGTGGCGATGTAGGTCCTGATGAAGCTTGGTATTCCGATGTTCAGGTACCTAGTGACTTCCTTCAAATGTCGTCCAAAAGGTGTATCTTCATCCGGTTGTGTGAACTTGTTCCTTGCATCTGCCATCCTATAGAGTAGAAAAGGAGAGAAGTCAGAAATGAGAAGAGAGTAGTCATCTAGGGTTTGAGCTTAGTGGTCGTGTCCTACAGTCAGCGTGTGCTCTCATACCATCTTGTAGCGACCAGACCTCAAACAGTCTGATCTCTGTGCATCAGTGTCATCCCTGGATCGGTAATGCTGACATGCACAGTACTCGAGGATTTATAATAGAGTAGCAATCACACACTTATTACATCAAATGTCTCAAAAGAGAACTTATTGCAATAATATAGCTTAAGGCCATCTAAAATCGATAACAGTGGAAGGCTTGGAAGATAAAGTGAGTCCATCAACTCCAATGGCATAGCTGAGTGAAAGACAACGACCTATGGCACCTTACTCGTTGACTAAAAAGTCTGCAACATGAAACGTTGCAGCCCGAAACGGGTCAGCACATGGAATATGCTGGCAATGTGACACATAGAGTAATGAACAGAATAGTTGCTAACACTACATGCATATATGGCTGGTGGAAAGCTCTATGGTTACAGTTTTGCATAAAGCCAATTTTTTCCTACAGCAAAGGAACAAATTTTGTTTAACTATCATGGTGGTTTTAAACATTGAGAAGGTTCCTCCACCTCATTCCCAATTAAACATCATCATTAACCCAACAAATTAAATTTAGAGTGACGAGATCAACATGATAATCCAAGAACCAGATACTCAAAACGTCCATAACCGGGGACACGGCTAAGCATGATTAGTTTGTACACTCTGCAGAGGTTTGCGCACTTTTCCCCACAAGACTCGAATACATCCATGGTCGGGGATTCGAGACACAGTCTTTCTGAAACAATAACTCTTTACTCTGGGTGGACAGTTACACCTACTTTCCCCTACATCTGCTAGCCCACCACTGAAAGAGGTCATGCAACATACTCAACTATGCTAGAGCCCATAATAGCTTGTGGTTGCACATGGAAGTTTCTAGCATGAATAATCTTATGATCCCTTTGAGCCTGGGTGGCGGACCGTAGGATGATCATACGGGTACTCCGGGATATCCTAGGACAACACTGGATTCTCCAGGTGCCCTGACAACCACTGGGTACTCCAGGGTGCCTCAAACAATCCACCCAGATGTGTATTAAAGTAGCCACCTTAAGTTAACCATTAATTAGCAATACTCACATCTGCCATGGATTCACTCACCCAAACTACGTCTACGAACATAGCATAGAAATATAAGCATCACGTAAAAGTAACTCCCAAAGGTTTGATAATAAAACAGGGCAATAGGTTCTACCTCATCATCTACTTCCCAAAACCCGCATATTAATCAGATCCTAACCATGCAATTGTTTGAGGGTTGATCTAATGCAATAAAACTGGGTAGTAAAGAGGTATGATCAAAGTGTTACTTGCCTTGCTGATGATCCGTGAAACCTAGAGACTCGTAGTAGCACGCTTCCCACTCCGGGTACTCTATCGCAAACAAACAATAACATACATAAGAACTCAAACTAGAAGCATGGGTAAAACTCAAATAAGAGATCTAACCAGAAAGTTCAAATTAAGAACTCTGGTTTGCAAAAAGAATCAAATCAAACGAAGCAACAAAACTCAAACTGCGAAAGAAACAAGATCCGTTTACTAATCTGGACTAAAGTCAAATTTTTCATTACCATAATCTTGTTCAAGTTGGTTAAACTAAAAGAGGGATTCGAGACGAAGATCTGGGCGCTTGAATCGCCTGATTCCGATAAACAAGCAAAAGGATAAACTAAAACAAAAATCAAGGTAGAAATCGCGATCGAAAATAATCGCGAAAAAATCCTGGAAAAAGAAAAACTGACGAACAGACTAACGAACGAACATTCGCTGTCTGCGGCTAACGGGTGAACACCGTTCGTTAAAACGAACATACGGATGAACATCCGCTATTAAACTAAACTGGAAAAACTGAACCAATCTAATCTAAAAAAACGAATCTAAGGTTTTAAAAAGGGGGGGGGGGGGTTACCTAAAAACCACAAAAAACCGGCGGCGGATCGAATCGGGACCGGCGGCTCCGGCGGCGTCTCCGGTGAGGCGGGGCGCTGCAGGGCGACGGCAAGCGGCGGCGGTGGCGCTAGGCAGCAGGAGCGGTGAACGGCGGCAGCGGCGTGCGGCGCAGGTGGCGAGGCTGGCGGCGCGGCTCGGGAGGGTGGGGGGTCGACGGCGGCGGCATTTAAAGGCCCGAGGGGGGCGGGGTGCTTGGGGAAGGGGGCGCGGCGGCGTGTCCGGGACAGACACGTCCATGGCGGCGGGCGGCGGCGCTAGGGACTCCATCCCGAGTCGGAGCGGGTGACGGTGCGGGGTGATGGGCCAGCCCGGCCCGGCTCGGCTGGGCCGTTGGCCCAGTCGGGCGAGCGAAAACATTTTTTTAAATAGATTTCGCCTGAACAAAACAAATCCTAGAAAATAAAATAAAAATCTAAAATACCCAAACAAATTTTCACCGTCTAAATAAAATATTTAGAACAAGGTGAACATTTTCTTGGCCTAAAAATGCAATTTTTAAAACGTGCAATTTTTCTAATTCAAATAAAATTGCAATAAAATCCAAATAAAACTATTTATTTGATTTAATATATTTTCCTCGAATATTTCATTTATTTTGGAGAAGTCATATTATCTCCTCTCATATATTTTTAATATGAAATATTTTTGAAGAGAAAAATAATTAAAACCAAAATGATCCTTGTTTCAATATCTGAGAAAACTCAAATATGAGCAACGTGAAATCCCCAACTCTCTCTCGGTGGGTCCTTGAGTTGCTTAGAATTTCGAGGATCGCAAAACGAAATGCGATAAAATATGATATGCATGAATGATCTAAGTATAACATTCCAAATTGGAAATTTGTGATGTTACACCTGGGTGAGCACAACCCACCAGGGCGCGCCTGGGCTCCCTGGCGCGCCCAGGTGGGTTGTGCCCACCTAGTGGCCCCCCCTGTGATACTTATTGACTCCAAAAATTCTTATTTATTCCATAAAAAATCCTCCTGAAGTTTCGGCACATTTGGACTTGTGCAGAATAGGTAGCCTGAGGTAGCTTTTCCAGTTCCAGATTTCCAGGTGCCAGAAATTCTCCCCCTTTGTGTGTACCTTGCATATTATGAGAGAAAAGGCATTAGAATTACTCCAAAAGGCATTATTATATAATAAAACAACATAAATAACAGTAGGTAAACATGATACAAAATGGACGTATCAACTCCCCAAGCTTAGACCTCGCTTGTCCTCAAGCGAAAATCGAAATCGAAAAACATGTCCACATGCTTTAGAGAGAGGTGTTGATAAAAACAAAAATATGGACATAGAAGCATCATGTAACTTATTATAACAGCAAAAAAAATTAACATAAAACCTTTATCATATGCTTCTCATGAACAAGTGAAAATTCATCACAACATCGAAGTATAAAGCATATGCTCTATTGGAAATCAACAAACTATGTTCTCAGTCAAATTTGCAACTACAATTCATCATCTTTCCAAGAAGGGTCACGTATCGGAGCCTTTAGGCAAGTCCACATGCTCAACCATAATTTAGTCTTCTATGATTGCTAACACTCGCACCGTACACATGGGCAAAATGTTTCAACTAGACACATAGAAAGATAGGGGCTTATAGTTTCGCCTCCCAACGTATTCACCTCAAGGGTGATGTCAGTAATAATAACTTACACATATTCAACTGGATATATATGCCTAGATCTTTCCTCGCCACATGATGCTTGCCAAAGGAGAAAATAAAAAGGAATAGAGAGAAGAACTTTGACTCTTGCATGAAAGTAAATACATGAAAGTAAAAGATAGGCTCTTCACAGAGGGAAGCAGAGATTGCCATGCGCTTTTTGTTTGTATGCTCAACCCCTTAGTGCAAGAGAACGTCACGTTATATTGCCCCTTGTGATGGCAACCTTTATTATGCAGTTTGTCGCTTTTATTCTTCACCATCACAAGTTCATACAACGCTCAACTTTCCCTTACACTAAATGATCTCACATTTTTAGAAGCAATTGTTATTGCCCTTTTTGCAACGATGACAACTTACTTGAAAGATCTTACTCAATCCATAGGTAGGTATGGTGGACTCTCAAACAAGATTTGGGTTTAAGGGTTTTGGATGCACAAGTAGTATCTCTAATTAGTGCGGAATTTTTGGCTAGCAAAGATAGGGGCAAGCACCACATGTTGAAGGATCTATGACAATATAACTTCTATGTGAATATGAACAAACGTAAATGATTATGTTGTCTTCCTTGTCCAACGTCCACAATTTTGGCATATAATATTTTGATGGGTGCTCACAATCACAAAAGATTTCCAGGATAGTGTATTTGCATGTGAATCTTCTCTTCCCTTATTAATTCTTTCATGAGTTGCATCATTGACCAATGTTATGTTTGTCAATCTACAATAAAATTTTCTACTTATACTTTTCCTTGTGTAATGTCATCACTTAGCATAAGATTAGCATATGATCTTTTTCATTTATTTTCTTTCTTTTTATTGAACAAGAAAGTAAAGAAGGCAAAACTCAAACTAAACTTTATTATATATCTCGCACACGATTACAAAGATTAATCACTAAGCAAACTCTCGAAAAGAAAGGATCAAACTAAACTTTTATTCATCTAGTAGCAAAAGATGAGTGTGGATTGAACTAAGAAAGTAAAGGCAAAAGATAGTGGAGATGATACGATACCGGGGCACCTCTCCCAAGCTTGGCGAAAGCCAAGGGGAATGCCCATACCCGATACTCAATTTTCTTTTGGTGGTGAAGAAGGAGGTGGTGGTGATATTGTCGGAGTTCACCTCTATGTTGTTACACCCGACTGTGGTTGCCAAATTGAGACCAAACTGTAAGGCCGGTGCCTCGCCCATAAGCGCATATTCACACAAACCAATTTTCCCATTCCCCGTCGCGCTTGATCTGCCATTCAAGTCTATGACGACAGCGCCATACGAGCCCTTGAGTAAGTCTCGGTCAAAAGCCCCATCCACATTTAGCTTCACATAGTTGCTCCATGGTCTTTCCGAGCCATGTCGCTTGATCGTCGCATTTGCATCACTCATCATAGTATAGTTAGCAACCAAAACTCTGATTGCCATTGCTATGAACTTAGGTTCCTGGACCTTTTCATTATGCACTAACTTTGTTCTCTCCCACCATAAATATCAGGAACCAATAACAATTTCTTTTATTGAATTTCCCAGACCGAGGACCACACATTCTTCAGTTGGTTGTGGCACCAAATACTCTAGCACAACTTCTCCAGCATGATCCGCGGCGCATGCTTTATCAATAGCAAAGTCCAAACCCAGTAACCGCCATACCTCTTTAGCTTTTGCACAAGTGAATAACAGGTGCTTGGTATCCTCCACTCCTATACCGCATGTAGCACATTGCCCACTGACTTTTATATGTTTGATAGCCAAAGTCACCCGACATGGTAGCAATCCTAACAAAGTTTGCTAGAGGAAAATTTTAACCGTGGCAGGATAGCTTAAGCTCCAGATCGTCCCCTATATTGGTGAATTTCGTTAGGGTCCGACTGTATTTATTCCTGGTATTTATGTCCAAATTGGTTGTGCCACTCCGCGAACTAAGACGATCTCACTAAGAATCTCTGTTTTTTGCACAAGTTCCATGCTACAAAGTCTGACATATCAAATTCAGGCAACAAAATCGCAAGGATCCGTGCCACATCAACTTTCTAGAATGTTTGTGAAATCAACTCTTCATCCCAATGACCTGCAACAGGGTCAATAAAATCACTTACTTTTGATAGTAAATTGCCTTCACGAGCCATGATCACTTTCCTAGTAGGTGAGTTAGGGATCCACTCATCATCCCAAACATTGGTCTGACTACCATCACCGATCCTCCGTATATGATCTCTTTTTAGTGTCTGCACCCCGACATAATACTTTGCCATGTGAATGAGGCTCTCTTTTTCAGAGTTGCATTTGAAATATCACAATCTGGATAATATTTGCCTTTGAGAACACGGGCACGAAGAGAATCCGGATATCAATTAATCTCCAAGCCTATTTCGCGCAGGGCTATGTTAAAACAATGAATTTATCGAAATCCATGTCCACCTTCTTTCTTTGGCACACACAACTTCCACCACGCGAACTAGTGCATTATCCTCTGATTGTCATCGTCACCCCACCAATAATGTGACATCGCGTCTATAATTCCTTTACAAATCTATTTTGGAATTTTGAGAACCAACATTGCATAAGATGGTATAACGTGTACAACTGATTTTAGTAGCACTTCCTTCCCTCCTGTTGGAAGTTGCCTTTCCTTCCATCCCATAATTTTTGGGATCAAAACTATAGCAGTGCCATTCCACCCCGGTAGAATTGTACCTGAATTGACGGCCTTCAACACTTTATCCACAAGATCTTCTCCAAGCATGAGCCAAAACCACTGCTAAAATATTGAATGCAAGTCATCTGGTTCTGGGGCCTTCAGATCGCCAATATCAAACATTGCCTTCTTGACCTCTTCGATCAAATAAGGATCTAGCAATGCGTTATTCATGTCTTGTGTTACTATTCTATTAACTGATGTCAAGACATTCGGATCGGGGGCATCAACTTCAGCTGTGAATAAACCAGAAAAGTATTGCATAATACAGTCACTAATTTCAGCCGTACCTTGACACCACACTCTCGTGTCATCGAGCAGCTTCTTTATACAATTACGTTTCTTTTTTGCCATGGCCGCATTGTGGATGAACTTCGTGTTTCTATCGCCATGTAACAACCATTCCGCCCTGCTTCTTTGAAGCCAGAAAATCTCCTCTAGCTCCATAATATTCTCCAACAAAAGAAGAATTTCCTTCTGCCTAGCAATGGAATTGGGAGACAAATCCCCACATCTAAGTTTCTCTAGTTCCTTTTTCAATTCACCCACCCGCTTCTTCGGGCCTTTTAAGACATCTTTGTCCCATTGGTACAAATCTGCATGTACCACCTTCGTCCTATCAGCCAAGGACGATCCCAGACCAGCTAACTTTGCTTTTTCCCACGTCGTATTAACAATTTCGTTCATTGTTTCTTCACGTAACCAGCGGGCCTCAAACTTTTTGCAAGACGATTTTCTGAATTGAGATCCATCATAATACTCTGTGTCCAACGGCAACGGCCGATGATCAGAGTGCACATGGTGCTCGTGAACAACCGCCGTCAGTGGAAACTTTGTTGACCATCCTTCATTGCCTACCGCCCGATCCAGTCTCTCCCGTATATCACCCCGTCTCCATGTAAACTGATCTCTCGAAAACTCAATTCTCTCCGGGCCGCATTCAACAAATAGACAATCACTAAAAGCTTGAAGCATATATGATGGTCGAGGATTCCTACCTTCCTTCTCACTTGGCATTAGAATTTCATTAAAATCTCCAATTACTAGAAAATACGGTGGTCGAGGAGACACTTTTCTTTGTTTTTCATGTGTTACGTGCTTTTCCTACGATTTTTTTGAACATCGGTACAGACACAAACGCTCATATACACGCATATACACTCACCATACGAATGCACATACGCACACCCTACCTCTATGAGCACCTCCGAAAGAATGAATCCTGATGGGCTGGGAATACCACAGTCCCTCTAACCATCCAATCATAGGTTGATTCGCTCTTCCTATGATTTCTGTTTGTTATGTATTTGAAGATTTTTTATATATATAGAAAAATATAGCTCCGTTTTTCATTCGTGTGATCAACTCGAGCACGAGCGTAGTTTTGGGCTTGGCTGTGTGGCACTTAGGGGTTGTTTGGATCTAGGCCTAACCATGCCACACTTTGCCATACAATGTTGCCACACTTGCCTAAGGTTAGTTCTTTAAAATGAGGGCCACAAGTTGGCAAGCCTAAGGAAATCTTGCCACACTTTTTGAGTGTATGTGATGTGGGGTCCTAGTGTGGCTTGCCTAAGGTGTGGCTTGAACCAAACAACCACTCAAGTTGGTCAAACTTGCCTAACCTTAGGTGTGGCAACCTTAGACAAACTTAGTCTCAAACCAAATAGTTAATAACCATCTTTTCAGCAGGAAAAATAATAATAAACAAATCTAATCAGGAGAAAAACTCGAGCTGCGGACAAAAGTCGGGAACCCCTTGCATGCATGCAGGTCATTTCAGGCCAAAACTGTTTGACCAGCAGCCGTTCATTTGATCTGGGGACTGCGGCCCACCGCGTATCGGAATCTCGGCCGCTGCGTATATTTTACCAGACGCGACGCGGGTACGATCAACTTTGACTCCCTGCACTGGTCGGAGAGCTCGAAGCACGAGGCCGAGCGAAAGTTACAGTGGCTCGATCGATGCAGAAAAGGCGACCACAGGCCACAGTGGCGAGGGACGCGAGTGCTACTGACCAACTAGACAATTTTAACGACGTGTCATAGTATTAAATGAAGAAAAAGAGGGTGTAGTATCATATTATGATACCGTATCATAATAAATGCTATGCTACTTTGTGTCATGCATGGCAATAAATAGAGTACTATATGATACTAAAATATGATAATATGCATTAGGAAGATAGTATCATACATTAGTATCATATGCATGATACTAATATATGATACTTCCCATTACAGCCAGCCTACCGGCGCCGCGCGAGGAAAAAAGATTTGTCCTTTGACCTGTCCAGTGGGCAGCGGCACGGGGGCCGGGCCGGACCACCGGGAAACCGCCGGGCCGGCGAGGGTACCCATGGCACGTGAATGCGCGATGGTGACGAGCGCTCTTGCGTTTGTTGTCTTTGGGAAAGCCGTAGAAGGTCATGTGCAAGAGTCCACTGCGGCCTGCGGCCTGCGGCGGCATCCGCGCTCGCACCCACAGGGAGGCATGCATGTACACACGACGACGACGAACTCACTGCACGGCGTGAGCCTGTTTCGTAGTACTAGCTGCCGCTGACCGCTCGTCTTGTCACTTGTCACGCGTCAGTTCACTGTTTGTGGGCGTGTCGCGCGAGCTGGCCGATAGTACGTGTGTACTCCTGTGCCGTACGCGAGGGGTGCCATCCATGTGAGAGCACGCGCAAGGAAAAAGGGCTCGCGCGTAGGAATCCACCTCGAGTAAACGGTGAAGAATTGACTGAAAAGTGAAAACCCTGGTTTTACTCAAAATTCAAAATTTTCCAAAAAAAAATGCAGAACAATCATGTAAATCACACATGTATCCAATACTATTCTGGGAGAAAGGCAGCTCATTTGGACCAACAGTTTGTGAGATATTTGCAATGTTAGTTGACTCATTCAATTATTTTTGTTCAAATTTAACATTTTCAAAAAATATTAAAAAGCCAAAAAATCATACATATACTCACTAATATTCTGTGAAAATTCAGCTCAATTGAAGCAAAGAATTGTGAGATATGGACAGTTCTAGTTGGGCGCTGATGTGGAATGTTTTATTTTTTGCCACGGTGCACTTACAAATTGGACCCACTTGTCAGAAATTATGTTAACACACCCAAATGGCGGATTGGATCTAGTTGCAACGAATTACCCCATTATGTGGTGTTTTGTGCAACAAACTCGTAAAGTAGGTGTTCTGTGCAAAACTATCACCAAAAGTAGGTGATTTGTGCAATTTCCCCATGAATTTTTTGTACTCCCTCGGAGCCATAACAAATGTTGTACTAAGACTGCGATAATTAATATGAACCGGAAGGAGTACAATACATCATTATCAGAGTAATTTGCTGCAGCCCGTTTTAGTTAATCACATTAGTCCGCAGCTCAATAAGACAATAAAATTCAATATCTTCAGAAAATATATGAAAAATCAAGTTTTCAAAACCATGCATAAAGAATCCAGTAAATTGTACTAGCAAATGTACCAAGTACTGATCGGAAAAAAAAGTTCATTTCGACCATAATTTGCAACATATTGGTATTTTTAGTTGTTTCAATTAATATTTTGTTGAAAATTTAACATTTTCAAAAGAATTTAAAAATTAAATCACATCTACCAATACTAATCTTGGAATTTTTCAACTCGTTTGGACCGCATGTTTGGGAGATTGACAATTTTAGTTGCTCATTCAAATTCTTTGGTTCAAAATTCAACATTTTCAGCAACAAAAAACAATCCAGTAAATCATACATATAGTCGATACTGATTCGTGCAAATTTGAGCTCATTTGGACCACATGTCCAATAGATCTTACTCTCTCCGATCTAAAGTTGCAATAATTAATTTAGATCGGAGGGAGTAATATCTATTGGACATTGACTGGTATCTTTTTTTACGTTTGCACTTACAAGCGAGATCCACCTCTCATGAATCATGTCATCTGACACAAAAAATGTGTTAGAACTTAGAACTCCGTGCAAGGCAATAGAACAAATAGGTGATATTTTGTGTAATAAACCCGTATAGTAAGTGTTTCTTACAAAATTGGCCCCCAGTATTTGGTGGTTTCCGCAATTTGCTCATCCAACCTAGCATCGTCTTCCTCCTTCGAAGTATTGACCCCGCGGTAGTGAAAGTAGATGTAATTACCTTTCCATTCTCTTGCGAACAAAATTAAAGTTCAACTTAAAATGTTGCTTACATACAATCCCTTACAAAGAATTTTGTCGAGGAGCCATGATAAGTATTTAACTTCTGTACTCCAAAATTGTTTTCGCTAAAGTAGCACCCAGTGTAAGCCACATTAGTACTTGATGTTTGCTACATGACTATTTTCTTCACATAACTTCATAAGTTCCACTACACTTCCTATGTAGCAACTACACTGCTAGTGAAACGGCTTGTCTATCCAATCTTGTGAATTGATGAATGATGTATGGATGCATGTTTATTCAATTTTGTGTTCAACGATTTTGTTTATATTTCATAAAGTAGTTACAAAATCTAAGCACAACAAACAAATGAAGAGACAGGAAAGGACCAAGAAAATCATGAACAACATGCCACACCGGAATCCTATTTGGCGCATAACATGGTGCGTGGAGACCAAACATGCACTCTCATGCACATTATTGGGCCGACATAGTACAAGGTTCACCCGCAAAAAAAAGACATAGTACAAGGTTCTTTCCTTTTTGCAACCCCGGTTTTGGATGGTTCTAGAAGGTTCTACACATGATTTTCCTTTTTATTTGTGCTTCCACTGCTGGTTTTATGAGTTTTCTTTCATTTCTTCTGTTTTTCTTTTCGTGTTCATTTTTTCTTATACTTTTCCTATTCTTGTGTGTTGTTGCTTTTCCTTTTTAAAATTATGTTTTCTAAAATTAATCACTAATTTTTAAATTTGTGGACATTTTTTGCGATTACATGTTTAAAAAACACACACATACTTTTGAATATTTGTAATTTTAAAATTTAGGAATATTTTGTGAATTTACATTTTTTCTGAAAAATCTTGAAATTATTGAAATTCTAGAAAAACATAAATCAATTAAAAAGCACATTTTGCCGAAGGGACTATAAGCATCAAATTGGACAGGAAACCTATTTAGTGATTCTTGCACCACTTATAGGCAAAAATGTAAATGATGCACACACACCCAGCGTACACAGGTTTCCTAAGTGGGCCAACTCATCGGGTATAATACGGCTTCTTTCTATGTTTTTTCTGTGGGTTTTCCATTGGTTTTTGCTCTTTTTTGTTTTTGCGTATTTTTCACATTTCCTACATTATTTTTTATTTACGATATATATTTTGACATTATCACACTAATGATTTGTGAACTTCATCAAATCAGTGAACTTTTGTCAAATTTGTGATTATGTTTTTTTTAATTTGCGAACTTTTTTCTAGATTTATTTAAAAAATCAAATTAAGATATTTTCCAAATTTTTGAATGTTTTCTAAATTCCTAGACATATATCTAAATGCATTACTTTTTTTCAAATTCTTGAATTTTTTTCGAATTTGCAAACTTGTATCAAATCTTTGAACTTTTCTCCAATTCACCTTTTCAAATACATGAACTTTTTCAAATTTGGGAACCTTCCTCAAATTCATGAGCTTTCCCAAATTCAGAAACATGTTTCAATTTCATTTTTTTTCAACCTTATTAACATTTTTCAAATCCATGAACACTTTTTTCTATTTCGTGAACTTTTTTAAAAATAAGGGAGTTTTCTAAAAGTCTACAGTCAACCGGTCAACCATTGACTAAGCGAACGAAGCAAGGGGCGACGACCAAGCGATCGTGCATGTTAGGGGTGTTGATGAGTCATCGCATGCAGCGAGCGCGTGAGCACCAATTCGGTCCAAAGGTGCTAAGTAGGAGGTCCCCAAATTGAAGAGGTGCCGCACAAGTGTTAAAACGTTGGCATGGCGTATGTTATGTTCGTTGTCAGAGAGTAGTACTTCATTCATGATTTTTCTGTTTCACTTGGCATTCTTGGTTTATTCTGCCCTTCAGTTTCTTTAAATACATAATTTAGTTTTCAAATTTTGTTACCACAAAGTTGTGAACATTTTCATAAAATGTTTGTGAACATTTTATACATTGCATAACCAAATTTAAAATTTTGGAACATTTTTAACAAACTATGAACTTTTTGAAAATAAAAGTAAAAGAAAAAAATCGACAAGGAAAAACAAATAGTAAAAATATTAAAATCCGCAGATGAAAAAACTGAACATACATTAAGAAAATTAGACTGAAACCTTCTAGAAGCTTCTCAAAATCGGAATCATTAGAATTAGAACCTTCCCAAATTGAAATCCTATTTACCTGAGACACTAATTCCCACTAAATTATTTATCGCAATAGGCAAGCATGCAACCTCATAATGCAACCCCACCTTAACATGCCACCATTCATGGGGAAGTATTTTCCATCCAAATATTTTACTCTTATTCAATAAATATTTTACAACTATACATAATAAGATATAATAAGTCACTAGCACAAATGCCCGTGCGTTGCACCGGGCGAAAAAGGGGCACAACCGGCTTCACGTTCCATTATGCACCATTTTATATATCCAAATTTAATAAATATCGATAATAGGGTTAAGCAGATTAGTGTTTTTTATAGCATAGCAAACATGTCCGTGCGTTGCAACGGGAGTTTTAAAAAATAGCACATGGTCCTAACCTTATCCAATAAGCATTATTTTTTTGGCATTATTTTGACTTGGTCCAAACACAAGCATTTTGCATCTAACGAATTCTCTAAAAAAGTCACACACATCTCGTACCCCCACCCCAAGCTCGGTGCAACACCTTCACATATTTATGCTTGTTGTAACACCCCAAGACCAATTATTTAGTTTTTTACATTATTCATCTTATTATTATATTTTTATTTTATTTTGCATTGCATCATGTCATGATGCTTTAATTTGTAATCTGGTTAAACCCTCAACTTGAAAAAAAAATTGCTAACCCAAATTAAATGTGAATTAATAAATTACATGGATCTTTGATCTATTTAAATCGAGAGGAATTCACATGGTGGTTCCCTTTATAACCTATGAACCTCCCAATATTATCTGGAACCCATTAACTCCAACCTGAAAAATCTGGGTGTATTTCAAGAGTACGGTTGCTATAGATAAATGGATCAATAATGAAATACTCATTACTGCTACCAGAGTATATTCCATCACAATGCCTGGGCACCTCTAGTCAAGAGTAGGAAGTTGTAGATAAAAGTGATAGGAGGTAGCAAGTATGAGCATGATCTAACAATGGGCCAATTGTAATTTCTGTGAGAGAGAAATGACCCTTGGAGAATAATGCATAGTATATTTTCTCCCATTGCAATGCACAGGCATATTTACGACATCCCAACCCTGAAAAATCTGGGTGTAAGCTAATTGTGACATGTTTCGGTCTCGATTTGTCCGTAAATAATCCGTAACAACTATAACTTACCCAATTCGGTACCAAACATCTTCCATAGATAGAACATTTTCAGCATGCAGAGAGCATAGATCAATACACATTATCCCAGACATTATCCCAGTAATACTACCAGCGATCATCCTTTGTGCTTGCTGAACTTTTACTATGCAGCTAGCTTGCGTGAGTCAGAAACAATGTAACTATGCAAGTGATCTATATTTTTTAATAAGAACAGAAACATATCAAATGATGGTATTATGGTTAAAGAAACCAAAGCAAGTCGCACAAAAGAACAAAGCAAGAAAAGGACTACTCCAGGAATGAGATATCAGACCAATACCAAAGCACACTATCAGCTAAACCAAAAGAAAATATACCTGCAGGAAACTACTTCTATAGCTTTGATGCAAAAATTGCCCTATTTTTTTAAGTGCACATCTATGTCTTGCATTTGAGGATAATGACTGAGAACAATTATGTTGAAATTAAACCAGATTAATTAGGAGTACCGAAGCAAATCTCTCGTGCTTTTCTAATAGAAAGTGCAGAATTAGTATGACAATGACATCTATTAGTGTATAGAAAAGGATATATAGAGAGGTCTGACCAGAGGCATCTCCATGAGCTGTCTTTACCCTCAGATATTTAAACAAACTGTTATTGCACACAATCCAACCTCAAAATAGGAGAGCAAAAGAATGCCACAGATCAGACTGGAATTTCATGGCCGGGTGAGGAGGCTACATAAAGAACACCTGTTATATCTGAGCATGGTTCAGGAGTCCTCGCCGGCCTAGGCGGCTCCCGCATCCTTGAGAGCTGTGATGTGTGAGTGTGCTCACGTACTCGCTGGCCATGGATACTCCCGTGTCCTCGGAAGTTGCGGCGCCCACATGAGCTCGCGTCGTCGCTAGATGCGGTGGCGTCATCGTGAATCCGGGCCCGCGACGAAGGTCTGGGAGAAGGACGACACCGCGGTGGTAGCCGCTGGCCTCGGCCCACTTGGACGCCGCCACAGGAAAAACAAATGTTCATAATGATTTACCACAAACATGACAATTTGTTTGGGCACACATCACAGGCAGCTAACTACTCATAACAAACCCTAAACTCCCAAATCCTTGGGCTACTTGTGGGCAAATTAATTAAGGATCCCTTCATTCAAGCATCTCATATATCATAATACTCATAGACAAGACAAAGAATTGTATATCAGCATGGATGCGGTCACTGCTTAGGCATACTGTCAGACATCATAAGTGCAAACCAGTGGGGCATTCAATAGATATTTTTGAGGAGAAGTAGAGCATTGTGCAGAGTACTGCACTCGGATTAGCATAGAGATGCAGCAGTGGCATAGTTACATGTGAGACGCCGTCCTGAGCCTCACCTAAGCCGCCTCACCACTCTCTCCTGGCTGCAGATTGATATAGTCAAGAATCAAATCGAATTGAATAAAACAACTTTTACATATTTTACAAGGATGTACCTCAAGTGGGCACGGCTAGCAGGACGACATTCCAGTTAAGTCCATGTTTCGGCGAGATTAGAAGGGCTTGACAGCATGAGATTGGAGGTTGAGGAGGCTTCAGGTGGCGCCCGAGAAGATTGGGACGGATGGGGAGGGGAAGGAGAACAGGCGGATGGCAGAGAGGCTGCGCGCGGCAGCGGCGACGGCTGGCCGGAGAGGCTGTGCGCGGAGGCGGCGGCGGCTGGCCGGAGAAGCCGCGTGCAGAGGCGGCGGCGGCGTACCCGTACGCATCGAAGGCAAGCCCTCGTGCTCGTGTGCGTTTTTCTTTTACAATTCTGCTCGCTCGTAAGTATTTCTTTTCTCTCGTAAGGCCCAGGCCCACCCACGAAACGTTTTCTCTACAGACTTAAAAAAGCATTGCGGGTTGAAAACGTAATTTATCAGGGATTTTTTTGTAAAAACGCTGCGACGGTGAACCCGGAGACCCAATCCGTGCTTTATTATTAGGGAGAGATATGTATGTTTATTTTTGGTTCCCATATTATTAAAACCAAAAATGTCATCAACGAAGTACACAAGCAACGCGCGCCGTATCCTATAACCATGCAGCTAACTTGTGGGAAAGAACGGGGCGTCCTCTAGCCACGACCATGAGCGCCTTGCTGGCTCGCTAGCTAGGCTTGGGCTTACCAAAAAAAATCTAGGTCTTGACTGGACCTCTCCCTCCTCTCATTCGACCGCTTTCCCCGCTCGCTCAGTTTCCGCTACTCGTTCAAGCTAAAAATAGAATGTTAACAATAAAAAATTGTTTGCCAGATTTTACAAATGTTCATGAATTGGAAATATGTTCACTAATTACAAACAAAACCTAAATTTAAATAGTGTTTGTAAATTTTAAAGAATCTTCACTAATTGTTAGAAAAAGTTCGTGAATATGAAAAATGATCACAAATTAAAATAGATAAGTTTCAGAAATAAAATAAAAAAGTTCCATACATTTATACTTTTTTCATCATTTTCCCTGAAAAACTAACAATGCAAACAATAGTACTAAAAGATCTCACAAAAACACACCAGCAAAAAACAAAGAAAATCGACCGAATAAAACGAAGGAGAAGTTTCTCGAAACAAAAAGAACTCACCTACACGGGCCAATCCATTGCTTATCAGGTGGGGGTGGGCGGACTGAATGGGATATTAGAAAACAGAAAGAGAAAAAATAATAGTTAAATGTACATAGAGAAAATGTTCCGACTCGCTTCTAGCGAGGCAACCTTCCGACTCGCTGAAGCACTAGCAAAAACCGGGCGGGTCCACCTCGGGCGTAAGACACGGAGAGGCGATTGAGGCGATTGCGAGGCGATCGGCTCGGTTGCTTGGGTTAGGGTTTTGCGACCGGTGGTGCTGAGGATTGCGGCGGCCTGGGAGGAGGCGACGGCGGCTTCTCGCGGGCTTGGGCCGGAGTGCGGATTCTCCCTCCGGTCAGGTGACATGGAGGGGAGGAAGATGGGGGGAGTTGAGGAGAAGAGGAACATGGCAGAAGCGGAAAGAACTGTGGCGGCGGAGAAGAAAACGCAAAATCCAGCTGCTACGCCAAGGGCGGCGACACAACGGGACGATAATGATGATGCGGTGAGGACGCCACTGGGCGGCCAGAGCAGGAACACATCTGTGTCTCCAGGTTTAACGGCTCGGATGGGAGGGCTGGTTTTGACAGAGAAGGAAGCGCAGGGTTTTGTCTTCAAAGAATCAGATCAAGATCAGGCTAGACCAGCTAGGTGGGCGGCGATCGGGAAGGCATTCACACCAAGGCCGATCAACAAGACTTCTTTGGAGAAATCCATGGCAAGGGCGTGGGGACTGCATAGAGAAGCACATTTTAAGATTATAGGAAGAAATCTGTTCTTGGTGAATTTTGGTAGTGAAGGAGATTGGAGACATGCGTTGAACAATGGCCCTTGGCAGTTTGATTTTAATGTTCTAGTATTAAAGGATTATGATGGAAGCACGAGACCATCAGAGATGATCTTTGATGCTGTGGATATTTGGGTCAGGGTTGAGGACCTACCGTTAGACAAGCGATCTAAGGCGTTTGGAGAGGGGCTTGGGAATTGGCTGGGCAAAAGTGTGAGGGTGGATGTTGAGAAGGATGGCTTCGCGAAGGGTGCGGAGTTGAGGTTTAGAGTTAAACTACCTGTTTTGGAGCCCTTGGTTAGAGGGTTTTACTTGAAGAAAGATGAGGATGATGTGGAGAAGACTTGGTTCGATTTCAAATACGAAAAAATTCCGCACTTCTGTTTTGATTGTGGAAGGCTAGTCCATGGTGAAGGGGGATGTGTCCCGTCTGGGGATCCAGATCGACAGTGGGGAGAATGGCTGCGAGCGTCCCCGGGACGATTGGTGGGACACAAGGAGAGTGCGGGTCGTGGAGTCTCGGGGAGTTTTAATAGTGGTGGGAGCACAAGAAGTAGTGAAGGGGAAAGGGGTGGCAGAAGGTTTGGATCTATTCGGGATATTCCAACTAAGCGCAACCTGCAGAATGAGTTTGCTACCCCGGTGGTTTCCCGCACTGGCGGGGATGGCAAGGGGGATGGTGAAGATGGCAGAGAGCGGAAGGAGCATGGGCAGGGAGAGGAGACCAGAAAAGAAAGAGACTTGAGAGATGAGTTGGAACAGAAGAGAGAGAGAGAGAGAGAGAGAGAGAGAGAGAGAGAGAGAGAGAGAGAGAGAGAGAGAGAGAGAGAGAGAGAGAGAGTTGAGGTCGAAGCTGCAAGCTAGGCAGCAGGAGAAGCAGGCCGAGTTAAGGAGAAATTATAGGCAGTATGGGAGATGGGAGAATTATGAGGTGGGATCATCAAGCAACTTCCAGGGGAGAGAGAGGAGGCAAGGGTACTATGTGCGAAAGCCTAGACCTGAATACAGGGCAAGACAGCAGTCCCCTGGAAGTCCAAGACATGAAGGACCGAGAGAGAGGAAGAGGAGACCAAGGCAATATTGGGTGGTGAGAGGTGAGGGTGGTAGACAGGAAGGAAATGATACTTTTGTACGTGATACGAGACAGAAAACTTCGACAGTGTTTGATCGCATAGTGGAACCTACTGCTACATCGGCAGACCCTGAGGAACAGGGCCGCCGGGCTCAATGAATATCTTGGCCTGGAACTATCGAGGACTGGGGTTGGACTCGACAGTTGACGAACTGAGAGACCTGGTACGGTCTTACAACCCAGCGGTGGTGTTCCTGTCAGAGACAAAGAAGAGTGCAAAAGTGATGGAGAGGCTCAAATGGAGTCTGGGGTTCACGCAAGGTGTGGCGGTGAATTGTGCGGGAAAGAGTGGAGGGTTGGCGCTGTGGTGGAGAGATCATGTGAATGTGACGGTCAGACCGTGGTGCCAATACTATATAGACTGTCAAATGGAGATGGATGGACGGATCTATAGATTCACTGGAATCTATGGGGAGCCATGTGTGGAAAGGAGGAATAAAACTTGGGAAGCATTGCGGTACTTGAGGAAACAAGATGATCTTCCGTGGATCTGTGTGGGAGATTACAATGAGGCAATGGTGCAGAAGGAACAAATTGGAGGCAAGGATAGAAGTATCCGACAGATGGATGAGTTTAGAGACTGTTTAGCTGATTGTGGACTTGCGGATATAGGTTTCTCAGGGTACCCTTTTACATGGAATAATAAGAGGGAAGGAGTGGAAAATATTCAGGTCTGCCTTGATAGGGCAACGTGTTCAACTTCATTCATGCAAATGTTCCCGGAGACAGAGGTACAACACATTCTGACCGAGGAATCTGATCACCAAGCTTTGCTCGTGCGTGTTGCATCGGCACTGGCCGATTACACGTCTCGCCCGCCGCGTCCTTTCATGTATGAGGAGGCGTGGACAGGCATGCTGATTACGAGGCGATGGTGTCTAGTGCATGGGATAGAGCACATGCAGCCAATCAGGGGCAGCCGAGGATGGATGCGGCATGTAATCAACTAGCCCTCATGGCGAAAGTGATGCAGACATGGAGTAGGGAGGTGTTCGGTTCTATTAAAAAACAGATTAGTCACCTTAAATGGCAGCTGAAAGAGGCAAAAGAAAGGTCGATCAGAACCGGCTATGGGCAGGAGATTAAAGACTTAGAGGATCAGTTACACGATCTTTACGAAAGGGAAGAGATCTATTATAAACAACGGTCACGGGTGGATTGGTTACAATATGGTGACCAAAACACGAAGTACTTTCAGAGTCGAGCATCGCACAAAAAGCACAAGAATACAGTAAAGGGGCTATGTCGAGATGATGGGTCCAAATGTGTGGATGATGATGGTATGAGGGAAATGGCTGCAACTTTCTACGCCCAGTTGTTCACGTCAAATGGTTCAAGGCATAGTGAGAAGATTTTGCAGCATATTCAGTTGATGGTCACTGACGAGATGAATATGAGACTGTCAGGCCCGATTGCCGATGAGGAGATTGAGAGAGCACTGTTTCAAATGGGACCGTCCAAAGCCCCGGGGCCTGATGGCTTCCCGGCGATGTTTTATCAACGACACTGGTCATTGTTAAAGAATGACGTGTGTGTGGCAGTAAGAGATTATCTTGAGGGGAAGATGATGCCGGAGGGTTTTAACGACACTGTGATTGTTATGATACCCAAAGTCTGTTCACCAGATAAGCTTACTCAGTTTAGACCAATCAGTCTTTGCAACGTTCTATACAAGATTGCGTCCAAAGTTCTGGCAAACAGACTAAAAGTGGTGTTGCCAGTGTTGATAGCAGAGGAACAGAGTGTGTTTGTGCCGGGGAGATTAATTACAGACAACGTGTTAGTGGTGTATGAGTGTGTCCACGCTATCAGAAAAAGGAAAAGAAGGAAACCGTTGTGTGCAATAAAATTAGACATGATGAAGGCATATGACAGGGTGGAATGGATTTTCTTGGATCAAGTAATGGAGACATATGGTTTCTCCTCTCACTGGAGGGAGATGACCATGAGATGTGTGAGGACTGCGAGGTTTACAGGGAAGCTCAATGGGGGTTTCTCTCGTAGTTTTGTTCCTTCAAGAGGCCTCAGACAGGGTGATCCGCTGTCACCATATCTGTTCTTATTCTGTGTTGAAGGTTTTTCAGCTCTGCTAAGGCATTCGCAGGAGGAGAGGAAGATTAAGGGGGTATCGTTTGGGAGCACTGGCCCCACGGTTACTCACGTTCTTTTTACTGATGACAGTATTGTCTTCCTAGAAGGGTCTCAGGAGGATTTTTTAAGCTTGCGGGCTATTTTGCAGGATTATGAGGAGGCCTCGGGACAAAGAGTTAATTTGGATAAATCTGCCATATTTTTTGGGAGGGGCTCTGAAGATGGGGACAAAGAAGTGCTCAAACAAGTGATTGGGATATCTTCAGAGGCGCTAAGTGAGAGGTATCTGGGTCTTCCAACAGTAGTGGGAAGATCAAAGGAGGGGACTTTTAAGTATGTTAAGGAGAGTGCAAAGGGGAAAGTCACAGGATGGAAGGGCCAAGGGCTATCTAAGATGGCAAGGGAAGTGCTGATTAAATCTGGGCTACAAGCTACTCCTACTTTCACTATGAGCTGTTTTCAACTCACAAAGAAAATGTGCGGGAACCTATCTTTGATATCTTCAAACTTCTGGTGGGGAGAAGCAAATGGTGAAAAGAGAGTACATTGGATAGGCTGGGACAAAATGTGCACCGGAAAAAGTGAAGGAGGATTGGGGTTTAGGGATCCGGAAGCATTTAATCAAGCCTTATTGGCTAAGCAAGCGTGGAGATTATTGCAGGAGCCTAATTCGTTATGTGCAAAGGTACTGAAGGCGAGGTATTACTCTGAAGGTTCCATCCGGAATGCAACTTGCCCCAGTGGGGGTTCATTCACGTTTAGAAGCATTCTTCACGGCCGAGATCTTCTGTTGGAGGGGCTGGTATGGCACATAGGGGATGGTTCCCACGTTGGTATCCACCATGAAAATTGGATCCCTCGCAAAGGAAGCCTAAAGCCATTGGGGCAGGTTTTTGTTCCTGGTATAACGAAGGTTTTGCATTTACTAAATGAGTCCAGCACTGGTTGGGATCATGGGAAGGTGCAAAATATGTTTCCGCCAAATGAAGCAGCCGAGATATTACAAATTCCAGTGGGAGGGCCGTTGGTGCAAGACTATTTGGCGTGGAATTATACAAAGAATGGAGTCTTTACTGTTCGGTCAGCTTACCATCTATGCATGGAGCAGAAGAGGGCTCGGAGGGGCTCGCCGGGCTCGTCTTCATCAGTGGCGAATCATAAAGCCTGGATGAACTTGTGGGACACGGTGGCTCCGGGCAGAGTAAAGGTTCATACCTGGAGGCTTCTGCGGAATGGGCTTGCTGTTGGTTCGGAACTACATCGAAGAAGGATTAAGCCAGGGGTATTCTGTGCGGCTTGTGGAAGAGAAGAAACGAATTTGCACCGGTTTTGGAGATGCCCTCATTCTGCAATATTTTGGAAAGTTATGCACTCGGAACTGGGAGTACCGGTGGCGATCCCGCCGGAGAGGATCTACTCCCAGAGGTGCATTATCTCAATGGCTCCTGAGCTGGTTTGAAGTTGCAACAGAAGATGAAAGAGCGGTCATGGTGCAGGGCCTCTATGCCTTATGGTTGGCACGGAATAACACGAGGGAGGGAAAGAAGATAGAAGACGCGGTCGAGATAGCAGCAAGAGTGCGACGGCTCATGGAGGAGTGGCAGTCTATACATGGCAAGGCAAGCAAAGTCCCGGCCGAGGTCCAACAGCAGCGATGGAGCATTCCGGATTTAGGTTGGGTCAAGGCGAACGTTGATGGGGCGTGTACGAAGAGGGGGGAGAAAGGAGCAGTGGGTGTGGTCCTCAGGAACGACGAAGGAGCATTTCTTGGAGCTGCATGCAATTACTACCCGCAGGGGGGTGATCCACAGAAAATGAAGCTGCTTGCATGCAAAAGGGCGGTAGAACTCGCAGGTTTTTTCCATATATCCAGCTTGCATATTGAGGTGGATTGTCAGGAGGTGGCTCGCAAGCTCCAGAGTGTGAAAGAGGATCTATCTGTGCTGGGTCCAATGGTCAAGGAGGTGAAGGCTATGCTCGCAAACATAGATAGATGGAAGGTGACGTGGGTAAGGAGAACGGCGAACGGCGCGGCGCACGGGTTGGCCAAGGAGGGGGTAACAAATAATCTGAGCAAAGTGTGGGTGCAAGCACCACCAGATTGTATTCTTCATATTATTTCCGCAGAAATTCCTGCGTTTTATGAATAAATAGAGACGTGGTTGAATTCAAAAAAAAAGGACTCGCTGAAGCACGTTGCCGTCGTGCGAGCGTATGGGCCGGCCAGTGCACAGGAGGCCACAACCATGTTTTTGACGTTTTCTGTTTTTTTTCTTACTTTTTTTGTACTTCTAAACATTATAAATAAATATAACTAACCAAACACTTTACATAAAACATTTGCAAATAATATGTTAACCAAGCACTTTAAAATGTTAAATGTACATAGAGAAAATGTTTTGTGTATGCAAAAATATATAATGTATGTGAAAAAAATCAACCATGTATTTAAAAAATGTTAATCAAAGCATTTTAAAAAGATCTAAAAATTGTTTGACAAATGATAATCAAGCTATTGAAAAAAAGGTTGAGCATGTATTAAAAAAAGTTAAACTTGTTTTTGAAAAATGTTAATCTAGCATTTGGAAAATGTTAAATTGTAAATAAAAAAGGTGACCACGTAAAAAATGTTAAATTTTCTTTTTAAATTATTTAATGAAGCATTTGAAAAAAAGTAAAATGTGTATTGAATAAAAGTTTACCATGTATTCAAATTTTATTAATCTTATATTGAAAAGATTAATAAATTATTTAAAATATGTTAAATGTGTGCAAAAATGTTGACATATTGAAAAGGTCTTAAACTTGTATTGGGATTTTTAAAACTAGGTCTTGGAAAAAGCTTAAAGGTGCATACAAAAAATGTTGGACATGTATTACAAAATAATAATCTAATATTTGAAAAATCTTAAATGTATAGAGAAAAGTTGTTGACCATGTATTAATAAATGTTAATGTTGTATTTCATAAAAGGTAAACGTGTATTAGAAAAATTTATTAGTTTTGCACCAAAAAATGTGCATAGAAAAGCAATAAATGCCTGAGAGAAAACAAAACAAAACACAATGAAAAACTAAAAAAACAAAGAGAAAAGAAAGAAAACGAAAAAACTAGTGAGTAACGGAAAAGAAATAATGAAAAACAAAGAAAATAAAATAAAGTATAAAGGAACGAAGAAAACTGGTGAAAATTCAAAAACAAAAAAACCTGGGAAAATATTTGAAAACAGATTATTTGCTTTAACGAGCTCGCAACCTACTAATATTTTTTTTTTCAAATACATGTTCCACATTGTTTTCAAATGATTGGATTATTTTTTTAATTACATTTAGCATTTTTCAAATGTATTACGCAAATTGGTTTTTATTTTATAGTTATTTTGAATATGTGGAAGTATAAACAAAAGAAAAATGATAAAAAAGTAAAACAGGAACATGAAAGAAAAAAAATAAAAAAATGAGGCAGTGGCCTCCCGTGCACTAGGCCGGTCCATGCTCTACGCACTGCATCGAGTCGGAATGTTCCCTCGCGAGCTATAGCCGCGCCCGCTCATAGCGGGCAACACGGAAAAGCCCACGAACAAAATGCCGAATATACAAGGCGTGCTTGCCTCATCAAAATAGGAAAGAAAAGCTACAAGGCGTGCAACACACACAACGAGCGGGTGGCAAATTCACAAATCCCTATTTGACGCATTGTGTCTCTAACAGTTGGCACTTCACTGAGGGGGACGACGAGTGAACGAGAAAAGGGCCGAATCTCAGTCTAGGAACATTCCAAAAGGTTCTTATTTGGGTTTTACATGTTTAGGGACCTTCTTGAAGATTTTGTTACAATTTTAGATTTTTATTTTAATGTTCATAAATTTCGAAAAAATATTATTTTCGTAATAAAATCTTTTGAAATTTTGTGCACAAAATGCTTCCTTTTTAGTAAAAATGTTCGATCTTTCTTAAATTATTTGGAGTCTTTAGAAGTTGTTTTTCTAAAAAATATTCGTTTTTAAGAAAAATGGAATTAAAAAAATTGTACATGTTTTCAAAAACTGTTTTTGTTTTTATTTTTTTGGGGCTTTTCAAATTATGAAGATTTTTAAAATACTGTTTGCGTTTATCAAGAAGTTTTCTCAGATTTTAAGAAATGTACACTATAGTGAACTGGCTAGTTACAGTGCACCAGTTCGCTGTAGTTGCCCCGGTACAGGGGAGCTGCTATGTGCTGCAGTAAGCGGCAGATTGTCGGGGAAGTGAACCGGCGGCCACCCGACTGGGCCGGCCCATTGGCGCGCAAGTGAAGAGCTTGCATATGCAACGATCAAGCAGATATTTCTAAAAAGAAAATTTCAGAACAAATTGTGAAATTTAAAATATTTTGTGAAGTGAAAAGATTTTTCAAAAAACATGACTTTTTGAAGCTCCAAACATTTTTTAAAAACTGGAACTTTTAGTGGAAAACAAAAAATAATTTTTACAAATAGAAACATTATTATGAAACTCGACCATGATTTCTATATGATGAACATTTTTAAACACATATTTTCTTTCAAAATTTTCAAATATGTGAATATTTTTTTGGAAGACGAACATTTTTCAAAATAGTATATTTCATTTGGATTTTAATAATATTTTAAATTCCATATTTTTATTTTTTTCAACAAGTTGTGCTTCACGGAAAAGCACAACTGTGCCTTTTGTTTTCGAAAAGCGAAAAATACAATCGTGCTTTGTCGAGAAGTACAATTGTCCTTTTCAAAAGTGAAAATGTCAGTTGTGCTTCCACGAAAAGAAAGCTTTGTTTCTTGAAAAATGAAAGGGGAGCACAATTGTGCTTAAAGAAAAAGTGAAAAGCACAAATAAGCACAACTGTGCTTTTCTGTTTTTTACGGTTCCTTTTTGTTTTTCTAAGTTTTCGGTTTGTTTTCTTCTGATTTGTTGTTGGTTTGGTTTCCCCTTTGTTCTTCTTCGATTTTCTGCTTTTCGAAAGAAACAAATTCGTTCAAACTATTAACATGAGATCTAGATTCGAATAGCCCGACGCGATAAATGCAACGGCGAAAGCAACTCGTGATTTGGACACATGACAAGAGAAAACCAAATGAACGAACAAAACACAAAACTCCTAAATTACGACAAGTATCACACATGCAATGAGTTAATTGTTACAACAAGAGAAGGTGAGTGCAAAGAGTATCCTTAACCTGTGATTTCGGAAACCAAGAAGGCAAGAAGGCTTAAATGGTGACTGAAAAAAACTTAAATGGACCCAAGAAGGCCTAATGGGCTCCAAATGCTTCACGCCTCACACGGAAAACCCGCGACGAGAAGCCTCGGAGACGCACCGGAATCCCAAGGAAGCGCACGTATCACGTCCGCCGAGATAAGCCGTCCTTCCGCCTCCACCTCTCCTCCCACAGCTCGCCGCCGCCTGACACCGGGGACCAGCCTCTAGTCATGGCTGTCCTGCTCCGCACCACCACCTGCGCCACTGCCGCGACCGCCGGCTCCTCCTCGACCCTCCTCGCCACAACCTTCCGCCGCGGCCGCCGCCTCCTCCCGGCGCGCACTTCGCCGCCGCGCCGCGCTTTCACTGCCCGCGCCTCGGCCGAGCCGCTGGAGGTTTGCGCCAAGGCCTCCATCACCGTCCCCGACCGCCTCGGCGACTGTGAGCTCTCTCTCCATCTGTGTGCCCGCTCGCTCGATTTGTTTATGGCATATGCATTGGAAATGCAAGGGACTGGACGTATTGGTAATGCAGAATTGTAGATGGCATCTCCGTTATTTTTGCTCTGCTTGGGTTTGGGCAGAAGTATGCTCAGCTGTGCAAAAGAAGTGGGCAAAACTGCAATTGAGTATCGGATATTCGATGGTTTGAAGAGCAGAAGGATGAAATTCTCTCTGTGTTGATTCCACCCACAGCAGTACAAGATATACACGATGAGCCTAACTACAAGCCCGATAAACGTGGCACGCAGGCCCGGGCGTGGCTCAGATCCAAAATACAAGGAGTACAGGTACAACACAAGTACATACATACATCACAAGTTAACACCCCCCCTCAGCCGGAACTCCATTTGGATGGATGTTGAGGCTGTCCCGGAACTCATGAAACACTTGTGATGGTAAGCCTTTGGTGAACAAGTCGGCGAACTGTGAGCTGGATGGAACATGGAGGATACGAGCTTCACCAAGAGCTACACGGTCGCGGACAAAGTGGAGATCAATCTCGATATGCTTTGTACGTTGATGCTGGACGGGGTTGGAAGCAATATAGGAGGCGCTAATGTTGTCACAATAGACGATAGTTGCACTGGAAGGGGGACGCCGTAGTTCGTGAAGAAGTTGGCGAAGCCAACACGACTCGGCGATGCAGTTAGCGACTCCGCGGTACTCGGCCTCCGCGCTCGAACGGGACACAGTTGCTTGTCGCTTGGATGACCAGGACAGCAAGTTGCGGCCGAGGAAGACACAAAAACCGGAGGTGGACCGGCGTGTATCCGGACAGCCTGCCCAATCCGCATCGGTGTAAGCCACTAGGTCATGAGAGGTGGACTTGTACAGCTGCAGGCCATAGTGACTGGTGCCTCGTAAGTACCGTAGGATGCGCTTAACAAGCGTCATGTGAGAATCACGAGGTGCATGCATGAAGAGGCACACTTGCTGAACCGCATAAGAGATGTCCGGTCTAGTGAGTGTGAGGTATTGGAGGGCGCCGGCAAGGCTCCGGTAGGTGGTAGGATTGTCCAAGAGGCAACCGTCAAGAGCAGAGAGTTTGGAGTGGGTGTCTATGGGCGTGGAGACTGGTTTGCAATTGAGCATTTTGGCACGATCAAGGATTTCTAGGGCATACTGTTGTTGGCATAAGAATAAGCCATGGTGGTTGGGTGTGACGTTTATGCCTAGAAAATGATGGAGCTCACCTAGATCGGTCATGGAGAACTCGCGTTTGAGGGAGTGGATGATGTGGGTGAGAGTATGGTTAGAGCTAGCAGTGAGGATAATGTCATCAACGTATACTAGCGAGTATGCAACCGAAGCACCATGGTGAAGAATGAAGAGAGACGAATCACTCTTGGAGGCGTGGAAGCCAAGGGACAAGAGGAAGGACCGAAAACGGTGGAACCAGGTGCGAGGAGCTTGCTTCAACCCATAGAGGGATTTGTGGAGAAGACATACATGAACCGGCCGAGAGGGGTCCACAAAACCGGCAGGTTGAGCACAGTACACTGTCTCCTTGAGGTCGCCATGAAGAAAGGCGTTCTTGACATCGGGTTGGTGGATAGGCCATGATTGGGAAGTGGCAAGACTGAGCACAACTCGAATGGTAGCTGGTTTGACGACCGGACTGAACGTCTCATCATAATCAACTCCCTCCTTTTGTGTGAAGCCACGGACTACCCACCGTGCCTTGTACCGCGCCAAAGAGCCATCTGGATTGAACTTGTGGCGAAATATCCACTTGCCGGTCACCACGTTGACACCTGCAGGTTTGGGAACCAAAGACCAAGTCGAATTGTTGATTAAAGCATCGTATTCATCAAGCATTGCACGTTGCCAATGGTGGTCTTTGAGAGCAGAGCGGTAAGTTGCGGGGATGGGGGAGATGTGATGGGGTGTGGTGGAAAGAAAAAGACGTTTGGGCTGACAGAAACCCGATTTAGCTCGTGTTTTCATTTTATGCGAGTTGTGTGGAGGCTTAATTGGACGTGCATGTGCAGGTAGGCGTGGCTGAACGGGAGTGGTGGGCGCGGAATGAGAGGAGGATTGTGTGGGGCTGACGGGTGCGGGATCCGAGGAGGATGCAGCGTCAGAGGTGGTTGGGTCGCGATCCGAGGGAGCAGGCGGGTGGGGCGCAGGATCCGAGGGAACAGGCGGGGTGGGTGCGTTAGGCGTGCGGCCCGAGGAGGATCGTGCGGGAGTGGAGCCAGGGGAGCGCGTGGGCATTGCGCAAGTGGAGGGTGGGACCGAGCTGTCGGTAGGCAGGCCGGTTGGGATTGGCGTGCATGGCGGGGTCGCGTCAGGTAGATCTAGTGGGGCCGGGTACGAGGTAGGTGGAGGGCTGGGCAGGGAATCCAGGACGCCAGGTGACGGGATCCGTGCGGGATCACGTGTGGCCGGGGGGTTTGAGAGCGCCGGTGTGGCCGGAGCGTAGGGAAAGACACTTTCGTCAAAAATGACGTGACGAGACACGATGACACGACGTGTAGTGAGGTCGTAGCATCTGTAGCCTTTGTGCTCAAGGGGATAACCTAAGAAGACGCAACGCGTGGAGCGGGGAGCAAGTTTGTGAGGGGAGGTGGCATAGAGGTTAGGGAAGCAAAGACACCCAAACACGCGTAGGTGGTCATAGGTTGGAAAAATGCCATGAAGCATGTAATATGGGGTGTGATCATGGATGGCACGGGAGGGTCTGCGGTTTAGCAGGTAGGTGGCGGTGTGGAGGGCTTCGACCCAGAAGGGTGGGGGTAAATGGGCTTGAAGAAGAAGAGTACGGACGATGTCGTTGGTAGTTCGGATTAAGCGTTCGGCCTTCCCATTTTGTGGCGAGGTGTGAGGGCAGGAGAAGCGGTAGGTGATGCCGTTAGTGGAGAAGAAGGAACGTAAAGTGGAGTTGATGAACTCGCCACCGTTGTCGCATTGGAGGGCCTTACATTGTATTGGGTACGAACGAAAGAGAAGAAACGCAGTAGAGTGGAAGAGGTGTCCGACTTGTGGTGAAGTGGAAATGTCCAGGAGAAGTGTGTGTAATCATCAAGTAGAACCAAATAGTATTGATAACCAGAGAAGCTTACAACCGGGCTTGTCCATAGATCACAATGAATGAGCTCAAAGGGAGCATAAGTGCGGCTACTAGAAGAAGGAAAGGGAAGACGCGGCTGACGGCCAAGTTGGCACGCAGTACATGGCATGTGCGCGTTGTTATTACATGAAGGAAGAAAATCTTGAGTAGCTGATGAAGACAACGTCTGTGGACTTGGGTGGCCGAGCCGGCGATGCCACACGTCGGCAGTGGAGACGGTGGCAGAAAGGGCGGTGCATCGAGTCTTGTTATTCCTGAAGAATGGGTAGAGATCGCCGGAGCTAGCGGAGATCATGAGAACCCTCCTGGTGCGTAGATCCTTCACAAGAAAGCCAAAGGGGTAAAATTCAATTGAGCACGAGTTGTCTTTGGTGAACTGTCGGACAGAGATGAGGCTGGTGACTACATTAGGGGAAAATAACACGTCGCGAAGATGAAAGTTGTGGGGGTGAAGTGTGGTGGAACCGGTGGCATGGATGGGAAGATGTGTACCATTACCAACAACAATGCTAGAGAATGGATGCTTTAAAGAAGAATTCGAAAAGGTGAGGTTACCAGAATTGTCGGTGACGTGGGAGGCAGCGCTGCTGTCGAGGTACCACTCGGAGGGAGCGGCGCTGTTGTTGGGGAAGCCGGAGGCGCTGTAGGCGGCTTGGAGCATGGCGAGGTGGTCCCATGACGGCTGCTGCTGAGGAGGCGCGGGGTAGCCGGAGAACTGCATCTGGTAAGCCTGCGCGTGGGAGCCAGGCCGAGGACCGAGCACGCCGGCAGCGTTCGGAGGGACCCAGCCGGGCCTCGGGTTGGGCAGGGCCATGCCGTAGGGGGCGAAGAAGCCCATGTACGGGTTGTACGCCACAGGAGGAGCAGTGCTGCGGCCGCCCTGATCGCCGCGGCCACGCCCACGACCACGACCACGCCCGCGGCCGCCGCGGTCACCGCGGTCACCATCCTGGCGGTTGCCAGATCCGCGGCCCTGCGGGAAGCCGTGGCCGCGATCGGAGCTGCGATCGCCACGGTCGCCCTGGCGAGTGCTGGAGGAGGCACCAGGGGTGGAGGCGGGGCCGGAGGGACCGCCGTGCCCAGAGACGGCGAGGATGGGGACGGGCTCGTCAGCCACGCGCTGGGCGAGGTTTTCCTCGGCGAGCTTCAGGCGCGAGAAGACCGTCTCGAACGGCGGCAGAGGGTCGGTGTCGCCCAGGACAACACGAATGGTGTCGAGGCGTTTGTCGATGCCGTGAAGGAACTGGGTGGTAAGATCCACCTCGGTGACGGCGTGGTCAATGTCGGCCAGACCGGCGGTGAGAAGCTTCATGCGGCGTGCATATTCGGCAACAGAAAGGTCACCTTGTTTGAGGTTACGGTATTGCCGATTCAGCGTCATGTAGCGAGCCGCCCGATTCGCCAAGAAGTAGTCTCTGATGCGATGCCAGAGATCGAAGGTGGTGGTGGCCCCGACGACGTGGTCGACGAGGGTGTCGGCGAGAGTGGAGTAGATCCAGAGCACAAGATGAGCATCGATCTCACGGTGGAGAGCAGTGGCATTGGGAGGCAGTGGGTGCTCGATGAACTGTGTGGCGCCGTAGCGGAGGAGGACGAGGAGAAAGAAAAACTTCCATTTGTGATAGTTGTGGTCATCGGGGTTGAGAAGAAACTTGATGTGATTCTGAATGCTATCGCGGAAGATGGGGTGGGAAGAAGGCGTGGTGGTGAAGGAGAGCGGCGGCATCGGAGAAGAGAAAAGAGGGGCAAACTGAGTACTGGCGGAGGGAGAGGAGCCGTTGGTGGAGGAGGAGGCCGTCCCGAAGACGAAGGGGGACGAGGTGCTCAGGGCGGCGGTGGTACCGCCGCTGGTGCCGCCGCTGGTGGCCGAGGGGGAAAAGGCGGCCGGCGAGGTAGCGGAGCTGGTGGCCGGGGTGGTGGAAGAAGAGGAGTTCTCGGCCATGGGGTTGCCTGGAGTCTGATACCAAGCAGAAGGATGAAATTCTCTCTGTGTTGATTCCACCCACAGCAGTACAAGATATACACGATGAGCCTAACTACAAGCCCGATAAACGTGGCACGCAGGCCCGGGCGTGGCTCAGATCCAAAATACAAGGAGTACAGGTACAACACAAGTACATACATACATCACAAGTTAACATGAAGTTTAGTGGCACAATGGTTAGGATGTTGGTTCCCATGTCCATGTGATGGAACGCATGGAGCAAAGGAGATATCAGTCAGCGAAGTGGTTGTACTCTAGTTGTTACAGCGCATAGTTGGGGCTGAACCAGATTTGACAAACGGCATTCGGGTTTGTGTGATTCTTCGAGTTACCATCTCTGTGTTTTTGGGTGCCAAGTACTTGTCCATAAGATCTATATATGTAAACATAATTGGTTAACCCCAATGCACTATAGGAAATTGATTCGTTTTTTCTTGGCAATTCTTCATCTTCACGAGTTGTCTTGAATTTTTCAAGAATGTTGATGGTGACTCTGGTACTATATTGCTAGTTTGTCAGGCTAAGAATTTTGTTGAGTCCACCGTTTCAGTTTCTTTCTCTGTGGAACTGCCACCCTTTCATATTAGGTATTTGCCGGACTACAAAATATGCTTACACTCCTATGATTTGTTTTTTGCGTTTACCAAAAGTTACCGGGGTCTGGCTGCATAGGCCCCTAATAAGTTATAGATATCTAAGAGTCTATTATGCAGAGTAATCTTAGCACCTTTTTTCAAGTAATTTGTTAGCCTATGTCATTTGAAATTTCAGAATGGACTAGAGACCAAGCAAACTCTGTCTACATCAATACATAAATGCTTTATTTTGGGTGGGTGTAATAATTACACATTTCACTTGATCAGAGTAATAAGACATACCACACTGTTATTTTTTTCAGTAATTATTTTTAAAAAAATATTCATCTTGCAAGTCAGTGATGGCCATCTATATTGGCGTCTGAATTTTTACAAAAGAACAACAACATGTGGGCAGCAGTGTGTTCGTAGAATCCAAGAGCATGAACCACCGTCTTCTGTGATATTAGGAGTGCAACGCCCCAACTGATAAATTTGACTGCATTGCATGTTTTATCACTTTAATAATCTATTGTTTAAACATCTTTATTCTGTGTTGAATTTACATGTTGGTCGCAGGTCCTTTCACGCAGAGAGTTTTGTTGACGATAGAGGAGAAAAACCTGCCCTATGAATTAAAACTGGTTGATCTTGCTAACAAACCAGATTGGTATGCATCTGGATGAGAAAACTAACCTCTTGAACTTCATATTATTAGTGGCTGTTACCTGTGTTGATAGTTCCATTGCCATCATCTTTTTTTGGCACTTCATCAGGTTATTTACAATTAACCCAGAAGGTAAGGTGCCTATTGTAAAGCTCGAGGACAAATGGGTTGCTGATTCTGATGTTATAACACAAGTGTTAGAAGAAAAGTATCCTCAACCATCCTTGGCAACTCCACCAGAAAAGGCTTCAATGTAAGTCGTATTTCCGGTGTCTTTATCAATAGTATTACATGAATCTAGTAATTGTTACATGCACATCTCTTACATGATTATATCTCTATGTTGTCCACAGTTATAGCTTATGGCCCTTTTTAGTTACTTTTGGTTCTGGAATTTCCTTTTTTTACTATAAGGCGTTTGTATTGGTGTAATGCCCCGTCCAAACCCACCGGTTCACCCACCGATTCCTGGCCTGGGATCTAGACTGGCCCCACATACCAACAGCAGCGTTTCCTGCACACTTTGTCCTCACTCGTGCGCACCTGGGATCAACTTCTGGGTCGGTCACCCATCCTCAAATTGCTACAAACCGAGCAAGCTTAACTTCGAGGTTCCTTTCGGATGGGCTCCCAGAAAAGAAGGTGCACCTTGTTGATATGAGTAGTTTATCATTCCTATTAAGCAGGGATGTCACATATACCCCCCTCAAAGGAACCGACGTCCCCGTCGGCCCAGCAGGAACGTTCCCTCTTGGCACACGTGACACGTCTGTGCACGCCAGTGCCAGCATCCACATGTGACCCATGTATGCACCACTGACCCACACACGCTCATGTAACCGCGAGGGTCGGCTCTGATACTAATTGTAATGCCCCAAACCCACCAGTTCACCCACCGGTTCCTGGCCGTTGCGCCTGGGATCTAGACTAGCCCCACGTACAAAAACTAGACTGGGATCAACTTCCCGCTCGGTCACACCATCCTCAAATTGCTCCAAGTCGAGCGTGCTTAACTTTGAGGTTCCTTTCGCATGGGCTCCTAGAAAAGAAGGTGCACCTTGTTGATATGAGTAGTCTATCATTCCTATTAAGCCGGGATGTCATAGTTGGTACTGCCATCCTAACAATTTTGCACAATTTTTTTTTTGCAGAGGGTCAAAATTATTCTCCACATTCATTGGCTTTCTCAAGAGCAAAGATACCAACGATGGAACAGAACAGGCACTACTTAGTGAGCTGACTTCATTTGATAGTTATCTAAAAGACAATGTAAGTGTGCTTAGTGGTAATATCAATGTCTCAGGAGATAGTCTAACCAGTATTGGTTTGACGAGAATAGCTACTTCTGCAATGTTTTAGCTCTATATGCTTTCCATACCCATACAGTAATTTAAATAAAATGTGGAGTGTCACAATCTTATCCATCTGTATGCCTTACATGCCATCGATTTTTGCAAACACAAAAACCAATGCAAAATAAGTATTTCCTACAATAGTTGAGAAAAGGTATGGAAAATCAAAATGGGCTTAGGCTCGTGTGCTCCCGAGTGAACACCAAAATCGAAAAAAAGTTAAAAAAAAGAGAAAATCCTATTTTTTTACAATGAACATGGACGTGTCTTCTAACTGCATGCATTTTTTTTGTGAAGAAAAGACATTTGTGGTGGTCTGGGCAAAATAAAATAAAAATCAGTAGCATATAATTTCAGAATGTTTTTTTTTACTATTTTTTCCTATTTGCTGTTAATACTGAGCATACGAACCCCTCAAAAAAAAAAATACTGAACATATGAGCGTGAGCAAACGTCTCCCCTGGAAAGCTGTACTCCCTCCGTTCCATAATGTAGTGCCTATAGATATTTTTAAAGTCAAACATTACAAACTTTGACCATATTTATAGATATCTAAGAGTTATATCATTGGATACATCATGAGTTATATTTTCATAATGTACATGTTCGGTGGTGTAGATGTAGACAGTTTTCTCTATAAACTTGGTCAAAGCTGGCAAAGTTTGACTTCCAAAAAAATCTGTATGCACTACATTGTGGAATGGAGGGAGTATATTATTGCATTTATAGGGATGAATAGGGGAACTGCGAACTCACATTAAAATTGTAGTTAGGTTTATATATCATATGTGTAGTACAGACGAATGTGAATTAAACTTATATTGAGCTAATTGAACAAAAAAAACATGGAATAAGCTTGGTTCTTTGTTTTGCTTTGGTATCTGCTTGCATACCTTTTTGTCTTTTGGTTTGTAGCCGAATCATGTCAAAGAGTACACATGGTTCTAGGTCAACAGTGCGAGCGTTTATGAGTACTTCATGTTAGGCATTTTTTGTTACCACCAGCAGGTTTGTGGCTCTAATGTGCCCATTACTAGATTCTTTTTACTTTCTTGTTAAAGATACCCCTCAGGCCTTAATTCCATATATACCCAAGATTATTTCTACTGTTTCTCCTTGTACTAGAAATTCTTGCCAGTGTGCACATTCATGAAGGCATACTCGAGTTTGATATTCATAGTTCTTCAGATACCTTATGCTGACCTATCGTAGTAACGATATATAGCCATGGTAGTAGTTTTTATAATCACTAGTTTTGTTGTTGATATTTACTTGCCTTTGCCTGTATAGATTAAAATCACTAGATATTGATCTTGGATGCTGTTTAATACAGGGTCCATTTATCAATGGTGGAACAATTTCTGCCGCTGATCTCTCTCTTGCTCCGAAATTATATCACATGGAGATTGCTCTTGGTCACTATAAGAATTGGTCTGTCCCAGATGCACTTGCACATGTGAAAACATACATGAAGGTATGTTTTTTCTTCTTGTACAGGAAATTTACATTTGTTCTTTTGGTAGTTGGTACTTAATGATATGAATGAGTGGAGTTCCATGCCATCTTCCATCCAGTGTAACAATCAAAGGTACATGTGCCTAGGGTAGTTAACTAGTTATCAAAGGTGCAACTGGCTTTGGTATGTTTTTTTTATCTTGTACAACTATCGAAGGTGCAACAGGCTTGTCTTCCACATTTGCTTTTTTGGTTGAATGGATTTCATGCTGTTTTTCACCTAGTGCAACTATCGAAGGTGCAACAGGCTTGTCTTTCTATCTGTTGTGTAATCAGAAATTACTAGTTCTTGAGTATTTTTATGGCATGTGTGCTCTGCCCTTCACTATTTAGTACAAATCATGACTAAGCAGACGGAAACTGAATGTCCGAATGTTATTTAGATCATTCCGGTATTTATATGAACGACTGACCATGCTTAATTATTAGTTGAATATAATACATGTGGCCTACTTATTTAGAAGTCTCGATGGCCTATTTTTGTGCTGACCAATGGTGCAAGTTTCCCTTAGAGAAACTGGAATATTATTGTATTAGTATTTTTAACATAGATATTATTGTATTATGTCAGCTATCTGACTGTTAATTTGTTATGTTTTTTGGGCACACTATTCAGGAGTGTTGATCTTGAACATCCTATCTTAACTGCAACATTTGAATTTTTTGCTGCAGACTATTTTCTCAATGGATTCATTTGTGAATACTCGGGGCCTGCCAGAGGATGTCATTGCTGGATGGCGCTCAAAAGTCATGGGTTAAGTCACCATAGTAAAGTAAGACATCCAGACAAGCTGTATGTGCACTCCTTTTAGAAGCAATAAGAGACTACCCTTTGCTATTACCTGGCCTTTGTTTGAATGATTATGATTATGATAGGGTACATGGTTAATGAACTGGCAATACTACTCATATGTAAAAATAATATGTGAACTTAGTGCATTTTTGTCAGAGGTGACAAAGTACTAATACGAGATTTAGTGGAAGAAAGTGCCTCTTAAATTAAGCCGAGAGATCACGAGCTGCAGTGCTTGCTTTTCACATAAACCATTCAACGAAATTAGGGTCTGTAAGCTACAAAAGATAGGTCTAAGAAAATGGAGTACATACACTTGTTGACTTATATGCAACATTTCTTCTAACTACGAAGATAGACATAAGGCAAGGACAGTCTGCAGAATACATTTGAGGAATACTGTCTTTTGTTATGCTAGCTGGTCATGTCATATGTTGGTGAACTAATTAAGGTGGAGGTGACTCTTGGTATTCTATAATGCCAGATGTTTACTTTCTTAACTGATTTGGGATGTGTTGTCGTAGTAAAAAACTAAAAAACTGACAATAGAGAAGGGTTGCCTATCAAGCTCCAGATAGGATCATCGATTAAGTAAAAGGGTGTGCTTGATGACCGTGATGTTTGGCATTGAACACGACTACAAATGGCACAATGATATTAAATGGGTTTGCGCGCCCTAGGAGAAGGGGGGTTCATCCGTTAATGGGTGTGACCTTGAGCACAATCGGGATGCTCGGCTCCGTGCTTGTGGACGGCTTGCGGGCAACAGGGTAACCTTTTTGTTAGGGGTGCTTCCTCTTCAGCCGATGGAGAGCCCTTGGGACAAGAAGTGTCACCTCAAAAAAATAAAGAACTTAGGCCACACCTAGGAAAGGGAGAGCCCTTTGTCAAATGAGTGATGAACTAAGGTGGAAGGATAAGGTGGGAGCATTTTTAGTCTAATTTGTTCTATACTCTTGGTTGACCATGGGTTTGTTGCTCTTCTTTAGTGGGTTTCTTTGCGCTTTGACTTCATCATTTGACCCTTTTTTTTGTGCGCTTGTGTTCTTCCTCTGGTATCCTGGCTAATGCATTTTGCAGATTGGTTGTTCCCTGGTCAGCATCGATTTCTCCCAATAACAGGCTGCCTTTACTGAGACAATAATCCAGAATGGAATTTTGATTTGCCACTTCCTATCAGACCGTTAAGTCAACTACGATAATGGCCATTTTGAACCTGTTAATGAGAAAAAGGGATATGCTTCTCCCAGCCCTGGCAGCTTCAAAACAAACACTAGGGACAATCAATAGTAATTGCTGAAGCACAAAAAAAGGGGCAAAATGGTATTTTCAGCTATCAAACTTAAGGGTCATTACATAGTCAACTACTCCCGCTGATCCATGTTAATTTTTGCTGATTAGTAATTGAATTGGTAAATCCACAACCGCAACAAATTTTTAGTGGCATGTCCAGAGGGAGGAAATTCCAATGCCATATCCAGAACTAGACTAAATTTTTTGTGGCAAAACAAGAATTTTCTAAAAAAACAACTGTGAGTAAACTTCGTAGTGATGTAAAAGAACATTAGAGCATGTTTAAATGTGCATGAGAACTATTCTTAATGAAGAGTTAATTTCACCAATTTAGTTACTTTCATGTCTAATCCCACAAACTATGTATTTATTTGTGCCTTGCATGGTAATTTTAGGTCATTCTAGACAGAGTATGCTTGTCACTTCACTTGAACTGAATGTTCTAGTAGTGTCTGGTGCGGTAATGTTGTGGTAGGTAGTTATAGGGTGGATTAGAGTATAGGGGATGGTCCTGAGAGGTAGCCTGCTTAGGTATATGTGGCCCATGTAGGTGATCAACTGTGAGGCCAAGAGGGCAACACAGTTGCGATAGAATCGTTGTGTCTGCCAAATATAGTCGGGACTTGCCCCTAATAAATCAGCCAAGGAAAAAAAACGATAAAATTTCTGATATTTTATGAAATTTTGATCGTTTCAACTGTGAGCGAAATATTTGTCTTCCGTTTAAAATATTACGTTATTTTAATATTGTTCTTATAAAGAAAGGTGGATTCCTTTTTGTACATAATACCTTGCATAAGTGCATAACCCATTGGCAGGTTCTGCTCTCATCCCAAAGGTTTGTGGTTTTTGGAACCCACGACTCCATTTAAAAAAAAATATCTCAATTTATGCCTGCTATAGGAAAATTTGTCAAAAATCTTTAGGTTGCCGAGAATCGTTCCTGGATCTACGTAAGTGCATGTTAGGAACATTGGGATATATCAGCTTTTGTGTGATAGAGCTGCTACAACAGTAATATATCCAATTGTTTCAATTCAAATTTATCCAAATTTAAATAAAATCCTTGTTGATTTGTTTGAAACAAATTTTGATATTTACTTAATTCCGGAATTTCTGATGGTTTTGAGGGTCAGCGAAATTTTCTTGCCGTCAAAATTGGAAACCTTGAAACCAGTCTACCACTTACCCCTAACTTGATTCCAAAAGCTACTTGCGGGACCTTGAAAATATGAAGGAGACCTTACCATGTTGGAATGAAACTTTAGGCCACATGCCGCAACGTCTAGCTCAGCTTCTTGGAATGGGTTAGGCATAGCGCATGCCCACGTCTGTCGCCTCTTGTGTGCGATGACCGTGTACCCCGCGACTATACACGTTGCTCCTTCGGCCATGTGCACCTTGTTTGTGCAGACTAGATTTCTCCCCTTATATATAAACATGCCTTATTCAACCGATACAAAGTACAAAATGTTTCCACCGTTCTTGGGATCAGAGCTCTTTGTAGCCGCTCCCTTGATGACATAGTCGAAGCCATGACTAACTTCTCTACTTGCTACTCTCATAGCGGTGGTTAGGGGCCCAACACTACAGTCGTCGCCAACAGCAATCATGCTACACCTCCATCTGTGTCGAGGGCGCCGTTGATGCACCACATCATCATCACGCACTACATCAACTTCAAGCTTGATCCGGTGGTGGGCAACTACTCGAAGTAGCGTGACATAGTTTGTCCATTGCAAGTTCAACATGCAAGATAACATGGAGATCTTCGAACCTCGTCATGATAGTGCCGAATGGAGGAACGATGAGATCACCATTATGTGGATCTACGCCACGATAGCCGATGTGCTCTATGGCGTTGTGTGGTCGACGGACAACATTGCTTACGCCCGGGGGCTCAGCTAAGCACCTTCCATGACAACCAGCCGAGTTGCGCCATTCACGCTAGTGCGCATTTTTGCGCCAATGTCCAAGGTGACATGACGACTGCCACCTACTGCTGCAAGCTCAGGAGCCTCGTTGATGTCGGCAAGCCCGTCTCTGACAGAATAGCTCGCACTCTAGATGTTTTGTGGTACTTCACATCATGGGGACAACTCTGTCGCCACATGTGAGTGCGCGGGGCATTCTTGACTTGCGCCTTGGCGCCTAACACCTGGCCTTCCCTGATTGTCTCGCCTACCATGCCGTCTCTTTAGGCATGGGACCAATACTCTATGCTGAGTGTCACCCTCAGTGGAACCCCGATAGGACCAGTTCATGGATACTGGTGCTTCTTCCCACTTCGCGGGTAATGTGGATGACCTCTCCAGGTTCTCTATCTCTTGAGTGCATTCTCCTCATTACATCGTCCTATGTAACGGTACTAAGATCCCCATCGTAGCTACTAGTCTGGCTTTCCTCACCTCTCGACCGTTTTTTCCATAATGTTCTTGTTTCTGATCATTAAGAACCTAATACTTGTTCCTCCTTTCACTCATGATAACTTGTGCACTATTGAATTTGACCCCCTCGGTTTCTCTATGAAGGACCGGGCCACCAAGAAAATGCTGAGAAGATCCAATGAGGATGGTGATTTGTACCCATTCTTCCCGAGGAATCACGCCACCCATGCCGCTCTATTCATAACCAGCGCCGTAAATTTATGGTATCACTGCCTTGGCCACCCAAACTATTGAATTTTTAAGTGGCCTATCACATGAATTAAAAAATTGGTTTGGCTGGGTGGCCGAGGTGGCGGCGCCATACATCTTTGATGCTAGTGACAGAGAGCGGTATGAGCGGCATTATTCCTCGGGAAGATCGGGTACAACCAACTGCTGCTATCTCATGAGCATTCTCCTGGTGGCTAGGTCCTTAATAGAGAAACCGAGAGGATGAAATTCAACGTTGCAGTAGTTATAACGAGTGAAACAATGAATAGAAATCAGGTTCTCAAAAGAGAAACGGGGACATTTTGAAGAGAAAATGGTCGAGAGATGAGGAAAGCCAAACCAGTAGCTATGATGGGTATCTTGGTACAATTACCTTAGATGATTTAATGAGGGGAATCCATTAAAGAGGAAGAGAAATTGGAGAGCCTAGCCATACTACGTACAACGTGGGAGGAAGCGCCGGTGTCCATGAACCAGTCTGTGTCGGAGTTTGCAACACGATGTCATTGAGGGCGACACTCGACATGGAGTACTGGTCCCGTGCTTGCGGAGACTGGTAGGCGAGACGATGGGGTAGGTATGATGTTGGGCATGGGCCGAGAATGCTCGCGGCATTGGGTGGTACCATGGTGCCCGCACCTGTTGTGGGAGAGTTGTCCCCCATGGTGCAAAGTACCCCATCCAGGTGATGATGCTTGTTGTATGTGTCCGATGTTGTGCTAGCCACCTCTGCAGCCACCTTCGAACGGTGGTTGACACTTGTTGCCATGATCAGTATTTGGAGAAGGTCCATTGCCAAAGGCGCGTTCACCCTTGGCCAGGGCGACCTCTTAGAGAAGGATTGAGATCGTGGCTGGACAAACGTAGGGAATGGGACCTCCATGGGCAAACTAGTGGCCATGATCTAGAAGCGGCGGTTGAGACCGCAAATGATATGGAGCGTGAGTGATCTGATGGAGACAGGTTAGGGATGTCAGGCTCTTGAGCTTGCGGTAGTAAGCGGCGGTCATCGGGTCGCCTTCGATGGCTAATGGCGCAACCCAGCTGGTTGTCGCAGAAGGTGGAGAGCCAAGTCCACAGGGTGTAGGCGGTGTTGATCGTCAACCGCACGAAGTCGTAAAGCTCGTCAGTGATCGTGGCATACATCCATAGAGCGATGTTGATGCCGTTCTTCCTTCATTCGGCTCTCTCGAGAAGGGGTTTGAAGGCACTCCTCCACGTGATCCTGCATGTTGAGGGCTCATCCGGTTTGCAGGTTTTTGGGGGATTCCCATAGGATTTTGACCCTTGTTTTCTTTCATGTATATGTTATTCGTTTCATAGGAATGAAGGTACTAGATTCCTGAGGATTGTGTCCATATTGGCCTAATTCCTAAGGATTATTAGCATTAGGTGAGACCTCATGGGAAATTCTGATGGATTGGAGTGGGGAGGGCATCCCAATCCTTTACTTTTCATATTCCTTTGATTTGAAAATCCTGTAAACCTAATAAGCCCTGAACTCGCAGAGGACCGAGTCATCCTCTGGCCTGGATCCATCAGCCTCGTGCCAGACGGCACCTGCTGATTCCCCGGTGGCGGCCACACAGCTGCGACACAGGGTCCATACCTATGCCTCGATGAGGTGCTTGAACCTTTGCTAGTGACAACTACTTCGCCTTTGTCGATCTGGCTTCGCCCCTAAGTGCCCGGGTCTGCGTCCATCTGCTGCCCACCAGTTCTGTCGGGCCTGGGTGTGGAGGTGTTTTGAGGGTGCGAGGAGGCCAGAGAAATCTACCCGGCGGCCGCCGGTTGACTACGCATCCCACCCTGGTGGCATGTCAGGCCTCCTCATCCTCCCTCTTTGCAGTGTGTGGGAATGAGGAGAAATCCCTTGCCAGCTCACCTGACACGACAGTGGCGGCGCATCCACACTTCCCACGTAGGTGGTGCTGTCTTCATCTTCTTCCCATATGCCAGTGAATTTCTGTGCATTCTCTGTGAGCTCCTTCCAATTTTCTCCACCAAGCTGCCATTGGGTGGCCATTGTTGTCGTCGCTCTTGTTGTAGTATGTGCTCTTCATTTACACTTCACTCTGGGCAACGAACACCCTCCGGCGGAGACATTTTTACTAGCGGCATTCTCTACGAGCATATCACTTCTTCATTAGCGCTTTTTCTCGCCACCTCCCACCCTTTCCGGCGGTGAAATGGTGCTTCTCCCTTCTGCATGCTCGTTGAGCCAGAGCTTCCTTGTCTTCACTCTCTGTCTGCCATGTGGCAATGACCACCCTTCCTTTGAGTGCTGGATGGCACAGGGTTGGTAATGGCATAACTCCTTGATGTAACTACCCGCCGTCTCCCCCTCCCAGTAGCTATGGTGTTGCCTTGGTGGATCTCTCACGGCGTTCTTTGAAGTTTGCCTCTCTGCTGTTGACTGGCATGATGTGCTGCCTTGATAGCCTCCTCTCTGCTGCTAATGCTACCCTGTATGTGCTTATGTCATATCATGTGCTGCACCACAACAACCACCTAGATTCATTGGATCTTTAGGCAGTTTGTCTTTGCCCTATGTTGTATTTGTGTCGATGCACTTGGTTTTTGTTGTGTTTTCTGTGTTTCTTGCCTTGGCAAGATGTATTGCCCCTTGGGCTGTTAAGGTTTTTGACCCAGTTTTCCTTATAAATTGGTTCAATACGTTTCTGAAATGAGGTCATATTCAGGCGGGGATTCAGGGAGCCGCGCGTGCAGCCGTGGCAGACACAGTCATCGCGCATAAGAGGCGGCAGACGTGGGTGTGGGCTGCACCTGGCCCGTTCCAGGAAGCCAAGCTGATCTTTGGGGCGTGCGACCTGACGTGCCATTCCAACAGATACTGAATGTATACCTTTTAGTGCCAGTATTGGTGCATGCATAGCTGTCTATCCCTTTCAGTACATCTTCTTTTTCTCTACCTGCTGCATTTGATGATCCACATGAAAATTCTGTTTCTGTATATCATCCCCTACCCGTAAGATGCAACAAATAATTGTTTGTGAAGACTTCTGGTTTCTGCCTACCTCCATAACAAGTATCACAGTTCAGGAAAATGAACATAATTGCATTCCTCTGCTGTAAAATACACCCTCTGTTCCTAAATGTGAGACGTCTTACATTTATGAATGGAGGTAGTACGTATTACTGCTTTGAAGACGATTGCTTTGGCGATGGAGGCATGGAAACAAGGTTCTGAACCGATGATACAATCTCAAAACCACTGCCTTGCCCATCTCCAGATGGTTTTAGTATTTTCACAAAGCTTATGACATTTGCATCCTGAATGACCAGCAGAATTCATGTTCCGTCAAGATAACAGACAAACAACCGAATTCTGATTGGTTTCATAAAACTGGATGCGAGCGGGGCTCAAAAGTAAAACTGTAGAATGACAACTGCTGAATCAATCGTTCAGCTATTATTGTTCCAAGATGATTGGTTATAATAGAAGGGGAAGTTAGCACATGTTGTTAAGAGTTATTTTCCTCCACTTGAGTGTTGAAGAATGACTAAAGAGTTTGTGCTGGATTAGGCTCAGTTTGCGGTTGCTGAACTGTGCTTATTTTATAATCTGATGTTGAAAATTAGCCACAAAAATGGGCACAAGCAGGTCAAACAAACACTAAAATTGGGAAAATTGGGTGGGACAAATATGATTATATAATCAACTGCATTGCCACATGCAGCGCCAGCCTTACTCTTTGGTAAGTCTGGAATGTGTAGGCAGGAAGCTATGTGAAATTGTTTGTCAAAAGTCCAGAAGCCAGTATACCTCCATACCTTTTGTTTTGAAACAATGGGAGGAGTTCTGTCTGAAAGGGAAATAGAAGACAATAGTGTTACAATATTTAGCTGCTTTGATAATACTGCATAACAGTATTACGAGTAATTTTGCAAGGCGTATAGGTTTGATGACAAACTGTCCCAAAACTATTGATTTTTGGGTTACCTGGATCTCCACTTTGACTGTAGACCTGGGCCCATGTACTGCACCTGAAAAATCCTAGACATGTTTCATGTTGATAATTGATGCAATACGTAACTGGTGATTGGGCTTGCGGTGAAACTGTTTGAGGATTTTGTGAGTATGACATGATCTGGGTGGAGACTTTGGTGCACAGCACACTAATCTGTAGTTTGTGATACAGTTGATTAGTAAATCTATAGTTCTATGAAACTTAATATTTATAGAAGCTTGTTGGATGTTACTCTGAACAATGGTGCAGCCAGACTATAAATGATCATTAGCTGCTTTGATTACAGATGCACTACCTACTTGCTGTTAAAGTGGTTAGGTGCTGGTTAAAACATGCAAGTATATATTGATAGGATTTGATCTATGTTCAGTAAATGCCTGCAGCTCAATTGCTGATATTTTTTCTGCATCTGCCGCCACAGTACAATCTTCTGTGTCTTCCTCAACCTACCTGACCAGTTGATACCCCATTTTAGCTGGTAGTATGTTTTTAAGGGGAGCGTGAATCTTCCATTCAAACTATTTTCATTTGAGATATGTGCTTTCACTCTTTGGCTCTTTGCTTAAAATCAACACATTGTTCTAAATTGCTTGTACTTAACGACTTATCATGTGGTGCTACGTACATTTCTTTCTTGTTATAGGAGAGATAAAGCTGTCGGCTGATAAAGGGTGAAGAGGTTTCCAAGTTATGTGTATGAGCTGCAGACATTTACTGAAGAATTTCAGTGTAAAGCTTTGAAGGTAATTCTGTCGGATCTTTTTTCTTTTGCTCTCAGTATCAAATGGAAAGTGTCAATACAAACAGTATGGAGTTATAATTTGTCATGGAACCTCGTTTTGTTAAATGTATAAATAAAGAGGCATGGCTGTCTCCATTGTTGCATTGTTTATTTAAAACGTTACTCGCCAAAATATACAAGCTGTGATGTGGACCAAGCTTTTGGCAAGTTGGTGAAAGATCAACAGATTAGTTGGTCCATTTCGTTGTAAATTGGAAATTGTAAATAGTAAGTATTCTTCCATGTGATTTGAGTCTGTTGCAGAATCATTGATTATATGAGCCAATCATGTAATAATTTATCCATTGTTATCCTAGGCTAGGTCCCACAGTTGTGAGATACCTCCTGCCGGGTTCAAGTTATTAACTTCCAAGTATATCTATCCAAGCTTGGTTTTGATGAACTATCATTCTGGCTTGAAGCTGAGAGGCCACTTTTCGTTGCTGTTCTTTTTCCCCATGTGTCCTGTGACACTTAGACGCTAAACCCACTGATTGATAAGGAAGTTGCACTAAGCACCAATGCTTACTTGGAAATCCGATTCAAATCGCTCTTAATTATCTTATGCCTGTGGTAGGTAACGTGTCTTATAATACGCCAGTCTAAAAGTACATCAGCACAAGTTCATGCTGCCATGGATTGTCAAATCTCTGTGATCTGATTTTCCTTTTCCTTTTCTAAAAGGGAGATATTTAACTTCTCTTATGCCTTACATTTACACTGAACTGACATCAAAGGGACCAGTTATGGATTACATGTAAGCACTTTCATTTTCTTTCAACTCCAACCTTCAAATCTCCCGACAAAAGGACTACTCATAGTAGGTAAGATAAAATCTCGAGAAGATTGGTCAGTTTGTTCTTTCTCGTAGGCCTGAATAAGTCATCAGCTGTCACAATTCTGCACAGGGTAGTGGCAGCCATCATTGAGATAGTGTCCACTAGCCGTTTTGCAGTCCTGAGAGACATGAAGCATAACTTGGGGGGTCAGTTTCAACCACACTGGGATGCTTCTTTCGTTGGATCCCATGATTTAGTATCAATATATTTGTTGAATACACACAACACTTCACTTTAGCCTTGCTAGTTTTATTTCATGTGACATTATTAAGTCATATGTTTTGTTCAAGGATGTTAGTGGATATGTCCCCATTGTCGAGAACACCGGCACCCACTGTCACACTTAACTGTGTTTCAAAAATTGTTCCAACTGTCTCTGCATTATTTTGTCTTCTCATGACTGTATCTTGCTACTAACTATTATGTATGGTACTGGGTTGTTACACACACACACAGGTTATTGCAAGCATTGTTATATGCTTGAAGAGTTGCTCGGATACTGTGTTTTCCTAGCGTTTTAAACTTAGGAGGGTAGATTTGTATGGTTGAGGAACCGAATGGAATGGAATGTCATGGTTCCATTTAAAGTGAAATGTGTTGGTTCTGTCCTTGTTTGGTTGGAATAAAAATAAATATAGAATGGAATGGTTCTGTTCTTAAGTTTGGTTGAAAATCTAATACAGAGTAATTTGATTCAGCTCACTTCTTCCATAGGAATGGTGAGATTACCTCCCATATGTATATGATGTATCAAATCAAACATTTATAGGGCAACATAAAATTAGAATTTTCAGCAGCATTTCCTTTGTATTTGTAACAAAAATAATAGCAAATATACAATCACAAAGGAACTTTGCACACATGTACTGTATGTAGCCAATATGCAACAGAATACATTCATAACAGAGTACAAAGAAAGGAACAACACAGACTCCGGCCTTTCAAAACTGGTATCGATGGAGAAGAAACATATCCAATGGACAGAACAAGGGCAAGCATTTCACCATTACTGGACATCACAGAGGGGCACCGCATCACATGTATTATACAATAGTGCCTAATTCGAGCTTAATTTCTCAGAGGGTGCTTGGATCCAAGGGACTTATTTTAGTCTGACTAAAAATAGTCTCTTTAAGAGGCTAAAGTTCCAAGCACCCCTGACTAAAGAGGGGCTAAAACTAGTCTTGAGACTAAATTTTTTTAGTCAGGGGTACCCCTACTAAAATGTGGATTAGTCCTCTCTCTCCTTATTTAACTCCTCTCCTTCAACACAGGCGAGTTATGGATTGGAGGTTTGGAGGATAATAAATGCTCATTAACTTGATTTTAGTCTCTTTAGTATTTGGATTCAAGCATGGGTGAGGCTAACAAGTTTTAGTAGGGTTTGGAGGATAATAAATGCTCATTAACTTGATTTTAGTCTCTTTAGTATTTGGATCCAAGCATGGGTGAGGCTAACAAGTTTTAGTAGGACTGTGTTGAAGGAGAGGAGTTAAATGAGGAGAGAGAGGACTAATCCACATTTTAGTAGGGGTACCCCTGACTAAAATTTTTTAGTCTCAAGACTAGTTTTAGCCCCTCTTTAGTCAGCGGTGCTTGGAACTTTAGCCTCTGTTGAGAATTAGCACACAAATGCACTTGTGGTTAATTGAAAACGCCAGCGGAAACAAGTAATCTCAGCACCACATCATGTACTAATTCAAGGATCGTTGCTTAGCACGGAAGGAAACATATGCAGCAGCATATATGGAGGCAGAAAATGTTACTCAGCAGGCAAGACACTCCTCAGCCTAGTGTCTTGTGGTAGGAGTAAGTTTTCCTGACAGCATCAAGCATCAACAAAGAGACACCAGATTTTTACGTGGAAAACCCCCCAACTTGAGGGGAAAAACCACGGGCCGAAGCCACCCAAATCCTCTTCCACTATTATCAAACGTGGGATACAACAAGTTCTTCTCTAGACAGCACTAGAGGATCTCATACATCAAGATTTCTGAATCTTGGATGAACACAACAGGATTTGGAGCTTAAGAACTAGGGATTGGAACAATCTCACCAAGGATGGTGGAACCGAAGCTTGAAGGAGGCAAGGTAGTGGATCTGGACAATCACAACCTTGAGGAGGAGCTCCCTTTGCTTCTTCCTTCAATCTTCCTCTTCTTCCCTTGCTCTCTTGGTTTTCTCTCTTCTTCTCTCTTGGAGGATGAACTGATTTTCGTCACCCTTGGTGGTGGCTGCTGGATGGAGGGTAAAGCATCCCCATCCACACATGTGCAAAGTCCTAAATGACCCTAGGTCATAACCCTAATGGGTAGTGGGCTTACGCACCTCTTTGGGCTGCCTAAAAGGCCTCAAATGGTCATCTCCTCACAGCCCACATGAGGAGGATATCCCAATAAATCTCCCCCTCCGACTCATGAGGGGGGCACCGCCATGCCCGCTACCTTGCAACATGCTTGTAGCTTCTCATTTGGTAATATCTTCGTCATCATATCCGAACCATTGTTGTCGGTATGGATTTTCTCAAGTTTCAGCAACTTGGAACTCACAACATCTCGAATCCAATGGTACCTCACATCAATGTGCTTTGTTCGAGAGTGATAACTTGAATTCTTGGCAAGATGAATAGCACTCTGACTGTCACAAAACAGAACATACTTCTCTTGCTTCATGCCGAGCTCTTGCAAGAAGTTCTTCATCCACAAAACTTCCTTGCCAGCATCAACTGCTGCAATGTACTCAGCTTCTGTAGTTGATGTAGAAACACATTTCTGCAATCTTGATTGCCATGACACTGCTCCTCCTGCATAAGTCATCAGGTATCCGGATGTGGACTTCGTACGATCCTTGTCACCTGCGTAATCTGCATCTGTATAGCCCTGCAATACAGGATCACCACTTCCAAAGCATAGACAAGATGTAGGAGTACCCTTGAGATACCTGAGAATCCACTTCACTGCTTCCCAGTGAGCTTTACCTGGATTTGTCATGAACCGGCTAACAACTCCAACTGCATAGGCAATGTCAGGCCTAGTGCATACCATGGCATACATCAAACTGCCCACAGCAGATTGGTAAGGTACTTTCCTCATTTCTTCTTTCTCCTTCTTGCTTGTAGGACATTGTTTAGAATTCAGTTTGTGATGGCTTGCAAGCGGAGAGATAATAGATTTTGCATCTTTCATATTGAACCTTTCAAGTACCTTCTCAATGTATCTTTCCTGTGAGAGCCAAAGCAGCTTCTTTGATCTATCACGGCAGATCTTCATGCCAAGTATTTGCTTAGCTGGTCCTAAATCCTTCATGGCAAATGATTTACTCAATGCCTTCTTAAGGAGAGCAATCCTCTTTGTGCCATTTCCAACAATCAGCATATCATCAACATACAACAAGAGAATAATGAAGTCA